>BSBM01000239.1:2434375-3788750 GCA_027924585.1 Larix kaempferi | reverse complement strand
TATATAAGCCTTTGTTAAGATACAATTTGACCGGTATCCGGGGAATTGAGAAGTAAGATTTGATGTATCTATTAGCAATATATTTGATTCTTCGTACATATTTCCATATTTGGACCACACATCACTTAACATTTTCTCATAAAATTGTATCACACTACATTATTTGAATTTTGTTTGCAAGTGACAATGAGACCTGTCCCATATGAATTCAAAGTCACTTGTATCGGTATTTGATTTTTCAACTACTTGTTGAATGTTTTTACATTGTATTTTATTCCAAAAAATACATATCACATTTATACATTCATTTAATGCATACAAGAAGATAAAAGATAGAGTGTATCTCATGCTTTGTTGGCTTTTATGAGATTATTTCAATTAATCGTAATTGAGTTAATAATACAAACTTACAAAAAAATGAAATGAGAAATCAAATTTCTTATAGTTCAATGTCACTCACTTATGACCAATCTCGTAATACCCTTAATACCACTTAGCACTCATTAGCAATTAATTTTGTGTTTTAAAACAATTGCAACTTCAATTATATGGGGTTTTATTTCAAAAATTACATATTGCATGGATAAACTCCTCGTATTAATGAATATAGGCTAATAACAGTCAATAATTTATTTCATGTCTTGTTGGCTTATATGAGATTATTGCAATTATAAACTATTAACTTAAGAATACACATTTACAATAAGTTATAGATTGGGAAATCAAATGCCTATACCTTTCAAAATCTCTCATCTATGACTCATCATGCTTTAATCTAAATTCTAGTACACTTAGCACTCATTATCATTGAAGTAATATTTTTTGTAAGAAATGTGCTTTTATATAGATGGAGGTTTAATTCAAAATTTGTGTGTCACTTGTATTAATGCATATAGATCAATAAAACTAAAGAGAACTTCATTCCTTGTTGGCTTTTGTGAGATGATTTAAATTACAAATAATTGATTTAAGAGTATGTAATTTAAAAAATATTTTGAATAGAGAAATCAAGTGTTGTAATGCACTTGTATTAATACATATATATAAATAAAACTAAAGAGAGTTTCTTGCATGCCTTGTTGGCTTTTATGAGATGATTTAAATTACAAATAGTTGATTTAAGAGCACAAATTTAGAAAATATTTTGAATGGGGAAATCAAGTGTGGTATGATGCAAAAACATGTCAATCTAAAAGCAATCATAAATAATACTAATAATTGTATTTATATATCATTGTCAATTATCATCTATCTATAAAAGTTATAAAATCATACAAATTAATTCACCAAAAAATGTGTCCAACTTGTATTGAAATATTGCAATGTAATCGTCAACAAATTTCCATAAAATAATATATTCACTTAATACAAAGAACTCATTTGTGTTTTAAAACAATTGCAACTTCAATTATATGGGGTTTTATTTCAAAAATTACATATTGCATTGATAAACTCCTTGTATTAATGAATATAGGCTAATAACAGTCAATAATTTATTTCATGTCTTGTTGGCTTATATGAGATTATTGCAATTATAAACTATTAACTTAAGAATACACATTTACAATAAGTTATAGATTGGGAAATCAAATGCCTATACCTTTCAAAATCATTCATCTATGACTCATCATGCTTTAATCTAAATTCTAGTACACTTAGCACTCATTATCATTGAAGTAATATTTTTTGTAAGAAATGTGCTTTTATATAGATGGAGGTTTAATTCAAAATTTGTGTGTCACTTGTATTAATGCATATAGATCAATAAAACTAAAGAGAACTTCATTCCTTGTTGGTTTTTGTGAGATGATTTAAATTACAAATAATTGATTTAAGAGTATGTAATTGAAAAAATATTTTGAATAGAGAAATCAAGTGTTGTAATGCACTTGTATTAATACATATAGATAAATAAAACTAAAGAGAGTTTCTTGCATTCCTTGTTGGCTTTTATGAGATGATTTAAATTACAAATAGTTGATTTAAGAGCACAAATTTAGAAAATATTTTGAATGGGGAAATCAAGTGTTGTATGATGCAAAAACTTGTCAATCTAAAAGCAATCATAAATAATACTAATAATTGTATTTATATATCATTGTCAATTATCATCTATCTATAAAAGTTATAAAATCATACAAATTAATTCACCAAAAAATGTGTCCAACTTGTATTGAAATATTGCAATGTAATCGTCAACAAATTTCCATAAAATAATATCTTCACTTAATACAAAGAACTCAATGGTCTATTGAACATTCGAATGTAGTTGCGTTTCTGTTTGATACGATGAAGTGTCTTTAAAAAGGGGAATAGAACTTGCACAAGCCAAGTATCATGTTCATGTCCTATATAAGCCTTTATTAAGATACAGTTTGACCGATATCCAAGGAATTGAGAAGTAGGCTTTGATGTATCTATTAGCAATACATTTGATTCTGTGTACTTATTTCCATATTGGGACCACACGTCGCTTAGCCTTTTCTCATAAAACTGTATCATACTACATGATTTGGATTTTGTTTGCAAGTGACAATGGGACCTATCCCATATGAATTCAAAGTCACTTGTATCAATATTTGATTTTTCAAGTACTTGTCGAATGTACTTGTTAGTAACATTTGATGTCCATATCGCAACATCATAATGTTTTAGGCAGTATTTTAATACTTCTAATTGAAAAGGCCTACAAAAGTAGGATCTATCACCAAGCTCCCAATCTGGTTTTCTTTGAATTTGACAACTCGTTTCATCTTTGGAATACGACGAGAAGAATACTCCTTCCATTTCAAAGATCAACAAGATCTTCCGACTGATATTAACTCCCATCTGCATTGCTGCCACATATATAACATTAACATATTTTCACTTCAAAACTTCATTGCTTAATGGCATCAAAACATATCCAATTTATTTCCACTCCCAAACAAACAACTTAATGAAAAAAATAAAATTAATTTCCGTGGAATAGTTTTTTTATACAAACACATTCAACTACTACTCAAATCACTAATTTTTAAGAATTGTAATGAGATAAACTACAATTTAAAAATATAATTACAATAGTCGAATTCATTTGAACTAATTATATGTTAATATCTACATACTACCTAAATTTACAGTTTTTAAGTTTAAATCAAGCAAATTATTTATATGTTCATTTTTACATACAACCTCATACGATATTTTAATTTTCAAGAAATTATAAGAAAAATTCATATAAGCACATTGCAATGAAATTCAAATCACAATTTAAAAATATAGTTACAATGGTCCAATTCAAACCAATTATATGTTAATTTATACACACCACCTAGATTTACAATTTTTTAAATTTCAATTAAACAAGTTAATTATAGGTAATTTTTACATACAACCTGATATGATTTTCCATTTTTTTAATTTCTAAGAAATAATAAAATTTCGTATGATAACATTGAACTAACATTCAAATCACTGATTTGTAAGAGTTATAATGATCAATTAAGACGCAATTGATAAATAAACTGCAATTGCTCAAACATAGTAATTGTACGTTAATTTATACATACAACCTAATACAATTATTTAATTAATATGGAATACTACATTTTTATGCAAACACATAAGACTATTATTCAAATCACTAACTTTTTATAACTCAATATCTCAATATAAATAAACAAAATAATAATATGTTAATTTATAATAATGACACAACAACAATCCTTATATGAGTATTATGAAATAATATTGACATTAAATTGATAATAAAATAAAACATAGTAATAACACATCACATGTAGAATTAAGTCATCAAATGTACAATGACCAAGAATTTATATTATAAACTTCAAGATTTTGTTTATAGAGGAAATGAATAATTCATCTTAATGTACTATTAAAAGTCATTGAAGATTCTTCAAAATATCTCGAACATCGGGTGCCTTGTAGAATTTATTCAATAAGCTCCACAGATCAGCGATCAACCATTTATCGTCATTCTTTCCATCAAACGAAGGGGATATAATCACATTTTCTTTGGGATTTTCTTTCTCTGTCTCCATTGAACAATCCACTAGAATAGTGTTAGTAGCATCATATTGAGAATACATTCTCCACACTTTTTTCAGATGTTTTTTGTATATAACTTGTGTTGAATTATCAATGTCATTTTTTCCCTTTTGTTGTTTGCAATCTGAAGCAGTCCATGTAAACAAAAATTTAGCTTGTAATGTTTCTGAAACCAGCTTTTTCATAACTCTTGTTGTGTTTTGTTTCAAAGATGTCGTCCAAATTGCAATGTCAAGAGATTCTTTTCTGGAACACATTTCAAGAAATGTTTTTGCATGTGGACGAAACCAAAATGATTTTTTCTCTATCGTGTAATCTGCGGCCCTTCCCATTTTCTCGATAAATTCTTTTTGTGATGCATCACCATCAACGCTCTGATAGAAAATGTTATTCAATTCAAAAATAACTAATTTCTTTTGACTTATAATAGCTGCAAAACAATAATGGATATCATAGTAAATTCATTTTATTCATGCTACATAAATTATTATTAAAAAAAATTGTTGAAGAAATACACTCACTTTGAGTATTTTTTGTACAAGTTATTGATAAGCCACACTTCTCTTGTATTGTCTTCATAGAACCTTAGAGCCAAAATAACAAACCTTCAATCAAATACCAATAATACTTCTTTAAATCAATTTTTTTTTTATAAGACATATTTTATGTTTAATTGAAAATAAGAGACATGTGAAGTACCTGATATGATATCATGTTCTTGACTATGGCTTTCTGTCACATTCCCTTGATCACTGTCTTTTTTCTCCTCATTTGCCACTGTAATAAACATATGAAATGTTATAAAATGTATCAACGAATGAAATTCATTAAATAAATAGGCATAGAATCCAAAGAATCACTAGAGAAAGAACAAAACAAGTACAATACAACAAAAGAAACAAAATAAATTATGTACCTGGTATGGTATTTTCTTCGTCTTGTATTTGCATCTCGAAAACATCTTCGGCATTGTGCACACTATGTTGATCATTGCTTTGTTGCAAAGTGTCGTTGTTGTTTTCTTTACAATTTCTCCCATTAGTAGTTATAGTAAACATCTTGTTAATCAAGATTTATAAATAGCATAGAATCCAAAGAATCACTAGAGAAAGAACAAAACAAGTACAATACCTGGATATTCCAACAGCAATATATTAGACATTGGTTTTTGCAATTGGAAGGATTCTTGATTAGTCAGCATGGTATTCCTTTGTAACTCGTTTTCTACGACACATGCCATTCTTCTTCCATATGTACAACAATCCTGCTGTAAATTTGTCCCCGCATAAAGAGAAATAATCAAATTTAGATCACTATGTTGTTGATGCATTCGCAATAATTCTTCCCAGAATTCAAAATCTCTCCCCTTTTCATCAGATATGTCTCTAAAACTGTGAGAGTATCTTGAGGCCTCTAAACTTTTTGACTCTTCACTATAGAAATGTATAGTTAAAACTATATCATAACTATAGTTATTTTGTTTTTTATATTCATAAAGACTGGTAGCCATTTTATAGTTGACATTTGAGTCCTTGACAACAATCTCCAAAGCTTGGCGTACATCCTTACAAGACCAAATTTCTACTAAGATAATCATAGTAAAATCTTTCAACCCATTTTTTTCGATTAAAAATTGAAACAATTCAATATAGTGATCCTTAAGGAATGATTCATCTTTCAAAGCCAATGTATCCAACACAACAAAGTCAGTGTATAACATTGGTTGAAACTGACAAGGAAAAGAGTGCAAAAGTGTTGACAAGAGGCTAGGACCCCCATAATGACAACCGAATTCAAAACTGTTCTCAATTTCCTGTATATCTGTCGATGCATCAATTATTCTATCAAGGACCACACAGGATTGTGGAGAAAGGGACTCTATTTTTGTATTTCGTGATCCTTTTACATATTTACACCCTTCCATTGTCTTACAGAAGTTGGCAAATATGATATCAGTAATTCCATAATGCTCAAGAATATTGGATATTGTCAGAATCTTATCATTCAGATTCTTATCATGACTTTTGCAATATGTTACCATTGCCTCCAAAATTGTTCTTTTGGTTTTCAATTGTGAACAATAATCTTCCATTTTTATGGCATTGGTTGGATGGTTCACTGGAATAGAAAACCAGACGGTTCCATCCAATAGTTTATCTGCTACAGAACACATTTCTTCAGCGGTTAGTCCCTGAAGGGGACGGAAAGAACTTGATACCAAACTGTTTAGACTATTTGTCTTATAGTTTGGATCCTTAGGTTGGTTTGGAGAACACATTAATGTCCCTAGTTTGTAACAATTAAAAACAACTTCCCATTTATCCCAAGTAGTATCATCAAGATATAACAAGAATTTTTTTTCAGCAAAGTTTAAGTGCAAAAAAAAAAAAATTGCATACCTTGTCTTCAACCGTCTTAGAATTCCCACATTTTTGTTTCTTTAATTTATTTGTGACAATTAGGAATTGTCTTGCAGATCGCACAGAATCAATGAATGGAGTTTTGAAGAACACTGTGTTTGCAGAATTTAACTGGCAGCAAATACGAATCACCACACTGGGAGCAACTAATGGATCTAAGAATCGAGCATTACGTTCTTTGTACTTCTATTTTGCCTCCCCAGATAGACTGAATTTAGGATTTGATAATATTTCTTTTGCTGCTTGAATGGTGTGTTGCACATCAACTATCCAAAAATTGATGTTCTTGGCATTTATATCCATTTCATTCATGATTTTCACAGGGTTTCCAATCGGATCAGACTCTTTTGTGTCAAATGGAATCAGAAGAGCATCAGGCAATGATGCTTGAAATTTCTGTAGGAATGATTTTACTAATACTCGAACATTTAAATCATCTCGTGATCTCAATTTATATAACTTGGGTGCTTCTACACATCTTCGAACATCCACCTTCATGGTAAAAGAGCTTGAAAATAAATAACTGTCCTTAAAATTTTCATGGATTTCATCGCATTGGTCAGCAAGCTTCTCTATCTGAGAGTCTTCTTTTTGGGATTTTACAAACTCTGTAGTAGGCATGAACTCACTTTCTTTAATGCTCTGTTCTAGCTCAGCTAAATATACCCTTCTCAAAGCAAGCATTTGAGCCTCGAGTTTATCATCTGGTATTTTATCAAGTTGTTTACCTCTTTGTTGCAAATAAAGAAACACGGATCATGTTTTCTTACATCTCACATAGCGATATTTCATAACGTTGGTAATACGTTGTACAAGATCATCACAACTCTTTAGACCAGATTCATTTAAGCTCTCAAAATTGTCCAATTTAAACTGTGACTTTTTTATTGACTCTGGGAATTCTGTATTAGTATCAATCAAATCTGGTCTAAATTTTGTGTAATCAACTTGGAAAGAAAATAATTTCACTTCATTTTCTTCAATTACCTCCATTTGAAAATCGATCTGACTATGATTGAGAGCATAGCAACTAACAATTATCCCTAGCCTTTGTATATCATTTCCATCCATGGATCCAAATAGATACATATCTGGAAACATATTCATGGGACTTTCAATCTCAACATACCAATCTTCGACATACTCATATGCAGCAGATGTTTTGAACTTTTTAATCATTTCAAAATTAGAACCCATTGTTGAATTTATAATCTGAGTTGAATGACGCTTTTGTTTTTTGAATGCTGATTGTGGCATTTTACTTGCTTTGGAGACAACAGCTTCTAAAAACAATAATAAGCAATTATTACTATAAATAAAATGAAATCAAAATCACAAATATTACCATATAGTCTTCTAGTCTAACCATTTAGAAATGAGAGAATAATATTTAAAACCACCATACCACATGGGGGAGACGTTGTTTGTGTGTCACTTGCAATTCGTTTTTTCTTCAAATTATTCCTTGGAATTGTCATTGCACCAGAGTCCATAGCTTCTAAAAACAATAATAAATAGTCGACTATAAGTTTAAATTGTTTTAAAAATACATGAAATAATGAGCATTATCAAACAATATTCTATTACATGTCTTTTATTCACATGCACAAGAATAATAAGGGTCATGTGTTATGGAAACATATTAAATACTTAGAGATAAATAAAAATCCATTGCATCTAGCACAAGTAGAGACTCATTAAAAAGAAAAGTTTTCCTTCTCAAAAATGCTAGAAGGAAATGCTTATGCTAGAAAGAAAGCTAGCAGTCGCTAGCTTTCCTTGATCTTTTGCCATGCGCTTATTTCAAAATAGAGCACATGGCACAAGCTCAAGGTATAAGCTAGCAACCACCAATCACCATGGACAGCATTTTTCTATTGGAAAGCTAGCGACTGCTAGCTTTCTTTCTAGCATAGGTATGTGTTATTATCTTATAAGTAAATGCTTATGCTAGAAGGAAAGCTAGCAGTCGCTAGCTTTCCTTGATCTTATGCCACGTGCTTATTTGAAAATAGAGTACATGGCACAAGTTCAAGGCTTTCCTTGATCTTGTTCCATGTGCTTATTTGAAAATAGAGTACATGGCACAAGTTCAAGGTATAAGCTAGCAACCACCAATCACCATGCCTAGTATTTTTCTATTGGAAAGCTAGCGACTGCTAGCTTTCCTTCTACCATAAGCATGTGTGACATGCTAGAAAAAAATGTTTATGCTAGAATGAAATGTAGCATTCGTTCAAAATAGAGTACATGGCACAAGCTCAAGGTATAAGCTAGCAATCACCAATCACCATGGACAGGGTTTTTCTATTGGAAAGCTAGCGACTGTTAGCTTTCCTTCTAGCATAAGCATATGTGTTTATGCTAGAAGGAAATGCTTATGCTAGAAGGAAAGCTAGCAGTCGCTAGCTTTCCTTGATCTTTTGCCATGTGCTTATTTAAAAATAGAGCACATGGCACAAGCTCAAGGTATAAGATAGCAACCACCAATCACAATGGACATGATTTTTCTATTGGAAAGATAGCAACGACTAGCTTTCCTTCTAGCATAAGTATGTGTTATTATCCTAGAAGGAAATGCTTATGTTAGAAGGAAAGCTAGCAGTCGCTAGCTTTCCTTGATCTTGTACCATGTGCTTATTTGAAAATAGAATACATGGCACAAGCTCAAGGTATAAACTAGCAACCACCAATCACCATGTCCAGGGTTTTCTATTGGAAAGCTAGTGACTGCTAGCTTTCATTCTAACATAAGCATGTGGGTTATGCTAAAAGGAAATGCTTATGCTAGAAAGGAAGCTAGCATTCGTTCAAAATAGAGCACATGGCACAAATTCAAAGTATAAGCGAGCAACCACCAATCACCATGTAAAGCTAGCGACTGCTAGCTTTCCTTCTAACATAAACACGTGTGTTATGCTATAAGGAAATATTTATGCTAGAAGAAAAGCTAGCATTCGTTCAAAATAGAGCACATGGCACAAGCTCAAGGTATAAGCTAACAACCACCAATCACTATGGACAGGGTTTTTCTATTGGAAAGCTAGCGACGGTTAGCTTTCCTTCTAGCATAAGCATGTGTGTTTATGCTAGAAGGAAATGATTATGATAGAAGGAAAGCTAGCAGTTGCTAGCTTTCCTTGATATTTTGCCATGTGCCTATTTCAAAATAGATCACATGACACAAGATCAAGGTATAAGCTAGCAACCACCAATCACCATGGACATGATTTTTCTATGGGAAAGCTAGTGACTGCCAACTTTCATTCTAACATAAGTATGTGTTATTATCCTAGAAGGAAAGCTAGCAGTCGCTAGCTTTCCTTGATCTTGTGCCATGTGCTTATTTGAAAATAGAGTACATGGCACAAGCTCAAGGTATAAGCTAGCAACCACCAATCACCATGCTCAGGGTTTTTATATTGGAAAGCTAGCGACTGATAGCTTTTCTTCTAACATAAGCATGTGTGTTATGCTAGAAGGAAATGCTTATGCTAGAAGGAGAGCTAGCATTCTTTCAAAATAGAGCACATTGCAAAATAGAGCCCATTGTATTTCATGTAGGCTCCAAATGGAAAGTCATGACTTAAATGAAAAGACATGTGAGTTTTCACTATACTTATGGAGAAATATATGATTAATATCATGTGAATCATTTAGAGAGGACTTGTGCCGAGTTCATTAATATGTTTGGGGTGTTCACGAACCCTCTTTCTTAAACAAAGGAGATAAATAATCAAGAGGAGGATGAGAATGAGACGAAGAGAAAAAAAGATCGGCGAGTAGTGAATCTCCAATGGGATGTACTTCCATGGATTTTTCAATATAAGTACTTGATATTGAATTACTCATAATATTTGAAATTGTAAAAAATAAAATGTAAAATTTAAAAACCTTTGCTGTTAGAAATTCTTATCAACTTCTACAAGAAGACCTTCCAAATGATTATAAGGATGTGGGGACTTGATAAACATGCAATTATGTTTGTCCAAAGTTTCACGATTTAAAAGCAAAACAAAAAACAACTTCAAGTGCATGTTTACCCAGCTCTTCAAAACTGCACATATTGTGTGGGTAAAGAATTCTACTACGAATTTTTATTGTTCCCACTCTAATCTATCGTGGTTAATGGACTATGAACAAGACAAATCACAAGCTACAAATTAGTGTAAAAGGTGCAACAAGTGAGTGATATGTTCAAAGTCGGTTTAGTGAAAGAGTCACAAAATGTAGATTATGTTTAATTATGAGTTTGGTAGGATGAATATATAAATATAAAAAATGTCTATGGTTTTCCGCGGATATGTAACTGGGCCTTCCAAAAGCACAATTGATGGTGACAATGGAGTCCACACACCAATTGACTAGTGAAGGTAAGAAAGAGGCAGTTCTACTGGCGATGGGGCAAATGTTCCAATCTAGAAGACTTGGCAACACCTCCCAACGGCAATAGTTGACTTTAGGAGTCAATTGCACCCACAAGTGCTCCTTGGTGATTTCCTAACTTTGGCCACTAAGATACCTTGCATCAAGTGTAGATCAGTGGTTCAGCCTGTACGGTATAGTGTCGTCTCCCTACAACGCGTTGGGTGACTCGTAGGGGAGAGCAGGGCAACTATACCTTGGCTTTAACCTCCTTGGGCACGGCGCACTTCTGATCCGGGTTTTCTTTTAACACTTGCTTATAGCAGGATTTATAAAGCACCCTATAAGTCAACAATGCTATGTTTCAAAATATACCTAATGAAAGTAGATTGGAGGGCATTAATGGATGCCTAGCCCAATCAATCCTACCTAACTAATTTATGTTTTGTGACCTCATGTGAAGCTTGGAGGCTACACCAAGAATATAATTTTTGAGATAATTTCTATTGCTAATAACAAGTAAATTATACAAAGACACTACCTCTAGTTTTCTATTGCTAATAACAATTAAATGTTACATATAGATTACCTCCAATGCGAAAATAGACATAAACATAGTAAAATATACATAAAGAAGACCTCCTTCATTATAGATTTTATACCAAATTAAGTTTATTGGTTTACTTAAAGACCTGTGAACAAAAAAATAAATAAATTGAACCCATATAAATGATCCAAGTTTTCTTTTAACACTTGCTTATAGTAGGATTTATAAAGCACCCTAAGGACAACAACTATGTTTTTGGATGCCTAGCCCCAAAATCCTACCTAAACTACAAGATTCTTTTGTGCCCTCCTATGGAGGTATTAAGTGAGTAGATTTAAGCTATTTTTGAACTTAGTGAGTGACGAGAGAGTTTCTTGTGTGTGTGTGTGTGCATCAAAGAAAGTGACGGTTTTGAGCGCACATGAGATATTGCATATTTTTTTTTTTCAACCGAAAAAAGACGTACTATTGCTATTCCTTTGAATCAAATAGTACAAAAATTTTCCCTTTTCTGCAAAAGGAATTTCCAGCATATAATGTGGTCATTGACCCATATACCATCACCACTAATCCACTACATAAGTTCTGCCCATACAAAATCTGTATACATCAAAAAAAGACATAGTTCTATCAACATACAAAATGTGGATCACTTCAGATGTCTTCCCTAATATAGTCTAAAAGAAAATAACATCTCCAGATTCCAATAAGCTGGAATCCATCCATTCCTCCCAAACCAGTAAACCTACAGGGCCCAATAAAGCTTTCTTTGAGAGATCATCCGCCAGACCGTTGTGTTCTCGAAAGATATGCACAAAGGAAATGTGCTCCTGCCTTTCAATTTCCATCCTAGTTCGAGCACACCAATGTGATAGCTCAATAACATTAATATCAAATTCTTTTGCAGCCCATTTTATAGTAACATGGGAATCTCCATAGACCTTTAAATTAACAAGACCAAAAATGTTGGCACATCTCAGAATGCACCAAAGTGCAAGTAGTTCTGCTTTCATATTGTTTCCTAGACCACAGTTGAGACAGAACGTGTAATAGTGATCCTCATTCAAGTATATTATAGCACCCGCTGCACAAAATCCATTCTGGGCAGCCCCATCAAAACGCTCTGGTCTGGAGACTGATTCCCGGCCTGTCATAACCAATGAAGCACTGTCCAAGCCACCTAACCACAGAAAGTTAAAAATCAATTTTCTGATAACATTGAGGATGTATACAGGTATCTCAAGAAGAGATAACCAATAAACAGGTATTCCCATCAAAACTGCCTTAATAAATGTAAGTCTGCCACCCACACATAGCCATCTATAGGACCAGTGAGTAATCCTGGCTTCAAACTTTCGAACAAGCCACCACCAATCCTTTATCTGATAATTATTTGGTCTCAAGAAAAAGCCTAAATATTTTAACCCATCCTCTAATGGATACCAACTGAAAGGTAGAAAGGAAGCAATATCCCTTCTATCAACATCGCTCAAATTATGAAAATAGAAACTAGATTTTGTGTGGCTGATCTTCATCCCCAAAACTCGACAAAAGCAATTTAAAATGTTCTTGAAGACCCTCCACTCATCAGCTGTTGCCAAACCAGCCAGTAAAACATCATCCACAAAGATAAGATGTGATATAACACAATTTATCACCACCTCTATACCTTTGAGAAGACATTCCTGCTTTGCAAAGTTTATCATTCTGCTAAGTGCATCAACGATCAAAAGGAACAACAAAGGGGATAAAGGACAGCCCTTCCTTATCCCCCTCGAGTACTGGAAAAATGTAGAAGGGGAACCATTTATCAAAATAGCAATATTAGCTGATGAGACACAAGACATGATCCAGTTAATGACCAGTGGCGGGACCCCAATTTGGATTAGAATGAGCCTTAAAAATGACCAATTTACCCGATCATATGCCTTCTCCAAGTCTAATTTAAGCAATAAATCTCTAAGTCTACGGCTCTTGATGGAATGTAGGAGTTCCTGTGATGCCCCGATGGCATCATGAATCTGATGAAAAGGCTTTTCTTTTAAAATGAAAATAATGCAACTCAACCTAATAGAAAAAAAACTAAATAAACCATGTAAACCATGTAAAAAAAACTAAATAAAATAAATTGTAAAAATAAAAATAAAAAAAAATCTATAAACAAAATTGTAAAAGTAAAAAAAAATCTATAAACTTACCAAGATTTTCAACCTCTTTTTAATCCAGTCTTCTTCTTTACTTTTTGTTTGGCTAAGACTAAATCTAATGCCAATGCCAATGCCATTTTTTCCCATAACTTCATCTTCATCTTAGTTAGTCTTGCTTCTTTGATAGACAATAATCTAGAAGCTATGAAGCCAAGACTACTTGAATGGAAACTGTACAATATATTGAAACTATATGTAAGTTACAAACTTATATCAAATAATTAAATATAAAAAACACTAGCTATTTAGCTATTTTTATATACAAGTAATGCTATATATTACATCTTATATACATTCATAGAGTTGATAACTATTTTTATGTACAAGTAATGCCATATACTTATATACATTCATATAGTTGATTATACCATGGAGGTTTACAAAATGAAATTTAGAAATACAACATTCAAATAAATGATTGGTAATTATTTAAAATAGTTATTTAGGTCACCAATATTACTGGTTCAGTACTTGGGGAAAACCGGAAAACTTAGAATGGGTCAGCAATGTGTTAAAAGATGCCCTCCTCTATCCCATAGGAAATATATATATATATATATATATATATATATATATATATATATCACAAAAAAGAGGTAGTTATATATTTATAAAAAGGTTGTTGACAAACCAAATAACATAAAAAGTACAAAAATTTCAAAAAACATTATAGTATTCTTGTATAAATATTTTCAACAAATATGTTAATTGGTCATGATGCTTTTTCTTTCTTACAATACCTACCTTATGAATTTCAAATTTAGTGCTATACTGCTTTACATAATTACTAATAAACAAGACAAGTAAAATGCATATATGAGAAGTTTAAGAGCCAAGATAATTTCCATTGAGGCCTTCTTCCATTTGTTTTCCTGCTTTAATTTTCCCTTGATCTTTTTGATTCATGTTGTTATCATGGAATTGTGACGTGAAATAAAATGATGTTGATGATATGGATCAATTGGTGATCGAATGGAAATGCTTGTTATAAAAGTTGTATCTTGCGGAATACTAACCTACAGGACACGAGGGCTATGGGATAGCCGGGTAATTGATCTGATATACGGAGAAGAACCTATCCAAGTAGTAAACCTTAGCAACCGAAATTGATGAAACGATGACATGGACCGATAATCTCGATAGCAACAGAGTATGATTTGATAAGGGCGTAGGCCCAGTATGTTGAGAGGGATGGATGTGTTTCCCACCCTATGTTCCTATGATACCCGAAGTGGTGGGAGGGCCGTGCTGAGACACGCTCCCCATGTAGTTGTGATGACGACGGTCGGATGCCTGCTAGGGGAGGATAGGTCCGCTGTACAGCCGATGCTATCGCTTTCAAGTTCTATGTGGTCAGGTCGATGAGTCCGAGATCCACTTTTGTACTAGCAGAGGAAGGATAGGGAGGATGTGGCAGTAGGTTAGGATGGGAGTATATGATAGTTAGTACTATTGAGGGTTGGGTATTCGTTGACCTGGAATTAGTGGTAGTAGGTAGCTTTCCTTGCACCTGATTGATTAAACAAATGTAATCATAAGAATAATGAAATGAAATCTTAAAGGTTAACTGATAAAATAACCGATGATGTTTTAGTAATATTATGAGGAATGTATACTTGTTCAGTTGCATAGAGTATTATTAGTATTAGTTAGCTGTTATGCATAGGAAATATGACGTATGTCTGTAGTACATGTCCGTCCTGTGCATACGCTAGCCACGCATGCACATTATGCACATGCGGAATAATATTGGTTTACAACCTACTTATCAAGATTTAACAATGATATAAGTTATCATGGATAAGTCAATTAAGTGTTTAGTGGATGACTTAATTAGTAAAATATTATCAAGTTCTCATGTGTAAAATAAATATCAGTAATTGTAAGTATCCTCAAGTAAAGGTGTCTTCAAGGTGAAGTATAAAAGTTAAACATTAATAATAGAGGAGTGTGCTATATAATCGTTGATCATGATTAATTAAATCATTAATTATATTTCATTGTTTATACATAGAGGTACTATGTTGACACTTATCCATTAACCAAATAAATATTTTAAATTACTATTCACAATTTAAATTAATTACTATTATTATTAATTGTTATTGTTATTGTTATTATTATTATATTATTAATATTATTTAATTAATAATAATAATGATAATAATCCCTTTTATAAAGTATAGTGGGTTGAATAATAATGAATTTATTAAATAAATTATTAATTTAATTAACGGACGGAATCATCCCAAGTAAATTAAAAGGATATGTTTGAATAAATTATTGAATAATAATTATATTACTAGAGAGAAATTGGGATGATATAAAATAATATATAATCCACCTTATTACCTCAAAAGGGGATGCATTAATGATATGTACTTCCAAGACCACGACAGCTGATAAGGAAGTTGACTTTTGAAGGAGGTGGATTCCTATAAAGAGGAGAATTAACAAAGTAGTAAGGGGGTTATTGTGGGAGAACTGTGAGGATTTTTGTGAAAAAGGAGGAATGCCGAGGAGGGGGTTAACTCGAAGCTTTGAGGAGGTGGGAAACTCAAAAGAAAAGATTGAGGAGGGGGATAACTCAGCGGATGATTACCATGGAAAGTGGCTGTCGGGATTATCGGTCTGTGGGCTCGGGGGCTAGGAAATCCGTTGATTTCCTAGGGTCAGCACGATAATAGCTGATCGGCAGGGTGGACACATCATTTTGGGGTTGTTAAGGGAACTTACAGAATCCATTCCAGAAATCTTCTTATCTTACTGCAATCGACGGTTTCAGGTATTTTTCTGAACCAGCTTAATTAGAATGTATTTTCTTTTATTTCCAAGCTATGCATGTCAAACGAACAGAATTAAATGGAAAGTTTTAGGATTATGTTTATTTAACTGCAGAGACATGTAAACATATAGAAAACAAACAGTTAAACATTTACAGAAACAGAAATATAGATGGTTGAATCTCTTGTTTTCTTCTAACAATAATTAAGGGAAAAACTAGGTATAACCTGATAACCTGGAATAGACCCAGTGCCTAGATAGGGCACTACAGTTGGTATCAGAGCGCAAGGCTCAGACACTGAGACCTTAGGGCCTAACTACACCTGGAACTTTAGTGAAATTTACTAGAAAATAACAAACCAGTATGATGGCTGCAAAAAGATAATTTGAAGAGCCTTTTCCCATTTATTCGTAAGGCATAACAGAAACAGAATTTGAATGATATATATATATATATATATATAACTGCTTATTTAGGGCTTAGTCTAGACCCCATTAAACAAACCTTTCCAGAAAAACAACAACATTTCTATATACACTCTTTTAATATTCAAACCCTAATATTAATCCAATGCTAAAGCATTTGGGATAAACAATGTTTTTAAACAAATAAATAAATACATATAAACCAAGTTACAACACTATATATATTACCGTTATAATATTTGGATCTAAAATTTAATACTAACAAAAAAAAACACTTCATTGCATTTATATAAAGAAATTGTATTCATAATAAATACGAAACAATGAGTCTCGCACAGGATTTACAGAGGGTTCTCCAAATTTCAGACCTGCAGCCAAAGTGATCAGTTTTCATTTCCTATTATTTTAATGCAGATATGCCTTCTTGCCTGTAACATTTTGTTTTAAACATTCATTTCAATAAATGTGGCATAAAACAAATATTCAAATAATATTGTTGCCTGCAATATTGTTTATAATACAAGCATCGCAGCAAATCCAACTAATGTAGTTGGAGAGATTATTTCAACGATGGAGTTGGATTTATAAATAATATACATAAAATTAAAGCTTAGTTTCCTGGAAGAGGATTAGCTTTTTAGTTAACAAATATTATCCCCATGAAAACCTATTTTGGGATTATGTAATATAACCTTACATTTATAATTTCAGACAGTTTCAAATCTGTGTGATATTTTTCTTCACTTTGTTTTATTGGGCCAAGCCCTATCGCTCAACACCAAGAGCATTTCAGATGACCGAAGGCCAATCTTGAAGGGGGCCCTCACGCACCAGTACACCCATAGGGGCTGCCACGCATCTCAACCACCCTGCAAGCGCCAGAGCAATCCTTTCCAAGGCCAGCCTATGCGCTCAGCTCCAAGACAACCAGCTACCAAGACGAGTTGGAACCACGCACTCCATCGAATTTCAAGCGCAGAGCTCTCACAAGAGCATTACCTTCTTGGGTTTACGTACTCAACACATCACGCACACCCTGAAACCCTAACGCTCAGCTCCGCGAGCTCTCCACGCGAGAAGCAGCCCTACAATGCCAAATAAAACCTTATTTCCTCCTTAAATAGGCATACTTTTGACGGCACGTGAGACAGTTTCCGCGTTGCCCATGAGCGGTTTACTATACCGCTTTATTGGTATGCGGACGAGTAAGGAATGAACACGTGGGATGGTGGATTCCTTTCCGCGACCACCAACCACCCTTACCATGCGTGCATGTTTCCAACGCGGATTAAGGAGAGCCGTTGATCCTGTAGGCATACTTTTGACGGCACATGAGACGGTTTCCGCGTTGCCCATGAGCGGTTTACTATACCGCTTTATTGGTATGCGGACGAGTAAGGAATGAACACGTGGGATGGTGGTTTCCTTTCCGCGACCACCAACCACCCTTACCATGCATGCATGTTGCTGATGCGGATTAAGGAGAGTCGTCGATCCTGCCTTGGCGTCAATCCCCATGCGAAAAAGAAAAGGTTTTTTTTTGTGTTTTATATTGTTTTAATTTTTTTTATTATTATTTTAAATTAATGTTTTTTAAATATTTATTTTATTTTATTAATTTAATGTAGTGTCTCTTAACATTCATTTAATTTAATTCGTTTAATTTAATTTAATGACTTTTAATTTAATTTGATTTAATTAATTTAATTTAATGTCATTTAATTAATTACTTTAATTTAATTAATTCAATTTAATTTTTTTTTTAATTAATTCAATTTAATTTAATTTTTTTAATTATTATTTAATTTAATTTAATTTAGTTGTTGATAAGAATTAAAAAAAGAAAAAAAAATACCATGTCAAAAAAAAAGGGGTTTCGGCAAAATTTCTTATATAATTATATAATGCTAGTGTTATTTTATTTATATTTAATTAAATTTCGTATATATTTTTATTTAAATTCCGTGTATAATTATATAGCGCTAGTATTATTTTATTTAAATTTAATTAGATTCCATATAATGTTATAACCTAGGTTTGTTAAAAAATTAAAAGTTAATATTTAAAAATATAAAGCTACTCACGAACTTTCAATTTAAAAGTTCTTCATAGATTTAAAGTTTTAAGGTCAATTATAGTATTAGGTTGAAGTGGTTGGTGAAGTTATATTTAAATTATCATAGATAAAATTTAAATTATAATTTATATTTAAGGGAGAAATTTAAAATATTTAAATTTAATATATATAAATATTTAAAATTTTGGAAAAGAAAGAAAGAAAGAAATATATATAAATAAATAACAAAGAGTGGTTTAAGTGGTTTGGTGAAGATCTAGGGTTTAATAAATCCATGTATTTAATCAAATTGTCTTAGTATTTATTATATTTAACATCCTACATAAAATTAAATTCAAAAAATATGTAGGTGTAATTATATAATGATAAAAAAAAGGAGAGAGTTAGTGTTCCATATACAATGTAAACTATTTCCTAGAAATTTATCTATATTTTAAAGAAAATTAAGGATTCCAAAACCTCAAGAATAAGAGAGGGTTCCAAGACCAAAGACTGGTGGATTGTTATTAAATCCTTTTACAAATTTTTTATTAAATCACTCAACTATTCCATTTGCTTATGGATGACAAGGGGAACACTTCCTATTTCTATCATAAATTTAGACGTAATAATATTTATACACTCATAATAACATGTTCTATGTTAGCCCTTCATTTTTAAGTAAGTGTTATGGAAAGTAGAAAGTCAAAAAAATCGTTGGGATGAGTAGAAAATATGTGGCAAGAAGATGAAGGAGATGTGGTACAAGTCATATGCCAATAATTGAGATGATATAATGCAATCAATGCATTGATCAAGGGTAGTGGAAAAACAAAATCATTAAATGATGTAATGTAATTCAAGTCAACAAAATCATTAAATGTTTTTTCAAAAACATAATCATAAAATATTTTGATAATTCTAATGACAAATATTTATCTTTTAAACAATCTCATAAAATAAACAATCCAAACCAAAATCATAAAATGTTTTGATAATTTAGATAATTTTTTTTAATTAAGATAAACATCAATGATAATGTGATAATGTGAATGGTTTAAAAGTAATTAACATAAATATTAAATTCCATTAAAATATCATTAATAATTTAAAAAATACTAAAAAAATCCAAACAATAGACACTTTCATATGGAGTTAAAAAACTTTTACAATTCAGCCTACTCATATGGAGTTACAAACTTTTACAATTCAACCCAGTCATATGCCGTTAGTTTGGAACACAAGAATAAGTATATATTTCTTTTACAAATCAGCCTACTCATATGAAGTTACAAACTTTTACAATTCAATCGACTCATATAAAGTTAGTTTGGAGCACAACAATAAGTATATATTTCAATTGAGAAGAGGTTATGCTTAATATAGATCCATTATATTAAGAAAACCTAATAACGGCCTATATTAAATGCAATTGTGAAATTACTATCATGTTATCATGTCAGTACCATTTGTCAAAAACCCAAATTCATGGTATTATAAAATTGAAGTTTTCACAATTTATAACTTCTACATTTTTTAAGTTTGATAAATAAAAATAAATTATCTAAAAATAAAATACATTTTTATTTTTGACATTAAAAGTTTCCAACCATGTTAATGTCAAAAGAGTTGTAACCAAAACTTGCATTGAGTTGGCAGAATAATCAAATAAGTCTATAGTTCTACACCTGAGTGAACCCTTTCTTAATATATTTTTACGGAAAAACACTACACTAGTACCATTTTACTCCCATTTACAAAACCTGTAAAGGTTGGCGGTAAAGATTCATCATGCTGGAAAATTGAGTCGGATGGTAACTACCTAAATTTGCATAGTCACGACAGCAGAGTGAGAGAGGTGTAAATGCAAATCGTAATGACAGTGGTGTAAAATGCAAATAGTAATATGAGTGTCATTATTTAGACATGAAGTAGGGAGAAATCCCCCGCAAAAGTCTCCACAAAGAGAATTATATAACCTCTTACTCTCAATTTGGGCTTCTCATCATCATTTGAGGAGGCAGATTTTCATAAGATAGTAAGCAGCTCATCCATACAAATAGGCTTTTATAGGCTTTAGGTCAGCCATGGCTGTGAATTAAACTCCAGGCCAGTGACAAAAAAATATCGTGTGCTCCTATCTATGAATATGTTCGAACTCAAACGAGGGCGGGAAGCGGCAATGTCACTTGTATCTGGTAGTAAGGCGGAACAAAAAATTTCAAAATTCAAAATTCAAATGGGCATGGTTGCACGAGCATGTCAGACGGTTGCATTAATACTGAGTGTTTCTCCACCAAATCGTAATGAATTTCCCAAGTTGGAAAAGATTACTCAAACGAATAACATTTATGACAAAATTATCTAAAGCGATGATCGCGCAGTCGGGCAGGGTGTTAAAGGTTGTTTACCATTCATCACATTGCCTACATACTTGGAATCCACCATGTGATGCTTGGATGCAGGGTGAAACTGATGGATGCCAGGGTTATATTGATGGACATCCATCGAAGCAAATGTTTCAGTGCGATACAGGAAAACGGTTTCATGGAAAACGACGTTAATATAGACATCTGTAGATAGATTTAGGCCCATCTCCATCTACAACGTTTAATACAAGATCCTCAAAAAGATAATTGCAATCAAGTTATGGAAAATCATCCCTTCCATCGTCTCGATTAACCAAGGATGATTTGTCTTTTATTTTTTTGGAACCTTGAATTACCTTTAATTCTGTAGGTTTCGATATCAGAGATTGCTACTGCAAAAAAGGTTTTTATATTTGAGATGGTGAATTTATTTAACAAAGAACCAAGTGCACTGGACTTGTGCCTTAAAGCTGTATTTCATTCAACTAGCATTTTGAAGTTAGGGTATGCTTTGCACTCTGACCTGAAGCGTCTTTCTAATTCCTATGGAGAGCTGGAGTGTTTTCGCTACTGTGAAGCGCCTAAATTAGACCTTCAAAAGGTTTTTCCATCTATTCCAGGGGGGCTTTCCGACCTTGCAAAGACTGTGCTGGGAAGTGATTTAAACAAAAGTACTAGGATGAGTGACTGGAGGGAGCGTCCCTTGAGCAATAGTCAGGTACACTAAATATAAATCAATGCTACGGTATAACAACCACTACAAAGTATAAGAACCAGTACAAACCTCTAAAAACTGATAAAGTTTGAAATAAGAACATACAAACTACAAAACGTTGCTACGAAATTTATATGAGAATGTTCAGATGAATATTTTCAAGCATACAACAGACTCTCAGATATCTCCAGTAACTGAAATATGCAACCTCTTATAACTTGAAGAAGGCACAAAAATACCCATACCCCATGGGCCTTGTACAAAATCCAGATACTAAACTAAATGGACGAGAATGATAGGAATTTGTAGGACGAGGAGTACCTGAAGTTCTAATTTACAGGAGGACGATTCAGCTGCTCCAGCTGCTCGCAATAGGATTCAGGTTCTAATTTGCAGAGGACAAGAACAATGTTTCAGCAGCTCCAGCTATAGGAATTTGCAGGACGAGAATGAGGACCAGGTCTCTTGGCATTTTGCAATGGACTGCACTGCCTTGAATGCAGGTAGATGGGCGTTGAACCTTGAGGATATGGTAGGAGCGAGACTGTGTACGATGAGATCTCCAGGATATGGCTACAGCTGGCTCATGATCAACCTGCAGGTTTTCGATGGGACTGTGTGGCGCTTCGTGTGGTACTACGCCAATAATTATAATACATTATTATAATTATAAAAACTAGTTGAATGATATTGCAATATTTCTCATTTATGCAATGACATGAAATGGATGATAATGTATGGTATGTTCTTATTTCATATTCCTTTATGGCATGTTCTTATTTCATATTTCTTTATGGCATGGATGAAAAGTTAATGTATTATTATATTTTATAATACCTTATTATAATTATAAGATTTAGTTGAAAGATATTGTAATATTTTTTTTATTTATGCATGATAGTATAAAGTAGTGTGATATTACATATTTTTTTGGGGATAACTGGAAGTAGAAGAAAGATTAATATTTTGTCTATATTTTGTACTTTCTTATGTAATTTGAAAAGTTAAATGTATTATTATATTATATTTTATATTACGTTTATGTGATGAAATGAATTAGGTAAATTTAGGATAATGCATCACCATATTTCATATTTTGTTAATGGGATAGCAAGATGTAAAGGAAAGGTTAATGCCTTGTTTATAGTTCATAATTATTTTATGGGATACTATGAAAGGCTAATGTATTATTATATTTATACTACGTTTATATGATAATATGAACTGGTTGAAAGATAAGATACTGTTATGATATTTCTTGATGTTATAAAATGAACTAGATGAAAAGTTAACACATGCCTATATTTCACAGTTCACTTAGGGGATTGTAGGTTGTAAGATTAAAGACATAGCCTTCCTTTTTGTCAAATTGTACCCTTAGGGTTTCCATTTGCAAGTGTTACTTATTTAAGATATATTTCAACTATGATAGAGATCCTTGCCAATTCACATATGGAATAATTGTTCCAGAACAAATGCTTTGGAAAGCCAAAGAACTATAACTTAGGAGTAGACACTTATAGTATAAAAAAAAATAAAAATAAAAAAGAAGAAGAAGAAGAAGAAGAAGAAGAAGAAGAAAAAAATCATTCACTAACTACGAGCATTAAATTGTCGAATAGAGATGGTATCAATAACGTAAAATTGTATTTTAAGAAAAATCTACTCGGAGAAACTTGGAACAAAGACCAACGATATTTTAAACCTTTTTCTACATAGCCATGATGAGAAAACAAGTGGACGGATATAATCGGTGGATTTGCTGAATGACGAAAAATTGATCAATTTTAAATGATAAGACACCAAGATGCTTAGATTGACGAGACTTTGACGGATTGTCGAGGAAGAGAAACCAACTTAAAATTTGAAAACGAGATATCAATGTGATTGGTATGATGAGCTGAACTCAACGACATGCATTTTGCATTACGACAAAACCATTTATGAAAACTCATGACTACGAACTTGAAATTTAACCATGGTATCGAAATGGTCAAATGAAGGCAATGTTTCATAAAAAGAAGTATGGAGACGATTAGCATAATAAATACAACGCAATGAAGCTAACCTCAGGTCATAATCAAACATGATAAAATGACAACTAGCCCTCGAGATGGAACTTGATGGGGTTAAGAAGACACTTTGTGCGACTTGATGAATCTGTCGAAGTGGTCCTATGACAACATAAACGAAGAGATAAGGGAAATACATGATAAGATCATGGAGCTGAACATGATGATACTAATGACAAGAATAAGTGATATTGAAAATCTAGTTGGGACCGACAGTTATTGAATGTACTATCGAATTGATATTATACACAATTATGATTGAGTTCCTGAAAATGTATTGGAACCATGTTGGAAAAAAAAATAATAATAATAATGATTAGAACCACTTGTTCTTATGGCCATGATTGTTGGAGAAAAATAGAAGGGAATGGAAAGAAGATGATAATAGGAAATTAAGATAAAGCTTAGTGTCGAAAGTACAAGAACAAAAATTAACTTCAGGACTAAGTTCTATTTAAGAGGGGGTGTATGTAATGCCCCTAGAATGACTGTGGACCTTAAGGGCACCTGTCAAGTGACCCGGCTGAACAACTTCGATATAGTGGTCTCTTGAGCCTTGTTATGTCTTAAATGATTGAGGAAAACCTGAAGATGTGAATGACGATAATAATTGATAAATGAATTAAGGAATTAAATTATATTGTGTGGGGTGGGATAATTGATTGATTACATCTTTCTTAATGATTAGCACGGATTGATCAAGTCAAGTGTAGTGGGACATTTATAGTCCTAGCTGTGCGACTTGGGAGGACGCAGCTGAGATGCATCATAGATTTCCGCATTTATTCTGAACTTCGGGACGAAGTTCTAAATAAGTAGGGGTGTATGTAGTGCCCCTAGACTATTGTAGACATTGAGGGCACCTGCTGAGTGCCCTGACTGTTTGAAACATTAATAAAATAACCCTATGATTTTATTTTGAGTATATTTATGATTACGATTGATTGATATATGTGCATTTGGGTAGTTATTGTGAATGGACGATTTCATGTTGTTTAATAATTAACTTTGATATGAAAATTGTACATATGAATGGTGCTTAACGACTAGTTATGCAATTGATTATGTGATTAGACGAATGAGTAACAATTGAGTAAACTATAGATGCTTAATGAAGCAACAGATTTATAAATCAAATTGTGATTATTGAGGACATTGCTACTAATTTACGTTTGTGAGAAATGTGTGTAGCGACAGGTGAAACGGTTCACCGACGGACACACAAAGGAATATGAAGGGTCGTAGAGTACGGGCGAATCACACACAGGGAGAGCGACGACGATGTCGAATTCTGACGGAATACCACGCTTGAGCAGATAAGCACTGATCCGCTTGCTCAAGAGGAAAGCGTGAGGGCGTACGAGGTGGGCCACGACGGAGCTGGTCACATACGAGTTGGGGGGCGCGCAGTGAGAACGAACTCACTCCTCAGCGCCATTAGTCCCTAATAGCGTGTAGACAGAGGATAGAAGGTAACGGCTCCTGAAATCCCTACATTAAGTTCCCGCAAGTCAAAACGAAAGGATGATGGCAGAAGGGCCCGACGGTGCGGTACCCTGTCGAGAATGGAAAGAGTGGACGCAAGGACCCAATGATGTGGTACCTTGCCAAAGAATGGAAACTACGAATGACTGGACCCGACGGAGTGGTGCCATGTCGGGGAAATGAAATTAAGGAACGGGGAAGCCCAACGACGCGGCACTGGGGTCCTAGTGAAAATGCTTGTTAAACTTAACTGCATAAAAACATATAAGTTTGCACCTAGAGAATTACTTAGAAATGCATTTGACTACTTTAGGCATTTGCATATATCTAAACATAAACAATCATTGGAGAATGTTATGGCAAATTATTACATCGTCGATCTACTGCGTTGGAATGCCACATTTTCCTTTTTTAGTGATTCAGAGCTTCTTTGCAATACAACAGTTTCCTCCTTCGATTGACATATTTGCTTGAGTTTAAACTTCACATTAGCTTGATTGTGCCTATTTCTTTAAGTTGGGTATTTATATGATGCTCCTATATCTGAAGTACACATAAAAACCACCTGATTATCCCCTCTTGCATGTCTAGTAAGTTAAGCATGTATAGGAGCTTTGATATAATTGAAAATTCCTTAAGGTGACACCAATTCTCTTAGAGTCTTAGTCCTGATACATACATCCCATGTTCCCTAGCTATATCCAAACACCTAACCCACAATTGTTCCCCTCAACCATTGATATGTGAAATGGTAATCTTAATGGTTTTTTCTAATTTCACACAAATGATTATAAGAGGGGCGTGCTTGCGATACCTAAGGTAGACTTATAAAGACCATTTCAACTCACTTGGAGGGTACTTGTCTTCATGAGAGTATTTTCATATTGTGTGAGAGTTGTGTGAGAGTTACCGTAAATGCATCATTCTCACCTTCACATTGTTAAAATTTAATATGCTAAGACAGAAAATAGTAGCATTACATTCCATTTCACAATAATAGCATATACAGGATCACTGAAGAAACAACAAGCATAGCATAAACACAAGAGACACAGATTTATCCTGGGAAACCCTCATGGGGTAGAAAACCCAGTAAAGCTTCCTCAATATAGATGACCAGCAATATACAAAGATGCAAACCAAAGACATGATCTCCTCCTCCACCATAGCAGACCTCTCCTCCACAAGTGCACCTCTCTCAAGTGTGTGAGTGTATCAAATGAGGAACACACCTCCTCTATTTATACACTACTCTGACATATATTTTACACAAGTACATGTAGGCTCGTATTTAACCATTAGGTTAAATACCCTATTATAACTGACTGGGCCGACCCCCACATGGTGGGTCTAATAACCCTAGTTGCCACAACTCCTCGGAGGAATAAACATCTCCGAATACATAATAGAATCACCTCGGAGGGATGGAACATCTCCGAAATAAATAATGTACAAATATAATATTCTTAGAAGTTACAATATTCAACACTCCCCCTTAACGAGAAGGATATTATAACAACATCTGCAGGAGCAAGGATTCATTGACTACATCATCTATATATCATCGGAAGCTTTCTTCAATTCATCATCATCAGTAACTCAACTAGTTACTGGAACATCAACATCATCAGAGTTGATATTACTCGATCATCAGCATCGTCATCATCATCGTCATCACACGATCATCAGCATCGTCATCACACGATCATCAGCATCGTCATCACACGATCAGCAGCATCGTCATCATACGATCAACATCGTCATCATACGATCAACATCGTCATCACACGATCAGTAGCATCGTCATCATACGATCAGCATCGTCATCACACGATCGGCAGCATCGTCATCACACGATCAGCATCGTCATCATACGATCAGCATCGTCATCACACGATCCGCAGCATCGTCATCACACGATCATATTACAGGATGATCAATCCTGCTCTCTTTAGGACATAGGTCCATGGATGATGCAATCCAGATCAAGTTCCAGGATGATCAATCCTTATCTCTTTAAGACAAGTCTCATGTCTAGGGACGATCCAATCCCAACCACAGTGCCAGTCCTTTTTCATACTGGATGTGACCTAGATCAGATCTAGGATTTACCACCACAGAGCCAGTCCTCTTTCATACTGGATGTGTCACATCTACAGAGCCAGCCCTGTTTCATGCTGGATGTATCACATCTACAGAGCCAGCCCTGTTTCATGCTGGATGTATCACATCTACAGAGCCAGCCCTGTTTCATGTTGGATGTATCATATCTACAGAGCCAGCCCTGTTTCATGATGGATGTATCATATCTACAGAGCCAGCCTTGTTTCATGCTGGATGTATCATATCTACAGAGCTAGCCCTGTTTCATGCTGGATGTATCACATCTATAGAGCCAGCCCTGTTTCATGCTGGATGTATCATATCTACAGAGCCAGCCGTGTTTCATGCTGGATGTATCACATCTACAGAGCCAGCCCTGTTTCATGCTCGATGTATCATATCTACAGAGCCAGCCCTGTTTCATGCTCGATGTATCATATCTACAGAGCCAACCCTGTTTCATGCTGGATGTAACCTAGAACAATTCTAGGATTTATCATGTACATTTTGAACCGAGGTCCAGGGACGATCCAGTCCTATCATGTACCTTTTGAACCGAAGCTCAGGGATGATCCAGTCCTATTCAATTCTCGGAGACCTCATGTCTATTGAAAATCCATCGCTTGTTCAGAGCTCATCATTCATCATGATCTTTCCTACAAATCAAAATTAAGTACATGATTAGTAATACTTCATAATCATCAAATCATATTGACATGATAACCTATTATGCATACAGATATCATTTACATAGTTATGCAACTATTTTGACCAATACTTTGGCACAACACTTTCCCATATTCTGTATGCATACAATGGCTATCTAGATGCCTTCCATCTCTATCAGAACATACTATCGAGAGTCTGCACAGCTCTCAGCATGTTAGCAAAGAGGTTTCATTCTAGACAAGCAACAATGGAATGTTAGTCCAACTTACCAATCATATGCATATTAGTAGTATACTGTTCAATGCTTTATGAATGTTTACACTCAGCATGATATATTCTAGGAATACAAATATGCATACAGGCAATATCATTTACTATTTCTAATAACAACTCAAATACTTATCTTTTATGTTTGTGTGGTTGCCTCCCGCTTGATCTTCTGTATGTCTTCTGAACTTCTATTCATTCTGTACCACTGTGCATGTTCAAGTGTACAATAGTGTCATCCTCATGATCTCATACACAAACATACATTCATTATTATATTCTCAATATTATCAAAACATTCTAATTCTAAATAATCTTGAATATGTACAGTCATGATCATTAGTATTCAGGGTTTCAAGGAAGTCTTCTTTTACTCATGCATATTCTTGTTTGATCTAGTTAGTTAAATCATCAATCAAGATAAGAGACATAATATGCATAAACCCTTGATTACTAACCAATCATACCAAGTATACTTACACAAGGTAAGATTCTAACATGACATAGGAAAACATACCTGGATTAGTATACCTGCTTAGTTATGTACAACATACCTAAACAATCTCTTCAATGATTTAGAGATCCTGAGCTAGAACCTGCATGTCTCGTAGGTTAAACATAATATAGCAAAGTCATACATACCTCATTAGTCTTTGTCTTCATGTTGTCATGGTCATGGAACTTGATTTGTCTTTTGTAATGTACCTGTGTCTTGTTAGCAGACAACATCAACCTCACACAACACCATAATGCATAAGCACAATCATATAGCCCTAATCAATGAATGTCTTCGATCATTCACATGCATTCATATTGTTACTAGGGTGATAAGACAATTAATAACATTAATCAAGATTGTACTAAATAACATGAAGACAAACACATTATGAACTTAATCAAGAATCAGATTTCAAGGCATACCTGAACCTCCTTAAGTCATACCTGTCGAGACTTTTTGTAGTCTTCTTATGTAAGGCCTTAGCCTCAACTCCCCCTGAAACTTGATCTGGAGCTTGATTAGGGTTTGCTAGAGAAACCCTAAAAATTCAATCTTTGACTTTCATACTTCTGAATGGATGGAAGAATGTGTCTTGCTGAACTGATCAACCTAGCATTCTTCAATTTTGAAATCTCCAAAATTTGACCCCTCAAAATTGCCTTCGAAACTTCTGGATCTTCTGGATAGGAACCCGAACTAGGGTTTGATGAAGCCTACCCTTCTGTCCAATCAAAAGGTTCAATCCAAGGCTCTAAACTTTTATTTTTCTGAGGAGCTTCCAGCCGTGGTTACAGACTTCAAAAATTCCAACTTTCTCTGAAACCCTAAATTCCGGAAGCCATGAATAAAGGTGCTAAAAATAATTCTGTTTTGACAGAAATATGCACCTGATTGCTTCTGCTATAACTCTGAAATTTTTGCTCCACAGGGTCTAAAAATATTTTTTGCAGTAGCCTGAGCTGTCATCTTTCCATCCCGACAGGTCTGACCTCAATTGGATTTTCTGAGAGAGATTTATGCCAAGTGTCGCAACGTGACTTGTTTATGGGATAAAACAGGAGAGCGAACTTGTACAGAGTGCCACGTGTCACTGGTTCACCTTCGGCCTCTAAAAACGTTTCCACGATATTAACGTCTATGTAATACCTGTCAATTTTTACGAAATTTCATTTGGAGCTTCCTAGCCCAAGTTATGACCTTTTTTCCAAGGTCACCTCATTTTGACTGAGATCTGGAAGAGGCAGAAACCCTAACTTGTACTGATCATAACTCATAAAGTACAACGAATCTGAGGGTACCCTTTGGACACAAGGTACCTGGGGATGTTATCTTCGACCTGTAAACTTTTCAGACCCTGAACCTTCGTAGAAATGGATTTATAGCGAAAGTTCCACGATGACTGGTTTTTTCTATGTAAAACCCTAACCTTCAAATTGTCGTAAGTAAAGCAAGTGTCGTAAGTGCCATACCTTGTCTTCCTTCAGGTTAGCTCTGATACCATGTTAAAATTTAATATGCTAAGACAGAAAATAGTAGCATTACATTCCATTTCACAATAATAGCATATACAGGATCACTGAAGAAACAACAAGCATAGCATAAACACAAGAGACACAGATTTATCCTGGGAAACCCTCATGGGGTAGAAAACCCAGTAAAGCTTCCTCAATATAGATGACCATCAATATACAAAGATGCAAACCAAAGACATGATCTCCTCCTCCACCATAGCAGACCTCTCCTCCACAAGTGCGCCTCTCTCAAGTGTGTGAGTGTATCAAATGAGGAACACACCTCCTCTATTTATACACTACTCTGACATATATTTTACACAAGTACATGTAGGCTCGTATTTAACCATTAGATTAAATACCCTATTATAACTGACTGGGCCGACCCCCACATGGTGGGTCTAATAACCCTAGTTGCCACAACTCCTCGGAGGAATAAACATCTCCAGATACATAATAGAATCACCTCGGAGAGATGGAACATCTCCGGAATAAATAATGTACAAATATAATATTCTTAGAAGTTACAATATTCAACGCACATTTTGGTCCTAAGACTTCATACTTCCAATCTAATTGTTGGAGGGTTCCCTACTCTATTTTCTTATTGATGTTGGTAGAATTATTGCACATGTTATTTATTCTTGTTGATTTGTGTCATAAAATTCCTTAGTTTTGTTTGTTCTTACATAAAAGACAAATTTGGTTAAACTTAAAACAAGAAAATGTTGTTTACTATCTAACTTGTAAGTCTTGGGGTTAAGAAGGTCTCCGACCAAAAGTGTCAAACCACCTCTAACCTGCAAATGGTTAAATAACTATAACATAGGCTAAGATGAGAAACAATCACACATTGATAATTTGAGAGAGACTTGAAAGAGAAGTACCTATTTATACATACACTGAACATAACTTAACCGAATATTTAGGGAAACCTAAAATTGAAGTTATTGACATTTAGACACTGACCCATTATAATCCTCCCTTGACCCAACCTGACGATCATGTCTTAATACAACTAGATGTACCTCTTCCCATAGATCCCTTTAAATTTGTTCAAAATGTACAACATAATATGTCTAGAACCAAATTATGGTTAATCTAACAAGCATGGGATGTACTTCCACTACACCTAGTGTCTTTTGAGGAAACATTAATGCTTCTTATGTATATTTAGTTATCAAAATCATTTCTTCTACCCATATGCCACATGTTCCCAATGTCTCTTCATTCATAATGCCATCTATTAGCAAACACATTCCAACCCTACGTTTTCCTAGTCTTGGAATACCTTCCACAAGTAATTTTATGCCTAGTTTGAGCTTCTCCTTTGGTGTATGTAATAATCTATTGATCCCTCAACAACTCCCCAAGTTATGTGATGTGGGGCCCCACCTGAAATTTTGAGCTAAAGGCCACTGATCCAAGTGTTGTTACTCTTTAATGATGTCTATACAACTACAATTTCGACGGAGTCCTTATAAGGTATGTTTTATCATACCATGTCTAATATTTCTCCTTTACATGTTTTTTTATTATCATGCCATACACTTGGATATAGTAAACCCCCCCTGCCCTTACTGCCTATTCTTTCTGTACAAGCAATTCATCCTTGAAAATTTTGACAAAATATGATTGAGAAAACTATCCCTGATTCCATAAGCTTAAATTCCACTTGATGAAAACCCTCAGTTTGTTTCACCCCTAAACCATCCAAAGAGTGAACTTAAAAGAAAAATAAGAAAAGACTTAGTTTTTTCGAAGAAGCGTCCTTGGAAAAATAATTTTGGAAAAATAGCTTTATACACCCATGTAACATATCGGAAATGGCATATGAAATGGTGAGCTCGCACAAATAGCCTTTGCACTGGCCAATGTGTATATGATGAGCCCGCAATACCATGGTGCAACCATCAAATGTGTATCGTCGCATGTAGAGTCGAGCTTGCACATGGGACAACGAGTTTAGTTTTGTGCACAGATCATGGTCTTGACTCTTGGCATTACGGAGGGGCTGCACAACGTACCATTTTGTGCACCCTCCAAGGACTAGTCTCCAATCATAACCATGAGCCCGCACAAAACGATACAATGTGACTCTGTGCACTATCAAACAACTTTTGGTTGAATGGACGATGGAGCCCGCACATTGTTATGTAACATTGGTTGAATGGTCGATGGAGCCCGCACATCGTTATGTAACATTGGTTGAATGGTCGATGGAGCTCGCACGGTTGATGAGTCAATAGCTCGATGCTTGAAGTCGTTTTATCACGCTCCTTTGGCTTCTGTCTCCATGAATACTGGTTGCTGGAACAGTGGAAACATATTGGAACACAACTAGTATTCCAATGAATCAGATCCCTTTTTTGTTTCCATGAACACCAATGTCAAAGAATGCTTGCCTGCATGAATTTCAAACATAGTTGTAACAACAAGGGGACTATGACTACTTAAGCAACTTGGTGCAGGATTCAAGGAAGTATAGTACTTAGCATGTACCAGTACTTGGTACATGCTAGTGTTACACAAGCAAGTTTGATACAAAAGAAAACATAGAAGATATAATGTGGTACGGCAAGAGAAAATAACATAATGTCGATCATGCATGGATTAACAAAAAAAAACATGCGATACTTTGAGGGGTGTGCTCAAGTGGAATGTGCATCCAAGGAGGATGCAAGTTAGTTATTCCAACTATGAGTCAAGTGCATGTGAGCAAAAATGTGCATGACAATGAGTGCACATGATGAGCATGGGGTAACTGTGCATGACATATGAAGTGCACTAAGGGAAGATGAAATATCAATGTGGAAGTTGAAGCGACAAATATGTGCTCAAGTAGTCATATGGAAGTTAAAGAGTAGTTGAAGATGGATGAAGCGTAGGGGAAGCTGCACCATGAGTAAACATGAATAATAAAAAAATGGTTGTCATTTGAGAGGGGTTAGCTAGATGGTCTTGAGACATGGCAATTGAGAGAGTCTACCATGGACCTCAAACATAGTGGTAAGGAAAATGTTGTAAATGTGTATATATATTGTTATGTTTGAGTAATGAAAATGAGTAGAGAAATTCCCTTATTATAATTTGGTTTTGTATGCCCTCTAAAATTGTTTCAACTTTTATGTTTGTAGTGCTTTTCTATTTTCAACTTATATCTTTCGAAGCATTGTACTTAGTCTGCATAAATATGATTTCATAGAATTATGCCCATCAACTCTTTAGTTTGCTGTAATAATAACCAACTTCACAGATTTAGTTCATTTAATATATTGTCAGCACTCTAAAGTCTGAGCTAGTTCAATTAAAAAATTTGTAACTCAATCTTATTTTGATCCTATATTTGAAGAAGAAATAAATATATAAAAAATAAAATAGTCTTATATCAAAATAACCTATTTTGACCACAAATTTATTAAGAATCTAATGTATGTCATATACCAAGTCCATGCATATAATGATAATATATATATCCTGTCCCTTCAATGTTCAGACACGGTGTTCAAAAAAGCGAATTTGAATTTCAAATCTCAAATGCCCGTGCTCCATGAAAGTTACCAAAGGACGGTTCCTCACCAATTTCCTCCATTCTTCGCCATGGCAGAAGATCCATGAAGGATACCTCAGAAAACTCACCGTCGGGACTCGGTAGTTCAAATCTTTTGCATTGGAGGAGCGCCTTCAGGGCTTGCAAGTTTCTTAGAAGGAAATGGGTGAAAGGATGGTGTTCTCTCCATACTAAGGCTATGATGAATGCGGTGAGAATTTTGCAACAGTTCATAAGATTTTTGGGGCGAGCATTGTCTGGAAATATTTGCTATATATTCTCATAATCTAGCGCTGCCAAACAGTTGTCACACATCCTACAAGGCACATGATCAACTACGAGATCCAGTCTATGCCTGCTTAGGGCACATTTCCTCCTTGCACCAACTGGTATATAAACTAAATAGCCTCAGTGTATGCATTATTTGTTGTTATTTCCATAAATTGCTTCTGTTGGTATCTCCAGCTCTCAAGATATGTGTAATGAATTTTTTACAGGAGTTGGCAGGCTAAAATAACCTTCACGAGCGTGGGTGGCCAGCAGCATTTCATTCGGTGTTTCATCCATCTCGATGAATCATCCTGACAGCACCACATTAGTTCCAGGTACATCTCTCTGCCATGTCATCCTATCGCCTAGTGCTACAAGGCATTCTTGTCTCATCAAATTCTCTGGCATTTTCTTAACAAAATTTCAGTCCCTAAACCAAATACTATCCAACTTCTGGTCTAGTCGGGTTTAGTGCGTGGAATGTTCATAGAAACAACTGCAACATCTCATGGGAAATACCTGCGCACTTTGCCATCCTGCTTTCCCTTATATATTAACTCTAGCTAGCACATGAATTCATTCAAATTTTATTATTCAGTGTAATTCTTTGTGTATGATCATGTTAATGCTCTCGGATATGGTTACAATCAAGAATTGTTATCTGTGTTCAATCCTTTCGTTCGCCTCCCTGTCTGTATATTCAAGAAACTAAGTATGTGAAATGAAGGAAGCGAGCCCTAGACCGATCTATCAAAAGATTGTGAAATGTGTCAAGGACCTCGATTTAAAGGTTGGAGGGTTAAGTCGATTATTTTATATATTTGAAGTGATTGTGTGTTAAGTACCAAGTGAAATGTGGTATTAAGGCCTGTGTAATACGTTTGTGGAGTGCATGCGATGTCAGATGGTCATGGTCTGCAAATAACTGTTAAATTTCGTGAACTTACTGTTAAGTGAAAGACAAGAACCCTCAATAACTTTTTGGAATGTTTCCCTACTTGTCAACTCGGCGTTTTCATGTTCTTCCTTGTGAGATCCGCCCATTATTTTTGGGTTGTGATGCAGCAATTGAGTGATGTGTTTTGGGGAGAAAACAATCAGTCTATTATGGTGATGGTGCGATATAGTTGGGAATTAATACCCCCTCGGTTCTCGATCGTAGATCTTGTGGTAGAATCTTCATAATATTTGAAGGTTGACCCTAGCGGAGAAAAACAGTTTGGTTAACTCCCTTGAGCGATCGCTCATTTATGTGACAACTCTTTTCTGCTCGATGCCTGCCTCTCACATTTTCTTGTTGAATCTTAGAGTCCATATGTACTTTAAGGGTTTAGTTGTCACCCTTGTCTCCTATGCCAAACTCCTGTTGAATATCCAAGCTGAACTGCTAATGAAATTCAATAATCCATATGGATTAGAATGAAAATTTATGTTAATTACATACAAATTTTATTTATTAAAATGTTATGATAACACTGTATTTTGTCTTGCTCTTGATAAAAGAATATGAGTTTTGATTCTCACGAGGGTTGCATGGTTTATTATGGATACATATGGAAGTAGAGAATTTTGTATATGTTTAAAATGGAAGGTTGTGGATTTTTTATATATATATGATTACCGATAATCTATTTATAGTTTATGTTTATTTACTTTTGATCAATGAAAATTACATATTGTTTTGGGTATATTTTTCTCATAAATCTAGATATGCAGATATATAGTGTGAGCATTGGTTTTTCATAGATATGTATACTTTGGGATTGTTGAAAAAGAAACAAATGTTAGAACTTATCGTAATTACTCATATATTTGTAGAGCTGTTTATGACATTGTTTATAGTTACAACAAATTGTTATGATAATTTCACAATGAATTATTGTGGCCACATTACATAAAATATGCTTAGAAATTTAATCTTCCATGTACCTTTGGGTATATAGGAAGTCCCTTATTTTCGCCTATACCCATGCTTCCATAAACTCTTCGATTATCTTACGTTGCTATAGTACGTGCTAAGAATATCACTTTGCGGGGAGATCACTCTTAGGAATCATATAATATGACTAAGGATATGGTCTATGTCATTAGTTAGTATTTTGAAAGATTATAGATGAATAAACTACCTAAACACTTGAATATTATGTTGGCAAGAAGGTTGAAGAAACCCTAAATTTTGAATATATGTCAAATTAAAAGTTCAATTTATAATCGAAGAAGGATAGAATGATGGATAACATCAACCATTTAGTACAAAAGGAGAAGGATGAGAAGGTATAAGAAGGTCACCATAAAATAATTGTTGAATTTGAACATCATCTTCAGAATATGAAGGAAAAATATGATCTTATTATCTCAAAAGTAGAAGCAATTGAAGGTCAATAATTATAATAGTTGGAGCATGTCATTGTACCAAAAAGGAGAGGGGGTGATAAGGGCATCAAAATTTACGAAGCACCATTAATGGTGGAACCATATTGATACCTCTTTACAATGAAATATTGGAAAAAATACAATAAGTGTCAACATTACAAAGGATGAAGATGAAATAATCAATGGTTCATATAATGAGGCAAAAAGGGACCATTATTTAGTGTGATGTTATCAAAGAACAAAAACTATAACAAATTGGAGAAGCTATAATAATGCACATGCAATTAAAGGAAAGGAAGCCATGAAGAATTGACAAAAAAAAAAAAATATAGATGGATGGATAATCAATAGTAGTAGCAAGAGAGAACAAATATAAATAACCATTATTACTATTATTAGGTTTCATCGCATATAAAATCCTTAGCTACAAACATTTGATGACGAATCCTTTTTATGGGGTGATATGTTATAACTCCATGGGATGTATATATGGGGTTGAATATATAGGTAATGTGGTTACATGAATATTTAATAGGGATAACCCTTATAGGGGACCCACAAGTACAATTGGGGATATTATATGGAGAGATAGGGAATATTATATAGAGAGATGTAGTTACAATCATTATAATTAAGGATTCTCTTAATGAATATAATGATTTTTCTCTCTCAGGATTTCACAGTGTGCTAGTTTATTCTCCATGATTTTTGGATTCATTGTGTTAAGGAGGGGTTTATCGACGTTTCGGACCTATGATATGTAGTCCATCTTCATGATAGGTAAGAATATGGATTGCGTATCTTAGGTAGAAAAATCAGAGTCTGATTGTTTAAAACTTTGTTTCTTCCATCTCGATGGAGACCTTTTTACTCTTCTCTCAGTTTACAAGAAGTGGGAGGATAAACAAAAATTCAGAAGGAAGAAATGGTGCTGGGAAAATAACATTAATGCCAAATCCATGGTAAGATGTAAAGATGATATCATAAAAACTTCAAGTTGTCTCTTGAAGAGGTTCCGTGGAAAGAATAATTACAATTTGCATTCCCTTGTTGCTACAATTCAACAAACTTGCAACATCTACTGGCTTGGTATAGAGGTAGACCATCATAAAAGAGAAATCCAATTTTTTTAGATATAGAGAAAATACACCAGTAATTTGAGAGGATGGAAGATGTATTGAACTATGAAATGCAGATGGGTGCTAAAATAATCACTGACACAAAGCACATTCAACTATACATTGTGTTTGGACATAATTCTCATGTAACAAGAGAAAAGATTGGCATTCTATGTGTTGACACTAAGGTTTGAGAATGACTAAATCCAAAAAGTTTGCTAAAATGTCCAAAAAAGGAAGAAATTATCACAAAGGAGGTTGAAGAAAAGGTTGACAATTAAAAAACAAGAGGAAAAAACCCACTTATGCAAAGTTCGAAAGCAAATTTGTGAAAAGCTTAAACCCCGATCAAGTTTCGGTGGCGGAGATGTCAAAAATCCCGATCAACGGCCGATATTGCTTCCCGCATCGCCAAAGTGATCGGCGACAAATAGATGTGGGCGGTAGCGGACTCAATACCGCTGGGACACGTGTCCAAACCTCATCCTTCCGCATATGTAATATAGTGGTAAAGGAAACCACCATAGCGCCGGGCGGAACCACCAAATATGGAAGCGCGGTGGGGTCAGTACACGTGGCAGGGTGGGACCTGATACATGGCAGATAAAGCAAGCGTGGCAGGGTCATAGCACATGGAGTTATACTTTGTAGCAATCGGAGGGCCGATATAAACCTTAATCAAATCAACGGCCATTGTTTCATCCGCATCTAGGAAGGTGCACACTAGATATGAGGAAGAGCGGTCGCAGAGAATAAACCACTCGAACAGGTGTCAGCAGGTGGCTGATCCGCGCAGAGAATAAACCGGAAAAGAAAACAGCTTTTTGATCGCGGATACCACCAGATGGAATAAAGGGAGGCGAGATCTGACGGTCCAAAACAAAGTCTCGAGATCAATGGTCAGATATGAACCGCATTCATAAAGGTGCAGGGAAGTTAATTCAAAAGTCTTATATAAAACAAAAGGGGCTCCACATAACGGCATTCTGCATGTGTCACTATCCCGAAGAGCTCTGAAGACTGGTGGAGGTCTGCCATTGCAACAGAAGGCGAAAGGCGGGTACATACAGGTAGGGTCGTGTGACCTGTCCTACTTTTTTAAACAGAATTTTTTTTAAAGAAACGTTTAAATGGAGACTGTGCACAATATAGGCGTTTTTAAATCAAAAGAAGCCCTAGAGGATAGAGACGAAGACGTCTACGATACCCTAATTAGGTTTCCAATATCTGATATAAAAATTAGGTTGTCTGAATTGTTAAAGGAAGGGACAAACCCCCACAGAGTTCACCAGTCGTCTTTGATAGCCTTTTGCCCCAACCAAATCCCTTCTTTCCTAGAATTCGTATCATGGTGTGTCGAAAATTACTCCCGGGAAGAGAAAGTCGTTCTAAACAGCCAAAAAACCCGAGTCATTTGCGAAATAAAGCCAGCAGAGTTAATTAAATCCCTAGAAGTAGATTGTTCCCAAACCCTTGACCCTGAGGTTTTCTCTGAAGTCTCCATTATTGAAAATTATCATCATGTTTCTCAAAATGATAGGGAAATGTTTTTGACATCGTGTCTCAAGCCAGAGACCAGCATTTCGGAGGTCCCATACCCTATAGATATCAATCTTTTTAATGAAAATACCCAGTTAGTTTTGACATTATTGGCCGTAGTTCTAGGTTTGGATACAGATTTGTATGTAACCGAGTTTCAATTGAGTTTATTGTACAAAATGAGTACAGTCTAGTCAGGGATTGGTGAAAATCAAATCCCTCGACTTAATTTTGAAGCATTTTTAACAGAAAAGATTCATGACCAGATGGTCAATTTTCCCACTCTCAGACATTTCAGGTTTCAGGCCTTTTTGATGAAAATGATTATGACAGCCAGTCAAGACGGGTTGCAGCTCCCAGAAATCATTTTCATGACTTTACTAGAAAATAACATGTTCAATTACATCAATTACATGCTTTCAGAGATTTATAGAATGATTTTTGGAAAAAATATGCCTAGAGTACTACCGAAAATGCAGGCATCCATGCAATTGAGTACAGAATACGCAACAGGAGATTGGTTTTTGTTGAAAGACAGTACAGTAATCAGATTATATGGGTTCATACATAAACCCTATGTGTTACCAGCTTTTCTTACTTTAAGGGTTTTTGCCTTGGAATTCTTAAGACAAAAGTTGATTGTGGAAGATAACAATTTTTTGGTTCACAGACAAGCTACAGACATTAAATACCCATTCACATTTGGTCCGTTCACAATAAAGAATAAGAATGCTGTAGTGTATATAGAGAAGTTGTTGAAGGATATGAATTTTGAGTCAGATACGGCTATGGAGTATGACCCGTTAAACATCATATCAAAACGAAGAACGGAGCATCGTATCAAGGCCCTGAACCATCAGATTGTTGAAAGAATGTCGGACATATCCAATTGGCTAGAATATAAAGAAGAAATCATTCCGGATGCATCCGACAAAGAAATGGCATTGATTGACACAACAACAGGGACAGAAAGCGAAATAGATAGTGCATTGGTTGGATCTAAAAGACCCATACAGGACATAATGATCATTGAAGATGAAGAAACAGAAAGAGGAAAAAGATTGAAAATGAATGAACCACAAGAGTTAACAAAAATTTCAGAAGAGGCTAAAACATCTGAAAAAGAAATACCAGAGGTTACAGTTAAAGAGTACAACATTGAAGAAACCCCTGTAGAGGGTGATGTAAATAGACCCCAGAATATCATGCATGTGTTTGATGAGCATAGTCGAAATAAACAAGAGTCCGCGAAACAAACCAGTCAATTGTTTCTGAAGGTTAGAAGTATATCTAATACTAAGGTAAGCTTATTTACTAGCAGAAATATCAGTGAAAATTCCTTGAAATTTTCAGTTGTCACAAAAAATAAGATTTCAGAAATGAATATAGATTTGTCTAAAATAAATGCCCCGGATAAAATTTTATTGCATAGACAAACTGGAGAAGTCATATATTCAGACTATTTGGGAGCCATATTGAGAGCAGACAAGTTGAAAAGTTTAGTGGATAAATTGAATAATCAATCGAGACAGGAGAAGGCAGAGAATAAGTCTCGACAGCAACAGATTAAAAAATTGCAAGTAGATTTGATAAATAAAGAAGGAGATGAAGCAACCAAACTGCTCAAAGAGAAAGACGATACGATCCAGATGTTGAGACGAAAATTAAAAATTCCAGACACTATACTCATCCAAGGAGCAGAATTGACAATATTGGAAAAAGAAAAAGAAGAATTATCTAATGAAGTCAATGATGTTACTGCTAAAATGTTAAAGCTTTCTGATGAAAAAGATCGGTGGGAAAAAGAGAAAATCATTTTATAAGAATAGTTGGCAGAAGCGAGGAAAAGATTAGCAGGAAGTGGTCAGCAACAAGTACAAACAGACACACAGGAAGATAAAACAGGAGTAGATGATATTTTACAGGCTATGTCCCAGGTAAGCTTAAGGGAAAATGAAATCAAAGAATTGAAGGTTGAAATACAGAAGCTGACAGAAGAGAATGAAATCAAAAATAAAGAAATAAAAACCTTGCAAACAAAGAATCAGGAATTAAGTAATAATAATAAAGGATTAGCAGCTCATGTGACAGGGCAATCTGCTATGCAAGGTTGTAAACACCTGGTGTGGGACCAAATTATAAAAGAAGTTGAGAAACTAAGACCATATCTGGATTACATAAGAGTCAAAGAAAAGGTGGTCAAAGATGCCTTCGAAAGTTGCAGAGCCGTCAGGGAAAGCTTAAATAAAAAGCCAAAAGACGTAGCCCAGAAAGCAATAACATTTTTAAACAGTCTAACTGAAGCAGACCTGATAGCCATGAATATAACGAACAGAATTTCAGCCATCACATGGGCCAGAAGGATCTTGGGGAAATACTCGCATGTTGAGAATGTTGAAGCTAAAGCTGGAGAAATACGGGAAGAAGTAATAAAGTTCAAAAAGCAATTTGAAAAATTAGTAAACAAAGGGTTCCCTGCTTTTTGGAATGAAAAAAATGAATTAATTCCTCCGAATGATTATAAGAGATTGCTGTTTGATATAAGGATGGATCACAGAAAGTTCCAGCAGCTGGATCATATGCTTACAGGGAAAATTTTAATGGAGAAAATATCAGAGGAGTTTGAAATTTTCAATATGCTAATCTCAACCTGTGGAAACCTTCTTCCTGTTTCTTATGCAGGTCATGTTGAAATGCGAGTCTTGGTGAAGGAAATGACCAACTATGACTTACCCGCGGCCGACCAGTGGACTTATGTGGAAAAATATGGAAGGACAAGATATTCTGTCCATTCATAGAGGCTTTCAAAACTCTCACCAAGTGGCGAAAAGATGATATTCAAAATTTTTGCCAAGTGGCAAAAACGATACTTTTATTTTAAATTTGTAATATTATTTGGAGATAGTTATCTATTGCTCAAAGACAGTTATCTTTTAAGTTAAAATATTTTCAGTTATTAGTTAAAAGAAGCAGTTATGTCAAGCTTCTTCCAAATTTTGTATAAGAACAATGAGAGTCATTGTTGAAGGGGTTGGAAATTTTTTGAGAGACAGTGTATGTTTGGAGATCTATTTTTTGATAAATAAAAGCAGTACAGTGAAAATACCCATCTTTTGAGACCAGAGATTCATGTGTTGATCAGCTTTACAGTCCGTTTTTTCTTTATCTTTATATGTGCATGTTCACTTCCTTTGCTATATCTTCCATTATGTTTTTCTTCTATATTTAAATGAATGTCTGAAATAATTCAAGATTCATACTGGTTATGCCTCGTTTTATATCATTTAAATATTCACTATTTTCTCCAAAGTTGACAATGGATTCATCCTAAGTTAGATGCCTGTTGTTGATGGAATGTCATTATTTCTTTCTGTACCACCTGAAAAAATCAAATTGACTGTAATATGATTGCTATCTTGCCTCTGTGGAAATCTGTTTGGTATAAATCTCTTACTGGTATATTGTATATTTGAAACTTTGACTCCATGCCCAACGTTTCTTGTTTTCCTTTTCAACCAGAAAATCCTTTTGAGAAAATTTGAGAGAACTTTTATATTTTTCAGTACTTGTATATGTATTGTGAGAGAGCCCTCTCTGGTGGAAAAATGGCTGAGTTTTCCACCTAAAGCTTGGTTTGAAATAGGTTACCTTAGGTGTTATTCTTTTACAACCGGAATAAAATCTAAGTGCTAACACTATGTAATGGGAAGTTTTATTATGAGGTGAATGTGGAAGAAGACGCTGAGTTTTTAAAGCTTGTCATTTATAAACACTTATTCTCTCATGTTGACATGTCCAAAATTTATTCATCTAACAAGTTAAATGATGGTCTCTATGGGATAGGATATTATGAATCTTTAGGAAATGTGAACTTAAAGAGATTCTTATTATTTTTCTATTGGAAAGCTAGCGACTGCTAGCTTTCCTTGTAGCATAAGCATGTGTGCAGTCGCTAGAAGAAAAATTCTTATGCTACAAGTAAAGCTAGTAGTCGCTGGCTTTCCTTGATCTTTTGTCATGTGTTTATTTCAAAATAGAGAACATGGCACAAGCTCAAGGTATAAGCTAGCAACCACCAATCACCATGGACAAGATTTTTCTATTGGAAAGCTAGCGACTGCTAGCTTTCTTTCTAGCATAAGTATGTGTTATTATCCTAGAAGGAAATGCTTATGCTAGAAGGAAAGCTAGCAGTCGCTAGCTTTCCTTGATCTTGTGCCATGTGCTTATTTGAAAATAGAGTACATGATACAAGTTCAAAGTATAAGCTAGCAACCACCAATCACCATGCCCAGGGTTTTTCTATTGGAAATCTAGCGACTGCTAGCTTTCTTTCTAACATAAGCATGTGTGTCATGCTAAAAGGAAATGCATTTGCTAGAATGAAAGGTAGCATTCGTTAAAAATAGAGTACATGGCACAAGCTCAAGGTATAAGCTAACAACCACCAATCACCATGGACAGGGTTTTTGTATTGGAAAGCTAGCGACTGTTAGCTTTCCTTCTTGCATAAGCATGTGTGTTTATGATAGAAGGAAATTCTTATGCTACAAGGAAATCTAGCAGTCGCCAGCTTTCTTTGATCTGTTGCCATGTTCTTATTTCAAAATAGAGCACATGACACAAGCTCAAAGTATAATCTAGCAACCACCAATCACCATGGACAGGATTTTTCTATTGGAAATCTAGCGACTGCTAGCTTTCCTTCTAGCATAAGTATGTGTTATTATCCTAGAAGGAAATGCTTATGCTAGGAGGAAAGCTAGCAGTCGCTAGCTTTCCTTGATATTGTGCCATGTGTTTATTTCAAAATAGAGCACATGGCGCAAGCTGAAGGTATAAGCTAGCAGCCACCAATCACCATGGACAGTGTTATCAATTGGAAAGCTAACGACTGCTAGCTTTCCTTCATGGCTAGAGTTTTTCTATTAGAAAGCTAGCAATTGTTATCTTTCCTTCTAGCATAAGCACATGTGTGCTTATGCTTATGCTAGAAGGAAATGCTTATGCTAGAAAGAAAGCTAGCAGTCACTAGCTTTCCTTTATCTTGTGCCATGTGCTTCTTTCAAAATAGAGCACATGGCACAAGCTCAAGGTATAAGCTAGCAACCACCAATCACCATGGCTAGGGTTTTTCTATTGGAAAGCTAGCGACTGATAATTTTCCTTCTAGCATAAGAATGTGTGGTTATGCTAGAAGGAAATGCTTATGCTAGCTTTCCTTGATCTTGTTCCGTGTTCTTCTTTCAAAATAGAGCACATGGCACAAGATCAATGTATAACCTATCAACCACCAATCACCATGCCCAGGGTTTTTTTATTGGAAAGCTAGTGATTTCTATCTTTCTAATAACATAAGCATGTGTGCTTATGCTAGAAGGAAATGCTTATTCTAGAAGGAAGGATAACAGACGCTAGCTTTCCTTGATCCTGTGCCACGTGCTGATTTCAAAATAGAGTACATGACACAAGCTCTAGGTATAAGCTAGCAACCAACAATCACCATGCCCAAGGTTTTTCTATTGGAAAGCTAGCGACTACTAGCTTTCCTTCTAGTATAAGCATGTGTGCTTATGCTAGAAGGATATGCTTATGTTAGAAGGAAAGCGAGCAGTCGCTAGCTTTCCTTGATCTTGTGCCATGTGCTTATTTCAAAATAGAGGACATGGCACAAGATTACGGTATAAGTTAGCAACCACCAATCGCCATGGCTAGGGTTTTTCTATTGGAAAGCTAGCGATTGATAACTTTCCTTCTAGCATAAGCATGTGTGCTTATGCTAGAAGGAAATGCTTATGTTAGAAAGAAAGCTAGCAGTTGCTAGCTTTTTTTGATCTTGTGCCATGCAAGCTTCAAATTTGAAGCCTTCAGGGCCCTTCAGAAGCCATTTTACACGTCATAGAAGGCCACTTCAAATTTTACCATGCAAAAAAGAATTAATTTCATGGTAAGCCCTTCAATAATTAAATTAACCACTACTGTTTAAAATTGCAACAGAAGGGTAGCTTCAAATTTCACCCATCAACAGTGTTCAGTGGGAAATTGGGAATGCGGCTACTATCTAGGTGACTTGGGAGTGGGACTCGGTTACTCCAATATCCACGTGTTTGATCATCCATGGATCATGGACCATTGGGCCTCTAATAATATCATTGACCAACTTATGTGAACGGGATTACACTGAGCAGTCCATGGCTTGAACGCTTCCAAGTTCTCGTGTTTGTAGCAAGCACTTACGTGTTTAACACATTTAAGGGCATCAACAAATTTATTAAACCTGGTTGGTGGCTCATACATGTTGTTGGCAGCGGAATTACCATGTTACCAGTTATCACATACCAATTCGTGAATGCTGACTTCGTGAGTTAATTGAGTATTCAATGTATAATATATTATGTTAATGCGCCCCGAATTTGGCATTTTAGACAAAATCCACAATCCAGAAACTTCTTGTAATGTTGCAGGTTGTTGCTCTCGCCCGTGGCCCCTATCTATAGCCTTGTGTTTTCTTTGATGTATCAATTTAATCCTACTGTCTACGGCTCCCAGCCTCACACCTTGTTTTTTCTTTGTTGTATCAAGTCAATCCTGCAGCTCCCGAGTCCCACCTTGTGTTTTCTTTGTTGTATCAAGTCAATCCTGCAGCTCCCGAGTCCCACCTTGTGTTTTCTTTGTTGTATCAAGTCAATGCTCAAACTCCATGCTTCCATGGCTCCAACCATCAATATATAATATTACAGGAATACAAACAATCTTTTTCTTATACCCATACTCCATTGTGGTTGATCTACTTCCAAGTTCCACCTACCCTATCTCCTCCAGTCCTCCAGGAGAGTTTGCGGAGTGAAGCTGGCAATGCCAGCCTGCCATAAACATATTTAAAGAAATTCGTTTTCTTTGAGGAGCTCAACTTCAAGGATGACTAGATTGCTGACATCCTATGAATTTACAGGTATGTACATCATTTTATCCATTCATGATCCCATCAATTATTTAAAATTTTTGTTATTTGATTAAAATTCTGTAACTTCAAAGTTCAAACACAATATTATTATTTGAATGAAATTTTGTTACTTCAAATGGGCCTTGAAGGCTTCAAATTTGAAGCCTGGACCCGAGAGTGGGTTTGTCACAAATCTCCGTCAGAGGCTATTTAGAACGACATTTATCAATTCCCAATTGTAGCAACAACAACAATTGCTTATTTCTTCATATGTCCGGTGTATACGCATATATATAATTCCATGTGCTCCTTGCCTTTCCCTATTTTCCATTGTTGCCCGATCGAAGCTCTTGAGAATTTAGCTACCCTTTAACTTTTGTGAAATGGAGGGGACAAGGAAGACCATTGTTTTCACTCTGAAACTGATTGCTTCCCCGTTCAGCTACCACTGGACACGGTTGCATCCCTACGGGAAATAGGTGTGCGCAATGCGCCCCCCAACTTTTCCAAAAAACCCGAGGATTTGGGGAAGTTCCCACTCTGCCAACCTCCATGCATCTAGTTAATGAGTCAGATCAAGAATCCATACTTTGTATCTAAAACTGTATTACATGAGCTATTTTCCCCAATTGCTCAGTCATCGAATTAACACCTTCCTCTAGTACATAGTTTAAGATTCTTGGTATTTATTAATATGAAGACCACCGATGCTACTACACTTACAATCCACGTTCGACTGTATGAATTGGGACAAAAATGTTTTTGTAATCTTGATTTTTAGAATGACAGTGCTACTTTACCATTTGATTTTGTTTCCCTTATCGGTTGGTCTAGAAAAAACATGAACTTAAACCATATAACAAGAACTTCAACCATCTATGCATCCCCTCTCTACTTGGTCAACCTACATTTTACTTATGCTTCACAACCCATCCTCTACTCCATCATACCATAGATTTAGGATGTATAACGAGATCTTGGGGGGGGCTATCACGGGGCTATAAAGAAGAAGCATACAAGGTCCATAATTAGCTATTGAGAACAAAAGTTGCCTACAGTCGGATAGTTCTGTAACGCCCCATATTTTAATAGTCTTTAATTAAAAACTCTAATGTGAATTAGCTTAGCAATGCATTTGCTTATTATCTGTTTTACTAAGATAGATTGATCAAGATGATTTTTATGTGGACATGTGGACTCCCTTGAGGCATGTATGGTAATTCGAAATATTGTTTTAATTTATTAATGACAATGAATATGTTATTTCATTTGAACATGCAAAATTGAATATAGAATATCCATATGTAGAATGCTAATCTAGTTGTTTGCAAAAATAACTTACATGATTATTTGTAAATGTCGTATTAGTGATATGGATTGGCACTTGAAAGATTTGGGTATGGCTATATATATGTTTCATGTTAATGATGAACTATACCACATGTTAATTGGCTATGAGATAGGCAGATTCCTATATTGCCAAGGGGCACGAGATGTATTAAACATCATGAGTATAATGATGTTATATCAAATTTCATGCTATTTAATTGTGAATTCCAATATTTGTATGACTTGTGGGTGAGTGTGAGTTTTGACAGGAATTGTGACCTTCCCAAAGTGGTTTTTCAATGACGGGACCCCTTAGAACAGTGATGGCACAGTATGGTTGATGTAGGGTGTTGACCCTAGTACTATTAGGGGGCGTGGAGAAATTTCACACCATTTATCCCCTGAAACCTGGAGTCGTGGGAGGTTTGTGTAGCGCACTCCCCTAGACGTGTGATGACGACTAGCGGATGCCTGCTGGGGAAGCTTGGTCTATGTAGTCGATCGACACTTCCGCTTACGGGTTCTATATATGGTTAGGTCGTGCGGTCGACGCCATAGTATATTGCAGCAGAGGATGGGATGGTGAGGTCAGGAGATGGAAGTAGTGGTGATTTGGGGGCTGGATTATTGATGTGATGGATGGTACCAATGATGGATTGGATGGTGTTCTTGATTTTTATTAACCATCATGATTATATGTTTGATTTCACCATTATGTTTATCTAATTTTGTCTTATTGTTTCTATATGAATGATTATGAATGACGAATGATGCAGTGTTTAATTGTTCTTCTATATGTTGTTTGTGAGGATGTAATAATGATTTATTAGGAGAATTAAATGTGATTATTAGTACGCACGCTTAAGACGTGTGCACTGGCCATGCATATGTCAATTCGTGATTACATTACTATGATTGGTCGATCAATGAATAAATTAATATGATTATATTATCTATTAGTAACTTGGTTGATGAATTGATGAAAGCATTACTTGTGTGTTGAAAGTATGAGTTTGTTGACTTGTTTAATATGATTTAGATTTATATAAATTAATTGGATTATTAAATAACATTTATAATTATATGCATATAATATAAAATATGTCATAGTATAATATAGTATATGAAAATATCTTATTTGACTTATGAATGAAAGGATAATATAAATAAATGGATAGATAGGATTTGCACAAATTTTTAGAAAATGGTTGTCATAGTTGCATTAAGATGGAAGCATGACAAGTGAGACTTTGCATCCATCTTTATTAATATTTTAATTATTTAAATCAAATTTCTATTTTTTGGAGAAAATAAATTTATTGATTGATGATTATTATTTATGGGAATTTATTGATGGATGAGGAGGATGATGAGGATTTTTGATATAAATATGAGACTTGAGAGTGGAAGGAGGGAGGTTCTTTTCTCTTGAAGATTGTTTTGGTGAGAGTATTCTAGGATGGAGAATTTTGGGTATTTTGGGGTATGAGAAGTTTTGAAGAGTTGGAAGAGTTTGAGAACTCTTGGAAGATTTGATACATAGCCTACTAGTGCATCACTGTTCTGTTCTCTGTGGGTTTCGGGCATGAAGGGATAGGAGCCATTTGGATGGGACCATTTAGATGGATTCTTGGGGCTAGGGAGCCGGCTAGGCCCCTAGTTGGCTGGGAGGTAAACCGTGGTTCCACTTTGGGAAAAGAAGATAGAAGCAACTCAAGATGAAGAAGGAAGCTTGCTTCAGTTTGGACTTCGTCACATCCTTATATCGAGGTACTTTTCTTGTGATTTTAAATTGTTTATAGAATGTTGTAAATTTGTTAGATGCTATTGTAAAATGATTATGTGTTGTTCATATGCTGCTATGGTTACATGATGTATATTAAGCTTGTATTGACACTCTTATACATTTCAAAACTAAATAAATAAAATAGATACTTAATTAGTTTAAAATTTTTAATGCCCTTGAGAGGCATTACAAGTTCTCTTTGCTCAATTTGGGAAACTGCTAAGATGGAAAAGGTGGCATAGTGACCTAGAGACTAGCCGCTAGATCGGGGAGAAATATGGTTGTGTTATATGACATATATAATGTTCAGTGCTGCTATATCCACTGCAAAATAAAACCTCTTGACTTTACTACGTCAGTAAACATTAAAATTTTGATGTAATATTACATTTTCAAATAAAAAGAATAACTTATTTTGACATGGCAGCATTGAAGGGTTCAATATCTCATAGCCCTTCAAAGTGAAATGGGACCCCACCCTTCAAATTTGATCCCTGGTGCCATGTGTTTCTTTCAAAATAGAGCACATGGCATAAGCTCAAGGTATAAGCTAGCAACCACCAATCACCATGCCCAGGGTTTATCTATTAGAAAGCTAGCGACTACTAGCTTTCATTCTAGCATAAATATGTGTGCTTATGCTAGAAGGAAAGCTAGTAGTCGCTATGTATTAGTAGTCGCTAAGCTAGGAGTCCCTTATAATTCAAAAAACTTCTACTATGTATTAGTATACTAATAGTGGCATCAAGTAGCATTGCTTGGGATTTTGTATTACTCTAGTTCCATATAGATGTTATTCTTCACTAATCTACAATATAGGTTTAGATGACACCAAATAACTATTTTCGGGAGTACTTAAAATAGGGATGACTCCAATCAATTATATTTGAATTTACTTTGAACAATTGATACAAAAAATAAATCTCAGTGAGCCATGATTATACAAACTTGCATGATCAATCATGGTTGGATTCCAACCTACTTAATAACTACCTTCAATACTATTACAAGTTCCATGATTATACAAACTTGCATGATCGATCATGGATGGATTCCAACCTCCTTAATAACTACCTTCAATACTATTACAAGTTCTTAAGTATGGAAAATTTTTAGACATTTTTACAAGTTTTTCTAAGAATAGTTTTGTGTTTGTATTAAGATTATATACATTGATAACCAATCTTGTTTTGATTACGCTTTGTTGTTTTGATTACGCTTTGTAGCTCTATCATAATTTATATGTAAAGTCCCTTTTGGCGGTGGGGACTAAATGGTGGGGAACAATGTTTAATTTGCACAACAAAATGATGCCATACCCTTTTTAGCTATTACAAGTACATTATTTTTTTGTAGATTGTGTTTTGCCTAAAATATAAGAGCACACTTTACATGGTTTAACCTTAACTACAAATTATAATTCAATTGTGTGTTACAGAATTTGTAGGAGCGACAATGGAAAGTATAATTTTCACAAAAGGGGACTATGTTGACCTCCTGGTTAATGGTCAAGTTATTGGGCTAGGAAAGGTTGAATCTACAGAGGTTGGAACTTATTATGGTGGAGGAAGGGTTGTTGCAGGTTATGTTATGGTTTTGATAATTGATGTCACTCAACCACATTTGATTGTGGAATATGTTGATGAAGGGGACACACATCCATGGAGGACTATAGATTTGATGCACACCATAGGTAAATCAAATACCAAAGCATGTGTTAAGAATTATTCATAGTTTATTGAATGTTTTTTTGAGAAAATACTAAGTTTGTTGTGTTTGGTGTACAGGTGCAAATGTTTGTTCAACATTTTCTATTGGAGACAAAGTAGATCTTTTACAACATGGAGTGAAGGTGGGTGAGGGCTCCATATTCAATACAGAGCTTGGGAATAAGGTTCATGGAAATATTGTAAAGAAAGGATGCATAGTGGTTAGAATTGAGAAGGTGTTAAAAAATGATGCTCCTTTACCACATCCAACTGGATTTGAGGAAACACTAGGGGGTGCAATAGAATCTTATGAGATTTGGCCAGAATAGATTTGAAACCTCATTGTGAAGATCAACCCATAAATATTCCACAAGATAGGGCTGCATTCACATGTACAAGGGTTTCTCTTACACATGGATGCATAGGAACAATTATGTGCATTGCCAAAGGAATGATAGTTAATGTCCATGAGGATGACATGGTTGTGGGTGAAACACTAGGTGAAGATAACTTTGGTGTTTTTGTGGAAGAGATACATGGGTATTGTGAAAGATGCAAGATTGGGGATAAGTCTATACATGGATTGGTTAGATGGCCAATACATAAATTGGTGGACAACATAGGTGAGATGTTAAGGGTCAAGACAAAGTACAAAGAGCCACCCATGGAAATGCTGATATGGGATGTTATAGAGGATACAAGTCCTTTATACCAATGGGATGGGGATCTTTATAATCAAAAATATCAAGATGTCAATGTTCTTAATGCATCGAGGCCATATAAAAAGATTAAACGAGCTATGACAAGAGAAAAAGTTGCAAAACGTCAAACCAAGATAGATAAAGAGAAAGAAGTCCGACTTTTGGCTGCAGATGAATGTTGTAAACAAGATTGTCTTCAACATGTGGATAGGAATGCCATTGCAAATGCTAGAAGGGATATGGAATGCAAAGACAAAAATGGTATCAGGGAATTTGTATTGAATTCACTTGTTTCAAACAATATCATGTCAAAGAGCCATGGCCATGGCCTACCTCCTATTATTAGAAAAGTAAAGGACATGATATTTGATGGTAATGTTATTTGTAAGAAAGCATGGTACAAGATACATAAGATTCCTCAAAGCACCTTCTATAGATACCAACATAATTTTGAACAAGGACATATGGAATCCATTCATGGTAACACCAATACATGTAAAGCACGTGCACATACTGTGGCGGCCATAGAAATACTGCATAAAATTGTAATGGACAATTCAGATTTTTCGCCAAACCAAACACGTCAAGTCGAAGCAGATGGAACTTCTTCTCCTCTAAGATTGTTGCCTTCGACTTACACACAAAGCTCTTTGTTAAAAGATATCAATGTGGGTTTGGAAAAGCTCAATTGTCCATTAATATCACAACCAACAATGAGCAAGATTTGGAACACTCATTTTCCAGACGTGGCATTCTCAAAGAACACCAACTTCAGTAAATGTGGTGAATGTATTGTGTTGAAAGCACAAATGAAGTCAACAACTACAAAAGAGTTGGAAGAAACGGCACACACTAGATTGAACAAACATAAAAAGATCGTTATGTGCGGAAGACATTGCTACTATGCCCACAGAATCATGTCAGAGAGGTTTCCAAAGGAGTATTTGAGTATTATCCATGATAAAATGGATAAAACAAAGACTTCAATTCCAAGGCTACGCGTCAAATCAAAATCTATTGTAGGAATAAACTTGGGTTTTTCATTGACAGGTATGCTAACACATGGGCATAAGACAGGAGTTTTTGGTCATTTCTCCCTACCATTTGTACATATGGGATCACAATTTACCATTACATCACTTGCTAAGTGCTTAAGGGACCTTGAAGACCCACATCTTGATATGTATGGTGATCTTCTTTATGAGAGTGGAAGTTCAAGAAACCCACTTTCAAATGCATTACTTGACACCTCTATTTACTCAAAATGTAGAGTGTACAAGGATGAATTTTTATCTCATGGAAGATTAGAAAATCAAGATATCGATTTTAAACCTCTTCCTCCACATTTATTGTTACAATTGGATAATGCAGCAAGTGATAATAAAAATCGTTATCTTTTCATGTTTCTATCACTTCTCACTGCACTTGGTGTCTTCATCACTATTGAGGTTGGGTTCTTGCTCGTGGGACACACCCATGAAGACATAGACGGGACCTATGGGAGAATGTCTTCCAGCTTGAAAAGTAAAGATATATATTCTCTACCTGAGATGATGGATACATATCGCAAAATTGAAGAAAAAAGAGTGTTTCCACCTAAACTGATTTATAAGGTGTATGACTTCAAAAGCTTCCTTAACGGATACATCAAGGAAGGAAAAAATGCACTAGTTGGACATCTTAATGTTCAGTACTTCCAACTTCTTGTACTCAATGATGTTCCGGTATTAAGGTATAAAGAATCCATAAGAGATGTTGAGTGGTCAAAACCAATTGAGTTATGGAATACAGACGATGAAGTCGATCTAAACTGCCCATAGGGAAGCCATCTTTCTTACATCCCAAAGAGAATGAAATTTATTTAAAAGAACTAAAAGAAGGAATAACATCATACATAAAAATGTGGAAAGACACAATGGGTGGTGAGGATTTGCCAATTGTTACACCAGAATGGAAAAATAAGGTAGAGTATTGGGAAAGAGTTCTTGATACTTTATATGAAGATTACAATGATCATACAATAGTGGATGCAAGTGATTCATCTTCTGAGGATTTCTGGCCCAAGACAAGGCAAACTCCAGATGTTGGTCGTAATGCGCTTCATGCAATCTCAAATATTATGGATGGGGATTTTGATACTATGACAGGTGAACCCGTGTATGTTGGACCCAAGTGCAATAAGCCAAAGACAACATTCAACCCTATTAATGATGTTGAGAAAGGAAAGATGTTGCTAGTTAGATCAGGAAACGAGGATGAAGGGGAGATGATTTGGATGGCAAAAGCCACCTCAAATATATTTCAAGATGATGAAAGTGATACTCTTCATGTTAAAGTTGATTGGTGGAAGCCCGGTTCAGGGAAATACAATGGAAAAGTATTAGAAGAATATTGGGTACCAAATCCTGATGACATAGAGCTTGGATCTATTCCAATTGATACCATAGTTTGGGCATGGATGGCTAAGAAAGAACATTTCAAGAAGGCCAAGATAAATAAACATGGTGTACAAGCTGTCCTTGACCTACTTGAACGAATAACATGAGATTAGGTGGAGATGATTCATGGATGTAATTTTGTTCTTTGTAGGACCAATTAATACATGAAGAAACATTTTTCAATTTTTCTTGTATATTGAATATTCTCTTCAAATTTATTTGAGGAGTTTTATATTATTTGGTACAAATATGAAAATTTTGTTTAAATTGCAATGTATTCATGTGACGATACTTCATGCAAATTACATGACACCATGAAATATTAAACTTTCAATGATTTGTTTATATTAACATAACTTCTCCCATAACTTGGATAATCAAGTCCAATAATGCACTTAAAATCAATATCTTCTAGTTTTGGCCTATTAAAACTATATCGGAGTTAATTTGGCATATTAAAACTATATTGGAGTTAATTAGCATTGTTTTCAATGTAATACGTTCAAACACCAAACAATATCTAACATGGAAATTACAAATTCCAATGCTTTGTCTAGATCGACATAACTTCTCACTCCATCAAACTTGGATAATCAAGTTCAATAATACATTTAAAAGCATCATCTTCTAGATACGATCTATTAAAACGATAATGTTGGGCTAGCTAATTCGTATTCTTTTAAATATAATACATTCAAACACTTCATGAATATATATTATAATAAAATAAATTAAACTGTACTACTTTGTTTCTTTTTTTTTCCTCGGAGCTACTACTTTGTTTCTATTCCAATTCATAACAAAATTATTTATTTTGATCATTAAAAAACACGCCTAGACTTATAAAATATTTTCTTTTGACATCTGTAAAATGTTTCCAATAAAAGTTCATAATAATTTGATTTTGATTGTTAAATGACACACAAATACTTATAAAATATTTTGATTGTTAAATGCACTACCAATAAAAATTCATAATAATTTGATTTTGATTGTTAAATGACACACAAATACTTATAAAAAAAATTGATTGTTAAATGCACTTTTAATAAGTTTAGTGGGTTTTCACTTTTGTATTTGTAAGAAACAAAAATGTACTTCAATGTTTCTATTCTAATTCATTGATTTCAAATGTACCACACTTCTCGATCCATCAAACTTGGTTAATGGAGTCCAGTAAAACACTTACAAGCAACATATTATAGACTGTCTATAAAAACTTTATTATGGGAATAGCTAATTAATGTTTTTTAATGTAATATGTTCAAACATTTCAAAAATAAATACTGGACATACAACATATTATAGACTTTGTCTATAAAAACTTTACTATGGGAGTAGCTAGTTAATGTTTTTTCAATGTAATATGTTCAAACATTTCAAAAATAAATACTGGACACTTGCAATAACTAGAATGGGTTTTCCCTCTTTCTTCATGTATTTGAAAAAAAACCAATTGTACTATAAAATTTATATTCTAATTAATAATTTTTTTTTACCTTAATTGGTATACTTAGACTTTATCCAATACAATATTTTCTCTTGTTGGCTCTAAAATAGTGCCAACCACATATCATAATATATAGTATTGAATAATGAATATTTCTTTAAATGTTAGATGATTATATTTATATTATAAAAAGGAATCTAGGCTTAACCAATCAACATAATCCAAAGTAATAATTGATAGTTAACAATGTCCAAAACATGTAGAAACTTGTGGGCTCATAATAATCCCATAAAATGAAGGGAAAAAGTGAAGTGCCTAAGTACCTATTGTGCTATATACTTCACAAAAATGTCCTAAGGCATACAATAGACAATACATATAAAGGGAAGAAAATAAAATAGAGTATGACCTAATTTTCCATGTTGTTGCTCGTAGATATGTTATTGATTATTTTTCTAGTCAATATTCTAAATATTATTAGGGGTAGTGTCATCATCCACAAGTACAATATTACAATGACTATAGGAGCTAATACGTCTTCATGGTATTAGAGGTTTCACCTAATTCCTAGACATTTCCAGTTCTCGTTGTCTCTTGAAGTTGAGCAAAACCCCCCATGTTCTAGCCACCCATTATCAAGATTGAGAATTACTAAGTTATTATGCCAATACATAAATTTGTTATAGTAACAAACACATTGACTGTTATGTCATTAAATAGCTTTCTAGGTCACTTTAAAATGGCGACAATCTCTTACTAATTCTTGAAATATTGTAACTTCAAAGAATATTATATTTGTATATTATTTATTCCGGAGATGTTCCATACCTCCGATGTGATTATACTATAAATCCGGAGATGTTTATTCCTCCAAGTTGGTTGTGGTAACTAGGGTTATTAGACCCACCATGTGGGGGTCGGCCCAGTCAGTTATAATGGGGTATTTAACCTAATGGTTAAATACGAGCCTACATGTACTTGTGTAAAATACATATCAGAGTAGTGTATAAATAGAGGAGGTGTGTTCCTCATTTGATACACTCACACACTTGAGGAGAGCACACTTGTGGAGGAGAGGTCTGCTATTGTGGAGGAGGAGATCATATCTCAGGGTTTCATCTTTGTATATTGCTAGTCATCTATATTGAGGAAGCTTTGCTGGGTTTTCTACCCCATGAGGGTTTCCAAGGATAAATCTCTGTCTCTTGTGTTTATGCTATGCTTGTTGTTTCTTCAGTGATCCTGTATATGCTATTATTGTGAAATGGAATGTAATGCTGCTATTTTCTGTCTTAGCATATTGAATTTTAACATGGAATCAGAGCTAACCTGAAGGAAGACAAGGTATGGCACTAACGACACTTGCTTTACTTACGACAATTTGAAGGTTAGGGTTTTACATAGAAAAAACCAGTCATCGTAGCACTTTCGCTATAAATCCGTTTTGGCGAAGTTTTCGGATCTGAAATTGTTACAGGACGAAGCTTAAATCTCCAAGTACCTTGTTTCCAAAGGACAACCTCTAATTCGTTGTACTTTGTGATTTATGATCTGTACAATATAGGGTTTCTGCCTCTTCCAGATCTGAGTCAAAATCAGGTGACCATGGGAAAAAGGTCATATCTTGGGCTAGGAAGCTCCAAATGAAATTTCGTAAAATGTGAAAGGTAGTACACAGTCTGTACTATCTCAGAAAACGTTTTCAGAGGCCGAAGTTGAACCAGTGACACGTGGCACTCCGTACAAGTTATCTCTCCTGTATTATCCCATAAACAGGTCATGTTGCGACACTTGGCATAACTCTCTCTTAGAGAGTCCAATTGAGGTCAGACCTGTCAGGATGGAAAGATAACAGGCCGAGATACCTCAAGAAATGTTTTCAGAGGCCGACGTTCAAACAGTGACACGTGGCACGGCGTACAAGTTCGCTCTTCTGTTTTATCCCAAAACAGGTCACGTTGCGACATTTGACATAACTCTCTCTCAGAGAATCCAATTGAGGTCAGACCTGTCAGGATGGAAAGATAACAGGTCAGGCTATCTCAGAAAACTTTTTCAGACCCTGTGGATTGAAAAGTTTGTAGTTAGACCAGAAACAATCAAGTACATATTTCTGTCAAAACAGAATTATTTTTTGAGTACCTTCATGGCTTCCGGAATTTACGGCTTTGAAGAAAGTTGGAATTTTTGTAAACGGAGACCACGGCTGAATGCTACTCATCAAAATAGAAATTTAGAGACCAAGATCATATTTTTTTGGTTGGGTAGAAGGCCGGGCTTGATCAAACCCTAGTTCGGGACTTTGATCAGAAAAGTGGAAAATTAGGGCTTCTGCAAAAATGGGAATTTTTGAAATCTGTGACCATGGCTAGAAGCTCCTCAGAAAAAAAAAATAGAAGCTTAGAGCTTTGGATCAAACATTTTGATTGAGTAGAAGAGTGGGATTCATCAAACCCCAGTTCAGGGTCACGTCCAGTGAATCCGGAAGTTTCAAAGGAAAAATTGAGGAGTGAAACTTTGCAGTTTTCAAATTCTGAATATATCAGTTTGATCAGCTCATCAAGGCACATATTTCTATCCTTTCGGAAGTTTGAAATTCAAAGTTTGAATTTTTGGGGTTTCTCTGACAAACCCATATCCAGCTCCAGGTCCAGTTCTTGCAAATCAAGTGGATAGGGTTAATCCTAGAAGAAGATGGATTGGTCACCTGCATAAGTGAAGGAGTTCCTATTTCAGAGGGAGATGAGGCTAAGGCTTTACATAAGGAGATTACAAGCGATCTCGACAGGTATGACTCATCGAGGTATGTTTTGAGATTTGTTCATGATTAAGTTTATGGTATGTTTGTCTTCATGTTATTACGGTTAGTACAATCTTGATTTTAGATTTGTTGTATCACCTTAACAAAATTATGAATGCATGATAGAAGATATTCATTGGTTAGGGTGTTGACACTTATGATTGCACTAATATGATGTTGTGTGAGGTTGATGTTGTCTGCTAACAAGATACAGGTACATCACAAAAGACAAATCGGGTTCCATGACCATGAAAACATGAAGACAAAGACTCATCCACAATCTTTGTTCTACTTACGAGGTATGTATGACTTTGTTATATTATGCTTAACCTATGAGACATGCAGGTTCTAGCTCAGGATCTCTAAATCATTGAAGAGATTGTTTAGGTATGTTGTACATAACCAAGTAGGTATACTAATCCAGGTATGTTTCCCATGAATCTTACCTTGTGTTAGGATCCCTTATATAAGTATACTTGGAATGATTGGTTATGCTTATTCATAAAGTTAGTAATCAAGGGATTATGCATATTATATCTTTTATCTTGATTGATGATATGCATGAGTAAAAGAAGACTTCCCTGAAATATTGAATACTAATGTTTATTAACTATAATCATGACTATACATTTTCAATATTATTTAGTACTATAATGTTTTGATAGCATTTATAATATACTAATGAGTATATGTTTGTGAGGATGACTATTGAGCATGCACAGTAGTACAAAATGAATAGAAGTTCAAAAGATATGCAGAAGATCATTCAATGCTGAGTGTGAATAATGGACAATTGACAGCTTCATGACAAAGCTTGGGCTTTACCAGAAGTAAAGTTGTTCCTAACCTTAAGGTTGTGGATGATGAACCTATCATACCATTATTGTATGACGATGATCTCTTTCTGAAAAGGAATGAGAAACAGGTCATGAAAATGGCTGCAGAAATGAAAATGAAAGATCTCGAATTAATACTTCTTAGGTCTAGAAGTATGGCAATATCCAAAAGGAATCTTTTATTTCAAGGTAAGTATGCTGTGAAGTTTCTAAAAAGGATTTGATGTGTTGGAGTATAAAGCCATGGCCACTCCCATGGACTCCAACTTGAAGTTGTTAGTTAATGACTCATCGTATTTAGTGGACCTAACCCTATTTATAGACAAATCATTAGGTCATTGACATATTTAACAAATACTAGGCCAGATATATGCTTTGTTGTAAATACACTAAGTCAGTATCTAGTAGAACCTAGAAAGGTTCACTTAATAACTACAAAGCATGTAGTGAGGTACCTAAAAGGTACAATAGATTTTGGTCTATATTATCTTGGAGGTCATGCACTCCGTTTACATGGTTACTCAGATTCTGATTGGGCAGGAAGTGCCTCAGACAGAAAGAGTACATCAGGTGGATGTTATAGTCTTGAATCTGCCATGATCTCATGGTTCAGCAAGGAACAATCTAGTGTGACTCTCAGTACTGCTGAAGCAGAATACATATATAGTTGTCTGCTCTGCCAGCTGTGAAGCAGTGTGGCTTCAGAAGCTATTATATGGAGTGTTTGACTTAGAAATGAATCAAGATAGAAAATCTTGTATTCCACGATAAGTCAATAACACATAGAGATCCGATACTTCTATATACGAGATATGGTGCAGAGAGGAGCTATCAAGCTCGAGTATATAAGCACTGAGGATCAGATTGCTAATATCTTGACTAAACCTCTGTCTCGAGTAAAGTTTAAATACTTACGAGACAAGCTTGGTATAGTCCAGAAGGACCCTCCTCGAAAGGGGGAGTAGCATAGTATCTGATAACAAGTCTGTCTCATCAATGATGAGGTTACCTATTTACTGCACTTAGCTACTTAGAATTATTTAGATTTAGAACTCTTATATATCTTTTATTTTAGATGTATACATGTTTTTGATGTGATGTATACATGTTTTGATGTTAGATGTATTAGTGAGAATACATGCTAGATGTATACATGTTTTGATTAGTGATGTATACATGTTTTGATGTTAGATGTATTAGTGAGAATACATGCTAGATGTATACATGTTTTTGATGTGATGTATACATGTTTTGATTAGTGATGTATACATGTTTTGATGTGATACATGCTCTTGGATATTTGTACCTGTATAGATGAGAATACAGATAAGGATTGGATCATCCTTGAACTTAAGTTCTAAAGTGAGCCGTAGACATGAGGTCTCCGAGAATGAAGTCCATAGTGGACAGTTGAGGGGATTGGATCATCCCTGGACTTTCAGTCCTAAAAAGAGCCGTAGACGTGAGGTCTCCGAGAATGAAGTCCTTGGTGGACTTGAGGGGATTGGATCATCCCTGGACTTTCAGTCCTAAAGAGACCCGTAGACGTGAGGTCTCCGAGAATGAAGTCCTTGGTGGACTTGAGGGGATTGGATCATCCCTGGACTTTCAGTCCTAAAGAGAGCCGTAGACGTGAGGTCTCCGAGAATGAAGTTCTTAAAGGACAGTTAAGGGGATTGGATCATCCCTGGACTTTCAGTCCTAAAGAGAGCCGTAGACGTGAGGTCTCCGAGAATGAAGTCCTTGGTGGACTTGAGGGGATTGGATCATCCCTGGAATTTCAGTCCTAAAGAGAGCCGTAGACGTGAGGTCTCCGAGAATGAATTTCTTAATGGACAGTTAAGGGGATTGGATCATCCCTGGACTTTCAGTCCTAAAGAGAGCCGTAGACGTGAGGTCTCCGAGAATGAAGTCCTTGGTGGACTTGAGGGGATTGGATCATCCCTGGAATTTCAGTCCTAAAGAGAGCCGTAGACGTGAGGTCTCCGAGAATGAAGTCCTTGGTGGACTTGAAGGGATTGAATCATTCCTGGACTTCAGTCCGAAAGAAGAGCCGTAGACGTATGTCTTCGAAAATGAAGTTCTTGGTGAACATGTGAAGGGATTGGATCATTCCTGGACTTCAGTCCGAAAGAAGAGCCGTAGACGTATGTCTTCGAAAATGAAGTTCTTAGTGAACATGTGAGGGGATTGGATCATTCCCGGACTTCAGTCCTAAAGAAGAGTCGTAGACATGAGGTCTCCGATAACAGAACGATAGGACTGGATCGTCCCTGGACCTCGGTTCAAAATGTACGTGACAAATCCTAGAATTGCTCTAGGTTACATCCAGCATGAAACAGGGCTGGCTCTGTAGTTGTGATACATCCAGCATGAAACAGGGCTGGCTCTGTAGTTGTGATACATCCAGCATGAAACAGGGCTGGCTCTGTAGTTGTGATACATCCAGCATGAAACAGGGCTGGCTCTGTAGTTGTGATACATCCAGCATGAAACAGGGCTGGCTCTGTAGATGTGATACATCCAGCATGAAACAGGGCTGGCTCTGTAGTTGTGATACATCCAGCATGAAACAGGGCCTGGCTCTGTAGTTGTGATACATCCAGCATGAAACAGGGCTGGCTCTGTAGTTGTGATACATCCAGCATGAAACAGGGCTGGCTCTGTAGTTGTGATACATCCAGCATGAAACAGGGCTGGCTCTATAGATGTGATACATCCAGCATGAAACAGGGCTAGCTCTGTAGTTGTGATACATCCAGCATGAAACAGGGTTGGCTCTGTAGTTGTGATACATCCAGCATGAAACAGGGCTGGCTCTGTAGATGTGATACATCCAGCATGAAACAGGGCTGGCTCTGTAGATGTGATACATCCAGCATGAAACAGGTCTGGCTCTGTAGATGTGATACATCCAGCATGAAACAGGGCTGGCTCTGTAGATGTGATACATCCAGCATGAAACAGGGTTGGCTCTGTATACGTGACACATCCAGTATGAAAGAGGACTGGCTCTGTGGCGGTAAATCCTAGATCTGATCTAGGTCACATCCAGTATGAAAAAGGACTGGCACTGTGGTTGAGATTAGATTGTCCCTAGACATGAGACTTGTCTTAAAGAGATAAGGATTGATCATCTTGGAACTTGATCTGGATTGTGTCATCCATGGACCTATGTCCTAAAGAGAGCAGGATTGATCATCCTGTAATATGATCGTGTGATGACGATGCTGTTGATCGTATGATGACGATGCTGATCGTGTGATGACGATGCTGATGATTGTGTGATGACGATGCTGATGATCGTATGATGACGATGCTGATCGTGTGATGACGATGCTGATGATCGTGTGATGACGATGTTGCTGATCGTGTGATGACGATGCTGCTAATCATGATATGACGATGTTGATGATCGTGTGATGACGATGCTAATGATCGTGTGATGACGATGCTGATGATCATGTGATGACGATGCTGATGATCGTGTGATGACGATGCTGCTGATCGTGTGATGATGATGCTGATGTTCGTGAGATGACGATGCTGATGATCGTGTGATGACGATGTTGATGATCGTGAGGATCTAGACGTTGATGTTGCTATAGTTATTCGAGTGCTGCAGAAGATAAAGACTCAGTACTAAAGATGTTGATGTTCCAGTAACTGGTTGAGTTACTGATGATGTTAAGAAAGCTTCCAATGATTTATAGATGTATCATGTATGATGTTGATGACTCCTTGCTCGTGCAGATACTGTTATAATATCCTTCTCGTTAAGGGGGAGTGTTGAAATATTGTAACTTCAAAGAATATTATATTTGTATATTATTTATTCCGGAGATGTTCCATACCTCCGATGTGATTATACTATAAATCCGGAGATGTTTATTCCTCCAAGTTGGTTGTGGTAACTAGGGTTATTAGACCCACCATGTGGGGGTCGGCCCAGTCAGTTATAATGGGGTATTTAACCTAATGGTTAAATACGAGCCTACATGTACTTGTGTAAAATACATATCAGAGTAGTGTATAAATAGAGGAGGTGTGTTCCTCATTTGATACACTCACACACTTGAGGAGAGCACACTTGTGGAGGAGAGGTCTGCTATTGTGGAGGAGGAGATCATATCTCAGGGTTTCATCTTTGTATATTGCTGGTCATCTATATTGAGGAAGCTTTGCTGGGTTTTCTACCCCATGAGGGTTTCCTAGGATAAATCTCTGTCTCTTGTGTTTATGCTATGCTTGTTGTTTCTTCAGTGATCCTGTATATGCTATTATTGTGAAATGGAATGTAATGCTGCTATTTTCTGTCTTAGCATATTGAATTTTAACACTAATATGGTAATTCAACACATGCACAATATATGCTTTATCAAATTATAAATAAAATGGTTAATACTTTCAACATACAAATAATGCCATTAGATAAATTAATAGGTAAGCAATATTAATACAAATTACAAATTATAATAATAAAATAATGTAAAGAATCTAAGTTTAAGCATAGGAAGATATGCTTCAACTTAATATAAATTTGATTTTATATAGCTTATAATGATAATATTGTAAAAAAAATGGTGAATATATAGATTGAAATGAGTGAATTAAGTAATTTTTAGGTTTTTCATTTTTTGAAAACTCAATCTTGTTGAAGTTCTAAATTCTAGATCCGTACTCGACAATACATATAAAGGGAAGAAAATAAAATACAGTATGACCTAGTTTTCCATGTTGTTGCTAGTGTATATGTTACTAATTGTTTTTCTAGTCAATATTCTAAATATGATTAGGGGTAGTGTCCTCATCCACAGGTTCAATATTACAGTGACTATATGAGCTAATAATTTTTCATGGTATTAGAGGTTTCAGCCAATTCCTAGGCATTTCCAGTTCTTGTTGTTTCTTGAAGTTGAGAAAAAATCCCCATGTTCTAGCCACCCATTATCAATATTGGGAATTAATAAGTTACTATGCCAATACATAAATTTGTTACAGTAACAAACACATTGACTGCTATATCATTAAATAACTTTGTAGGTCACTCTAAAATGGAGACAATCTCTTACTAATATGGTAATTCAACACATGCACAATATATGCTTTATCAAATTATAAATAAAATGGTTAATAATTTCAACATACAAATAATGCCATTAGATAACTTAATAGGTAAGAAATTTCTTGCAACATCTATTGTTCATGAGATGAGGTAAACCTTGATCAACTGAAATATTAATACAAATTAAAAAATTATAATAATAAAATAATGTAAGGAATCTAAGTTTAATATTAGGAAGATATGCTTCAACTTTATATAAATTTGATTTTATATAGCTTATATTGATAATATTATAAAAAAATGGTGAATATAGAGATTGAAATGAGTGAATTAAGTAATTTTTTGGTTTTTCATTTTTTGAAAACTCAATCTTGTTGAAGTTCTAAATTCTAGATCCCTTGTATAATTCCAAATTTAATGAAATATGTGTTAAAATGGTGTTGCAGAGCGCAAAAATAGAGCACTGAAAGAGATGGCAACTTGCATGTTGCAAGCAAGGGATTTGTCTCCTAAATTGTGGGCTGAAGCTATGAATTGTGCAGCATATGTTCAGAATAGAGCACCACACAAAGCATTGTAAGGAATCACTCCATTTGAAGCATGGATGGGCCACAATCCCAATGTTTCACATTTCAGAATTTTTGGCTCAAGGGCTTGGGCCAGAATTCCACCGGAGAAGAGAAAGGCCTTGCAGCCCCAAAGCAAGGAGTCAATCATGGTTGGGTATGCAGAGGATTCCAAGGGCTACAAGCTCTTTGATCCATCCACTCTCAAAACTTTCATCGAAAGAAGTGTCAAATTCGAAGAAGAAGAGTTTTTGCAAGCTAGTGAACAAGGTGATGGGGAATGCTCATTTCCTCGTCTTGATGATAAAGTAAGTAGTGATTCCTTTTCTGATATTTCTGATTCTGATATTGCTGAAGATGATGTTGATATGGATTCTGAACATATCCCTCCCTCAAGGACCAAGTGGGCAGAGAAAACAATTCAAAGTGCGGGAGAGCTTGTGGGAGATCCCCAAGATGCTAGGAAAACTAGATCTCAATTTCACAATTCCTTTGCATGTGATAATTCTGATCTGAGTGAGGCATGTTATTTGATGGTTGGATCTGATCTAATGTCATATTCAGAAGCATGTACATACCCAAGGTGGAAATCAGCCATGCAAGAAGAGATGAACTCACTCCATGAGAACAAAACTTGGGATTTGGTCCCTCTTCCTCCCAAGAGGAAACTAGTGCAATGCAAATGGATTTATAGAACCAAAGTTGGATCTGATTGCTCTGATATGAAGTATAAGGCCAGGTTGGTGGCTAAGGGTTACTCTCAGGTCCAAGGAGTGGACTATACAGAGACATTTGCACCGGTGGCAAAGATGGACTCCATAAGACTAGTTTTGGCCATTGGGGCTTCTAAGCGATGGGAGGTTCATCACATGGATGTAAAAAGTGCCTTTCTTCATGGGGATATGAATGAGGAGATATATATGCAGAAGCCTGAAGGTTTTATTTCTGATCATACACTTGTTTGCAGGTTTAACAAGTCACTCTATGGGCTCAAGCAAGCTCCTAGAGCATGGTATGCAAAAATGGACAATTTTCTGCTATCTTTGGGGTTTGAGAGGTGTAAGTCTGATCCAAATGTTTATATGTAGCTTGTTAGTGATCTGATATTGATTATTGTACTATATGTTGATGATATTTTGATCACTGGTAGCTGCACCAAAGAACTTGACTCAGTTAAGAGAGCATTGCACAGTGCATTCTCCATGACTGATCTAGGTTTGCTAAAACAATTTCTGGGTTTGGAGATAGACCAAACTGTGAATGGAATTTTTGTATGTCAGTCAAGGTATGCTTCAGATTTGCTGCAGAAATTTAAGATGGCTAAATGTAAGTCTGCAAAATTTCCATTTCTTTCAGGAGTTAAGCTTACAGAATGGGGTTCTTCACCACTAGTTGACAGTTCACTGTATAGACAACTAGTTGGGAGCTTGTTGTATCTTACACACTCTCGACCAGATTTGTCTTATGCTGTTGGGGTTGTTGCAAGGCACATGCAAGAGCCTCATGAGATCCATTGGAAGGCAGCCAAGAGGATCCTTCATTATGTTCAGGGTACTAAGTCCTTTGGTATCCATTATGCTGCTGGTTCATCCCTTGAACTAGTAGTATTTACATATTCTGATTGGGCTGGTGATTGTATCGATCGGAAATCAACTTCTGGTTACGTTTTTATGCTTGCACATGGACCTATATGTTGGTCAAGCAAGAAACAAAACACTATTTCCTTATCTTCAGCTGAGGCCGAGTACAGGGGAGCAGTTAATGCAGGCACACAATGTGTTTGGTTGCAAGGTGTTCTTGCAGAGTTCGGGATTGTTTTTGATTCACCCACTATTCTTTGGTGTGATAATCAAAGTACAATCAAGATTTCCAACGATCCAGTACAGAGACAGAGGACCAAGCACATAGAGATACAAATGCATTACATTCGGGGTTTGGTGCATGACCGGACCATAGCATTGCAGTATTGCCCTTCCAGTGAGCAAACTGCTGATATCTTCACCAAGTGTTTTACCGAGAAGACCTTCACTCACCTTAGATCTTTGCTTGGGGTGAGTGATGCATGGTGATGATTGGTGTATTCTGATATATGCCACATGTCCATTTTAGAGGGGAGGTTTTATTTCCCATGTGGTTTTCCTCCTTACCTTGGTTACATGGACAAATAAATTTTATGATGTAAAAGGTGACTTGAGCCTAGTTGCCAAGGCCTAAATTTTGATATTTCACTAAGTCTAGCTTAAGGGGGGGTGTTAGAACATTATTACACCTATGTACATTAATCATTTATTAATTGATGGTTAATTAGTGCCCAAGTGATTAATTACTACATCCCTAAGTTGGTTAGTTGGTAAATGGTCAAATATCTTGAACTAGTTAGCAATGTGAACAAGTGCTGAGTCAAACTAGTTGTTGGGTGTGCTCCCCAGGGCATTTAATGCATTCAGCATGCCTAGAGCGCCCTCCCCGGGTTAATTAATGCATTCAGCATGCTTCTCCTCTACCTAGGGCGCACTTGCTCAAAATGTGGAAAATCTTGCCAACTTTGTCCAATGTTTGGCCAATTCTAGCTACCTAACCTCTAACCAACTAGTTTCTCCACATGTGTGAGGTCACATGGGCCTGTCCAGTCATTCCCAGCATTCACACAGCAGTTTCGAACCAGTTTGGGATGGTTTGGGATATTTTGGTCAACCTAGGGGGGTTTGAGCTTTTTCTAAGCTAGATCAGTGTGAACACTCCAAATGGATTCGAATTGTTCCAGATTTGTATATATGGATGTTCTTAACCTATTTTGAAGTTGGACAGTTAATAATATTTACATTATTCACCCATTTCATGTGTATTGTTCTTCATTCATTTACAGATTTATGCTAATTCTTGCAAATGTTGTGCAATCTTTTCACTAGTGAGGAATCCACAGTAGCTAGGTTCTGTTGTGATTGAGATTTTACACTACTTCGCATTTTTTTTAACTTCTCAGCATGTCTACCTATAGTGGAAAACTGCACATTTTTATAAAAAACCGTGTGCAGACTTTGCCCTATGTTTTAGTGTCCAATTTCAACTACACTTGACACTTAAAAAATTCTTGTATTCTTTAACTTATGGATATAGGAGTAGGGCCTGTTAGGATATTCCTATACTCCATCCTAGTCCCACCAGTATTTTGATCATTTACATTTTCAGTCATGCATGCACCTTTTAGGGTTTGCATGCATTTTGCATGCATCCCAGTCATCAGTCCAGCACCTAGCCCTCAGTTAGCCAGCCCCCAGGAGCTTCTCACTATTCAGTTTTAGCCCTCCAGTTGCTTAGTGCGCCCTTCTTCCTTGATTTTAGGGAGCAACTCGCCCTTCTTCACCTACCAGTTCAGTTACACTCAGTTACAGCCAGTTACAGTCAGTTACACTCAGTTACATTGAGTTACACTCAGTTACATTCAGTTACACTCAGTTACACTCAGCTACATTGAGTTACACTCAGTTACATTCAGTTACTCTTAGTTACATTGAGTTACACTCAGTTACACTCAGTTACACTTAGTTACACTGAGTTACACCTACCAGAGTTAGTTTGACTGATGGTTGACAGTTACTTGAGCATTGATGACTCCACTGATGATGATGAAGACTTCCAGTTGCGCTCCGATGATCATGAGGACACCTAGTTGTGCTCCGATGACACTCCAGTGATCCTTTGATCACTCCATGAAGGCTAATTCGAATTGCCACCTTAGGCATTCGAATTCCTCATGCATTGTATTATTTATATGTCCATTTGTGATTAATAATCTAGTATGACCGAAGTATTATTGCTTCTATCTGAGTTCTACTGTACCATATTATTCTGTTGCTCATTATACTGCATGTATCACTCTTCTTCTATTTTCTTGCTTAATCATAATTATTCTCTTGTGAGATACATCATCTCTTAGATCTGCTGTGAGGATTTTCACATGGTATCAGAGCATGTTGAGAGTATTGTTTATCTCCATTCTTGAGAGTTTTTTGCAGGTTATTACCAAGATTTCGAGTTCAGCAGTTGTAGCAGTTTCTGCATTTTTGCAGCAGTAGCAGTTGCAGTTATTCTATATTGTTTTTGCAGGTCTTCTACAACTTCAATGAATTTAGAAGAAATTACTCCTCTTTCTCCATTCAACTATGATGAATGGAAACCAAGAATGATAGCATATTTGAAGAGCCATGATCTCTTTGATTGCTATTTTGAAAGAGAGTTCGAATCCTCTACAAAGAAGATTAAATGGTTGAATAAAGGTGACATGCACATTGGAAGAATGATGCTTGCTATGACTGATTACATATTGTACCCGACCATCATTGATATTGAAACTCCAAAAGAGTTATGGGCTCATCTGGATGAAAGATTCGGCAAAAAGAATGATGGATTTGGTCCAAATCCCTTCAAAAGCAAGCAAGTTGATGCATTCGCTCCACTTGATGGTCTCTCAGATCATGATGCATTCGCTCCTCCTGATGGTCTCTCAGATCATGTTGCATTCGCTCCCCTTGATGATCTCTCAGATCATGAACCAGTATCATCTCATATTGAAGTTGTTGACAAAGAACTTGCAGATTCTCTGCTCATGCTCAAACTTTCTTCTCTTTCTGTGCCAGTTCACACTTTAGATATTGCAGAAGGTCCTAAATCCTCTCTTGCACCAGAGTTTGTTGGTTTGCATCATGATCACATGATTATTTCGGAGGTAACATCAGCTATTGGAGGTAATGCATTCGCTCCTCTTCAGCAAACATCTCTTATTTACTACTATATGATCATTAGCACATGCTTTCAGAAGGTTATTGAAGAATATGGCCATTGCCACCCGCTTGAGATAATTTCTCATGCATATGATAGTTTTGATCTCACCCTTGTTGGTTCAAAGGAGATCTCAAGAAACTGTTTTGAAAGTCTTAAATCTGATTTTGATTTCAAGCAAACATGTAATAGTTCTTTTTGGAATAATCTCATCCATGGTGGTTCGAAGGAGAAGACAAAGGACTATATGCACATTCAAAAATTTGATCCTACCTCAGCTGATTCGAATCACAGGTTCAAGGATCATTCTAATACTATTGGATTTGTTCTCATCACATTCGATCTGAAGAGCAAGTACAAGCACATGCTTTTTGAGCATGATCCACTTCTTCCCAAGAAGAAGATACCTCCAGACATATGACCAAGCATCACACATGCTTGAGTTTGGAGCTTTTATTTTTTTTATGTGTGCCTTACAGTCTATTTTTTGAGGAGGGGGTATGTTTCCCATGAAATTTTCCCACTTCCTTGGTTTATTGATTGTTATTATTCATTGTATTGGGTGACCTTTGGTCTTAGTTACCAGGGCCCAGGATGGATTAAGGGGGGCTGTTAGGATATTCCTATACTCCATCCTAGTCCCACCAGTATTTTGATCATTTACATTTTCAGTCATGCATGCACCTTTTAGGGTTTGCATGCATTCTAGGGTTTGCATGCATTTTGCATGCATCCTAGTCATCAGTCCAGCACCTAGCCCTCAGTTAGCCAGCCCCCAGGAGCTTCTCACTATTCATTTTTAGCCCTCCAGTTGCTTAGTGCGCCCTTCTTCCTTGATTTTAGGGAGCAACTCGCCCTTCTTCACCTACCAGTTCAATTACACTCAGTTACAGCCAGTTACAGTCAGTTACACTCAGTTACATTGAGTTACACTCAGTTACACTCAGTTACATTCAGTTACAGTCAGTTACACTCAGTTACATTGAGTTACACTCAGTTACATTCAGTTACTCTTAGTTACATTGAGTTACACTCAGTTACACTTAGTTACACTGAGTTACACCTACCAGAGTTCGTTTGACTGATGGTTGATAGTTACTTGAGCATTGATGACTCCACTGATGATGATGAAGACTTCCAGTTGCGCTCCGATGATCATGAGGACACCTAGTTGTGCTCCGATGACACTCCAGTGATCCTTTGATCACTCCATGAAGGCTAATTCGAATTGCCACCTTAGGCATTCGAATTTCTCATGCATTGTATTATTTATATGTCCATTTGTGATTAATAATCTAGTATGACCGAAGTATTATTGCTTCTATCTGAGTTCTACTGTACCATATTATTCTGTTGCTCATTATACTGCATGTATCACTCTTCTTCTATTTTCTTGCTTAATCATAATTATTCTCTTGTGAGATACATCATCTCTTAGATCTGCTGTGAGGATTTTCACAGGGCCATCCCTGTAATTTTTTATTCTAATCCCATTGAAAAGACCTTGTAAAGTATCTCCTAGTAATTTTGCTAACTAGACTGCTCCTCCATTAGTAACATGTCTGACAATGTATGGCCCTAACCAATGCATTTCAAAATTTTCAGGAAAGTTCATAAATTTTCTATCATATAAGAGGACAAGTTCTCCTACCTGGAAGAATTTATGTTTGATGTGTCTATCATTCCATACCTTTAATCTATATTTCTGGACTTGTTGATGGAACCTTGCAATGAAGCGGTCTTCCTCCAAACTAATCAATTGCAGTAGTCTTTCATTTATTGTTTCATTGCGATCCATATCTGTGAATGCTACAATTCTTAAGCTTGGTACGATGTATTTCATTGCCATGACAGCTTATTGTCCATATTCTAATCTGAAAGGTGTATCTCTTGTCAACTTTTTACAAGTTGTTCTATCTGCCCATAATACTGCTAGATTTCTGAGATCCCAATCATCCCCGTTTGTATTGCATACCTTGGTTAATGCATTCTCCAATACTTTATTAAAGGCTTCTACTGTGCCATTAGCTTGTGGATGATATGGTGTGCTTTTTTGATGGAATATATGAACTTCCTTCATTAAGGCTTCAATAGTTCTATTTAGGAAATGGGTTCCCTGATCACTCATCAAAATTTTGGGACATACAAACCTTGTTAATATGTTCTAAAAAATGAACTACGCGACAGTAACTGCGCTACAATCCTTCACTGGCTTTGCCTCTTCCCATCTGGTTAGATAATCTGTAGTTGTAATGATTTATCTCAAACCAGACGTTCTCATCCTAGGTGGGTTAATAGGTCCCACAAAGTCAATAGCCCATTTTTCAAATACTTGCAAAGTCACTTGTGGCATTAATGGCATCTCATCTCTCTGAGATGGCTTCCGTGTTCTTTGGCATACAACGCAATTATGGCAATGCTATTTTGAATCTTTGTGTATGGTAGGCCACCAAAGTCCTGATCTCAATATTTTCTACGCACTCGCTCTTCCTGTGTAGTGTCCTCCAGATACTCCTGAATGTACTTTATCTAGTATCATAGGTTTCTCATGTTCCAATACACATCTTCACAACACTTCATCTAGTCCCAGTTTGTATAATTGTCCTACAATGAGGGTAAAGTCAACTTCTTTTAACACTAACTGCTTCTTCTGCTGCTTGGTAAATTTTGTAGGTGATAACCATGTGGTCAGGAATTATATAATATCCTTGAAGTAGTCATCTGCTATTTCGATAGAAAATAGCTGCGCATCTAGTAAATTATCCTCCAAATTACTAGGTTCTTCGCTTGACTCAATTCTAGAAAGATGGTCAGGTCCTGCATTTACTTATTCCTGGTTTCACTATGATTTCAAAATCATATTCCTGAAATAGTAACAACCACCTGCATATTCTTCCCCCTAACACTGGTTTATTGACCAAGTATTTTAAAGCTGAATGGTCAGTGAACATACGAAAATGCGAACCTAGAAAATAGTGTCTGAATTTCTGTAATGCACACACCATAACTAATCCTTCCCTTTCTGTTGTTGTATAATTCTTTTCTGCTGAAGATAGGTTTCTGCTTGAAAATGAAATGGAATGATCGATGCCTTCCTCACCTGGTTGTGCTAGTACAATGCCAAGTGATGTAGATGAAACATTTACGTGTACATGAAATGTCTTATTCCAGTAAGGAAAGATGAGAATAGGTGTTTTAACCATTTTTTCTTTCAATGTGTCCAATCCTTTTTTGCAATCTTCAGTCCAATTGTACTCTGCTTCTTTCTTCAGTAGTTTCTCCATAGGCGCAATTATCAGTGCATATCCTTTAATAAATTTTCTATAGTATCTCGTGTGTCCCAATGTAGTGCATAGTTGTTTAATTGAATTAGGTGCTAGAAGATTCACTATGATTGTTATCTTCACTAGATCAACCATTAATCCTTTATTACACACTATGTTTCCCAATAAAATACCATAGGGAACACAGAAGACACATTTATTTAAATTCAGGGAAATCTAATACTGACTACACTTGACTAACATCATTCTTAAGTTCGCATGATGGTTCTTCAAAAGGCCAAACACTGTCTAGTCATCAAAATATACTCCTAAGAATTTATGAATATAATATAAGAATGCAGCGACAACCACTCTTGAAAATATAGTAGGTGCATTCTACAATCCAAAAGGCATAATAGTATACTGAAATGATCCCCATTCAATGGAAAATGTAGTCTTGTGTTTGTCTTGTTTAGCGATTATGATCTGATGGTATCCAGAAAATCCATCAGTGAAGGAGTATGCCTCATTTCCTTCTACCTTATCTATCACTTCGTTTGTGAATGGAGTAGGGAATGGTGTTACGTGTTGAAATATTGTAACTTCTAAGAATATTATATTTGTACTTTATTATTCCAGAGATGTTTCATTCCTCCGTGAAGACCTTATTGTATATCCAGAGATGTTTATTCCTCCGTCGTAATGTGGTAACTTGGGTTATTAAACTTCCCTAGTGGGGTCGGCCCACAGTCAGTTGTAATGGGGTGTTTAACACAATGGTTAAATATGGGGCTGACCTAGTTAATGTAAAAGGCAAGTCTGAGTAGTGTATAAATAGAGGAGGTGTGTTCCTGATTTAACACACTCACTCATTATTCACTCACTTGTGAATGGCGCATAGGTGAGAGAGAGAGATCTATTATGGAGGAGAAGGATCTCATTTTTGGGATATACATCTCTATATTGTTGATCATCTATATTGAGGAAGCTTTGTTGGGTTTTCTACCCCATGAGGGTTTCCCAGGATAAATCTGTGTCTCTTGGGTTTATGTTGTGCTTGTTGTTCTTTCAGTGATCCTGTATATGTTATTGTTGTGAAATGAAATGCAATGCTGATATTTTTTGTCTTAGCATATTAAATCTTAACATGGTATCAGAGCTAACCTGAGAAGAAGACACTTTGCAATTGTGGAAGCTAGGGCTTCTTGTTTTTTGGGTTTCTCTCCACAGATATTGAAAGGCAGGAGGCTAGATTGACTCTCCTCAGCAAGGCGCATCTTTCTGTCGAGATAGAATTCAATTCTGAGCATTTTTAGTTTTTGACCTAAAAATTAGGGTTTCAGAGAAAATTGGAATTTTTGGAATCCGAGTCCATGGTTGGATGCTCCTCAGAAAAATTGAAGTTTGGAGACCAAGATCGAACTTTTTGGTTGGGTGAAGCTCCAGGAAAATAAAACCCTAGTTTGGGGTCCTCTCTAGTAAATCCATAAATTAGGGTTTCTGCAAAAATTGGAATTTCTGAAATCTAAGACCATGGCTAGAAGCTCCTTGGAAAAATCGAAGTTTAGAGCTTTGGAACGAACCTTTTGGCTGGGTGAAGCTCTGAGAAACTCAAACCCTAATTCAGCATCTTGCCTAGTGAATCCGAAAGTTTCAAAAGCAATTTTGAGGGGTGAAACTTTGTAGTTTTCAAATTCTCGGTATACCAGCTTGATCAGCTCAGTAAGGAGCATCTTTCTATTCTTTCAGAAGTTTGAAATTCAAAGTTTGAATTTTTAGGGTTTCTCTGACAAACCCTAATCGAGTTCCAGATCTAGTTTTCAGCAAATCAAATGGATCGGGTCAATCCTAAAAGATAATGAGTTGAACACTTACATAAGTGAAGAAGTTTCAGTCCCAGAGGGAGAAGAGGCTATGGCCTTACATAAGAATGCTACAAGCAATCTCAACAGGTATGACTTGAGGAGATACAAGTATGTTTTTTAATCTGTTCATGATTAAGGTTATGATATGTTTGTCTTCATATTATTGAGGTTAGTACAATATTGATTAATTTTAGGCTTGTCTTATCACCCTAGTAAAAATATGAATGCATGTGAATGATAGAAGACATTCATTGATTAGGGTTATGACACCTATGATTGTACTAATGCACTATGGTATTGTATGAGGATGATGTTGTCTTGTTAGGAACCCATGTCTTTACTTTGTTAGTATATTGTTGTTGGACGCATATGCTTTGTAAGTCATCCCGTAGTATTTGTTGATCAATAGTTTGTGTTATTGTTGTTGGTGCATATTCTTTGTAAGTCGCCCGTAGTATTGTTGATCCATAGTTTGTAGTGGCCCATGGTTTTGACCCATAGTATTGCGCCTAGACTTAGTATATAAGTGTGTGTTGAGACCTATGAAGGCACCGTGAAGTTATTTGTATTGAGCTTGCTCAAAGGAGCTTGCCCCCTCGAAGTGGCCTGTGATCAATATAAAAGTGATTCTAAGTTCTGTCATTTCTGCTATTTCGCATATTCTTATTAATTAATTGTTGCAGGTGCTTCACATCTGGTATCAGAGCACTTTCTTGGGCTCACTCGGTGAAATTTATGCCAATTTTTTTTTCGCATCTGTTGCAGGTTCAGATTTGGGAATAATCCCTATCTGCTTAACTGTGGGAAGTACTTGGGCATAATCCCTAAAACGCATTGTGAGGAGTACCACAGGAACCCCGAAGTAGCTGGCCCATTGAGAGGACCATCCACCGAAAAGGGAAACAACCCCTACCTGATTGACTAGTTCCCACCCGTGAGGTAAACGAAGAGCTGTCGTTTGTGGCAAAGCGATTATCAGTTTTAACTGAGCCGTGGAGTGAGGAGTACTTCCCCAATACACAAGTCGTTAGACAGCATTGGTGGCTGAGTGAAACCCCTGAACTATTAGGAAGCCGCACATACCTGGGGTCCATATCGATTTTCAGCTGAACTGTTGTCGATCATTGCTACGCCGTTTCAGATCCATCTATTTAGATCCATTCTAAAAGTTGTTTTAGATCCAGCCGTTTTCAATCCATTCGGCGCCGTTTCAGATCTCTCTATTTCTGCTTACTTCTAGGCCATTGCAGATCTATCTGTTTCAGATCCCTTCCGAGCCGTAGTCGCTCCAGTCTTAAAATAATAATAATAATAATAATAAATAAATAAAATTTTCATTTTTTTCTCCATATAACCCTTGTTTTCACTCTGTTTTCCTTGAAATTTCTGGGGGCCCCTTGTGATGAACCTGCAATAATTAATTAATGCAAATACACGAGATATCAGAAATAATAGAACTTAGAATCACTTTTATATTGATCACGGGCCACTTCAAGGGGGAAACCTCCTTTGAGCAAGCTCAATACAATTAACTTCACGGTTCCTTCATAGGCCTCAACACACACTTATATACTAACTCTAGGCGCTAATACCATGGGTCAATACTATGTGTCAATACAAACCATGGGCTAAGTCTAGGCACCAATACTATGAGTCAAAACCATGGGACGACTTACAAAGCATATGCGTCCAATATTATGGGTCAATACTATGGGCTAATATAAACTATGGATCAACAAATACTACGGGGCGACTTACAAAGCATATGCGTCCAACAACAATATACTAACAAAGCAAAGACATGGGTTCCTAAAACCCCTGTCATCCCATTCTGTATATTTCATTCCTAAGCACCCTATCCCCAATTCCACTTCCCAAAGCCCGAAATCCCACATTTGTTTATTTTTAGGGTTTGCCATAACTTCCTCAGATTTCACCGAATCACCTTCAAATTTTACCACAGAGTTCCTTTCTGAATTCTACTCCCTTGTCTTCCTCTGCCAAATTTTCCCATTCTTTCACCCCGCTTCTGAAATCCTCATGTTTTGCTTCCCTGTCTATTCGACAATGTCCAAAACCTAGTCAATCCCCAATTACCCTGCAAATTTTTTCCCAAATCTAGATTTCCCTTTACTAAAGCAGTTTCTATTTTTGTTTTCCTACCCAGTCAACCAAAAAAAAAAAAAACTCTTGGTTATGATTGTCACCCGTGCAAGAGCAAAAACCATGGAAGAAGCACTTGCAGCCATCCAAGCCAAACTCCAGGATCTGGATGAAAAATTTCTCGGCCTCCATCTTGAACATTCAGCTATGAACAACAAACGATAGTCCGATTTTTCATCAGATAATGGGTTCTCTTCTTCCAGCAGTTTCCATGGTCCGAAGCTTGATTTTTCTCGCTTCAATGGTATTGATCCAACTGGATGGATCTATCGTGCAGAACAGTATTTTAGTCTGCATAATACTTTTGATGTCAACAAAGTTTCGCTTGCATCCTTTCATTTGGAACAGGAAGCTCTTAAATGGTACCGTTGGTACATCAAGGCTCATGAAGAGCCAAAATGTCCAGACTTTTTCCAGCTCCTTTTGCAATGATCTGGCCCTAGTGCTTTTGATGACCTCACAGGAGCCCTCACTAAACTTCGTGAAATTGGCACTGCGAGAGAGTATCAAACCGAATTTGAGAAACTAGCCAACCACACTGAAGGATTGTCTGATGACTTTTACCGGAGTTGTTTTATCAGTGGTCTAAGGGATGCCATCCACTCTGAGGTCAAAATGTTATGTACCAACAAAATGATGGAATCCCTAGGGTTGGCTAAGTTGGCAGAAGACAAGATTGCAACCCAACAACACTCCAAGACCACTTTTGTTCCCTTCCGAAATATGGGTTCTCAATGACCACCTATCCCGCAGTCTCCTCGACCAACTCCTATCAAGCGTTTGTCTGAAACAGAGATGCAAGCACATAGATAAAAGGGGCTTTGCTATAATTGTGATGAGAAATTCACTCGGGGACATAGATGTGTTTAGCAAAATCTCTATCTCTTCGATGTGGATTCTCTACCTTCCTCTGAAATTGGTGACGAAGATCTAGAAACAATGGATGCTCAGGTCAACATTCAGGAACCGCCTATTGACCCTCCGTCTTAGGATGACCAGCCAGAGATATCTCTCCATGCTTTAGTTGGAATCAACACCCCCCAAACAATGCAAGTCAGGGGTTACTTCACGAAGCTTCCTCTTACAATACTCATTGATTCTGGTAGCACTCATAATTTCATTGACCCTCGGATCGCCAAACAAGCTGATTGTTTTATCCATCCTTGCTCCAACTTTGAAGTCATGGTTGCCAATGGGGGAACCTTACCTTGCAAAGGGAAGTGTCAAAATGTGATTATCTCTATGGGAGATTATACCTTGTGCTCTGACATGTTTTCCTTGACCTTAAGCGGATGTGATGTGGTTTTGGGCGCTCAATGGCTACGCACACTTGGCCCTATCTTATGGGATTTTGCTGAACTTTGGATGTAGTTTTTCGTCAATGGACAAAAACACACTTTGACAGGACTACAACCAGGGTCTCTCAGCATCATTAGTTCACATTGCATGGAAAAAATCCTCAAGAAGAATTCACATGGTGTCATCGCTCAGATCCATTCCATTCAGATGCAACCATCAACGGTCTCCACTACTCCTTTTGATCTACAACAAATTCTGGATCAATATACAGGTGTCTTTGCTGAACTAGTGGGATTGCCACCTTCAAGGCCTGAAGACCATCGTATTCAGCTCCTTCCTGGCAGCATTCCTCCCAACATTAGGCCCTATCACTACCCATTTCACCAAAAAACGGAGATTGAAATGCTCGTTTGGGACTTATTGAAGCAAGGTATTATTTGCCCAAGCACTAGTTCCTTTTCTTCTCCAGTTCTTCTTGTCCGCAAAAACAATGGGTCATGGTGGCTCTACATTGAATTTAGAGCACTTAATCACCTCACCATCAAGGATAAGTTTCCAATTCTTGTTCTTTATGAGCTTCTTGATGAGCTTCATGGGGCTCAATTTTTCTCCAAGTTGGATCTCCATTCTGGGTATCATCAAATTCGGGTTCATGAGGATGATATCCCTAAAACAGCTTTTCGCACACATGATGGCCATTATGAGTTTTTGGTCATGCCCTTTGGCCTCACTAATGCTCTTTCCACATTCCAGGCCTTAATGAATAAAATATTTTGACCCTACTTGCGGAAATTCATTATGGTATTCTTTGATGATATCCTCATCTACAGTAAAACATGGGATGAACTTCTCCAGCATCTGGATCTTGTCATGCAATTTTTCTCTGACCATCATCTCCATGCCAAGCATTCTAAATGTGTTTTTGGACAGAATGAAGTTGAGTATCTCGGGAACATTATCTCAGCACAAGGGGTTTGCATGGATCTTGCCAAAATCGATGCCATGAACAATTGGCCGCATTCTCAGGCACTCAAAAGCCTTCGTGATTTTTTGGGGTTGACTGGCTACTACCGCAAGTTTTTCAAGGATTATAGGAATATTGCAGCTCCATTAACTGCTCTATTGAAAAAGGATTCTTTTACATGGACACATGCTGCTCAGTGTGCATTTGACAAACTAAAACAAGCTATGTGTACTACACCTATTCTAGCTATGCCTGATTTTTCCAAGCCCTTCACTATTGAGAGTGATGCTTGCGGCAATGGACTTGGTGTTGTTCTCCTTCAATATGAACACCCCATTTCATTCACCAGCAAATCCCTTTCAGGTAAGAATTTAGCTGCCTCTACATATGAGAAGGAAATGATGGCTATTTTGCATGCAGTACAGAAGTGGCGACCATACCTATTAGGGAATCATTTCTGCATCAAGACTGATCACCAGAGTCTGAAATATTTCTTGGAATAGCGTGTCTCCTCCCCAGCACAACAGAAATGGGTTAGAAAACTCATGGGTTATAACTATCAAATCACTTACAAGAATGGTAAATACAATATTGTGGCAGATGCTCTTTCTCGCACATTTGATGCCCAACGTTCTCTTTCAGCTATTTCTATGCCTATTCCAAATTGGTTGCAATCTTTTCAACAGGGTTATGTCAATGAATCTTCCTTATCTCAAATCATCCAATGCTTGACCAACAACCCTTCTGTTGTACCACATTACTCTTGGGATGGTGCTTCTCTGAGATACAAGGGTCATCTGGTGCTTCCCCAGAGCACAGATCTTCAACAGGTTGTCTTCTATGAACTCCATGCTTCTCCATCGGTAGGGCACTCTGGGTTCCGCAAAACATATGAACGAGCATGGCATAACTTCTTTTGGCAGGGCATGAAAAGGAAAATTCAATAGATGGTGGCTGAATGTGATACCTGCCAGCACAATAAGGGTGATACAACACTCCTTCCAGGATTGCTCGAACCCTTGCCCATACCTACATGGATTTGGACAGATATTTCTATGGATTTCATTGAAGGGCTCCCTAAATATGGAGGGAAGATAGTGATTCTCATTTTGGCTGATCGCCTCTCCAGATATAGTCATTTTTGTGCTCTCAGCCATCCCTATACAGCCTCCTCAGTCGCTCAAATTTTCATGGACCAGATCTTTCATCTTCATGGAATCCCTTCTTCCATTATCTCGGATCGTGATGCGACTTTCACCAATCATTTTTGGATAGAACTATTTCGCCACACTGACACCAAATTGAAGATGAGTTCAGGGTATCACCCACAAACAGATGGTCAGACTGGAATTATCAATAAATGCTTGGAAACTTATCTTCATTGCTTCACCTCTGAACAACAACATCAGTGGGAAAAGTGGATCCCTCTCGCTGAATGGTGGTACAATACCTCTTACCACACTGCCTCTAAAATTACCCCATATGAAGCATTCTATGGTTAGGCACCTCTAGTTCTTCTTCCATACACCCCCAACAGTTCACCAGTTCAGGAAGTTGACACGGTCCTTCAAAACTGCGATCAGATTCTTCTCATTTTGCGGGACAATCTTCACATGGCAATAAATCGCATGAAGCAACAAGCTTATCAGCACCATTCTGAGCGCACTTTTCAAGTAGGCAATATGGTTTTTCTTCATCTCCAGCTGTACAAGAAGTCCTCCCTGAAACTCAAAGGGTGTCATAAGATCACTCCAAAGTTCTATGGTCCATATCGGATTCTTCAGAAGATTGGGTCCGTTGCTTATAAATTGGAACTTCCTCCTTCTTCTCGCATTCATCCAGTATTTCATGTCTCTTGTCTGAAGAAATTTATTGGCACCAACATCAGTGGACAAACGATTTTACCCAAACTGGATAATGAAGGATCCATCCTTTTAGAGCTGGAGGCCCTCCTCAATCGGTGCACTCGTCAGCTTCGCTCTCTCTCTATCACAGAGGCCTTAATTCAGTGGCATGGCATGCAACCAGAGGATGCTACATGGGAACCGTTCCTTCAGATTCAACAACAATTTCCACATCTAAAGCTTTGAGGACAAAGCTTTTCTTAAGGGGGAGGGGATGTTAGGAACCCATGTCTTTACTTTGTTAGTATATTTTTGTTGGATGCATATGCTTTGTAAGTCATCCCGTAGTATTTGTTGATCAATAGTTTGTGTTATTGTTGTTGGCGCATATTCTTTGTAAATCGCCTGTAGTATTGTTGATCCATAGTTTGTAGTGGCCCATGGTTTTGACCCATAGTATTGGCACCTATACTTAGTATATAAGTGTTTGTTGAGACCTATGAAGGCACCGTGAAGTTATTTGTATTGACCTTGCTGAAAGGAGGTTGCCCCCTCGAAGTGGCCTGTGATCAATATAAAACTGATTCTGAGTTCTGTCATTTCTGCTATTTCACATATTCTTATTAATTAATTGTTGCAGGTGCTTCACATGTCGGCTAACATGAAAGGTACAAATCAAGTTCTATATCAAGAACATATGACCATGGTGACATGAAGACAAAAGACTCATGGATCACATAGAATCTCTACTTTTGAGGTATGTAGAATTTGATGGTTAATTTATGAGTTATGCAGGTTCTAGCACAAGGTCTCTAAATCATTGAAGAGAACAAAGAAGATATTGTTTGATATGTTTTCCTATATCAAGTTAGAATCCTACTTGGTATGAAATGATCATGACCATGCATAATGTTTTAATAGTATTGAGATTATACTAATGAATGTATGATTATGTATGAGATCATGAGGATGACACTAGTTCACACTTAAGCATGCTTAGTGTTAAGATTCTATATGCTAAGATAGAAAATATCAGCATTACATTCCATTTCACAACAATAGCATATACAGGATCACTGAAAGAACAACAAGCACAGCATAAAAACAAGAGACATAGATTTACATAGGAAACCCTCATGGGGTATAAAACCCATCAAAGCTTCCTCAATATAGATGACCAGCAAATACAAAGATGTAAACCCTAGACATGATCTCCTTCTCCTCCATAGCAGATCTCTCTCTCACCTATGCACCAATCACAAGTGAGTGTAATGTGTGTTAAATGAGGAACACACCTCCTCTATTTATACACAACTATGACTTGACTTTTACACTAACTAGGTCGGCCCCAACTTTAACCACTGGGTTAAACACCCCATTACAACTAACTCTGGGCCGACCCCACTAGGGAAGTCTAATAACCCAAGTTACCACATTCCGACGGAGGAATAAACATCTCTGGATATACAATAAGTTCTTCACGGAGGAATCAAACATCTCCGGATTAATAAAGTACAATTATAATATTCTTAGAAGCTACAATATTTCAACACTCCCCCTTAACAAGAAGGATATTATAACAACATCTGCAGGAGCAAGGAGTCATCAACTACATCATACATGATACATCTATAGATCATTGGAAGCTTTCTCAACATCATCAGTAACTCAAACAGTTACTGGAATATCTTCAAGATCTTCAATACTGGAACATCAACATCTTCAGTACTAAGTCTTAATCTTCTGTAGCACTTGAACAACTACACTAACATCATCATCTGGATCACTCGATCAATAGCCTCATCATCTGGATCAACCAATCATCATCATAACAACATCAATTGGATGCTCTCGATCAATAGCATCATCTGGATCATCTCGATCTACAGCATCTGGATCATCTCGATCTACAGCATCTGGATCATCTCGATCTACAGCATCTGGATCATCTCGATCTACAGGATCTGCATCATCTCGATCTATAGCATTTGGATCATCTTGATCTATAGCATATGGATCATCTCGATCTACATCATCTAGATCATCTCGATATACAACATCTGGATCATCTCGATCTACAACACCTGGCTCATCTCGATCTACAGCATCTGGCTCATCTCGATCTACAACATCTGTCTCATCTCGATCTATAGCATCTGGATCATCTCGATCTACATCATCTAGATTATCTCGATCTACATCATCTGAATCATCTCGATCTACAGCATCTGGATCATCTCGATCTACAACATTTGGATCATCTCGATATACAGCATCTGGATCATCTCGATCTACATCATCATAGTAGCATACCCTGCAATACACATGATCCAATTACGGGATGATCAATCCCTCTCATGTCTAAGGACGATATAGTCCTTGATCCGTTTAGGAAAAATCTCATGTCTAGGGACGATGCAGTCCATGATCCGTTTAAGAAAAATCTCATGCCTAAGGATGATGAAGTCCGTGATCCGTTTAAGACAAATCTCATGTCTAGGGACGATGCAGTCCGTGATCCATTTAAGACAAATCTCATGTCTATGGACGACGCAGTCCGTGATCCGTTTAAGACAAATCTCATGTCCAGGGATGATGCAATCCGTGATCCATTTACGACAAATCTCATGTCTAGGGACGATGCAATCCCGACCATAGTGTCAGTCCTTTTTCATACCGGATGTGACCTAGATTGAATCTAGGATTTATCACCACAGAGCTAGTCCTTTTTCATACTGGATGTGACCTATATGAGATCTAGGATTTACCACCACAGAGCCAGTCCTTTTTCATACTGGATGTGACCTAGATCGGATCTAGGATTTACCACCATAGAGCCAGTCCTTTTTCATACTGGATGTGACCTATATTGAATCTAGGATTTATCACCATAGAGCCAGTCCTTTTTCATACTGGATGTGACCTAGATCAGATCTAGGATTTACCACCACAGAGCCAGTCTTTTTTCATACTGGATGTGACCTAGATTGAATCTACGATTTATCACCACAGAACCAGTCCTTTTTCATACTGGATGTGACCTAGATCAGATCTAGGATTTACCACCATAGAGCCAGTCCTTTTTCATACTGGATGTGACCTAGATTATATCTAATATTTATTACGTACATTTTGAACTAACGTTCAGGGACGATACAGTCCTATCACGTACATTTTGAACTAAATGTTTAGGGACAATGCAGTCCTATCACGTACATTTTGAACTAAACATTCAGGGACAATGCAGTCCTATCACGTACATTTTGAACAAAGGGTTCCGGGATGATGCAATCCCCATCTCGTCCACTAGGGACCACTTTCTCAGAGACATATGTCTATGGATCTCTTTTAGGACATGTGTCCAAGGATGATACAATCCACCTCGTCCACTAGGGACCATTTCTCAACCTTATCGTTAATAGCATCGACCTCATCATCGATACAGGTAACCTCATCATCAACCTCACCATCAGAATTGGTAACCTCATCAATACATGTATCCTCGTCATCGATACAGTATCCACATCATCAACCTTACCATCGATATAGTCAATCTCATCATCGATACAAGTATCCACATATCATCATCGATCATATAACTCCCCCTTTCGAGGAGGATCCTTTTGAACTACACCAAGCTTGTCTCGGAAATACTCAAACTTTCCTCGAGACAGAGGTTTGGTCAATACATTATCAACTTGTTCGTCTGTGCTCACATACTCAAGCTTGATATCTCCTTTTTGCACCATATCCCGTATATAGAAATATCGGATCTCTATGTGCTTTGACTTATCATGGAACACTGGATTCTTTGTCATCTTGATACAACTCTAGTTCTCACATAGGATCACAGTGGAGTCCATCTCTAAGTCAAACAATCCCGATAACAACTTCTGAAGCCATACCGCTTCACAACTAGCAAAGCAAGCAGCTATATATTCCACTTCAGCTGTGCTGAGAGCCGCACTATACTGCTTCCTACTAAGCCATGACATCATGGAAGATCCCAAGCAATAATCATCTACTCGATGTGCTCTTCCTCTCTGATACACTTCTTGTCCGGTCAACATTTGTGTAGCCATACAATATGAAGTCGTGATCTCCAAGATAACATAGATCAAAGTTTATCGTACCCTGTAGGTACCTCATCACATGCTTTGCAACTATTAACTGAACACATCTCGGTTCCACTAAATACTGACTCAAGGTGTTCACAGCAAACGTATGTCTAGCCTATTATACGTCATATACATCAATGACCCAATAATCTATCTGCACAAAGTCACATCCACTAACTCTGATGAGTCATCAGCTAATAGCTTCAAGTTGGAATCCATGGAGTGGCCATGGCTTTTCATTCCAACATATCAAATCTTTTCAATATTTCCACATCATACTTTCCCTAATTGAGAAATATTCCTTCTGAGCCTTGCCATACTTCCAGACCTAGGAAGTAATGCATCAATCCGAGATCTTTCATCTTAAATTCTGTAGCTTCTTCTTGCTTTCCATGATCTGTTTCTCATTCCTTGTCAGAAAGAGATCATCCACATATAGTAATAGTATGGCAGGTTCATCATCCATAACCTTAAGGTAAAGGTTAGGATCAGCTTATCAAGAAGCTATCAATTCTCGCTCTGTTACTGGACATCATTCACACTTTCCATTGAGTGATCTTTTGCATATCTATCTATTCCATCTCCCATCAGATGGTTATAGTGGTATGAGCCTCAAGATCATTCGAACTCTGTGGTGAGTTCCTTCTTGCATCCATCTAAGAGAAGAATTCCATCTGTATATGGACACCATCGTCAACCTTGTAGCAAAGGTTGAAATCTGCATCACCCATGGTGATCATTAAGCTCATCATATGACTATCGATCCTTGGTGTCCGTACAGAGATTTCTTCAATTACACCATTAAGAGAATGGTCTTATCTAGCCACTTGGAGCAAACATCTCGTCATGATCCTCTTCTTCTTTCTAAGAGAATCTTCTAGCCATGAGCCTTCTATAATATGTTTGATTTGTAAGTCTTCTTGTTGAACATTCGTCATAGCACATGATCTTTTCTACAAATCAAAGTTAATCATATGATTAGTAATACTTCATAATCATCAAATTATGTTGACATGATAACATACTATGCATATTGATATGATTCACATAGTCATACAACCATCTTGACCAATACTTTGGCACAACACATTTCCATATCCTGTATGCATATAGTGGTTATCTAGATGCCTTCCATCTCTACTAGAACATACTCTCAAGAGAGTGCACATCTCTCAGCATGTCAGCAAAGAGGTTTCATTCTAGACAAGCAACAATGGAATGTTTGTCCAACTTACCCATCATATGCATATTAGTAGTATATTGTTCAATGCTATATGAATGCATGATACATTCTAAATACGCATACAACTATTCCAAGCAATATCATTTACTATTTCATGTCAATTCAAATACTTATATTTTATTGTTGCCTCTCGCTTGATCTCTATATGTCTTTGAACTTCTTATCCATCCTGGACCACTATGCATGCTCAACTGTGCACTAGTGTCATCCTCATGATCTCATACACAAACATACATTCATTAGTATAATCTCAATATTATCAAAACATTATAACTCTAAATAATCTTAAGTATGTATGGTCATGATTATTTCATACATAGGTATACTTACCTAAGATCCTAACAAAGTAGGATTCTAACTTGATATAGGAAAACATACCTGGATTATCAAGCTTGGTTATGTCTTAACATACCCAAACAATATCTTCTTTGTTCTCTTGAATGATTTAGAGACCTTGTGCTAGAACCTGCATATCTCATGGGTTAAGCATAGTAGAACAAGGTCATACATACCCCGTAACTAGATCTTCTATGTGGTCAAAGACTATGGATGAGTCTTTGTCCCTATGTCATCATGGTCATAGAAATTGATTTGTCTTTCTTGATGTACCTGTATCTTGTTAGCAGACAACATCATCCTCATACAACACCACAAGTGCATTAGTACAATCATAAGTCTCACAACCTTAATCAATGAATGCCCTCTATCATTCACATGCATTCATTATCAAACAATTATAATTGTACTAACCTAAATAACATGAAGACAAACATATCATACACTTAACCATGAACATATTTCAACACATACCTGTATCTCCTCAAGTCATACCTGTCAGGATTGCTTTTAACCCAATCTACTTTGATTTGATGAAACTGGATCTCGAGCTAGATTAAGGTTTGTCAGAGAAACCCTAAAAATTCAAACTTTGAATTTCAAACTTCTGAATGGATGGAAAGATGCGTCTTGCTGAGATGATCAAGCTAGCATACTTCAATTTTGAAATCTCCAAAATTTGACCCCTCAAAATTGCCTTGGAAACTTCTGGATCTTCTGGACAGGATCCCAAACTAGGTTTTGATGAAGCCCACCCTTCTTCCCAATCAAAAGGTTCGATCCAAAGCTCTAAACTTTGATTTTTCTGAGGATCTTCCAGCCGTGGTCACAAACTTAAAAAATTCAAACTTTTTCAGAAGCCCTAATTTTCCATCTTTCCGATCAAAATCCCGAACTAGGGTTTTATCAAGCTCGACCTTCTTCCCAACCAAAAAATTCGATCTTGGTCTCTAAATTTCGATTTTGATGAGGAGAATTCAGCCATCAATTCCAATTCCAAAAATTCCAACTTTCTCTGAAACCCTAAATTCCCGCAGCAGTGATAAGCCAAGAATGAAGGTGCTAATAAAACAATTCTGTTTTGATAGAAATATGCACTTGATTGTTTCTGGTGCATCTCTGAAATTACAAATCCACAGGGTCTGAAAGTTCAGCCTATGGTATCCTTACCTACCAGCTTTCCAACCCCACAAGTCTGACCTCAATTGGATTTTCTGAGAGAGAGTTATGCCACGTGTCGCAACGTGACCTGTTTATAGGATAAAACAGGAGAGCGAACTTGTACGACATGCCACATGTCAACTTCAGCCTTTGAAAATCATACCTATGAAAGCAAAGTCCATGCCCTACCTTTCAATTTTTATGAAATTTCATTTGGAGCTTCCTAGCCCAAGTTGTGACCTTTTTTCCTAGGTCACCTGTTATGGCTGAGATCTGGAAGAGGCAAAAACCCTAACTTGTACTGATCATAAATCACAAAGTACAACAAATTAGAGGTTTTCCTTTGGAAACAAGTTACATGGGGATGTTATCTACGACCTGTAAAGGTTTCAGATCCTGAACCTTCGCCAAAATGGATTTATAGTGAAATTTCCACGATGACTTGTTTTTTCTATGTAAAAACCTAACCTTCAAATTCTTGCAAGTGAAGCAAGTGTCGTAAGTGCCATACATGTCCTTCCTTTAGGTTAGATCTGATACCATGTTAAGATTCAATATGCTAAGACAGAAAATATCACCATTACATTCCATTTCACAATAATAGCATATACAGGATCACTGAAAGAACAACAAGCACAACATAAACACAAGAGACACAGATTTATCCTGGGAAACCCTCATGGGGTAGAAAACCCATCAAGGCTTCCTCAATATAGATGACCAGCAAATACAAATATGTAAACCCTAGACATGATCTCCTTCTCCTGCATATCAAATCTCTCTCTCACTTATCCGCCAATCACAAGTGAGTGTAATGTGTGTTAAATGAGGAACACACCTCCTCTATTTATACACAACTCCGACTTGACTTTTACACTAACTAGGTCGGCCCCAACTTTAACCATTGGGTTAAACACCCCATTACAAATGACTCTGGGATGACCCCACTACGGAATTCTAATAACCCAAGTTACCACATTCTGATGGAGGAATAAACATCTCCGGATATACAATAAGGTCTTCACGGAGGAATGAAACATCTCCGTATTAATAAAGTACAAATATATTATTCTTAGAAGTTACAATATTTCAACACTTAGTGGTACAAAATGAATAGAAGTTCAAAGACATATAGAGATCAAGCGGAGAGGCAACCACACAACATAAAAGATAAGTATTTGGGTTGTTATTTGAATCTCTGAATAGTTAATGATATTGCTCGTAATAATTGCATGCGTATTTGTATATATCATGCATAGTGTGAGCATTCATATAGCATTGAACAATATAATACTAATATGCATATGATGGGTAAGTTGAACAAAAATTCCATTGTTGCTTGTCTAGAATGAAACCTCTTTGCTGACATGCTGAGAGCTATGCACGCTCTTGACAATATGTTCTGGTAGAGATGGAAGGCATATAGATAGCCATTATATGCATATAGGATATGGAAAAGTGTTGCGTTGGTAGTTGCATAACTATGTGAATCATATCTATATGCATTATAGGGTATCATGTAAACATCATTTCATGATTATGAAGTATTACTAATCATATGATTAACTTTGATTTGTAGAAAAGATCATGTGCTATGATGATGAACACCTGTTCCAAAGAACGAGTGATGGATGTTCAACAAGAAGACATACAAATCAAACGTAATATAGAAGGCTCATGGCTAGAAGATTCTCTTAAGAGGAAGAGGATCATGAGGAGATGTTTTCTCCAAGTTGCTAGATAAGACCATTCTCTTAATGGTGTAATTGAAGAAGAAGTATGAATTGAATTGAAGAAAGATCTGTATGGGCTCAATAGGTACCCAGGATCGATAGTCATTTGATGAGCTTAATGATCACCATGGGTGATGCATATTTAAACCTTTGCTACTGTTGATGTATATATAACTTCGGAATGCATTTCATCTATGTATTATATATATATTTATTGTACCCTTATTAGAGATGTGTTATTCATCTATAAGGAAGTGTCGTCATGTGGATTGACAAGTGTCGCAAGTGTGTGTACTTGTCGATGGGTTATTAGACCACCATGTGTGGGGTCAGCCCTGAAATATATATTATATTGTGGATGTATCTAGATAGACAAGTCGGCCCCATATTGTAACTGGGCAAACAGGTTAAGTATAAATAGAGATCGGGAGATCTCTATTTGGATCATTTCCAAAAGTCACACTTCTCTCACTTAGAAAGTGGCACACTAGTGAGGAGGAGGATCATCTGCTACTAGGAGACTATCTCAAGTGTATTTTGGTTGTACTTGGTTGAGCCATTGCTCTCTGTATCTCTGAGGAAGTTGTGGGATTTTTCACCTTAGGGTTTTCCCCACGGAAACTCTGTCTCTTCTCTCTCATGATTTTGATTCTTGTGATGCTTGTCATGCTTATTGTGATTGTTATGCATTGATATACTGTATATGTTATTCTCTCAGTAAAGATCCAAGAGTATTGTGAATTAATGCTCAAAATTTTACATGGTATCAGAGCTAACCTGAGAAGAAGACATTTTGCAGTGATGGAAACTTGAGTTTCTTGTTTATTGGGTTTCTCTCTACAAGTTTCCGAAAAGAAGTATAGCATATTGACACTACTCATCAAGTAGAATCTATCTGTCCAATCCGAATTCAATTTTGAGCATTTTCAGATTTGGCCCTAAAAATTAGGGTTTCCACAAAAATAGGAATTTCTGAAATCTGAAGACATAGCTGGAAGCTCCTTGCAAAAATCGAAGTTTAGAGCTTTGGATCGAAATTTTTGGATGGGTAAATATCTGGGAAACTCAAACCCTAATTCAGGGCTCTCCTTAGTGAACTCGGGAGGACAAAAAGAAAAATCTGAAGGGTAACGCTTTGTTGCTCTCAATTTCTGAATACACCAGGTTGATCATCTCATCAAGGCGCATTTTTCTATCCTTTCAGAAAGTTGAAATTCACTTTTTGAATTTTTTGGGTTTTTTCGACAAACCCTAATCCGGGACCAGATCCAGTTTTCAACATTTCAAGTGGTGAGACCTAAATCTTTTCTATTTCCATTTGAAGTACTCTTTAAGATGTCTCACCACACCAAGCTTGAGGATAAGCTTGAAGGGGCTGATAACTTCTGAGCTTGGAAGTATAGGATTGGGTTAATCCTGGAAGAGAATGAGTTGGACTCATATATAAAATAAGACATCCCTATCCCAGAGGATGAAGAGGCCAAGGTATTGCTTAAGAAGAACTTGGTCAAGGCAAAGAGAATCATTGCTGATTCTATCAAAGACCATCTCATACCCCATGTGTCTTCTCTAAATACACCCAAGGAGATGTTTGACTCTTTGACCAAGCTATTTGAAGGGAAGAACATAAATCGGAAGATGACTCTGCGGAATCAATTGAAAGGGGTCAAGATGTTGAATGGAGAAACCATTCAATCTTACTTCTCAAAGGTCTCTCAAATCAAGGAGAAATTTGAAGCTGTGGATGAAGTAGTGGACAATGCTGAAGTTGTTATGACCACTCTGAATGGCCTACCTAGGTCATGGGACTCCTTTATTCAAGGAATCTGTGCAAGAAAGAAATTGATCTCTTTCAGTAAACTGTGGGAGGAATGCTCTCAAGAGGAAGCTAGACTTGTAGATCATGAGGAAAAGATGGGAGGTGAAGATAAAGCTCTCGCAACTCACACCAAAAGAAGCAAGCCCAAGAAGGAGCACTCTCTCTTCAAAAGATCCTATCAAAAGAATAAGAAGGATCTAAGATGCTTCACATGCAATCAGAAGGGTCACTTTGCTTCAGATTGTCCCAAGAACAAAAGAGATAATAACAACAACTCCAACAAGAAGAAGAAGGGCAGCAAAATAAAGTTCCATGCTCATGCTGCCGAGGATGATGAACCTCCAAAGAAGAATGCTAGAAAAAAAAGTGATGATAGTGATGATGACTCATCCAGTGAAGAAGAGTATGTTCTAATCTCTGCTCTCACAGGTACTATCTCCCATGGTTGTAATGATTGGTTGATTGATAGTGGGGCTTCCAAACACATGACTGGGTTTAAGGAATCTTTTGTAAACCTATCTGAACATGAATCACCCCATAAGGTGAAACTTGGGAATGATTATCAATACCCAATCAAAGGAAGTGGTGAAGCCTCCTACAAACAAGATTCTGAAAAATCTTTGAAGATGAAAGAAGTCCTTTATGTGCCTGGGCTCAAGAACAACTTAATCTCCATCTCTGCATTGGATACAAAATGTATGAGGGTTGCATTTGTGGATGGCCAAGTTCTAATGTGGCCAAAGGGAAAGACCATAGATGATGTAGTAGTGATTGGAGAGCAAGAGGGAGGTTTGTATAAATTGAAGGGACAACCTGAACATGCCACGGTGCATGAATCCATGGAGCCAAGTGAACTTTGGCATAGAAGACTTGCTCACATGCACTATAGGGCACTTCCAATTGCAAGCAAGGCTGTAGAGGGTCTTCCTGAAATCAAGACCAAACATGAAGGTGTTTGCAAAGGATTTGCAAAAGGTAAGAACATTAAGAAGGCTTTCCCAAGCAGTGAAAGCAAGGCAGAGGATATCCTGGAAATCATCCACTCAGATGTATATGGTCTTATGTCATCCAGTTCTCTAAGTGGGTATGTTTACTATGTCTCATTTATTGATTACTTCTCCAGGAATACTTGGGTATACTTCTTGAAGAACAAAGATGAGGTGTTTGATAAGTTCAAGGAATTCAAAACCTTGATGGAGAATAAAATTGACAAGAAGATAAAAACATTCAGATCCGACAATGGTGGAGAATTCACCTCAGGTGACTTCAAGAAGCTTTGTAGTGATTCAAGGATTAAGAGGGAGTTAACTGCTCCTTATAATCCACAACAGAATGGAGTTGCAGAAAGGAAGAACAGAACAATCATGGAAGCAACAAGGGCAATGCTGCATGACCAGGATATACCTATGCATCTATGGGAAGAAGCAGCTAGAACAGTTGTATATGTGCAGAACAAAACACCCCAAAAGATATTGGACAACAAAACTCCAGAAGAGGTATTTTCTGGTAAGAAACCTGAAGTCAGCCATCTCAGAATAGTTGGTTGTCCCATATTCACTCATGTCCCAAAGGAAAAGAGGACCAAACTAGATCCTTCAGGAAAGAAGGTTATCTTTGTGGGTTACAGTGAAAGCTCGAACACTTACAAAATATACTTTCTAGGGTTCAAGAAGATTGATGTCAGCAGGGATGTGACATTTGATGAAAACTCAGCATTCATCAAATCAAGGAAGGCACCTATCAAAGTTTATGAAGAACCTAAGGAAACTAGATTTCAAGACACTACCATGACTGAAGCAATTCAAGAAGTTGTTCGTGAGTTTGAAGATCCGAAAGAACCTGTAGATCCACCCCGTGAGGATAACTGTCACAAGAGGAAACCTGCATGGGCTAGAGAGCTCATTCAAGATGCAGAAAGATTTGGCATTCCAGAAGAAGAACACAGAGCAAAGAAGAGAACCAGATCACATATCAGCTATGTTGCTTTACTCTGTGACATTATGAACAAAGAACCTTCCAGTTATGAAGAAGCAGCATAAAAGAAAGAATGGAAGGATGCCATGGTTGAGGAATACCAATCAATAATGCAAAATGATGTTTGGGATGTTGTCCCAAGACCTAAGGAGAAGTCTGTTGTGACCTCCAAATGGATCTACAAAATCAAGCATGCTGCAGATGGCAGTGTAGAGAAATACAAGTAAAGATTCGTAGCTCGTGGCTTCTCTTAGAAAGAGGGAATAGATTATGAAGAAAAATTGTCACCTGTATCCAGGTATACTTCCTTCAGAACAGTACTTGCCCTAGTTGCAACAATGAAATGGAAAATACACCAGATGGATGTCAAGACTGCTTTCTTGAATGGTGTAGTTGAAGAAGAAGTATATGTGGAGAATCCACTCGGTTTCGAAATACATGACAGGGAGTCATATGTGTGCAGATTGAAGAAATCCTTGTATGGCTTGAAAAAAGCTCCCAGAACTTGGTATGGTAGGATGGAAAATTTCCTATCTAGTTTGGGCTTTACCAAGAGTAAAGCGGATTCCAACCTTTACTACAAGGTTGAGGAAGGAAATACTATGATTCTACTTCTGTATCTGAATGACTTATTTGTAACAGGAGATGCCAGATTGATTGCAGATACTAAGAGGAAGCTTGCTGTTGAGTTCGATATGAAAGATTTGGGAATAATGCATTATTTCCTAGGTATGGAGGTGTGGCAGAGTGCAGGTGGGATCTTCCTTGGTCAAGGAGGTACACAGTAGATATATTGAAGATATTTGAAGCTTCTATGTGATGCTTCATCTGACCCTGTTGATGTCTCTATGTATCGTCAAATGATTGGGTCCTTGATGTACCTGACAAACACGAGACTAGATATTTGCTTTGATGTGAACACATTGAGTCAATTCCTGACAGATCCGAGGAGTGTTCACCTGGTTGCTATAAAGCATGTTCTGAGGTACCTGAAGGGTACAGTGGATTATGGGCTCAAGTATGAAGCGAATCAAAATTTTAACCTCCAGGGTTATGTTGATTTTGGGTTGGCATTGCTGCAGATAGGAAGAGCACATCTAGGTGCTGCTTCAGTATGGGATCAGGTGTGATCTCTTGGTTTAGCAGGAAGCAGTTCTACGTAGCACCGAGTACAGCTGAGGCAGAGTATGTTGCATCCTGTTCAGCTAGTTGTGAGGAAGTATGGCTACGGATGGTACTGTCTATTTTATTTGATCTTTCGTTGAATGCTACTGGTATCTTTTGTGATAACCAAAGTTGTGTGAAGCTGTCCGAGAACCCAGTGTTTCATGACAGGTCGAAACACATAGAGATCAAATATCACTATATCAAGGATATGGTGCAGAGAGGAGCTATGAAGCTCCTGTACATTGCGACGGACGAACAAAGTGCAGATGTGCTGACGAAGCCACTAGCCAGGGTGAAGTTTGAGTACTTCAGGGAGAGGCTTGGCGTTCTTCAGATTGATGACACTTCGAGGAAGAAGTGATGGACACATTTGCAGAAGCCATTCCAAGCATGTTGGAAGGAGGATCCTTCACATGGCTATGGATGTAATCACTGGATGATGAGCATTAAGATGATGTTCTGGTTTCTGCTTTATATGATCAGTTGGATCATTTATATGTATATGTATGTATGCATCATGTTGGATACTGGATATGATCAGTTGGATCATTTATATGTATATGTATGTACGCATCATGTTGGATGCTGGATATGATCAGTTGGATCATTTAAATGTATATGTATGTACGCATCATGTTGGATGCTGGATATGATCAGTAGGATCATTTGTATGTATTTTGTATATGCATCATGTTGGATGCTTGGACCATGTATCTGTATATGTATCAGGTGGATACATTGTATGATCAGGTGGATCATGTATGGTGATATGTATCATGTATTTGTATTTGTATCAAGTGGATACATTGTATGATCAGGTGGATCATGTATGATGATATGTATCAGGTAGATACTTGGTATGAATCAGGTAGATGCATTGTATGATAAGGATTATCATGGATGACAAGCTTCAGGATGTTGCTCCAGATGACATGCAGTAGGATGTTGCAGTGATGATGATCAGGATGATCATGTGTACATCAAGATGATGTATGGTGAGTGTCAGGTTGATACTCTATGGCCGTCGATCATGTTGTGCAGATGAGCATATAATTTGGCCCTGGGAGATTTGCAGATAGTCTTTCAAGGTTTTTCCTATGGCATGTAATATGGCCCTGGGATATCTGGAAAATGCTCTTTCGAGGTTTTGTTCTGGGAGGACATATAATTTGGCCCTGGGAGATATGCAAGTAGTATTTCAAGGTTTTTCCTATGGCATATAATTTGTCCCTGGGATATCTGGCAGATGCTCTTTCGAGGTTTTATCCTATGGCATATAATATGTCCCTGGGAGATCCGATAGGTTGGGCTGTGTGCCCATAATAAGTCCTAGGATGCTCTTGCGAGTTTTTTCCATGACCACATATAATCTATCCCTGGGAGATCCTATAGGTAGAGCTGTGTGCTCGTAAAATCCTGGGATGCTCTTGCGAGGTTTTGTGGTGACCACATATAATCTATCCCTGGGAGATCCTATAGGTAGATTTGTGTGCTCGTAAAAGCCTAGGATGCTCTTGCGAGGTTTTGTGGTGAGTTCACATATAATATGACCCTAGGATATCCTATAGGTAGAGCTGTGTGCTCGTAACAGATTGGGATGCTCTTTCGAGGTTTTTTGATGCACGTAATAAGTCCTGAGGATTCCACAGTATGGCCAGTGATGACGAAGACCTACAGGTGGTGGGCCTACATCTAGTATGAAAAAGGACTGGCTCTATAGAACTTCCTATGATGAGTAGAGTCAGAGATTGGTTGAGATAGCAGCAATAGTGACAATGATCTCGAGAACAAGACTTGTCTAACAGATCTATGTCGATAAATACCTTCCTAGTTAAGAGGGAGTGTTGATGTATATGTAACTTCGGAATGTATTTCATCTATGTATTTCATATATATTTATTGTACCCTTATTAGAGATGTGTTATTCCTCTATAAGGAAGTGTCGTCATGTGGATTGACAAGTGTCGCAAGTGTGTGTACTTGCCGATGGGTTATTAGACCACCATGTGTGGGGTTGGCCCTGAAATATATATTATATTGTGGATGTATCTAGATAGACAAGTCGGCTCCATAGTGTAACTGGGAAAATAGGTTAGGTATAAATAGAGATCGGGAGATCTCTATTTGGATCATTTTGGAAAGTCACACTTCTCTCACTCAGAAAGTGGTGCACGAGTGAGGAGGAGGATCATCTGCTACTAGGAGACTATCTCAAGTGTATTTTGGTTGTACTTTGGCTGAGCCATTTCTCTCTCTATCTCTGAGGAAGTTGTGGGGTTTTTCACCTTAGGGTTTTCCCCAGGGAAACTCTGTGTCTCTTGTCTCTCATTCTTTTGATTCTTGTGATGCTTTTCATGCTTATTGTGATTTTTATGCATTGATATACTATATATGTTATTCTCTCAGTAAAGATCCAAGAGTATTGTGAATTAATGCTCAAAATTTAACAACTACAAGGTTGAAGATGGTGTCTATATACAGATGACATTCTTCTCTTAGATGGATGCAAGAAGGAACTCACCACAGATTTTGAATGATCTTGAGGCTTATATTAGTAGACCCATCTGAAGGGAGATGGCGTGGATAGATATGCAGAATATCACTCGATGCAGAGTGTGGATGATCTCTTTCTGATAGGGAATGAGAAACAGATCATGGAAAGCAAGAAGAAGCTAGCTACAGAATTTGAGATGAAAGATCTCAGATTGATGCATTACTTCCTAGGTCTGGAAGTATGGCAAGGCTCAGAAGGAATCTTTCTCAACTAGGGAAAGTATTTGATATGTTGGAATGCAAATCCATGGCCACTCCCATGGAATCCAACTTGAAGTTGTTGGTTGATGACTCATCAGAGTTAGTGGAAGTGACTCTGTACAGACATATTATTGGGTCATTGATTTATCTAACGATCACTAGCCCAGATATATGCTTTGTTGTGAACACCTTGAGTCAGTATCTAGTAGAATCTAGACGTGTTCACCTGATTGCTGCAAAACATGAGATGAGGTACCCAAAGGGTACGATAGAATTTGATCTATGTTATCTTGGATATCATGACTTCAAATTGTATGGATACAAAGATGCTAATTAGGCAAGAAGTGTATCAGACAGGAAGAGCACATCGAGAGGATGTTATTGTCTGGGATCTGCCATGATCTCGTGGTTTAGAAGGAAGCAGTCTAGTGTGGCTATCAACACAACTGAAGCGGAATATATTGTTGCTTGCTCTACTAGTTGTGAAGCGATATGGCTTCGGAAGTGGTTATTGGGATTGTTTGATTTGGAGATGGACCCCACTGTGATCTTGTGTGACAACTAGAGTTGTATCAAGATGAATAAGAATCTAGTGTTCCATGATAAGTCAAAGCACATAGAGATCCGATATTCCTATATACGAGATATGGTGCCGAAAGGAGTTATAAATCTCGAGTATGTGAGCACTAATGAGCAAGTTGCTGATGTATTGACCAAACCTTTGTCTCGAGTAAAGTTTGAGTATTTTCGAGAAAAGCTTGGTGTAGTTCACAAGGACCCTCCTCGAAAGGGGGAGTGATATGGTCGATGATGATATTTGGATACTGGTATTAATGTGGATACTTGTATTAATGATGAGATTACCTATATCGACGGTAAGGTCGTTGATGAGGATACCTGTATTGATGTGGATACTTGTATCGATTATGAGGATACATGTATCGATGATGAGGTTACATGTCCCAACGATGAGGTCAACGATATCAATAATAAGGTTGATAAATGGTCCTAACACTTGGTCTAAGTTGACGAGAGGGATTGTATCATCCCTGGACCTCGATCCTTGAATTGATCCATAGACATACGTCTCCGAGAATTGGTCCCTAAAGGACGAGAGGGATTGTCTCATCCCCAGACTTCAGTCCCTGAATTGATCCATAGACTCTTGTCTTCGAGAAAGATGTTGGTGAATGATGTAATGTGTGATCCTGGACTGCTCAGTGTAGCAATAGGTGATCATTCACAAAACCTGTAATGATTTAATGTTTGCTCCTAGATTAGCAGGTGATCATTCACAAATTGTGAATCCTAGATCTGATCTAGATCACACCCCAATTGAAATAGTACTGAATCAATGGATGTAAATCCTAGATATGATCTAGGTCACACCCCAGTTGAAATAGTACTGTTTCTCTGGTTGTAAATCCTAGATCTGATCTAGGTCACACCCCAGTTGAAATAGTACTGGCTCTCTGGTTGTAAATCCTAGATCTGATCTAGGTCACACCCCAGTTGAAATAGTACTACCTTTGTGGTTGACTAGAATGATGTAACGTGCGCTCCTGGACTGCTCAGTGTAGCAGTAGGTGATCATTTGTAGGTCCTGTAATGATTTAATATTCACTCCTGGGCTTCTCAGTGCAGCAGCAGGTGATCATTCACAGGTGGTAAAATCCTAGATTTAATCTAGGTCACATCCAGTATGAAAAAGGACTAGCACTGTGGTCGGGATTGCATCGTCCCTAGACATGTTGAGGTGTCTTAAAAGATAAGGATTGATCATCCTGTAAGTAGATCGGGATTGCATCATACCTAGACATGAGAGGTTTCTTAAAGTGATAAGGATTGCTCATCCTGTAAGTAGATCAGGATTGCACCGTCCCTAGACATGAGAGGTGTCTTAAAGCGAGAAGGATTGATCATCCTGTAAGCAGATCAAGACTGCATCGTCCCTGAACGTTTGGTTCAAAATGTATGTGATAGGACTGCGTTGTCCCTGAACGTTGGGTTCAAAATGTACGTAATAGGACTGCATTGTCCCCGAATGTTTAGTTCAAATTGTACATGATAGGACTGAATCGTCCCTGAACGTTTGGTTCAAAATGTACGTGATAGGACTGCATCGTCCCCGAATGTTTGGTTCAAAATGTACGTGATAGGACTGCATCGTCCTTGAATGTTTGGTTCAAAATGTACATGATAGGAATGCATCGTCCCTGAACGTTTGGTTCAAAATGTACGTGATAGGACTGCATCGTCCCTGAACATTTCATTCAAAAAGTACGTGATATGACTGCATCGTCTCTGAACATTTGGTTCAAAATGTACGTGATAGGACTGCCTCATCCCTGAACATTTGGTTCAAAATGCACATGATAGGATTGTATCATCCTTGGAATTATGTCCTAAAGTGAGCGAGATTGATCATCATGTAATTGGATCATGTGTATTGCATAGTATGCTGCTATGATGATGTTGTTGATCGAGAGGATCCAAATGTTGATGATGTTGATCGAGAGAATCCATATGTTGATGCTGTTGATCGAGATAATCCAGATGTTGATTTTATTGATCAAGAGGATCCAGATGTTGATGCTATTTATCAAGAGGATCCAGATGTTGATGTTGTTGTTGTAGTTGTTCAAGTGCTGCAGAAGATGAAGATCCAGTATTGAAGATCTTGAAGATGTTCTAGTAACTGTTTGAGTTACTGATGATGTATGAAGCAAGCTTCCAATGATTTATAGATGTATCATGTATCATGTAGTTGATGACTCCTTGCTCCTGCAGATGTTGTTATATTATCCTTCTTGTTAAGGGGGAGTGTTGAAATATTGTAACTTCTAGGAATATTATATTTGTACTTTATTATTCCAGAGATGTTTCATTCCTCCTTGAAGACCTTATTGTATATCCGAAGATTTTTATTCCTCCGTTGGAATGTGGTAACTTGCGTTATTAGACTTCCCTAGTGGGGTCGGCCCAGAGTCAGTTGTAATGGGGTGTTTAACCTAGTGGTTCAATATGGGGTCGGCCTAGTTAATGTAAAAGACAAGTCGGAGTAGTGTATAAATAGAGGAGGTGTTTTCCTCATTTAACACACTCACTCATTATTCACTCACTTGTGAATGGCGCATAGGTGAGAGAGAGAGATCTGATATGGAAGAGAAGGAGCTCATGTTTGGGATATACATCTTTGTATTGTTGATCATCTATATTGAGGAAGCTTTGCTGGTTTTTCTACCCCATGAGGGTTTCCTAGGATAAATGTGTGTCTCTTGTGTTTATGTTGTGCTTGTTGTTCTTTCTGTGATCCTGTATATGCTATTGTTATGAAATGAAATGCAATGTTGATATTTTTTGTATTAGCATATTAAATCTTAACATTACGGAGAAAAAAATCTTATGGCTCGGGGAAAACCACAACAGACAGATGACTACCAGAAAGCAACTCAATTCCCAATGCAATTTTGTTGTAAACGTAAATGCTAAGATGTGGAGTAAATAACCAACCTTCAACCGGATGTTCGAAGTAGATCCCCATTAAGCTTTCAAATCTCTACACTTGAACCTGCAGCTTAGTCTCAACAACAAATACAAGAAAGTGCATATAATATATGAAAGATATTAGCATAAACAATAGCATGGTCCATGATATAATAAGAAAATGTAACCCAATGTAATTAAACAAACATTTACAAGGTCAATTGGACGAGAAAATGAGTATTTCTATTAATGAAAACAAGAAGTACATGATACAACCTCTTGCCGGCAACTCATCTGAACCAAGAACTAGGTCCCTCCACTTGTGCCTCCACCACTTCAATCCCCCATGCAATGGAAAACTCAAACTATGAAGGAGTTTGGTAGGTGAACATAAGAGGTTCACAACAACAAGGATTAATGGATGTAGACTCAAGTCGCGACAAAAATCCAATAGAGTTTCTATGCTCTCTCTTTCCTCCCTCCTTCCATGCACCATAAGAGCTCAATATATAACCCCTCAAAGGTAGGTGAAAGGTTGAATCGAGTCGTTTCTGGGGTAAATGGAGGGACAAAGGTCACCCTAAGACCACGTTTTGGTGTGAAAAGTGAATTTCTATTGTATTTTACCATTTAACTCGATGTACGTGGGCTACATTGGTGCAACCTGCCTATATGCTAGGTATAGTGGAACAACTAGCATACATGAACAAAAACAGGGAACAATGGGTTCCTGGAGGATCAAATGTGGATCTAAGTCAATAAAATGGATACTGAAGGTCAATGAGTGTTGATGCTCACAAGGTGGAAAATTACACTGTAACAGATGCCCCCTTGTAGGATCAGGTTCTTTCAATGAGAGGGGCGGTGAATTAGTGACAGAGATTTATACACAATTTTTACTTTTCAGCAAACATAAGAACAGAATTGAACACAATAATTTATCGTGGAACCCAATAAGGTAAACCACCAACGCTTTTCTATTATCTGCAAAACTTTGTTTTTACAATTATACAATAGAAGAAGATGTTTTAGATCAGCACTGACTGATCGGGATGCACCCACACCCTTCTTTACCAACACCAACTGGTAGGAGGCTACGACTGACAAGGAAGCAACGACTCCCTTTTGCAGGAACCAACCTTCCCTAGGACCACCTTGCCTCCCTTTAAGTATTAATTCTTCATTAACTTCCTGGACTGTATCTTTTTCTATTTGTCTCTCTGCTACTTCTGATATATAGATTTAGAACTTAGAGTGACACTTATCAAATGATTTTGTTTTTGAAATATATACCTCTCCAATAGTCATGTGTATTTTTGAAACAACACAACTTTTCAAAACAATACAACCCCAAAAAAATTACTTTACATTTAAAATCATTTTTATTTTTATTTTTATAACTATATATGTTTTTTATTTTAATTAACCCTTTAAAAAAATGATTTTACATTAAAATGATTTTTATTATTAAAACTATATACATTTTTATTTAATTATTTTAAAACTGGTACTTTTACGATTTTTCACTAAGTTTTCATGTTCACTAATGCTCCAGCCACGTCTGCCACATATGATGAATCCTCTCTGACATTGACGCCATGTATGCCCCTTTTCTATGTCAACAACACGCTAATGATTATCATTCACCTCAACGGCACGGCTTCTACCATCACAACTTCATGTTCTTCCACGTTCACAACACATCCCTGCCACATCGTTATCTTTGTCAATGACAGAGTTTCCACATGTACAAAAAGGATAGGGGGCCTGACAGGTCATCCCGGGCGTCGAGCTGGTGATCTTCTCATGGAGTCCAAACACCCAGTGCCCCTGCCTATCCTTTTCACTACGCGTCAATTAGAATATGAACTGTTGTGCCATATAAACACATATAACACATTCTTTACTATAAACATGGGATAATTCAATTGAATAGTTAATTGGCACCATCCATTGTTTAGATTCGATGGTTGTTGAGTCACTGAAGTCTTGTCGTTGGTTTCGCATTTTCTCTTCCTCTCTGGCTTCCTCATACTTAGTAGCTAGAGAAACATCATCAAGATCTTCCAGTTCTTCTGTCTGCAATCTTTGGTAGTTCATGAATTCTTATTTACGCCTACAAGCTTTCGAGCTTCCTCCACGCTTCATTTATGAGCTTTATCTCTCATAGAACACGGGCTTCACCAATCTCCCGAGATTTTTACTCATTCGATCTTACCTTCCGCGGGCACCTTGTTGTCTCATCTGACTGAGCCACTGGGGATGTATTTTGTTTCACTTTGTTCAACATCTTCATCCTTAAGAGCAGACTTTTGACCATCTGACTGTGTGATAAGGTCAGTTGGTTGTTTATTAAAATGTTCAATATTCTCACCCTGTAGGACCATATTTTGAGCATCTAACTACACCACTTGTTTGGTCTGTTGGGGATTTTGTTCAACTATTTGACCCTCTAAAACAATATTCTTACCATCTAACTGTGGCGCATGGTCAATTTGCATGTTAGAACTATTATCATTGGCCTTCTCCTCAACAATGCCACTGCCATATTATATTTCAACATCATTGCATTTGGATGAGATGGTAAAGGGTTGTGCTTCATTGTTGCTATTTTCTAAGTGGTCATCGTCAATCCTGAGCAATAGTGGACTCTGATTGTTGTGGGTCTATAGTTTTCTCCTTTCTAGAGTCCTTTTGATCAGCTGTCTTTTCCTTGTGTTCCTGTAAAATTTTCTGCAAGTTATCTTGCTCTACTAGCATATTTTGATACTGAAGTTTCAACTGTCTTTCAAATTATTTCTGCTCAATGAAATTTTTTGGTGCAAAAGAAATTTTATCATCGTCGACTCTACTCAAAGAGTCTTAATGAAATCCACAGAAGATATTGGGGGTCTAGGAAGGTCCCTCTGTTGGTGTTGATTCTTATCTAGAGGTTTTTCCAATGTAGACCCAGGTACTTCGAGGTGCAAGATACCAACAAAACCCCTATTCACCGGCCCTTTCGGTAATAGACTACAAGCAGCCTGAGGTCTCACCCGAGGTGAAGCTAAGGGGGTGGTTTCAAAAGCAGGTTTCCACAACCTTGTGATGCGAGTGTTTAAACTGGTTAATGTGCAGTGCGGTGACAAACTAGGCGCTGTGGTCAATGACTACGCGAAGACTTCTACTTCGCGTCGAGTACTACGGAAAGCAAGGATGCTTGTGCAACCAGCGCATCCACGGACTACGCAGTGGGGTTACTACCAGCCTACGACGACAAGCTATCAACATCTTATCACGCAGCACTACTAATGGATCGGCACGTCAACTAGACCACACAATGACTACAACACTTGATCACTTCCACTCACCCTTACTTCTTTGTCTCTACTCATTTCAACAATACTTAGACTGATTACCATTTATTACTTATGTAAATAAGTGAAATGCGCAATGCTGCGAGCTCTGATATCGCAATATTACCTTAACAATTACTTTGTGATTATTTAACAGGTTCATGCATCCAAATACTGCGAGATGCTCATCATTAACATTTATCCATGTATGATGTATCTAACTTCTTATTCCATCCCTTCCCTAGTGAATGCAGATAAAATTAAACATATAACAGATAACTGTAACTTCAAGCATTCATACTATAAATAATTCAAACAACTGAATAATGGAAACCATACACAGCAATCACATAACATAAGAATTAACGTGGTTCACTCCCCTAGATGGGAAGCTACATCCACAAGAACTATTGTTTTATTATCTTAGGAAAGGGTGCAACAGTTCTTCATGTGCGCACTCAGTTGCAGACGTTCTTCTTCCTCAAAAGTAGGTCTCTGGGCACTCAACTACAGAGCCTTTACAATAGCTTTTGCTCAAATATTCTAACAATGTTCAACAATAACCAAGTACAAAAAGTAACCCTTTCCCATACAAAACTGCCTTATACAGAGATCATGCTCGTAGGTCATGTCTTTACATTACGAAGGAAAAACCCTTAGGTTTACAAAACTGTCACAGTTTTCCCAAAACCGGACTGCTGGTGTCTGGTAGCGGATCTTCTGTCACGCGCATGCCAAAGCCGAGTTGTTCCTTCTTTCATGGCCTTAGATGACTGGTTCAAGTAGTAGTTCTCTGTTTGTGTTATCAGTCACCTACCTCCCGATATACACCTACCCACTGCTTGGTAGTTATCGAGCCTTTTTGCCAAAAATAGATCTCCGATGACCTAACCAGAATCTATGTCGTCTTCTATCCAACACTCTGGTTAGCTGGATCTTCCGTTAACCGACACATCGCAGCACTGTTCTCCTCACAGCATTGTCTTCGCAGTTCTTCCGACACTATGTTGCGTGCAACTTCACAACATACTAAAATTTATCGCAAAATTGTTCCAACTTAACTGCGCTCAGCTCCGCAGTTCTCAAAATCCTTCCTGCTCAAAACTGCCCCACCTGGGCTAGGCCCAACAGGCCCCTAATACTTACATGTGGCTCGCTCCCAACCCACTGGCAACTTCTTCAAGCTGTCTCTCTAATTGTGGGGTGATCTTTACAGCGAACTCATTTAATGTGCCGATCAGTTTTTCTACCGCGATCTTCCTATCTTGCTCGATTTTCCCGACTATTTCCAGCATCTCATGTGTTATCTCGTGGCCGATCTAGCCTTCCACTTGCTCGTGATTTTGGTGCAGCTTCTTTAAATTTTCTTCAATCTCCTGCGAGATCATGTCAACCTCTTCTAACAATGGCTGCGACTTATCGCCCATTTCTGTCTCTTTCTCACGTAAGGCTTGCACTTCCTTCTTGAGGGTGTTGATTTCTCTATATTTTAGCATCTTATCTCTTGCTGGTAAAGCCTTAATTTCTTCACCCATCTTTTCGAGTGCTTCTTGCTTTTATTTCACTTCCTTCTTTACCTCCAGCAACTGTTGATCTTCCTCGAGGGCATTAAATTCCTTCGACGTTGCTTCTAATAGACTCTGGCACTTAGCCACTTCGGCAACAATATTCTGTGTTGCGGTCTTCATTACTGCCTATCTTAATTGTTGTTCATCTGGTGGGGTATGCGGATTGATCTGCTCCTTCAAGGCATCAATTTCAGACCCGTGGAGAATCTCCATGTGTTCCTTCTCCTCCTTAAGACTAGTGACCAGATCGCCAATCTTGACAATAGTATCTGCTGGTTCTAGTTGTACTTCAAATTCATCTATGTAATCTGCAACCGTAGTGATCGTGGAATCCAATCTCAGCCGACGATCCTACTCATCTTGCAATTGCAAAGTTCTCCGCGAGCTATCTTCCTCTAGCTTCCTGTTAGCTGCTTGCAACTCAACCTGTCCTTTCAGTGCTTGTATGGTTCTGTCATGCATTTCTTCACAAAATTGCGTCTGCAAGTAATGTAGGCTTGGCAATGGTATATTTGCAAGATCAAGCTCCACACGCTCTACATTCTCCGTATCTGGCATTACTTGATCAAGTAATAGAAAAATTATAGATAATGGTTGTAGATGGACACCACAAGGCCTCGTGGGAACGGTGATTTACTGCTGCGAAGTCCCCGCCAACTCTCCTTTAGTATTTGATTCCCATGGTAAGGGTAATCTTTTGCTTACTTCATCAAATGTTTGGGAAATTCCTTGCAGTGTAGTCAGGTTCTGGTCTAAACTGTCCTAAATCACCTTTTCCTTCTTCTCCTTGTCGGTCAAGAGATCCTCCATTTGCTCAGTGACCTTGTGTATAATGTGTTTGATTTGGTGTGACGCTTTCCTTTTAGTGTGTTAGGGTCTCATTTTGATTATGAATGCTTATACCATGTTTTGCCTGGATGTGCAAATGGAAACCTGTTATGGATTCATATACAGCGCTAGATGGCACACCCAAAACTTTGATCATTAGGCAGTCATCCTCGCGAAGCACTGTGTCCAATTGGTCTTTACTTGATCTCTATTTCTTCCTTGGTTCCTTGCGCCCTGAAGGACTCCCAGTGTCCTTCCTTTTCGCTGACTCTTTATCTTATACTATAGGACATGGGATAGGGTTATCCTCACCAGAATCACTTTGGACGTCCACAACCTCAACTTGGAATTAAGCTGGCCATTCTTTCATGATATTTTCAATATCTTCCTCATACATGTGGTAGTTTCCTGGGTACCAGTCAGGATTCTTCATCTGTGCTTTAGCTGAAATCAAGATGCATTTCATCGCAGCATAAAAGTTGACGACATGGATATATTTGCTTGTTACTTTTTTTGGTATTCGAGGCATAAGCATGATGGCCCCACACAGCTGGTCATAATATGCGTAAAAGACTAGTGTTGTCTCGTGCTATCTTTCGAGATTCAAATTTGACCAAAGGTTCTGATAGCTAGCACTTCTGTAGTTCGAAGTGTTCATTCTCACTCCAACATATTGCTTCGGTTCCTTCCATCCTAGTAAGGCGATCAGTACTATTATCCAGGTGAAATGGAAGTATCCACCATTGATTTAAGTGTCATTCAGTTCCTCTAGGAACTCATTCAGTAGGTATTGAAACCAATTAAATTCTTCTCCCTCGGCGGCTGTAGCGCAGAGTAGTACTGCGCCTGCAGAGACTTCTAATGGTCTGCACTTTCTGATAATTTTTCCCGCTAATAGCTGCATAACAAACCTTATTGCTTGGTCATTTATGTCATTCATCTAGAAGCCTTGCTTCCCTTTGAAAAAATACTGTGTTTTCTTCATTAACTCGGCTACCTCTTTATCCTTGCTTTTCCCCTAAAAGAACTTCCTTGGGTCTGCTCCCCTTTTGCTCAACCCAGCTATCCGATGGATTAAGTCAATTGTCAGGTCGATATTCTGGTCAAGCCACTAATATCCCTGGTGGATGCGTGCCATCATAGTTCGCACCACTGCATTGAGCTCCGGTGATCTATCAAAATGTGGGAGCCTAAACAGGTTGAGTAGCCCCGAATAGGCCACTCCAGACAACCAACTTTCCATTACCAAAGTGATTTCTCCTTTTACTTTCTTCTTCCAGTACATGTATTTGTCGGGTTGGAACTGTGGGAACCTCAGCTCGCTGGGATTCTCCTTCTGCATTGTAAGAAGATCATAGTCCTCCCATTTACATTCGGGAATCTTACCCAACAGATTTTGTCCACCTCAACATGCTTTGATATTGACGAGAGTGGTATCTCATACTTTGGACTCTTCAGTAGTTTAATGGCCGGTGTATCTGGAGCACGCAGTGAGATATAATTTGGGGTCATAGTTAAAGGTATCTCCTTATTGGCAATGGGCTTATTTGTCCCCACAAAACTTGTCTTTGGTAGCTTTGTTCTCGGCCCTACTGGATTTTTTCCTTTGTCTTTCATTAAGGGGCCATGTCTTGGTGATCTTCTTGGACCTTGTTCTGGTTCAGTGACGACTTTATTGTTTGGGGTTCTCATTAATCCGTCAATCCCTCCGTATTGGAACAACCTGACATCCTCTTCGACCTTGAACTCCTTGTCAAAAAAATACCTATGTCATTCACTTGCACACTACTCGGCTAACTAGTGGATAACTTGCAGAACTAGCTCAGAAAACAATGTGTGCAAGAATTTCAAAGTGCTTTGGTAATGCCCACGAGTCTTACTACTGTGTTATTTATAGACGCGCCTGATCCCCGTCCACGCTCTTTAACGGTTAGATAAGCATTAAATGTAGTATCCGTTAGCCAATTCCAGTAAATGCTTCGGTCAATTCCCTCATTAAGTCATTCAGAACGACTATCTGTGCTTTAAATGCCCGAGCGATCGGTAGGAAAGTACTGCATAACGGCTATATTTCCGACCAACACTGTAACAGCTATTTTCTTGAGCCTTGTGTCGAACTGCACAGTAGGTAATATTTGGTCCTGCGTAGTTACTTCACCATGTCTAATTTCTTTTCTCTTCAGGGTTTCCTTTTGAATGTCGCAACAGCGCATTGTTTCTTTTCTTTTCTTTTCTTTTTTCTTTATTTTTACGTGCAGCTTCAACAATGCTGCGTGGTACATGGATCTATCTCTACAACTTTGTGTACAGACTCTTTCACCATTTCTAGTGCCCAATTCCAACTGTACTTGGAACTCTAAAATTTTCCCCTTCCTCTTAATCATATTGGATGTTGCGAAGCAGGACTATCGCGGTAAAGGTTTAGTCTGCTTCCATTTATCAAATTCGGTAATGTATCACCGGCTAAAGTATCTAACTGAGTTGCACCACTATTAGTAACATGGATAATAGTGTATGGCCAAAGCCAATGCATTTTAAACTTCCTCGGAAACTTCATGAATTTACTATCGTACAGGAGGACTAGATCACCTACCTGGAAAGACATGCTCTTGATGTGGAAATCATGCCATGATTTTTCACGTTCTTTCTGTACTTGTTGGCGGAAGCCTGCGATGAAGCAATCCTCTTCCAGACCAACCAAGTGTAACAACATTTCTTCCAGTGCTGCGTGATCTTCCATCCCTATAAATGCAACTATTCTCAAGCTGGGAATAATATACTCCATTGGCATTATTGCTTCTTTTCCATAGGCCAATTTGAAAGGTGTATGTCTAGTTAATTTCTTGCATGTTGTTCTGTATGCCTATAATACAGATGGAATGTGTAGGTCCCAATCATCGCAATTTACGTTGCATATCTTGGTTAGCGCATTCTCGAGTACTTTATTGAATGCTTCAATAGTTCCATTCGCTTGTGGATGATAAGGCATACTGTGATGATGATCGATGTAGAACTCTTCGGTCAAAGCTTTAATAGTTTTGTTCAGAAAATGAGTGCCTTGATCACTCATCAAAATTTTTGGACGTCCAAATCGTGTAAGGATGTTCTCAAGGATAAACTCGGCAGCTGTGGTTGAGGTGTAGTCTTTTACTAGTTTTTCTTCTGCCCATCTGGTGAGGTAGTCAGTTGTAGTAATATAGTACCTTGCACCAATTCTATTCCCTGGTGGGTTGATAAGTCCCACGAAATCAATTTCTCATTTTTTGAATGCCTGTAAGGTCAGATGAGGATTCAACGGCATTTCATCTCTTCTTGATGGCTTCCCTCTCCTTTGGCAAACATTGCAACTTTGGCAATGTTCCTTCGAATTTTTGTGGATTGTTGGCCACCATAGTCCTGCACGCAATATCTTCTTCGCAGTAGCCCTTCCTACATAGTGGCCTCCTGCTGCTCCTGAATGTGCATCGGCCAATATATATGGCTTCTCATGCTCCAATACGCACCTTCGCAGTACTTCATTAGGTCCTAATTTGTACAGTTTCTCTGCAATAATGGTGAAGTCTGCGACTGGCAATACCAGTTTCTTCTTTTGCTGCATAGTGAATTGTTCATGTGCGAACCCTATAGTTAGAAAGTCAATAATGTCTTGATAATACTCATCGACGACATGTATAGCGAACAACTGCGCGTCAGGCAGATCATCTTCAAGATTCGTAGGCTCTTCTCCTGACTCAATCCTGGATAGATGATCAGGTCCTAAGTTTAACCTGCCTGGCTTAACCACTATTTCGAAATCATACTCTTGGAAGAGTAGCATCCATCTGCATATATGCCCCCCTAACACTGTCTTATTGACCAGGTATTTCAATGCAGAATGGTAAGTAAACATAGAGAAGTGTGCACCAAGCAAATAGTGTCTAAACTTTTGTAGTGCATATACCATTGTGAGTCCTTCTCTTTCTGTAGTGGTATAATTCTTCTCAGCAGATGGCAGCTTTCTACTCAAAAAATGCAATGGGATGATCAATGCCTCCTTCTCCTGGCTGAGCAAGAACAACACCCAATGCTATACATGAAGCATAACCATGGACGTGAAATGACTTTTCCCAGTCTGGAAAAACTAGGATCGGCGCAGTGACCATTTTCTCTTTCAATGTGTCAAATCCTTTCTCGCAGTCCTCATTCTAAAGAACGGTGCATCTTTCTTTAAAAGCTTCTCCATTGCTTCGGTTATCTGCACATACCCTTTTATGAATTTTCTGTAGTAACCAGTATGCCCTAGTGTAGTGTGCAATTGTTTACCTGAATTAGATGTAGGGAAATTTACAATAACTACGATCTTTGCTGGAACAACCATCAAGCCCTGTTTACAGACTATGTGCCCCAATAGAATCCCATAAGGAACACAAAAAAATACGTTTCTTCATATTCAAAGAAATATGATGTTGTCTGCATGTTTCCAACATCATCTTGAGGTTCGTGGCATGGTTCTTCAGTAGCCCAAAAATGGTCCAAGCATCAAAGTAAACCTCTAAAAATTTATGTATGAATTCTTTAAATGTTGCGATCACCACTCTAGAAAATATGCCTGGTGCATTCTTCAGGCCAAAAGGCATCACTATATATTGGAACAATCCCCATTCTATGAAAAAAGTTGTCTTGTGCCTATCGGCTGGATCAATTCTTATCTGATGGTATCCAGAAAATCCATCAGTAAAAGAGTATGCCTCATTCCCTCCAACATTATCAAGTACTTCGTCGGTAAAAGGAGTAGGAAATGGGTCATGCATCGAAGCATCATTCATCTTTCTGAGATCAACATAGATCCTAATCTCACCCTTTGTTTTCTTTTCTTGGACAACCATCGGGCTTATCCATTCAGATTCTTCAACGAGCTCAATGATCCCTGCATCGAGCATCTTGTCGATTTCTGCCTTAACTCGTTCTTTGTAGCGCATATTCAATCTATATGGCCTTTGCTTTATAGGTTTCACGTCAGGATTAAGAGGAATTCTCATCACTCTTAAGTCTCCCAGAATTCCTTTCATCTCTGTGAACTTGGTCGGGAATACTTCCCAATATTCCTGTAATATACCCGCGATCTCCGCAACTTTATCGGCATCCCAGTAGTCTCCTATTGCTGCGAACTTTGGTTCTTCACCGGTGCTGATGTTCACTTTCTTTGTTTTAACCAGTCCACTCATATCCGGAATTTCCAGTGGAGTTCCTTCTACTTCATGCGTTCGTTCTGATTCAGGAATATTTATGTTGCGCGGGTCCTCCTCATCGTTGTCATCCTTATCTTCAACTTTTTCGGCTAAGTTATAAGAGTCGAAGGCCTACTCTACTTTCTCTGTCCAATCTAGTTGTAGACTGGCAAGTACATTCTTTGCTTCAAAAAACTCTTATAGTGTTATGTTTTCCTCCATGCAATCTGGTCTAAATATCTTTCTTTTGATAAGTTGCAGCGTGTCATTCATAGTAGGATGGTCATCTTCAAAGCTAAAGTCCTTCTGGAAGCTCGCAGTGAGGACAGACCAATCCGCGGTTCCTCTACGCAACTCCTCTTCTAGATACCATTTATTTGGAATAGGCTCCTCCAATGTATGCACAAAGAGATGTACCCATTCTGTCTATGGTCTTTCTTCACAAGATTTTGCACAGGTTGCAATATGATCCTTTGGATCCATCTGGCCATTATATTTCTCAAACAGTAGTGTAACCTTAATAGCGAATCTGATCTGTAGTTTTATTCTGCACTGGTCTCAAGTTGTCAATGTCTTTTTATGCATAGCCCACCATTTGACAGGTGTTTCTCGCAGTTCCATGTCTAATGCTGAGACGCGATGTTCATATGCAACTGTTGCAGTGTATTCTTTGATAAATGAATAGACGTTAGATGTACCATCATAAGTGGAGATTGGACTTACCTGCTTTCCAATCCAATGGAGTGACTTTGTAATTATCACGCATCTCCTGGAAGATACTTCATACATTCTATGTTGCCAGTTTTATAATCCTACCTCAGATTCTAAGATGCAAGAACTATCATAGCGCCAGCTGAGCATTCCATCCGTAGTAGGATGAGTATAATCCGTAGCATTTGTTGTCATCTTATAGATATGGTCAAGATCTTGAGCTCTGTACTCTTCTTGAATTGGTTCAACATATTTATCCCCCTGTGAAGGATCCAATGGTGCGACAACCCTTATGTCATTTCCTTCAAAGATCATTTTCATTGTCTTCAAATTTATGATGGTGGAGTTCGTCATTGCCCAATCTATACCCAGCAGTGCCGGATAAGGATTGCTATCATCCACGATTTAAATTACTTCGAAGTCCACATAACTTTTTGCTCCATCAATGTCGACAATGGTATTGGGTAACCTCCCCAACGGTATAACTATGCCTTGATTAGCCATTCTTAACTATATAGGTGACCACTGTAACTTTGGTTTTCCCATCGCCTGCCATGTCTGCTTGGTCAAGACATTTACTTTAGATCCGAGATCAAGAATGATCTCATCCATCTCATAGTTGTTAGGATATTTACACACTTAGGAGTTAGTTAAGATCAACTTGTGTAATATATCCGTTAAGGATAGTGTGTTTCTTTAGTATACATTAGTATGCATTTGTAAATACTTAATCCGACGGTCACGATATGTTTCCGACATAGAGTGATCCAACGGCTCAACTTATCTTAGATCAAACCTAACCTTGATCCGTGGCTTAACACCCGATTGGTCCATGATCTCTATTTAAAGAGCTTGGAGGGTCATTGTTTAATTGATCGATTATGAGAAGCTCATTTGTAACTTTCTTTCTTTGCATAGTAAATTGTCCCGTAGAAGCTATTTGGTCGGGGCCGTGGAGTGTTTCCCTCAAGAGGGTTTACACCACGTCAAACCATTGGTGTGTTGATCTGTGATCTGTTTGTGTGAAGTGGTTTCTCTTGGTGTTCGGTCCTTTGGTAGTACCCCGTGTACCCGAACATGGTATCAGAGCTTTTATGAAGTGCCGCTTCCGGTTATGATCTAGATCTTGAACTGTTGTTGCCGAAACTTGAAAGGGTTTCTAGTTCTGGTATTTCTATGCATTTCTGGGCTGTGGGAGGTGTTCCATTGCGTCCGGAACGTCGTTTCCCTTGGGAAATAGTTTTCGTTTGATCGAAAATGGTTCCCGGTTGCTCCAGAAACGCGTATCTCATCAGATCTGAAGGTATAATGTTACAGTGACGCATTTTTTTATTTCGTTTTTTGAAAAGAAAAAATCTCATATTTTATCATTTTTTCCTGTTAGATTTTTTTTGGTTCGTATTGTTGCTTTCCCGTCTGCGTATGCTCTTTGCTGTGCACCTTGAGCGATCTCGACAAATAATAAACAAAAAGGGAAAGTCCGGGCAAGCTAACAAGATCTAACTCCACACGTGTGGAAAAGTTTTTTTGTTTGGATTTGTGGTTTGTTTTGCAGGAAAAAGGGCAAGCACACAAACCGAGCAAGAAGAGTAAAAAAAAAAAAAAAAAACCCTTCCTCATTCCCGTATTTTACATACCTTTTAATCTAGCTCACTTGGTTCAAAGTTGCTTTATTCCTTAATAGGTCTTGAGTTCAAGTCTTAGGAAGTTACTTTTAAAAGAAAAAGTGCATGCAATTTCTAATTTCAAGTTACTTTATTGTAAAAGTGCATCTCACTTAAATAATAAAAAATAAAAATACAAGTGAGTCACTTAAGTTTTTTTTATTGTTGCACTATTTAAAAGTAATATCATTGTAAAAGTGAAATCACTTATTTTACAAAAGTGGTTCACTTAAAGAAACTTTCTTGTAAAGTGATTTTCAAAAGGTTCATCTTGGGAAGAGGGGGGTTCTTTTTTTGCTGCACATTCTCTAGTTGCCACGTCACTATTGGGGACATCTTCAACAGTTTCTTTGTTCAAGCATAACTTCATCATACAGAGTCAGTTTTCAGTGCCATTTGTTTTTTGAAACCACCTATTTTTTCGAGCTCTTCACATCCAGACTATTGGTTTCTACTTTTACAGCCATTAATTTACAAATATGGCCGCCCCTTGTGATATTCTACTTAACAGTTCCAACTATTTCTCACGGAAATCTCGTATGGAAGATGTTCTACGAAGTAGGGGACTTTTCATAATTACCACAGGGAAAGAAAAAGAACCCACTGATGATGATAAGAAAATAAAATGGGCAAATAGATGTGATGAAGCTCGTGGATTGATTGGGATGTCAATCTCTACTGATTTGCGATTCCACATATCTGGAAATGATGAACCTGATGTTGCTTGGGACAAGTTGGAATCTGTGTTTGGTAAACACAATGAAATTCGAGGTCACCAACTCGAAAATGAGTTGATTTCTTTAAATCCAAGTGACTTTTCATGCATTCAAGATTATTTATCTAAGTACAAAACTCTTAAACTCTTATGTGCAGAATGTAAGATTGAGAGGGAAGACAAACAATGCATTTATCATATTCTTTCCAAACTTGGACCTGCATATTCTGTTTTTGTATCTACATTTTACTCCATGAAAGCATCCTTGAATGCAGCTAGCTATCAAGAGCCTAGTCTTGAATCCTTTTGTGATTCCTTGATTAGAGAACAAGATAAACTCATTTATCTTGGAATAATCAACAATGCAGATACATCTGGGAAATCCTTATTGTCCCAACATAAAGAAAAGTTTAAGCCTCCCAAGAAACAAAATTTTCACAATAATAAGTCAAACAAGGGTCCCAAACCCTCTCAGTCAGCTCCTTCTTTAAAAAATGACAAAGGATCCAAGGAAAAAGGCAAGAAGACTGAGCGTCATTGCAACTATTGCAGAAACGACAATCATGATGAATCTAAGTGTTTCAAGAAAATGGCAGCCTTGGAAGCAGCAATGAAGAAGCACCACATCAGCCTAGATTCGCCTTCAGAATCTGCCTCTCATAGACATGCACTTTGTGCTTCTGGTTATTCTTATAATGCATCTTCTTCTTCTACTTCAAATGAATGGCTCATTGATTCTGGAGCATCTTATCATATGGCTAAGGATCAAGCCATCTTTTCTAATATGCATGAATGTAACACCAAACAAATATTTGTTGGTGATGATAGATCTCTAAGTGTTGTAGGCGCTGGAACAGTTCCAGTATATAATGGTCATTTTAGTGATGTACTATGTGTTCCAAGAATTTCCTGCAATTTGTTATTAGTCTATCAGATCACTCATTCTGGTGAAGGTAAAACTGTGACCTTTACACCTCACCAAGTTGTAATCAAGGATTTTAAAGATCCTCAACAGGTCCTCGCTACCGGAATTGTTGATGATATTACCAGGTTGTACAAGTTTAACAACTTTGGGTCATCACCTTTCCCTTTAGTTTTTGTTGCTCATAGTGATAACTTGAGCAAACTTTGGCATGAGTGATTTGGTCACTTAAGTTATCGCTCATTGCAACAACTATGTAAAGAAAATATGGTGACAGGTCTTCCGATGGTATCTTTTAGAGATGGTGTTTGCTCCGGTTGTCTACTCGGAAAACATCATCGGGACAGTTTTGACAAACGTGTCTCTTGGCACGCCTCGGTTCGCTTGGAGCTTGTGCATAGTGACTTGTGTGGTCCTCTTCCATCTGCTTCCTTTTATGGTTTCAAATATTTCTTAACTTTCATTGATGATTACACCAGACGCACTTGGGTTTATTTCCTAAAACTTAAGAGCGAAGTATTTAACATGTTCTTGGCCTACAAGGCCCTTGTTGAAAAACAATCTAGTCATCAAATTATTAATTTAAGATCTGACAATGGAGGAAAATATGTTAACAAAGAGTTCACTACTTTCTGCACTGAACAAGGCATCCAACAACAGCACACTGTTCCATATACACCACAGCAAAATGGTGTAGCTGAGCAGAAGAACCGCACTTTAAAAGAAATGGCTAATTGTATGATCCAATCTAAGGGACTAAGTCTTCAATTTTGGGTTGAAGCCATAAATTGTGCAAATTACATAGTTAATCGCACCCCCACAAAAGCATTACAAGGTATAACACCAGAAGAAGCATGGGGTAAAATTAAACCTGATGTAAGTCACTTTCGTTTGTTTGGTAGTGAAGCATGGGCTCACATTCCGGATGAAAAACGGAAAGCATTGCAGCCTAAAAGTGAAAAGTGCATATTTGTTGGATATTCTGAAGATGTAAAAGGTTATAGACTTCTTCAACCACATTCTCATGCTATAATCATTAGAAGAGATGTTAAATTTGATGAAAAACTCTTGGCCTGCGAGCCTAACTCGGCGATTGTGCCATCTTTGGCCTGCGAGCCTGATTCGGCGTTTGTGCCTCCTTCTTCTTCTTCCAATTTCCTTGACATCTTTCCAACTCCAGTTTCTGATGATGACAGTGAGGATGAAAATCCACCTCCGCCTGCTCATGTTCCTCCAGTTGCACCAGCACAAGTGCTTCCTCGATGGGTCCGTTCAACATGTGAAGCAGCTAGTGATCTTTCCGGTGATCTTAGAGATCAACGTCGAACACGTTCTCAGTTTCAGCGAACCTCTTCTCTTTTGGCTCAAGTTTCCGAGAATCATGATCCAGAAACTTTTGCAGAAGCGTCAGGGAATCCAGATTGGGATGCAACCATGGATGAAGAATATCGTTCCTTAATGGTGAACGAAACTTGGGATCTTGTACCTCTTCCAAAAGGAAGAAAACTTGTCAGATGTAAATGGGTCTACAGAACTAAGTATGCATCAGATGGAAGTGTTGAAAGACTTAAGGCAAGGTTAGTTGCCAAAGGTTTTTCCCAAGTTGAAGGGATTGACTACAATGAAACCTTTGCTCCTGTCGCAAAAATGAACTCCATATGCCTTGTTCTTTCCCTTGCAGCCTTACACAACTGGGAAGTCCATCAAATGGATGTCAAGTCTGCCTTCTTACATGGTGATTTACAGGAGGAAATGTATATGGAACAACCTCCTGGCTATGTTCAGAATAACTCTAGCTTTGTCTGCCGCCATAAGAAATCCTTATATGGCCTTAAGCAAGCTCCTAGAGCTTGGTATGCGAAAATAGATAACTTTTTCCTTGACACTGGTTTTTCTAGATGCCATTCTGACCCCAATGTCTATAGCAAGAAAGTAGGAAACCATCTCATCGTACTTGTTCTATATGTTGATGACCTTATTCTTATTGGTAGTGACCCTAAGCTTATAACCCATGTGAAATCCAGTCTTAAACAAAATTTTGAAATGTCAGACTTAGGACATTTGCATTATTTTCTTGGTCTCCAAGTCCTGCAAACCAAAGAAAGAATCTTTCTTTCTCAGTCTAAGTATGCTTGTGACCTTCTTCGTCGCTTTCACATGGAAGATTGTACACCAACCCCTTATCCTTTCCAGTCTAGAGTCAAACTTTCTGCCACTTGTACTTCACCTGAAGTCGATGCCACCTTGTATTGTCAGCTTGTTGGTAGTCTCTTATACTTGAATCATTCCCATCCTGACCTTTCCTTTGTCGTTGGTCGAGTTTCCCGTTATATGCAGACACCTCATGAAAGTCATTGGAAAGAAGCTAAAAGAATACTTCGATATATTCGAGGTACAGTTCAGTTTGGGATTCATTATAGTAAATGGGGGAAACCTTTGTTGGTTGGTTTCACTGATTCAGATTGGGTCGGCGATCCTGATGGTCGAAAGTCTACTGCAGGTTATGTTTTCAGTCTGGGATATGGACCTATTACTTAGGCTTGTAAGAAACAACAAGCTCTTGCTCTTTCTTCAGCAGAGGCAGAATATCGAGCAGTCGTCAATGCCAATCAGGAAGCTTTATGGCTTCGACAGATCCTTTCAGAGTTTGGATTCGAGCAGCAGCATCCTACTCCACTTTGGTGCGACAATCAAAGTGCCATCAAGCTTGCCAAAGATCCAGTTCTACATCAATGCAGCAAACACATTGAGCTACATATGCACTTCATCAGAAATCTTGTTCATGATCGGGTTCTTGAAGTGCTCTTTTTCCCTACAGATGATCAAGTTGCAGACATCTTCACCAAGTCTCTTATAGAAGCGAAGTTTTCTAAACTTCGATCTATGTTAGGATTTCAGGAACTTGTCATTAAGGGGGGATAGGCTCTAATGCCTCCTTCCTTCTCCTAATAGTGTCACTTTTGTAAATCTTTCAATCCTATCCCAAGTTGTTCTTAAGGGGGGATGTTAGGATATTTAGACACTTAGGAGTTAGTTAAGATCAACTTGTGTAATATATCCGTTAGGGATAGTGTGTTTCTCTAGTATGCATTAGTATGCATTTGTAAATACTTAATCCGACGGTCACGATATGTTTCCAACATAGAGTGATCTGACGGCTCAACTTCTCTTAGATCAAACCTAACCTTGATCCGTGGCTTAACACCCGATTGGTCCATGATCTCTATTTAAAGAGCTTGGAGGGTCATTGTTTAATTGATCGATTATGAGAAGCTCATTTGTAACTTTATTTCTTTGCATAATAAATTGTCCCGTAGAATCTATTTGGCCGGGGCCGTGGAGTGTTTCCCTCAAGAGGGTTTAAGCCATGTCAAAACATTGGTGTGTTGATATGTGATCTGTTTGTGTGAAGTGGTTTCTCTTGGTGTTCGGTCCTTTAGTAGTACCCTGTGTACTCGAACAATAGTATCCAATCTGTGCAGTGAACCACATTTCCCTCCTGGTTCTTTTAGGAATCCTAATGTTATGTACTGCGCTATGGGAAATCCTTCTCTCACTATGTGATTCTAATTGATTTATCAGTTTTTCAAATTCCATAAGAGTGTCTTTGTTCTTTAACAACTTGATGTAGCTCCGTAGGAATTGCGTAACTGAAGTGGTTGTATGTCGTACAATGCGCGTCTGATCATATGCCAGTGGCATGTCTTCTATCTGTGGTACTTCACTACACAACGAGATTCTTGGTGAAGATGGTGGTGGTTGTTTGAACGTGTCCCGCGCTTCCTCAAATACTTCTTTATTTTTCTTTAAGTTCAAAGGAGGTGCTTTTCTAGGATCTTTTCTAATCCATACTGTTTCTCTAGGGGTCTTTTTACCATCAGTTGTTCCAGAATTTGAGGCTTCTGTGCTTCTATATTTTTTTGTATCCGCTCCACTGTGCATCACTGCATTTATACTTGGATCTGTAGGTTTGTTTTCTGCTGCGATTAACTGAATGTTAGGGTTCATATTTTCTGTCCTTCTTTGCTTCTCCATTTCTACCTCAAGGACAGGGAAGTCTTCAATCACATTATCAAATGATTTAAAATAGTTGCATGTTGTGCATTGATTAGTACAATCTCTAGATACATGACCTGGCTGGCCACATTTATATTATATTACCTATCCTCATCCTCTTCCTTGAGCTGGGCCAGAATTTCTTCCTCTGTCGTGGTATCCACCTCCTCGACCTCTATATGCACCGTGATCGTAGTGGGTGTTCTCCTGTTTGGGCAGGTTTTCTTCTTGAACGTGGTACATACCTGCACCTCGCATTGCGTCCATATATCGCTTTCTTTCATTCATTAGCTCATAAGCGCAATAGTTAGACTCATCATGTCCAACTGACTTACAGAAATTACAATATAAATTTTTAGGCGTTTTGACATATTTCTTTATAAGGTAACAATCCTCAGGTAGGTGTCCTCTGGTTCTACAAATTTCACACCACGGTGCCTGGTTCTGATTCATATTCATTGGGTTTCGTGCACCACTCTAAAAATAATCTTGAAATAGAGGGCAGTGTTCTCTGGTGTGGCCTTCTCCTTTTCATCCTATGCACAAAACTTCATGTCTTTGTTCATGTCTGTGTTCCTTTCCATTCTTCATGCCTTGCAATTCTAATGTCAATGTAGCCAATTGGTTTTGCATCTGTAACTTTCCAAAACTACTCTCTCCGATTGGTGAAGCTTTCAGCTTCATCGCGATCTCCAATGCCTCTTCCTACGACACAAGTTTCTGTTGCATCAATGGTTGTCTGATATTGGGCAACAGCGTAGAAATGAACCATTCTTGGTGTTGTTGCGGAGCTATAACAAAGCTCACTTGGTCTAGTAATGTTTTAAATATTTGGTCGAATTCCCAGACAGATTCAGTAGGTTTCTGCTTGATTTCTTTCAATTTTTTTATGCACTGTGATTCTGATTTGGGTTTCTTAAACTTTATTGCGATCACGGTATTGATATCTGCTAGGGTTCTCAGCTGTGCTTGAGAATACTTCATAAACCAATGCAACACTCTATCTCTAAAAGTAGTGATGAGTTGCGCTCTCTTTATAGCATCATCTGTAACTTGCTTGACACTTCAGACGGCTTCACATAGAAACCAGTGTTGATCAGGGTCTTCTAGACCCGTTCCTTTGAATATCGGCAGTTTTATATCATTATCAGTCATCCTCCTTCGGGATTGTGTATGGTTCTGCAATGAGTTCCCTGCGACAATAGTAGATGCAGGTTGTTGGTTCATGCTAGGTATGGTATTCTTTGGAATGGTCTGAGTTGTGGCGGTTTGAGTACTGGCTCATGTGGTTCTACTAGTATTGATGTTCTGTGGGGTGGGTTGCACGATGCTCACGGCGGTTGGGTTCTGGACTGATGGATTCTGAGGTGTAATACGCTGGATGGTGGTTGATAATTGAGTGGTCTGATTATTAAGGTCACAAGGGATTTCTATATTTATGTGGTTTTTAGATCCTCCGGGATTCTTTTCACTAGTAATCTTATATCTCTTTCCACTTCTCACAGTATTGCTTTCTTTGTCAGAATCTATATATCTATTTTCTACCATGATAGATTCAGAATTACTACTGCATTCATAAAACACGTTTCTCAGCTAAAATAATTTTAATGTATAGACTGAGGTTGTTCAGGAACTTACCTCTAAATCCTTCAAAAAAATAAGCTTCAACTTGGCTGTAGGACTTCAGTCTGTCTACAACAAACTCGGTCACAAATCCTTCTAGTATGCTATCAAACCAAAAGTCAACTCCTCACGACATTGGGATGTCTATTGCTTTGAGCTGTTCAGTAAGCTCTAGACTCCACTCTGTAGGTACTTCTCCTTGAGAACAATTCTTTCTTTTTGTGAGGTGCGATATCCACTCGTGGAGCTCATTTGGAAACGACGCCCAAAAAATCTTATGGATATCCCTCCACAAGTATGTGTTCAACCACTCTACGTCAAATAGACGCAGATGTCTGTTTTCTTTCTTTGCAAAATCTCTTTCGATCTTATCTGACCAAGCCCAGATCTCTTTCTTTTCTGGGTCCCAATTGTCTGAATCCAATGGGAGCTTGTATTTTTCTTTGCACATCACCTTTTTCAAATACACTATCACATCACTGAGTCTTAGCGCGGAAACAAAACCATTTGTCGGTGTTGATTCTGATCTAGAGGTTTTTCCAATGTAGACCAAGGTACTTCGCGGTGCAAGATACCAACAAAACCCCTATTCACCAACCCTTTCAGCAACATACTGCAAGCAACCTGAGGTCTCACCCAAGGCGAAACTGAGGGGGTGGTTGCAGAAGTAGGTTTCCACAACCTTGTGATGCAAGTGTTTAAACTGGTTAATGCACAGTGTGGTGACAGACTAGGCGCTGTGGTCAATGACTGCGCGAAGTCTTCTACTTCGCGTCGAGTACTTCGGAAAGCAAGGATGCTTGCGCAACCAGCGCATCCACGGATTGCGCAGTGGGGTTACTACCATCCTACGACGACAAGCTATCAATAGCTTATCGCGTAGCACTACTAATGGATCGGCACGTCAACTATACCACATGATGGCTACAACACTTGATCACTTCCACTCACCCTTACTTCTCTGTCTTTACTCATTTCAACAATACTTAGACTGTCTAACGTTTATTACTTATGTAAATAAGTGAAATGCGCAATTTTGCACGCTCTAATATCACGATCTTACCTTAACAATTACTTTGTGATTATTTAACAGGTTCATGCATCCAAATACTTCGAGATGCTGATCATTAACATTTATCCATGTATGAGCTACCTAACATCTTACTCCATCCCTTCCGCGGTGAATACAGATAAAAGTAATCATATAACAGATAACTGTAACTTCAAGCATTCATACTATAAATAATTCAAACAACTGAATAATGGAAACCATACACAACAATCACATAACACAAGAATTAACATGGTTCACCCCTCCGGATGGGAAGCTACATCCAGAACAACTGTTGTTTTATTATCTTAGGAAAGGGTGCAACAGTTCTTCATCTACGCACTCAGCTGCAGACGTTCTTCTTCCTCAAAATTACGTCTTTGTGCACTCAGTTGCAGAGCCTTTACAATATCTTTTTGCTCAAAGATTCTAACAATGTTCAACAATACCCAAGTATAAAAAATAACCCTTTCCCATACAAAAATGCCTTATATATAGATCATGCCCGTAGGTCATGTCTTTACATTACTAAGGAAAAACTCTTAGGTTTACAAAACTGTCACGGTTTTCCCAAAACCGGACTGCTAGTGTCTAGTAGTGGATCTTTTGTCACGTGTGCGCCAATGCCATGTTCCTTCTCTCACGGCCTTAGATGACTGGTTCAAGTAGTAGTCTTTGTTTGTGTGATCAATCACCTACCTCCCGATTTACACCTACCCACCGCTTGGTAGTTATCGAGCCTCTTTGCCAAAAATAGATCTCTGATGACCTAACCAGAATCTATATCGTCTTTTGTCCAACACTCTGCTTAGCTAGATATTCCATTGGCCGACACATCATAGCACTGTTCTCCTCGTAGCACTATCTTCGCAGTTCTTCCGACATTGCGATGTGTGCAACTTTATAGCATACTAAAACTTATCCCAAAATTGTTCCAACTTAACTGTGCTCAGCTCCACAGTTCTCAAAATCCTTCCTACTTGAAAATTCCCTACCTGGGCCAGGCCCAACACCCTCTGTAGAAATTTTGATCTCTTTCTAAGCAATGTTGCTTGTCTCGCAGCTTCTTCTGCTCTATCTCGTGCTAGTTTTATCAGACATGTCCTCTTCCATTTGATGCCCTTACTTCATTTGGTTTTTGATAATATTGATGTCTATATTTTAGTTTTAGCTTGTTCCAAAGGTTTACTGAGATTATTATTATCTATGGAAGTTGATTGTTCTGACCCTATGACTGCAAGACCATTATCTGATGGATGCAATCTAGAGGAAATAGAACTATTGTTTGTTGTCTTGTCATCTACTCTCATCACATTGCTTGTCATCATACCTGCTTGTTGCTTTGCCATCATTTTGCTTACTGCTCTGTCATCATTGTGTTGTCATTAATGACAACCTGCACACTCGGCACTGCCATATTGCAAACACCCCTAATGTGTGAGATCAGAGAAGGTACTGCAATGACTGAAATACATTATAAATCTCAGAAGTGGAGTCATGGAGACACAAATGGAAGGAGTATCCCACTCATCATAATACAATGATATCTCTGAATGTCGGTACAACACAACAATATGATACAATGGCTATGAATAGGCATTATATAGTGAATACATGTCATAGGCGATCATAGCCATGACCCATATACAATAAGATATGGTCTCCTGCTGAAAAGGAAACTCCTTGTGCAAACTGAAGGTACAAACTATTGATGTATGAGAGCGACATCTCATAAGTACAATCACGATCATGAGTAGCATACTGAATGCCACTGAAGTTTGGGGTCTTCTACACAAATCACCAATGGTGCATGCCTTATCAAGCGAATAAAGGTGCCGATGTCGAACCTGATGTGGCATCGTCTGATTACCGGTCATTGATGTATACCATTAACAGACGCAAGATAACCCACCAATAATTAAAATGGGCATCAAGGAACAAATTACATTCATCAAAGTGTGAATAAAGGTGTTGAGGTCAAACATTATGACAAATCCAATGATCAAAAGGCATTGATGAATCCCCAACTGTTAATGGCGAGAGAACCTACCACTAATGACTGCAAGCCTCAAGGTACTCAACCGAATCTAAGTCTCAATTCCAGAATAAATGGGTTGAATTCGACGGAATGAAACTCATTGGAAGGAGGTCATTAATGCATCCCCCATCAACCATCACGAGGTAACCAGCTATGCTGAAATATTTGGAAGAACTTGGACAAACAATCGAACTGACTCGAAAGGGATGGACGACATGCAAAATTCAAGAGATATGAGGAGTGGCCGACTCTAGTTTCAGGACTTCCTTTGAACAAGAGCATGAGCATATGGATATACACAGGAAACATAGACTCAAGAACTAGATAAAAGCAACACTTTGCAACACAGGAGGCATTGACAAAGGGCTCCATAATGACTGGAAGCTTAACCAGCCAATGGAGTAAAATCTGAGAAATGAGTACAGCTCCTAAGGTCCTACTATAGTCCTAACTCATAATGTATGGAGTGGAGTGAATGCTCTATTCACAGGTGACACAATAGCTGCCAACAAGAAGTAGTAAATATTTTCCCGTCCGGCTTTTTCAGTTGTTTGATTTTTTGGTCTTTTTCATATTATGAAATCTTGAAAAAGAATAAAATTTCTTATAGTACAACAGGTGAGGAAACGAGTGTCAAATGGCAAGCAAACTAGTCCAAAGTAGTGGAACATACCTATGATCAATGTAACGAATCATGTGCAATATGTAGACACTTGGGGGGGGTGTTCCCTCACGGTAAAGGGTCATCAAATTGCAAAAGGAAAATAAAAGCTCTGCTTGGCTCAAAAGGGAAAGTGCTCAGGCACATGTCTAATAATTGAGAAAGCGGGAGCCGTCACAAGGCTCAAGCAGCAAGCAAAATGATGTGATGCAATCACAAATTGACATAAATGGGGGAGTCCTTATGGGAGATGGCCAGAATAAGACAAAGTAGAGTATGAGTCTTCATCGCAAATTCATGGTGTGACTACAAAGGACTCCCAATCCTAAGGAGGAACAACATCATGGGCACCAAAAGACATAAAAAGGCTCTAACTAGGGAACCCATGCTCGAACAAGCTCTACCACCAAATAACAACACTTCTATAACAATGTGAAGGTTCTGTGTCGGTTAAAAAGCGGGGTCTCACCTAGGGTTAATGATCATGGTCATAAGGTCAAATGCAAAATGAAGGCAAAAATGACATCTAACCTATATGATGGGTGTAAAATATACCTGCCGAAGGCACGAAACGGTAAAAAAATCACTCTCATCGGAAAAATCTATTCAAAATGGTACTCCAAGATGACATATTAGTCCAAAATAGCTCAAAACGGAAAAAAACTATAAATAGTAACAAGAAATTACTTCTACTATTTCATTTTCACTTTTCACCCAAAATAGTGTTTTTGGTTAGTTTTCACCTCAATCTTCAGTTGATGATTCTGGGAGCTACGGGCGTCAGATCTTCGATCCGTCTGGATTGGGTTGGTAGTCTCATCCCCCTCTTCCTTTCCATGGCTTTTATTTCATTTTTTAATGGTTAATTTTTTATCTTTTCCAAGATCTAAACCTACTCTATGTTGTACATGAGCTATATCTTCACGGGTTGCATATAGGGCTTCCTGGGAACAGTCAACGCAAGCGTTGACCGTGTACGGATGTGACTGTATACAATTTTGACCACGTACAAAACCATGAGGGTGGTGTATAACACATAGAAACTAAAAAATGGCCTTGTTTTTGCCTCCAGGATGGTCCTAGAGTGGAAAGAAAGGGAACCTGACATTATTGAGGAGCATGTACGCCAAGATTTACCCGCCCAACAAGCGTTACAAGCATGCGTTCTATATAAGTTTTGGAGCATTGGGGGTTTAAGGGCCCAAAACTAATTGCTCCGCAAGTTGGTCGATTACTGGGATGCAGATGCACAGAACTTCGATCTGGATGGTCAAACACTTCCATTGGAGGTGGAGGATATCTATTTCATCATAGGTTTGTCCCACTGAGGGGATGTGGAAAGCCTCATGTTCCGCAATGTGGGAGGTGGAATCATGATTAGTGATTACATAGACAGGTACTTCCTTCCTGGTACCCAAAAGGTTGGAAACCAGATTCCTATTGATTCCATTGCGAGCCTGAGTATGAATATTATTGTTTTTATAGTTGGGAGGATATCAAGATCAACTTCTCTACATCAGGCTTCGAGGCTGATGATATTCTATGCAGCAGAATGCATGAGACCCACTGTGTACTACTAGTGCACAGCGTTTCTAGTTACTATGAAGAGCCAACTAATGGAGTGCAAGCTGGGGAGGGAAAAGAACTTTGGTTTTGGAAGCATACTCTGTAGTTTCTTCTTTGAGATGGTTTCGGGCTTGATTCTGAGCGTTGAAATCCCTCCGCACAGTCTCCGAGATCCTGCCCAGACCCGGTGAGCGCTGACGCAACAGGGTGGGCATCACCATATTCAGAGGAGTTCTTTCACTAGTGGGCACGACAGGTCATCGCCATTGATGACTATCCATATGAGGGTATAGCATTCAACAGAGATAGAGACATGCCGCTCCCACTAGGGGCCGCATTCAGAGACATAGGTATGGCTACTCTTTTTAATTTTTGTGTATTTTAAATTTTTGAATTTTTTATTATAAGTGAAATGAAAAAATATTTTTGGTTTGGTATCATATATTGACGTTTGATTGTTTTCTCACGGATCAGGGTCCACGAAGACCTCAAGGATTCCCATAGCACCATCACAGGGGAAGGGGAGGAGAGATCATAGGTGCGGTGGCAGAGCGCACACTGGAGACGGTACAGGTTAACCTCTCCCGTATGACTTCTCAGGTATCACTGATAGAGTAGAACATCTCCCTGAGGCGATGTAGCGACATGTGGTTGGGGGTACCAAGTGTATGGGTGTGGCTGTTACGGTGTATATCCAATACCGTACACTATTATGGTCAGACTCATCCCTCCGCAACGGAGAGACCTCCCCACAGGGATTAGATGCCATGGGGTCTCACTATTTTTGTATCGGATTGTATATTTTTGAGAGCTACGGACTCCAGTTTTGTATCATGACACCACTTTTTATATATATATATAAAATTTGATTATTCGGTTCTACTACTTATGTATGGATGAATGTTATTTGTATGCTTATTTCATTGATGTGACAAATTCCAATCTAGGACATAATTAGCATATGCATCAGGTACATGATTAAAACATCTTGGAACATGAATGTATGTAATAAAAACAAATTGATGCTCCAAGAGTCTTACCCTTAAGAATCTTCATAGTAACATAGGATCCCTCACATGATATTGGACATTCAATTGAGACACAACCAATTCTGAATCCAGGTGGACCTCTAAAGACTGGATACCATGTGAAATGGCATCGCGAAGTAGCTCAACAACGGCACTAAACTCAACCAAATTGTTGTTTGTAGGACCGAGACAAGCACCTCCTGAAGACACAATCTGATGGTCAGACAAGTGAATAACCCATGCAGTAGAAGCAAGTATATACATATGACGATCTAAACTATGTATAGAAACAATTATACAATAGTATACAAAATTATCAGCTCTAGCTAGAAGCTCAAGTATAATACCACTTGAGGTAGAGCCCATTTCTAGGCTCCTTCAAGGCATTCCCCTCATAGTCTTCCAACTCGTAGGCTCCTTTCTCAAGGACATGCCTCACAATGTAAGGACCATGCCACATGGGGTTAAACGTTCCTGCCTCCAGAGGTTCCTTAGCTTGGTCATAAAGGAGGACCAAGTCACCTTCAACATATTTTTGGGGATGGACAAACCTATCATACTAAAACTTAAAACGACGTTTGTTGGCATCTATAGCCATAGTGGCATCTCAACGTTGCTTGTCAAGCTGCTCAAGGTGGATCAAACGTTGCTCAGCATCTAAGGTGTCAGGAAGGATCTCTATAATTAGTTTCAATGAAGGGATCTCACATTCAATCGACAAGATAGACTCCACACCATGTACTAATTGAAATGGTGAAAACCCGGTAGAAGTATTGACTGTGGTTCGATATGCCCAAAAAGAAGGATATTATAACATAATGTGCCAATTGCTCTTGCTTTTCAGATGGTTCGTTGGAGAATCGTCTTTAAGGACTTATTTACTGCCTCGACCTGACCATTCACCTGGAGGTAGTAAGAAGATTAGTGATCTTTCCTAAACCCAAGCTTGAGTGACAAATCCGCGATCATATGGTTTTGGAGGTGACTGCCATGGTTAGTGACAATCTCTTTCGAGATACCGAATCGAGTTATAATCTCATTGAAAATGAAGTGGGATGTTGTAGCACCATCGGCTTTAACAGTTGGCATGGCCTAAGCCCATTTGGTAAAATAATCAACGGCCACAATGATATGGTGATTCCCCCCACCCGAGATTGGGTTGCAATCCATGAAATATACCCCCCATTTGGTGAAGGGACCGACAATGACGATCGGATGTAAAGGAGCAGGGCACAATCACATGTTCCGAGCAAACACCTGGAAAGGGTGACATCTCTTCATAGCATTTACACAATATTTGAATATCGTAGGCCAAAAATATCCTGCTCGCAAGATACGTTGGGCTATCGCAATCCCTAATAAGTGACTGCCACACGCTCCGCTATGGAAATCATTAAGAAATAGCTCTGCTTCTTCATGATTTAAGAAATGACAGAGGATAGAGTCTTTTATCTAGGAATACAAAGTTTCACTAACGATGACATAATATTTAGCATGATGTCTCACACGCCGTTGCTTATCTCGCGAATAGTGCGCAGGAAACTTCTGAGTTTGGAGATATATAATGGTATCCCAATACAAAGGGTCCATAGACGAGATAAGAAATAAATGTTCATCCACAAACGAATCTTCATGGACTACTTCCTCATCAAGTCTCAAGAATTCTAACATCAATTCCATGAAAACCAAGGATTTCACTGACTTCACCAAAGCAAAATCGAGATCAAACTCCTGAAGGATGACAATCCATTTATTATACTTCCCTCCAATTAGGCATCGTGAGTGCAAGAACTAAAATAGATTGACGTGTGCTATAATGGTGGTTTTCCTAAGCAAAATATAATGTCGTAACCCTTTTGTTTTGCATGAATAGTTGCAAGTGCCAATTTCTCAACGTGAGAGTATCTCAACTCAGCGTCTATTATATTTCAACTAAGGTAATAAACAACATGTTCTTGGAGCACATCATCCACCTAAACTAAGAGCATACCAATCATCTGTTAAATTTTGAGCATAAATTCACAATACTCTAGGATCTTTACTAAGAGAATAACATGTATAGTATATCAATGCATATTAATCATAGCAAGCATGTCAATCATCACAAGAATCAAAAGCATGAGAGACAAGAGACACAGAGTTTCCGTGGGGAAAACCCCACAACTTCCTCAGAGATAGAGAGAGCAATGGCTCAACCAAAGTACAACCAAAATACACAGAGATAGACTCCTAGTGGCAGATGATCCTCCTCCTCACTAGTGCACCACTTTCTGAGTGAGAGAAGTGTGAGTTTTTGAGTGATCAAAATAGAGATCTCCCGATCTCTATTTATACTTGTCTGTTTTCCCAGTGACCTTATGGGGCCGACTTGTCTAGCTAGGTACATCAACCATATAATAAATATTTCAGGGCCGACCCCACACATGGTGGTCAAATAACCCATCGGCAAGTTCACACACTTGCGACACTTGTCAATACACATGACGACACTTTCTTATAGAGGAATAACACATCTCTTATAAGGGTACAATAAATATATATGAAATACATAGATGAAATACATTCCGAAGTTACATATACATCAACACTACCTCTTAACTAGGAAGGTATTTCTTGACACAGATCTGCTAGCACAAGTCTTCTTCTCTGGATCATTGTCATCGATGCATCATCATCATCGTCGTCACTGTTGCTGCTATCTCAACCAATCTCTAAATCTACTCATCATAGGAAGTTCTACAGAGCTAGTCCTTTTTCATACTAGATGTAGGCCCACCACCTGCAGGTCTTCATCATCTGTGCGAACGGTCTGATAGAGGTGGTCTTTCAGGACTAATTTTATGTGCGGATGCAATACTTGAAAGAGCATCCCAGGAACATTTATGTGCCTAATCACGACTGACAAGATCTCCCAGGATTGATTACATGCATCTCCTTCACAATACCTTTAAAGAGCATCCCAGGAACATTTATGTGCCGCAGCATGACCGACAAGATCTCTAAAGAGCATCCCAGGACTTATTACGAGCACACAGCTCAACCTCTCGGATCTCTAGGACTGATCACATGTGAATAGACAATATCTTTAAAGAGCATCTCAGGAACATTTATGTGCCGCAGCACGACCGGCAAGATCTCTAAAGAGCATCCCAAGACTTATTACGAGCACACAGCTCAAACTATCGGATCTCCAGGACTAATTACATGTCCCCGTAGTAATACCTCATCCCAAGACTCATTACGAGCACACAGCTCAACCTATAGGATCTTTGAGGACTGATTACATACTGCATAGCAATACCTCATCCCAGGATTGATTACAAGCACACAGCTCAACCTATCGGATATCTGAGGACTGATTACATGCTATTTGCACAACCTGCCAAATATCATCTCTGACCTCCAAGTATCAACCTGATACTCATGATCCAACAGATCATCATTGCACGAATCATCATCCTGATGCTCATGATCATACTGATCATAATCACTGTACTGTCCTGGTACATATCATCTGGAGCAACATCCTGAAGCTCGTCATCATGATCATCCTGATCATACAATGCATCCACCTGATGCATACCAAGTATCTACCTGATACATATTATCATACATGATCCACCTGATTGTTGATGTATATGTAACTTCAGAATGTATTTCATCTATGTATTTCATATATATTTATTGTACCCTTATAAGAGATGTGTTATTCCTCTATAAGGAAGTGTCATCATGTGTATTGACAAGTGTTGCAGGTGTGTGTACTTGGAGACGGGTTATTAGACCACCATGTGTGGGTTTGGCCCTGAAATATATATTATATTGTGGATGTACCTAGCTAGACAAGTCGGCCCCATAAGGTCATTGGGAAAACAGGTTAGTATAAATAGATATCAGCAGATCTTTATTTGGATCATTCGGAAAGACACACTTCTCTCACTCAGAAAGTGGCGCACTAGTGAGGAGGAGGATCATCTACTCTAGGAGACTATCTCAAGTGTATTTTGGTTGTACTTTGGTTGAGCCATTGCTCTCTCTATCTCTGAGGAATTTGTGGGGTTTTTCACCTTAGGGTTTTCCCCACGGAAACTCTATGTCTCTTGTCTCTCATGCTTTTGATTCTTGTGATGCTTGTCATGCTTATTGTGATTTTTATGCATTGATATACTGCATATGTTATTCTCTCAGTAAAGATCCTAGAGTATTATGAATTAATGCTCAAAATTTAACATGGTATCAGAGCTAACCTGAGAAGAAGACATTTTGCAGTGACGGAAACTTGAGTTTCTTATTTATTGGGTTTCTCTCCACAGTTTTTGGAAAAACAGTATAGTAGATTGACTCTACTCATCAAGGAGAATCTATCTGTCCAATCAGAATTCAATTCTGAGCATTTTTAGATTTGGCCCTAAAAATTATGGTTTCCACAAAAATAGGAATTTTTGAAATCTGAAGACATAGCTGGAAGCTCCTTGCAAAAATTGAAGTTTAGAACTTTGGATCGAGATTTTTGGCTGGGTAGATATCCGGGAAACTCAAACCCTAATTCAAGGCTCTCCCCAGTGAACCCAGGAGGACAAAAAGACAAAGCTGAAGGGTAAAGCTTTGTTGATCTCAAATTCTGAATACACCAGCCTGATCAGCTCATCAAGGCGCATCTTTCTATCCTTTCAGAAAGTTGAAATTCACATTTTGAATTTTTAGGGTTTTTCCAACAAACCCTAATCCAGGACCAGATCCAGTTTTCAACATTTCAAGTTGTAAGACCTAAATCTTTTCTATTTCCATTTGAAGTACTCTTTAGGATGTCTAACCACACCAAGCTTGAGGATAAGCTTGAAGTAGCTGATAACTTCCGAGCTTGGAAGTATAGGATTGGGTTAATCCTGGAAGAGAATGAGTTGGACTCATATGTAAAAGAAGACATCCCTATCCCAGAGGATGAAGAGGCTAAGGTATTGCATAAGAAGAACTTGGTCAAGGCAAAGATAATCATTGTTGATTCTATCAAAGACCATCTCATACCCCATGTATCTTCTCTAAAGACACCCAAGGAGATGTTTGACTCTTTGACCAAGCTATTTGAAGGGAAGAACATAAATCGGAAGATGACCTTGCGAAACCAATTGAAAGGAGTAAAGTTTCAGAATGGAGAAACCATTCAATCTTATTTTTCAAGGGTCTCCCAGATCAAGGAATAACTAGAAGCAATGGATGAAATGGTGGAGAATGGTGAAGTGGTGATGACCACTCTAAATGGCCTACCCAGTTCATGGGATTCCTTTATTCAAGGAATTTGTGCAAGGAAGAAGTTGATCTCCTTCAACAAATTGCGGGAAGAATGCTCTCAAGACAAATCTAGGCTTGTGGCCCGAGAAGAAAAGATGGGAACTAAAGATCAATCTCTCACAGCACATGCCAAGAAAGGAAAGTCCAAGAAGGAATCATCTCATAACAGGAAATTCTCACACCACCATTATCATAAAGATAAGAAAGATCTCAGATGCTTCAATTGCAATGATAAGGGACACTTTGCTTCAGATTGTCCCAAGAAGAAGAAAGACAACAATAACTTCAACAAGAAGAAGAAAAATAACAAAAGAAGATATCATGCTCATGCTTCCGAAGATGATGAACCCCCAAAGAAGAAGGCTAGGGAAAAAAGTGATAGTGAGGATGACTCATCAAGTGAAGAAGAGTATGTTCTAATTTTTGCTCTCACAGGTACTATCTCCCATGGTTGTAATGATTGGTTGATTGACAGTGGGGCTTCCAAACACATGACTGGGTTTAAAGAATCTTTTGTAAATCTGTCTAAACATGACTCACCCATAAAGTGAAACTTGGGGATGATTATCAATACCCAATCAAAGGAAGTGGTGAAGCCTCCTACAACCTAGATTCTGGAAAATCTTTGAAGATGAAAAAAGTCCTTTATGTACCTGGGCTCAAGAAGAACTTACTCTCCATCTTTGCATTGGATGCAAAATTTATGAGGGTTGTATTTGTGGATGGCCAAGTCCTAATGTGGCCAAAGGGAAAGACCATAGATGATGCAGTAGTGACTGGAGAGCAAGAGGGAGGTTTGTATAAATTGAAGGGACAACCTGAACATGCCATGGTACATGAATCCATGGAGCCAAGTGAACTTTGGCATAGAAGACTTGCTCATATGCACTATAGGGCACTTCCAATTGCAAGCAAGGCTATATAGCATCTTCCTGAGATCAAGACCAAACATGAAGGTGTTTGCAAAGGATGTGCAAAAGGTAAGAACATTAAGAAGGATTTCCCAAGTAGTAAAAGCAAGGCAAAAGACATCCTGGAAATCATCCACTCATATGTATGTGGTCCTATGTCATCAAGTTCTCTGAGTGGGTATGTTTACTATGTCTCATTTATTGATGACTTCTCCAGGAAGACTTGGGTATACTTCTTGAAGAACAAAGTTGAGGTGTTTGATAAGTTCAAGGAATTCAAAATCTTGATGGAGAATCAAACTGACAAGAAGATCAAAACATTCAGATCCGACAATGGTGGAGAATACACCTCAGGTGACTTCAAGAAGCTTTGTAGTGATTCAGGGATTAAAAGGGAGTTGACTACTCCTTATAATCCTCAACAAAATGGAGTTGCAGAAAGGAAGAACAGAACAATCATGGAAGCAGCAAGGGAAATGCTGCATGACCAGGATCTACCTATGCATCTATGGGCAGAAGCAGCTAGAACAACTGTATATGTGCAAAACAGAACACCCCACAAGATATTGGACAACAAAACACCAGAAGAGGTCTTTTCTGGTAAGAAACCTGAAGTCAGCCATCTCAGAATATTCGGTTGTCCAGTATACACACATGTCCCAAAGGAAAAGAGGACCAAACTAGATCCTTCAGGAAAGAAGGGTATCTTTGTGGGTTACAATGAAAGCTTGAAGGCTTACAGAATATACTTTCCAGGGTTCAAGAAGATTGATGTCAGTAGGGATGTAACATTTGATGAAAACTCAGCATTCATCAAATCAAGGAAGGCACCTATCGAAGTTTATGAAGAACCTAAGGAAACTAGATTTCAAGACACTACCATGACTGAAGCAATTCCAGAATTTGTGTGTGAGTTTGAAGATCCGCAAGAAATTGTAGATCCACCCCATGAGGATAACTATCACAAGAGGAAACATGCATGGGCTAGAGAGCTCATTCAAGATGCAAAAATATTTGGCATTCTAGAAGAACACAGAGCAAAGAATAAAACCAAATCACATACCAGCTACGTTGCTTTACTCTGTGACATTATGAACAAAGAACCTTCCAATTATGAAGAAGCAGCAGAAAAGAAAGGATGGAAGGATGCCATGGTTGAGGAATACCAATCAATAATGAAGAATGATGTTTGGGATGTTGTCCCAAGACCTAAAGAGAAGTCTGTTGTGACTTCCAAATGGATCTACAAAATCAAGCATTCTGCAGATGGCAGTGTAGAAAAATACAAAGCAAGATTCGTAGCTCGTGGCTTCTCTCAGAAAGAGGGAATAGATTATGAAGAAACTTTTGCACCTGTAGCCAGGTATACTTCCATCAGAACAGTACTTGCCCTAGATGCAGCAATGAAATGGAAAATACACCAGATGGATGTCAAGACTTCCTTCTTGAATGGTGTAGTTGAAGAGGAAGTATATGTGGAGCAGCCACTTGGTTTCGAAATACATGATAGGGAGTCGTATGTGTGCAGATTGAAGAAAGCCTTGTATGGCTTGAAGCAAGCTCCCAGAACTTGGTATGGTAGGATGGACAGTTTCCTATCTAGTTTGGGATTTACCAAGAGTAAAGCAGATTCCAACCTCTACTACAAGGTTGAGGAAGGGAATCTTATGATTCTACTCCTGTATGTGGATGACTTATTTGTAACAGGAGATGATAGACTGATTGCAGATACTAAGATGAAGCTTGCTGTTGAGTTCGATATGAAATATTTGGGAATGATGCATTATTTCCTAGGTATGGAGGTGTGGCAGAGTGCAAGTGGGATCTTCCTTGGTCAAGGAAAGTAGACAGTAGATATCCTATAGAGATTCGGGATGATGGATTGCAAGGCCATGGCCACACCTATGGCATCGAATCTGAAGCTTTTATGTGATGCTTCATCTGAGCTGGTTGATGTCTCTATGTATCGTCAGATGATTGGGTCCTTGATGTACCTGACGAACACGAGACCAGATATTTGCTTTGCTGTGAACACATTGAGCCAGTTCCTGACGGATCCGAGGAGTGTTCACCTGGTTGTTGTAAAGCATGTTCTGAGGTACCTAAAGGGTACAGTGGATTATGGGCTCAAGTATGAAGCGAATCAAAAGTTTAACCTACAGGGTTATGTTGATTCAGATTAGGCTGGCAGTGCTGCAGATAGGAAGAGCACATCTGGGTGCTGCTTCAGTATGGGATTAGGTGTGATCTCTTGGTTTAGCAGGAAGCAGTCCTGCGTAGCACTGAGTACAGCTGAGGCAGAGTATGTTGCAACCTGTTCAACTAGTTGTGAGGTAGTATGGATACGGAAGCTACTGTATGATTTATTTGATCTCCCGTTGGATGCTACTGGTATCTTTTGTGATAACTAGAGTTGTGTGAAGCTGTCCAAGAAACCAGTGTTTCATGACAAGTCAAAACACATAGAGATCAAATATCACTATATCAGGGATATGGTGCAGAGAGGAGATGTGAAGCTCCTGTACATTGCGACGGATGAGCAGATTGCAGATGTGCTGACGAAGTCACTAGCCAGGGTGAAGTTCGAGTACTTCAGGGAGAGGCTTGGCGTTCTTCAGATTGATGACACTTCAAGGAATAAGTGATGGACACAATTGCGGAAGACATTCCAAGCATGTTGGAAGGAGGATCCTTCACATGGTTGTGGATGTAAGCGTTGGATGATGAGCATCAGGATGATGTTCTGTTTTCTGCTTTGTATGATTAGTTGGATCATTTTTATATGTATGTATGCATCATGTTGGATGCTGGATATGATCAGTTGAATCATTTATATTTATATGTATTTACGCATCATGTTGGATGTTGGATATGATTAGTTGGATCATTTATATGTATATATCATGTTGGATGCTAGATATGATCAGTTGGATTATTTATATGTATGTACGCATCATGTTGGATGCTGGATATGATCAGTATGATCATTTGTATGTATTTTGTATATGCATCAGCTTGGATGCTTGGACCATGTATCTGTATATGTATCAGGTGGATACATTGTATGATCTGGTGGATCATGTATGGTGATATGTATCATGTATTTGTATTTGTATCAGGTAGATACACTGTATGATCAGGTGGATTATGTATGATGATATGTATCAGGTAGATACTTGGTATGCATCCGGTAGATTCATTATAGGATCAGCTGATCATGGACAATGAGCTTTAGGATGTTGCTCCAGATGACATGCAGCAGGATGTTGCAGTGATGATGATCAGGATGATCATGTGTACATCAGGATGATGTATGGTGAGTATCAAGTTGATACTCTGTGGCCGTGGAATAGGTTGTGTAGATAAGCATGTAATTTGTGCCCTGGGAGATTTGCAGATAGTCTTTCAAGGTTTTGCCTATGGCATGTAATTTGTACCCTGGGATATCTGGCAAATGCTCTTTCAAGGTTTTGCTTGGGAGGACATATAATTTGTGCCCTAGGAGATCTGCAGATAGTCTTTCGAGGTTTTTCCTATGGCATGTAATTTGTGCCCTGGGATATCTGGCAGATGTTCTTTTGAGGTTTTGTCATATGGCATGTAATTTGTGCCCTGGGAGATCCGATAGGTTGAGCTGTGTGCTCGTAATCAATTCTGGGATGCCCTTTCGAGGTTTTTCCATCACCACATGTAATTTGTGCCCTGGGAGATCCGATAGGTTGAGCCTTGTGCTCGTAATCAGTCCTAGGATGCTCTTTCGAGGTTTTGTGGTGACCACATGTAATTTGTGCCCTGGGAGATCCAATAGGTTGAGCCTTGTGCTCATAATCAGTCATGGGATTCTCTTTCGAGGTTTTGTGGTGGGGTCACATGTAATAAGTCTTGGAGATCTGGATAGGATGAAAAAGGCCTCAGATGCTCTTTAGGGTTCTTGCTAGTCAAGAGACTCTTTTAATGTTTTGTGATGCATGTAATAAGTCCTGAGATTTCCATAGTATGGCCAGTGATGATGAAGACCTGCAGGTGGTGGGCCTGCATCTAGTATGAAAAAGGAGTGGCTCTGTAGAACTTCCTATGATGAGTAGAGTCAAAGATTGGTTGAGATAGCAGCAGCAGTGACAATGATGATGACGATGATCCCAAGAAGAGGACTTGTCTAGCAGATCTATGTCTAGAAATACCTTCCTATTTAAGAGGGAGTGTTGATGTATATGTAACTTTGGAATGTATTTTATCTATGTATTTCATATATATTTATTGTACCCTTATAAGAGATGTGTTATTCTTCTATAAAGAAGTGTCGTCATGTGTATTGACAAGTGTCGCAAGTGTGTGTACTTGGCGACGGGTTATTAGACCACCATGTGTGGGGTTGGCCCTGAAATATATATTATATTGTGGATGTACCTAGATAGACAAGTCGGCCCCATAAGGTCACTGGGAAAACAGGTTAGTATAAATAGAAATCGGGAGATCTCTATTTGGATCTTTTGGAAAGACACACTTCTCTCACTTAGAAAGTGGTGCACTAGTGAGGAGGAGGATCATCTGCTCTAGGAGACTATCTCAAGTGTATTTTGGTTGTACTTTGGTTGATCCATTGCTCTCTCTATCTCTGAGGAAGTTGTGGGGTTTTTCACATTAGGGTTTTCCCCACGGAAACTATGTGTCTCTTGTCTCTCATGCTTTTGATTCTTGTGATGCTTGTCATGCTTATTGTGATTGTTATGCATTGATATACTGTATATGTTATTCTCTCAGTAAATATCCTAGAGTATTGTAAATTAATGCTCAAAATTTAACACTGATCATACAATGTATCTACCTGATACATACATAGATACATGATCCACACAATGCATCTAACTAATATATATCGACATACATGATCTACCTGATCATACACAGTATTCACCTGATACATATATAGATACATGGTCCAAGCATCCAACATGATGCATTAACAAAATACATACAAATGATCCAACCGATCATATCCAACATCCAACATGATGCGTACATACATATACATATAAATGATCCAACTGATCATGTTAATATTTAATATGCTAAGACAGAAAATAGCAGCATTGCATTCCATTTCACAATAATAGAATATACAGGATCACTAAAGAAACAACAAGCACAGCATAAACACAAGAGACAGAAATTTATCCTAGGAAACCCTCATGGGGTAGAAAACCCAGCAAAGCTTCCTCAATATAGATGACCAGCAATATACAAAGATGTAACCCTGAGACATGATCTCCTCCTCCACCATAGCAGACCTCTCCTCCACAAGTGCGCTATTCTCAAGTGAGTGAGTGTGTGTAAAATGAGGAATACACCTCCTCTATTTATACACTACTCTGACTTGTCTTTTACACAAATCATGTAGGCTCGTATTTAACCATTGGGTTAAATATCCCACTACAACTAACTGGGCCGACCCCTCTAGGGTGGTCTAATAACCCTTTGACCCACATAACACATACAGGGCCGACCCCCACTAGGGAAGTCTAATAACCCAAGTTACCACATTCCGACGGAGGAATAAACATCTCTGGATATACAATAAGATCTTCAAGGAGGAATGAAACATCTCCAGAATAATAAAGTACAAATATAATATTCTTTGAAGTTACAATATCTCAACAGTTTTTCACATTAGGTTTTTCCCCACGGAAACTATGTGTCTCTTGACTCTCATGCTTTTGATTCTTGTGATGCTTGTCATGCTTATTGTGATTGTTATGCATTGATATATTGTATATGTTATTCTCTCAGTAAAGATCCTAGAGTATTGTAAATTAATGCTCTAAATTTAACACTGATCATAAAATGTATCCACCTGATACATACATAGATACATGATCCACACAATGCATCTAACTACATATATCAACATACATGATCTACCTGATCATACACAGTATCCACCTGATACATATACAGATACATGGTCCAAGCATCCAACATGATGCATTAACAAAATACATACAAATGATCCAACCGATCATATCCAACATCCAACATGATGCGTACATACATATACATATAAATGATCCAACTGATCATATCCAGCATCCAACATGATGCATATACAAAATACATACAAATGATCCAACTGATCATATCCAGCATCATCCTGATGCACATACAGAGCAGTAACTGGAGCATCATCCTGATGCTCATCATCCAACACTTACATCCATATCCATGTGAAGGATCCTCCTTCCAACATTCTTATAATGGCTTCAGCAAATGTGTCCATCACTTCTTCCTCTAAGTGTCGTCGATCTGAAGAACACCAACCCTCTCCCTGAAGTACTCGAACTTCACCCTGGCTAGTGGCTTCATCGGTACATCTTCAATCTACTCATCCGTCGCAACATACACAAGCTTCACTGCTCCTCTCTGCACCATATCCCTAATATAGTGATATTTGATCTCTATGTGTTTCGACCTATCGTGAAACACTGGGTTCTTAGACAGCTTCACACAACTCTGGTTATCACAGAAGATACCAGTAGCATCCAACGGGAGATCAAATAACTCAGACAATAGCTTCCGAAGCCATACTGCCTCACAACTAGCCGAACAGGATGCAACATAATCTTCCTCGGCTATACTTAGTGCTATGCAGGACTGCTTCCTGCTAAACTAAGAGATCACTCCTGATCCCATACTGAAGCAGCACCCAGATGTGCTCTTCCTATTTGCAGCATTGCCTACCCAATCTAAATCAACATAACCTTGCAGGTTAAACTTTTGATTTGCTTCATACTTGATTACATAATCAACTGTACCCTTCAGGTACCTCAGAACATGCTTTACAGCAACCAGGTGAACACTCCTCGGATCCATTAGGAAGTAGCTCAATGTGTTCACCACAAATCAAATATCTGGTCTCATGTTTTTCAGGTACATCAAGGACCCAATCATCTGATGATACATAGAGACATCAACCGGCTCAGATGAAGCATCACATAGAAGCTTCAGATTCGATGCCATAGGTGTGGCCATGGCCTTTAAATCCATCATCCCGAACCACTTCAAGATATCTACAGTGTACTTCCCTTGTCCAAGGAAGATCCCATCTGTACTCTACCACACCTCCATACCTAGGAAATAGTGCATCATCCCCAAGTCTTTCATATCAAATTCGGCAGCAAGCTTCCGCTTTGTATCTGCAATCAATCTGCCATCTCCTATTACAAATAAGTGATCCACATACAAGAGTAGAATCGCAGGATTCCCTTCCCCAACCTTGTAGTAAAGGTTGGAATTCGCTTTACTCTTGGTAAAGCCCAAACTAGATAGGAAACTGTCCATCCTACCATACCAAGTTCTGGGAGCTTGCTTCAAGCCATACAAGGCTTTGTTCAATTTGTATACGTATGACTCCATGTCATGTATTTCAAAACCAAGTGGCTGCTCCACATATACTTCCTCTTCAACTACACCATTCAAGAAAAAAGTCTTGACATTCATCTGGTGTATTTTCCATTTCATTGCTACAGCCAGGGCAAGTACTGTTATGATGGAATTATACCTAGCTAAAGGTGCAAAAGTTTCTTTATAATCTATTCCTTATTTCTGAGAGAAGCCACGAGCTACGAATCTTGCCTTGTATTTCTCTACGCTGCCATCTGTAGCATGCTTGATTTTGTAGATCCATTTGTAAGTCACAACAGACTTCTCTTTAGGTCTTGGGACAACATCCCAAACATCATTCTTCATTATTGATTGGTATTCCTCGACCATGGCATCCTTCCATTCTTTATTTTCCGCTGCTTCTTCATAACTGGAAGGTTCTTTATTCATAATGTCACAGAGTAAAGAAACATAGCTAGTATGTGATCTGATTCTCTTCTTTGCTCTATGTTCTTCTTCTGGAATGCCAAATATTTCCGCATCTTGAATGAACTCTCTAGCCCATGTAGGTTTCCTCTTGTGAGAGTTATCCTCATGGGGTGGATCTACAGGTTCTTGCGGAACTTCAAACTCACGAACAACTTCTGGAATTGCTTTAGTCATGGTAGTGTCTTGAAATCTAGTTTCCTTAGGTTCTTCATAAACTTTGATAGTTGTCTTTCTTTGATTTTATGAATGTTGAGTTTTCATCAAATGCTACATCCCTGCTGACATCAATCTTCTTGAACCCTGGAAAGTATATTCTATAAGCCTTCGAGCTTTCACTGTAACCCACAAAGATACCCTTCTTTCCTGAAGGATCTAGTTTGGTCATCTTTTCCTTTGGTACATGAGTGTATACTAGACAACCAAATATTCTGAGATGGGTGACTTCAGGTTTCTTACTAGAAAAGATCTCTTCTAGTGTCTTGTTGTCCAATATCTTGTGGGGTGTTCTGTTATGCACATATAAAACTGTTCTAGCTGCTTCTTCCCATAGATGCATAGGTAGATCCTGGTCATGCAGCATTGCCCTTGCTGCTTCCATGATTGTTCTATTTTTCCTTTCTGCAACTCCATTCTGTTGTGGATTGTAAGGAGCAGTCAACTCCCTCTTAATCCCTGAATTACTGCAAAGCTTCTTGAATTCATCTGAGGTGATATCTCCACCATTGTCGGATCTGAATGTTTTGATCTTCTTATCAGATTGATTCTCCATCAAGGTTTTGAATTCCTTGAACTTATCAAACACCTCATCTTTGTTCTTCAAGAAGTAAACCCAAGTCTTCCTGGAGAAGTCATCAATGAAAGAGACATAGTAAACATACCCACTTAGAGAACTGGATGATATAGGACCACATACATCTGAGTGGATGATTTCCAAGATACCTTTTTCCTTGCTTTCATTGCTTGGGAAAGCCTTCTTAATGTTCTTACCTTTTGCACATCCCTTGCAAACACCTTCATGCTTGGTCTTGATTTCAGGAAGACCTTATACAGCCTTACTTGCAATTGGTAATGCCTTGTAGTGAATATGTGCAAGTGTTCTATGCCAACGTTCACTTGGATCCATGGAATCATGCACCATGGCATGTTTAGGTTGTCCTTTCAATTTATACAAACCTCCCTCTTGCTCTCCAATTACTACTGCATCATTTATGGTCTTACCCTTTGGCCACATTAGGACTTGGCCATCCACAAATGCAACCCTCATACCTTTTGCATCCAATGCAGATATGGAGAGTAGGTTCTTCTTGAGCCTAGGTACATTAAGGACTTCTTTCATCTTCAATGATTTTCTAGAATCTAGGTTGTAGGAGGCTTCACCACTTCCTTTGATGGGGTATTGATAATCATCCCCAAGTTTCACTTTATGGGGTGATTCATATTTAGATAGATTTACAAAATATTCTTTAAACCCAGTCATGTGTTTGGAAGCCCCACTATCAATTAACCAATCATTACAACCATGTGAGATAGTACCTATAAGAGCAGAGATAAGAACATACTCTTCTTCACTTGATGAGTCATCATCACTTTCTGCCCTAGCTTTCTTCTTTGGAGGTTCATCATCTTCAGCAGCATGAGCATGGAAATTTCTCTTGCTTCCCTTCTTCTTCTTGCTGGAGTTGTTGTTGTAATCCTTTTTGTTCTTGGGACATTCTGAAGCAAAGTGACCTTTATCATTGCAATTGAAACACCTTAGATCTTTCTTATCTTTGTGATAAGGATGAGAAGATTTCTTCTTGTGATGGGATGGCTCCCTCTTGAACTTGCTTTTCTTGGTGTGTACTGTGAGAGCTTGATCTTCATTCCCCATATTTTCTTCTCTTGCCACGAACCTTGCTTCTTCTTGAGAACATTCCTCCCACAGACTACTGAAGGAGATTAATTTCTTTTTTGCATATATCCCTTGGATAAAATAGTCCCATGACCTAGGTAGGCCATTCAAAGTGGTCATAACAATTTCACCATTCTCCACCATTTCATCTACAACTTCAAGGTGTTCCTTGATCCGAGAGACCTTGGAGAAATAGGATTGAATGGTTTCTCCATTCGACATCTTGACCCCTTTCAATTCATTCCGCAGGGTCATCTTCCAATTTATGTTCTTTCCTTCAAATAGCTTGGTCAAAGAGTCAAACATCTCCTTGGGTTTCTTCAGAGATGACACATGTGGTATGAGATTGTCTTTGATAGAATCAGCAATGATTCTCTTTGCCTTGACCAAGTTCTTCTTATGCAATATTTTAGCCTCGTCATCCTCTAGGATAGGGATGTCTTCTTTTACATATGAGTCTAACTCATTCTCTTCCAGGATTAACCCAATCCTATACTTCCAGGCTTGGAAGTTATCAGCCCCTTCAAGATTATCCTCAAGCTTGGTGTGGTGAGACATCTTAAAGAGTACTTCAAATGGAAATAGAAAATATTTAGGTCTTACCACTTGAAATTGTTGAAAACTAGATTTGGTCCCGGATTAGGGTTTGTCGAAAAAACCCTAAAAATTCAAAATGTGAATTTCAACTTTCTGAAAGGATAGAAAGATGCGCCTTGATGAGCTGATCAACTTGGTGTATTCAGAATTCGAGATATGCAAAGCTACACCCTTCAAAACTGCCTTTCTGTCTTCCCGAATTCACTTGGGAGAGCCCTGAATTAGGGTTGAACCTACTGTTTAGTCTCAATAAAAAATACAAGCAAGTGCATATAATATATGAAAGATATTAGCATAAAAAATAGCATGATCCATGATATAATAAGCAAATGTAACCCAATGTAATTAAACAAGCATTTACAAGATCAATTGGACGAGAAAATGACTATTTCTACTAATGAAAACAAGAAGTACATGATACAACGTCTTGCCGGCAACTCATCCGAACCAAGAACTAGGTCTTTGCACTGGTGCCTCCACCACTTCAATCCCCGATGCAATGGAAAACTCAAACTATGAAGGAGTTTGGTAGGTGAACATACGATGTTCACAACAACAAGGATTAATGGATGTAGACTCAAGTCATGGAAAAAATCCAATAGAGTTTCTATGCTCTCTTTCGTCCCTCCTTCTATTCACCATAAGAGCTCAATATATAACCCCTCAAAGGTAGGTGAAAGGTTAAATCGAGTCGTTTCTGGGGTACATGGAGGGCCAAAGGTCACCCTAAGACCGCTTTTTGGAGTGAAAAGTGAATTTCTATTGTTTTTTACCATTTAAATCGATGTACATGGGCTACATTGGTGCAGCTTGCATATATGCTATGTATAGTGGAACAACTAGCGTACATGAACAAAAATAGGGAACAATGGGTTCCTAGAGAATAAAATGTGGATCTTAGTCAATAAAATGGATATTGAAGGTCAATGAGTGTTGATGCTCACAAGGTGGGAAATTACACTGTAACAAATGGGTCGTGAAAACATGCATCGTTCAATTTTTTGAGATCCACACAAATTCTAATTTCACCTTTAGCTTTCTTGTTTTGAATTACCATGGGTATTATCCATTTCAATTCTTCTATTTGCTCAATAATTCATGCTTCTACCATTTTGTCAATTTCTGCTTTCATTGTTTCTTTATATATGGGGTTCAGTCTATAAGGTATTTTGTTAATAGGATTCACGTCAGGCTTGAGAGGTATCTTCATAACTCCCAAGTCACCTAAGATGCCTTTCATTTCAGAAAACTTGGTAGGAAACATATCCTGGTAATCGCATAGTAGGTCTGTGATCTGTTCTACTATTTCTTCATACCAGTAATCCCCAATAGAAGCAAACCTTGGTTCTTCATTGGTACCAATATTAACCTTTCTATTCTTAATAGGATTGCTCATTTCTGGTATTTCTAAATAAGGTCCTTGGACATCGTGACTTCCTTCGGATTCAGGTATATTCACATCACATGGGTCTTCATCTTCATCTTCATCTTCATCTAATGTGAAGTTATAACATTCCAAGGAATGTTCCAACTGTATTTCCCAATCTTTTTGCTTCTTAACAGGTAAAGGGACATCATTAAATACCTTCTTTTTAATGATCTATAAGGCCCCATTGATGCTCAGACAATCATCCTCAAAACTGAAAGTCATTTTAAAATTCTTTGTCATGTTGTGCCACTCTGTTGTGCCTCTGTGAAGTTATGCTTCTGTGTACCAGTTCTTTGGTATTTGATCCAATGTGTGCACAAAAATATGAACCCATTATGTCATAGGTATATGCATCCATGCTCTTAACCAAGACTCTACATGTTCTCTAGGATCAGTTTGTACATTATATTTTTCTTGTATGACCTCATTTTATTCAGCAAATCTGATTTCCATTAAGTACTTACATTCTTCCCATGTGTTCAGGTTCTGTTTATGTGCACCCCACCACCTAGAAAGTGTAGCTCGCAATGTTATATCTAAAGCTGCTAGCTTATGTTCATCTGCAGCTAATGCTACATATTCATGAAAGAATGCAAGTAAATTACCCAAACCATCATAAGTAGGAATTGGACTTACCTTTGTTCCAATCCAATGAAGTGACTTTGTTATCTTTGCACATCGTCTAGCTGATACTTCCTACATTCGGATTTTCCATTTCTCCACTCATGCGTCTGATTCTGATACACAAGAAATGTCACATATCCATCTCAGTGTTCCATCATCTGTAGGGTTGATGTAATCTCATTGATTTATTTCCATATTATAGATGTTATCAAGTTCTTTAGCTCTGAATTCTTATCGTATTGGATCAACATACCTTGTTCCTTGTGACATATCCAGAGGCGCGATGACCTTGATATACGGTCCTTCAAATATCATTTGTTTTTTCTTCAAGTTGATAATTGCAAGGTTATCTCTTTCCCAGTCAATCGCCAATAGTGCAGGATAAGGATTATTGTTATCTATGATCTCAATAACCTTGAAGTCTGCTTTACTTCACACTCCATCAATATCAACAATAATGCTTGATAGTCTCCCAAAAGGTATAAACTTCTATTGGTTGGCTAATCTCAACTGTATAGGTGACCAAGATAAATTTGGCTTCCCCATTTGTTCCCATTTTTTTTTTGTTAGCACGTTCTCCTCTGAGCCTAGGTCAAGAATGACCTGGTTCATTTCAAAATCACCAATCTGCGCGCTTAACCTCATTTCTCTTCATGTCCTTCGATGGCTCTTAATATGGTGGACTTGTATATGTGCATCATTTATTGTAATACGCCACTCGTAGTGTCCCAACATGTTCTGTAGTTCTCCTAAGGCGTTTTCATGTTTCAACAGATTTATGCAGCTCTGTATAAACTATCTAATAGGACTTGTCTACTCTGGCGAATTTCACGATTCATCATACGAAATCGGAATGTCTACTACAGGTGATGGGTCACTTCACAACTGTATTCTTATAGTCGAAGGTTCTGAGTCCTGAAATCTATCTCTTGCTTCCATGAAGACTTCTTTTTCATTGTTAAGGTTAAATGCAACCATTGTTCCAACTGTTTTTCTTACCCAAGACTCCTCAGTAATATTTTGTCTGCTCATGTGATCATCTAAATTTGAAGATTCATTCGTTCTGTCATTTCCTGTCACAACTCCACTTCGTATCACAACATGGATGTTGCGATCTGTGTTTCTTTTCTCAGTTGTGATCATCTGAATATCCTGGTTCTATCCTTCGTGTCTCTTTTCTTGCAGTTTTCCTAGAAAAATGGGACATTCTTCAATGATATAGTGAAATGATTTACAGTACTTACAAGTAGTAAAAGGGTCTGACAGTATCTTGTGAAATTTCTAGGTTGAGCGCAGTTATAACACACAATTTGACCTCTTCCTCATCCTTGGCCAATGTTATGTCCTCTTCCTCTGAATGTACCACGTCCTATGTATGTGCCTTGATCATACTATGCATTTTCATTATTGTTTTGTGGTTCTCCTTCTACTCTATATACATCATCTTTTCTTTCTATCATAAGGTCATATGCTCTACAATTAGTATCATCATGGCCAACTGACTTACAAAATGTGCAGTACAGGTTCTTCGGTGTCTGCACATACTTATGTACTAGGTAACAGTATTCTGGGTGTTGTCCTCAACATCGGAAAATCTCTCACCATGGTCCTTGAAGTTGATTTAATGGATTCGATGCTCCACTAGCGATGTAATCTCTGAATAGAGGACAGTGTTCCTTGGAATTTCCTTCTCCTTTAAATTTAGTACACCAGACCTCTTCTCTTACTTATTTTCTTTTATTTATGTCTTGTAACTGTAATGTCAAGTTTCCTAGTTGTGTCTATATTTGTACCATACTTGAGCTAGTTTCTCCTATGGGCGACAATTCTAGTTTCATCGTGATTTATAAGGCTTATGAATGTGAAGCAACCTTCTGTTGCTTCAGTGGTAGTATAATGTGGGGCAACAACGTAGCTATAAACCATTCTTGATGGTGTTGTGGTGCTATATCAAAGATAACTTGATCCAACAAGGCTTTGTATTTCTGGTCAAATTCCCACACAGTCTCATTAGGTTTATGTTTTATTTCTTTTAGCTTTGTAATGAACTAAGATTCTGACTTAGGTTTCTTAAATTCTCTAATCAACTCATTTTTTATATCAGCTAGTGTTATGTTCTGTCCAACAGAATATTGCATAAATCATGTTAAATATATGTCTCTGAATTTGGTGACTAGTTGGGCTTGTTTTATAGCATCATCTTGTACTTGCTAAACATTACATACAACATCGCAGAGAAACCAATGTTGCTATGGATCTTCTAGGCCAGTTCCTTTGAAAACATGTAGTTTTATATCATCTTCCATTCTTCTTCTAGGAGGTGTATTGTTATGAGATGATGAAGGTATACCACCACTTGGTTGATTCTGAGTGCTTTTTCCTGCAGTATTACTACTACTAGTGTTCTGTGGACTAGTAATATTCCTTTCCTCAACTATAGTTTTTTGCAGAGTGAGAGGTTGATAACCAGTGTGTCTAGGTTCTGTTTCACTTTCATACTCAACTTGACATGAGTTTGTATCACTTTCCAACCCAATTTCTAGGTATGTGCGAGGGTCATCTTTATGAGACATATTTCTATTGCTAACTTTATATATTTTTCCACTATGCAAAATACCAATATCTTCGTTTGTATCACTATCTGTGTTACTGAACATCACAGAATCAAACCCTAGGAATATGATTGCATTCTTAAGACACATTTTTCTGCTAATAGCATTTCAATGTATAAATTCAGGTTTTTCAAGTACTTACCACTAAATCCATGGAAGAAATATCCTTCTGCTACGTTGTAGGACTTCAAAGTATCCGCAGAAAACTCTGTAGCGTATCCCTCCAGTAAGATGTCCAACCAAAAGCCTACTACTCTTGAAATTTGGTTATCAGTCTCTTTAATACTTTGAATCAACTCTGGATTCCAAACTCTAGGTTCTCCACCCTCGAAATAATTTTTTCATTCTGCTAGTGTTGATAGCCACTCGTGTAGTTCATTGGAAAAACATGCGAAGAAAATTTCATGCAAGTCAATGAATACATACCTCTGCAACAATTGTTCTGTGTTAAGGTGCGGATGTTTATTTTCTTTCTTCACAAACTCAGTTTCTGTCTGGTTCACCCAGTCTTGTATTTCTTTTCTCTCTAGATTCCAATTATCAGAGCACATCATGGAACAAAACCATTTGATGGTTCACTTCGAGGGATTCCACATCAGTCATAACACATCATGAGTTCTAGCATGGCAACATAACCATTTGTTGGGATGCTACGCTTTATGGTCTGACCCAGTTTTGGCGAAGTAACTTCGCAGCAACAACAAAACCCCCTTTTCACCGGCCTTTTCAGCATCAACCTTCGAACAAGACGAAGTCTCACCCAAGGCGAAGATGGGTGGTTACAAAATCAAGTTTCTGCAACCTTCACGATGCACGGATGTGGAAACTGGCCTTCGCGAAATTACTCTACTTCGCTTCTACTTCTCGTAACAACATGAATACATGACTTCACAATTCGCAGTTATCAACAATACACATACTACCTTGAATCACTGTTGTCTTTACTCATATAACTACGCATTCATCACACTTAGCATAACTTCACAACATTCATATACATGTGTTCTGCTTACTTAACATATGATTTCCATTGGCATATACATAAAAGAAAATACATAACATATCTTATCATGAACATAAAATATAACACACATTCATGCATATAACACACGGATTTACGTGGTTCACCCCCTAGATGGGAGCTACATCCACGGGAACTGTTCTTATACTACTTGGAGGGGTCAATAGTTCTAGTCTGCTCACTCAGTTGCAGACTCTTCTCTCTACAATAGATCTCTGCGCACACAGCTAGAGAGCATTTTTCCTCTCTTAGATCTCTATATCTGACTAGATTTAGCTCTTCTTAACTTACAAAAATACCAACCAATTCTAATCCTTCCTTATACAAAATTTCCCTTTATATTGATGTTCCTGAAGGTCACATATTTACAATAACTATGGTCCAACCCCCATAGTACCCTTAAACCCAAAATGGCATGGTTCTCCTATCGCCCAGGCTTCGCTTTAACTCTGTCGTAGCTCTGTTGTCCTTTTTGCCGACTTCTTCTGACTCTGATGCTTCTTTTGACAGTGCAGTTCTGACCGCACAGCTCTGACTCTACAGTGGCACGCCATTTGCACCATTATGATTCTTTACTTTTTCTCCTGTAGCTGTCAGTCCGTTGTTTAACTCTTAACTGCTTCAACTATCTCTTGTTGTACTTAGTACTTTTCCTTTACTAAGGGGACAGGCTCTCTCCTATAACTTTTGCTGCACTCCATACCCTCTTCCCGGGAATTGCAGAGTTGATTCTCCTAAAACTAGACGATGTTAGGCATCTCCTAACTGTACTTCCGTCATCAAAACGGATGTACTTGGGCTGCACCCAACAGAGTTCAAGTTCCTTTTCAGAGTCATATAAGATCAACTGCCACCAAAAATGAGTATGCAGAATTACCATTAAGGATTAAATCAATGTTGAATGGAGTAGTGAGATATAGCTTAAGTCTAATTCTATTAAGCATTCATAAGGGTATCAGTAATTTCATTTAAATTACAAATTGAGAAGGTGTGATTTTTTTTTTTTAATGCATATTCCTTATTTTCAATGGATCAAGAAATATAGGAATTAGTTGGTCACTTTGCACATATTGTGTCAATACTTCATAAGCTTACACCCTCATATTCGTAAATCAAATGTAGTGGGGTTTATTAAATGACAAATAAATCGACTAACAAGATGTACTCCATTTTCAAGGCCCATAACTAATGCATTACATACTATGGAATGAGATAATCATCCACATTTATCACAAGCTTCTGCAATTCAAGTAGAAGAAGGAAAAGTTATAGAGTGATTTCCTTAAAAAGTGGTTCACATAGCTTAAATAGTTTGACATGAACATCAAGTGCAAGAAGGGAAAGTTACATAATGATTTCTATTAAAATTTGATCCGTAATTGAGGGACATATAGTGCACTTTACTCACCAAAAAAAAAATCGTTTTGTGGACACAAGAATCAAATCTCTTCTCTTACTCTATCAAAACTACATTGGTTTGGTTTTAATTCTTATAATTTCGTTTCCTACTCTATCTCTGGTCTCTACTCAGAATTGGTTGTAAGCTCCAAATTCTTTGGGGAAAAATCCTTGATATTTCCCTCTTATGACCATACTTTGTCCTTGAACTTTGGGTCATCTTTTGAGTAAATCCTCTTTTTTAACAAAATTCCCATGCTATCAATGCCAACCACCATGAGATGTGAAATGGACACAAAGCTCGCCTCCCCAAGCCTGCAACCTTCAATATGGAAAAATGATGGGTGATAGACTAACTCGAAGAAGAAACCTAATCAATATGTGATTTCCAATTCCTTCTTAACTACAAATTGAGTTTCTTAATTGATGCAATTACTCATTGGTAGAAAATTTCCCCACAATGTTGAATCAATTTCTTATTCGGAAGTTTGAACTATCTTCATATCGCACCAAATTCCAATAAAATGAATCACTCCTTCCTTACATTTGATTCCACTTCTAACATTGATTCTTACTAGAAAATTGAACTCTTAATCTAGTAGATTGCTATATGGGATAGTCAATTCTTCCATTCACTAATTCAATTACCTTGTTGTGAGATCATTTATTCAAATCGATTCCCTAATCTCCCAAGGAAAAATTACGTTACATACTAGATAAATTCTCTATAATAATTTCTCCAAATCACTTTGAAACAACAATCTATAACATGAACAAAAATATTCATTGCTTGACCACCAAATTTTACAAGAGAGAGACGATACTTTCTCTCAAAGAAGTAGACATTCCATATGATTTTCTAGATCTTGGGGGATAAAATCAAATGTACACTATGAATAATATTCCCTACACTATCCCCAAAGCATGGGACACCATACTCTCTATTTGATTATGGTACAACGTTAATTTCCCAAGAGAAAGGTGGTAAACATGACAGTGCACCCAACTAGTTGGTAAATGGATAATGAGTAAATGGAATGGCCATATAAATGCTCTAACTGAAATAAAATAATCTCCAGGAAAATAAATGTACTATATAGAAAATCTAGTGCCCAGAGAATAAATAGTTTTCTCAAAAATTAAAATTCCTAGTCAACAATTAAACTTGCCCAATAACTAATACAAATGGAAGAAAACAATTAGAAAATACCATGAGAATATCAACATCACTGTAATGTCAACCAAGGATCTCAAATCCATTAGGAAAACTGGATGGAGGATATTTAAGTGGTTTTAGAAATCTTTCCATCTCTGATGGAAAACCAACAAGTTCTTATCCCATGGAATAAACAATATACCATTAAATAAGAGATAACTCACATAGAATTAATCAAGCATAGAAATTGAAATTCACAATAACATAAATTTTACCCTGGAAACCCAAATGGGAAAACCAATTTCGAATGGGGCTCAGTATATTGATTCTAGAAGTATTTGTATATTTTTTCTCTCAACATTCCCTATCTCAACCTCTCCTCCTAGACAAAAATCCACTAGAGAGTGGAAAACATAATGAGAAATAGAAGAGCTAGGGGTGATGTGAAGGGAAAATTTTATGGCCTTCCATTTCCCATTCCCACTTTCTCTTTTCTCAATATCTTTTTTTTATTAATCTCTTTTTTCCTTTCATATATGTCTTATTTAGTTATTTTTGCATTTGCTTATTTTTACAATGCTTTCTACCATCGTCAAATTACACTTACAAGTATTGAGTCTTCAACCATCCGTTGGTTTGGATCCATTTCGTATCACACCGCCCCATTGAGAGTAACTTGGCCTAAAAAACCTCAAGGAAACCTTTTCGGATCAATGTCCATTATGTCTGCTTCTATGGAATATGACTCTAACTCTAGCTCTCAGCTACAGCTCTTACTCTAGCTCTTGGTCTGGCTCATGGATATGGCTATTTTCTCTGGTCTTGGCTGTGGTCCTTTATATTGGTTCTTCCTTGCATGTTCCTATTGTAGAAGCCTGCTCATCAAGTCTCATCTCGAAAAAAATCTCTAGATCAAAACTCTTGTCTCAAGATCCATTCCCATCTCCCTCTCAGAATCAGAGATCGTCCATCTTGGGAGTGCAAATGAATCCAAGTCGAATCTTGATCTCTTCTTTTTCTATATCATGCACACAAGCATTAAATGCACTCACAACAATCTATAGGAGTAAGTGTGGGATGATCCCCTCTGCTCGCAACAAATTGATTTTCAATGTGGAAACAATTGGATTTGTTGTACATGATACCTAGCACTCTATGTTGGCAACAATATCAATCAAAAGACCTCCTTGGTTCGAAATCACAGTAGCTTCTACTATCCCAAGATAGTGCTAGCTTCTGCACATATTCCTCTACAAGTGATTACCATCAGTAGACTACGACAATGGTCTTACCCTTCATTCAAATTGAACAATGTAGGTACTGCTCCACCCAACTCTCGTGAATGCAATCATATATTCCCCGAAAAAACAAAACACACTAGGTGATGGTTGCTTCATCTGTTGTCATTATAATGTACTCATTTCAAGATTCGTAATTTTCCGAGTTGGACTATGCAATATTAAGCACAAGTATTGTTATTTATGTACCTTGTTTTACACCATAAGGAAAATGTGTCATGGTTATTATGAATACTCATAAACATTGTCATTACTTAGATAAGATCCAGACTAAGTACAAGCACCTAAAAGGGCTATGATACCATTAGAGAGAAAAGTTAAAAGAGTCTGAGTGAATTCTTAGACACATAAACTGCTTTTTATCTTTTATATATAGATTATCCTTACCCACTATTATATTATCCATTATCCTTGATTTTATGTAAGTTTGATAATTGGATTATAAGTTGAGCCTCCCTTCTATAGAAATATGAGAAGCCGAGGAGTAGTAAGGTTCCATCCCTTTTAAAGATCCTAACCATCCCCTCGATTCATGTAACCATTTCCTTCATACATACAGTCAACAAAATTACAGCGAAGACACTTTTCCTATTAATATGGAAGTGGAATAATTATATATAGGGACGCTCCAACTCCACCAAAAAGGGTAAAAAAGAAGGGAAGATAATCTCGAGTTGGGAGTAAGATAGAGTATGTCTATGAAAGAAACAGGAATTCGTCTATGGAAAGAAAACTTTTAGGGCTCTTGAAGTGCATGGGTGATTTAGGAGAAGTCTGAAACTATTCTTCGATGGTATCATAGCCCGAATAGAGGGTGGCATCCTTAATGAAATGCCTATGGTTGGTAGGAAACTGGCTCTATCTAATTCAGTTGCTTAGAATTGTTCTCTTGTAAAATATAAGTATCGTTTCTTTGCCTTAAGTTTGAGTTTATGATTACATAATAAATTACATTTTATTTATGAGTATATGCTTGGGAGTGTGATGCATGAACGGCCAGAAATCTGAATCTGGAAATATTCTGCTTGTTCTTTTGTTTGCTATGTCATAGTATATGAAATCACTCATTACTAAATTCCTTGGTTGAAATATTGTATATCTATGTATTCTCCCTTAGACATCAGCTTATGCTACATGTATTTAATATCGTTGTGACCAGAAACTGGATCTGACCATTGAATATTGCTGATTTTTCAATGGTAGACCAGACCATTAAGTTCAGTGTGTATCTTCCGATTTTTTAGTTTTCTCTTACTGACTAAATATGCAATGATGCAATGTGATTAATGAACACTGAAAATGTTTCTATGTTATTTATATAGTGTGTATGTATATTGAGCCATAATCAAATTTTTGTGTTTGAGATTTTTTTTTTTTTTGCTTATATCAAGTTTCATTCGACTCTTGTGTCCACAACCTTGTCTTTTCTGTCCAATGATAACTTTATAAATCCCAACGATGCATGTTACTGCTATTCTTACATCTAGTTTAATGTCAATGACATCTTGGGCTGCATCGCGAAAACAATATTTCCCTAGAAGTTAATAGAAGATTCATATATCTTCGAGGTATATTTTTGAATATGTTCAACCTGTTTTTCTTTTCTTTTCTGTGTCCATTCTATACACATTTCGATTGCTGTCATGAAACTGCAAGCAGCCTAGGCTGGTACTACTCTACCAAAAAGCATTTGTATAGGAGTATAAGCGTCCTACTCGGATTTCCGTTCTTAATGATGTGTAATCTGATAATGAAAGGCACAGCAAGTTTCTTGTAGAACTTAACCTACACAGTTAAATGTTGAATCTTGTATCTATTAAGATTTTGGCTGGCCTTATGTTATTTCACACTCTTGTTTTCTCCATGTCCTATGCCAAGCCATAAATGAATAACTGTGGTTATTAACAAATAATTTTGTTATGTTCTAATGCTCACAAAGAATGGAATTTTGACTTTCCATAGACTTATTTATTGCGCCTAAGAGGCACATTCTACAGCCCAGTAGGGGGAGATGTGTAATTCCTTCAGTGCTCATCTTAGAGCTGACACATGTCATTTATTTTTTTATTATAAAAAGTAACATGTCTGCTATTTAAAACATTTACAATGGCATATATATAAAACTACACAAATTAGATAAATTAAAAAGCTTCCTCAACATTTGCACTTTACAAAAGGGTTACAGTGGCATATATATAAAACTACACAAATTAGATAAATTAAAAAGCTTTCTCAACATTTACACTCTAAAAAAGGGTTTGCACTTCGAGAGATTTGATCCCTCTCAACGTTTAGTAAATCCCCTTTAAAATGGATCTACGCTAGTTTCTACCTCTACTATATTTTATATTACAGCATATAACCCATCATGAATTATTCAAAATTAGAGTTGTGCATTTGAGTTTATTGTCTAAGTGTCTTTCAAAACATGTCACCCTCAAATACCAAAAAAAAATGTAAGGTGACAACTAGAGACTTTTTCATTCATAAATGAAGATGCACCAAAATATCTATTAAATTTTGGGGAAGGAACTTCCATATGTTAGAGGAAGAATTAATCAAAGATTGGATATATTCCTCATAACCATATAAAAATTAATACTTCCACCTATGTGGTTAAAGAGAATTAATCAGCAAGGAAGACCCTTTTCTAAGATAAAAGGAATATTGTATTAGAAACGTGGACAAAGGATGTTACTGTTATGAGTCCTCGTGGATACAAACATGCATTTGGTTATTACAGTAATAAACCAAACTTCATCTAGTAGATACTCATCTTTAGTGAGATAAGGTCTAACCATGAAGAGTTCCAGATCGTGTGACATCGCAATTTAACAATGATCATGCACCTTGAAATGATTTCTGTTAATATATACTGGAATCTTCTGATTAAAACAATGAGTAGAAAATTAATAGCGGAAGCATACCTGAATCCATTGAAGGAGAAACCTTACAGGAAGAGAACCCTTTGAGATGATCTTACAATTCTAGCCACTAGATTCTGCGTCAACTTCTCTTGAGAGGATTTTCAGAAATTGGAATGCGTCGTGGTAGAATGGGGACCATAACCTTATTTATAAACCGCTAGGGCAGTTCACAATAACTGCTAGGGAAGTTTTAACTTCATCATAATTATATTTCCGCCTCTCATAGAAATAATAATTATCTAATGGTATCTACACAATAATCTCATGACAATTATACCCTTAAGCCAATTAATCAGTTATTAATTAGATCACTATATTTAGGCTTAATTAAATGATAGCACACACATTTTAATTATTTACATGTGTGGCCCAAATTATAGATTAATTACAAAAATTATTCTAACAATCTCCCACTGGGCCACATGCATATGTAATCAAATAAATGTGCTTAACCTTATGAGCTCAAAATTTGCTATCATGTCTTTAGGGTATATCCGAACAATCTGGTCCATTAACTATACTGACATAGGATCAAGGTGGCCTTTGTTACATCAATCGTTACTAGACCAATCAATGGTCACATATATCAACATAGCTAAATGACATAGATCAATCATGAGTGCATAGCATGGAAATTACATGCAATGTGATCTATTCATGCCTATTTCCAACTGGTCCTACTTAACTTTATTAAGATCAAATTTTTATCATAATTTAACAGAGTGCAATAAAATGAATAGTTTATTTCTGCAGAACACAATCCAAATGTATAGATAAAGTCTAAACATAACATAGAGCAATATACAATGAATAATATAAACTCCCACTAAATCTGAATATCCTCAAATGAGACAACACCCATATGAGCAGTGTGCTCATGAAAGACCTTGGGTGGTAATCCCTTTGTAAGCGGATCGCTATCATGGAGTTTGTTCCAATATGCTCTATGGATATCTATCCACTCTGTACTTTTTCTTTTACAACTAGGAACTTGATATCAATGTATTTTGATTTTGTAGAACTCCTGTTGTTATTGGAATATAAAACTGCTGATTTATTGTCACAAAATATCTTCAGTGGTCTTTCAATACCATCCAGAACACGCAGCCCAGTGACAAAATTTCGTAGCCATATTCCTTGATTGGATGCCCCATAACATGCTACAAACTCTGCTTCCATGGTGGATGAAGTTATGAGTGTCTGTTTGGCAGACCTCCATGAAATTGCTCCACCAGCCAACAGATAAATATAGCCTGATGTGGATCTTCTGCTGTCTTGGCATCCAGCAAAGTCGGAGTCGGAATACCCAATGATCTCTAACTGATCCGATCTCCTATATGTAAGCATGTACTCTTTTGTTCTCTGTAAATATCTCATAACCCTCTTGGCTGCTCTCCAATGATCCATTCCAGGGTTACTTAGATATCTGCCTAACATGCCAACAATGTACGCAATATCCGGACGTGTACATACCTGAGCATACATTAGACTCCCCACAACCGAAGCGTAAGGAATCTTCTGCATTTCTTGACTTTCTAAACTATTTTTAGGGCATTGATTAAGACTGAATTTGTCTCCTTTAGCGACAGGGGTATCACCTGGTTTGCTATTTTGCATGCCATACCTTTTGAGGACTTTATCAATATAGGTCCTTTGTGACAATCCTAAAATACCCCTAGAACGATCTCGGAGTATCTGGATTCCTAACACAAAGGAGGCATCACCAAGATCTTTCATCTCAAAATGTTTTGATAAAAATCTCTTGGTGTCGTGCAATATGCTACTATCATTTGTGGCTAGCAATATGTCAACGACATATAAAACCAGGAAAATATACTTACTCCCACTGAATTTGTGATACACACATTCATCCATAAGATTTGCCTCAAAACCACATGAGACAATAATTTGATGAAACTTGAAGTACCACTGACGAGAAGCTTGCTTGAGCCCATAAATGGATTTAGTTAATTTACAAACCATATTCTTTGAGTCTTCAGACACAAAATTTTCTGGTTGTACCATATAAATTGTTTCATCAATGTCACCATTGAGAAACGTTGTTTTAACATCCATTTGATGTAACTCAAGATCATAATGTGCAACTAGTGCCATGATTATCCTGAAAGAGTCCTTCGTAGAAACTGGAGAGAAGGTCTCTTTGAAGTCAATTCCTTCTTTTTGAGTAAAGCCTTTAGCTACAAGACGTGCTTTATATCTTTCTACATTACCATTTGAATCCCGCTTGGTTTTAAATATCCATTTACAACCAATGGGCTTCGTACCAACTGGTAATGGGACAAGTTCCCAAACTTTATTGTCTTGCATAGATTTGTACTCTTCATTCATGGCTTCAATCCATTTCTGAGAGTTGGAACTTTTCATGGCTTGCTGGAAGTTGATTGGATCATCTTCCATCATTCCACTTTCTACCTCATGTTCCTGGAGATATACGATATAATCGTCCGAAATTGCACTTCTCCTCTCTCTAGTGGATCTCCTTAATGGCATATTTTCTTGAGGTTGTTGAGTTTGTTCTTCAGGAGCAATGTCCTCATTTGCAATGGGTTGAACAATTAAGGGTTGAACAATATTGTCTGTTGGTTGAGGATCCAAGTTTACTTCTTGATCAATGATAGGTAGTGAAACCTGTACATTATCAAAAGCAATAGTAGATCCCTCTTCCTCCTCAAAGACAATATTCCTAGCCTGATTTCTCCCCCCAAACTCAACATCCTCAAAAAATGTTGCAGTTCCCGTCTCAAAAATTGACCTAATAGTAGGATCATAAAATTTAAAACCCCTTGATCGTTCTGCATAGCCAATAAAGTAGCTGCTAACTGTTTTAGAGTCCAGTTTCTTTTCATGAGGCTTATAAGGTCTCGCTTCAGCTGGACATCCCCAAATATGAAAATTCTTTAAACTGGGCTTTCGACCTGTCCAAAGCTCATAAGGTGTTTTAGCAGCCACTTTAGTTGGCACCCGATTTAGGATATAAGCTGTTGTTTTGAGTGCTTCACCCCAGAGTTTTTCGGGTAAAGTAGAATGACTAATCATACTCCTTACCATGTCCTTAAGAGTTCGGTTTCGTCTTTCTGCTACACCATTCATGCTAGGTGATCCTGGCATGGTGTATTGAGGGACGATCCCACATTCCTCTAGGTATTTAGCAAATGGTCCTGGACGTTGTTCACCTGATCCGTCATATCTACCATAGTATTCACCACCACGGTCAGATCTGACGATCTTTATTCTTTTGTTGAGTTGTAACTCAACTTCTGCTTTAAATGTTTTGAACACGTCCAATGATTGTGATTTCTCATGTATAAGAAATAGGTAGCCATATCTTGAATAGTCATCTATGAATGTTATAAAGTATTGTTGACCATTCCAAGATGCCGTAGGGTATGGTCCACAGATATCTGTATGAATTAATTCTAAGACGTCTGTAGCTCTATTGGCACCTAATTTCTTTGTTTTGGTCTGTTTTCCTTTAATACACTCAACACAAATATCAAAATCTGAAAAGTCAAGTGATTCCAAAATCCCATCGGACACAAGTCGCTCAACTCTAGATTTAGAGATATGACCTAGGCGTTTGTGCCACAATGAGGCCGAATTATCTTTATTCAATTTACGCTTCGTACCTCGTGATTCCACATGCAAGGTTTCATTATAGGACGGAACAGTTTCCAACAAATATAGATTATCATAAACATTAAGTAAACCAGTTCCAACAGCATTTGAATTAATAGATAATGTAAATTTATTGTTTCCAAATGAACAACAATAACCTGATTTGTCCAAAACAGAAACCGAAATTAAATTCCGTCTGAAAGACGGTACAACAAAAGTATCTATTAAGTCCAAAAAATAACCGGATTTCAATAATAATCTAAAGTGCCCTATTGCCTCTACTTCTACCGACTGACCATCTCCGACATAGATGCATCTTTCAGCATCACTTGGTTTTCGGTAACTCAGGCAACCCTGCATAGAAACACAAATGTGAGTAGTAGCACCAGAATCTAACCACCATGTGTTTCTAGATACTGAGGCTAAATTAACTTCAGAACAGACCAAAATAAGAAATATACCTTTCTTAACACGCCAAGCAGCATACTTGGTACATTCCTTCTTAGTATGTCCAGGCTTGTTACAGAAGAAACATGTTATTTCAACTTTCTGTTTCTTTTGTTCTGGACCCTTAGAAGCAGCAACCTTATTATCCTTATTCTTTCGTTTGCCCTTATCTTTGGAAGTGCTAGCCAGATGAGCACTTTCGGTCTTGTCTTGCTTCAATCTCTCTTCCTCTTGCACACAAAATGAAATGAGCTCATTAAGAGTCCATTTATCCTTTTGACAGTTATAACTGACCTTGAATTGATTAAATTGTGCAGGAAGAGAGATGAGAACCAAATGCACGAGGAAATCATCAGATAAATCGAGTTTCAAAGCCTTAAGTTTTGAAGCAAGATGAGACATCTCCATGATGTACTCCCGAACATTACCCTTGCTTTTGTACTTCATTGAAATCAAGCTTGCTAAAAGCGTGCTTGTTTCAGCCTTATCGTTTTTGGCAAAACGTTTCTGAATTTCTGCAAGGAAGTCACTGGCATTAGTAACCTCATTGGTTACCGCACCTCTGAAAGCATCTGGAATGCCGCGCTTCATAATCATAAGACTTAGCCTATTTGAACGTTCCCACTTATCCCAATAAACCTCATCCTCTTGAGTACTATCCTCATTGAGTACATCGGGTTTGGGCATTCTCAAGGCTAAATCTATATCCATGCAGCCTAAGAGAATCATCATATTCTCTTTCCAGTCCTTAAAATTAGTCCCATTTAACATAGGGACATTATTGATGTTGGCAGATATAGAAGTAGTTGATATAAAAGCTGAAAATAGAGAACAAAATAAAATGAATTAAATAAACCATCATGTTCGCATAATCTTTAAATTTAAAAACAAATTATGACATTTCAAGATACCTAGCACAACATTAATATCAAGTCTTTGGACAGTAATATTAACTGTAAGTGGTACTCTTGTTGTAGTGATCAAACATTGATGATAAGTTATGTCAAATAATAAATCTATCTTTGGATTGAGTTATTATTCACATTAAGTTACCTTTATAATCGTCACATATTTATCACCACAGGTATGTATGCAATTTGACCAAATATTAACTTTCCTTTGGGCCAGTCAATACCCGCATGAATTACATACACACAAAAAATCTAACATCTTGAACAAACTAATCTACACGAAAGATGTCACTTTGGTGATTTTCCGCTTTAATTAGCTTATTTAAAATGCTAGATCAATAACTTAAATATCATAAAATGCTATTAAAAAATCAAATTCAAATTCACAGGTTTGGAAAAAATCTAAAAGTATTTACTGCTTCATTATTTGATGGACTGTCACGGGGTTCAAGAAAGGATCGCAAGTTTTGAAAAACTTTTGCGTTCTTTTTGTTTTATATATACATTTTGTTGTCAAACTCAATTATGATATAAAATAAATAATATGCAGAGAAGCAGAAATATATGAACGACGATGGTGAACGCATGGTTAAATAGTAAACCGGTATAACTTTAAATGAAAAAATAGAAAAGACAGGAAATATATTTTCATTGCTTTAGAAAAAAAAAGCTTCAGGAAATTAACATGAGCTCGCAGCTCACTTTCCTGCATACGTCATGGCTAAACAAAAAAAAACTCAATACGATTTCTTTCTTTCTGAAATTGATTATCATGAATGCTGATCGGAATGGAATTATATATCATGAATATAAAACAAAGTGTAATAAAATGGGCTTTATTTTTGAACATATTTGAATTTAGGTTGAAATTAATCAAACAAAGTTTTGAAAGCACATATCCATTCTCTCATAGTTCTAAGAGAACCTTCATCTACTTGTATCAGAACCTGAGCCTGGGCTTGGATAAACTCCATGAATTCTTTCATGCCTACACAGTGGCCACCACCGGGCTATTTTAGGCACACAAAGCATATAAATAACAGAATCCTGTAACACTACGTTTCAGAGATAAAACCCTTGCCAACCCAAATGCCCAAATACATTTTGTTGGTCGTTCATATCGCAGACCCCTTTGGCTGTCGGGTGATAAAAAAAAAACACAGGATTTCTGGGCAAAACGACCCTGCTATCTAAATGGCATTTGTCCTGGGGAAAAAACGCCGATGGTGTATTGGTTAAGATGTTGGCATTGGGGAAGGAGAGCATGGGTTCAGGCCCGCGTGAGTACCTCTCCCCATATCTCGATTTTACTGCATATGATAATCCGTAATAAGTATATAGGGCTATGGCTTTATGGAGTTCGCTGTCACGTACAGCTGCTGAGAAGATGATGCAAAATTATAATGGGACGCCCAGCACTGAACACGTTTTCAGAATGAATTGGGCATCTTTTAGCATGGGAGAAAAACGTTTGGATGGAGGCCCAGATTATTCTATAAAATGGATTCAGATGTCTCAGATTTGGTCTTGCAGGAGATGCAAATACAGGGCGTTCAAAAAATACAACTTTGATGGAAGTCCACACACTAAAAAAAACTTTGCTGTGCAGATATATTTAATAAATGAAAAACGGATCGCTATTCAAAGCACTTATAATATTTTACTTTCTTTGAGACTCTAAACAAAAATTTTCTGAAGAGAATCCATTGACAAATATATATATATTAAATTAATAACTCAAAGAATTAATCAAGAAGTAAGCTCTGATACCACTTGTTAATATATACTGGAATCTTCTGATTAAAACAATGAGTAGAAAATTAATAGCGGAAGCATACCTGAATCCATTGAAGGAGAAACCTTACAGGAAGAGAACCCTTTGAGATGATCTTACAATTCTAGCCACTAGATTCTGCGTCAACTTCTCTTGAGAGGATTTTCAGAAATTGGAATGCGTCGTGGTAGAATGGGGACCATAACCTTATTTATAAACCGCTAGGGCAGTTCACAATAACTGCTAGGGCAGTTTTAACTTCATCATAATTATATTTCCGCCTCTCATAGAAATAATAATTATCTAATGGTATCTACACAATAATCTCATGACAATTATACCCTTAAGCCAATTAATCAGTTATTAATTAGATCACTATATTTAGGCTTAATTAAATGATAGCACACACATTTTAATTATTTACATGTGTGGCCCAAATTATAGATTAATTACAAAAATTATTCTAACAATTTCTCCTAGGAATTTCAATAGCCTATATATGTTACAATTGAATTATGGCAATGTCCTTAAATCGGTACTCTCGAAATGTACATGGAAAAACTTATATGTGATAAGGATTGAATCCATACTCACATTACATTATGGCATAACTATAGTATAAGAGAAAAATGTGATGCAATGAGACCTCACAACAATTCATTTTTACCTTGTGCAACGGAATTGTCATAAAGATTATTATGACCGAAGATTATCTAAATCCCAAGTCAAGATTATCTAAATACCAAGTCAAGATTCCTCAAGATGATGATGTGAATATAGGCCTAGGGAATTGGATGGAAACTGCCAAGGTACTTGTGTTCGTGTTATGTTTTTGTTAGACACTAAGCTTATTAAAATACCCTTCCAAATCCGAGAAGTTGTTAAAGTTTATTGAGGGTCCTAAAGTGTTGAAATGTATAAATACTTGAGAGAAGATTCACCAATTATTTTGCAACTAATGGATAAAGATAAAGGAAATGGAAGGTATTCTCCCTTCTTCATTGCTTTGATCATAAATGACTTATTTTTTCATAATGGCATGTTAGAATAGGAGCTTCATCAAATGTCATGTCCCTAAAGGTCATAAATCAGCTTGGTTTAAAGACCATCAGAACTGATATGAAAGTGTGTGTTCCATGGACTCAAGAGAGATAAAAGTGTGTGGTTTAATTCATGATTTACTCGTTAAGTTGGAAGCTTATCCGGGTATCCCTCTCACCATGGACATAATGGTCATTGATGTCCTAGATGCATAGGGAATGTTGTTGTGTAGAAAATGAGATGCTTGTTTGGGAGGTATCCTTCAAATGGACTTGTCTTATGCCACTATCCCAACAAGAGGAAACACCTTAGTTACCCTTCATTGAGAGATATAAATGAAGGAGGGGTGCAACAACGACAAGTTCAGCAGATAGATTACCCTTTGTGATTAATATGAGGAATTTGTAAAAGGAATATCAAGAGCATCTTCTCCATGAAGGAGGGGTGCATGCATGAGTTTCCTTCATCTAGGGGAGCAATGAAACACCTCCTAATCACCCATGCAACATTGGGATACACTCTAAACAGTGGTTCCCCTCTCTTGAGTCATACATCAGTGGCGGTATTGGCTCTCAATGTTCGCAAGCCATCTCCTACAAAGAAAGGTGTCCTTCCATGATTAATGGAGTTAACTATCCTAATTTTACTCTAGTTGGCCAAGAGGGGTGCAATATTTGTGAGTTGGAATCTCAGTTAGGCTCATTTAAACTCATCATTTTTCCTAATTTTACTCCGGAAGGGTGGATCAGGGTTTTGGAGGATGATTTAACTCAGTTAACAATCAGTTCTTCCTAATTTGTCTCATGCTCTGTAGTGGTGGCACATTATAGATTTGAGGATGATTAAACCCCTAATTTTGCTCCACCCTCTTCATTGGTCCAGTGCATTTGATCTCAAGTGCATGCATGTCAATGGATTTGTTTACAATTGTGGGACATATGAGGGTCAGTTAGGCATACTTCACTCCCAAAATTGGCTCTAGTCTTCCTCCAAGTGGCACATAATTTTTTGATTTTGTTAGGATATTTATTCACTTTGGATTTAGTTAAGATCGACTTGGCATATTGTATCTTTTGGTAAAGTGTGTTTATTTAGTATGCATTTTCATGTGCATGTAATCAGAGGATCATGATATGTTCTAGACATAAAGAGATCTGACGGTTCAATATCACCTCAATCCTAATTACCATTTGTCTGAGGATTAACACCCAATGGTATGCTCTAGAAATAAATTGTCAATGACCTGCACATGCGCCTACCCTTAGTAGCAACATTGGAACCATGAGTTGCATGGCTCAGGATGAGCTAGATATTAGTGTTGAGATCATGTTGGTCCCTAAGTTTTGGACTTGTAACTGTGCACTGATCCATACAACTATAAGTAATTGTGCGCAAACAAAAAGAAATTACACGATGCACTGAGTTCAATTAGAATTGCACGCCTATAACAATTTTGTACGTTAGCCTATATAAGGCGTATTTTGTAAAGGGTTGGAACTTGGGGTTAGAAGCTAGATAGAAGGCTTATGTTGCTGACTGTTGAATGTTTTTTCATGTTATTGGTTGTTGTTGTAATTCTTGCTCCGCATAAGGTTTTGGTGTATGAAGAAGTATTAAACTGTTGAGCTAATGTCTATAGTCATGCAAATTTGTATCAAGTTTTCACAGTAATATGATGAAGTTGTTGTCTTGTATGTATTTATTCAACACTAGGTTTGGGTTTGGAGTTATGATGACTGCTTTATAGTTAGATGAATGAATGCTAGCCGGATAATGATCTTTATGCCTAAGCTCAATGATTAAATAATTATTAATATGCTGAGTACAAATAATCCATTCCTTACTTCGCAACCCGGATCCACATCTCTATGTCATTTATTGCGTGAATCTTGGGTGAAACCTTACTCTACTTGAAGAGTTTTGAAAATGCAAATCCTTGTGGGGTTTTTGTTGGTTGTATAAGTAGATACATCAGCAAGGATAATTTTAGGGGCGAAATTTAGCCCATGGGCTATTTTTCCATATTTTTTTCCAAATAAAGATTCGCCAATTTGCATTTTTTGAAGCCCTGTTTCGCCCAATTTTGATGGGGTAAACCTTTTTCACTCTAAAAATCGCCAAATTATTATATAAACTATATAAAATCCTTAGAAATTGAAATACTTTTAGAAACATATAGCCAAATATTTTATAGTTGAGATTTTAAGAATTGGTAAGATTCACCAAGGTTTATACACTTTTAAATAAGTATGGGTCCTTAAAATTATCTTTGGATACATGGGTGTGATAGATTGCAGCCAACAAGAACATTCCCTCGCATCAAGTCTCGAATCCCTTGTGCGACCACCACTATACAATGCATCGTTGTGTACCACTCATGGGGTTCCTAGTAGCACATTGTGATGAGCTCATCATCCAAGTATTACCACCCGTCATTCAATACTCCATCTAATAGTGGGTCAATGTCATGGAAAAGTCCATTCAGAATCACCTCCGCACTCCATCATCTATGCTGTGCTCGAGGGGCAAGATTGACCCCGTCAATACTACCTTGTTGTCTCTGAAAAGCAGCTATGGGCACTACACTCATTTCTACACACATGTATGACGAGTCATCAATACCATGGCCACATCATAAAATCTACCTACCATCTATGTTAGTGTTGTAAACACGTCTATAATCATCATACTGCATAAATCATACATACAGTTATGACCCCAGGCATGGTCGCTCTTTGAACAAACTCATTTGTCATCGATATGGTTTGAATACTTTTTTTCACCAACTAATGGATCCTAGGATTACCCACAAATACCAAAATAAAAACTACTTTCATACCAATATGATCTGTAAATTGTTGTGGATTTTCCACTGGAATAGTTTGTCACAATGGATCTTACCACTAGTTCTTTTATCTAGTTTATTTTTAGAAATGATAGGACAAGAGATACACAATCCACACACAATCAACACATAATTTATCATGGAAAAACCCCTATGGTGAAAAACCCAATTGGAATGAGGACTATGCCTTGCTATTTTATGTAGAATGCAAATATAAAGGAAAATCACTACTAGCTATGGAGCTACCATAGATACAACAGTCTCAATGGCTGCTACATATTCTATTACTCCCTATGTTATGCTTCACATCCACCCCTTACTACTAGACAACTATGGAATAATACAATAGAAAATGAAATCCCTTTCCTTCCTAATGAGTGGTAATTTGGCATAGCCCAATAGTAGTCTAGGGTTAATTCTAGGGTTGTTGCATGCTCCAATTACTAATTAGGGTTAGTGTTTTCGAACTTCTAGAATGTTCTCGAAAGTCCACACCTAGTAGCTTCGCATGTGGGAGAAATGAGAGTTTGTATGGAATTCACTTGGTACCATGGTAGTCAATCGGATATGTCAACTTGCAGGAGACGTAACTTCCTTATACAGACACTTGGAAGGATCTCGATGTATAGAATGTAAAATTTCACTTTAATTTAGCTTTTGCACCAAAAAATGCCATTTTTTACCCTAAAATGGGCCCCACAAGCCAAATCCTCAAATCATACCCCCTAGAAAACACCAAATAAATACCAAATTATATATTAATCCATTTCATATCATCCATACAAATACTAATGATAAAAATGAATCAATTAGTATGTGAATAGCTAAAATTCAAAAAAAAACCTAAAATGGGCCCCACAAACCAAATCCTCAAATCATACCACCTAGAAAACACCAAATAAATACCAAATTATATATTAATCCATTTCATATCAGCCATACAAATACTAATGATAATACAAATACTAATGAATAAAATGAATCAATTAATATGTGAATACTAATGAATAAAATGAATCAATTAATATGTGAATCCCTAAAATTCATAAAAAAAAATGCTGTATCCATTTTAAATTGTAAAAACCAAGCTAATGTAATTCTTAAAATGCCCAATTTTGCAACTAGTGGCACAGTGGCCGGCTCTTAAAATGCTGTATTTATTGTTATTTTTTTCTATCCTCTTTTTGTAACACAGTGGTCGGCTCCGTTCAATTGGGCCCGGCAATGGTCTAATACTATAAGAGCAAGAGCAAGCAGGAGGCATTTCAATTGTCATCGTCATTCTAAATTGAAGAAAACAAAAAAACCTTCTGCTGTCGTCTGGTCACAAGGTTGAACAGGAGCTGCCATTCATTTTTCAAACGAAGAAATGGAAGGACAAGATGGGCGACCGAGGAGTAGCAGTAGGAGCCTGAATGGCAGAACAACGTCAAATCCCAACAATAACAATAATAATAACTCTTCAGATATTGGAGATGAAATCTATTCCGGAGTTCCGTAGATAATGCCTGGAGTTCCGTACTTGGAAATTTTGTTGAAATTTACGATGATTACTATTCCGGAGGAAATTTCGGCTATGTTGGACAGTTGCGACGGGCAGACGGAGATGTAAATTCCGCGAATCCTGTCGTCGGAGCTGGAATTGATGCCGGCAATTCTCAGTCGGATAATGTTGATGATGCCGGCAATTCTCAGTCGGATAACGAAGATGATGCCAGGAATTCTCAGTGGAATAACGTAGATAATGCCTGGAGTCCCGTACTTGGAAATTTTGTTGAAATTTACGATGATTTCTATTCCGGAGGAAACTTCGTTTCCGTTGGACAGTTGCGAAGGGCTGACGGAGAATCGTGCATTAACGTTCAGCAGTTACGTCAGATAAAGATTTTAGAGCAGCATATCAGTGATAGAAACAATATCACCTCTGGCTGTCCAATTTGTCACGATGATTTTGAATTGGGAGAAGAGGCACTTCAACTCCGCTGCGACCACATCTTTCATCAGCGTTGTATATGCCCATGGGTCGAGTTCAATGAAACTTGTACAGCCTGCAGATCCAACCTGCGTGCTTTGAGTTGAACTTTTTACTTTTGTATTTTAATTTTCCATTTATTTCGATATTAAATTCTTTAAGTCACTTAGCGGATCACAAATGTCAAAGTAGACCATTTCGAGAGGAGTCATCAGTGCCTCTCTGAGTGGTTGTTTCTCACATGCTCAACTTCAACACCTTGATCGCATCGTTGAGAATCACACAGGGTATATATCCCTTCAGTTATTGGTCGAAGACCCCGGATTTCCCCCGACTCTAGCACATTGGTGAGTCCCTTTGGAACTCCTAGTTACATGTTACCGTGGATGTTCGGGTTGCATTGGCAATTGTATTTGGAAGCCATCCAATTATATGCTTCCTTGAGTACCAAGTTTAGTTCTTGTTTAGTGTACCATGAAGGGTATGAGTCCCCGTCACTATAATCCAGCAGCTAATTAGTTCCTCTGGTACCACCCTCGGCAGCACTATTATTATTCCAATGTATCAATTCTTCAGTTCAGATATGGTCATCCCAGCAATCTGTCCTAGATTTCTGTCCCCTTTGGGCCCTTATGATGTACACAGTGGTTCTCCATGTATCCTTTAGGCCCCCATTTTTGGGCCTCACTGTTATTTTTTATGTATCTTGATACGAGCATGGGTATGCCCACCTCGTCCATATATTGAGATTCTTCCTCAGTCATTATTTGAGGCCATGCATATTTTAGGTCCCATTTTTTGGACCTCCTTGTTATTATTCTATATCTTGATATGAGCATGGGAGTGCCCGCCTCGTCGATACGATGAGCTCCTGTCCTCGCACATCAAGGGAAAATCTATTAATACCCAAAAAGTGCTCACTACCTCATCTCCCTCATTACATGACTCATTTGTCCATATTTCCTACCATATTTGCCTCCAAAACCCAAAAAGCCCATTAAAAAGCCTCCAAAAGGCCAAACACCCCCTTTTTCCCCCCAAAATAATGTAAATTCCTCCAAAAATAGCAAAAACCCTCTAAAAAGGGAATAAAAAATACAAAAAAGAGGAAAAAGAGGGAAAAAAGGAAGCAAAAACCCTATACAGCTGACCTAAACCATATGGTGCCCAAAACCATGGGTCAGCACTCCACCACTAAAAAACTATAAATAGGTGATGGAGGCTCCCCATTTTTCATCCACAATCATCCCTATCCTTATGCTGCCGAAAATTCCCTTGAAATCCTAGCTCTCCACTTGGAGCTGATTCTTGAGAACCCTTTTGGCCCCATTTCCAAAACACCTTTGGAAGAAGGAGAAGGAACAACAGTAGAGTTTGGAAGAAACCCTCTTGGATTGCTACAAGGACTCCACCAACCTCTACATATGAGGTAATTTTTAATATAAAAAGAGATATTTTCACCATATTTTCATGTTTTATTATTTATGTCAATGTTCATGTTAGTTTAATTTTATTTTACTGTACTACCATATTTCACCATTTTTCTGAACTGCTACAAAGGAGTCCCTTCTCCTTAGTAGGTGCTCATTTGCACAAGCTAGGGTGAAAACCCTAGCTACACCTGTAACCATGCTCCTCAACAATCTTAGAGCTCGGTGATGTAAGTGGGCCATCCTCCGATGTCGTAGCTCACATAGCTCACTGCTACTGCTGTGTGCTAGAGCATGCTGCGGCTGGAATAATAACTTGTACAGCCTTCCACATCTAACTCCAATGTCCATGGGGGTAGATACACCTGTAGTCCTGGGGAACAACTACACTCTTCCATCTGAGAAACACACCCCAATACCCCTATCCTCAATAGTGGAAACTGAAACAAGGTTCTTTTTCAACCCAGGGACATACAACACATCCCTCAGAATCATGGGACTCATAGACTCCCTCTGAAATGTAATGGTCCCCTAACCAATTGCTCTAACAATGGTATTGTCTCCAAGTACAACCTCCACATGTCTACCTGTCTGTGATAGCTCGGAGAACAACTCTCAAGTACATGTCATGTGTCTCAAGGCTCCGCTGTCAATGTACCAAGTACTAGTGGTGGATGGACTCGTCTGATTGCCTTCCAACAATGAATGCTCACTCTCCATATCCATATCTGTGCTGGTGGCTAAAGAGACTCTCTCTCTCTCAATCTCTCCAGCAATAGGGAAAACTCCCTTTGAAACCTGTCTCCAAAGTCATCAACCTCAGCTAAGGCTGTCGTCTGCTGTCCCTTCTTCTTCTTCTTCTTTGGACACTGTGAAGCATAGTGCCCAAACATCTGACAACCATAGCACTTGATTTTACTCAAGTCCTTCTTCTGTCCACCCTGCTACTTCTGTTGTTGCTAATTGGCCCCACCCTTCTTGGGACCCTTCTTCTTCTTCCCCTGGGCTGTCAAAGCCACGTTCTCCTCATCTACCCCACTCTGTGATGAACTGCCCTGCACGAGACCTCTCCTGGTCTCCTCCTGCACAAAGTCATCCCACAGTCTCTCCCAAGACAATAGGTTCTTTCTACCCACTATGGCCTGCACAAATGCACCCTAGGGCTTTGAAGCCCCATTCACTGTTGTACGTAAAAGCTCAGTAGCAGATACCACTTCCCCAACCGCTACCAGTTCATCCTGAACTACAGATATCCTAGTGAGGTATGTTGTGACTCCCTCTCCTCCATTCATCTTTATACTCTTGAGTTTCTCCTTGAGAACCATCTTCCGATTCTCATTGGTACTCTCATACAAACTGGTCAAAGCTGTCCACATCAAGTGTGCCCTAGTCTTTCCTGAAATGTGAGGGATTATGTGGTCTTTAACTGCATCAAGGATAATCCTCCTAGCCTTACAATCCTTCTTGTTGAAGGCTGATAGTGCTGGTGCATCTGTAGCAGAGGGAATCTGAACTGGGTTTGCTGTAGTATTCCTAACCACTTCCTCCCATAGTTCATTCTCCTCTAATATGAGTAAAATTCTGGCCTCCCATGGCACAAAAATCACTGTCTCATTCACCCTATCCTCCAACCTATGTCATGTAGCCATCTTTTAGCCAACCCAACAAAGTGTTGTTCACTAACAGAAGAAAATACTAAAATTTCTGATTTTTGGAAAATTTTGTGTGTCTGCAAAATATCATTGTTTTCTGCCCCCTCGCTCTGATACCATGTAAATTTTCTGAGTTTTACTGCTTGCTGGTTTATGTCAACATTTCAGTGGTTTTCACCTTCAGCCGGTTTTGTATAGGCTGAAAATTACTTATGAAATTTATTTTCTGAGACAATTAAATACGTTGTAAAATCAACTAACAGGTAGAAAATAAATGTTTAAACATGCACACCATAAAAGATAGAGACTCAAAATTTTCGGCAACTGTGCCCTGGAAAAACCCCCTCGGGCAAAACCAGTAAGAGAGAGCAAGAGATTTTATTTCTTCAGCAATATTTCAGTACATTAATTTTATAGACAAGATGTATTTATCTCAACCAACCAAATCACCTAGCTGAGCTCCTCGATTTCTGTGCAACTTTATTCTCAAAATAATGTGCCAAGACATTGTCTCGATTTCAGTGCAAATGAACAGAAAATTCCTATATGGTATAGAAGAAATTAATGCTGCTGTACGAACCTTGAAACCTGTGCCATTTCTAGAAAATCATACCTTGCAATAAATGCCTTGAAAACTGTGATGTACGGTACATCAATTAATGACTATATGGTCCTCGATTTCTGTGCCAATTGAGCAGCTGTACAGACTTCGAAAACCGTGCGTTCTTCCTGCTGCAAGTTACCTGGAAAAATGTGCCACTAATTTCTGCTGTACAGATTTGGGAAAATGTGCCCACTGAAATAATTCTTTGCCTCGAAAACCATGCCACCTAGAAACTTGTGCTGCTGTAAGACTCCTGGATTTCTATGCACACTCTCTCCTTGGAAATCATGCCAATGCCCTAGCTCTCTCTCTAGCTCTTTCTCTTCACTTCAATCTGCAAAAGCGAGAAAGAATGCCTCCCTCATGCCTTTTTGATCAAACCCTAAGTGAGTTCTAATCCAACGGTGAAGATTAGATCTAATCCTATGGTTGAGATTCAATGAGAGTGAAAATACCTTTTATTCAAATCACATAAATAACATTCACTCACCCACTTAAATTTATCAAAAAGTGACTTTCATTTTATAAAGTCTCATTAAGTGAAATTAATGTGAGGGTCACCTTTTTCCCCCTTCTAAGTGACATTAGGAAAATGTCACTTGGGGAACACTTCCCTAGGTACAAAAACTAACAAATGTCAACTTTAATAACTAACTACATTAATTACATGTTCATCATGCTTCCTTTTACGTTTAATAAAAATATAGATTTATGAATTTCTCATCCGAACTTAAACTATAAGACCCTTAAGATTCAAATCAAGCATCCCCCCTTAGAAAATAATGGTTACTATCATTCCACCCATGGTAAAAGAGATATCCCATTATGTTTATTATACCGTCATGATTACAATGTGCCAATTGGTAATTAAGAGAAGGGTTTTGTGTAATTAACCCATAACCATGGGTTTGTGGATGACCCATAACCAAGTTTTGAATGGAAATCTTTGTTGTTGATATGTGTATTTTACATGGTTAAAAATAAATTACAAAATGATTAAGATAAATGCCAAAATTAAAAAAATTCATATGGAAAAATATTAATTATGGAGGTTATAGAGGTCTTACAACAAATATAATCATAATTCTTGTTGTTGGCGATGAAATTGAATTCCATCAAAGACCCATCTGAGATATAGAGAAGACCTTTCCATTGATATAACATACTTTATCTATGTCATCCTTTGGAGTGAGAAAATGTGGGTTGAACTAGGAAATGAAATAAAATTCTCTAAATTACCCATTTTATCTAACAAAAATAAATTTCCAATGATCTATGGGATGCCCTCTAAAATTCTTTATAGAGGTCACAACATCCATCTAAATTTTGTAGAGATGGTTTAGGCTTCCATCCATCCACCATTTTGCTTGTAGGATGGAATGAGGTAATCAAAGATGAAATATGCATGCAAAAATGATTTTAATATGTTCTATGGCCATATAAATATCAAAGAATGCTAGATGTGAGAGTGGAGAGAGACACAAAGGATTCCAGCAATTTTTAGAGTAACATGGGTTGTTGTAGAGATCATGGAGAGTCGCATTGCATCATGAAAACCATGCAAAATTTTAAAAAATGCTACAGCTCAATGGATGTAGTGAAATCCATGTATGATTCCCCTACAAAGGTGAATGCAGACATGAGGCTCAGAAAATCCTATAGTTCGTGAGGAGCAATTGTGATTCTTACAATGTATGACCTAACAAAGAGACTTCAAGAGTTCGTAAAGGAGGTTGGAGATTCCTACAAATCTGTGAACCCAAACTATGCTTAAAAAATCATTCCGATGGAGTGGTTACTTGCTCTGATACCAACAATCTAGATTTTGAAGGCTGGGATTCTGAAGGATTGAATGCTAAGAGAGGAGGAAATAAATTATGAAAATATGGCATGAAATGAATCACAATAACATTTATGAAAATGCATGAATCAAATATAACACAAAAATATGAGAAAGAGACAGAGAGATTTGGAGAAGAAGGATTCCATTAATATGAACCATTACTTGCAATGACGTCAGTTTTCGGACCCCTAAATCCTTATTCTAATTGTATCCCTACTACATTTTTATAAGGTGTCTTGTTGATAACGTCAACTTTGAATAACTAACTCCATTAATTACATGTCCATCATGCTTAGTTTTACATTTAATAAAAGTATAGATTTATGACTTTCACATTCAAACTTAGACTATAATACCCCATTAGATTCAGATCAATCCTCCTCTCTTAGAAAATAATGGTTCCCATCATTCCAGCCATGCAAAAAGGGAGACCCCATTATGTTCATCGTACTGGCATGATTACAATGTTCCAATTGCGAATTAAGAGAAGCATTTTGTGTGGTTAACCCATAACTGTGGGTTTTTGGATGGCACATAACCGATTTTGCAATGGAAATATTTCTGTGATATGGGGTATTTAAGATGGTTAAAAATAAATTACTATATGATTAAATTATATCCCAAAATTAAAAAATTCATATGGAAAAATCGTGATTTTAAAGGTGATTGAGGTCTTGCCACAAATTTAATCATAACTCTTGTGGTTGGAGATGAAATTAAATTCCATCAAAGACATATTTGATAGAACCTCAAGACCTTTCCATATAACATACTCTCTCTATGATGGCCTTTGGAGTGAGAAAATGTACATTGAAGCAGAAGGTGCATGCAGTCATCTTGGAACAAATACTTGCAACAATTCAATCAACAATATCATTCAAACTAGGAGATGAAATGAAATTATGTAAACTACCCATTTTAGCTTAAAAAATAATTTTGCAATGAGACAAGGTAGACCCTATAAAATTATTTCTACTGGTCACAACATCCATCTAAATTTTGCAGAGATGGTTTAGCCTTCCATCCATCCATCATTTTTCTTCTAGGATGGACTGAGGTCCCCCAAGATCCAATATACATGTAAAAAGGATTTTAATATGTTCCATGGCCATATAAAGATCAAATAATACTCGACGTGAGATAATAGAGAGCCACAGAGGATGGAAAAGGTTTGTACAGTAATGTGGGTTGTTGTAGAGATCATGGAACATATGGACACATCATAAAAACCATGCAATTTTTTTTAAAGATCAATGGATGTAGTGAAATCCATGTATGATGCTCCTCCAATGGTGAATGTAGACCTAGGATAAAAGAAAACCCTATAATGCATGGAGACCAATTATGATTCTTACAATGTATGGTCCAACAAATAGACTTTGAGAGTGCCAAAATGAGGTTGGATATACATGCAAATATCTGAACTTGAGCTATGCTTCAAGCCTCTTTCCAATGGATTGGTTACTTGCTTTGATAGTAATGATCATGATTTTGAGGGATGAGATCGAGACGGATTGAATGTCAAGAGAGGAGGAAATATAGTATGCAAATTGCCATGAAATGAATCACAATATTATTGATGAAAATGCGTGAATCAAATGCAACACAAAAATATGAGAAAGAGAAACATAGATTTGGAGAAGAAGGATTCCATTAAGATCAACCATTACATACAATGAGTTCAGTTTTGAATCCTCTCCTTCCCGATTCTAACTTTCTCCCTACTACATTTTTACAAGGTGTCTTATTGACAATGTCAACTTTGAATAAATAACTACATTAATTACATGACCATCAGGCTCCCTTTTCAGATTCAATAAAACTACGGCTTTATGATTTTCACATGCAAAATTAGACTATAAACCCCCCCTAAGATTAAGATCAAGTGCCCTTAGATTACTCTATATTTTCAAGGGATGTGTTTCCGTAAACAAGAATTAATAAAAGAGAACAAAAGCCATGGAAAAAGAAACTGCATGGTCAAATCAAAATATGAGAGATATGTGTTCTCCTCTATACCTCAAAAGTATGGTATACAAAAGATTATTTGGCACAAGGATCAACACCCAAACGTAAATGCTTTCTGCTGGATCATGACTCATGAAAAAATATTGACTTCTGAAATTTTTTCATATGGTCAAATTAGTATATTAGGAATATTTTCTCTACTCTATAACTCAAAAGGAGAGTATATGAAATACATTTCACATAAGTACCAACTCCGAAATGTAAATGTGTTCTATTGGATCATGAATAGTGAACAATTATTGAATTTTGAAAATATTCATAAAAAGCAGTTTTTGTCCGTGAAGGAGATGTTGAAACTTAGAGACATCTATTATTTTATTTTTACTACACTAAAAGAATCAAAGATTGGCTCTCCAAGATGTTGGACTAGGAGAAAATCCTCTTAATCAATGCAAACATTTTATTTTCTATTAGCATAAGCATTATAGAGGATCCTTTCTACATAAACTCATCTTCAAATGGGTATGGATGGTCATTCTAAAATACCTTTGTTGGACAACTTGTGGACACTCAAGAATTTACTCTTTCAAAATGAGAAAATTAATCTAAGAACAAACACTTAAAAATCCAAGAGTTTATTGATAGAAGATCTATATGTCAAAGGAATCATAGATAAAAATATAATGATACTCATATGTGAAGAGAGAACTTGGATGGATGACTACAATTTAACTCGACAGAAATGCCACTCCCAATTCATATCCATGCGTAGCCTAGCCAAGCAATAATCCATCCTACTATATTAGATTGAACAAAGAAGAATTCAATCATTGACAACAAGTACAACAAAAGAGCATCATTTTCCTCAATGGGGTTAAGAAAGGTAATTTGGGAGTTGTAGGTGTGGGTGGATCATCATTTGTCATGGAGGAATTTCAGAATTAAGGTATAGTTGGGGTCTTGGAACTAAAACCAATATTTATGTTGACTATGCATTGCTTCAACGACTTTATAGTATTGATATACATAAGATACAATCCCTAATAGTAATTGGAGACGAGATACTAATAAACAATATGATGAGCAAGTATCACATCTTCATGGAAAACAAAAAAGTTTAATTTCTTTTAAAGAAATTGAATTCCAAAATATGATGAGCAAGTATCACATCTTCATGGAAAACAAAAAAGTTTATTTTTTTTAAGGAATGTGAATGCCATCATATTGTTTGAGACCCAAATGTAGAAGCTAACACATAGTCCAAATTGAATTCTATCACATTGTTTGAGAGCCAAAATGGAGAAGCTAACACATAGTCCAACCTTAAAACTTAATTGAAAGAAGCGAAACCCAAAAAAAGAAGAAGGAGAGGATAGTAATCATATAAGACCTTAATGCTATTGGATTCATTTAAATCCCCACACATTCTACATTCTAGGTAACATGTAGGATCTCGATGAAGGTGGAGATCATAGGAAACATGAGCACATTGAATAATAGACCCATCATGGGTGATATTAGACATGCCAATCCTTTCCATGTCCCATGGGTTCAAATTCTCAAGGCATTTCTTGATAGTATAATATGTAATAGTCCAACCTCATTGCATACTCACTCCTACCTAGAGAATTTCACACATGTGAGAATGCGTGGAATCAACAATTGATGACTAAATCCCTTTGAGATATGTCATTCTATTAGATTTAGGTGGTTGCATCTTTATTTTGTCCTGTGTTTTTGTTGGAAAGGATGGGTTTTTTAAGGCTATCCAAAGACTACCTTAAACCCCATTACCTTTTCTTGAGACTTGGATATGTTAACTGAATTCTACGTTTCTTATTTTTGGGCTCTTCTAATTCTTTTTTATTATTTTTTGAAAAAAATAATTATAAACCTAGCTTAGTGTTCACTAGGGTGTCGGCTGTGTTTAGCTTAGTGTTCAATAGGGTGTCGGCTGTGTTTAGTGGGGTGTGACTAGTATAAAAGTATAAATGATTTCGATTTTTCTTAATTCAAGATTGAAACAAAGCAACAGATTTTCAGTTTGGTTATTCAAGATAGAAAGGAACATAAAACTGCGTTCTCCTTTAAATTACGGGCTTCTGTTTTATCACACAACACAAGTACGGGATGGAAGGAAGAAGAAGTAGGAGTCCCAATGCCGGAAGAGCGCCAAATTCCAACAACTCTGACTTCTATGACTTCTGTAACGTCCCAACTCTTCCTTATGTTTCATTTGCCTCTCTTCCTTCTGACTCCGACGATGACGACGAAGTGTATGACAATGACGACGAAGTGTATGAACCGGCAGACAGACAGAACAACTGCCTCGGATAAATATTTCAGATAACCATATCAATATTAACTCAACCTGTTCAGTTTGCCTAAATGATTTTCAATTGGCTGAAGAGGCACTCCAATTACCATGCAGCCACATATTCCATGAACATTGTATATCCCTACGGTTGCGATGGCATAATACCTGTCCCATCTGTAGATTCGATCTTCCTCGAAGTTAACTTCACGCTCCTAATTTCTGTCGGTTTCACTTTTCATAATTTAATTTTATTTAAATTACCTGATAATATATATATATCTATATATTTATTGTTTTTTTTACTTAAGTAAAGTGTATTAATTAGAACAGGAGAAAAATTGCATAGCCTGTAAGCCTCTGAGGAGGTCTGAGAGGGTGAAGCCACTATATCCCAAACTGTAAAAAATGTGCCCCAAAAAGAAAATTAGACTAACCTTTTCTGATCACACTTTAAATTGTATATAGTTAACTTGTACAAAAAACAACTAGACATTCCATAGCATTAAAGCTGGAAAAAACAAAGAAAACCAGTGGACCGTGGAGCGTGAATATTACAACAAAGGAAGATAGCTGAAAAATTGAGTCCCTTGGATTCATTAATGCATCCAGAAATGTACAGGGCGCCTGGTTGTCCATTTATTGTAAATGCATCTGAAACGTTCGGTCCAGCTCCTGTTTGGGCTGCTTGGTTCAGCACGTCGATAGGATTCCTATTCCACCATTCTCCTGTGAAGCAAACAGGGTCAAATATTTCAATCGCATTAGGACATAAATTGAAATCAAGCAACATAAAAAATAGAATAGTTGCAGCAAACCAAGCAATGGGGCCTGGTAAAGGTAAAGGGATAAGTGGTTCCCAGCCTTGGCAAGATGATCAAGTCTCCATAGACAGTAGTAGCTCGAAGCCACCAGAGGGTTCCTTCTTGAGCAGTGATGTGAATTTGTGTAACTTAGCCTCCGGAATGGGTATTGTGTTATAAACACATAACTTAATTCAAATATATATATATATATATAGATATGCAAAATCACAAACTAAAAGAAATAGATTACTCCATAATAAATTAAGAAATAATAATTATAAAGTAATATAAATCCATTGAACACTATCAATATATATATAAAGAATTATTTTAAATTAGAATATTTATTACATATATAACTTAAATTATATATAAAAATTAATATCTTATAGGATGATTTAAAATATAAAATTTATTTTATATTGTAATTCTTAGTATACTTTTTGTAATATTATGTTTTTAATAAACAATCGTGATGTATTGAATATTTTATAATTTTAGATTTGAATATGATCTTAATATAAAACATGGTGGCAAGATTTCATATCATTTATCAATATTTTGGTATTTCATCAATATTTTATAATAAATTTATAGGTTTACATTATTAAAGTTTAAGAGTAGAATTTTAATGAAGATTGTTATGATAGTTAATTTTTTTAGAGTAATTTAGAATTTAAGTTTGTTTCAAATTTCTAAGATGTTATCACATCTTATCTTTATCTCTTGTCTTAAATGCATAGTCTACATGTACGAGCTTAATTATTATATCAAATATATTAAGGAGATTTTTCCAATGATGTGATTATATTGTCCTACTACCGTTCCAAGTTCTTTTACGCTAAAGTAATTCACTCTAGGGGTGGTGAGTCCTTAGGGGAGACTTAATAGCTCAACCATGGTTAGTAGTACATCACACACCATACATGCATTGGCATGCAAAGCATCACCTCAACACATGAGGATCTTCCTTGACACACAAGACCTTAGCCTTGACTAGCAAGACTATACAACATCATCACTTTGACATATAGAGCACTTTCCTTAACACATGCTTAACCATTCTTGAGTCCAACACGAGGTTCTTCTCCAAGTTTCTTGAGTCCAACTCAGGCTCTTATAAGGAACTAACTCAACACACGAGGTTCTCCATGCTTTTTTGCCTCTTGCAAAATCTCTCGACATCATGCAGATATCGTCTTAGCAAGAGGTGCATCAAGAGATCCTTCTATAATATATTCTCACTCTTAAGGACTAAGTGGATATACTGATACATATGGCTTCTCCCTCTCCCCATCCGAAAGGGGAGAATCAGAAATTGGATCCTCCATCATAGGAGTATCATGATCCTGGAACATAGATTCTATAGGATTTGAAGGATTAAATATATCCAACAAATGTTTATTTCTTTTCGAATAGTTCCATATTTGTCCTCTTCTTTTTTGGTATGTGAATATAAATAGGACAACTGAAAATATTCAAGTGTCCAATATCTTGTTTTTCACCAATGAAAACCTATTCAAGAATATTTTCTCCCAAGATAGCATGAGGGCTTCTGTTTTGAATAAAAACATCAATGCTAGAGGCTTTTTCCCATAAGGATGTGGGCAGATCATGATCACACATCATGGATTTTGCAGCTTCACATATTGTTCTATTCTTTCTTTCAGCAACCCCATTTTGTTGGAGGTTGTAGGGTACAGTCAGCTGTCTTTTTATCCCTGCATCTCGACAAAATTCATTGAATTCATGGGACTGAAAATATCCTCCATTATCAGATCTCATGGCATGAATGTGATTTTTAGTTTGATTCTCAACCAATGCTTTAAACTCTTGAAACGTGTTGAAAGTTTCACTCTTTGCTTTCAATAAATTAACCAATGACTTGCGAGAGAAGTCATCTATGAAAAGTACATAATACAACTAACCACTCAAGGAGGATGAAAACATAGGACCACATAAATCGGAATGAATCGGATCCCTTTGGATATTTTGGTACTACTTGGAAAACTCTTCTTAATGTTTTTTTCCAAGAATGCAATGTCTACACACACTATCAAAATCAAATTTAATCATGGGCATATATTTCACCATCTTTTGCAATTCAGGTAGCGCCTTGAAATGGAGATGAGAAAGCCTTCTATGACACATCTCACAAGGGCTTACCGTGTTATGGATCATTGCTTGAATGCGTTTTCCAATAACTTTGTAGAGATCTCCCTCTCTAAATCGAATCACTGATGCAGAGTTCAATCTCCATACTTAGGCCATTGGAGCACTTTGTTGTCCATAAAGATAAATCTGAATCTTTTATATTAGAGAAATGAAACAAATAGAAGGTTTTTCTTCAATATGGGACAAATATAATTTCATCCACATGTACTACATCTATTGAATCCAACTAAAAAGTAGGAGATACAATGCCTTGGATCGAATAGGTGGTATTATCTCCAAGCTCCACCTTACATGAAAACTTCTTTTCCTCGAGATATGTGATGGCACTCTTATATCCAGTCATGTGATTGCATGCACTGCTGTCTACAAGCCATGCCTCATCACTAGTTGCAATGGATCCAAAAAGGGAGGAGACAAGATAGTACTTATTCTTTGTCTCTTGATCATCGAATGGATTGTTTCTTGTAGGTTCATCTTCTATAACTATAGAAGCATGAAAAATTCCCTTGAATTTTCCTCTTTGCTTTACATGGAATTATCTTGCATAATGGCCCTTCTTATTGCAATTAAAACATTTAAATTTACACTTATCAATAATTTTGAACTCATTCTCCTTTTCATGAGAGAATTTCTTGTGAGATTTCTTACCTCTTTTCATCAGTACCGCAAGAGAGAGATTCTCTTATTTGGAGGTAGTATACTTGCATTGGATTCGCCCTTTTTCTTGTAAGAAATAATGCCACAATCTCTGAAATTTAGGTTGCACTTCTCGACGATTTACTACATCCAATAATGTCTCCCATGAAGATGGAAGGTCATCAACAACAGTCTATAGGTCCTCAGTGAACAACCATCTAGGTAATAAAAACTATAAAGCATAGGTACCTATTTAACGATAGTGAATGGAGGTATGTCGACAAGGTTGTATGGTTGTAGCTCGCTGTCCACATATATAGATTCCCTATGCATTGTTCCCATCCCCGAAATGGACTCTCCTTATATCCTGCTGGGTCGTTTTAATAAATGAGACATAGTGCGCAAATGTAACCTAACGTTTAGCCTTCCTTGATCCCAACCGGTGTCTCTTCAATGAATGAATGAAAGAAGAAGTGCCCTAATTCCTATGATAAGATGAGGAACTGGATACCTGTGAGAGTCACTATATATAAAATTTATACAACTCTATAGCATGAACACAATGAAGTGAGCCATGTTGTTTTCACATAAGGGAAAGATACAAATAATAAAGAGTGGGCCCTTACATTTGTTCAACTGATCAGAGGAGTGGTAAAGGTGTTGTTGAAAGATCCCAATCTGAAACAATTAATCTATGTTTTCCAGGATGATCCAGGTTGTCTTGCATTTCTAATAAGTTGTTGAATAGTGGGAATTATTGCTAGATTGTATGCGGAATCCCCCGTGAGTGAGACTAGGAAAGGATAGAATATCACAGACATGGAAGAAGTAAAAAAGAAAAAAAAGTGGTCTAAAAGCCTGTGTGGTACTTAAAGTGCACTGTGGATGCCCTCGCATTATATTTTCATTTGATCAAAAGGAAACATCTCAAGGCACAACATTGATTGTCACATCTGTTAGTACTTGATTTGTACCTTTACTTTTGCCCACTTTTGTATTTCTTTTCTTTTCTTTTCTTCATTTTTCTCTATAATTTTATTTTCAATTTTTAGAGCTTTTTATTTGTATTATATTTCTTACTTATATTTATGCTTTTTTATAAGATTATAGGTTATAATTTGGCTTATATTTATTTAAATCTTCCTAAACTATTCAGAAGTATGGTTTTACATATGTGCTAACTTATGTTATGAAATATTTCTCATCATTTCTTAGCATATTTAATTTTACACATTCTGATAGCTTAATAGATGGAGGTTATGCAGACTAGCGTTACCAGAATGTCTGTTTTTCTCTGTTTTAGTAATTGTCATTGGGCACCGATTACGAGAAAATGGAAGTGAATTTCAGAATACCCAAAGAGTTTTTTGTCAAGCACGGGCTCATTCACAAAAACCTCTCTCATTTTTGCAACAGGTGTCATGGTTTGAAATATTTGAATGGATGTTTATGGCTTATTTTTCACGGTTTAAAACATTAAATAATTTACTGTTTTAGTCAAAAACTTTGGGCATGGTTTTCGAGAATCTAGACAAGTATTTTTAAAAACCAAAAGCATTTTTTGTCAAGTACGGACCAATACACAAAAAATTCACTTAGGTTTTACAAAGGTATCAAGGATTGAGAGATATGAAGGGATATTTGAGACCCATTTTTCAGAATTTCACCAAGCTATTTTTTACAAAAATGCCAAATCATGAAAGGGTGTTGTGCAACATCTGTTTTTGAGGAAGGATCATTCGAAACACTTGCTTTCATTATCATCACCTTCGTGCATGATTTTATAGATGGCAATCTTGGAATTCTTTCAAAAAATCATGATCAACATTACTCAATTTGTTCTTTAAATTCAATGCCCTAAAAAATCTTAGCCTCATTGGTTCTGAAAATTGTAAAAACAAATTCGCTGAATTGGCTTGCACTGAAGAAAGGAAAATTTCGTAATTGTGTAAATTCGACAGCACATTAGAGAATCAACATTATGAAGAATCCCACTGGAAAAGTTTGTAGGTTTGAACCAGTCAGCATAAAGTAGGGAAAAAACTCAAAGCAATGTGAGGAAGAATGTAATTTAAAAGATGAACCAAACATCGAACCTGTTTTTTAGAAGGTAGAACAAGAGGAGCAAAACCCTTTCAAGGACGTGTCAACTTCTAATACTTGCAAAGACATTGAAGAAGAAGAAATAGAAACAACTATGATGGATAACAACATTTCCAATGATGAATTTTTGGTTTTGGAACCTTCAAAGGTACAATCAAGACCAAGAACCATATCAAAAAAGAAACTCACGATGAATATGAAGGTTTTTCTAAATCCTAAATTCGAAAAGAAAACCTTGAAATCAAAGAGGTAGCACAGATTGTGGAAAGTATAGGAAAAGGCCTTAGATACTCTTCCGAAATTGATCACAAGATTAAAGGGAAAGATAAATTTTTTAAAAGAGGAATGAATTCAGAATTTATTAATACAAAGGATGAAAGGAAAAATATGGATGTAGAACTGAAACATGAATCATTGGTAAATCAAAAGCATATTGAGAATAGCCCAAGTGAAAACATGGAAATCCCTTTACATCATACAACATCAGAAGTTGAAATGCTTAAGAAATATTTGCAATACTTTAAATCTTAAAATGAGTATTTGTATGATGCTACTGATGCACTAATGAAACCCAAAAAGAGACTAAGGAAATATCTAGAGGAATTCAATCATAAATATCAGGAGCTGATCACAGTTTCAAAAGAAGTGCTTAGAAGGAAAACAATTTTCCAGCAATAGAATCAAGAACCGTTAAAGAAAAAATCAGAACTTCAGGAAAGAATCCAGATAATGGAGGCTGAACATTCTAGACTACAAAGAAGATCTCAACCCTTAGATGGACTTATAGTCCTGGTTGAGGCAACTCGCTAACTATAACTTTAGGGATAAACGAGATACTTGTCCTTTAATTTTTGAGATGAATCCACAAGTTCGAGAAGATACAATTAGGATTCAATTTACTACTTTTAGGAAATAGTTAAGTTTTCAATCTTTTTCCAAATTTGATCCTTAAAAAGTGGATCTGGAAAACTGCTTTGTAAAATGTCTTTGTAATTATAAATAGGAAAGCAGTAGTAGTCCAAAAGGGGTGGTATTTTTGGGAGAGGGATAGCTGATACTATTTGTTCCATCAAGACTTGTAAATGGTTCTCTATAAGTGATTTTGAAAGCTATTTTTGGATCGACATATATATAAGCCGGTTTTAATCTATTAAATTAGCAAATGTTTTAATTGGTTCAATTACCTTGTGTTTACATATTGTAACTTCTAAGAATATTATATTTGTACTTCATTATTCCGGAGATGTTCCATTCCTCCACGGAGACCCTATTGTATATCCAGAGATGTTTATTCCTCCAAGAGAGTGTGGTAACTAGGGTTATTAGATCTTCCATGTGAGGTCGGCCCTTAGTTAGCTGTTTAGGGGTTATTATACTCTCTTAGGAGAGGTCTGCCCCATTAGGGTGAAAAGTCAGTTAGAACACAAGTATAAATAGAGCAGGGTTGTTCCTCATTTATACCATTCATTCACTCACTTGTTATTGGCGCATACGAGAGAGAGAGGTCTGCATAGGAGGAGAAGGATCTCTATTCTTGGACTACATCTTTGTATTGGTTGATTATCTATATTGAGGAAAGATTTGTTGGGTTTTCTACCCCATGAGGGTTTCCTAGGCTAAATATTTGTCTATCTTGTGATTGTGTTTCTTTCAGTGATCTTGCTTGTTAAATTAGGCTAAACTTAACATGATATCAGAGCTAGCTTGAATAGGACATCTTTCACAAGGTGAAAATACCTCTCTCTTCTCCTCTAGTGAAAATTAGGGTTTCTGCAAAAGTTAGTATTTTTGGATTCTGATTGCATGGCTAGATAGCCCTCCTCAAAATCGAAGTTTTGAGCCCTAGATCGAACTTTTTGAATGGGTAGAACTCCGCGAAAGTGAAACCCTAGTTTGGTTTTTGGACCAGAATTGCAGAAAACTAGTAAACCAAAAAAGTGTGCACCTGTGCACTAGTGAACCAAAAAAGCTGCGAACCTGTGCACCAGTAAACCAGAAAAGTGAAGACCAGAAAACCATAAATTATGTTGCAGATCTAGAAGGTGAAAAGTTGACGTTTCCAGAAGCAGAACACACTAGTATTCTATATTCAATCAAGCACATCTCCTAGTAAGTGTTATTCTATCTCTTGAGAAACTTCAATCTCTGTGACCCCCTGGATAAGATGGCTCCAAGCACTAAGCTTGAATACAAGTTAGAGGGTATAGAGAATTTTCGGGCATGGAAATATAGGATTGGTCTCATTCTGGAAGAGAATGATCTTGCACAGTATATCAACGATGAGGTTGCAAAACCCGAGGAAGATGAAGCCAAAGAGAAGTATAGGAAGGACTTGATTAGGGAAAAGAGAATCATTGTTGATTCTATTAAAGACCACTTGATTCCCCAAGTGGCATCCAATAAGACTCCAAAGGAAATGTATGATTCCCTTTCGAGAATGTATGAGGGAAAGAACATCAACAGGAAGATGAACCTGAGATCTCAATTGAAGGGACCAAGATGAATAAAGGAGAATCTATTCAAGACTATTTCTCAAGGGTTTCCGAGTTCAAGGAACAACTAGAGTCTATTGGAGATACCCTTGATGAAGATGAACTAGTCATGACTACTCTAAATGGTCTCAATAGATCTTGGGAGTCATTCATCCAAACTATGTGTGCGAGAAAAGAAAGTATGAAGTTTGATGTTGTATGGGAGGATTGCATTCAAGAAGAAGCTAGGGTTTCCAACAGAGAAGCCTTGCTCAAGGAAGATGACCAAGCCCTGGCCACCCACACCATGAGAAGAAGGAATCAATCCCACTTCAAGAAGGATAGTCACAAGGAGTATCATCCTCCACAAAGATTTCAAAAGAGAAGAGGAACTAATCAATGAAGAGATTACTCCTCATTCCAATGTTTTACATGTCACAAAATAGGACACATTCTAAGGATTGTCCTCTAAAGAAGAAAAAGGGTTTTCACCACAAAATACATCAAGCTCATCTAGCAGAAGATCATAGTGAAGAAGAAGAGGAGGAAAGGCCTCAAAAGAAAAGATCTAAAGTAGAGGAAGAAAAAGATGCAGAAGAGTATGTTCTGTTCTCTGCACTCGCTGGGGAAGTAACACCTGCAGAAGATACATGGCTCATTCATAGTGGTGCTTCAAAGAACATGATAGGTCAAAAGAAGACTCTTTCAAAACTTGAAGAGAATACCTCTCCACAGAAAGTATCCCTTCGAGATGACTATCAATATCCCATCAAGGGAGTTGGTGAAGCAAGTTACAACCTTGATTCTGGAACCCCATTGAAGATGAAGGAGATCTTATATGTACCAGGTTTGAAGATGAACTTACTCTTTATCTTAGCTTTGGATAAGAAAGGATATAGGGTTGCATTCAGAGATAGGAAAGTACTAATGTGGCCCAGAGGAAAATCAATTGAAGATACAATTGTTATTGGTGAAGAGGAAGGAGGTCTATACAAACTCAAGGTCCATCCAGAAGTTTCCCTTGTGCATGAAGCCACTAGCCCAAATGAGCTATGGCATAGGAGGCTTGCACACATTAAGTACAAAGCACTACCTCATGTGAGCAAGGTAGTTATAGGACTTCCAGAGTTAAAGATTGATCATGATGGCACATGCAAAGGATGTGTAAAATGGAAGAATATCAAGAACCCATTTCCAAAGAGTGAAATAAAGACTACGAGTACCTTGGAATTCATTCATTCAGATGTATGTGGACCAATGCCCTCCACATCTTTGAGTGTATATGAATACTATCTTACATTTATTGATGACTATTCAAGAAAGACTTGGATATACTTTCTAAAAGGAAAGAATGAAGTCTTTGGAAAGTTCAAGGTGTTCAAAGCCTTGATAGAAAATCATTCAGAAAAGAAGATCAAAATACTCAAGACAGATAATGGCGGAGAATATACTTCAAAGGATTTTGAAGAATTTTGTAAAGAAGCTGGAATCAAGAGGGAACTAACCACTCCCTACAATCATCAACAAAATGGTGTTGTGGAAAGAAAGAATAGAACTATTATGGAAGCAGTAAAGACAATGATACATGATCAAGACCTACCTATGTACCTATGGGATAAAGTAGCTAGGACAGCAGTCTATGTGCAGAATAGACTATCTCGTAGTGCTCTTGATTTCAAAACCCTAGAAGAAGTCTTCACAAGAAAGAGACCTAAGGTAAGTCACCTCAAGGTATTTGGATGCCCAATATACATTCACATTCCAAAAGAAAAGAGGACCAAGCTAGATCCTTCTGGGAAGAAGGTAATATTTGTTGGATATTTTCAAGCATCCAAAGCATTCAGAATTTACATCCCAATTTTCCATCATATGGAAATAAGTAGGGATGTGACATTTGATGAAGAAGCAGCTCTCAAGAGATCTAGGAAGTGCTAGTATGAAGAAGTATATGAAGAAGATGCACCTTCCAGAATTGCAGAGGCTGTACCCAACCTTGAAGATGTAACACCTGAAGACCATGACATGTTAGAATCACAAGAACCCCCTATCACAAACATATCAAGAAAAAGAAGGCCGGCATGGGCAAGAGATATTATACTAGGAGTAGAAACGTATGGAGCTCCTGAAGGCTCCACTAGAGTGAGCAAGAAACCAAAGTCATTTTCCAACTATATGGCTTTGATGTGTCATCTAGTAGATCAAGAACCCACTAGTTATGAAGAGGCATCTCATAAGAAAGAGTGGGTAGAGGCAATAGCTGAGGAGTACGATTCAATAATGAATAATGATGTTTGGGATATAGTTCCCAAACCTAAAGACAAAAGTGTGGTATCCTCCAAATGGATATACAAAATAAAGCATGCTGCGGATGGTAGCAATGAAAAATATAAGGCAAGGTTTGTAACCAAAGGATTCTCTTAGAAGGAGGGAATTGAATATGAAGAGACATTTGCACTAGTTGCAAGGTACACTTCCATTAGAACCATCATGGCACTTGCATCCATGATGAAGTGGAAATTACACCAGATGGATGTAAAGACAGCCTTCTTGAATGGTGTGATTTAGGAAGAAGTGTACATAGAACAACCACAAGGATTTGAGGTAGAAGATGGCATAACCCATGTGTGCAAAGTAAAGAACGCTTTGTATCGGTTGAAGCAAGCTCCCAGAGCTTGGTATGGAAGAATTGATAGTTTCTTGAAAAGATTGGGATTTACCAAAAGTAAAGTTGATCCTAATATTTATCTCAAGGTTGTGGATGATGAACCTGTCATATTGTTGCTATATGTGGACGATCTATTTCTGACTGGAAATGGGAAACAGATTATCGAGTGTAAGAAGAAGCTCTCTTCAAAGTTTGAGATGAAAGATATCGGATTGATGCACTACTTCATAGGTCTAGAAGTATGGCAAGGACTAGAAGGAATCTTTCTCAACCAGGGTAAGTATGATGTGGAAATATTGAAAAGATTCGATATGTTGGAATGCAAAGCCATAACCACTCCCATGGATTCCAACTTGAAGTTGTTAGCTTATGACTCTTCAAAGTTAGTGGATGTGACTCTGTACAGATAGATTATTGGGTCATTAATGTATCTAACGAATACCAGACCAGACATATGCTTTGCGATGAAAACCTTGAGTAAGTATCTAGTGGAAACTAGATGAGTTCACCTGATAGCTGCAAAGCATGTGATGAGGTACCTAAAGGGTACGATAGATTTTGGTCTACGTTATCATGGAGATCATGACTTCAGATTGTATGGATACACAAATATTGATTGGGCAGGAAGTGTATCAGATAGGAAGAGTAGATCAGGTGGATGTTATTGTCTAGGATCTGCCATGATCTCGTGGTTTAGCAAGAAGTAGTCAAGTGTGGCTCTCAGCACAGCTAAAGCAAAATATATAGCTGCTTGCTTTGCTAGTTGTGAAGTAGTATGGCTTCAGAAGTTGTTATCAGGATTGTTTGAATTAGAGATGGACCCGACTGTGATCTTGTGTGACAACCAGAGTTGTATCAAGATGACAGAGAATCCAATATTCCATGATAAATCAAAGCACATAGAGATCCATTATTTCTATATACGGGATATGGTGCAGAAAGGAGCTATCAAGCTCGAGTATGTGGGCATTGATAAACAAGTTGTTGATATATTGACCAAACCTCTATCTCGAGTAAAGTTTGAGTATTTCCGAGACAAGCTTGGTTTTGTTCAGAAGGACCCTCCTCGAAAGGGGGAGTGATATGGTCGATGATGATATTTTCATACTAGTATCAATGTGGATACCTGTATCGATGATGAGATTGCCTATATTGACGGTAAGTTCAATACTGAGGATACCTGTATTGATGAGGACATTATATCGATAATGAGGATACCTGTGTTAATGAGGATATTGTTTCGATGATGGGGATACTATATAGATGATGTGGATACTGTATCGATGATGTGGATACTTGTATCAATGATGAGGATACATGTATTTATGATGAGGTTACCTGTTCCAACAATGAGGTTGATGATGAGGTTATCTGTTCCGACGATGAGGTCGATTTAGTGGTACTTAGACCTTGTCTAAGAGGACTATTGGGATTGCATCATCCTTGGACTCATGCCCTAAAGTGATAGGGATTGATCATCCCATAAGTGGATCAGGATTGCATCATCCTTGGACTTATGTCCTAAACTGATAGGGATTGATCATCTCGTAAGTGGATCAGGATTGAATCATCCTTGGACTTATGTCCTAAAGTGATAAGGACTAATCATCTTGTAATTTGATTCGGGATTGCATCATCCCTAGACATGGTGAGGTGTGTTAAAGTGATAAGGATTAATCATCTTATAAGTTGATTCAGGATTGCATCGTCCCTAGACATGGTGAGGTGTCTTAAAGTTATAAGGATTAATCATCGTGTAAGTTGATTCAGGATTGCATCGTCCCTAGACATGGTGAGGTGTCTTAAAGTGATAAGCACTAATCATCTGTAAGCTGAATCAGGATTTCATCGTCCCTAGACATGGCGAGGTGTCTTAAAGTCAGAAGGATTGATCATTATGTAAGTTGATCTGGATTGCATCGTCCATGGACATGAGAGATGTCTTAAATTGAAAGGAATTGATCATCTCGTAAGTGGATCAGGATTGTATCATCCTTGGACCTATGTCTTAAAGTGAGAGGGATTGATCATCCTGTAATAAGATCTTGTGCATTGCAGAGTATGCTGCTATGTTGATGCTGCTGATCGAGAGGATCCAGATGTTGATCGTGATGATCTAGATGACGATGCTGCTGATTGTGATGGTATAGATGACGATGTTGTTGATTGTGATGGTCTAGATGATGATTCTGTTGATCATGATGATCTAGATGACGATGATGCTGATCAGTAGATCCAGATGATGAGGATGTTGATCGAGTTATCCAGATGATGATGATGTTGTAGCTGATCAAGTGCTGCAGAAGATGAAAACTCAATACTGACGATGTTGATGTTCCAGTATTGATTATGTTCCAACATCTGAATGAGTTACTGATGATGATGCATAAAGAAAGCTTCCACTGATTTATAGATGTATCATGTATCATGTAGTGGATGACTCCTTGCTCCTGCAGATGTTATAATATCCTTCTCGTTAAGGGGGAGTGTTAACACCTGATTTTTACACCTCATAAATATAAAGTGTGAAAGGAATAGGGTTAGAGAAACATACCTGATAAAGGCTTGAAGCCCCAGTCTTCCTCCATGGTTGACGGACAGAATAGGGGAAATTAATATGTAAAGGGCTAAGAAGGAATAGCCCATAATAAATTCACAAAGAAGTATGGGAAGGAGCTTGCTAAGTGAATAAATAACGCCAAATCCTAAGTCCGACATCCTAAAGTATTATAAGGACTAAGTCTCGGCAAGAGAACTGCCGTGGATGCGAAGTGAAGCCAAATCCACGGTTCAAGATCCATCTCATCAAGAAGCTGCGTGATGGATAACCAAAAAGGTGGTAGCGATGGGTGATACCGCTGGACAGATGGCAGCTGGAGGGCTCGTCGTAGGAAGAAAAGCGGTAAACAAGACCGTCATAAGGGCACACAATACCAAGGTAGAAAAAGCATAAAGCAATCCACGGTGCGGAGAGTAGGTATCCTAGATCGACGGTGTGGAGATGAAAGAAGATGCACGAAAGAATGGATAGTGAGCCCCGTCATCGGGGAAAGGGTTGAACATTAAATGTTTCGCTTATCTCCACCATAGATGCAAAGTGGAATAAGATCTACAGTCCAAGATTGATCTCGTCGAGAAGTGGCATGATAGATACCTAAGTAGGTGGTCACGATGGAAGATACCGTTGGACAGGTGTCAACGCCACAAGCGATCGCGGGGAAGGAAAGTGGTATCTAAAACCATTCTGGGAAAACATCGATGCTGCTCTGTGGACACGTGGTAGCAGTGGAATGACATAGAGGGGGTCCTAACTGGGATCCGATGGAGGGTAGGAAAAAATTGTCACATCAGAGGATTAAATAAGGATTTAGATCCGATGGCCAAAAATCAACTATGAAGAATCAGCGGCCGGGATTGTCGGACAAGTGGTGGATAAGACCGAGGGTTAAGTAAAGGAAGATTTATATATAAAACCCTCAGTGGATGTAGTAGGAATTTGTTTATTTGGAAAACTGTCAAGGTCTGGAATCTTTTCGGTGGGTGGGAGACAGCGAGGGCGACTGGGCTCTATACAGGAGCATTCCAGAAGATTTGCTAGAAACAGGTAGGCCCTTTCGACTGAGACTTGTGAGTAAAGTAGATAATTCAGTAGAACCATGGAAGAGGGTTCCGCTATGAGCACAAGTAGAGTTAAGAATGCCCTGGAAGATACAGATGGTAGTATTTTTGACACAGTTACTCAACTGCCCGTGATTGAGATAAAAAGAAGGATGAAAGGCCTACAGGATGAAGGTACAGATGTACATAGGGCTTTTCAGTCGTCTTTCATTTTGTTTTGTCTAGACCAAATCATGTTGTTTCCCGAGTTCGTCTCTTGGTGTGTATCCAACTATGAGGGATCTCAGAGAGTTATCATGAATAGCCGATAGAGTAAAATTGTCTGTTCTATAGAACCTTCGGTGGTGCATCGATCGTTTGAATTCCCTATTTTTCTCTCACCTGAGTCCGAAGAGTTCTCCGAAATAGCACTAGTAACCCTCTATCATAAGAGTCCTCTCAAGAGTCGGAAATACTTTTTGACCACTTGCCTAAAACCAGACCTGGAAATTGAAGAAACCCCTTACCCAGTAGATGTTAGCCTATTTCATACCAATACCCAATTGGTTCTGTCATTACTTGCACAGTTTTTTGGTCTTGATAGTGATAGGGGGGTAGCATAAGTGAAATTAAGTTTGCTATATAGAATAAGCGTCGGCCCGCCCCTGGTCAGTTATGAGTCAGTCGCTGGTCTCAGGTTCAAAAATTTTATAGCAGAAAGCATTAACGCCAAATTGGCGTCTTTCTTGAACACTATATGTTTCCGATTTCAGGCCCATCTGATGAAGTTGGTTATGGACAGTAACCACAATTAGTTACGTTTCCCGCCGGAATTTTATGCAAGTCACCTAAAAGACACCATGTTCAATTACATGAATTCTATGTTATCTGTGTTGTACAAATTATTTTTTGAAGAAGGGATGCCAAGAGTATTTCCTAAAATGAAAACCTTGTTGCAGTTGAAAAGGGAAGTAGCAGTAGGAGACTAGTTTTTATCCAGAGACTCTACAGTCATCCGGTTGTATGGGTTTACACACGAGCCTTACGTGCTACCGGCTATTTTGAAATCCAGAATTTTCTCTTTGGAATTTATCAAACAAAAGTTAATCTTCGAAGACGAGCTTTTTGCAAAATTTAGGAAAGGAACAGATTTGAAATTTCGTAGGGTCATTGGCCCATTCATCGTAAACAACAAAGAGGGTATTGCGGAAGTGCAAAAGTTGATGGCATAATTTGAGTTTGAAAAAGATGTGGTAGTAAGCTATGACCCTTGTCATATAATCTCTAACAGAAGGAAGTTGAATAACCAGAGCAATTTCGAGGATAAAGAAATAGAAGGGTTACTGGCCAGAAGGAATTTGTTGCAGTACAAACCAGAAGACGAAACGGCCCCCGGCTTGCAAGGCGAGGAGCTCACTTTGTTGAAGGCAGCTATAGAAATGGAAGAAGTGCCTAAGACTGCCGAAGTGGGAGAGAAGAGGAATTTGCATGAAATATTAGAAGCGTATGATGAAGAAAGAGGAAAGAGATGCAGAGTTGGGGACCAGGAATTGGCCCAAACACAAGCTGTCGTGACTATTTCAATGGAAGCTGAAGATAATAGAGAAGAACAAAATCCAATTTCCAGTGTAGAGGTAGTGGAGTACAATTTCCAAGAAGCTCAGGAAAGTGGGGATACAAGTAAGTTCTCTTCAAGAGAGAATATGTTTGAGAAATATGCATAGGACAAGCAGGCCTCAACTCAGCAGATATATGACCTGTTACCAAAGGCTCGAAATTTGTCGAAATCAGGCGTCTCCCTAGTAGCCAGCTGAAATGTGAAGGAAGGTACTCTAAATGTGGCAGTGGCTACCTCAAGTAAACTGACCGAGGTAACGTATGATTTAACAAAAATATCGGCTCCCGATAAGGTCCAGAAGCATAAGCAGCTAGGGGACGTTATTTATGAAGATTACATACAGGCGAAGCTGAAAGTAGATAAGTTTGGAGAAATAATCAGTAAAATGGACACTCAGTTGAGACAAGAAAGACATGAGAACAAAGCGCACTAGTAGCAAATCAGGAAAATACAATTATATCTGGTTGCTAGTGATGGTAGCAGTAAAGCTACTAAGAAATTGTTGACAGAAAAGGAAAACCTGATCCAAACATTATAGAAGAAAGCCAAAGTCTCAAATACCCAGTTGATCCAAACTCTTGAAGTGACTAAGTTGGAACAGGAGAAAGAATCCTTAGTCAAGGAACTCAGTGAAAGCCGGGCTGAATTGCTAAAGTTGACTGAGAAAAAGGCAGATTGGGAAAAGGATAAAGTAAGTTTGGAGGAACAGATTGAAGACTTGAAAGATAACTTGGCCATTTTGAGCATGCGGCCTACCCAGGAAAATCAGGAGAAGGAGAAAAATGATACTAATAGCCTCTCGCGAGCTATGTCTGAAGTTAGTCTCAAGGAAGTAGAGATCAAAGAACTGAAGGAAAGGACTTCGAAGCTAGAAGAACAGAACATGCATATGGAAGAAGAAGTGAAAAAATTGCAGAAAGAGAATAAAGGGCTGATAGTAACAAATCATCGATTTGTCTCCTAAGTAGCTTGGTATATCCCTATGCAGATGGGCAGAGATCTAATCTGGGATGAGATTATAGAGATCGCTACAAATCTCAGACCATACTTAATCTCCTTGAACACTCGGGAGAGAGCGATAAAGAAATCTTTGAAGATTTATGCATTAACCAGAAGAAACTTGCAACTCAGACCTAAGGAAATAACTCGAGACGCCATAGAATTCTTTAAACCTTAGTCTGAAGAAAAATTGAGTGCTCTGGGTATAAAAATCAGAGTGGTTTCTATCACATGGGCATGGAGGACGCTACATAAGTTTTCCCTCGTAGAAGAGCTTGAGGACCGATGTGCATCGATGAACTAGCAAATTGCAGAGATAAAGAAAAGGTTCGAGAAAATATTCCAGAAAGGGTTGCCTTCTCTTTGGAACTAAAGCAATGAACTCATCCTACATAATGATTACAAAAACCTGTTGTGTGCCAGAAAGATGGATCATGAAAAATTCCAGATGGTGAGCCGGATCCTCACGGGAAAAATACCGATGGAAAAGCTTGCACCTCATTTTGAAATCTTGAACCGGCTAAGAATTTTGAGTGAGGGAGCTTTCATATTGTCAAATGACGAAAGTGTGGAGCTAAAAGTATTCGTGAGAGAAATGGCGTCGCATGAGAGCATCACGGCTAACCAGTGGGGTTACGTGGATAATTATGGGAGAATGAAACATTCACTTTAGAATATTTAGTAGTGGTTATTTGCTCTTTTATTTTCGAAGGGGTTGATGTTATGAGCAAAAGACTTCTAAGACATTCCTATTTTTGAAAAGTAATTTGTAATATTTTTTGAGGCGGCTAAATGAATAGCCAGCTGGAACTTTTATGCTTACTATGTTTAGTTTACTATGATGTTAATTTCATTCGGTAATAATACCGACAGATGTAAAAAAATAGTTAGGACAGCTCTACCTATTTTTTGTTTGAAAACAGTTATGGAAAACCAATTTTGATGAGATGGCATATGGTTGTAACTATTTTCTGTTCAGAAGGGGCCGAGCCTAGAGATCGAGGACAATTATATATACATTTGTAATCGAGGACATAAGGGATGGAAATCTTATGAAAAAACAATTTGTGTTTTTGATGATCAGTTTGTAAGACTTTTTTCTTTGAGTTGTTTAATAGAAATTGCAGAGCTGAAGCCTGTGTTTTTACAAGGATTCTTGTGTAATCGGTCTGGTAGTCTATATCTTTCTTTTCGCATGTGCAAATGTGGTTCTTCTCTTTGTTATTCCATTCTATGTTATTTCCTTTCATGCTTGGATCAGGGTAACAGTTAAGTAGAATTCATAGAGATTATGCTCTGCTTAGCTTATTCCAAGTATTTCACAAAATATATTCTGCTAAAGTTGATGTAGGATTCATCCTTGATATATTCCTTACATTGATGGACTGTTTCTTTTCTCTTCTATTCCACAAATTAAATCTCTTTGACTACTAGCTGCTTGCTACCTCGCCCTTGTGAATGTGTCTGCAAAATCTTTGTGAATATTGTTTTCAGAACTTGTTAAATGTGACTCCATTGTCAAGATGAAATTCATGTGTTTTCAACCAAACATTTCATGAATCCTTTTTGTTTCCTAAAAATGAAATCTGATCTTCTGTATAATTGTTGTAATTGAATATCTTAGCCATGAATGCTGGTGTTCCTTTTTCATTATTGACAATCTTGATTATTCCAGTCCTTTGACAAGATAATAGAGAGAGCCCTCTCTGTTTATCTTTGATCAGAAGCGTAAACCAAAGATTGGTTAGTAGTTACCTAAGATTACCCTCTTTCAACCTTGGGGGTCAATTTTGGTGTTAACAAATTGGCACCGTTGTCGGGGAAGAGATTGTTTCACAGTCCCTGGAAGAATGACATATACGTCAGAATTTCAAAGAATAAGAGAAATCCCTGTGGGAAAACAGAGGGTTCCGCAGTTTCAAGAAGGTTGAATAATTTTTGTCCTCGCGACTCCACTTACCAAGACTAGACAATTTAAGAAGACTCCACTAGAGAAATATCAGTACACCAAAGCATACTATTGAATAAATTCCAAAGGAATCCTAGCCTCAAGAAAGATCCATACGAGAGGTAACCGTTTCCCTGAAATCCTGTTAGGAGTAGACAACCCTGAAAGTTTACTCAGACAAAAATCTGTGAAAGATCGGGATAGTGCTCCTAGCATCGAGACTATTTATTTTTTAGAAGATACATCCACCTTTCAGAGATTGGATTTAGAGATTGATATTAGCAAACCATTTCCAAGAACCAAATCTGAACCATACTTAAGCCTGGGCAAAGGAACTCTGAATAATCTTGAATCATATCTTTTAGACCCTGTGTGGTTGGATTTTAAAATCCTTTCCAAAGCCAAAGTAAATAAGCCCATTTCTCAGATCCCCCAAGCCCACATCACAGCCCTAGTCAGTAATCCTACTCAGAATATTCCCCCACAGACAATCCTAGTCAGTAATCCTGCTCCAAATCCACATAGACCTATGGCTGTCAGATATGTGCCTTTGGTCCTGCCTGCTACCTTAAACGACCTCCCTCAGAATTACGCCCAGAGAATTGTTTGTTATAATGGAGAGGGAGACTGATCATCCAAACAACATGTTCATAGATTCGAATATTTTTTAGACCTGGAGGAAGTGGACCACGATGATGCTAAAATGAGATTGTTTGCTCAAAGCCTATTTGGAGAACCTAAGAAATGGTTTAGGCAGCTACCTAATGCATCCATGGCCGATTTTGCAGCTTTTAAAGTATTGTTTCTAGAAAGATGGGAAACCATGGGAAGTCATGCTATAGTCTTATCCCAGTATAATCATTTAAAGAAAGGCGGGTTTGAATCAGTCCATGAGTTTTCTCCCAGATTCATGAAAGCCTACAATTCTATTCCCGATGATCTAAAACCTTCGGTAGGCATTGCAAAGCTCCACTATGCAGATGCCTTTGATGGATATTTCTCGTGCACATTGAGAGAAAGAAAATCCGCCTCACTGCCTACCATGTTGAAGGATGCCTTGGAGGTGGAGGCTAACATGATGGCTTCTGGGAAAATGAAGGGCAAAATGGAAGCAGACAAGAAGAAGCAAGAAAACCAAGCCTCTTCTAGTGATGCTGAATTCGATACCATGATGAGAACTATGGAGAAATTGCTGGATAGGTTATCCATAGAGAATAAGCCTTCTGCTAGGGAACAACCCGAAAATCAAATAAGGAACCCTAATTTTAGAAGGCCACCCCCACCAAGAAATCCATGAAACCAAGAAGATTATCAGATAAGACCTCCATTCCCTGAGAATTTGGTAGACGAAGAAGGACCTAAAAACCGTGATGCTGACCAGATATATCTCTTTGATACCCTTGAACACACAATCCATTTGACTAAGAAGGAGCACGATTTTCTCACCAAGGGGAGTGTTGATAAGGCCGCAGAGTTCGATTCTGAACAATATCAAATGGGTTACATGAATGTTGTGGATGAAATCCAAAGAAAAATGAGGTTGAGAAATAGAGAAATACCAATAACTAAAGGGCATTTTGCCCAGAGTCAGTCCCCTAAGACTCAACAGAATACAGATAAACTAAAGGGGAAACATCCAGTGGATCATATACATAAAGTTTCAGAAGATGGAAGGCAGCATTCTAAAGAGGGTAGGCAACCAGAAGTAACCGAAATAGGGAAGCTGACCCCAATATTTAGCTTGAAGGCTGAACTGCCAAAGGTAAATATCTCTATTCCCCTGAATGAACTATTAAGAGTTAATGAATATAGGGAAGAGATAACTAGCCTAGTAAAGGGGCAGGCTGGAAATACACAAGATATGTTGGAAGTGACGGATTTATCCCCCACTATAATCTGCGGTTCCAAAATGGAGGAACCAGATGATGAAGAAGTCCCTCCCTTCTACTTGAGCCTGAATATCCACAACAAGTTACTACACAATGCCCTGATAGATTCTAGAGCTTCGCATAACTTGATGCCAAAGTCGGTAGTAGACTTATTGGGGTTAGAGGTCACTAGACCCTACAAAGACCTATATTCTTTTGATTCCAGAAGGGTACCCTATTTGGGGCTGATTAAAGATGTGGTGGTAACCCTCACCCATATTCTAGTGAAGAGTGTCATGATGGACATAGTTGTAGCTGATCTACCTGCTAAGTTTGGGATGTTGTTATCAATATCCTGGGTAAAGAAGCTAAAGGGAACCATGCAGATGGATTTATCTTATGCTACTATACCACTATTCGGAAGAAATAGGGAGCTATACAGAGAAAAAAGGATGGATTATGTAGTCAGCAGTGATCACAAGCCTGAGAATCACCCTATTTTCACTGTGGACACATACATGGGTTCCTCCATCCTTTTTAATGATGGTCCACATGCTGATCCTAGACCCCAATTTTTTCATGATGTAGAAGAAGACAAAGAGTTTGCAGCAAGGCATGAAGCATCAGAGAGGCGGAAAAACCAAGAAGGATTGTGGAAGATGTACTTTGATGGTTCACTAAACAAAACTGGAGCTGGGGCTGGGGTTTGGATCATACCTCCAGACCAAGAATCTAGGGCCCTATACTATAAATTGACTTTTGAATGCACAAACAATGTGGTTGAATATGAAGCTCTACTATTAGGACTGAGAGCTATGAAAGACTTGGGATCCAGGAGAGTACACATATTTGGAGATTCGGAACTGGTGGTGAACCAGGTAAACGATAGTTATCAGGAAAAGCACCCCAGGATGAGAGCTTATAGAAATGAATTCCGGGACATGTTTGGAAATTTGTTTGATGAACATAAGATCTAGGCAATCCCAAGATGTGACAATCAAGTGGCTGACTCCTTGGCCAATACTGCAGGTGGTTTTAAAGCACCCATTTTTTCCCAAGAAAAATACGAGGTCGAAGTGATAAACAGACCATCCATCCCAGACAATTCCAAGTATTGGCAAGTGTTTGAAGACGACCTACAAATTAGGAGATTTGTAGAACTATCTCATGAGTTTGCTAATGTTCAGATCGATACAGAGAATGAGAATGTAGAAGGTCTAGTGGACCAAGAGCAGTCAGAAAGGGATAAGAAAGGAAATAGGGGTTGGAAGAACACTCTAGGAGGCAAAGACATTGTCCAAATAAAAAGAAACTATATTCCCAAAGGACTGATACCTCTATAAAATATCTTTGACCAAGACGATGTGGCAAAGAATCCCAAATTTGAACCTCCCAAGGATACAGTAGAAGATAAAAATTTAGGTTCTGTTGGGGAACCTCGAATGGTAAAGTTGTCTAAAAAATTGGAGACCAGGAGGAAAAAGCAGTATGTTGATTTGATGAAAAAATATGTTGCTTCTTTCGCCTGGATCTATGAAGAGTTAAAGAAATATGATACTTCAATAATCTAGCATTCCATCCCCATTCAACTTGGAGAAAAACCTTTCAAACAGAAGTTGAGAAGAATAAATCCCAGGTTGGTACCGTTGGTAGAAAAGGAGATCAAGAGGTTGTTCAATGCGAAAATTATTGTCACTTTGAGATTCCCTCAATAGGTGGCTAACCTAGTTCCTGTAAGAAAAAGGAATGGGGAAATTAGAATCTGTATAGACTTCAGAAATTTGAACAGAGCATCCTTAAAGGACAATTACCCTCTACCCAAAATGGAGCACATCCTATAGAAGGTAGTAGGGGCAGAAAGGATTTCTACAATGGATGGTTTCTTAGGGTATAATCAGATCAAACTCAGTCCAGAAGATCAAGAAAAGACTTCTTTCACCACTCCATGGGGTACTTTCATGTATGCTAAGATGCCTTTTGGATTGATGAACGCTGGAGCTACTTTCCAGAGAGCAATGGACATCGCCTTCGCTAAAGAGAAATACAAGTTTCTGGTGGTGTACATGGATGATATAATAGTATATTCAAAGTCTGATGATGAGCACCTCAAACACCTAGAACATGTTTTTAAGAAGTGCATAAAATATGGTATCTCCCTCAACCCAAAGAAATCCCACTTTGCTTTAGAAGAGTCTAAGCTCTTGGGACATATTATTTCTAAGGGAGGTATTAAGATTGATCCTGAGAGGGTTAGTGCGATCCAGAAAGTTGGAGAACCCAGAAGTAAAAAGGAGGTGCAATATTTTATTGGACAAGTGGGTTTTTTGAGAAGGTTCATACCTAGCTTTGCTGAGATTATGATGAGCATTACCAATATGCTGAGAAAGGAAAAATAGATAAGGTGGACGAAGGAAACAAGAGACATTTTCAAAAGAATAAAAAATTCTATTTCCGAGGCCCCTGTATTAGCAAGCCCTGATTTTTCTAAAGATTTACTGATTTTTTCTTATGCTTCTGAGCATACAGTAGCAAGAGTGTTGCTGTAGAAGAATGATCAGAATGTCGAACAACCAATTGCTTTTTTCAGCAGAGTATTGAGAGATGCAGAATTAAAATACTATATGATGGAGAAACAGGCTTATGCTTTAATCAAGTTGTTGAAATATTTCAGGGTCTATATTCTCGATTCACACATCATTGCCCATGTCCCAAATAGTGCAGTAAAAGGCATCCTCACCCAGGTTGATCCAGAAGGAACAAGAGCAAAATGGATTGTTGTGCTGCTAGAATATGACCTGGAAATAAAGCATACCAAACTAATAAAGGGGCAAGGGTTAGCAAAATTGATGACCAAAGCTAACTATGACTCTTTGCAACTAATTTTTTTGCAAGACTCTTTATGCCAGCTAAACGTAGGATTACAAATAATGTCCGAATTTCTCGCATCTCCCTGGTACTCTGACAGTGTTTATGTATTGCAAAATTTACAGGCTCCAACAGGATTAAGTAAGAGCAGGGCCAGAGCTGTAAAATTAAAGGACACAAAATACTATATCATGAATCAATTCTTGTACTGGAAGGATCCTGGAGGCGTACTACTAAATTTCCTGTTAGAGGATGAAGCCAAACATACTAAGAGGGAATTTCATAAGGGGGATTGTGGTGTTCACCATTCTTGGAAGGTCACAGTGAACAAGATCTTGAGGGCTAGTGTCTATTGGCCCACCATGTTCACAGATGTGTATAAAGAAATAGTAACCTATCACCAATGTCAAATTTTTGAAGGAAAGAGGAAAGTCGTATCACTACCTCTTCACCCAGTCATAGTAGAAGCTCCTTTTCAACAATGGGGACTGGATTTCATTGGGGAGATAAACCCTAACTCTTCTAGGAAGCACAGGTGGATATTGACGGCCACATATTACTTCAGAAAGTGGATAGAAGCTATACCTACCAGGAATGCAACAGAAAAATGTTATTATGGACTTTCTGGAGGATAATATCCTATCTAGGTTTGGTTGCCCCAAAAGGATCGTGACTGATAATGCACCTGCATTCTGTTCTAAGAAGATGGTTAATTTCTGCCACAAATATCATATCAGTCTGAACCACTCTATGGCCTACTACCCCCAAGGAAATGGTATGGAAGAATCCTCAAATAAAAGCTTAGTAAATATCATAAAGAGATTATTGGAAGAGAATAAGAGGGCATGGCACACTAAGCTGAAGTATGCCCTCTGGGCTGATAGAATAAGCACTAAAAGGGCCATTGGAATGTCTCCATTCTAGTTGGTGTATGGAGCCGAAGTGGTTTTTTCAGCTTCTTTAGGGTTATCACTTATGAGGTTGCTGCAAGGTTTAGAAGAAGAAATGAATCATATGCAAAGGAGAGTGAACCAGATAATTGAGTTAAATGAACTAAGAACTAAAGCCTATGACAGAGTATAAGGACACCAAGAAAAGATGAAAGAGGCATTTGATAAGAAGACCAAGGAAGATAAATTTCAGGTGAATGACCTGGTTCTGAAATGGGACTGCCCAAGAGAAGACATACATGGTAAATTTGACCACATGTGGATGGGTCCATACATCATTGCTGCACCCAGAGGAACCAACTCTTTTATACTGGAAGAACAAGATGGTTCTGCCTGGTTGGGAGGACCAGTCAATGGAAGATTTTTAAAGAATTATCTGTCCTAGACGAGCCAGGTAATTCATGTACCATAACTTATACATACTTTTTCTTTTCTTTTTTCAGTTGTTTGAAGGTTTAATGGCGAACCAGAAGACTTGAAGCCCGAAGTGAAGGCCCTAAGGTCTGAAAGGGGAGGCCATGCAATTTTTGTTGTCTTTTTTGTTTTTCTTTAAGTATTCTACCCGGAGGCGAAGGCGAGCGTAGTTCCCAGCATCAGGTTCTGAGAGAAGTTTTCAGACTAAGGCCACAAGGAAATCTGCCCAATGGATCAGGAACTTAGTCTAAGGAGTTCTTTGCTACCTCCCAGGGAGGATAGCATCCCCGAGTTGGAGATAGTTATTAACACCTGATTTTTACACCTCATAAATATCAAGTGTGAAAGGAATAGGGTTAGAGAAACATACCCGATAAAGGCTTGAAGCCCTAGTCTTCCTCCATGGTTGAGGGCTAGAATAGGGGAAATTAATATGTAAAGGGCTAAGAAGGAATACCCCATAAGAAATTCACAAAGAAGTATGGGAAGGAGCTTGCTAAGCGAATAAATAACCCCAAATCCTAAGTCCAACATCCTAAAGTATTATAAGGACTAAGTCTTGGCAAGAGAACCGCCATGGATGCGACACGAAGCCAGATCCATGGTCCAAGATCCATCTCGTCAAGAAGCTGCATGATGGATAACCAAAAAGGTGGTAGCGATGGGTGATACCGCTGGACAAATGGCAGCTAGAGGGCTTGTCACGGGAAGAAAAGTTGTAAACAAAACCGTCATAATGGAACGAGATACCAAGGTAGTAGAGGCATAAATCAATCCATGGTGCAGAGACTAGGTAGCCTAGATCGACAGTGCGGAGATGAAAGAAGATGCACGAAAGAACGGACGGTGGGCCCCATCATCGGGGAAAGGGTTGAACATTAAATGTTTCGCTTATCTCCACCGTAGATGCAAAGTGGAATAAGATCTAAGGTCCAAAATTGATCTCGTCGAGAAGTAGCATGATAGGTACCTAAGACGGTGGTCAGGATGGAAGATACCATTGGACAGGTGTTAACGCCATAGGCGATCGCGGGGAAGGAAAGTGGTATCTAAAACCACTCTGGGAAAACATCGATGATGCTCTGTGGACACGTGGTAGCAGTGGAATGACATAGAGTGGGTCCTACCTGGGATCCGACGGAGGGAAAGAAAAAATTGTCACATCAGAGGATTAAATAAGGGTTTAGATCCAATGGTCGAAAATCACCTGTGAAGAATCAGCGGCCAGGATCATCGGGAAAGTGGCGGATAAGACCGAGGGTTAAGTAAAGGAAGATTTATATATAAAATCCTCAGTGGATGTACTAGGATTTTTTTTATTTGGAAAACTGTCAAGGTCTGGAAGCTTCTCGGTGGGTGGGAGACGATGAGGGTGACTGGGCTTTCGACAGGAGCATTCCAGAAGATTTGCTAGCAACAAGAAGCCTGAAACACTTGCGGGATGAAGGTACACAAGTACATAGGGTTTTTTAGTTGTCTTTCATTTTTTTTTTCAAGACCAGATCACGTCATTTCCTGAGTTCATCTCTTGGTGTGTTTACAACTATGAGGGATCTCAGAGAGTTATCATGAATAGTCGACAGAGTAAAATTGTTTCTTCTATAGAACCTTCAGTGGTGCGTCAGTCATTTCAAGTCTCTAGTTTTCTCCCACCCGAGTCTGAAGATTTCTCTGAAATAGCACTAGTAACCCTCTATCGTAAGAGTCCTCCCGAGAGTCGGCAAGCCTTTTTGAACACTTGCCTAAAACCGGACCTGGAAATTGAAGAAACCCCTTACCTAGTAGATGTTAGCCTGTTTAATACCAATACCCAATTGGTTCTGTCATTACTTGAACAGTTTTTTGTTCTTGATAGTGACAGGGGGCTGGAGGAAGTGCAATTAAGTTTGCTATATAGAATAAGCGTCGGCCCACCCCTGGTCAGTTGTGAGTTAGTCCCTGTTGTCAGGTTTGAAAATTTTATAGCAGAAAGCATTAACGCCCAATTGGCAGCTTTCCTGAACACTAGATGTTTCTGATTTCAGGCCCATCTGATGAAGTTGGTTATGGACAGTAACCACAATGAGTTACATTTCCTGCTGGAAGTTTATAACAGTCACCTAGAAGACACCATGTTCAATTACATGAATTCTATGTTATCTGTGTTGTACAAATTCTTTTTTGAAGAAGGGATGCCAAGAGTATTGCCTGAAATGAAAACGTTGTTGCAGTTGAAAAGGGAAGTAGCAGTAGGAGACTATTTTTTATCCAGAGACTCCACAGTTGTCCGGCTGTATGGGTTTACACACGAGCCTTACGTGCTACCTACTTTTTTGACATCCGAAATTTTCTCTTCGGAATTTATCAGACAAAAGTTAATCTTGGAAGACAAGGTTTTTGAAAAATTCAGGAAAGGAACAGATTTGAAATTTCCTTGTGTCGTTGGCCCATTCATCATAAACAACAAAGAGGGTATTGTGGAAGTGCAGAAGTTGATGGAAGAATTTGAGTTTGAAAAAGATGTGGCAACAAGCTACGACCCTTGTCATATAATCTCTGACAGAAGGAAGTTGAATAACTAGAGCAGTTGATACAAACCGTTACACTAAAATCCTGAGGTGTTAGTGAAGGCCGTCCACTAGGATCTTAACATCCCACCATGCTCCGCAGTCCAGACTCTGGGTTGGATGTGCATCCGTACGGTGGTGTCCCCTTTGCGTCATACGAGCCCTGGGCGAACACTGCAATGCCGATGTTGTCACCCACTCTGTGACTTGAACCTAGGTGGAGGCTTTGATACCAAATGATACAAACCGTTACACCAAAACCCCGAGGTGTTAGTGAAGACCGTCCACTAGGATCTTAACAACGGTTTCGAGCATAAAGAAATAGAAGGGTTATCGGCCAAATGGAATTTGTTGTAGTGCGAACCAGAAGCAGAAACGACCCCCGGCTTGCAAGGCGAGGGGCTTGCTTCATTGAAGGCATCTATAGAAATGGAAGAAGTTCCTAAGACTTCCAAAGTGGGAGAGAAGATGAATTTGCATGAAATCTTAGAAGAGTATGATAAAGAAAGAGGAAAGAGATGCAGAGTTGGGGACCAGGAATTGGACCAAACACAAACTGTCGCGACTATTTCAATGGAAGCTGAAGATAATAGAGAAGAAGAAAATCCAATTTCCAGTGTTCATGTAGTGGAGTACAATTTGCAAGAAGCTCAGGAAAGTGGGGATACGAGTAAGTTCTCTTCAAGAGAGAAGATGTTTGAGAAATATGCACAGGACAAGCAGGCCTTGGCTTAGCAGATATATGACCTGTTACCAATGGCTTGAAATTTGTCGAAATCAGGCATCTCCCTAGTAGCCAGCCAAAATGTTAGGGCGGGTACTCTAAATGTGGTGGTGGCTACCTTGAGTAAACTGACTGAGGTAACTTATGATTTATCAAAAATATCGGCTTCTGATAAGGTCTAGATGCATAAGAAACTAGGGGACGTTATTTATGAAGATTACATACAGGCGAAGCTGAAAGTGGATAAGTTTGAAGAAATAATCAGTAAAATGGACACTCAGTTGAGACAAGAAAGACAGGAGAACAAAGCGCACCAGCATCCCATCACGAAAATACAATTAGATCTCGTTGCTAGTGATGGTAGCGGTAAAGCTACTAGGAAATTGTTGACATGAAAGGAAAACCTGATCCAAACATTACAGAAGAAATCCAAAGTCTCAAATACCCAGTTGATCGAAACTCGTGAAGTGACTAAGTTGGAACAGGAGAAAGAAGCCTTAATCAAAGAACTTAGTGAAATCTGGGATGAATTGCTAAAGTTGACTGAGAAAAACGCAGATTGGGAAAAGGAGAAAGTAAGTTTGGAGCAACACATTGAAGACTTGAAAGATAACTTGCCCATTTTGAGCACGCGCCATACCTAGGAAAATCAAGAGAAGGAGAAAAATTATACTGATAGCCTCTGGTGGGCTATGTCTCAGGTTAGTCTCAAGGAAGTAGAGATCAAATAACTAAAGGAAAGGACTTTGAAGCTAGAAGAACAAAACATGCATATGGAAGAAGAAGTGAAAAAATTGGAGAAAGAGAATAAAGGGCTAATAGTAACAAATCATTGATTTGTCTCCCAAGTAACTAGGTATATACCTATGCAGACAGGAAGAGATCTAATCTGGGATGAGATTATAGAGATTGCTACAAATCTAAGACAATACTTAATCTCCTTGAACACTTGGGAGAGAGAGATAAAGAAATCTTTGAAGAGTTGTGCATTAACCAGAAGTAACTTGCAACTCAAACCTAAGGAAATAGCTTGAGATGCCATATACTTTTTGAAACCTCAATCCGAGGAACAATTGAGTCCTCTGGGTATAAAAAACAGAGTGGCTGCCATCGCTTGGGCACAGAGGATGGTAGGTAAGTTTTCCCTCGTAGAAGAGCTTGAGGACCGATGTGCATCGATTAACGAGCAGATTGCAGAGATAAAGAAAAGGTTCGAGAAAATATTCCAGAAAGGGTTACGTTATCTTTGGAATTAAAGCAATGAAATCATCCTACATAATGATTACAAAAACCTGCTATGCGCCACAAAGCTGAATCATGAAAATTTTCAGATGTTGAGCCAGATCATCATGGGAAAAATACTGCTGGAAAAGCTTGCACCTGATTTCGAGATCCTGAACCGGTTGAGAAGTTTGAGCGAGGGAGCTTTCATATTTTCAAATGATGAAAGTGTGGAGCTAAAAGTATTGGTGAAAGAGATGGCATCACATGAGAGCATCATGGCCGACCAGTGGGGTTATGCGGAGAAGTACTGGAGAATGAAACATTCACTTTACACTCTTTAGTAGTGGTTATTTGCTCTTTTATTTTCGAAGGGGTTGATGTTATGAGCAAAAGACTTCTAAGACATTCCTATTTTTGAAAAGTAATTTGTAATATTTTTTGAGGCGGCTAAATGAATAGCCATCTGGAACTTTTATGCTTACTATGTTTACTTTAATATGATGTTAATTTCATTCGATAATAATACCGACAGATGTAAAAAAATAGTTACGACAACTCTATCTGTTTTATGTTTGAAAACAGTTATGGCAAACCAATTTTGATGAGATGGCATATGGTTGTAACTATTTTTTGGTCAAAAGGGACCGAGCCTAGAGCTCGAGGACATCTATATATACATTTTTAATCGAGGACATAAGGGTTGGAAATCTTATGAAAAAACTATTTGTGTTTTTGATGATCAGTTTGTAAAACTTTTTTCTTTTAGTTGTTTAATAGAAATGTCAGATTTAAAGCCTGCGTTTTGACAAGGATTCTTGTGTAATCGATCTGGTAGTTTGTATCTTTCTTTTCCCATGTGCAAATACGTTTCTTCTCTTTGTTATTCCATTCTATGTTATTTCCTTTCATGCTTGGATCAGGGTAACAGTTAAGTAGATTTCATAGAGATTATGCCCTGCTTAGCTTATTCGAAGTATTTCACCAAATATATCTGCTAAAGTTGATGTAGGATTCATCCTTGATAGATGCCTTACATTGATGGACTATTTCTTTTCTCGTCTGTTCCACAAATTAAATCTCTTTGACTACTAGCTGCTTGCTACCTCGCCCTTGTGAATGCGTCTGCAGAATATTTGTGAATATTGTTTTCAGAACTTGTTAAATCTGACTCCATTACCCAAATGAAATTCATGTGTTTTCAACCAAACATTTCGTGAATCCTTTTCGTTTCCTAAAACAGAAATCTGATCTTATGTATAATTTTTGTAATTGAATATATTAGCCGTGATTGCTGGTGTTCCTTTTTCATTATTGACAATCTTGATTATTCGAGTCCTTTCGCGAGATCATAGAGAGAGCCCTCTCTGTTTATGTTTGATCAGAAGCGTAAACCAAAGATTGGTTAGTAGTTACCCGATATTACCCTCTTTCATCCTTGGGGGTTAGTTTTGGTGTTAACAAGGGAGTGTTGAAACATTGTAACTTCTAAGAATATGATATTTCTACTTTATTATTCCGGAGATGTTCCATTCCTCCGTGGAGACCCTATTGTATATCCAAAGATGTTTATTCCTCCGAGAGAGTGTGGTAACTAGGGTTATTAGATCTCCCATGTGAGGTCGGCCCTGAGTTTGTTGTTTAGGGGTTATTAGACTCTCTTAGGAGAGGTTGTCCCCATTAGGGTGAAAAGTCAATTAGAACACCAGTATAAATAGAGGAGGGTTGTTCCTCATTTATACCATTCATTCACTCACTTGTGATTGGCGCATAGGAGAGAGAGAGGTCTGCATAGGAGGATAAGGAGCTCTAGTCTTGGACTACTTCTTTGTATTGGTTGATTATCTATATAGAGGAAAGCTTTGCTGGGTTTTCTACCCCATGAGGGTTTCCTAGGGTAAATATTTGTCTATCTTGTGATTGTGTTTCTTTCAGTGATATTGCTTGTGAAATTAGGATAAACTTAACACCTTGTTCATTATTTCATTTTGGATAAAGTTTTTATTTGCAAATTCTTCTGAGCAAGTGCATTCTTTTCTATTAATTTATGCTTGAGGTGTTTTATGGGTATAAAAGGGCATGTGCAAGCTAATGAGGGTCACTTTTGGTGCGTTAGATGCAATAGAAAACTGAAAAATCTTGATTCCCTCAACTTACTTGGTTCTTTTGAGATGCTTACACAAGATATCCTACATTGAGTAAAAAACATGAAATGGAGGAAATTGAGTCATGTTTCCGAATATATAAGTTTTAAGTATTGAAAATTCATATAACTATGCCAAATTTCATCTTTTCTAACAATCACTTTTTATTTTTTTTGCAAATGATAAGGTATATGTTTTTATGGGTGTAGCCTTTGAGTGCCTAAATGATGGTTTCAGGATACAAAAAATGGTAGACATGTATAGAATCCGTAGCACTAGTGGAGCACTATTTTTCCAAAATTAATGCTTAATTTTTTATTTATTTTTAATTATGTAAGTGATCAAACCTCGAGAATGGGATGTCAAATGTGGGTGCATACTTTGAAGGTCTTAATGCAGTTATTTTGACTTGGATTTTGTATAGCATGTAGAGGTCAGTGTCTACTAGTGCAACATACAATTTTGTTTTAAAATGGTTGTGAAATGAAAAAGCTATGGAATAAACACTAACAACATGTTTTTTGACTTAAGGAGTGACGACACAAGAAAATTAGGAAATAAATAGAAAAAATCAATTTTTTTTTAAAATTACATATTTGGAATCTACATAAAAAAATGCTATCTATGCCTAAAATTTCGTCAATAATGGTCATTTATGTCATGCTGTAGAGAGCGGTGAAAAACAAACATATTGAGAAAAATGGTGGAAATTCCTAATTAACTATGGTTCAATAAATTCCAAACCCACCACATAGGACTATGGCTGGCATGCAGAGGCAAGAGTAGGGGTTTATTAGGTGCCAAGGAACGTGCACGTGTTATATTTAAATTTAAATATTTTTGTTGGCACGCTTGGTGTTAGAAGAAGTGTGCTTGTGTTTTGTATATACAAAGCGCTCGCACGTTCTTTTTAACATAACACGCGCGTGTTATGAACCTCATAAGTTTATGTTTTTATGTCTTGAATGGAGATAAAAAGGGTGAGAGAAAGAAGATAGATACGAAAGGGGGGGAAATGGACATAAATTTAAGGAGTTGGGGAGACTAATGATAAGGGAGGTTAATTAAAGTCCTAAACCCATAAGTCCTAAGTCCCAAAACCCCTAAATCCCTACACCCCTAAGCACCTAATCCCTTAAAACATAATCTCTTACCCCATTAATAGTTGGTCATAACCTATAAAGGTATTACTCCTTAAATCCCTAGTCCCTTAATTAACCGTTTATCTCCCCTCACTATTATCATTATCCTCAAATTCCCTGATCTTTTAACACTATAACACCTTAGACCTCAATTCCTAATCTCTTAAAACCTAACACCCTAATCCCAGAGTCCTTAATCTCTCCTTGTTATCCCTTTTTTTCTTGGGACATTCTGAAGTAAAGTGACCCTTCTCATTGCATGTGAAACATCTTAGATCCTTCTTATTCTCTTGTTGGTTGTGATAGGATCTCTTGTAGTGAGAGTGCTCCCTTTGGGCTTGCTTCTTTTGGTGTGAGCTGCGAGAGCTTGATATTCACCTCCCATCTTTTCTTCTCAAGATACAAGCCTAGCTTCTTCTTGAGAAAATTCCTCCCACAATTTACTGAATGCGATCAATTTATTTCTTGCATAGATTCCTTGAATAAAGGAGTCCCATGACCTAGGTAGGCCATTCAGAGTGGTCAAAACTACTTCACCATTGTCCACTACTTCATCCAAAGCTTCAAGTTGTTCCTTGATCTGAGAGACTTTGGGGAAGTAAGATTGAATGGTCTCTCCATTCAACATCTTGACCTCTTTCAATTGATTCCATAGAGTCATCTTTCGATTGATGTTCTTCCCTTAAAATAACTTGGTCAGGGAGTCAAACATTTCTTTGGGTGTCTTCAGAGATGATACATGGGGGATGATATGGTCCTTGATAGAACCAGCAATGATTCTCTTTGCCTTGACCAAGTTCTTCTTATGCAATATCTTAGCCTCTTCATCCTCTAGGATAGGGATGTCTTCTTTTACATATGAGTCCAGCTCAGAAGTTATCAGCCCCTTCAAGCTTATCCTCAAGCTTGGTGTGGTGAGACATCTTAGAGAGTACTTCAAATGGAAATAGAAAATATTTAGGTATTACCACTTGACTGGCTGAAAACTGGATCTCGTCCCGGATTAGGGTTTGTCGGAAAAACCCTAAAAACTCAAAATATGAATTTCAATTTTCTGAAATGGTAGAAAGATGCACCTTGAAGTGCTAATCAACCTGGTGTATTCAGAATTTGAGATATGCAAAGCTTCACCCTTTAGAAATACCTTTTTGTCTTCCCGGGTTCACCGAGGAGGACCCTGAATTAGGGTTTGAGTTTCCCGGAGATCTACCCAGCCAAAAATCTCGATCCAAAGCTCTAAACTTCGATTTTTGCAAGGAGCTTCTAGCTATGTCTTTAGATTCCAGAAATTACTATTTTTGTGGAAACCTTAATTTTTATGGCCAAATCTGAAAATGCTCAGAATTGAATTCTCATTGGACAGATAAGTTCTCCTTTACGAGTAGAGTCAATCTACTATACTGCTTTTCCAAAATCTGTGGAGAGAAACCCAATAAACAAGAAACCTTTGGTTTCCGTCACTGCACAATGTCTTCTTCTCAGGTTAGCTCTAATACCATGTTAAATTTTGAGCATTAATTCACAAAACTCTAGGATCTTTACTGAGAGAATAACATGTATAGTATAACAATGCATATCAATCATAACAAGCATGTCAATCATCACAAGAAGCAAAAGCATGAGAGACAAGAGACGCAGAGTTTCCATGGGGAAAACCTGTTGATGCCTCGGATATCGTAGCATCAATCAGAAAGGGATTCTCCCCGAGAGACGGTCCCAATTAGACTATCTCCCGTTTGGTGTAGGGAATCCGTCCGGTTAGTGGTTCCGGCAACCGTGGTTTTGGACTTTAAATCCGATTCTACCGGTTATGGCCCGATCCACCTTTCTTTTGGGTTTTTATGTGTTTTATATGAGATGCACATGCCTAAATTACGCTTAATCTAAATGCAATTGAAACAGATCTAAATCTAGAAACGGGAACACGTCTATCTATCCCTGCAGGGAACACGCTTAAGGGAGGAGCAATCAGCTGTAACAATTATCGCAATCAAAGAACAGATAGCTATTATTTCTCACAATGAAAGCTACAGCAACATGAAGATCTTGAGAAGGTAGCTTCTCATTCAGCATGGAATGCACCTATTGCTCAGACAACAGAGGGAAACGAAAGAATAAAGAACACATCTATTACTCATAAACATAAGAAAGCAAAATTATTTAATCTATGTAACAAAATAAAGAAACAGATCTAGATGCAACGAAACTGGAATTAAACTAAAAGATCCCTGCAAGGAGCTATTTAAAAGCATGAACAATGAGCCATACGAATTATCCTGAAGAAGGAACAGTTAGCCATTCGATCTAGAAGAGAAATCTACAACAATGATAAAAGTATCAGCAGGTAGCTCCTGATTTAACATGAAACGCATTCATTGTCCATGAAAATGGGAAAAATTCGTATGCACAGTAAGGAGCAAAAATCACTAATACAAAGAAATAGTTCGGATGATAAGAATGATCTCACAATACAGAACTGCAGTCATTAGAATAGTCCAATATACAGCAATCCAACATTCCATGCAAAACGTCCATCTCCCGTGGCTTCTATTAGAAAATTCAATTTACAGACCCGATACAAGATAGCTCATATCGTTTGCCAAAATTTTCATTCCCTGCCAAAAGTCCTTTCTAATCTTTCCTAGCTTCTATTTATAGTTACAAAATTGTCCTCTGGGATGACACCTAGCACGTTCCACCTGTCATTTACAAGGATTTCTACTATAATCGATCACCAAAAAAATGGCCACTTCCTTTACAAAAATATTTTGACAAAATTAGGGACAGCTGTCCCACGGCTTACGCCTTACATATTCAAAATATACATAACAGAAAATTTGCTAACATCAAAGCGTTCCCTGCTGGGCACGTGTTTGGCTGCAGAGAGTGGCTCACTGAATTCAGCCTCTTCATTCCTGTGCGCGAGCTTCTGCTGGCATAGGGTCGCCCAAGTTGACGGTCACTGATGCTGCCTGGGAAGAGGCCCTCGAATCCCCTGCTGATGCTGCTCCTGCTGTTGCTGCAGCTTTCCTGACCTCCTCTTCTATGTAGCTGTGCCACACACCTGTGTCCCTTATGATTATGTTTGCTGCAGCAGGAAACAGGATTTTCTGAGAAGTTACATTCTTCCCGAGCTCTATTTTAATGCTTTGTACTTCTGCTTCAGCAACTTGATATGTTTCCTTCAACAGATGATTGTGAAGTGTTGATGAACCGATGTAATGTTGGAGATCATCCATGGCCAGGACATCAATGCTTTTCACATACTCCATCTGGACGCCTAGCTCTTTTTTCAGTTGAGACAACCGCTGCTCCTTTTCCGGGAAGTCTTCTAGGGTCTGAGGGAAACTCAATGTGCAGTTGTCATGGACTCCTTTGAGCTTTTGGTATAGGTTGTTGATTCTATCTGTTGTCCTCTGCACACTGGCCATTAGCTTATTGGCACAGTTCCTACCAAACTCCAACAAGGCTATATCTTCATTAAAATCTTCCACGGCCTTAAAAGGAAGATGCGGGGGGAAACCTCCTTTCCCTTCCCTCCATGCCATCTGACTTATGACATTTGCCTTGACACGGGTATTCTTAGCTTTGAGCCTGTGGGCTTCCGTATTGACCTCTTTTAGCCTACCCATCATGGCCTTGAGTTTGCATACCTCGTCAGTGATTAGCTCTTGAGACCCATACACTTGCTGCAAGATATTGCATGACAGCTCGTGGAAGGGAGACATGTCCAAGGTTCTGCTCTCCGCTTGCTCTAAACGCTCAGCTAATGTCTGCTTGTCTGCTTCTAAGTGGGAAGCTTTTTCTTCTGCTCCATTCTTCTCTGCTTCTGCAATCATTATCTGGAGTGCTAGCTGGTCCTTTTCCTCCTCCAGCTGGCTGTACTTGTTTGACAACTCCTTATGTTCGGCATACAAGCAGCTATACTTGTTTACTATCAGATCTCTTTGGGCTTGTTCATTAGCTACATTTTGTTGCAGCGTGCGTGCTCTTTTCTTTGTCAATATATTTTCTTTGACTATAACCCCTACATTGGCAAATGATGCCTGTGCTGTTGCTATAACTGCAGATGCCATGGCGATGGGATCTGCATCTGTGTTCTGCATGACAGCGACCTCTCGGTGAGTAACTATGTCATCATGGAAGGGACTTTTAATCCTCTCTTCTGATTGGAGGACCATTGTTTTCCTTTTCTTGTCATAGACAAACTCATTCCATTTGGACACCATACGCTTCCCAGATGGAGTGTATGGGACAATTGGTCGGTTTATGATGTCTATGTCTTCTTCCATAGGTGGGGTTCGAACTTCCTGAGCGGGGTCTGCTCCTTCCTTTTGGGTACCGGAGCCACCTGCTTGAGAGGTGTCTATCTCCATGTCTTGTACACCGGACCCACCTGCCTTGGTATCCTCCCTTGCCTTCAATTCTTCCTCCGCCTTCTTCCTTGCTTCAGCTTGCTCAGTCTCTGCTTCTTTCTGCTTTTGGGCTTCTTCAGCCTCCTTCCGCAGTCTTTCATTTTCAGCGTCTTGTTGCTTTCTTGCTTCCTCGGCTTCCTTTTGTAACCTTGCCTCTTCTCTTAATCTGAGCTCTCCCTGAGCTCGGGCATCCTTGGCTTCTTTCTCCTTTTGTTGGATGGTCTTCTGGGCTTTGGTTGAACTAGAGCTCGCTCCAGTACTTTGGCGACAGATCCGTAGCTCAGTCATGTTGCTGATGCCTCTGAATGCTTCCTCCTCGGCATCGGGGTAGTGGGAGTATTCGAAGTTAGCATAATTCCCCTTGCAATGCTCGGCCACTTTACCCTTTCTGTCGTTACTGTGGAAGATGACCTCACCGAAGTGGAAGGCCTTCAATTCTTGAACAAATTCGTCGGCAGAGGCCACCCCCGAAAACTTGTAAGCACCTATGCAGAAAGGTAGGGGGGAAAGGAAGCCTTGTGTAGCTTGTCGAGGAATGCTCCAATCCCATCCAAGAAGAGTTGTCTTACTGCTTCCTTGAGCACCACATAGTCTGTGGCATACTGCGGAAATATGTATGGGGGCTTAGTCCCTCCGAACATTCTCAGGTAGGTACCTTGTTCTGAAAAGTAAAAGTCCCCATAATCCCCAAGGACTTCCAAAGCATTTTGTGACAGGCAGTTTGGTTCTTCCTTGAACATTTTCTCGTATAGGGGCATGATGAACCCCTCACAGATGAGTTTGTAGCTGGGCTTGTAATTCTGAGCCCACAACATCTTGAATGCGATGTAGACCGGGGCGGTGGCCCTATCCCATGTACACCCCAATTTGGGGAACTCTATCTTGGCCAAGATACAATCTATCAGGTATGAAGACATGAAGAATTCAGCCTTCTTCACGGCCAGTCCTGTCTTAGCAGCAGCTATCATCGAGGCCAGACTATCCGACAGGATAGTGGCCCAGTCAAACACTGTCCCCTGAAATGCCACATAGTGAATGATAGGGACCCACTGAATCTTGTATACTGTGCCATCGGGCATGCCGAAGATTCTGCACAGCATTAAAGCGATCAATCTGAAAGGGGCCCTCAGGTTCTGCACGTCATATTCATCATTTCCCTTCTTTCTCAAATGCTTCCCTCCCCTCAATAGATTTTTGGCCATCTCGACGTTATCCATTTGGCCCAACCATTCGTCAGTCAGAGCTTGTTGGACACGGGGAAATCTGTAGGCCGCCGCAACATACACGGGTTGAAACGAAGCAATAGCCACTTTCCCGCTGTCATTTATCACTCTCCCTTCAGCATCTGCATGTTGGAGTATCCACCCGATCACTTCAGCACAGGGGAATAGCTCAGGGCGGGTAGCGGCTCTAGTTATGCCTGAGGCTCTGATATTTTGATAGATTGGTGCCTCCTCCAGCAACATATCTGGGATCTCTTGGTCTCTGATCATTCTGTATATGTCATCCCATCTGATTTCTGGAGGGACACCAGTGGTGCACTTGGTGTCCTGGAGCGAGGTTTCAATCCTGGGAGGGGCGGGCTTCTTTTCTGTCATCTTCGCCTTCTTCTTACCGGTTTTCGGCATCTTGATTTATTCCTGATAACATCCATATCAAAGTCATCATTTGAGCAACAGGCTGTAAGGTTTTAGCAGAGAGCAACATCGTTTTAATATCAATGAGATAAGTCAATGAAGCAAAATATTTTAGGAAGCATAAAATTATTTCAACACAGGACACAAATTGAACATCTGAAGCTCTTTAAAAGACGAGTCTGAAATGCTCCTGAGGGGATAAGCTATGTTGCGGAAGCCACTGGTTTTCGGACCGATAGGCGGTTTGCGGGAGCAATTGGCTTCTGGTTCCACCTTGCGGAAGGAGATGTTTTCGTTATAGTTGCGGTTGGAGAGGTCGATGGCGGGGAGACGCGGGTTGACTCGGTGAGGGCTTTGAATGCTATCGTCACGCGCGGCCACTCGCCGAGTCACTACGGGATACTTTTAGTCTGAGCGAAGGTGACGGCGACGGGGATATGCTGACGGGGAGTGCTAGGGCGGCCATGGCTTCAGGTTTCGGCTCGCGTGGCTTAAACGTTCACGGGTTTCGGATCGCGTGTAGGGGCTGGGGCTTATGGAAGGGCCCAGGGTTTTAAGTCCGAGTTTACGGCCGGGGACATGAAAAGCCCATGGGGCTTCGACAAAATCTTCAAGACGAGGGGCGCGGCCCGGGGTTTAAAAAAAATGGGGCATGGTTAACCGCCCGCACCCACCACCATTGAAATAAAATATTAACGTTTTAACGAAGGTCTATGATGATTTTGTATAGCGAAAACTCCGTTCACTGTATCTGACGGGCAAAACATAGCCCTTGACGGGTGTTTTTCCCGTCACAATCCCACTAAAACCCAATGTTTTCCTACCAAAAACAACCCAATGGCGAAATTCCATGTTAGAGTCCTACCTGGCACCGTGAGGATTGCTTGAGCAAGGTGGCCGCGAGCACGGACGAGCGAGGTGAGCTGGAGCGATTTGCACGGTGTCGCACGTCGCTGGCCGATTCAAAAAACAATGGTGTGTTGGTCGAGCCCCTACCGTATTTTTATAAAGAATGGGCACATGTGAGCCTTTAATTTGGTAGTTGGTGTGATTAAAAAGAGGTTTAAATTCACCGCGCGTAGCAATCACGTCAAACGATCTCGGTTTTCGTGCAACCGTCATTCGCGGGGCCAGTTTCCGAATCGTAACCGTCGTTGTGGAAGGGTTCAATGAAAGCTTCCGACGTTTCGGGGCTTATTGCGGAAAGGAAACTCGAAGCCTTCCGCGAGAGACCGCCGCGTAGCGAACGGGTAACGCCAAAGCTTCCGCCCTTTCGGAGCGATATAGTGAATGCTCCCGGTATTTTCGGAAGACTTTTGCGAAAGCTTCCGCGAACCAAAATTTCAAAGTCTCGTTGATTTTTTCGGGAAGGTTTGGCGGAGGCTCCCGCTAGTTTCGGAAAGCTTTTGGGAATGGCTTCCGCCGTTTCAGAAGCAAAACTTATACTTTTCCGCATATTCACCCGGGGTCGTTTCGGAGTCCTTTGCCGAGCGGTTTAAGCGATTGGCTTCCGCCGTTTCGGAAGGGTAGCCCGAAGGCTTCCGCGTTTCGGGAGCAAAGGCTGAAGGCCTCCGCGACAGCTTCTTGAGAAAATTCTAAGTCCTTTTCATAGTTTCGGAAGGAAATCGTGAATTCCTCCGCGGGACTTATGGGGATGGCTTCCGCTGTTTCGGAAGGGTTTCATCAAAACCTTCCGCAATTTTAACAAATCAATCCGACCTTCTCGGGCATCCTTCCTAAGTTCTTCCGCTGTCTCGGAGCGTTTTTTCAAACTGTCCCCGCCGTTTCGGGAAGGGGACTCCAATTTCTCCGCGGACGGTTGTAAAATGTTCTAAGTGTTTTTTTTTTTTTTGGGAGACTAAGGCGAATGTGTCCCGCCATTTCGGGAGGAAAGCCGGAACCTTTCCGCGGTTGCGGAAGGCTTGAGTGAAAGGCTCCGCCGTTTCGGGAGCTAAGCCGTTTCGGAGCTTGAACGGTTCCGCAGAAGCAACGATCGAAAATTTTCCAAGTCTTTTACTTCGGAAGAAGTTGATGAATTCCTTTGGGTTATTTCGGCAAGTTTAACCGAATGGCTTCCGCCGTTTCGGGAGACAGAGTTGAATCGTTCCGCCGTTTCGGCAAAGTTTCACCAACGGTTTCCGCAGCTTATGGCCATAATCAGAGTCTCTTTTCGGAGAGGTAAAACACGGCGGCTTCCGCCGTTTCGGGTGGCTTTGTTAAACCCCTCGCCGTTTCGGGAGAACAACTCGAACCTTTCCGTGGTCGCGGAAGGCTTGAGCGAAAGCTTCCGCCGTTTCGGGTGGTTTTTCCCAATGGCTTCCGCGAATTTTGACAAAGAAAACCTAAGTCCTCCTTTCGGAAAGGTTGGACGTTTGACTCCCGCCGTTTCGGGACAATGTCCGAATTATTCCAAAACGTTTGGGAAAAAACTAAGTTATCTTTTGGCTCATTGGGGAAGACATGGAAGGATTGGCGGCAAGCTGCTCAGCAGGGAAATAAAATTTTATGTTGAAAACAGAGCTGACGGCTGGGATGGCTTCTCAAGCAAACTTTCTACAAAAAAAAAAAGGAGGGGCCCCAACATGTACAAAATTTTGGGGAGGGGTGTTGCTGCAACAACAAAACCCTAAGGTGAAAAACCCCACAACTTCCTCAAAGATAGAGAGAGCAATGGCTCAACCAAAATACACATAGATAGTCTCCTAGTAGCAGATGATCCTCCTCCTCATATGTGCGCCACTTTCCGAGTGAAGGAAGAATGGGTTTTTGAATGATCGAAATAGAGATCTCCCGATCTCTATTTATACTTGATCTGTTTTCCTAGTGATTTTATGGGGTCGACTTGTCTAGCTAGGTACATCGACCATATATTACATAAATCAGGTCCGAACCCACACATGGTGGTCTAATAACCCATCGGCAAGTTCACACACTTTCGACTCTTGTCAATACACATGATTACACTTCCGTATAGAGGAATGACACATCTCTATAGGAATACAATAATATATAAATGAAATACATGGATGAAATACATTTCGAAGTTACATATACATCAACACATAAGTGATGACATGTATCATGACTTCGATTTTGTACAACACAACTTTCAAATGTCCTACAATCACTTGAAGGATAACAGTATACAGATGGAACAACATTGGATTTGGTTTGATGGTTGTGTAGGGAAATTCAAAAATGCCCATGTCTTCCAATGGTTGTGTATGCTCCACAAAAGGAACAAGGTGCCACATATTTGGAACTATTTTGAGACTGGACACAAGCAAGGTGAACATGATGGAGCAGGTGCATGCATCAAGACTGCATTACATAGGGAAGAAATGAATTTCACAAGCATTTCACTCATCCGAGATGCAAAGACCATCGTTGAATGGTGTGCTTCAATCATGGGGGAGGGAGAAAAAAGTGCAAGTCCATCCAAGGAGCTCATGCATTTCATTCAGTTAGAATATCGGACAATGCTATACTTGAAATGTGGACAAGTAAATTCTCATGTTTTTGTTCTCCATGCAGTAGTGGTGAATGGGACGAATGTAAATCCACAGATTCGGTTGATAGATGGGACTGTGTATCACTCCCCATTGGTCGACGGATAGCTACGAAATTATCCCAGTTGGAGGAGGGCCAAGCAAGTATTTCACCAGACTATAACCACATATCAGATCTTGTACAACCAGGTTCGATTACTATTTTGATATTTTTGATATTTTTGATATTTTTGACAACTAGTTGTGTCTAATTAGTTGACTGAAACATTGGCACTATATTTTCTCCAGGGAACATATATGCAGTGGTTTCCCCAGGACGCAATGCATGGCACACTAAGTATGGGATGGCATGTTTCTTAGAGGGGAAGAAAACCCTAAATGTCCCATTACGAGACTCTGAGGCCAATGATTTTCTGATTGGGTCAATGGTTATCAAAAGGAGAATATTTGAACGAGGTTTCCCACTCAGCAAATAGAAAAGGGTTGATCCGAGTGGTGTCCAAGAAGCATGAGGGGGACAATAGTTCAACAGAATGAGTCATATCTGTTATGGTGAAAGATTAATAAAAAGAATGAGCAAAAGCAGGATTACGCAATATAGATAACACAAATATGCATAGACAATATGCAAGAATGCGAACTGTTCTTCTATTACTTGAAAACATATAAAAAATAATATATGTTACAATGTTATATATGCTTATATTGAATTCTAAAATGCTTGGGTGCCTTCCTGTTATGTTTAGTTACAAAGAAGAAGAAGTTAGAATGGTTCCAATAGTTCAACCATTACAGTCGACTGGAAGACAGAGAAATGGTCTGTCGAAGCTCGACAGTCGCTGGTTGCATGTCAACGTTGCATGTCGATGTCGTGACCTATGAGGTTGTTGAACATGTCGAAGGTGCAGAACGTGTTGCATTATGTTGAAGTCAAGACTCATCTGGGTTGTGTCGACATCGAACCTGTCAAAGTTGTTGAAGTCATGTCGAGTCGAAACTTGTCGAAGTTGTATTGACATTGATGACTTGACAACTATGATGTGGATCATACCTCCTTCCTTATGAAACAATGGACCCCGTTGTTTGCTCGTGAAGGTGAGGAAACTTGTCGGTCACTTCAGTAGTAGAGTACCACTTTCCTTAAGATGGGATTTGTCCTTCCTTGACAACCTGAAATAAGGGAATTGTGTTTGTCCTTATATGGTGTACTCGTCATCCCACAATAGCGTCACAAGGAAGAGGCTCCTGAACATTTGGATGGATGTATTCGGGTTATTTTATTGATAAGTCATTATGTTCCAACAAAAATGCATGGTATGGTCGAAGTAGATCCACATTGAAGACTGGATGCAGACCTAGGCATGTAGGAATGTCGAGCTGGAAAGCATTTTCGCCAATCTGTGGAAGAATACTGTACAGACCATATCGAAAAGGCTTGAGCTTCTTGAAAGGACCAGTGAAGCGCTCCTTCTTAATATGTAACCAGACCTTATCCCCAATTTGGAATGTATGAGGAATACGATGCTTTTCGTGTCGAGCCTTAGATTTCTCGTTTTCCTTATGCAACATATCCTATGCTTGCTTCTGGATGTCGTAAATATATTCTCAAAAATTGACTGCTTTATCAACTTCTCGCTGGCTGCAGTCTATGTCGGAGTTTGGCTATGTTGAGGAGTTGATCAATTCGATAGGCACTGAGGGTTGAAATAAGTAACAGACTTGAAATGGAATCTTTCCTATAGAGTTGTGTTGAGCACGATTGTAGCTATCCTGGATGTATGGAAGACTTTCATCCCATGCCCGTCGACGCTGGGGATTGTACATGCGAAGCAGTAGTACTACCAAGCAATTCAAAACTTTCGTACGTCCGTTAGTTTGAGGATGGAAAGCTATCGACAAAGAGAGTCGTTTGTCCAGCTGTTCCCAGAGGGTCTTCCAAAAGATGCTGATGAATATGGCATCTCATTTGGAAATGATGGTTGTGTGTAAACCAAAGTGTTTCCAAACATGTGTAAAGAAGAGCTGAGCGGTCTACTGCGCTGTCATGGTCTTCTTTCATGGTATGAGAATGGCCATCTCAAAAAATTGTTCGACTACTACTAAGATCACTTCGTGCTCATGTCTAGTAGTAGGATAACCCATCAAGTAGTCCATAGAAATAGATTCCCATGGTCGACTAGTAACTAGAATAGGTGTGTACAATCCCTATCGTCAATCAGGTGGCTTCGCAATGGCGCAAACCACGCATGATTGAACGTACTTTTTGATGTCGGATTTAACTGTAAGCCAAAAGAAATACTTCTACAGAGTAGCAAGTGTCTTTGCTACTCCAAAGTGTCCTGCAGTCTTGATGTAGTGTGCGTCCGAAATGAGCTCTTGTCGATGCTCACCGGTCGGTACACAAAGTTGTCCAAGCTTGTATAGCAAGGTGTCTTTCATAAAATAGTCAGAGGTTGAGGTTGATGACTTGTTAGTTTGGAACTGTCAGTAGGCTACCGAGAAGTCATTTTCATCCTCGTACAACTATTTCCAAGTGGTCATATCGTATCCCTGCACACTCATCATTGTCAAAAAGACAGTAATGGGTGGTCGACTGAGGCAATCGGCGGCGGTGTTAGCTTTACTTTTTCGATACTTAATCACCAAATGGAATTGCTATAGGTAATTAATCTGCTTGAGTTGTCAGTTTGTCTGCAAATCTGATTGCGTCGTAGTGAACTGTAGAGGCTTAGGATCAGTGAGGATGACTGTTTCCTTGCCAAGGATGTAATTCCTCCATTGCTTGAGAGATTGCACAATGGCATACAGATCTTTTTCATACGTCGAGTATCATCTAACTGTGTCTTGAAAAGTCTTGGAATGGAAAGAATCTGGGTGACTAGACTGAGTGATCACTACGCCCAAGACATAGTCTGATGCGTCCGTCTCAATATCAAAGGGCTGATGTAAATCGGGTAAAACAAGTACTGGTGCAGTGTAGAGCCTATGTTTGAGTTGTTCAAAAGCTGCTTGTTGTGTTTCTGTCCACTGGAAGACAATTTTCCTATTTCCCTTCATCAACTGATTCAAGGAAGAGGCTATATGACTAAAGTCGAGTATGAACCGTTGATAGAAATTTGCCAAACCAATAAAACTTCTTAGTTCTTAAATGCTTCTAGGAATGGGCTAATATTTGAGGATCAGTACTTTTTTTGGGTCAACGTGAATGCCTGCAGAGTTAATTACATACCCCAAATATTTGATGCTAGTCATCGCAAAAGAGAACTTGTCCATGTTCAGATAGAGCTAATGTTGCTGGAGAGTGTCTAGGACTTGTCGAAGATGTCCAACATGTTCTTCCCATGATCGACTGAAAATTAGTATATCATCGAGATACACAATAACCAATTTTCCGATGAAAGGTCAAAGAATGTTATCCATGTTAGGATATTCCTATACTCCATCCTAGTCCTACCAGCATTTTCATCCTTTGCATTTTCCATCTTGCATGCATTCCTGCATGAAACAACCATTCTACATGCATCCGCATGCTGCCCAGTCATCAGGTTGACACCTCCAGCACCTAGTCCCTAGTCTTATAGCACTTGGGAGCTTATTTCCAATCAGATTGAGCCCTCCTAGCCAGTGATGCGCCCACATCTCACCATGCACTTGACAAAGGTGCTCTTCTTCACCTACCAGTCCAATTATCTTCAGTTAACTGAGTTCTATCCTTGATTTTAGGCTTGACTCACTCTTAACTGACCTTACCACTCTGATGGACCTCCAGTATGACTAGACTGCTCATTCTGACTTCAATTATCTCCTCATGCACCCTCCACTGATCCTCCTTCATTCAGTTAGTTCCAGTTACACTCAGTTACACCTACCACACTCAGCTAGACTCAATTTGACTGATGGTTGATAGTTACTTGAGCATTGATGACTCCATTGATGATGAGATAGACTTCTAGTTGTGCTCCGATGACACTCCAGTGATCTTTTCATCACTCCATGAAGGCTAATTCGAATTTCCACCTTGGCATTAGAATCCTCATGCATTGTACTACTTATTTGTCCATATTGTGATTAATTAATTAGTGTGTGTGTGAAGTATTTTTTCTTCTATTCGAGTTCTACAATATTATTATTCTATTGCTCATCTTACTACATTGACCACTCTTAATCTTATTCCTAAATTCTTTCTTGTGAGGTATACATCAACTCTTAGATCTGCTATGACAATTTTCACAATCCATATGTCGCATGAAGTTTGCAGGTGCGTTGGTTAAGCCGAAAGGCATGACTAACCATTTAAACAATCCTTCCTTGGTTTTGAAAGTAGTTTTCCACACATTTGAGGGCTCAATTGGAATTTGATGGTATCCCGATTTGAGGTCGAACTTAGTAAAGAATTTAGAACCTTTCAGACAGTCGATGACCTCGTCTATCCGTGATAGAGGGTACCGATTCTTCACTGATATTTTGTTAAGAGCTTTGTAGTCAATGTACATGCGCCAAGTCCCATCTTTCTTCGGAACCAAGACGAATAGACTTCCACAAGGAGAGGAGCTGGGTCGGATATGACCTCTGTCTATGAATTCTTAGATTGTTCTATGAATCTATTCATTTTCGAGAATGTATCTTCTGTAAATAGATGCATTAGGAAAAGAAGAACCAGGAATAAGTTCAATGGAGTGTTTTACCCGACAATATTGAGGTACTCCGTCCGGAGCTTGAAATAGGTTCTGGTACTCATCAAGAATATGATCGACTTGTTGCTTCTATCGAGAGCTGCATTCGTCGGTTACTCAACTCATTGCTGCAGTCTTCTTAGAATGTTGCGGCTTGATCATGATTAATGCGAACTTATGAGCATGATTGATGAGCTTCTTTGTCTGTTTGGCAGATATTAGTGCAACCGCCGGTGTAAGTTGACGCTCTGGTATGCTGGACCATCAATTTTGGAGTGTGGCAATCACCTTCTTAGGCCGTGACTGATAACTTCCATGTCTATAACAGAGGTAAGGTTTCCCAAATAGGGCGTCGACTATGGAGAGTGGTGACAAGTCACAGAGTACTTCATCTTCAAAAGGTTTTATGAAGTATGCGAGTTTGCATTGTCGAGTGATCCAAAGTTCTCGGCCATCCTTCATGCAACCGATGTTGTAAGGCTGAGGATGCGGAGTGGTAACAAGACCTAGTTTCTTCACAAGTTCTTCAGAAATGAAGTTTTTATGGCTCCTGTTGTCCACAATCAGATGTAATGGGTTGCTCTGGACCCATATCCGTGTATGGAAGAGGCGTTCTCCTTCCTCGTCATCGACGATAGTCAAGGCTACTGGAGTGGTCAAGGTAAAAAGGGTAGTTGCGTCTGAATTCGATTCTTCCACCATCTTGTCAAACGCGTCGAAGGTTGACACTTTTGTCAAAAATGTCTTCTGTGTTAAATTTTCAGAATTTACTTCAATATGATCTAGGATCTTAACTGAGAGAACAACATGTAAAACAAATCTACAGCATATTAATCATGGACACAATAATGCAAGCACACAAGAGACATAGAGTTTACATGGGGAAAACCATAAAGGTTAAAAACCCCAATAACTTCCTCAGAGATAGATAGAGCAATGGTACAACCAGAATACAAGAGATAGTCTTCTCCTAGTAGCAGATCCTCCTCCTCCACAAGTGCGCCACTCTCCACAGAGTGAGTGAGAGAATAGAATGTGTAAAATGAGAGAGACACACTCTCTATTTATACACTAACTTGACTTGAACTTTACTCAACTAGTTCGGCCTCAACTTAACCACTTAACATAATGCTGACTGGGCCGACCCCCACTAGCGTGGTCTAATAGCCCTTTGACCCACATGGCTGACCCCCAATAGGGTGGTCTAATAACCCACGAAGTATAAGTTACGACACTTACAATATAAATGACGACACTTCCGTATAGAGGAATAATAACATCTCTATAGGAATACAATATACATATATGTGAAATACATTCCAAAGTTACATATACATCAACACTCCCTCTTAAATAGAAAGGTATTTCTCGACACAGGTCTTCTAGCACAAGTCATCTTCTCTTGATCATCGTCACTAGATAATCATCATCAAGTCATCATCATCATCACTGCTACTGGTATCTCAATCAATCTCTGAGTCTACTCGTCATAGGAAGTTCTACAGAGCTAGTCCTTTTTCATACTGGATGTAGGCCCACCACCTGTAGGTCTTCATCATCTGTGCGAACTATCTGATAGAGGTGGCCCTCAGGACAAATTTTATGTGCGGATGCAATACCAGAAAGAGTATCCCAGGAACATTTATGTGCCTAAGCACGACCGACAAGATCTCCCAAGACTGATTACATGCATCTCCTCCACAATACCTTTAAAGAGCATCCCGGGAACATTTATGTGATGCAACACAATCGGCAAGATCTCTAAAGAGCATCCCAGGACTTATTACGAGCACACAACTCAACCTCTCGGATCTCTAGGGATGATTACATGTGGATAGACAAAACCTTTAAATAGCATCCCAGGAACATTTGAGTGTCGCAGCACGATCGGCAAGAGCTCTAAAGAGCATCCCAGGACTAATTACGAGCACACAGCTCAACCTCTCGGATCTCCAGGACTGATTACATGTCTCCATAGTAATACCTCATCCTAGGACTGATTACGAGCACACAGCTCAACCTATCGGATATCTGAGGACTGATTACATACTACATAGAAATACTAGAAAGAGATTCCAGGAACATTTATGTGCTGCAGCACGACCGACAAGATCTCCCAGGACTGATTACATGTTATTTTCACAACCTACCACATATCATCTCTGACCTCCAAGTATCAACCTGATACTCATGATCCAACGGATCATCATCACACAAAGCATCATCCTGATGCTCATGATCACACTGATCATCATCACTGTACCATCCTGATACATATCATCTTGAGCAACATCCTGAAGCTCATCATCATGATCATCCTGATCATACAATGCATCCACCTGATGCATACCAAGTATCTACCTGATACATATCATCATACATGATCCACCTGATCATACATTGTATCCACCTTATACAAATACAAAGACATGATCCACCTGATCATACCTGATACATATCAAGATACATGATCTACCTGATCATACAATGTATCCACCTGATACATATACAGATATATGGTCCAAGCATCCAACATGATGCATATACAAAATACATACAAATGATCCAATTGATCATATCCAACATCAAACATGATGCGTATATATACATATACATATAAATGATCCAACTGATCATATCTAGCATCCAACATGATGCGTACATATACATATAGAGCAGTAACTGGAGCATCGTCCTGATGCTCATCATCCATGATCCTCCTGATCATCATAGCATCGTCTTCTTCAGATCATCTCATCGTCCATGAAGCACAGCCCAGATCCACATCATCCAGTACTTACACCACCGACATGGGAGAACACATCTACCACCATTCGGGGAAGGCTCCAGCCCTTACTTTTTCACCATGGGAGAACACATCTACCACCATGTGAGAATGGCTCCATCCCTTACATCTACACCATGGGAGAACACATCTACCACCATGTGAGAATGGCTCAGCAATTACATCATGACCATGGGAGAACACATCAACCATGTCAGAAAAGATCATGTGCATCTACATCTTCCGAACTCATCGCTTCCCTTTGGAATGAACCTCGATCTGAAGTGCACCAAGCCTATATTTGAAGTACTCAAACTGCACTCTGGCCAACGGATTGGTCAATACATCTACAACCTGCTCATCCATCGCAACATACTCTTCTTTGGCTCTACTCAGTACTACGCAGGACTGCTTCCTGCTAAACCAAGAGATAACACCTGATCCCATATCGAGGCAACAGCCATAAGTGCTCTTCCTATCTGCAGCATTGCCTACCCAATCTAACTCAACATAACCTTGTAGGTTAAAATTTTGATTCGCATCATACCTGATCCCATAATCAACCATACCCTTCAGGTACCTCAGAATATGCTTTACAACAACCAAGTGAACATCTCTCGGATCCGTCAGGAACTGGCTCAATGTGTTCACCACAAAGCAAATATCTGGTCTCGTGTTCGTTAGGTACATAGAGGACCCAATCATCTGATGATACATCGTGACATCAACCGGATCAGATGAAGCATCACACAGAAGCTTCAGGTTCGATGCCATACCCTCATAGTCCATCATCCCAAACCTCTTCAGGATATCTACTGCATACTTCCCTTGTCCAAGGAAGGTTCCATCTACACTCTACCACACCTCCATACCAAGAAAGTAGTGCATCATACCCAAGTTCTTCATCTCTAACTCGGCAGCAAGCTTCCACTGCGTGTCGGCAGTCAATCTATCCTCACCTATAACAAACAAGTCATCCACATACAAAAATAGTATCACTAAATTGCCTTCCTCAACCTTGTAGTAAAGGTTGGAATCCGCTTTACTCTTGGTAAATCCCAAACTGGATAGAAAGATGTTTATCCTACCATACCAAGTTCTGCACATATATGACTCCCTGTCATGTGTCTCAGAACCAAGTGGCTTATCCACATACACTTCTTCTTCAACTACACCATTCAAGAAGGATGTCTTGAAATCCATCTAGTGTATCTTCCACTTCATCACTGCAGCAAAAGCAAGTACTGATCTAATGGAAGTGTATCTGGCTACAAGAGCAAAAGTATCTATGCTACCACCTGTAGCATGCTTTGATCTTGTAGATTCTCTTGGAAGTCACTACAGACTACCCTTTTTGGGACTGCATCCCAAACATCTTCATGATTAACTGATACTCCTCGATCATGGCATTCTTCCCAGATCCTGGTAACTTGAATATCTTCAATAGATAATTTTGTTGTTGAACAAATGTTGTAGTTCTTCTTTTGTAGGTGAAGGTATACGATCTTTCCTACACAACAAGTTAAATTGCATGATTAGAAAATATCTCGTAGTTTTCAGAACAAATTCTTACACATAAAGAAATATGTCATACAGTCATGCAATTATCTTAGCCAATACAACATTTATCCATATTCCGTAACTTTCTAGATGCTTTCCAATCTCTACCAGAACATTGTTAAGAGTACACAACTCCTAACATGTCGGCAAAGAGGTTTCATTCTAGATAAGTAGCAATGGAATGTTGTACAGTGCCATAGGCCACTTACCCATGTATATTAGTAGTATATTGTTCATCAATGCAACTATTCTAATATGCATAATACACAACCTAATTCTTAGGAACATAAGCATATACATCATTGAATAACATTATGTAAGAAATGACAATTCAAATACTTATCTTTGTTTGGTTGCTGGGTGGACTGCCTCTGAATCTTTGCAACTCCATTCTGATGTGGATTATGAGAAGTGGTCAACTCCCTCTGAATATCTGCATCCTTGCAGAAACTACTGAAGTGTGCTCCTTTGCTTTCTTGCAGGAACAACTAGAGTGTGCTCCCTCTTGAACTTTGCTTCGTGGATTACCTATCCTTGAACTTATCCTTAATCACTATGCATTCTTATTAGTATCGTCATTGTGTTATCCTTGAGGTCTCATACATAACCACACATTTATTAGTATAATCTTAATACTATCAAAACACAATAATCTCAAGCATGTATAGTCAGGATCATTTCAAACACAGATAATAAACATTAGTATTAAAGGTTTCAGGGAAGTCTTCTTTTACTCATACATATTCCTATTTGATCATAGGACTCTTCTAGTTAGTTGAATCATCAATCAAGATAAGAGATATAATATGCATAAAACCCATGATTATTCAAACCTATACCTTCATGATTCTTCTGGTTAGTCATATCATCAATTATGGTAAGAAACATAATATGCATACAACCATGATTATTCAAACCTATGACTTCATGAATAATCATTATCAACAACACAACAATATAAGATCCTAACAAACAGTAGGATTCTAGCTTGATATAGTAAAAACATACCTGGATTAGCATGCTAGCTAGTTATGTCTAACATACCCGCATAATTTCTTCTGGTTCTCTTCAGGGACTTGTGCTAGTAACCTGCATGTCTCATAGGTTAACCATTGTAGGACCAAGTTATACATACCTCGAAAGTAGATCTTCTATGTGATCCATGAATATGGATGAATCTTTGTCTTCATGTCACCATGATCATATGTTCTTGAAGTAGAACATGATTTGTCTTTCTTGGTGTACCTTTTATGTTAGCGAACAACCTAAACCTTATACAACATCATAATGCATTAGTACATTCATAAGTGTCAAAACCTTAATCAATGAATATCTTCTATTAAGGTGATACGACAAGTCTAGTAATTAATCAAGATTGTACTGTAATGATATGAAGACAAACATATGATAAACTTAACCATGAAACATACCTGTAAGCCATACCTTTCAAGATTGCTTGTAATCTTCTTATGGAAGGCCTTAGCCTCATCTCCCTCTGAAACAGGAACTTCTTCACTTATGCAAGTGACCAATCCATCCTCTTCTATGATTAACCCAATCTACTTGATTTGTAGGAACTGGATCTAGAGCTGTAATAGGGTTTGTCAGAGAAACCCCCAAAATTCAAACTTTGAATTTTGAACTTTCGAAAGGATAGAAATATGCGCCTTGATGAGCTGATCAAGCTAGTATATTCAGAATTTGAAAACTGCAAAGATTCACTCCTCAATTTTGCCTTTGAAACTTTCGGATTCACTGGACGTGACCCCAAACTAGCGTTTCATGAAGCGCACTCTTCTGCCCAATCAAAAGATTTGATCCAAATCTCTAAGCTTATATTTTTATGAGGAGCTTCCAGCCGTGGTCATAGATTTCAAAAATTCCCATTTTTGCAGAAGCCCTAGTTTTCCACTTTTCTGATCAAAGTCCCGAACTAGGGTTTGATCAAGCCTGGCCTTCTTCCCAACCAAAAATTCTAATATTGGTCTCTAAATTTCAATTTTGATGAGTAGCATTCAGCCGTCGTCTCCAATTACAAAAATTCCAACTTTCTTCGAAGCCCTAAATTCCGGAAGCCATGAATGAAACTGCTAAAAAATAATTCTGTTTTGATAGAAATATGTACCTGATTGTTTCTAGTGTAACTCTAAATGTTTCAATCCACAGGGTCTGAAACTATTCCTGAGATAGCCCGACCTGTTGTCTTTGCATCCCGACAGGTCTGACCTCAATTGGATTCTGTGAGAGATAGTTATGCCAAGTGTCGCAACCTAACCTATTTATGGGATAATACAGGAGAGAGAACTTGTACGGCATGTCACGTGTCCCTGGTTCTCGGCCTCTGAAAATGTTTCTTGAGATAGGTAGACCTGTTATCTTTCCATCCCGAGAGGTCTGACCTCAATTGGATTATCTAAGAGAGAGTTATGCCAAGTGTCATAGTGTGACCTGTTTATGGGATAATACAAGAGAGCGAACTTGTACGACGTGCCACATCTCACTAGTTCAACATCGGCCTCTGAACACTTTTCCTAAGATAGTGCAGTCTGTGTAATACCTGTCACTTTTTACGAAATTTCATTTGGAGCTTCCTAGCCCAAGTTATGACCTTTTTCCCAAGGTCACTTGATTCTGACTCAGATCTGGAAGAGGCCGAAACCCTATATTGTACAGATCATAAATCACGAAGTACAACGAATTATAGGTTTTCCTTTGGACAAAAGGTACATGGGGATCTGATCTTTGAAAGTTAAAAGTGTCAAATCCGAAAACTTCTCCAAATGGGATTTATACCGAAAGTGCTACGATGACTGGTTTTTTCTATATCAAGCCCTAGCACCGTAAGTGCAACAAGTGTCATACATGCTATATCATGCCTTCTTTCCGGCTAGCTCTGATACCATGTTAAATTTTCATAATTTACTTCAGTATGATCTAGGATCTTAACTGAGAGAACAACATGTACAGCAAATCTACAGCATATCAATCATGGACACAATAATGTAAGCACACAAGAGACATAGAGTTTACATGGGGAAAACCATAAAGGTGAAAAACCCCAATAAATTCCTTAGAGATAGATAGAGCAATGATACAACCAGAATACAAGAGATAGTATTCTCCTAGCAGCAGAGCCTCCTCCTCCACAAGTGCGCCACTCTCCACAGAGTGAGTGAGAGAATAGAATGTGTAAAATGAGAGAGACACGCTCTCTATTTATACACTAACTTGACTTGACCTTTACTCAACTAGGTCGACCTCAACTTAACCACTTAACATAATGCTGACTGGGCCGACCCCCACTAGGGTGGTCTGATAACCTTTTGACCCACATGGCTGACCCCCAATACGGTGGTCTAATAACCCATCAAGTATAAGTTATGACACTTACAATATAAATGACGACACTTTCGTATAGAAGAATAATAACATCTCTATAGGAATACGACCACTTCCGTATAGAGGAATAATAACATCTCTATAGGAATACAATATACATATATGTGAAATAAATTCTGAAGTTACATATACATCAACATTCCGAGCTTTGCATTCAGACGTATCATGCCAAGATGAGTGGTGGTAATCACACCATTTTCCGGTCGATGGTTGTTTGCTACGTTCCCTCTTGTGAAAAGGATTCTTTCTATGGTCTCAATTTGGCGGTGTCAACTGAGAATATTTCAACTTGTCGAAGTCGGCTGGTGTCTTCTTGTCAAGTGGTCATCCTGATGTCGGCTTTGTCGTGAAACATGCTTTTCCTTTATTCTTGGTTTCTAGTTTACTGGCATAGTGGAAAGCATCTGCAAGCTTATTGACGGTCAGCAATTACATCTCCTACTAGATGTACTGGGACAATCCGCTAACGTACTTCAGAACAAGCAATTTCTCTTCTTCTTGGACTCCAAGTCTTTGCATGAGTCATTAGAACTCATCAGTGTAACTCTGTATTAATTGGTCTTTCCATTCCCTTAGTTGTTGCCACTTCTTATACTGCTGCTCGAGGTATTTAGGTGGGTAAAATTCGTTTCGGATGTGTTCGACGAATTTATCCCATGTGTCGATGGGTTCTCCGCTTTCTCCATCTTTGTCGAGAGGTTCTCCCACCAGTAGTGCACGTAGGTTGACATCTTTAAGGATGCAATGGTGATCTTTTCAGCTTCGGAGAGTTCATTTACAGTGTAATAGGATTCCAATTGTTGCACCCAATTGTCGACAGATTTTGCGTCAATCATTTCTTCAAGATTCAGTATGTTCAGATTAATTTGCTCTTTCAAGGGGATGATTTTATCGGAGTGAGTTCTCGTTGAGGATCATCTGGATGTCGAAGCAAATCGCAAGAGAATCTCATTAAACTAGGTGAACATTTTAGTCCGTTGTCGAGCCACAACTTGCTCAATAAGCTGTGTTGTCTCATCGGTTGCATGTCCATCATCTATTTATTCGGTCATAGCTGGAGTTAGCATATGCTTGGATTGCTGAGATTGCGAACGAGTTTGCCCCGGCATAAGTCAAGTAACTTCGAGAGAAGTGTATACACAAAACTTAAGCATGAATGAAACTGAGTGCTCTGATACCAATGATCCGAGTCGTGTCCAGGAAGCACGAGGGGGAAAACAGTTTGACTGAATGAGTCGGCTCTATTATGGTAGAAGCTTAATAAACATAATAAGGAAAAGCAGGATTACGTAGTACAGATAACACAAATACACATAGACAATATGCAGGAATGCGAAATGTTCTTCTGTTACTTGCAAACATATCAAAACTGATATATGTTACAATGTTATACATGCTTATATAAAATTTTGAGACACTTGGGTGCCTTCCTGTTACGTTCAGTTACAAAGAAGAAGAAGTTACAATGATTCCAATAGTTCAACAGTCTTTGGTCGCATGTCGACGCTGCATGTTGATGTCGCGAGCTGTGAGGTTGTTGAACATGTCAAAGGTGGGGAACATGTCACAGTATGTGAAAGTCGAGACTCGTTGGAGTTGTGTTGAAATCGAACCTATCAAAGTTGTCGAAGTCATATCGAGTCGAAACTTGTTGAAGTTTTATCGACATCAATGACTTGCCAACTATGATGTGGATCAAGGGTATACATATGAATATTATAGACCAGGTGAGATTGTATACCTTTATAAAAACTTATTTATTGGCACAAACCTCCAGCTGCAAACAATTCCAAGGAAGAACTTATCAAAGGTACGATACTTATTTCCTTACTCCGAGCATGAGAGATTAAGGGAAACCCTTGGAATTCAAGGTGATCTTGATGGTCTAGTCGAATGGCCATAGGTAGGTAATCTAGTATGTGGTTTTCATGTTTTATTGTGTACTATGTTATAGGTTTGTGGTGTACATCTATGCTATGATTTTGTTTTGTGGTCTCATTGAGTATTGACATTAATATTTTGGCTATTGCAGCTAGACATTGATATCTTGATAGATTAATAAATTGCATAGACTTGGTACAACTTGATAAATTGCGCAAGTTTCATCATGGATTTGTTTTCTTTGTTTTTTTCTCCCATCTAAGTAAACCATAATATCTGCATTCTCATGCCCATTTTAATCCTCACTGTCACCATCACCATCTCCATGCTCATTATCATTATCCCCATGGTCGTTGTCACCATCACCATGCCACCATGAAAATCACCACCATGCTCTTCCTACCCATGTTGTCACAATCACCATAAGATTCACATCCATCATCCACACAAATATAATCGTTAGATACCTAATTTAAAAACCTAGAAACCCAAACCACAGACATAGAAATCTAATCTAGACTTAGTCATAATCCTAATATATATGCATGCCAAAAGAACAATAGCAACCCCATCCTAATATATGCATGCCAAAAAAAATTCATATATTCATGTGCATCGCCTTGTATCTAAATCATTGTTCTACAAATATGTAGAAGAGTCCAAGAAACCATAATTTGTATTCTAAGCCCCTTAATGCATCTTTAACAAATATTGTATTGATTCTAGGTGCATTTCATGGATACTGAATTTGAGGAGTAGCATTTAGGAAACAAAAACCTTGTTGTCCTCTCTTAACCTTGGTAGACCTAGAGACCCATTCTTGGTTCAAAAGTAATGTAGTCATGGTAGCCATATCACCCTTGCAAGTGATAATTAACATACACATGTGGTTCAAGGGCTCGTACATGGTGCTGATCCTAAGAAGAAAGGTTTAGCATAAGAGGCTATTGTTTCCATCTCAACTATGGTAAAGGGCTCAAGACCCATCCATGCTACTGAAGACCTAATACCCATTAAAGAATCCCCAAGAATGAGAATGTTTTCTGGATTCTAGATATTTTTCATGGGGATTGAGCCTAATAAGTGTCACTTAGGGAATGTGCCCCTTTTTTCCCTTACTTACACTTGGTACACGTTGAGACCCATTCTTGGTTCACAAATAACCTAGTCATGGTGCCATAAAAATCCTTGGAGGTGATTATTAACCTATATAGGTTTAATGTGGTGCTTTGGGGACTCATAAATGGTTCTTTCAATTGAGAAGGAAGGTTTAATACTTGATGCTCTTGTTTACCTCCCCCAAGTGGAGTTAAGGACTCGAGACTTATCCAAGATGCCCAAGACTTGATCATGGTGTCCATATTCAACTTGAATTCCAAGTACTTTTTGGAGAGGGATTCTTTCATGGTGTTTGAGCTAAAAAATGTTAAGTTTGGAATTAAATCCATTGTCCCCCCAACCATGTTTATTCCTCAACACTTATTTATAGTGCACAAAACATACTAATGGCACTTATATCCCAGTTAGATGTAAAATACCCCCTACAAAGATCTCATTTTCTAGTTAAAGGACTTTGTCAATGCCCTTAAGCTTTAGAAAATTTAATATGATCATAAATCACTTGTTTCAACACTTGATGATGGCTAAGGCCCCACTGCATTCATTGTCATATGTGGAGGTCCAATGACACATTCATGAAGGTTGAGCCTAAGAAGTACCAAATGATCATGGCCAATGCATGAGTACCCATATGTGCAGTAAAAAACATCTTATTGGAACCCGTATCCAACTAGGGTTTTTCTCATTAAGAGGCAAAGTATATTTTGCATTAAAAGGTCAAATTCATAAAACGTTTGCATGAGAGTTTATGGACAATGCGCTCATGTTGGTCTCTCCCAAACACACTTTCCAAAAATTACAACATTCAATTTTGTTTCTTGGTTTGGTTATTATGCCCAAGGATGAATTTTCCATCTCTCCTTGAGACACTTTACCTAAATGCAATTGGAGGCATGAAACGAAAATTGTACATTGAAAGGACATGTCACTAGTTGCAATACATCTAATTCAGTAGGGCCATCCTCCCCATTCACTGATAGAGTTCAAACACATTTTCTTTATATTTTAAACAAGCCTAGAAATCATAGCCAGACTTTGATAGCTTGATAGATTGATAAATTGCACAGACTTGGTACAAATTGATAAATTGCACAAGTTTCGTCATGAATTTCTTTTCTTTGTTTTTTTTATCCCATCTAAGTAAACCATAATATCTGCATCCTCATTCCCATTTTCATTCTCACTATCACCACCACCATATCCATGCTCATTATCACTATCCTCATGGTCATTGTCTCTATCACCATGCAACCATGTAAATCACCACCGTGCTCTTCCTTACCCATGTTGTCACCATCACCCTTTTTCAATATAAGATTCTCATTCATCATCCACACAAATATAATCATTAGATACCTAATTGGAACAATCCATAGAATTATGAACGTGGCTCAGATAGAGAAACCATCAACTCCATTGGATTCAGGACATCGGGATAGTGCTAGGGGTTCCCCTCTCCTCCGCTCCCATGGAACGGGTGTCATATTTTAGGTCCATTTTGGAAACTAGGTTTTTGCTCAGTAAGGGATTGTGCAATCTTTGGACATAGTGGTCAACTTTTAAAAATCATCGACCAGGGACTTATGGCTAGAGCTCCTAGCTGGAACCTTCCTAGACACACTTGTAGGACTTCGCATAACCTGTTTTTGTTGCACAGTTGGAATTCTATGCCCTCAGTAGGTATCCAACAGGTGTCCTTGAAGTTCTTTGGGATGCGAGTTGGAACGAGACATAAAATGATGATCGTGGCTCAAATCGAAAAAACATTGACTATGTTGGATTAAAGACATCGGGATAGTTCTATGGGTGACCGTCTTTTGGTCCCATGGCCCATGTGTCATCTTTTAGGTCCATTTTGGAAAATAGGATTTTGCTCAGTAAGGGACTATGCAATCTTTGCACATAGGGGTCAACTTTGTAAAATCATCGACCGAGGTATTATGGATAGAGTTCCCAGATGGAACCTTCCTGGACACACTTTCAAGACTTCACGGAACTCGGTTTTGTTGCACGGCTAGAATTCTATAATCCTGATTGGTATCCAATAGGTGTCCTTGAAGGCCTTTGGGATGCGAGTTGGAACGAGCCATAGAATTATTACCATGGCTCGGATCGAAAACTCGTTGAATCTGTTGGATTCAGGACATCGATATAGTGCTAGGGTTTCCCCCCTCCTCCAGTCCCATTGTAGCTAGTCACAATTCAATTCCCATTCCAACATTGGGGTCTCGATTTCGTTGGACCTATTAATCCTCCTTCTTCCCTGCAACAAAAATATATTTTGACAACTACAGACTAGTTTAGCAGATGGGTAGAGGCAGTCCCTCTTAGACAAGCAAACATGAGTCAAGTAATTTCATTTCTTAAAAGTCAGATAGTCACAAGGTTTGGTGCTCCAGAATTCCTAGTGTTTGACAATGCGGCATACTTTTCCTCTTTTGAATTAACTCAATATTCCTTTGAAAAAGGGATAAAATTAAATTTTTTTGCCAATTATTATCCACAGGGAAATGGATTAGCAGAGTCTTCTAATATGAATTTAATTAACATCTTGAAGAAGACAGTGGCTACTCATCACAAAAATTGGCATATCCAGTTATACAATGCTCTTTGGGTAGACCGTGTCACTCCTAAAGCAGCCTTTGAAAACTCCCCTTACTGTTTAGTTTATGGTAAGGAAGCTGTATCACCAGCCAACCTCTTGATCCCTTCCCTACAAATATCATAGTCTGTACGGGAAGATAACTCCTCCCCACTCTAGCACAAAATTGATACATTACTCAAACTAGAGGAGGATAGGGAAAAGTCTAAAAACAAGTTGTATTAACATCAACACCTTGCCAAGAGATGGTTTGATTAGTGTTGACACAAACCCAGTCGACAGGGGTTCCTCACGCTATCGACACCCAAACTACGAAGATATACCTGAGCACCGACCCATACATGTTTTACCTCGTCCAGCAACACCTGGGGAGTAGATGAGGTCTCACCCGAGATGTTCAAGGGAGAGTTGACAGAACCATGTTTCCACCAAATGAAGGAGGATGTTGTGCATTAACTGCTTAACTTATTGCAAAATTCAGAAAATAGATCTAAGCATTTACCTTAGCATTAAGTGTAACCGCATCATCATTCAACATATCTTATCATTGACAAAGTCATAAGTGCACAACATATATAACATTAAACATTAATCGCACCAAGGAAACATTGCATCATTCATAGATTCATATCGCATAATGCTTTTACCGCAGAGAAACAAAAAAGACACAAGGATTCTGCTGAAAACTCTGTCACATCATATTTATCTCCACAAAACCCAGATACAACAAGATATTCAATCATCAACTCTCAGTCTTCAACTATGTCAAGATATCTCAACACTTACAAACCTACATCTACTTATAGGCTTGTGCCTTTACATTTACAGTCCACTTAGGAAACTGCCTAACTAATTCTTAACAAACTTTACAAAAAGATGACCCAGAACCCACATAATGCGGTCCAAAGGACCCAAAATACACATGACGCGGTCCAAATGACCCAAAATAAACAAGATATGGTCCAAATGACCCGAAACTACATATGATGCAGTCCAAATGACCCGCAACTACATAAACTACTATCGCCTTACGTGCTGGTTTCCTTTTTTTGTAGTACTTTTGGCCTTGCGCAGCATCTGCGATGCTGAGATGCTGAGTAATCCAAACTGCCTACCAATAGACCCCCAACACAATCTTGTGGCTCACCCTCGAGCCATGTCAACTGGACATGGTGTACTCATTGGTCTTCAGCGTGAATTCCTCGTACTGCTCATCGATCTCCTTGACATGCTCCTTCGCTGCTGCAGCCACTGCCTGGCTCTGAGTCACATCTTGTGCGGATGGATGCTCAGTCATATTCTCTGCAACTTTCCAGCGGCCCTCCTGCATAGCCTATAGTGCGGAAGTTGCTGTGAGTAAAAATTGGCCTCCAATCTCTTAAAACTCCTCCAGCTGCACACTGCATTTCTTCTGACACTCATCGGCCTTTGCAATGCACTACTGCAATTCTCTCAGTTCAGCGGATTTGGTGAACTAAGCAACTCATGGCAGTGTTCTCAGCGACACCTTCAATGTTGCCACTTTCCCTTCTACTTCTTTCTGCATCTTGGTCAATTGTTCTAACTACTCGTCTTGAACAATGTTGCCCCAAAACTGCGCAGTCTCAACAGTGATCTTTGTCGCTGCTTGTTCCAGCTCACCCATCTGTGTTTCCAACTCCTTGATAGCGCGTTTCTGTTCATCTATCTCCTCTTCGAGTGTGCCAGGGTTATTTAGTGCTGCTAACTCCACATTGTCATGCTGTAATTAGGCGATGACAGCCCCAATTCATTGTGCTTGCTCAATCGGATCTAACTGTGTGGTGAGCTTTGGTACGTGCTGATAGGCTTCCGAGACTGCTACCTCCAATGACACTTTGCTGTCCCAAATGGTGGATTTCTCCACCGTTAGTCGATTGTGCTATTTCTTGAATTCCTCTATCGCCCGATTTTTCTCAGCCATCAATTGCTTGAGCTTATCCTCCAACTCATCGATGACCTCCCGCGCCACTACTGCCTTTCCTTTTAACTCTACGACTTCTTGCTAGGCCGCTGCCTCATTTTACTGTGATTGTAGGAACTAACCACTGACCTCCTGTATTCTGTCCACCATTTCTCGGCTGGAAACTGCATGCATATTTGTCAACTCCTTCGTGGGTAGCTCATTGATGTTAATGGTCAATTTTTCTAACTGTTGCAGCAAGGCCTAGAAAGCCTCGTTGTCAGTCACAATCGCAGTCAGGGGAATGTTCACGTTTTGCACCCGTGGCTTAGTGCTGATTGCGCCAACTGCCTCCCTAGTTTCTACCTCTGGTACTCGCCACGAAACAATATCACATAAACAATCAAGGCGAACGTTTACCTCTTTGAAACCTGCTCCTGCCTGTGGCATCATCGCTCGAGTGGCCACATTTTTTGCATTGGTGATAGCCACTATAAGTCGTCCCAATTGAACCTCCATCACTGGAGAGGGCCACTAATCGTACCATGCTCATGATGCTCCTTCATTCTTCCCTCCTCAACGTCACGGTCAATATCATAATCTGTGGGTGTCTTCGTTGATTCCTGATCTGAGTCATTGTGACTCTGTTGGTCCTACGCAGATAGTGGATCATATGGATCATTGGCCAGACCAACATGTTCCCTCCATTTGACAAGCCAATCATTGACGATTCCATCCAGCTCCTCCTCAAACAACTTGTTGGGTGTCATCAACCTTTGCTTCGCAGGGTTGCGTCGTGCTTGCACATGAATAGCATGAGGCTGAGTCACAAACAACACAATCTACTTGTATTTTGTGGCAGCTTCATTAGATAAGCGAGGCAACTTCGTCGTTGTTGCTTGTAGCATCTCCCAATAGAGCCAAATCTGCATTGCAGATTCCTTAAGGCACTCGAGTTCTTGCACCCACCACAAGTTCTTGTAGCGCGCACCCTTACGTTCTTCCACGACATAAACTCCCATCCCTTGGCAAGTAACGTGCTCCTTCCATGTGATAAGCACGATCAAAATTAGGAGCTAGTTGTACATAAATGTGCCCTTCCCTTCCATGTGATAAGCACGATCCTTCGCCAATTGGTTCAACAAAAATAGTGACTAGTTCATCTGTACGCCTTCTGCACACTGCTCCGCACATGCCACGACCCTCGAATTACACTAGTTGGGTCGATTCTTCCAGACAACTTTGTAACATAGTATCTTTTCTTCGGTGAGGACCGCCCTATCATTAATGCTTCTAGTGCAGTAGGCATGGCCATCATGTTCCAATCCATAATGCAGTACCAACTGCGTTTCCCTCTTTTTATCATTCTCCTTCCCTCTAAAGTATTGTGAAGGGTCCACTCCATCCTTCGGCAACGCGGTGATCTCAACAATCAAATCAAGGGTGACTGGAATTTCTCTATCTAGCCACAATTTTCCGTCGTGGAAGTAGGCTAGCAACTGCTTCACACATGCATTGACCTCTGGTAAGCGCCCAAAGTGTGGCATGTTGATGAGACTAAGCAATCCCACTTTGTCTAACCCACGCGCCCAATCTTGCGGAATCGGCTTACCACTAATTTGTGTCCCAACCACATAGGGATCCGATGTAATTTCCTTATATGCCACCATGTAATGGTCATCATCTTTCAGGCACATCAAGGCCGACACAATTTCAACAGAGTGCTCCATTCTTGCTGGTAGTGTTGGCATCTGCAATGGGTATTTCTGATTTTTTCGTGGGCTTTCGGGGTGGTATACCAGGCCGACAGGGGGGTACATAGCCAGGGATATCCACAGCAGATATCCCTTCCCAAGCAGTCGAATCATCATTCCGCGGCTTGATTGTCCTACCTCTGCTGGGATCTCCTCCATAACAGCTATGGATGATCTTAGCTGCATTTTTCTCTGCGGGGACTCGGACTGCTGACCGCCCCTTTGCTTATTTGGGATACCTGTGAACACCGATCCAACCGATATGCTGGTGACCTCTTCTTCAATTCTTACTAGCCTAGCTAGTGACTCTGCACCATTGGAAACATAGACCATGGTTGTACTCGACATGCCGCACTAGGTCACCTCTTGCCTCAACAGTTACTCACCCTCCGATGTTGAGCAATGTGCACTGCTTGGGACTAGCAAACACCTAACACCTAACTTGGCAATTCAAATCAACAATGAAACACTGAACTATACTTATCACTCTGCAAAATGATTCCTTCCGACCATATTTTTCCCCTTCTTATAGTTCTGAATTGCATCCTTAACCATCATTACCAAATCAAACCACTGATTATGACCAAATCATGCCTTAATTACTCGAATCCGCCGTCGATTCTATCAATCCAATGGTCAGATCTGCTATTAATTCTGATCACTTCATCATGCATCGCTTAATTAACTATCTTCGATTTCCTGCCTTTATTGCTGATTTGAAGGGGTCGCAACCCTGCAATTGTCGCGGTACTGACCCCAAACTATGATACAATCGCTTATGCTTGCACATTCTGTCCCTGCTGGTGTGCCATCCTGCCACCCAACCTCCATATTTTTTTTTTATTTTCCGATGCGGCTCAGGCGTCGCGCTGCTCTAAACCTGTCCTGTAGGGATTCAACCTACAACCATTTACCAAATTTGGGAGCATTGTTCCATCTAACTGTTGCAGCTGTACTGCACCTCCTGAAGCTATGCTACCGATGCGATATGGACCCAGCCAATTCCTTTGTAATTTCTCTGGATGCTTCATAGACATGCTGTCATATAGAAACACCAAGTCACCCTGCTGAAATTGTTTTTTCTTGATATGGTGATCATGCCAAGCCTTTTGTTGATCCTTCTCCACGTGCTAGTGGAAACCTGCAATAAAGCGGTCTTCGTCAAGTCGCACTAGCTGCTCCAGTCGCTCTCCTAATGCTAACGCATCATCCATGCCTGTCGTAGTTGTTATGGGCAGACTCGAAAAAATGTACTCCATAGGCATAATCACTTCTTTCCCATACACCAATTTGAATGGTGTCTGTCTCGTCAACCTTTTACAAGTGTTGCGATATGCCCACAAAACTGTTGGAATCTTCAAATCCCAGTCATCACAGTTCACATTACAAACCTTTGTTCGTTCATTCTCCAATACCTTGTTGAAAGCTTCCACCATCCCATTTTCCTATGGATGATATGGCGTACTCTTCTTATGCTGTATCTGAAGCTCTGTTGTCAATGCACTGACTGCGCGATTGATGTAATGACTTCCCTGATCACTCATCAATACCTTCGGCCAGCCAAACCGAGTGACAATGTTGTCGAACAAGAAACTCGTTGCCTTTGCAGTGATGCAATCAATGACTGGTGTAGCCTTCCCCCATCTTGTCAAATAATCTGTCGTTGTGATTATGTATCTTGCACCAGTGCACTTCCTAGGTGGGTTTATAGGGCCCACGAAATCCACTTCCCATTTATCAAATGGTTGTATTGTCACTTAAGGTAGTAGGGACATATCATCCATCTGGGAGGGTTTCCCAGTTCTTTGACACACATCACAGGTCCACGCATAATCTATCACATCATTATGAAGAGTGGGCCACCAAAGCCTTGCACGAAGTACCTTCCTCATAGTCGCACGACCACCATTGTGCCCCCCAGCCACTCCTGCATGTGCTTCTGACAACATCTTCCCTTGCTCATGGGGCGGGACACAATGACAAGATCTCCTCTGATCCTAGTTTGTACAACTACCCTGCAATCAACTGGAAATATGCAGCCTTAACTGCTAGCTGCTTCTTTTAACTGGTGGTGAACCCCTCTGGTGTGGTTCCCATTGTAAGAAACTGAATGATTTCTTCATAGTATCCATCAGGTATTTCAACCTTGAACAGTTGCGCATCTGGAAATCCATCTTCAATGATGGTTGGTTCCTCCCCCGTCTCAATCCGTGACAGATGATCTGGCCCTGCGTTCAAGCGTTCTGGCAGCACAATCACTTCAAAATCAAACTCCTGAAAAAGAAGTAGCCAACGAAATATCTTCCCCCCCAACACAAGGTTATTGACCAGGTATTTCAATGTAGAATGATCTGTGAACATCTTAAAGTGAACTCCCAATAAGTAATGTTGAAACTTCTGCAGTGCATATACGATTGAGAGTCCTTCCCTTTCCGTAATTGTATAATTCCTCTCTGCAAACAACAACTTCTGAATTGCAAAAGCAATTGGGTGATCCAAATCCCCTTCTCTTGGTTGGGCGAGCACTACTCCCAGCGCAATCGAGGATGCATCTACATGGACATGGAATTCCTTGTTCTAGTATGTAAATACCAATATCAGCGTGTTGTGGCCACAACAGATCCCATGCTTCAGCTAAGCATAGGAGCCCCAATTTTAAATAAACACAAAAGTTTTTTGGGTAAGTGTTCTTGTGAACATCATATTTTCAACCTCCTTTGTATGATCTTATGCTTGTACCTTTTTTTGGCTTGATGGTAATTCTTTTTCTTGGAGATTTCTAAAAGTTTTGGTTGTAGGAAGATTTAAATTTTAAAGTATTTTGGCACTTTACCTTTGTCAACTTGAAACTCGACATTCTGACACCCCGAAATCCCGAACCCGAAAGGTGCGGGTTGCGGGAGTTTATTTGTGATATTTTGGTTTTGGCATCTCAAAAATCGGACCCCAAAAGGTGCGGGTTGCGGGAACCCCTTGTTAATAATCTTTGAGGAATCTTCATTCCGAAACCTGGAACCCGCAGTTGCGGCTTTCGGATTTCGGATTTTTCGTTTCCCCATTTAGTTGCGTTGCGTGTTTGCGAAACCCACAACCCACAAGTTTAGGTTGTGGATTTCAGAAACCATGAATAAATTTTTCAATAAATCTCCAAGACCTCATCCCGCATCTTGCTTCAGTTAATCCCAGCCATCGAATCACGTGATCTAGTGGATGAAATTCCATCATTCGAACTTGCAATTTTGATGTCTCTTTTACGTTGCTTTACGACCGGAGTTTTCACCACAATTCTGATCTCATGATCACTTTTGAAGATATGATTGCTTGATTAGATTGATTCGTAATGACAGTTTTCAGATCCAACCTTGAATTGTGTGTGATTCTGTTAAAATATCCTTCGTCGTGATCCAATCTAGGCTAACACATGCTGCGACGTCGTTTCATTCTAGTTCAAATGATTACAGTCTTGAATTTGTATGATTTTAATCATAAGAATCTCATCATTTTTAATCATTATGATTTTCTGTGATCCTTCTTAAGTATGGTCGTAAGTATGAAACATTTAGTTAATCGTCTGTATTTGTTAGATAAGTTTCCAGTTTGTTTTGAAAGGTTTATGCCTGACAATTTGATGAGTAACATGCAGGCAGGTCATGAATCCTCTGATGATGGTTATATGCAAGAAGAACTTCATTCTTTGGTATTTCCAGAACCTATGTCACCAGCTTTTGACGCAGGTGTTTTTGATACCAGCACTGATGGAGAAAAGGAAAATTCTGAAATTCTTCCCCTTTGTATACCACTCCCTCAAGAGGACGAAGATGAGATTGATGAACAACAACGTGAGCAAGATGATTCCATTAACCATGATTTTATAATCAATAAGGAACCTGGTATTCCATCATCTCCTGAGGAGGAGGACCCATTGTCCAATTTTTCTATCTTCGAGAACATTGTGGATCAACCGGAGGATTCCGTGGAGGTTCAACAGGAAGATTTTCTAGACTGACACTTGCCTGTTGTCGACAGCTAGTGGGACGAATGTTCAATTCCACAATTTTGTTACGGGATTGTCTTGAAATAAGAGGATGATATATATTTCAAACTTTATCTTAGGCTTTTAGGGAGTCGTTAGACGTAAATTGTTTAGATTATTTTGGCACAATTCCCTGGATTGGTAGTTTGATCCGATTTTGTAATCCCTATCTTGTGGGAATTTCTATTTTGTACTCTATTGAAATTTCCTATTTAAGGAGGAATGTTTCTCGATGCTTTGGGTTGGAAATTTTTGGTTAAGGAATCACCAGAAGACGAACATGAGATACTCTGTCTTAGCAGAGCTTTCTAATTTTGTTTACAGACTTCGTTTATACAGTGAAGTAATCTTTTGAATCATCTCTTGTTTATTGTTCAAGTTTCTTTGATGATGCCTGATTTCTTACTTCAAATTGTCATCTACAGTATTTGATCTTTGCAAGTAATTGATTTCACATAAATATCTGTTATACCGATTTCTCTTTATAGCCGATTTGTGTGAGAAAATGTGTAATTGGATTTTTGTCAATTAAGTTAATTTCTTTATCAATTTTTGTAAGTGATCCACATTCAAATAATCATTGTTAATTTTTCAAATAACAAAGTGATTACAGATTTATCTTGAACAGGTTTACATGCTGATGTTATTGTCATTTAATTTTCATTAATTGATTATGATTTAAGTAAACAAGTAAATGCACCTTTTACATTTTTGTTGAAGTTGGAAAACACACTTGTTCCTCTCACATCAAGATTGATCTGCACAACAACAATCTTTTCCTTAGAATATATCTAACATAGAATAGATCTTTCTGTTTTAAATAGGTTAAGTTATGACACTTCTAATTTTTCACACTTTGTTTTCGTTAACTGGAGAACCGAGCCTTTGATCGAAACTTCAACTCATACAGTGCTAGCAGTGGTCGAATATCCGTGGGATATATTTCCATACCAAACAGGCTAGGTATAGAAATGCCCTTATGTAGGGTCTTTTGAAGCCTTTCAGTCTGGTTTTTTACCCTTTGTTGGGAGCCTTAGAACCATTCCAGCACCTCGCAATTACCCTGCAGCCCCGAGGCCTCAACACGGCGCTGAAGCCATCTTATCCTTTAGTGCCTAAAAACTGAATTGACATTCGAGGCTCCATTGAAATACCGCATCCTTTTTCAACAACTTCGCCATAGGGGTCATGATTGTTGCATAACCCCGGATAAACTTGCATGAGTACCCAGTGTATCCCAACGTTGCTCTCAACTGATTGACATTGGTAGGTGGTGTTAAACTCAAAATGAGTGCAATCGTTGTTGGGTGGACCAACAATCCCTTCTTGCAAACAATGTGACCCAATAATATCCCAAAAGGTGCACAAAAGATGCACTTCTTCAAGTTCATTGATATCTGATGCTATCGATAGCGCTCCAACATGAGTTGCAGATTTGTCAATGATCGTTGATCAACCCATAAACCATCCAGTCATCCATATACACTTGCAAGAACTTCTGCATAAAATCCCTGAAAGCGGAAACAACAACCCGAGAGAACATCACAGGTGCGTTCTTCAGCCCAAACGGCATCATCGTGTACTGAAAACAACCCCATTCTGTCACAAATGTTGTCTTATGGCGGCCTTCTTTCGCGATTCTGATCTCGTGATAGCCAGAGAACCAGTCCATGAAAGAATACATCTCTTGGCCACACACGCCCTCCAGCACCTTGTCAGTGAATGGTGTCAAAAATGGATCATGCAGACATGCATCATTCAACTTCCGCAAGTCAACACAAATGTGCACTTCACTGGTCTTCTTGTCCTGCACCATCATAGGACTAAGCCATTCTGATTCTTCAATAGGTTCAATGATGCCAACATCCAACATGTGGTCAAGTTCAATTTTGACCCTTTCTTTATGGCATGGATTCAGCTGATATGGTCGATTCCTTACTGGTTTTGCATCCGATTTTAATGGGATCTTCATCTCCCCTAGATCCCCCAACATCCCCTTCATCTGAGAAACATTCGTAAGGAACAAGTCTTGGAACTCATGCAATAGGTCTGTGACCTTCACCATCATTTCTTCATCCCAACAATCGCCAACATTTGCAAACTTTGGGCTCTCCTCCATCCCAATGTTGATCTTCTTAATCTTGAATACCTGAGTGACTTGATTGGTCGGTGCATTAGGTGCTACAACATCACGACTCCATTCTATCTCTGGAATATTGATATTCCGCGGATCATCACTATCCTCTAGCCCGCCAATGATATTGTAACATTCCATCATCGATTGCATCTTGCAGTGCGTATGCGGATCCGCAGGATATGCCACTGGAACAACCTTCAGAACAACATCACGGATACACTGCAAAGCATTGTGGATATATGGGTTTGCATCCGCGAAGCTGAAGGTATGAGTAAAGCAAACTGTCAGCTCCAACCAAGTAGTAATCTCCCCTGGCAACTCAACTACGGTATACCATGATCACGACATCTTATCCAAAGTATGGACAAAGGCATGGACCCACTCATCTTTTGGTCGCGATGCCCACAACATCTAACATTCAACCAGATGACTGCTAGGATCATTTTTCCCATCGTACCTTTCGGTGTGATATACTTTTGTGTGGCCAAAGCGAACCATCATTAGCCTTTGACACTCTGACCAACCTATAATCAACTTCTTATGGGTCACCCGCCACCATGTTGGAGTAGCCTTCACTGCCTCGTCCAATGCTAGCAATCGCTGCGGTTCTGACACCTTAGCTTCAAACGCCACGAGAAATTCAGACAATCTGGGCAGCCCTTCATATACTGGCAGTGCAACAGTTTCAGTCGCAACACGGTATAATGACTACGTGATCAACCCACACTTGCAAAACAATACCTCATGCAAGCGATTCTGGCAATTTTCTAAAGCGTCATCAGATTGGGCCGACGTAGAACTACAGCTACGCCACTCAAGCTCACCGTTAGTAGTCAGATGAACGTAATCTTTGGAAATATTGTACGCATGGTCTCATGCGCTCCCAACTTCATCTTTCACCAGTTCAACATACATGCGTCCTTCATCTGGATCCAACAGAGCGATGAATTTGAGGTCGCGGTTTTCAAAATTCATCATCCACTTCTTAAAGTTAAATACTGTTGCACTGTCATTAGCCCATCCAATCCCGAGCAACATGGGATAGGACCTTCCACCTTCAACAACCTCAATCACATCAAAATCCTCATATGTATTCATCCCCTTGATATCTACAACAAGGCGCGAGACCCTCCCAATGGGTGTCACCCTAGCCTAATTAGCCAATCGCTGCTATATGGGGGACTAGCTCAGCATTGGGCTCCCCATCTTTTTCCATCCTTGCTTTGTCAATATGTTAACATCAGAGCCTAGGTTGATAATAACTGAATAGTCCTCATAGTCTCCAATCTGAATGTTCATCCGCATCTCGTTACCTTTATTCCGCCACTGTAACTAGTTTACTGCGGATTCTCTCCATCCCCTAGCTGCTCAATGCAATAGCCCCTCAAGCTTGGAAAGTGCTTCTGGATCTCTCACCACTGATAAGCAACTTTCAAAGAAATTCTGTAAAGTACGTGTTGGCACCCCAACAACTCCCCTTCATTTTGCAAAATGAAAGGGCCCCCATTAGAATTTTGTAAATACCTAGTTTGGTTTTATCTTGCTTGGCTTGATAGGTGATTTCATATCTTCGCTCTTGGCTTCTTTTTGGCTTTCCTCCCATGGATTAAAGATTTGGTTATCTTGGTTATATAACTCTAATGGTTTCCTTTTTTGAACAATGATGTATCTTCTGCTTGTTGATTTTGCGGCCGTGCTTTCATGAGATCATGGTTTGGTGGTTTTGACTACTTCTCTTGATTGAATCTTTTAGCATAATAGTTCATTGCATGATACTTTTGGGCTTATTACATAATTTTATCTCTCTTTTTCTTTGTACATCAAAATTGAACACATTGATTTTCCCAATCTTAATATTATCATATTTACAAATAATTTACAAATAAAGCTTGACCAAATTTTATGTAAATTTTATATTGAAGTCTAAAGGACACTTTATAACTTCTTATATTCTTTAAAATTTGATGGAATTTGTACTTACTTCTACATCATTTTTTTTAATTTTTCCATCAAATTGAAGTTTAGCCTAAATTTTTCTTGAAAGGTGTTCATGAATTGACAAGGTATTTATTTGAAAAGTGGGAAGCCTAAACTTTGTACACTTTGTAAAAGGTTGGAAGTCAACCTCATAATTTTCAATGTTAACAAAATTTATTTATAAATATTATGACTCAATCATTTCTTAATGGATGAATATGTTTTAAATTATTTAAAGGAGATACTCCAATTGGTCTCTTTATTATTAAACATATCTTTATCATATTTAAATGGGTAATTAATAATACTTTCACAAAAGATATTTGGTTGATTATTAAAACATCCAAATAATTTTTTATTTTGGGATTCTTACTCATATAAACATTGAATCATTATGAGGCAAACTTTGCTTATCATTTTTATTTTATTTTTTATAATTGTGTGGCATCAATTTATAAAGTGAATACCTTATCTTCCCAAATAAGTGAGGATGTTATTGCGTAATGACAAACTTTATATGATAATGGTCTCAAACGTTGATACATACCTATTTTATACCTATTTTCAAAACTAGACTAATTTGTTTGTTAATTTTATTTTTTATAATTGTGTGGCATCAATTTATAAAGTGAATACCTTATCTTCCCAAGTAAGTGAGGATGTTATTGCGTAATGACAAACTTTATATGATAATGGTCTCAAACGTTGATACATACCTATTTTCAAAACTAGACTAATTTGTTTGTTGACTGCATAATGGTGTGATAGGTATGATGGAATAAAAGTTTACGTGAATGAACTCTCAAGAAACATGGATGCCAAAAAAAGAAAATCATTAAGTGATTGTCGAGTTCTTATGCCATGATCTACACAAATATTTCCATATCATTTAAGTTCATTTAACGAAGGAGATCTTCCTCCTCGAATGATGCCAAGGCTACCGAATGAGGTTGTTGCAGCAAAAGGAGATAAAACCGGGATCCGTTCAATAACTGTTAACATAATTAGACCAGAGTGCATGCAGTTCAAGCTCACCTAAACACCAAGTTTCTAGGTTATTAATTCATGAAAAGAAAACGTAGTTGGTTGTTCTACCGATCCACCAAAAAAGTGAGAACGTGGATGCCAACACTTTCCTTGTACATATTTCTTGTGAATGCCCTAATACACCACTTGCCACAGAATCAGCTTCCATTTGTTCAATGAAGAGATTTAAAGGGTTAAAGAGAAAGTAAAGATCGTCCAGCATCATCAGCTGGTTCCACCAAACCACACGCATCAAAGATCACACCAATTCCGAAGAATCATTGCTATAGAGATGCTCAACAAACTACATAGAATTCGTGCTGAAAAGGATCCGAGAAGAGGGACCGATTTTATCTTTTACAGCACTTTTTAGTTTTTTTTAAAACAAATATCATTATATGATTTGAATGAATTACTTATGGGTGTTTTCCTGTTGGTCCAGATTTGTGAAGAAACATTTTATATAAGGCATAAATGATGCAGTGACTGAATTCATATATGTTTTTATCTCACTAATAGCGTTTTACTCAAATCATAAAGGAAGCTTCAGTGGTTAAATATTAGATCTAGTGAAGAAGATCCACATTACCATTCTAGTTTGAGGAGGTCGAGAAGTTGAAGATTCGTATGACCAGTTCATCAAATGGAGAATCCCACATCACTTGGAAGAGGCTAATTTTGGGCTCAATTTGCCACTGAATCGTGGAAAAGCAGATGATTGTGTTCAAAACCCACTTCCCAAATGGTGTATTTTACACCTAAGTGCGGGCCGTTTTTGAAAATTGTGAAGGAGTTGGGAGATTTTCAGTCCCGTTCAAGCCGGAGTTTTCCATATATTTCTGTTGCGTCCAACTGTGAGAGTGAATTTTGGAGATTGTTATGGTCCCTTGTGCCTATTTAAACAGAGACAATTCATTCCTGCAAGGGGAGGGGGGTCTCCATAAACCAAACAGAAGAGAATGGTTTCTGTTCTTTTAATCTATTTCTTTCTGTAAAGGATTTTTTGGAAGAATACAGTGGGATGTGTGGGATGTGCTGCCTGTCAATGGTTCGATTCTGGGGCATCTGAGAGAAACAATTTTATATGGTATTTTACCGCATTCTGCTTAGTTTGGATTTTCTTCTAACTTATTCTGGAGATTTAAGTTTTAGCATAATTTTTAAAGGCTTTGGTTAAGTATTTAATCATCACATTTCACATGCTCTATCATTTTACTGGTTAATTCTCTTTTGTCTTTCTGTTACTTATATATATATATATATATATATACCTTGTTATTATATATGATGTCATCTTTTGTGAATTCAAATTGGAGCATGAATGATTTATTCAGGTTGAAATCAATGAACTATTTTGCTATTATTTATATATATATATATATATACCTTGTTATTATATATGATGTCATCTGTTGTGAATTCAAATTGGAGCATCAATGATTTATTCACGTTGAAATCAATGAACTATTTTGCTATTTTAATATTTGATAAATTGATTTTCATTATTGTTTAATTTGTATGATGATTGTGTTTCATTTACAAGTTGACATATAATTATATATTTCTATTGTTTCCAGAATTGTATATTTAAGTTAGCATTGTTGATTTCATGTTTGAAATTATTTTATAATTATTTTGCAGAGATTTTTATCTATTGTGAAACAATTACAATTTACTTCTACATCTCGGGACTTTTTCTGCCAATTGAAAAGTGTCGATTATTTTCCTCTTTGAACCTTAGATCAATATTATACTTCATGCTCTTGGCCAAGATAGTTAATTAGCATTTAGGTTATCATAGAACAGAATTAAGAGCTACTAATTTGCTGCATTTAACATAAAATAGTCTTTAGAATTCGTTATTCATTAGGTTATATTTCTTTAGTTTGTTAGCAGGTTGATTTAAGTAAACTTGACACACATTCACCTTAGAAAGACTCTTTACTTTCAGGAGCACATCACACAAGCAGCAGGGCCTTGATCCTATGAAAGACAGTTACGTTAAACACATACAAGATTGCATTAAGTCGAGTGTGTGGGATGTCTTTCCGTTAGTTGTCCTAGGATAGTTTTTGTGGCCAACAAATGGCGCTAGAGGGAGGGCCATGAGGTAAAACAAATGGTTTTTGTTTTTATGCTTTCATTATTTATTCACTAATCATTTATCCTCTAGTCCTTATATTTCAGTGTATTATATCTTATCCTTCTATGTTGTCATAGATGCATCAAAGGGATGGTTAGATGGTAAGCTAATCAATTTGAGTCAATTTTTTATGAATCATTCCCATATCCCTGCATGGAAGTCCAACACGGCATTGAACCTGCATGGACCATTACATAAACTCCCTAGAAAGGCAATTGCTCTCTTGCCAAAGTTTGACGGTGAAGGGAATATCACAGCTTTAGAACGCATAAGAAAATATGAGTCTATATTACGTTTACTTGATATTCAATATGAAGATGTTGTATGTAGGATTTTCCCCTTTAATTTTGAAGGGAAGGTATCGAACTGGTACTTTGTTCTTCCCATTCACACTATTCATTGTTGGTTTGATTTTAAAAGAGTTTTTCAAAGTGATTATGATATTTATAATGCGACTGATATATATCTTGATTTGGATGGAATATAGGTCAAAGAAGGTGAATCCATACTTGATTTCAACACACGCTTTCGACAAGTTTATCATCGACTCAAAGACAATCATAAACCTTCAGGTGACATTCTTTATGAATGGTATGTTAGTTCCCTACCCAAACCTTCAGGTGACATTCTTTATGTTGTTTGTTGCTCAAAAATGCATAATTGATTTTGATCAAGCATGCGATCACGCACAAGCTCTTGAGAAATATTTTAAGAGGTATTTCCATGACCTTTCTTCCTCTTTATTTTTCGATAATGATGATAACAAAGATAAAGGTGAAAAAGATAACAAATCTGAAATTTCTAGGTTATATAAACAAGTTGAGATTTTGCATGATGAAAGTATGTCTTTGCACAATCATAAAAATAAATCAATTATGCATAATAAATAAAACATTGCAGATATGTGTATAACATCAATAGGTTTACAAGAAGATTGTAACTTAGTTGTAAATTCTATGCAAAATCTTAATTATCATTTTCCTCCGCCTAGAATTGAATATAAAGAATTCCCTACAACAAATTCTTATTGTTTTGAATCCACATTTCAAACCCCTAAAGTAGAATATAATCCAAGTTCTTTTGATTTATTAGTCAGAAATATTACATCTTTTAATCACTTTGATCAAATTTTTCATGAATCTAAAACTGATTTGCAAACTAGTGATTTTGCTCTAGATACAAATAGATTTGTGAAGGAATCAAGTTACTTTCATAGTTTACCATTCACTAGTACAAAATTAGAGATAAGTGACTAGGCGACTAAAAACATTAGTCACCACAGTTTTTTCAAGGGATAAATGACTAAAATTGAGCAATTTTAGGTGAGCCAACAAAAAACGACTAAGATAAGTGACTAATTTAGTCACAGGATAAAATATACGACTAAATAACATGTGACTAAAATAAAAATGACTAATGTAAACGAGTAATTAGTCACATGAATATAAATATGACTAGATAACAATAACTAAGAATATGAATTAGCCGTTTATGTTAATCATTTTTAGTTGTGTCACCCCGACAATGGAAAATTACAATTTTGACAATGGATTTGTACAATTTACTAAATTTTAACACTGTAGGTGGATTCACAGACACCATTTTAAAGGGCATCTCTGAATTCATCTACAGTGTTAAAATTTAGTAAATTGTAATCTTGTAGATGGATTTAGAGACCTCAGAGTACCTGAGTGACGTTAATTGTGTCACTCAACAATGGAAAATTTCAATTTTAACAATGAATTGTTACAATTTACTAAATGTTTGCAGTGCAGATGGATTTAGACACCTCTTAATGGGTCCTTGAATCCATATGTAGTGTTAAAATTTAGTAAATTGTAACACTGTAGATGGATTCATGAGAGACCCCCTATGTGTAATGAGAAAACGGTTCAAGTAAATTAATGAGAGAACACTTACTCAGAAGAAATGGATGTCAAACTTATCCATTGAATTCTAAACATTGCAGGGTTCTCACGCAGAAGGGGTATGGAGTATCTCAAGTAGATAGACCTACAAGTCTACACTGACCTACCAAATATTTTTTCTCCTATGCCTTAATAATAGAACAAGGCAAGAAGCAAATAGTAACTAATTATGACAAGCAACATGCCATCCTTAACAAGCGACATGGCATTGTTAACTAACACAATATACAACACCTATTATAATATTAAAAAAAAATACATTAATTATATAATACAAAACATAGAAATTAAACAATATATAATATATTAATATATCATATATGGTAGTATTATTCAATTAGATAAGCATATATAAACAAAACAAAACACACACACACACACACACATATATATAAATAAATCCGTTATATAATCATATATATATATATATATATATATAACCAATTGTAATGTAATAAACAAAACATGTTAACAAGCAAATATCTAATTCATACACTCACCACTTAAAAAACTAAAGCCCATTATTGACATGGTTGCAAAGAGATGCCAAAATGGACTCAATTGTGAAATCAACGAGCATCTGATGAATGGCGATTAAGGGAAGCAGTGGGTATTTTGAATAAATTGGGTTTCACTGCCAACTTCAATACATATGCGCTTTTCTTGTGTGGCTACGCCAAAATAAAAGCATTGGATGAGGGAAAACTAATTCATAGATAACATGATAGACAACAAGGGAATGGAAGAGAATGCTTTTAACTCTTTTGTCGAATTCTAGTGTTCGGCGTGGTCCCTGAACACAACACTCTGGATAGTGTCCACAATTCCTGAAGCAGCCTAGAAATGTTGGAGTAGGGATGACAAGGCCATCTTCTTTTGATCAAAACTAAATTTGATTAAGAGGTCATTGTGGGGAGTTCCCTTGCTGACATGTATAATGCAAAATGTGGAAGTGTCAAAGATTCCTTCAATGTGTTTGATAAAATGTTTGTAAGAGTTGTTGTTTTGTTGGTTGGGATGATTGATATATATGCTTAGCAAGGGCATATCGAGGCCATAAAACTCTTTATACAACTGCAATGGAAAGGTACAACATAGGAAGTAATTTTAGCTCCATATCCCGTTGCATAGCATGTTTCATTATTTCAGTTGAATATCTAGTTTAAAGGGAAAAATTAAATATATTTATCTATTGCCCGCATTGGGAAAGGGTGCGAATGTAGGTTTTAATGTTCAAAAAGGAGGATCTCTCACTCATCCAATTCTCCCCTTCTTTGTAAATGCCAATAAATTCAAGCCACCATTGATTCCTCACTTGTGTGCATCGAGCAGGGGCATGTCCTGTCGGGACTTTTCTTTTTCCCTATCCCATTTTAAACTTACTTAAATGGATCTGTGGACATTGGTGTCTCTCTTTAATATCATCTAGGGAAGTTTCCTTCAGCTTACCATCATTTAAGCTTGTTTGCTTGACCTATATTTGGTTACAAGGTTGCATTCATAGTACCAGATCATGAGTATTCATTTTTCATATGTGTTCCTTTTTGTGCGATGAATTGAAATAAACTTCATTTTAAAACATTAATTAATTTTGAAATCCATTGTGTATCTTTTTTTCTAATTTGTATCTCTTGAATACATTTTCGGGGAAATTGCTGGGCACATTCATTTTGGGGATGGTACCTAGGGTAACTCTATTATGTAGAAGCTCAAGGATTTTTCAACAACATACTCATTTAATAGGTCAACATATCACTTCCAGGAATTGAACCTGAGTGGATAGGATAACACTCACAGTCACAACCATCCCCCCATTAGACAATCTGTTGATACTCCTTAAAATGTTGAGTCTTCTATGGTTGGTGCAAGAGTGTTTTCTAGGTATGAATTTCTAGTTCTCGTCTCCTCCACTTGTTCCTCCCCTACTAGCAGGAGCATATACATGTTTATAAAGCATATCAAGTAAATTGTCTTTCTCACCCATGCCAAATCCTAGGTATTTGTAAGATTTTCCAAACTTTGCAAAGAAAACTATTTGCTTCGATATTTTGCTTCCATCCTCCAGATGACTCTTTATCCATATTTGCAAAAATGAAAGATGAGCCTCCTCATGTGATCCAACAAGAATTTCAATATATTAATGCAAGATCTACATCATCATAAACTAAGCCACACCTACTGCCAGAATAACAATGCACTGGCCACCTGTAAGTTTACATGAATCAATGGAGCACTAATGTTGATGTCTCTCTAAGACACCAAATTATTGATATGTCAACTAGCATCATACCCATCGACCCCATAGCCATACATTTGTAACCATGTATTTAGTCATCATTACACAAGACTAACATATTAATTACAATACCATAAGTACCCATGGAGGATTTGAACTCATAACCTTCCATTTACAACTTCTCATCTGAATTTTTCTAACCCAATGGACTTTAATATATAATATAGTTATTTTAATATATATCAATATAATTATTTTATATTTATATTAACTTCAAAATATATATATATAATACAGTGATTCCATCTTATATTCCCTTTGTGAATATTAATATAGGTTATATATAAAACGTAAATCAACAAAAGAAATATATATATATGTAAACCAAGCAATCAAAACTAAAAACAAATTTAACTATTTATTAATCTTTTTAGAAAGTTATATATATATATATATATATATATATATATATTCAATTGTTAAAGATAATATTGTCGGCCCAAAGGGGCCAAATGGAATATGATCCAAGGGCCTCTTCAATCTCTTCCTCCTGCTCGCTCTAAGCTACCCCTAGGAGCGATTAGCTCTTCCTTTTCATCTCCCTAGAAGTGGCTTTCCCTCATATCTATTCATTTTCCGATTATTGGGATTTTGTGGGAGCCTGGTGATAAGTGGGGTTTTCTGTCATTTGTTCCCATTCTGATTTTATTCTGCATCTGGGTAAGCAACCATCCAATTCTCATTTGTTTTAGGTCTACTAATAAATTACAAAGGATTTGATTTCATTTCAAATGATGGGTTACGTTTATGCCGAAATGGGATCTACGCGAGAATTTGTACTGCTGTGTTTAGTGGTGATTTCCTGTTTGGTGGCATCGGCCACTATAGGGGTGGAGTACTTCTCTTCCTTTCCCAGGACTCTGGAAGTCACAGTAACCATCAATTCACTGACACCAATAACACCCAATGGTAAGAAGCATTGTTTCCATTCAAATTATTGTACTCACTTGGCCCAACGTCTACAATATTTCTAGTTCTTGTTTAGTAGAATTTTTTACAATTCTATATATTGTAATGCTCATCTAATTCAAAAGAAATTTATATCTGTTTAGGTTTAAGTAAAAACTTACTAATACATATAAGTGATCCATGGTTATTCTTTGTTACTATACGTAAATTTTTCATAATCCCTTTCCTTTCAACATTGAAAAAATCTTAAACTAAAATAAGTGTATACTGATAAAAACTCTCAAAGAAGTTTGAAATAATATTACAGTTTTCTTTAGCTAGGAGAGACCAAATGGTAGTGTCATGGTGGGTAAACGAATCATCATCATCCATGAATTCAGAGTATAAGAATGTGGAGGTGAAGCTTTGTTTCGCTCCACTGTGGGAAATAAGTGCCATTGTTAAGTGATCTGTAATCACTCTGCCTATGGCCAAGTTGATTCACCAGTGCTAACACTATTTTTTTTAATTGGAATTAAATGTTCTTTACTGTGTTGGTTTATTTAACCTTACCGAGCATTGTTTCTGATAAATTACTACTGTGTATTATCAACCAGTGTTGCGATGCAACTATCTTATGATAGTACTATCCTATCTTTAGTGTTTACTAAGTATTAAAACAAGGAATACAATGCAAAAAATTTGTAGAGTCACACACTATAGAACACAGAATTTACCTTGGAAACCCATATGGGAAACATTAAGGGGGGAGGTTTACCTGGCTCGAAAGAATCTAATCAAACAATAAATTACAAATTAGGCTGAGCTAGAGCTCTGCCATTCCTGTTCCAACAAATCAAGGCTATAGGAGAAAGTGTCACCTTTAATTTTCTCTTGACACAACATCTAGGAGAAATACTAGTGTATAGCTGATATTTTTTTTCCTTCTTGATTATGGACAAGCAATCAATAAATTCCTTCTCTTACTTCTATGGTGATTAGATGTTGTGGCAACAAGTTCTCCTCTGCCCCATAACGTGGGCCTTGGCAATAAATTCAGTTCTTGCAAAGCTTCTAGTCACACAATGCCTAGAAACTGGATCACCTGTTATCTAAGGAGGGTTGTCTTCCCAGGTTCAAACAGTTACTGTGGACTACTTCCCAGTTTAACTTTTATGCTCTTCAGACCACAATCGACGGCCAAGAAATCAAAATAGCATATAAAATGGATCCAACAGCAATATTCTCCTCCAAGGTGTACAACTCCATGATATAAGGCATAGGGATGTGTGCGATAGGATGCTTCAAAGATGCGGCCCCTCCAAATATGGCATTAAACCTCTCCTCACAATGGGAAAACAAGAATAGTTAAATGAAAATAAATTCCCAACTAATCCAAGAATAAAAGGATGGACGATCCAATACAATAGCAAGTCATGCCTCAACATGTGTGTAGGTCACCACTCACGTGGACCCATCAAAGAGCAAGAAAATGTGATCAAGTGTGAAAATACCCAGCAAATAATATGCTGTAATCAAAGGTTGTATTGCTCACAATGCTGGATTTAAGTCTTAAAACAAAGTGAACTGTCATTTCCTCAAAGGCTGTTGCTACAGATCACTCTACTGTTGAAAGAAGAGTATTGTATTTCGGCCAGACTAGAAGATGAACAGAATGCTCCCAATAGCTCCACTGTTAATATGTATATTGGCTTGAAGTAGGTTTTTCTGTGGGTTTGCAAGCTACCTTTACATGCTGGAAATTGTGCAGTTGTTGCTATACGTGAATCAACAAAACTTATTCATAAATTAAAAGAAAAATGCTCTCAAATTACTCACCATACATCTCTTCTACCACTGTCTGAATATGGAGATGAAGGCAGGCTTGGACACTTTCTCACCTAAAAAGCTTGGAAGAGATCTACCACAAAATGAACAAGGAAAACGCCCCCAACCTCGTATATAAATACTATTCTGCCTTCATATTTAACATGGGTCATCCCTAGGATTCATATTAATAGGTCGGCTCCATAAATTGTGGGCACAAGTTGGCCTTAGGAGAACAGTTAGGCACAGGTCGGCCCCAAATTCATTAGAAACATACTTTTATGATTTAAACCATCCCAAGATCGTTATTTGACTCTTCACTAACATTGTTTTCTCTACAGATATTTAATTCTTCATCGTTCAGTCTGTATAAAAGATTCAATGTATAGAAACTCACATAACCAAGAGGAATTTACCCAGAGCAATACTTTTATTATGACCGAAGGTCCATCACCCATGCATGAAACATATTTGGACACGACATGTAATTCCTCCAACATTAGGTCTTCGTTGGTAGGCTTGTGGTGTGTGTGTGAATGTATGTACATTGTATATATAGATATATATACATATATCTCTAAGCATCTTTAGCAGACAGTTGAGTGTCATTAGCAACAACTCTATCCCTTAACCAGTTAATGCACATTTGAACCCTTCAACTTGGCGAATTTCGCAGTCCAATACATTATTCTCTATCTTATTTAGTAGAACAATTATGCTATATCTCCGCTACAACCCATCAAATCTCATCTCATAACATCGATGCAAGGGATAATAACCATAGTAAAATGTGCAAAGTGTTCTCTAGAGATGGAAATCAAGTATACTAAGAACAACTCCATATTTCCAAGATAAGTTAGGTAGCGGCCTCTGATCAAACATGTACCAATAAGGTAATCCATCAATCAAATCTATGCAAATATGATATGAGTACAAAACTATATACCAACAAATATGATCATTTAACAAGGAGAAGTGAGTATCCTCCAACCCAAAAAACCAACTCAACCAATAGAATAATCATCTCCAAGCAAGGAAAGAGGGTGTGTACCCCCAATCTATCATAATATCCAACAGTACCAGGCTCTGAATCATTTCTTTGTGATTTTCGTAACAGTCTGATTGTTGGTGTTTGTACTCACAAGTTACTGTTCTCTCCTCTGTGGCTTGTAGTTCGCTGAGCTATATGATTTCAGTAAATAGTAAATGAAGATAATCACTGCTTCTCTCCTCTTCCTCTCATAACATGGTGCCTCTCTGTCTTCTTGTCTGCATGAAGATGCTAGATTGATATTGTCAAATCCATGAAAAACCTGAAAAAATTACTGAAGCCCCCCCTTCTTGCTTGATCTCTTGGACTTCAATTTTCTCTGGTCACCTAAAGGCCAAAGGATTGACGAAAATTGGTTATGGGGTATTCACCCTCTTCTTGGCGAGCTTGTACACAACACCTTCCTTGGGTGTCAGGCTTCTATGCAAGAAACAACCTCTTAGGCCCTTTTCCATTTTTCTATGTGGCAGCTTCTAATTTCGAGCTGCCATGTTGGCCACATGGCATATATGTCATTAGTTTATGTAGCCACATAGTCAACAAGGTAAGCTTCGATGTTCTTCATCTCAGGTCTTCTTATGTATTGTAATGCAGAGGGAAAATCCTTACTGCCAATGATTTGCATGAGATGTGGAGTGTGGAGGCAAGACTTCTAATGTTGTTTGCGTTCTTGCTCCACATAGATTGAATCCTTTGTGCAGAGTGATTGTGCAGATGTAACACCTCACTTTGCTTCTTCGAAACCTTCACATGCCCAAACTTAGCTCCATGTTCCTTCCTTGCTTTAGTTGATTTCGAGTCATTTTCCCTCCCCATGTGGAAAGGACAGTGTGCAAAGGTAAAGCCTCTGTTCCATTCATGAGATAGTCCCCATGACCAAAGCTTTGCATACACTTTTCTTAGCTGATTTATTTAAGTCTTTTGTCCATGCTTTCGTTGGAGTGTGGGGGTAACATCTCTGTGTCAACTCCTATCCTTCACATGACCCAAATGTCTCTCATAGCATGCCTTAGTCAATTTCTAAAGGCTGAAAAGGCCCTTTCAACAAGACTCGAGAAATCTTGAAGACTTGATGGAGGACACTGCATTTTTTAAGGATGGGGCATATTTTAGCCCCAAAAATGGCCATTACCATCAATTCTCGAGTAATGCACTTATGTAACAATAATGATGTAATAAAGACCATATATGGGTTATGTAACACTTATGAGGAGATTGCTCTTATTTGTCATAAATGTATGTATCTGCATAAGGCACGTAAGATGTGTTGTGTGTATTGGCGAACTGATGTGTTCCCAACAATCATAGAGTGTTGGAGCTTGTTGTCTCCCATGTATAAAGAAGTCCCCTTAAAATTGAATTGTATTATCATCACCACCCACACTATACATAAGAACCTAATGTTGAGTACGTTTCCTACCAGACACAAATCTTAAACTCTGTTCTTGTACAGACTAGATAGAGAAATTATGTTCATCAGTCATAAAGAGAGTCTTTGGATCCAAGTGCTTATATTAGAACCTCTATATCTAGCCTTCTCAGCGAAACCTGATTTGGAGACACATTTACTGGGATATTGAATGGTGGTAAGTGGGTATAAATCCTTAGGAGAATCTGAATTGACAGTTGTTCTATTATTTGAGAGTTCCTATCCTTGTTCCACTATCCACATGGTAGACTAAAACTTGTTGTATGTCCTAAAATAACATGAGTGGTAGACTTAAACTGATTTATATTGTTGTCCTGCTTAGATTTGTAGGGTTTTTGTATGCATTATAGATAGGTTGATAGTCATGTTGATGGGGGCTGCAAAGCGACTGCTCACGAGTCACAACTATTCATAGGGATAATATCATAATCCATAGTGTGAAATTTGAATAAAAGGCTTTGTAGAAAATGTTAAAACTACAAATTGTTTCTACACTTGTTGGTTTTGTATTCTTGTTGATCCAACCAAGATTATAAAAGTCGTGGATGCAGTTTCAGAATCTTGGGGAACACAACAAACTCCTTATTTTGATGATTTATGTGAGTAGTGCTTCCTTTCTCATGGATTAAATTTCTTTCATCAGAGGCACTAGTTAAGGTATCGCAACAATTGAGGACTAGTAGTACTTGAGGAAACAAATTATCCAACTTAACTATTTTGATGTAAAAGTATTTTTTAAAGAATATTTTTTGTTACACCATAGTAAGAATCTTAGGTATAATAAGATTTCTATCAAATTATTGTATTGAGCAATTCCTTGCATCTTTACGCACCGGATCATTTTTGAAGTTTTAGCAGATTACATGGATGTTGTCTTTGTTTGTCAAGATGGTTGGTTGGCATTGAAAATAATTGCGAGTCTTTGAAGTTTCTTGTTATATGTCTATAAAGATTATTTTTTTGTAAGCAATTATCTATGGAGATTTAATTTTCTCAGTTATTTAGAATGAAGTTTTTAATTTCATTTTGAGATCATTATTGAAGGAAGTGAGTTAAGAATATGATTATGTTGGAGATTTTAAAGATATAGATTGGTAGAGTTATTGTTATAAACTGAAGCAGTGTATTCCTATAGAAAATGTCCCTCTACAGCCAGGAACTTGATGGAATATGGCGATAAAAAGTTGTTAATGTTGACAGTGAAATTCTGCAATCTCTCAAATTGTGATATCGTAGATGGGATTCCTAGGCCCCCATGGAACAACTACAAACTGTAATTTCAGTAATCAAAACTTGTAATTCCAACCATATGTCGAATATCCTAATGGATTTGTAAATAAAACCCACAAAGAAATAGGGTTTGTTTGCTAGACGATACTATCCCCCTTATACATATTATAACAAATCTGGGAACACTATCCCCCACGATTTTCTTTTACATTGGCATTGGGAGATATGGTTGTTCATTTGCCATGATGATGTTTGTTGGGGTTGGTTCCTTGTATGTCAATCATTTTGCACTTTAATGTTTTTTGAAAAGATATATTCAAGATTGAAGTCTGATTACATCTTAACTGGTGAAAGGGCTTCTCAAACCATTTTGCAGTTATATCTGATTCTTAGTGTCATTTCTAGTTTTTGCATTTCCTTAGAAGTATTATTTGCTCAAATCTAGAGAGAGATCAAAGAAAGCATATGGGCCAGTGTTACAATAATAGATATAAAGATGGCAAGGAAGTAGTTCCCAATGTTCCATATATTTGAGTGTCCTATCTCCTATTTATTATAATCTCAAGTCTTTACACTCATCTCAAGTCATTATGGTGTGTATTGGCACTTTACATTTTCACTCATTTCAGATGCAATTTGAATATCTGATCCCATAGTGTACATTTAAGTGTTCTCAGCATACTTAACGCTCAAGAGTGCTTTATAGTTTATTATTATTGATGAGGGAAAGTTTTCTTCCATGAAATGATTGGGTCTTTGCTGGAATCCCCTTCTAGAAGGATTAAATGATTATTGGAACATCCATAACTGGAAAGCCCTTTGCAATCTATTGGGTTAATGCTGATTCCTTTTCTAATGCTTGCATATGAAAGTGTGGGAAGCTATTGCTGTGGTTCATTCAATTTATATCTCCTATTAAGTTGGGCGATATCAAATTAGGAAGGCTAGACCTTTCATTAGTTATCTACCCTACTTTATCCATACTTGTAACATGGGACTTTTTATCATCTTGTTGGGTTGGGTGAGAGTTCAGCGACTTGTTGTCTTGGGGTGTTATGAACTTTTAGTTCTCAATGAGTGACATTCTACTGCAAAGTCCAACATTGAAGAAAAGAATAGTTATGTGCTTTGTTTGACCAAATGCTTAGCATATTATCTCTGTTTGCAAGTGTCATAAATCCTAGCCTCCCCTTCAGGACTCAAGCTAGAAGTTTGTTAAGTAAACTTCTTGTTTGAATGCAAATGCCAATGATGGTGTTTCTGGGTTTTCAATAGATTTCCAACCATCATCAATGATCACAAATCCTAGTGGTGCACCTCCATCTGAAAGGATGAACTATATAATGAGCTGTTAGAACCTTTCTCCACTTCCCACAGTGTCCAGAATACAGCATCAAAAATCCATAGAAAGCATTTATACCATACCCCCTAAATCCCAAAACATGCTGAATTGTAAACAAGATGAAAAATTGAATACTGGAATAGAAATTTGCATACTAGATTTATCACAGAGACAAGGCAGTCAACATTAGAAAATGAAGAGGAAAGTTGACTGTAAAATGAAAAAGATTGACATGATAGTTTGGAATCTAAATATGGACTTATCTACAAACACCATATTGTTGTTTATCAAGACTAACCATTGATACTTTTAAGGAGGGTAATTGCCTTCATATAGAGGACATCATAGAGGTAAATATTGGGACACTTGAGCATAAAAAGGTTATCAAGCTAGGTGCTACTCTTACTGAAGAAGAGATTCAACATTGCACTAAACTCTTAAAAGAGTATGAGGGCATGTTTACTTTGGAAAATAGAGATATGATAGGTATGGATCCCTCCCTTGTGTCACATAACTTGCCTTCAAAGTTGAACTCTAAGCCTGTGAAGCAAAAACTCTATAGACATAGGCCTGAAGTGAATGCTATGGTAAACAAGGAGATTCAAAAGGTCCCAGAAGTGTCGTTCATTCATCCCATTCATTATCTTGAGTTCCTAGCAAATATCATTCCTGTTACGAAGAATGAATGGAACTATAAGGGTCTATATCGACTTCAGAGATCTTAATGCTACTAGTCCTAATGATTATTTTTATATTCTCTTTAATGTCGATACCTCCTCTGGGATTCTATCTACAAGGTAGTTGGAGGTGATGAAATCATAGAAAGATTTTTGAGTATTATTCTGGGCTGGATTTCTTTTCCTGGGAGGAAATGATAGCCAATCCCCCGAATTTTACTATATAGTCCATTTTATATTTAGACTTATAGATATTCCATAATCTCTTTTTCAGATTGACATGGTTGGGGCCATATACATTGATGGCCATGAAAGTTTCTTTGGAGACTAGAGATTTTACCATTGTGTATTATATGAGTTTGGAAAAATTTGATGCTTTTTCATAGGTAGGTTTTTATTTATGCTCAAGGGATTATGTAGGGGGGGGCAGGAGAATAAAGCTGAATGCACTTGGGACCTCGGAATCTTCACAAGATGGCTCAAAGATATCAGTTTTCCGACCTTTCCATTTATGGCAATAATTTGCACATCATCTACAAAGTCTACCAATGTTTCTTGACTTTTCTTCTTAGATGGAAGTGTCCCAAACATTCCCAGAGGTTTGCATATGCTCATGAGAATAGAGACCTTTCTAGATATCCCTAGGGTGCAAAGAAACCATTTAGTGCAATGGGAACTATCACCTCTTTAATATTCATACCGATCGAAAAGAAGTGATATCTTTGTTCTATGTCACAAGGTATGTCACCACTATGATTATGTAACTCATGCATGTATTGGTGAGTTTTTCCTTCAAGAGAATCTTCTAGGAAATGTTGACACCCTAAAGTAGTTACTTGTGCATGTATTGTTGAGTTTGTTAACTATCTTCTAGGAATTGTTGACACTCTATTATAGAGTAGTGTTACGAACCGTTACACCAAAACCTGGAGATGTTAGTGAAGGTGGTCCATTAGGATCTTAACATCCCACCACGCTCCGCAGTCCAGACTCTGGGTTGGATGTGCGCCCGTACGGTGGTGTCCCCTTTGCGCCGTACGAGTCTCGGGCGAACACTGCAATGCCGACGTTGCCACCCGCTCTGTGACTTGAACCTGGGTGGAGGCTCTGATACCAAATGTTACAAACCGTTACACCAAAACCTTGAGATGTTAGTGAAGGCCATCCATTAGGATCTTAACAAGTAGTCAATGCTTCATACATTTTGTTATCCTATTTTCCCATGATATGAGGGATTAGGTGGTACTACATGGAATCCATAAATGTCATATTTTATTTTACAATTTTTTCTCATATCGATCCAATGGTTGGGGATTTGTGGAAACTGTAGCTAATTGACACACAGTTAATTGCATGTTGATAGATGATGTTAACTAGAAATAGTACATAGTTAATTTCCTGTTGATAGATGCAAAGTATGAAGGGGTTAAGGAACTGTTTCCAACTACCAGATATGATCCCTATAAGTTGAAAAAAAAGGTAACCTTAGTTTTCTATATGAATGATGTTAAAGAGCTGCTATATCAAATGATGTTCGGGCTACTCAGATATAGTCCTGAAATTGCCATTTTATTTTCCATATTGGTTTCCAACCACAAAATCATGTTACAACTCCTTTTTATAGTAATATATGATATAAGGTCTTTGAGTAAAACATGGGTGACAGATTATTTGTGTCTTTGCATAGCACAAAAAAATTGAGACCTTGCCAGGAAATCCTTGAATATTATCTCAAGTTAAAACTCCATTATGTAGAATTAGCTAAATAAGTATCAGTATAAGATGCCACTGATCTCCAGTTTTATTCTCCCTTATGTTGAATGGAAAATTTGTATTGCAGAGACACGTTGTATGATCGTCTTGATTTATTCGGATCCCAAACTAGGTTGGAAACCTGAGACTATCATTAATTGGATAAACTTCCTAGGTATCTATTCATCGTTGCGAGAATCCAAGAATATGCTAGAGATACCAAATAAGGATGGAACTAGAAGTTGACATTAATGGGTGAATTATTTATCTAAATAGGTGCTATAGGAAAATTCTTTGAATGTGTGGAAATGGGAACGTTACAAGGTGGATTCTACAGGAAAATAACAAAATATATTTGAACAAGAACTAAGGGTGGGTTAGAATAAAAATTTGTAGGCCGTAAAATTTGTAGGGTTTCTTTGTAGGCCCTCATCATTTTAGGAAACTTGTTTTCCAATTCCTTACTCTTGGAATATTGGGGCTCATTACTAAAGGCCCCACTCATTGTGGTTATCTCATTATGAAATGCTATGATGTAAGTTGTAATAACAGGAGAGAAGCCCCCATGCTTTTACTAATCAATAAATTATACAATTTCCTAGAAGGGAAAAAATGAGGGGACATTTTTTGAGGTGAAAGGACCTAATTCATCATATTTAATTGGACAGTTTTTGATCTATTTCCATAATGAAGAGAAAAGTTGTTAAGTAATCTGTGGTGCTGTAATAAACAACTTGCTGGCTATATATTATTAACCGAAAGATAGATTTCTTAATTATTTACTTCCCTCCAATTATATCAACAAAAGTGAGAGTTGATACTGGATTTAAATAAGGGGATACAGTAAATGTACATCATGATCCAAATGATAAATGAACAAGCCAGAGTCCTCTTGCATATAAAGAAAAATATTTTTTTTCTGCAAACTTATGTTTTGAAGAACAGTTTTAGAATTTGACACGATCAAAGGAAAGATTCAGTCTAGGATTGAAGTTTGTTGCATTATCATAAAGAAAAGTGTGCTCATATGATCTTAAGAATCTCCTACAGGAATATGCACAAAAGAATGAGCCTTCCACTTCCTAATATTTTCCATGTAGATTTAGGAAAGATTCATTCACCAATTTTTATATGCATTCTCTAGGGTTTAGTATACAGAAGGTTTTGCACATAATATAAGAATAAAAGAGAAGAGGCAGAGAGAACAGGGTTGTGATTATGACATTTAGGACAACACCACCTTTTCCTGACATAGGACATTGATTATTTTTGGCTTTGAGTGAGAAGCTTCCATTGGAAATCATACACGAATTAAAGGGCTCTCCCTTATTTGTCTACATGACCACTACTTGATGTTATTCCCAATACTAGCATTCTTTGTTTTCTTTGACTATGTTAAAGTTCCTGGACTGGGGGATGGATATGGGTTTACCATGGTGGTTGGTCAACTTCTTAAGGTTATGACATTTGTACTAATGATACTTCCTTCTGCATGGCCATGATGTGCTTCTACTTGTTTTGATGTTCCTGACCATCCTCATCCTTAGGCACAAGTGTTACATGTCATATTCATCTTATCCTAGTATGATTCATTAGCTTATTTGATATGATATGGTTGATATTCCTATTGAAGGGTATCCATTTGAAATAGCACTCGATTGGGAGTCAATGAAATTTCTAGTTAATGTTTTGAGACCACATGGTTCAACATTCTCAAGAGAGCTCATGGTGGTTGCAATGATCTTGTTTACAATTTTCATATGCTTGTTGCAGTGCTTACAACAATGGCCTAGATGATAGTCTATCTAGGCTACACATCAGACGTAATAGGATTTCATTTTTTACATAGTGCCCAAAGGGAAATTCATGAGAAACATTACTACAATGTCGACTTTGTTGTCTCTATATATGTGGGTATTATGCTATGGAGGACCACTAGTCTTATCGATCTAAAACGCTGAAATTGGAGCGGCTTATTAATATAAAATGAAGACTTGTTCAAACTGCCAAGGATGTTGATAATCCTTTACTTGGACCAAAAATGGAAGACCATTCTTGACTCTACGCAAGCACAAGATTTAGGGAGACAATGTGTTTGCGAGAGATCAAGCATTTCAAGGAGCACATGAATGAGAGTAACATAAGATTAGTTGTTCATGTTGGAGGAAAATTATGTGAGCAAAAATAAGGAATGAATCAATGAATGTCGAGATTGATTATGAAATTCACCTAATGAAAATTGTTTTATTATTAGTTAGAGAACCAGTTTGGTGATCATCCATGAATAATTTGACAACCATCTCTTCGAAACCCTCACAGTATAGAGCCTTGCCTTAGCTTCCGTTGATGAAGGATAGAATTATTAGGCTTATACTTGATAGATTTTATAAAAAAATGGTTGTTCAATGGTCATTCCCACAAGTTTCTAAAGCAAGCTATTGATCGAGGCCTTCGATGCATAGTAAATGGCCATGTGGACAGTAGGGGACCAGGTGGCAGAGGTTTGGTCAAAAGATGACATGCTATGCCACTTGTGAATTTAAAGAAGGGGACATCCACCCTTTTGTGGACTTGGTTGTCCTTGTGAACAATGATCAATCAGTTTGTTGGAAATGCCCTTTTGAAGGATCCTTTGTAGAAGTTTATGGACACACTTGGTCATTTTGTTTATTTTGTAGACAACTTTTCTTGTTGGAGAGATGCCTTTAGATTCTAGTGGTTTGATTGGGACACCTTTTTTCAACATCATTTCTTATTTGGTGGGGGCACCATCCTCATGGACCGTGTGTTGTTAATCAACTCTTCGAGGTGGTTGGGCCTATATTGGATTGATTCTGTGTAAAATTTTATTTGTATGTGCATTTACATAGATCATGCTGTGCATTTTGCTTAGCAATCACAGAAAGGGGAATATTTGATTTTGCACCAAATATAGCATAACATATCAATCATGCAAATGAAAAAAGTTCTATCCAGAATATGCCCAACTACATGAAAAGCACTAACTTGGGCCCAAATTCCCTAAACAGAGTAAGTGGCATAACTAACCTATATGCAGAAAGGGTATGAGAAAAATTCATAGTTTATTCAGCTAATGATTTTGTTTGTGGACAGTACCAGTTTTACCTACAATTTCGAGTAGTAAACTCTGAGGAAAGGTTGTCATGACTGCAGATAGTCTCATTCAATTTCATTGATCTGTTGTATTTTTTGAACTTGAAATAGGTGGAGGTCTACACCATCAACTTGCAAGGCTTGATCATTGAACTTCGATCATATTTAAATATGATTACTTCTCGGTGAATGTTTTGTTCATAGAATATTTTACTGCATAGCTTCTGACTATGTTGAGCAATTGCTGTCATTCATTGCACCATCCATATGAACTCATCTAGTCCCATAAGTTGTCGTAAGTAGGAAAATTGGGTCACCTAGTATCCTATTATGATGATAATGGAATCTGGAGGCATGTGGTAGAGGAATCAAAACATTTTGTTTCTAGTTGGGACACAACGCTGAATTAACTTGTATAGCAATCCAAATTGGATTTTGTAGTCTAGTAAAGGGTTCTGGACCCTGTTGTTGGGCACTCTATATGTCAGTATTAAAGCTAACACACAGAATGATCAATATAAATTGTCAAACCCAGGAAGGTCTTTTATTTCAAGGGTAAGCACAATCTATGCATAAACAGATTAAGCAGTTGATTAATGAATGTAAGTAATGATCCTACCTAGATGCTCAGCCAGCTCATTCCCTAAGCAACTAGTCTAATTCACACATCTACAAATCCCAATTGAAACAATCCTTCATACAGAATCAATCCAGAAAGTTAATGATCTAATAATGAAATGAAACGAGATTACTTTTGCAAGAAGTTAAATCCTTGTGATCATCAAACTACAACATTCAACCTTTACCAAAATGATCTATCCAGTGAATACTGCAACTCCAACATTATCTGTCTAATCTATGTATGCAATTAAAGATACAACAACAACCAGAATTGAAATACAAGCTTGAACTCTACTGATGATTATTGGAAGTCCTAAAAAGCATAAATAACTACCAATTGATTGGGATCGAGCTTGGATGTCACAGCTGATAAAAACACAATTGCAATTAATTGAATTGTTCTACATAGTCGACTGTCACACCACTCTACTACAGCTATTCAAGATGCAATTGTAAACTACCAGCAAGGAAGCTAATCTCTGTTACAGCTATCAGTAATGTTTGCAACATTCCACACCACGCAACATAAATGAATTTGAACTATTATTTGTTATAGCTATCAGCAATGTCTACAACTTTCCACACCACACAACAGAAATGAATTTAACCTATTCTACCTACTTAAATTAGCTATCTCTGTGAGAAGGTGGGCCCTGGCCTTCTAATAGAGACGCCGAGAGTCACAGCTAATTAAAAATCAGAAATGAAGAATTCAGCTCTCATATTATTAATGGAAGATCATGAGCTTTAATGCTCTGTTACAGCTTACACCAGTAATGATTGTCCAACAACAAGATACGAGAGCCTTCTGGAATTTATACAAAAAGAAAGACAGTTTCAAATCCACAAAAATAGCGCAGCAATGAAGATCTATGATCTTCATGCTACGCAGTTACAACTAACTGATACAACGTGTTGAATAGTGTTGTTAATACTGAACGATGTTGATGTCCCGATGGCAATTGGATCAACAAACTTGAAACCTGGAATGCCGCTTGTCTGTTGCAGCTAAACTCTTCTTCAATGGGATCTGTTATAGTGGAAATATGTTACAGTTCGCGTGGAGGATGCGCTGTCCCTTAGAATATGAGGAGCTGACGTTGAAGAGTCACAGCTGGTACTGCTGGGATGATACACCTGCGCTTTTAGACCTTGGCTAAATAAAGTCACATAAATTATTATAAACCAAGGACTAAGATCCATAATATTTAACAGTCTTAGGCATAAAAACAAATAAAGTAATAGCAAATCATACCTGTCAATGTTATAGGTTGATCTGGAAAGACATGGATATAACTCAGGAAAATAGGATGGAATTAGGGCAAAAAGTTGTAATAGAGGTAGCCAAAAAGGGGCATTTCCTGGACTCAACATCTTCCCCCAACTATCCAATTGCATGTCCTCATGCAACAACCTCCTTTAGTATGAATCTGAATCTGAGTGAAATCTGTGGATATTGGTGATGTTATAAGCAAATTCAGGTGCCTCCCCTCGAGGGACAAACCCATAGCAGTATACCCAATGCTCCCACCAACTCTCTTCTTCTTCTAATGTTAGATCATAACTGGTTCTGTAAGAATTGCTTATAGGAAACCAAATGAGGGGGAACTTAAATCTTAAACCAATCCACCAAGGCCCACACCTCTGCATGCATTGCACATATCTAGGCACCCTAGTGAAGGCTTGCCTGAAATTTTCGAAGCCATATGGATCCATTTCCTTCAGAGATGAGGATGAGTATAGCCATCTTTATTCACTACCTTCCAGGGCATCCTGCTGTATATTAAGAATCATTGGGAAACATGTAGTAAGGAGTTTATCTTGTAGAATCTCAAAATATTGAGCAATTGAAGGAACCCTGAGGGATTTAGCATGGATGGCCATGAATGTTGGTGGATTCTGAGGTTCCTCCCTAATCCAGAGAGTAGAATTCTCCTCATTCCTAAGGATGGTTTGGAAGGAATCCTTCCATCTTACATGGTTAATGACAAAGGAGGAAAATGCCCTCAGCTGAACATCCCCAAGAACAGGTAAAGGGTTAGATGGAATGGTATTATAGCAAGCCCTATCATGCAAATATAACTCACATAACAAATGTTGATCCTCAAAGTCACTCTTCAAAAAAGTCTCCAGAAATTGATCAGCTGTTTCCAACTCAAATGATCTTCCATCTTTGAGAGCCTTCAATTTAAATAAGGTTGTCTGCTCATAGAGGAAGAAAAGATAAGAGGGGGATGGAGCTTTGGAACTCATCAATTCTATAGAAATATTATACATTTGGTTTTTGTCCTACTGTAGGGACTCAAGCTTCTTCAAACCTTCCAGTTTTTCTTGGAGTTTCTCCCACTGGAGTTTCTGGAAGAATAACTCCTCAGCCCATTTTTCTCTTAGTCCTTTAATGACATTCCTATGCTCCTGGAGAGGGATCATACCTTCTTTGAACGGTTCAATCCATTTGAGCCATTTATCCAGTTCAAGGTTTAACCAAAGAATTTTCTTCTCTAGTCGTTGAATCTTTCTGTCTTCTACCTCCTTTTCATCATCAGAATCTAGATGAATGACTTCCTTGTCTTGCCTCAGCACTGTGATAGCTTCATCTTCTATCGGGATTGGAATGGTCCATGCATGTGGTGCAGTATCAGCCATGGGGTCTAAGGATGCTAGTTCTTGTGTAACAGCATTCTTCATATCCATATCCATCTCAGCTTCCTCGGTAAGTGTTACAGTCTCAAATAGTATTTTTAGGGTTGTTGGTTCTTGTGTAACAGCACCCAAGTCTTTCATTTCAATCTCAGCCATCTCAGATTGTGTTGCCACTGTAGCAAATGATTTTGGAAACACTGGTTCTTGTGTAGCAGTGTTTCTCTCTTGATTCTCCACATCAAATGTTGTTATCTGAGTTGCAGATTTAAACATTCTCAAGGGTACTGGTTCTTGTGTAACAGTCCCCTATTCCTCCGTTTGTTTAAACTGCTGAGATTGTTTTTGGTTTTTATCAGATCTTTCTAACTAGTAAGACTGGTCCTGAAGGAGCTCAGTATCCCCTGATGGCTGGGACTGTACCATTTCATCCCCTAAATTCAAATCAGGGATTTCTTCCATTTTTGGCTCATTCTCCTCTATCAATTTGATCCCTAGCATTCCTTCTTCCACCTCTTTTATTTGTACATGAATCTGGGATGCAAGTCCCAACACAATAACTTTGTGTCCTGCTGAAGCAAATATATCTCCACATTCTGGGAAAACAGTCTCCCCATACTTCTCATTTTCAAATGCAAAAGATGGGTTTTCTAGTAAATTTGCAGTGTTTGCTAATGTATCCAAATTTCTCTGTGCTTGTCTTCTAGCTTCTCCATTCCACTTTTCCAGCTCCTTTCTTAGTGCCTGCACTTCCTCCTTTAATAATTTGTTTTCAAACAGGAGGTTTTCGATTTGGGGTTCTTCCCTAGAGGGTTCCTGTGTAGCATTAGGCAATTTAGGGTTCAAAATAGGAATCTCTATATCTACCCCTAATGTATGTGCTTCTTCTAACACAAGTGACCCCCTATTCCCTTTAACTACTTATGTCATCTCTGATAGGGGTGTTCCACTGTTACCCCCAACAGTATTCACTATATCAGCTTCTACTGCTGTCCCTGTTAATTCTGCTGCCATTACAGTTACTTCTGTTGCTGCCACTGTCATAGTTGCTTCCGCTACTGCTGCTGACCGAGTTATTCTTTTCCTAATCAATCCCACTGGGTGTTCCTCACCACTTGCTGCTACTGATGCTTTGATAGTCCCACTCTTCTTCCTCTTTGCTGCCATGGGTGTATGACTGTTGTTTCTTGATTCTATTCTTCGTTTCTTTGACACAGGGGTGTTCACCTTGGTTTCTTCTTCTTCAATAATGGTGCCCCTTATTTATGAAGAGGACTCCACTTCCAAGACTTCCACATTCCCTTCTGCTAGTGTTTCTGGCCAATATCCTTCCTTGTGAATCCCTACTTATGCAATTGCAGCTTCAACAACTGCTCCAGTTTCAGCTTCTTTCAATTGAGTACTTGACTCTGCAATTACAGATTCCAATTTTTCTACCTCCTGCTCCAGGGTTTCCATCACAATTCCTTCAATTATAGGGTTTTCTGCTACTCCAACCTCTTCTTTACTTACTTCCCCATCATTATTGGCCTGACTTTCTGTTATTCCAACCTCCCCCCCAACTGGGTTTGAGGAACTCTGGTCCTCACTATCCTCACCAACACCTCCCTCTTCTAATACAGGTTGTCTGATTGGTGCGTCCCCAGCCAAAAATTTCTCCCAAGTTAAATGAAGACTTGCAATGGCTCTTAGGACCAATAATTTAATTAAACCATGATTAGTGAGGGAGGAAACTGGGTGTTGGGCAGTTCTTGCATAGCCAACCATGGTTTGTAGGGCTTTAAACAGATAGAATGGTATATTTACTAAGATACCATGTCGTAAATGAGACAATAAGGGAAGTTCAGAAAATGAAACAACTTGGTACTTACCTCAACAAGAAATATATCTCTTCACAAAGACTGCAACTTGATTCTAGGGTGGTGGTAAGGATGCCAGTTCCAGCCCGCAGAGCTTTGGAATAACCTGTTCTCCTATTGAAAGAAATTCCCTCACTGCATTCGCATTATGTATTTTCCACCCAAATGACTTCTTTCCCACCATGGGAAAACCAGTAACCTCAGCTACAATTTCTTTTGTAACATCCATGCTCTGTCCTCTGACCTCGACCTGAGTATCAGTTAGGTTGAGGGAAAATTGCAATGCGGTTTCGGTATGAAAACCATTCAACCATTTGAAATACTCCATCCAACCTACTGCTATAAAAATATTGAGAACCTATGCATTAGCATGCACAGTGTCTGTATTCACAGGTTCATGTCTGACTGGATTTCCCATTTTAACCTCTCCTCAAGGTTCAGACCTCAACAATTTTTGGTTTAGAAATGGAGAGTTGCAGCTTACGAACATGCAAAGGGTCGTTGTGGTTCAAGAATCAGGTTTCAGGCTAGTCTATGATAGTATGAACATTCTATGGAAGTGACGAGGTTGGAATATAGGAGTAACAGGTGCAAAATTAGGTAAGGTGACGGAAACAATAATCACAATTATGACATTTAACTTAATCTTTAAAGTGTGATTCAATTCGGTTCATTGATCGAGGGTTATGATAGGACATAATCGTTATTACCGTATTAATTCTCTACCAAATCATGTAAAAGATAGGACCCATACCTTGCGTTTATGAATTTGAGCCATGAATTAATCATTGTGGCCGGCCGTCGTCCGGGCGGATGTAAATGCACATGTGCCGAAGTACGTGGCCCTTTCCACCCAGGCTGATAGCTACTCAAGGCATACAAATTGTCCTTCATGGTGGATCATAGTTGGACTGTGTGGAGCAAGTGCCAAAACTGACACCTAGTCACATCATTATTGGCATCATTAATCGGAGAGCAGACAAGCTGGCGGAGTATCAGCTGCAAAATCTAGCAAAATAAATGAAAAATGGCAGAGTCACAGCTGTACGGAAGGAGCTATAATGAAGTGAAAGGAATGGATCAGCGGTGCTGGATTTAGCAGAACGGACAAAGGTAGCGGAGTCTGAACTGCTATATTTAGCAGAGTGGACAAAAGTGGTGGAGTCGCAGCTGCGAATTTTGGCTGAACGGGAAAATGTAGTGGAGTCGCAGCTGCGAATTTGGTAGAATGGGCAAATGTGGCGGAGTCGCAACTGCGAATTTGGCAGAATGGAAAAATGTGGTGGAGTCGCAGCTGCTAATTTTGTAGAATGGGAAAATGTGGCGGATTCACAGCTGTGAATTTGGCATAATGGGAAAATGTGGCGGAGTCGCAGCTGTGAATTTGGCAGAATGGGAAAATGTAGCGGATTCGCAGCTGGGAATTTGGCAGAATTGGAAAATGTAGCGGATTCACAGCTGCATCCAACTGTAGTATAAGCAAATATGGGGTGTTTGCAGTCATCTGGCCCAGTCACGGCTGCTGCTCCTCAAATAAGTTCCTACACATAGTTCTTTAAAACAAACCGATCAAGTGCAAGAAAAATTAAAAAATAGATAAAATACAGAATGAAAGAAAAACCGATTATTTATGTACAAAAATATGTGTGGAAACTGCAACTTTTAGGAATTCACAGGGTTTAAAAATCCTTGTCCTAACGTTAACTGATACTCTGGATCAGATGTAACTTGTGAAATAAAAGCCTCCATTGAGATCGGCCTGTGATACAGTTGCAGCCGATGACCATTTGCGAATAATGGTACTTTGTTCTCATCAATGGTGATCAATCAGATTGTTCCATTATCAAATACCTGATCTATCTGGTAAGGTCCCAACCAACGGGTGCGCAATTTGCCTTTAAAATCCCTCTTAAACTGTGAATCATACAACAGGGCCCAGTCTCCTTTCTGGAAGACTCTTTTCTTTATAAATCTTTCATGCCATCTAGAGTGTTGTTGTTGGATTAAAGTTGTATGATGCACAGTAGCTGTGCGTTTCTCATCCAATTCATTGAGCTGATTTAGTTGATTCCTCTCAGCCTTTGATAAATCCAGATTTGCTTCAATAGCTATTTTCAAAGTTCTGATTTCAAATTCAATTGGGAAAACAGTGTTCTTGCCATATACTAGCTCATATGGGGAAAAACCAGTGGTGTTACACCAAGTAGTACGATAGGCCCACAGTGCCTTTGGTAGTCTTTCAACCCAATCTTTACAATGGCTCTTCATTGTTTTTGTCAAAATAGCCTCATTAACCTTGTTCGTGCTCTCCACCTACCCATTGGCCTGTGGATGATATGGTGAGGTTATTCTATGCTGAATATGGAATTTCTGCAATAGTGCCTCCAACTTGTGAGATACAAACTGTGGTCCACCGTCTGTAATGATCTCCTTGGGTACTCCAAAGCAAGTAAAAATTCCTTCATATAGGAAATCAATCACAGCCTAATCATTGGACTTAACCAAGGCTACAGCTTCCACCCATTTAGTCTTGTAGTCTGTGCAAACCAAGATATGAACTTTCTGCTTTGAGGGAGGGTTGATAGTCCCTACAAAATCTAGAGCCCACCTATCAAATGGTTCAACCACAAGCTATGGCTGTAAAGGAATCTCATCTAATCTGTTGGGTTGGCCCATCCTCTGGCAGCTATCACATGCCTGAACATACTTCTTCACATCCCTGAATAATGTAGGCCAGAAATAGCCCATTCTCAAAACTTTATGACTTGTCCTCTTGTCAGCAAAATGGCCCCCACAGGGCTCATCATGGCAAGATTTAAGAATGCTAAAGATTTCATCCTCTCTAACAGATCTTCTGATTTCTAAATCAAGCCCAGTGTAGAAAAGATGGCCATCAATTCAACAGTACCTAGCACTCTGTTGTATGATTTTTTTTCTTTCTCTCTTCAACAGATGTGCTAGAAGCTTACCTGCAGCTAAAAAGTTAGCAATATCTACAGACCATGGGGAATGAGCTGATACTGCGAACAAATGTTCTCCAGGGAAGGAATCTTCGACTGGTAAATTGTCATCACTGTTAGTAAGTTGAGATAATAAATCTGCAACAACATTTTTTTTTCATGGTCTATCAATAATTGTGATATCAAATTCCTGTAGCAGTAACAACCATCTAGTAACTCTAGCATTTGTGATTGGTTTATTCATTAAATACTTGATGGCAAAATGATCAGTGTGAACAAAAGTAGAATATCCAGTAATATAATGCCTAAACTTATTGATGGCATAAACAATGGCAAGAAATTATTTTTCTGTGACAGTATAATTCATTTCAGCGGGAGACATATTTTTACTAATATAATAAATAGCATAAGGAGCATTACCTTCCTGTTTTCCCAAAACTACTCCAATGGCAGTGTCTGAAGCATCTGAAGAAATATGGAAAGGCAGAGCCCAATTGGGTCCTCTTAAGATGTGTGTTGTGGACAGCCTCCTTTTTAGCTCAGTGAATGTTGTTTGGCATGCATCATTCCAGATAAACTGTGCATCCTTCATTAACAAAGTGAACAAAGGAGAAGCCAATTTGGAAAAAATTTCTATGAATCTTCTGTAACAACCAGCCTACCCCAAGAAACTACGCACATCCTTCTGAGTTCCAGGAGTTGGTATGTTTTCGATTACCTTGATTTTAGATGGGTCTACCTGGATGCCAATAGAAGAGATGAAGTGCCCTAGCACTATGCCTTCACTCATCATCATGTGGCACTTTTCAGTGCTCAAAGAGAGATGACTTTGCTCACAGCGTTTCAACACCTTTTATAAGTTCTTCGGTGCTTCTTCATAGCTGTCACCATATGGATTAAAGTCATCCATAAATATTTCCATGCAATCATTCACCATTTCTGAAAAGATTCCAATCACTGCCCTCTGAAATGTAGCTGGTGCGTTGCACAACCCAAAAGGAAGTACTCGGTATGAAAAAGTCCCCCAGGGACAAGTGAAAGTGGTTTTGTCCTGATCTTCTGGAGCAATTTGAATCTGGTTGTAGCCACTAAAGCCATCCAGAAAAGAGAAATACTTCTTCCCAGACAAGGTATCAAGAACCTGATCGATGAAAGGTAAGGGGAAATGGTCTTTCTGTGTTTCCTTTTTCAACTCTCTGTAATCCAAACAGACCCTCCATTTCCCATTTTTCTTCGGCACGATCACAAGTGGAGAAACCCACTCACTGTCTGAAATTGGATATATGAATCCAGCTTCCAACGGTTTCTGGATTTCCTCTTTCACTATGTCTCTCAGGTTCGGGTTCATCCTTCGTTGCGGTTGGCATATAGGCCTAGAGTCACTTTTAATATAGATGTGATGAGTGCATATATGAGAGGGAATTCCCTTCATATCTGTGTACTCCCAAGAAAAAGCTCCCCTATGCTGTTTCAGCAGAGTGACTAGCTGTTCCAGCTCACTAGGTGCCAGATTAGGATTAATATTCAATGTTTTTCCTAGCTCAACCTCCACTAGAACACTCTTCGAATTCTTAAGTACTGGAATTACATTGTCATCACCGATTATAGTTTCTTCTGTAAGGTTTTCTTGTTCTATTGCAGCTAAAGTACTGTCCAAGATCTGATAAACATTCTTATTGACTGACGTGGGCTCACTGATGAAACTATTAATGGCATCATCCTCTATTTCATCTTTAAATTTCAAGGCTCTCCCTATGGTTAATAGTGGCTGAACTCCCTCTTCCTCCTCCAAATATACCCATAATGGAGTATCAAATTCTGTGCTTGGTCGAGCTGGAGGGTACAGGGTTAGATTCTTGATCTCAGTCCCGTCTGAAATGGTCATAGAACCTGACCGACAATTGATACAGGCATCAGCTATGGCCAACCATGGCCTTCCTAGGATTAGTGGGTGTCCCCCCAACTGAGATTTTGGCTGTAACACCAAAAAGTCTGCAGGGGATTCCCACGACTGAGATTACAAGGTCATCTAAAATTCCTTTAGGCTTGATCATTGATCTATCAACAAGTTCCAAAACAGTAGGGGTTGGCCGAAGATTAGTGAGTCCCAATTCCTTCATGGTTTTTATGGTCATAACATTAATAGCTGCACCCAAATCCGCCAAGACATTTGGAATCCGTGTGTTCCCTCTGTGCACTGTAACAATCGGGTTCCCAGTGTCATCATACTTTGCCATATGGGCCTTTCCCATTATTAATTCTGACAGTTTTCCCAGCAAGTGGACAGTGGGAGGATCCCTGGGCCTTCTTCCTGGTTTCTTAACACACAAATCTTTAACTGTCTTAGCATAAATAGGCACATCACGAAGGGCCTGTAATAGTGGAATTTTAACATATAAATTCTTCAATTCCCCCATGAGATCAAATCGGGGTTGTTCCACTGTCTTCTGCAGCTGCAATCGTTCAGAATATGGTGGTTCTCTGTTCAACTATGTAGGCTGTGGCAGATTGTGTGTTGCTTCCTAAGTTTTAGCTGCTGCTTTAGTAGGAGTATCAGCATCCTCAATAATGGGACTTGCTGAATAGTGCTGATTTACTCCAGCTTTAGTCACTGGGGATGATAGATCCTCAGTGATAATAGGCTCTACCACCCTCCGTGATCGTAATTGTATATCATTGCAGGGAATCTGAGTAATGGAGTATGCAGGCATGTTGGCAGTCTCAAACTGATGGGCTTCTTTATTGTTTGGGTTCGGGTTAGGTTGTGCAAGTAGCTGGGGTCGAAGTGGTGCATTCATGGGTGCGGCATTGTTCTGGAAGGGGAGCCGTGGTTGTTGATACTGCTGGTGCTCATACTATTGAGGAGGGTATTGTTGATATTGAGTATGGTGATGGGGAAATTTATTTCCTTGGTAAGGGTTCCTCTAGTTGGAATTCCAAGGAATTTGGTTTGACTGATGTGGCCAAGGTGTCCATGAATTAGGATTTTGCATTAGGTTCTGAGATGGATGCCACTAGTTGTTGGAAAAATGTGAAGGGAATTGTGTATTCATATTATGCATGTTTTTCATTCCATTCATATTATGCAGAAAAAATGTTGGATCTGGATTCATACCTTGGTTTCTAGGCTGCCATGGTTTCTTCTGTGCCATAAAGTATGCTGGCTCTACATCAGGAATAGACACCTGTAGGACTGCTTTAACCTTAGGTAATGAAGGACACTCTTTAGTTTCATGCTTGAGTTCACATATGCTACATACCTCTGCTTTGTCCAGTGGGCACTCCTTAAGTGGATGCTTCTTTCTACATCTGGGACAGAATAATCCAAGTGTAAGGTCTTTTATTACTTGGTTATGTTTTTCCTTCATGGCATCCAACTCCGAGGACAGGGAACTCATCATATATGTTTTAAAGTTCTCCAGTAGGTTGCCTATTTCTGCTTGAGTGGCACCTCCACTAGCTGACTTCTAAGTCCTAGTGAAAACATCCTGATCTCAATCCTTGTCTCGTTTGCTGGTTCTGGAAGATCCCCTGGAGTACCTTCGGCATAATTCAACAATTTTTTCAAAAGGTTCCTTCGAGATATCCCCTTTACCCAGCAGATTCAACATGTCAAGGAAATCTTCCCTAATTCCTCTTAGCAAGATGATCTTGAGCACATCCTTTCCAATCTCAGAATTACCAGATCTTTGCAAATTGTACAGTAATCTCTCCACAAAGTCTTCCAAACTCTCTTTATCCTTTTGAACCATTTTGAACAACTCTTCCTTCCTATCTCTAGTTCTGCAATATTCTTGATATTTAGAAAGGAAGATGTTCTTCATTTGGTCCCAAGTAGTAATGGTCTCACGACGCAAACTCATGAACTAGTGCAGAGAATTTCCTTTCAAGGTGGTTGGGAATAGCTTAAGCTTCTGAGCACTGGAGGTGTAATCATAGCTGTGACAAAGAATATCAAACTCAAAAAGAAACTCATCAGGATCCTCAGAGGACTTACCATGGAAATTAGGGAGGACTGATGGTGAGATATTCTTCATAGGAGCTGCTCTAGGTCTTTGAAGAATAGGAAATTCTAATGTAGCCACAGTATTACCAGGCTGATTATTTTCTCCTTCTTCCTCCCGGTAGTCCTCATGTTCATTTTCACCCCTTTGTTCTCTACCAGCCATGGTTCTGGTCCAAAATTCAATAGTCTCTTTTATGCATTCTTCCTCTGCCTTAGCTTCTTCCTCTTTTCTCCTCTCTTCTTTCTGCCTTCTTTTTTCTTCTGCTATTCTGCGAGCTTCCAAGCACACCTCTTTAGTAACTCTGGTTCTGTCAATATGATAAGTCTCCTCTTTATCTGGTGCACCTACAACACTTCCCTTATCTTTAGGAGGCTTACTTTCTGCAATAGGAGTTGAAGGTCCCATTGTATTCTCCACTGTGGATGCTGAATGTTCAAGATTAGGAGGAACATAATTTCCCTTTCCTGTAGAGTTCCGTTGTGGTCTAGTGGAAGAATCAACTTTAGCAATTATCTTGTCAATATAGGCGTGTCTCCCCTGACCTACATTACGACCTCGACCTCTTCCACCTGCGATGTTAGTATTCACAGGGGGTTCCCGATTTGTTTTTCTTGTATTCATGCATGCCGTAAAAATATTGAACTAAAGTAAAATCAAATGAAGCCAACTACTAACTCTGTCTATCTATTACCATCCTCGGCAACTACGCCAAAATGTTGGGCACTCTATATGTCAGTTAATTAAAGCTAACACACAGAATGATCAATATAAATTGTCAAACCCAGGAAGGTCTTTTATTTCAAGGGTAATAAGCACAATCTATGCATAAACAGATTAATCAGTTGATTAATGAATGTAAGTAATGATCCTACCTAGATGCTTATCCAGCTCAATCCCTAAGCAACTAATCTAATTCACACATCCACAAATCCCAATTGAAACAATCCTTCTTACAGAATCAATCCAGAAAGTTAATGATCTAATAATGAAATGAAACGAGATTACTTTTGCAAGAAGTTAAATCCTTGTGATCATCAAACTATAGCATTCAACCTTTACCAAAATGATCTATCCAGTGACTACTGCAACTCCAACATTATCTGTCTAATCTATGTATGCAATTAAAGATACAACAGCAACCAGAATTGAAATACAAGCTTGAACTCTACTGATGATTACTGGAAGTCCTAGAAAGCATAAATAACTACCAATTGATTGGGATCGAGCTTGGCTGTTATAGCTGATAAAAACACACATGCAATTAATTGAATTGTTCTACATAGTCGACTGTCACACCACTCTGCTACATCTATTCAAGATGTAATTATAAACTACCAGCAAGGAAGCTAATCTCTGTTACAGCTATCAGCAATGTTTGCAACATTCCACACCACACAACATAAATGAATTTGAACTATTCTCTGTTATGGCTATCAGCAATGTCTGCAACTTTCCACACCACACAACAAAAATGAATTTAAACTATTCTATCTACTTAAATCAGCTATCTTTGTGAGAAGGCAGGCCCTGGCCTTCTAACAGAGACGCTGAGAGTCACATCTAATTAAAACTCAGAAATGAAGAATTCTGATCTCATACTATTAATGGAAGATCATGAGCTTTAATGCTCTGTTACAGCTTACACTAGTAATGATTGTCCAACAACAGGCTAGGAGAGCCTTCTGGAATTTATACAAAAAGAAAGACAGTTTCAGATCCACAAAAATAGCGCAGCAATGTAGATCTATGATCTTCATGCTGCGCAGTTCCAGCTAACTGATACAGTGTGTTGAATAGTGCTATTAATACCGAAGGATGTCCCTGCCCCGATGACAATTGGATCAACAAACTTGACAGCTGGAATGCCACTTGTCTGTTGCAGCTAAAATCTTCTTCAATGGGATCTGTTATAGTGGAAATCTGTTATAGCTCACGTGGAGGATGTGCTGTCCCTTAGAATATGAGGAGATGACATTGAAGAGTCATAGCTGGCACTATTGGGCTGATACACCTGCGCTTTTAGACCTTGGCAAAATAAAGTCACATAAATTAGTATAAACCAAGGACTAAGATCCATAATCTTTAACAGTCTTAGGCATAAAATCAAATAAAGTAATAGCAGATTATACCTGTCAATGTTATAGGTTGATCTGGAAAGACATGTATATAGCTCATGAAAATAGGATGGAATTAGGGAAAAAAGGTGTAATAGAGGTAGCCAAAAAGGGTCATTTCCTGGACCCAACACCTGCTTAACCACTGTGGGATGCTAGATGGATTTCATGATGAGAATAAAATAGGGGTCAGTGTAATATTGGTCTTTCCACTCTTCATATGTTGAATTTCTTGTATCTGAAGGTAGAGGGCCTTGGCAGAAGGCCTACTGAGTAAATCAAGCATTCTATTGAAGCTACCTTCCTTGTCTTTAGTGGCTATATGAAATTGTTGGATGTAGTAAGTCCACATTAAGTGTCCTTGTTCCTAAATTTAAAATCGTGAATTTAAAATAGTTTCCTTTCCAAAGATGTAGTGCTACCATTGCTTGATTGCTTGGACCAACACATAAAATTTCCCTTCTCACAAGTGTTATAGTTTAACTTGGCTCGGGATAAGGTCTCCGACTGGTAGGATATTGGATGTCCTATGTTCTTAATAATAATTCCTATTGTATATTGAGAACCATCTATCTTGATCTTGGAATGTCATCGAAAATCTGGGAGAGAAGGCTCTGGGGCATAATAGAGAGCTTTATTCAACTTCTGAAATGCTCGGTCTACTTAGGAAGTTCAGTGAAGAGTGTTTTGATTGCTGATTTGATTAAGTGGTTGAGAAATAATCTTGGATTACAACTTCTTTTGGTGGAGGAGATTCAAAATTGTTTGAATCTGTTGCAAATGTCCAACCCAAGTTCTACTAAAAACTAGATTCTCATTTAAGTAGACCACCACGAAATTGGCAAGATGTGGGTAAAATATATTGTTGTTGATCTGTGTGAAATTGTCAGGAGTATTAGTCTGGAAAAAAAGGCATGAACAACCATTCATAGGTGTTGAATTTCATCTTGAATGTTATTTTCTATATGTGATTAGATTGCATACAAACTTGGTGATGTTCTGAAGCAAGGTCCAGCTTGGTGAAATAATTGCCCCCATTGAGCTGATAAAGAAGGTCATCAATTTGAGGGAGTAGATATTGATTCTTGATAGTGACCTTGTCGAGAGCCCGATAACCTATGCAAAGTTTCTACTCTTGCTGTTGCTTAGGTACAACCAAGGTAGGAGATCCACATGGCTATGTGTTGCATGAGATCTTATTGTCCTCCAACCACTGTGTGGTATTCCTTTTTATCTCTGCATTGTCCATAGGTAAGGTGCATTATGCAGGATAGTTGGGAAGGGAAGACCCAAGAAATTGGATTAGTGGAATGCTGGATGGTCCTAAGCGGAAACAAACCCCGTGTTTCTTCAAAGAAATTGGTGTATGTGTTGAAGATTTACTAAATGCCCAAGGGACTTAAATTATGTCAATTCCACCTTCTATGACCAGTGACTAGTATCCATGAAACAGTTCGTTATTGTTTTTTCCAGCCAACCAAACACAGATTATTACCAAAGAGGATTAGATATAATGAAAAAGAATACTGAATAAAAGATAAGATCCACCTCCTATGGCTAGTAGTTTGTCATAAAATCCCACATTACCAAGTTATCACCATAGAAGAACATTTCCAAGTTCATATTTATGTACTTCAAAGGATTATATGCAAATTCAACTTGCAAAGCCAGAAAATAGTTGACAGTATATAAAAATGTCATTGACAAAGAAAAAAAAATTGGAAGTATAGCAAAATTTCATTGACAGAGTATTAACAAGACATTATCAGAGTGCTAGAGAGTAATGGTTGAGAACACCATTATCTACCTAGATCTCTATTAAAGCCTGTCTTTGACAGTGTATCAAGGCCATTTAATTATATATATATATATATATATATATATATATATTCAAAAGATAGATAAGTAAATGACCTGGAGATGAATTTTAATTGATTTGCTAAAGCTTGAATATTTATGCCCCAGACAGTAGATTTATTCTCCACCCACTTAATGACAAACAACAAGTCCCCAAGGACTTGTAGGGAATGTAAATGTTGTGTTACTAGAAAGCTTGAAAAGTTTTTCAAAGACAGCATCTCCGCTTTGTTGTTTGTTCTGTACCCACATGAGCACATATACATAGAAAATGTTGAATCATTCCCATACAAAGGTAACAAAAATATACCCCATCTAGAGTGTCCATCTTCCCCTTGACAAGTCCCATCAAAAAACCTCCATGGAAATTCCTTATTGATTAGTTGCTCACATATAACATGTCTCTTCATGCGAAAATCATGGGTAATGTAATGTTGAGCCCAGATGCAGATTTGTGTGGTTATCCTGAATGGTTTTGGGGTCTCAACCTTCAAATATATTGTGATTTCTTGTTGTTCCATGGAATACTACAGCAATATAATTGCTCTTTTTCAATTGGCTTCTTTTCATCTTCCTTCAACATTAGAGTTCTTCCAATCCAAGATATTAGTGCAAAGCCTGGTTAAATCATTTGTAATAAATAGTGTTGAACCTATACAGGACTATTGGCAATAACATTTGTTGGGACAATGTTGAAACAACTTTGTGAGACAATGATCTTAGCTGCATGATAAGATTTAAAATGGTTTTGGAAAGTCTTTGGTGCTTCAAAGAAGATTCCAAAAATGATACATCATGGCTATGAACAAGTATCTCGTTCACATATATAAAGAGGCCTCCATGATTCCACACATGAAATGATGATAAGATGATGCTCAAAGTTGTAGATAATACCATATACTTGAATTATTTAAATCTCCATTAGCTATAAGGAACTTGTTGTGAAATTTCTTAATTGAGATAAATTTAGAAGGTTTAGTTGTTTTGTATCTATATTTTTATCTCATGTATATGTTTATTTCTGTACTATTGTACACTATGCCATCATGCACTCTCACATATTACATACATAGATACTACTCTGATTTGTGTGGATACAATTCTAACATGAGAAAATATTGACTGCACAAAATAAATGACTAAATCCCTCCAAGCATACGCAAGATATTGTCTAATTTGTTGTTCTTGCATTGCTATACTTGGCACTACCATTTAAGATCCATCTAACACGGTGAATTGCTTCTCTTTGCTAAACATGTTACTTAAGAGCATCCAAGGTGTCTTTAAGGAACACATGATCATGCCATCAGTCTAAGATATGAAATAATGTGTTCAACTCTGTGAAGAAGAATCATACAGATAAGAGTAACATGGTCCCTCAATTGCAATATCTCAACATTCTAAGGTGCGCTTTTTTGTTGTTGGTTCTATACTTTCCTAGTTGCATTACAATTTTCCAGCACAACTGAATTTGTAAGTACCTCTTGTTCGTACTAGCTCTACTTCATCTTTATTATCTTTTATGGAAAGAAGTGTCTTGTAATTTCATTTTCTTGTATTGCATTCTTCACTGACTATTGCCTCATTGTAGCTCTTCACTTTGGGCATTGATAATCAATATATATTGATCGTCTGCCCCATTATATTTTACAGCAATAACATTTTTGAATGCCAACATTGGATTGGAAATTTTTCCACCCTTCAGCTTCTTAAATTGGAAATCAACATGAATCTTTTCTGTGGTTAAGGTTTAAGGAATTGTGAACCAAGATACAGAAACAATGTTGATCTGCATTACTTCAAAGATCATGATAATGTTTTGAAAAGGCAGCGCCTGACTGTGGATGTAAATCACATGTGTTTAGATATGGATTTTCTGAAAATAGTTTAGCTTTCAAAATTCTATTGTTATTTTGTTGCTTAGATTCTTCATTAAAATCTAGAATTGAATCAAATCAGTAAAAGTTCAGTTTGCTCTGTATTTTTTTTAATGTATCTACAATATATTTTTTGCACTTCAATTGGCATAATAGTAAATTTGTTCATTCCACAAAATTGTGCAACTTGTTGTGATTATTGTGGGTGAACTTTTGGTATTTCATTTCTGATCTATTTACTGTAGGTAATCTTTTGTCTCTCATTTCTGATTTAGGTGGAACCCATATATTAAAAATACAAAACCTTACGTTATGGATTATGCAACTATATCTCACATGATTACAAGGTGCATAAGGTTATGTTTATTAACACTAGAGTATGTATGATCTCTTAGGATAGGCATAAGGTCTTTCAAACAATTGGCTGTAGGATTGTGACCAAGATTCTTCTTCCATGAAGCCCTCATATTTTGAGGGAATTGATGGAGATTTCCATGCGTAGGCCTCTCAAGGGAAAGAATTAAGTAAACTTCCATGAATTACCCATTTGTTTTTTTTTCTAATAATGCATATGTAGTGAAAGCAATACCCATTTGTTTTGTTTTGTTTTGTTTTAGACTGAAAGCAATACCAAGGTATCCATTATATTCAATTATGCTAGACTGAGAATAATATTAAGTTCATAGGTATTTTGCAGCATTCTTTGATTCAATATTAACTAATACGTTGTCTCTTCACCTTTGCAGTGTCTAATTTTCAGTTTTTGGAGCCACTTGAACTTTGTTACTGATCATTATCTTCTACTGGGGACTAGCCAATAGTAGATGGCAGTCTTCTTGATTTCATGTGTCAAGTTTCAACATTCGGTTTGTCACTTGTTAGGATGCATATTAGACAGGAATCTGACAGACACGCTGATGTTGTTGATGCAATTACAAGGAATTTAGGCAATGGATCCTACAAAGAGTGGCCTGACGAACAATGACAATCATGTCTCTTGTCATAATTGTAAGGGAAACGACCTTTGTTTGGGCATGAAATCCCAAAGACAGATGTTAAGTGAAAAAAAAATATTTGCACTTAATAAATGCAGTTGAAAGACTTGAAGGACTAGTGATGAGTCCCCATTTCAGGTATCTGATAGTTTCTTTTCCCACCAGAAAACACAAGAGAGGTTGAAAAGATACACTCGTTAGTGTGAAAATGATTTACCTTAATAATTTAATGAAGTGTTTAAAAGATTATTTCTGTAATGTTTTGAGAAGCGTTGCTATGAGCTAATTGCATGTAAAATGAGGTTGGATGAGCAGGTGTAGGAGTACTCAAGGATGACACGTGAATCAAGTGGAGAACTGGAAGCACATCACCAAACTCAACACCTTTTTCCTGATTTATAGAGAACGAACTTCTATTCAAAAGTGAATCGAAAGTTAGACATTTTTGTTAGGTTAAGCATTAGGATTTTATAAATATGGACCTCTTGGTTAGCGAGAGGCCCCTGCTTCTATTTTGAATAATTATTGTTTACGTTTCAGACTATCAAGACAGTTGTGTTACAGACCTGGTTTTTAAAATGATGAACTTTCTATTTTAAATAAAGACTTGATTTTATCTACGATTCAGCGTTTATAAGTTCTTTTCACTCCTGAGTGCGAGTTGGAGAGGGCCCCTGCAACACGTAGGTCAGTAGATATTGCAGTACATGGATTTATTATTATGTGTTGTGCATTGATTAAATTTATATTGCAAATGAGAGTATTCTAAATACCATCTAGATAAACATGATTTAAATTCTGTAGTGGTTGATCATTTTTTATTCCGTAGTTCATTACAACGCATTCCATAGTATGATAATTCTATGTCTGTAGTCCTGTAGTAGTGTTCCGTTGAACCATAATTAACACCCATTTATCTATGTACTTGCATTTATTTTTGAAGCAGCAATCTAGATCTTCAGTTTATGTATTCGTTTCATTATTAGAACTGCTTATGGAGATTGATTCCTTTTAGTATTTATTGGTTACATGATTTGATTAACGATTGCAGCATTAGATAATGGCATTCCAAATTCAGCTTTACCCTTAGATTATGTTAGATCAGAGTTTGATTTTTAGGCATTCAATTTAGAGTAAGATTAAATGTCAAGCTTTCATTTCTTTAGAATAGGTCTGTTATAATTCCAACATTCAATTTCATAGAATAATTTTTATTGTTTTCAGCAAATTAATTCTTAAAATTAGATTGATTATTTCCTACATTCAAATTCTTATCCATAGATTTCCTGCTTTCAGTATTTGATTTCTTAGCATAGGAATTTCTTTCCATAGATTAACAATCCTGTTTACAGTTGATACAAATGCCTAACTTCGACAGAGACTATCCTAGAAGAGCACATATAGTGCCAATGCCTCTAAAGTTTGTACGTCCCCTGATTTGATAATTAAAGTAAAGCTCCTAGTTTAGCTGCCCTCATTAGGAACCCATACTTAGAGCTCACCACTTTTTGGCGCCATTTATGGGGACGTTCTAATCGTTTAGGAGACATCACCTAAAAACAACACAAAAAGAAAACAAAAATTACATAAAACAGGAACATCAAAAACAACACAAAAAGAAAACAAAAAGAATCACATAAAACAATAACATATTTTTTTCCAATGAATGCCCTGTCGGCAAAGGGATAGGTTTGGACGCTTTCTTCCTAGGCGTCCCATGAGCAATAACAATGACAACAATTCTTACTACTCTCAGTTTGAATCCCCAAGCTCTGAAAATGAAACTGATTCCACATACGATCCAAACAGAGACAACTTCTCTACTAGTTCCAGCTCAAACACCACTATGGCTGAGGAAGAAGAAGAACCTAGGGAGATTTTCACCTTTCTTATTAGCATACCTCTTGGAGATGCCAGAATGAAGAATATCAACCCTAATAATCTGCCAAACTTCCATGGATTGACTTCAGAAGATCCTGACACATTCCTGTTTGAGTTTGAGGTAGTTTGTAGATCTTTCGATTATACTACATATGCACAAAAGCTGAGGCTTTTTCCCTCCACACTGAAAGATTTATCACTTAAGTGGTTCATGAGTTTAGAAGGAAATAGTATTTTCAGCTGGGATGAAATAAAACAGGCATTCCTAGAAAAGTATAGGGACTATTGCAAAGCAAAAGATACAAGGGATGAAATATTTAGGATGTAGCAGGGAGACCATGAATCCTTAGAAGATTATGCCCAACGATTTCAACTCAGCTACAAACGAGCTAAGCATTGCACCCTAGACTCTGAATCGCTGAAACTGATCCTTCTTAGGGGGATTAAAGAGGACAATTTTGATATCTTAAATCTCTTGGGAGATGGAGACATATTTCAAAAGACTTATGACCAAATACTACAGATCTTCAAGAACCATTCTAGGTTTATGAAAAGAAAGAATGGGACAAGAGATACACATTTACCCATTGGATCCTCGTCATCTTCAGGACCCAATCTTAGAAAATATGACTCTGGAAACCTATTAGATGACATGAAGACCGACATCTTACAATATATGGCCATGAAACTTGATGCACTACAAATAAAAAAGAAGCAGGATGAAATTAACCAAGCCTTGGCAGTATTTTGTCCTCGTTGTAGAAAAAAACATGATAAGGGGCAGTGTACCTTGAACACAATAGAAGTATGTGGTCTCTGTACTGACGACCATTCCACTGATAAATGTCCCCTCTTAACCTCATGTAAGGCGGTTACTCAAGACCCAACATCTGAAGTGGCAATAGAACAACTCTATTTTATGAATCAGAGGAGGAATAATTTTGTTAGACCATATCATTAGAGCAATCAATCCTACTATAATCAAGGACATCCAAATTGGAACTCTACACCAACTCCATGGCAAGCATAGCCAAATCAAAACCAATGGCAACAGACTCAACAAACATATCAACCATCCTATCAACAATCGTATTACCCACCATCCTACCTACAATACCCCCAACCTTTTCCTCCATCCACCACAAATTATGCAAATCAATACCCCTACCCATCAAATTGGAGGGCCCCGTTACAACAACCACTTATTATGCCACCCCGACAGCCTCAGCCACCTCCCAGAACTCCACCCATTCCATCCCAACCAATCCCAAACCTAATAATAACAGACCTCCACAACAAGAACATGCTTATAATGCTGATATCACACAATTCCCTACCTATGTCATAGATACCATAGAAATAAAAAAAATAAACCTAAGATCTAGAAAAACTTTGCAGAATACATCCCCAAACAATATCCAACAACCTGAAGCTCAAGAACAAACATCAGAACCCTATGTTCAGCATCCAGATGAACCAGACCCTCCTGAGGACGAAACCCGACCACTCCCACGCAACAGAAACCCTCCATTTCCAGAAAAAACTAGTCCGAAGTACGAAAGAAGAGGAAGAGAATACAATTTTAAATGAATTCAAGCACTTCAACATCCAAATTCCGATTTTACAATCCATAAGGGATGTGCCCATCTACAACAAATTTATTAGAGAGAATTGCCTAAAGAAACTAGGAAGGAGGAAATGTGACCCACCAACCATAAATGTAGTCGAACAATTGGCTGATTTAATGCTGGGCGTCATAATAAAGCCTAAAGATATTGATCCAGGTAGTACTATAGTAAACATCACCATCAATAACAAGCAAATAAATAAAAGCTTAATAGATTTGGGAACTGCGATCAATGTTATGACTAAGGAAACCATGCTATACCTAGGACTCCAATCAATGGTCAGACCAACCACAACAATACTCCAACTAGCAGACACATCCACTGTGAAACCTGAAGGAATGCTAGAAGACATTATGATCAATATTGAATCCTTGGAATACCCAGCGGATTTTATAATAATTGAAATCAAAAGCAAATTTAGTGGCTATCCAATTATACTCAGTAGACCTTGGTTAGCAACTACGGATGCTTACATAGATTGCCGATCAGGAAATATGACAATCTTTAGTGGACATGCCAGGAAGAACATCACAATCTACCCACCAGCAATGAAATCTTCAGAGTTAGAATATCAAAATCGGACTGATGATTAACAAAACACACCAAATCACAACCTCCGACCTATCCTAACAATTGATGCTACAATATCAGTAAAAGCAATAGACGAAGATGGCCATATAGATAGATTTATACAAAATGGATCTTCTAACAATCATGTTATTCAATAAAATTTTTCCACAGAAACAGGTGACAGTTCAAAAAAGAACATGTATGAATTATGGACAGAAGTGCTCGAAGAGCAAATTGAAAAAGTAAAAATCATGGAAATTCTGCCTGGCAAAACAATCAACATAAATTCCAATTTGAAACCAAAGCAAGAAAAGAAATTGATGAAGATACTAGAAGAACAAAATAAACAATTTACATGGACATATGCAGACATGAAAGGCATACATCTTGATATCTGCAAACACTACATTTACATCAAAGAAGGTTCTACTCCTATCAGGAAACCACAAAGAAGGCTAAACCCTGCATTGAAATACATAGTCAAAGTGGAACTGCAAAAATTATTAGATTTAGGGTTCATCTATCCAATATCTGACAGTGAGTGGGTCTCACCACTAGTTATAGTACCTAAAAAAGGAGGCAAATGGAGCATTTGTGTGGACTACATAGAGCTGAATAAAGCAACCAAGAAAGATCACTTTCCTCTTCCATTTATAGATCAGGTGCTAGACACATTATCAGGAAACAACTATTTTTCATTCTTAGACAGTTTCAGTGGGTACAACCAAATTTTAATACACCCAACTGATCAAGAGAAGATGACCTTTACATGAACATGGGGAACTTATGCCTATAGGGTCCTACCCTTTGGTTTATGTAACGCCCTAGCAACATTTCAAAGAGCCATATTGAGTATTTTCTCTAATTTTATAAATGACAAAATGGAAGTCTTCATGGATGATTTCACACCCTATGGACAAAAATTTGAGCAGGCATTGAACAATCTTGAATTGGTATTGAAAAAATGTATTGAAATGAGTTTGTGCCTAAGCAATGACAAATGCAGAATGTTAATGGAAGAATGTTAAATTTTGAGCATTAATTCACAATCCTCTAGGATCTTTACATAGAGAACAACATGTACAATATATCAATGCATATCAATCATAACAAGTATCCCAGAGGGGGATAGAGGTTGATCAAGCAAAAGTATTAGTAATCAAAACACAACCACCACCTATCAAACAAAGGGATGTAAGAAGTTTCCTTGGAAAAACAGGGTACTACAGAAGGTTTATTGAAAAATATAACAGAATTGCTGCCCCAATGTTTGCACTTCTCACAAAAGACATTGAGTTCATATGGTCAAGCAATTGCATGACAACATTTGAAAATATTAAAGAGAAAACAATCACAACACCAGTACTCCAAGGACCAAACTAGTAAATTCCATTTCACATCCACGCAAATGCATCAGATAAAAACATTGGATCTGTGCTTGGACAAGAACAAGACAAGAAACCCTATGCCATATACTATATAAGCAAAAATTCGGCTGGGGCAGAACTCAACTACATAGTCACAGAGAAGGAATTTTTAGTATTCATACATGCAATCAATAAATTCAAGCATTACATCATGGGATACCAAAGTTTTATCCACACTGACCACTCAGCAATCAGATATCTTATGAACAAGCCTTATACTAGTGCAACAATTATTAGATGGATGCTACTTCTACAAGAATTTGACATTACTATAATAGATAAACTAGGCAAGCATAATGTGGTAGCCAACTTTTTGTCAAGAGTCACACATGGAAAAGATAATGAATTGGTTTGAGATAACTTTCCTCATGAGCACCTTTTTGCCATATCAACAAGAAGCCCATGGTTTGCTGACATAGCAAACTATTTAGTATCCGGAAAGTTTCCATAACATTATAGTTATAAAAAAAGGACAAAAGTAGTAAGGCAAAGTGCCACATATACATGGATAGAGGGCATGCTTTTTAAACAGAGACCAGATCAGATACTTAGAAGGTGCATTAGGGAAGATGAAGTACATGACATAATTCATGCAACTCACAATGAACCCTATGGTGGACACTATGCTGCAAAAAGGACACCCTACAAAATCTTGAAAACAGGGTATTATTGGCCAACACTCCACAAAGATGCTTATGAGTATGTGTCCCACCATGATGACTGTCAAAGAATGGGGAAGCCTACACAAAAAGAAGAAATGCCTCTTCATCCACATATCTCCTTAGAAGCATTTGAGAAATGGGGATTTGACTTCGTTGGTCCAATAAACCCACCATCAAATCAAAAGAACTACATTCTATTATGTACAGATTACATTACAAAATGGACTGAGGTAGCAACACTTGCTGCAACAAATGAGAACAATGTAGCAAAATTTTTCACTGAGCAAATCTTCCACAGGTTTGGTGTTCTAAGGGAACTAGTTTCTGATCAAGGACAACAATTTACATCCAACTTAATAGAGGACCTATTGAAAAAAACTAAGGTTAAGCATAGACAGTCCTCTTCATATCACCGTCAAGGAAATTGTCAAGCAGAAGTCACCAACAAAGAATTAGAGAGGATTCTAACAAAGGCAGTCCAACTCCACAAAAGAGATTGGGTTGACAGATTAAGTGAAGCATTTTGGGCCTATAACACCACATGGAAGACAAAAACAGGATTCACACCTTATGAGTTAGTATATGGAAAGAAAGTCATGTTGCCAATTGAATTTGAAATAAAAACACTAAGAATTGCAGTAGAGTTAAACGTGGAACTAACAGAAATACAATAAGAACGCATGCTAAAATTGAATCAACTGGATGAGCACCGCCAACAAGAACTAGCCCACACTGAAATCATCCAGCAACAAAGAAAGAGGTGGCATGACAAGCACCTAAAAGATAAAAAGTTCAAGGAAGGTGACTAGGCACTACTCTATGATTCCAGGTTTCACACATTCAAAGGAAAATTAACAACCAAATGGATATGACCTTACATCATTGATCACATCTATGAAAATGGAGCAGTCAAGATTATTACAATAGATAAACAATAGTTTCCCATGATAGTGAATGGACATCGACTAAAACTTTATAAGAAACCACAATCAAAAGAAGTGTTTACATGGGTACTCTACTAGCAACAACTCATGCTGATAGAAAATATGAAAAAGCATTGAAAAAATGAATGAGAAAAAATGAAAATGAAAAATGAAAAAAAGAGAAAAAGAAAAAAAACAAAGAAAATTGATAGAGAAAATAGCAGGCCAAATAACAGGGCCTCATATATAACTATGAAGATCCAACATTACTATTGCAAAGAAAAATATCAACCACAATTCAAGCGAGCCAGGAAATTCTCAAATATTTTCAGCAATCAAGCAAGCCAGATATGCATTCAAGAGAGCCAACAAAATTATCTACCACTACAGGAACAATCCAAGCACTCTTCATTCAAATCTGCCATATAATCACGAGAGCCTAACCATACTTCAAGTGAGCCTGCAATTGATTCAAGTGAGGCTACCATTTAGTTCAAGTGAGCCTACAATTGATTCAAGCAAGGCTGCCATTTATTCAAGTGATCCAAACATTCATCCCAAGAGCAGCAACAAGCAATCAAATTCATACAAGCATTATCAAAATCAAATCACAAATGGCACGAAAAAAGAAAATGCAGAAAGGACATAACTACTGACACTATAACTATTACTACGGGTTACACCAAATCTACTACAACATCCAACATGCATACAAATCAGCAAAGATCGTGAACTCAGGTATGCTAACAAAAATAGAGCAAGGTAATCTCTGAACATTTTCATTTTATGCTTAAGGTCAAATCATTTTCCCCAAAAATGGTTATATTTTAAAAGCAGAGGATAGCTTTACAGTAAATTCGGGGGGAAAGGTTCAGATTACAAAATCATGATTGCACATACCCCTCATTTCGACAAATGATGAATCCGCATATAACCACCATACTTCGCAATAATCGAACAACCAGTGCAAAGTACAAGCATAAAATGAAATAAAGAGCTTGATCATGAAAATAAATGGATCAATCATCAAGTACAATGAAGAATAATAAGGATAAGTGTGGAAGGACATTTAAGTTAAGCTGGATGATCGTCAAAGAAAAAGCCAGTTTTTGCAAAACAAAAGAAACCTCTCAGCACTTCCCAGAAGCAAGCCATCAGAAGAGAGTGCATCACGCAACAAGCAATCCGGCCCCCAAGCCTATAAGTAAATCCATGCCAGTGAGGTAAAAGACACATTCAAAGTTGGTTTTTGTCGATTGTAGAAGATATTTTTAATATGACGAAAGGATTGAAGAAAAGTGAACTAGAGGATCACAATGCCATCTACCAGAACCTGCGAATATTAACAACCATCCGCAATGCAGGCTGGATGCCCTTCATCCTAGGATTGAAAGGGTACAACACAGGGGTAGCTCTGTAGTTTGCAAAAACTTTTAAACATATCAAGGATGAACAGTACGTCACCCGAGTGAAGGGGTTACGTATAAAGTTGGATGAGGAGGTGATTGCCAAATTCACTGGTCTACAGAGAGGTTTGTATTGGAGCAAGGATGATAGGGAGGCAAATCATGAAGCAAAAAAAACATTCTTCGAGCAAGGAGAGGTCCATGACAAAGACAAAAATGGAGTCAAGAGACTCTCCATGCCAGTGCCATGGGAGGACGTGGCTATAATCGTTCAGAAGTACATCACATGCTCTAGTAGGTTAAGCTATGTTCCCATCTTTCATTTTCATATTTTAGAGTTGTTAAGACATAGAACCCATTATCCACCAAACAAAAACATTAGTATTCCATATTAACTACTCCAATCTCTAGCATAAATGAGTAAGAAGGTGGCTAAGGGTAAGGAGGATGCCTTGGCCCATCATGGGATGATCAAGTTAATCGTCTGTGAGGAATTAAAGGCACGGATACTAGAGATTTCCTGGGAATAATTTGTTTTGGTATCCACCGAAGATGTTCAAAGGATGAAAGGAACAACCACAGCTGGCATACCGCCAGGGGCAATGAACAAAATCGCCTCTACATCAGGGGCGAAGAGGAAAATTGACCTGGACCATGTGGCTGAAACCATGGTAAAAATCAAGCACTCAAGAGAGGACTCCCCCAAGGCAAACCCAGGGATTCTTGCCAGTAATCAAGAGCTGAAAAGAAGAAGCAAGAGATTCACCCAAGCATCCCGAATCTGAGTTACCAAGGAAAAGAGTAGGGAACCCAATCCCATAGTTCAAAATGTGTCGGATGGGGATGATGATCAGTGGGTAGATCAAAAGGATCCCACTACAGAAGAGGAGGATGATGAACAGGAAATGCAAGATGAACAGGAAGAACAGGAGGAGGAAGAAGAATGGAATGAACCAAAAGAAGAAGTCAACCCCCAGGGGGGCCCTCCTCAGCATAATGAAAACCCTAGGGTTGTCAATTAGCTGGTTGAAGCATGGGAAGAATTAGAAGAGCTCAGAAAGGAGCCGGCAGCATTAAAAATTGGATCAGGAAGCCAGAAAACATCACCCCCGTTCTCGTTTGAGAAGACACAAATTCTAAGAATGAATCATGTAGGGGAGCTAAGACTGGTGGAACAGAGAAATTCAACACTTCAAGAAAAGTTGGCTGAGACACAAGGGGAACTAGCCAAGAAGGACTAGGAAATTGTTCAACTGAAGCATGTCTTGGCTACTACCACTGGAATATACAGTAAACTGTTGGAGAATAGGCCACCTTCAGCAATATATGTAGTTTACCTATAAGAGAAGTGGGGCAAATTCCAGCTCCAAAGGTTGGCACAGGTACTCCCAATAGAAATCAAAACACCCAGGGAATTTGTGGATGCAGCTCTCAAGGCCACAAAGTTAGAGAAGGACAAGCTCAGTGAGTTTTTCCTACACAATTTTGTAGCTCCTAGCTTGTCCAATAGGTCGCCAAACCCTTACATGGGCGATTTCTAGTTAAGGGTATTATGTTCTTGGATGAACAACGAAATCGAACGAGCGTAGGACTACCAAATTTATGTGGCAGCAAAATGGTAGACCCCATTATGGATCAGGGCAGAAGCATCTCACCCTGAAAGAATAATCTATGACCACAGAAATCTCACCATAGATGAGGAACTTATCCCAATTCTCATTCAGAAACAACAGGGGGTGCTGAGTCACTTCGATATTACTCTTCAGAGCACACATAAGGAGGTTTAGGAGTCTATTGGTGAAAGATGGTGCAGAGTGGAAAATGGCTTGAAAATAAAAGAACTTCACTCCCCTGCCGAAAATGCTCTCGTAAAAGCCAAGCTCTACACAGATTCATTAATAAAGAATCAGCTTAGGTGGATAGGGATGAGGCTAAACCCCCCATTCTTCCTCCCTCTGGTCATTAAGGAACAGATCAATGAGGAAGAAGAAAGGGGGGCATGGATCAAGGGAGATCAAAGTATGGGCTACCACAGACAGGAAGGGACCCCCAAGGTGGCAGCATGGGACATCGGAGACGTCATCAAAGAGCAGAACATGTCACCCAAGTATGGGTGAATCCTTCAAGCATGGGGGAGATGATGAGTCCCCATTTTAGGTATCTCATAGTTTCTTTTCCCACCAGAAAACACAAGAGAGGTTGAAAAGATACACTCGTTAGTGGGAAAATGATTTACCTTAAAAATTTAATGAAGTGTTTAAAATATTATTTCTGTTATGTTTTGAAAAGCGTTGCTATGAGCTAATTGCATGTAAAATGAGTTTGGATGAGTAGGTGTAGGAGTACTCAAGGATGACACGTGAATCAAGTGGAGAACTGGAAGCGCATTACCAAACTCAATGCCTTTTTCCTGATTTATAGAGAACAAACTCCTGTTCAAAAGTGAATCGGCAGTTAGACATTTTTGTTAGGTTACGCATTAGAATTTTATAAATATGGACCTCTTGGTTAGTGAGAGGCCCCTGCTACTATTTTGAAGAGTTATTGTTTACGTTTCAGACTATCAAGACAATTGTGCTACAGACCTCGTTTTTAAAACAATGAAGTTTCTATTTTAAATAAAGACTTGATGTTATCTACGATTCAGCGTTTATAAGTTCTTTTCACTCCTGGGTATGGGTTGGAGAGGGCCCCTCTAACACATAGTTCAGGATATCTTGCAGTACAAGTATTTCTCATTATGTGTTGTGCATTGCTTAAATTTATATTGCGGATGAGAGTATTCTAAATAGCGTCTAGATAAACATGATTTAAATTCTGTAGTGGTTGATCACTTCTGATTCTGTAGTTCATTACAACACATTCCGTAGTATGATAATGTTGTGTCTATAGTCCTGTGGCAGCATTCCCTTGAAGCATAATTAACACCCATTTCTTTATGTACTTGCATTTATTTCCGAAGCAGCAATCTAGATCTTCAGTTTATGTATTCATTTCATTATTATAACTACTTATGGAGATTGATTCCTTTCAGTATTTATTGGTTACATGATTTGATTAACGATTGCAGCATTAGATAATGGCAATCTGAATTCAGCTTTATCCTTAGATTATGTTAGATCAGACTTCGAGTTTTAGGCATTCAATTTACAGTAATATTAAAGGTCAAGCTTTCATTTCTTTAGAATAGGTCTGTTATAATTCCAACATCCAATTTCATAGAATAATTTTTATTGTTTTTAGCAAATTAAGTCTTAAAATTAGATTGATTATTTCCTACATTCAAATTCTTATCCATAGATTTCTTGCTTTCAGTATTTGATTTCTTAGCATAGGAATTTATTTTCCATAGATTAACAATCCTATTTACAGTTGATACAAATACCTAACTTCGACAGAGACTATCTTAGAAGAGCACATATAATGCGAGTTCCTCTAAAGTTTGTATGTCCCCTGGTTTGATATAAAGTAAAGCTCCTAGTTTAGTTGCCCTCATTAGACACCCATACTTAGAGCTCATCCACTAGTACAAGGTAAGACATTATGGATCTATAGTAAGTTGGTAATCATTATTTAGTATGCTTGAATCATGCAAAATTTGTTTGAATATCATCATTGTCAAGCAATAACAACTTCTTAAAGGGTGCTAGCTCAATGGTAGAGCACCTTCCTAATCATAGGCAGGAGATTGGTGGTTCGATTCTTACGTGCCCTATCATAAATTAGTGACTAAGAAAACGACTAAATTCTTATATATACGACTATTAGTATCTAATTTCAAGTATCTTATAGCGTGACTAACGTTTAGTCGTATTTAGCTTAGTCATTAATATGTTATCATCTAGTAGTTTATTTAGTCATATATTTGGTCATTAATTGTGACAATCAATGACTAAATCAGTGAGTATCAATGACTAAATCAATGACTAAATCAATGAGTATCAATGACTATATCAACGACTTAATTAGTGACTTTCAATGAATAAATCAATGACTAAATCAATGACTAATAAGTCAACCAATTAATGACTAGAGATAAGATAGTGGAAATCAGATACTATTAGTCACCGACTCAAAAATAGTCGTTTATAGTCAAATTTTAGTCATTAATTTCTCATTTTGTACTAGTGATTTGCTAGAATTGATAACTATTTGGAATCTGACTCTCTTGATCATAAATCTTTCTCTGATTCCAATTAAAAGTTTTAAGTTGATATTGAAAGTTCAAAATCTAAGAGAGTGATAGCTCTAAATTCAATCAATAAATCTAATCATAATTTTTCAATATCAAACAAATTTTGGAGTTGTCCTCAATCTAACTCTTCAACTTCAAACAAAAGTTATGTTTCATATGATTATGTGAGTAATGACAACTTATTGAATGATTATACGAACTCACCTACTATTGAGATATTGGGTAATAATTACCAATGTCAAGCAGAAATATCTCATACTCCTAAAACTCAAGTTTGTGTCGAATCAAAATCTCATGGCTTAAAAGAACACAAACCAAATAACAATAACCTTCTCACCATTAAACAATGTTTAGGAGATGGTGAGGGGAAATTTTTGGGAGATAATTTCTCTTCTGACACAGAAGATTTCTATAACTACCTGATCTGCTCACAAGAATATTATACAGAACAAATTTTGCGTGAATGTTATTTTCCTTCCAATTTTGAAAATGTAACAAGTACTCTTGATGTTGAATTAACTGAAATTGTGTCTCAATTTGATAGTCTTTATGAAAGATGTATTTGTTTACATTAGAATATCCGTAAGGAAAAGATTGCAGATCATACATTAAAGGGATCAGAGCAAATTTCACTTTTTATAAATCAGATTTCCAATGAAGAACTAAAAGAAGATCAAATATCTCCACATGAATGTTCATATGTTATAACTTATCAATCTATCATGTCTAAAGAAGGGATGATAACAATGAATGATTTTACGCATGATTTTCCCTTAACTGAATAACCATCACAGTCTGTTTATAGTCTCTGTACATATCATGCTCCGATAGAAGCTTGGTTAGAAGAATCATTTCACACAAGATTCCATGTAAATAATAATTTTCTTATCTTGCACTTGTTAGAGAAAGTTCTAGGTAGTTTTAATTTTGATTTTTACATTTTACCATTCTCGTTTTCGATTTGCGATGTACATGTGTTTATTGGTTTGAGTTTACCTAACTGGTTACATTGGCTATATGATTTCATTTGATTTTTTTAATTTTGTTTGATCTTTTTGTACATATATAAATAGGATTTGGTTTTCCTTTGTATTTTATATTTAGTTTGGTTTTTTTTATTTAAAGGGGTTGTGTATATAAATAACACTGTGGCAGTACATTACCTGGTATTAACATGTTTCTTGTTTATTTAACCTGATATCTTTTGAAGAAAGCATTTTGAGTGATCTTCTTGTCTTATAAGATTTCATTATTTATGACCAAACTACTCCTAGCCCTGAAATATTTTGTTGAACTTAGCTAAGTAGTCAATTAAATCCATGAGCATTATTCTCATACTTTTATCTTTTCAATGATGACCTTATCATAGCAAGCTTACTTTTTGAAGAATGTTCTTCTTGAAATTTATAACAGTCGATAGCATTGGCCATCACTAGGCTATCCACATGATCCAAAAAACATGCAATCTGAATGATTTTCACCATCCATTAGAATGAATTTGTAAATAAATAAAAACTTTGGTTGAATAATAGGAGGTCTCTCCATAGATCCAACCTCTCATGATCATCAACCCTTTCATAGATGACATCATTTATGATCACTAGGGTGATGGCTCTTGGTCATACGATCAAGGGACGAGAGGTCTCATCACAAGCCATCCTGTTCATCTCCGATAGTTCTCATGAATGTTGCTGTCGATACCTGGTTACCATGCCACGACAGCAGTCTTAAACCAAATTTCTAATTAATATTATTATTTTGTGTAAATAAATATTAGCAATAAAAGAGGTTAACTCAGGAAAGGAAGGTCTCATCATGAGCTGGCCCGTTCATCTCCGATAGTTCTCTTGAATGTTGTTGTCGATACTTGGTTACCACGCTAGGGCACTAGTCTTAAACCAAATTTCTAATTAATATTATTATTTTGTGTAAATAAATATTAGCAATAAAAGAGGTTAACTAAGGAAAGGAAGGTCTCATCACGAGTCGGTCCTTTCATGATCATGGGTCCTATTGGATTGACTTTGCCATATTTATTTACCAAGCTAAGGCATTGACTCTTGGTTTTATAATCACGAGACAGGGGGTCTCATCACAAGGTAACCTGCTCAATTTTTTATAGTGCTTGTGAATGATGCTACCATCATCTAGTTACCATGCTAGGGTAGTATTCATTAGCTAATGTCTTCATGTTCATATATTAAATCAAAAAAAAAAATTGAATAATTAGTCATTAATGGATGGGTCAAATTTTTCAGATACCTTCTTTGAAAATGTGCAAGTCATATTTTTATGCTAATGATTGCTTGACTATCTTTAATCATGGAGGGATTCTTTCTTCTTGAAGTTTTCTTACTGTGTGTATATTAAAATCTCATTCATTTTTGTAAACTTCCAGATATAATGTTTCGGGGTGCTTTATTGGTTGCAAAACATTTTGAGTTCAATTCTTACTATACACGCTAGTGATTTAAGTGGGTGAAGTGATATCAAATCTCACACTTTGAGAAGTCGCTTTTTGTTGCTTATCTTTATCATTTTAAAGTATATTTGCAGAGCTAACTAGGTCGCCCAGCATGTCGCCATTTGTTGGCACCCCAACAACTCCCCTTCATTTTGAAAAATGAAAGGGCCCCCATTAGAATTTTGTAAATACCTAGTTTGGTTTTATCTCGCTTGGCTTGATACGTGATTTCATATCTTCACTCTTGGCTTCTTTTCGGCTTGCCTCCCATGGATTAAAGATTTGGTTATCTTGGTTATCTAACTCTAATGGTTTCCTTTTCTAAACAATGATGTATCTTCTGCTTATTGATTTTGCAGCTGTACTTTCATGAGATCATGGTTTGGTGGTTTTGACTATTCTCTTGATTGAATATTTTAGCATAATAGTTGATTGCATGATACTTTTGGGCCTATTACATAATTTTATCTCTCTTTTTCTTTGTACATCAAAATTGAACACATTGATTTTCCCAAGCCTAATATTATCATATTTACAAATAATTACAAATAAAGCTTGATCAAAGTTTATGTAAATTTTATATTGAAGTATAAAGGACACTTTTTAACTTCTTATATTCTTTCAAATTTGATGGAATTTGTACTTACTTCGACATCATTTTTTCTATTTTTCCATCAAATTGAAGTTTAGCCTAAATTTTTCTTGAAACGTGTTCATGAATTGACAAAGTATTTATTTGAAAAGTGGGAAGCCTAAACTTTGTGCCACTTTGTAAAAGGTTGGAAGTCAACCTCATAATTTTCAATGTTACCAAAATTTATTTATAAATATTTTGACTGAATAATTTCTTAATGGATGAATATGTTTTAAATTATTTAAAGGAGATATATCCTTATCATATTTTAATGGGTCATTAATAATACTTTCATAAAACATATTTGGTTGATTATTAAAACATCCAAATAATTTTTTTATTTTGGGATTCTTTACTCATATAAACATTGAATCATTATGAAAAGCAAACTTTGCTTATGGTTTTATTTTTTATAATGGTGTGGCATCAATTTATAAAGTGAATACCTTATCTTCCCAAGCAAATGTCATTGCGTAACACAAACTTTATATGATAATGGTCTCAAACGTTGATACATACATATCTTCAAAACTGGACTAATTTGTTTGTTGGCTGCATAATGTTGTGACACGTATGATGGAATAAACGTTTACGTGAATGAACTCTCAAGAAACATGGATGCCAAAAACAACAAATCATTAAGTGATTGTCAAGTGCTTATGCCATGATCTACGCAAAGATTTCCATATCATTTAAGTTCATTTAAGTCCATATCATTAAGTGATTGTTAACATAATTAGACTAGAGTGCACGCAGTTCAAGCTCACCTAAACACCAGGTTTTCAGGTTTTTAATTGACAAAAAGAAAACGGATGCCAAAAAAGTGAGAACATGGATGCCAACACTTTCCACAGAATCAGCTTCCACTTGTTCAATGAAGAGGTTTAAAGGGTTAAAGAGAAAGTAAAGATCGTCAAGCATCATCAGCTGGTTCCACCAGACCACACGAATCAAAGATCACACCAATTCCGAAGAATCGTTGCTGTAGAGATGCTCAACAAACTACATAGAATTCGTGTTGAAAAGGATCCGAGAAGAGGGAGATCGCTTTTATCTTTTACAACACTTTTTTGTTTTTTTAAAACAAACATTATTATATGATTTGAATGAATTACATATGGGTGTTTTAATGTTGGTGCACATTTGTGAATGGAAGTTTTATATAAGGCATAAATGATGTAGTGACTGAATTCATATATGTTTTTATCTCAGTAATAGCATTTTACTCAAATCATAAAGGAAGTTTCAGTGGTTGAATATTAGATCCAATGAAGAAGATCCACGTTACCATTCTAGTTTGAGGAGGTCGAGAAGTTGAAGATTCGTCTGACCAGTTCATCAAATGGAGAATCATGTATCACTTGAAAGAGGCTAATTTCGGGCTCAATTTTCCACCGAATCGTGAAGCATCGGACGATTCTGTTCAAAGCCCACTTCCCAAATGGGGTATTGTAAACCTACTCGCGGGCTGTTTTCGAAAATTGTGAAGGAATTGGGAGATTTTCACGCTTGTTCTAGCCGGAGTTTTCCAGATATTTCTGTTGCGGCTAGCTGTGAGAGCGAATTCTGGAGATCATTATGGTCCCTTGTGCCTATTTAAACAGAGAAAATTCGTTGCTGCAAGGGGAGGGGGGTCTCCATAAACCAAAGAGAAGAAAATGGTTTCTGTTTTTTTAATCTCTTTCTTTTTGTAAAGGCGTTTTTGGAAGAATAGAGTTGGAAATGCTGCCTATCAACGGTTCGATTCTCGGGCATCTGAGAAACAATTTTATACAGTATTTCACTGCATTCTGCTTAGTTTGGATTTTCTTCGAACTTATTCTGAAGATTTAAGTTTTAGCATAATTTTTTAAGGCTTTGGTTAAGTCTTTAATAGTCACATTTCACATGCTGTATCATTTTACTTGTTAATTCTCTTTCGTCTTTCCATTACTTACACATATATATACCTTGTTGTTATATATGAAATCAGCTTTTGTGAATTCGAATTTATATGCTAATCTAGAACATGAATGATTTATTCAGGGTTGAAATCAATGAGTTATTTTGTTATTTTAATCTTTGATAAATTGATTCTCATTATTGGTTAATTTGTATGATGACAGTGTTTCATTTACAAGTCAATATATAATTATATATTTCTATTGTTTCTAGAATTGTATATTTAAGTTAACATTATTGATTTCAGGTTTGAAATTTTTTTATAATTATTTTGCATGATATTTTTATCTATTGTAAAACAATTACGATTTACTTCTACATCTCGAAACTTTTTCTGCCAATTGAGAAGTGTCGATTAGTTTCCTCTTTGAACCTTAGATCAATATTATACTTCATTCTCTTGGCCAAGAGAGATAATCAGCATTTAGCTTATCATTGAACAGAATTAGGAGCTACTAATTTTCTGCATTTAGCGTAAAATAGTCTTTAGAATTAGTTAGTCATTAGGTTAAATTTATTTAGATTGTTAGCAAATTGTTTTAAGTAACTTGACACACATTCACCTTAGAAAGACTCTTTACCTTGAAGAGTACATCACGCAGGCAACAGGGCCTTGATCATGTAAAAGACAATTACCTTAAACACATACAAGATTGTATTAAGTCGAGTGTGTGGGTTATCTTTCCGTTAGTTGGGCTAGGACAGTTTTTTTGGCCAACAGTACCATACTGCCATGATGGACTTGCTTCCAAATTTGAATAAAAACCCGAGGGCATATCATAAACAATTGACATACCGCGATATTTTTCCATCGCCTGATGCACTTGGAAGAATGCATCACGCTCGGCATTAATATCGAGTTGTACCTTCTTTTTCCCAGCCGGCCGGATCAGAGGATGCAAACCATCTTTGCCTGCCGTCACGCCTCCCCGAGTGATCACAGCAACAATAGCATCTTGTGTCCTCGGCTCTGTTGAAATTTTTGCAACTATTGGTCTTGGATTCTGGTTCAGTGGCGGGTTCGCAGGCTGAGTCACATTCTGGTTGGCATTCTGATTCGTATGTTGGTTCTGGTTCTGCGGTTGATTCTGATTTGGCAACTGGTTCTGATTCTGCCACTGCGGTATATTCCCTGCCTACCACTCTGCAATCAACTGTGGACATTTTTCAACAGTGTGGTCATTAACAAAACAAAACATACATTGTGTTTGCAATTCTGGACAATATATTTGATAATGTCCCAACACTCAAAAATTATAACATTGGATAGGTTCGCGACAAAAGCCTCCACCCCATCCTCCTCGGAATACTCCACGGAATCCCCTTTGCTATTGATACTGTGGTTGAGGAAACTGTTGTTGCATGGGATTCGGTTGCAGCTGCACACACTGTCATGGATGAACGTAGTGTCCTAGCTGAACGTAGTGTGGTTGTTGAACATACTGTGGCTACTGTGCAGCCATCGGCATCTAAGTATATTGTGGCATAAACTGTTGTGGTTGCGGTTGTGGTACAAACTGCACCTGCAGTTGAGGTAGCGGCTGAGCCACCTATGGCTGCGGTTGCGGTTCTTGTACATCACGCTAGTTGTCCTCCACATAGAATGCATCGTATGTTCTCTCCTGAAGCAAGCCATAGGCGCGGCAATATTTATCTTCATGTCCCACATATTTGGAGAAGGTACAATACTGTTGGTGGGCAAAACTACCCTATAGTAAGGAAACTGATACTATCAACTGGAAGGGGATGACAGGTAAGTGTATTAACTAAATTACAGAGATGTTCATGAAAATAAATAGGTTATAGGCCTTGAGAACATACCTTTCGAATGACGTTCGATCCTAGCTCTTATTTGATCTTGCGCTTGATCCTCAAGTCCACCTTCCGTTCACTGAACTTGCAATACAAGTACTTTTCTCAGCGTATCTTGGATAATATATAATGATTGAAAGAGACAAAACAATTTAAACATGTAATATTAACCAAAACAGATCCAAACTAGTATACTATTCCAATGAACACTTAATTTGGGACAAAAAAGACACTTCAATCTTTTATCGTCAAATGCAAATTGATGTTACAAATATACCTGACTTTGTGACATGCTTCCTGCAACCTGATCCTGGGCTCTTGCTCTTCTCTGACTTGGATATCTTCCATCCTAAACTCCTCCAATGCAACCTTCTTCTTTAAAAGTCTCTTAATAATATTCATGTCTCTAACCCCTCTCCTTATTCTTCTCTGTATTTATAGGATATGAGAAGCAGTTCAAGTCAAGGGATGGTTAAGGAGGAAGTTGGGGAAGTTGGGAAACTACCTACAACTAATCCTCTACGTGAAATTAATTATTTTTTAAACATCTTTTGAGATGTACACTATTATTGTTCAGTGAAGTAGCGTTTAGGGTGCCACTTTAGTGTTTAGAAACTAGCGCTCATATCTTTTTGAATGGTGAGTGCCACTATGCTAAAGAGGAGTAGCGCTCATAAGGCTTTGAGCACTAGTATTTCACACTAGAATAGCGTACAGGTGCTAGTCTGTTAAAATAGAGTAGTGCTCGTATCTCAGAATGATATTTTTAGGGTTTTTCCAGTGTTGTGAGGAAATGGAGTAAGTCAAAATATCATCTAGGGTCAACATGCTCCTCCATCCAAGTTGTCCTTTTGTGTGATCAACAAATCAGGGTGATCACGGACGGAGAGGTGCAGGTTTGACTTATAGCAGATGCCCCCTAATGTGTGAGGTTAGAGGGAAACGATGGGCGAAATACATTATAATCGAAAGCCATAGGAGGAGCAAAGAACCACAAAAACAAGTCACAAGAACATCTGAAACAAAGACCAGGGTCAGCAAGCAATTACATTTTTGACATCCTATAGATGTGCAGTGTGGTATAACATGATCTCCAATACATAACAAGGAGATGTATATATAGCATGGCCACTTGAAATACAAGCGTGGATCCATGTCAAAGTGAGAGATCATAGCCATAACAACAAATTGGATCTATGTCTCATGAGGAGTCGAATATAAGTGAGGCTCAGTCTTGCGCAACTTGGGTGATAACAAAATGAGGTAAAGTCATCCAAAATAACTCTAGGTACAAACCCTAACCATGTGAATAGATGACGTGACAGTCGAACATGGGGGTATTGTTTGATTACCGGTCATTGATGTATATCGTTAACAAACGCAAGAAATTCCACCGATAAGGATGATGGGGCCCAAGGTACCAAGTACGATCCGCCAATTGTGAATAAATGGAATTGGAGTCGAACACTTGGGGATCCTGTCGAAGAAGAGACATTGATGTATTCTCAACATTAAACAGTGAGGAAAATTGCCACTGGTGACTGAAATTTCCAAGGTACTAACTGAAACTCTAAACTTCATTCCCAAAGTAAAATGGGTTGATGTCGATAGGAAGAAGTCTGTTGGAAGGGATGCCTTAAGGCATCCTCCATCATCCAACTCTAGGAACACTCAACTGGTAAGAGCTGATATGGAGTAATATGTAACAAGACTGATACTAGGATGGCCGACACATGAGATCAAGGTAAACTGTAGAATGGACAACACAGGGTATATCCTTGAATAGTGAGCACAACACAAAGTGACTCAGGCAGTTTTCGACATAATGAGGTAAATGATAAGCCTGAAATGTAAGAGACATTATCAGACCCTCCATATGGTTGGAAGAATAACCAACCGGGGGAGTAAACAACTTGGAGATCAGGTTCACCCTGAGGTCAAAAACTAAACCCAACCGACAAGATAAACTCAAGTAGGTATTGTGTTCAAGGATAGAACTGACTGAACTGCCTTTGACATTGAAGATATGACACGTCTTTCCCATCCCTTATTCTTTTTAGATAAAAGAATACCTTTCTTATTGTTTTAATGAGTCCAAGAAAGAATGAAAACTCAATAGATCCAACCATGTAAAAAGTTTAATGATCCCATGGGAGGAAGACTCAGGACCTTCTTCATTGTTTACAGAGTTCGAAGAAGAGATAGAAGATTACTCTATATTACTGATCTCTCGATTTTAATATTGAGCCGAGATCTGTTCTTGCTCGCCGGTGTTTTCAATTTTAAGGAGTCTGAAAAACTTAAACAATAACTCCATATATATGCTCGTGGATTTTATTATCGAGCCCAAGCAGATTAATGCTTGCCGGTGTTTTCCTGTTTATAGAGTCTGAAAAACTTAAACAATCCTCTTTTCACCTATCCGTGGATTTTATATCCAGCCCAGATTGGTTTGTGCTCGGCAGTGTTTTCTTGTTTATAGAGTTGAAAAACTTAAACAGTCCTCTACTTACCTTCTCGTGGATTTCACATCGAGCCCGAGTAGGTGAATGCTCGCTTGGTATTTTCATGTTTAGAGAGCCTGAAAACCCTAAAGAAAGGCTCCAAAAGGGTCATTTTTCGTACAATTAGTCTCCTCCCCCGAAAACATATAAAACAATGAGAGAAGAACTCTTCTAGCGCATACAAGAAGTATACCTAGAGTATACCTTTTCCGTAGTTAATCCACCTAGGCCCGGAAAAGGGGTAATTCTATACCTGAGTGGATGAGCCTTCGATTACTTTAACGAGTTTGAAGAGGACAAGCTGGCTCGGCAACCTTGTTTAGGTTTAGATAGTCGAAACAAGAGCTTAAAATGACTTAAAGGTCAGCTTCTAGGATCATAGCTTCATACTCGGCCAAAACTAGGTCTTCAACAAAAGATTAGTTAATGCGACAAAAATCTCGAATGATATATGAATTTGAACTATCGACTAGTTGACAAGGTCTACCATTGAGCATTTTTAAAATTAAGGAGATTGATCCTACAAAAACTTAAGGAAAAATGTGAGCTGGATTAGGGATGCACCATATGTATGTTTCAATTGATTAATTAGGTGATTTTGAAATTTTTTTGAAACTATAGAAAATTAAACAATGGTGGGTAAAAATTAAAACTGCAATTCATATATATAATTTCATTTTAAAAATCAATTTCCAATTTGTTTTGTAGGGCAAAGATTGGGGGCAACCTTTGACATTTTCAAATCTCCATGGCGATCACATCAACCATCTAAACGTCATTCTTCTTCCACCAAGTGAGTTAGAATCCTCCCTACTTGCATTTTCATGGTTTAGTTTTCATTTTTTGAAGCAAAAATTGCTTGCAACGCGATGCTCACAACCATTACTACGTGGGCGCTACTATGTAACAATGACAGTAGCGTGTAAAAGGAGATGAGCGCTACTATGCTCAAGTAGAGTAGCGCTCATACGTGACTGTGTAGTATACACAGTAGCGCTCATATCTTGAAAACCTAAAACAAAGCGCCGAGACTAAAAAGAATATCATTTTTTGTGTATGATGGTTCTTCAAAGGAGGGAGAGAGAGCATGAGGACATGGATAGGTTGGCCATGCAAGATCCGGCCACTCTCCACGCTCTCCAAAGATGCGGTTTATTGAAATTTTACCGAACCGTGAACATGAGGGCCCTAAACAAACTGTTTCGAAGACTTATTCAGTACTGGGATGTGGATACCAATACTTTTGTCATCCATGGGAAAACTCTGGAGCTTACAGTTGATGACATATATTTCATTACTGGTCTCTCACGGAGAGGAGATGTAATCAATTTGAAAGGGTCTTCTCTTGTGGGCATAAGGTCTGTGCAAGAGTACATGAATTCATACTGTGTGGCTGGAGCTGAGAAATCAGGAATCCAAGTCTTGATTTCAACCATTGAAGGCCTCCCCTTGAAGGTGATAGTGAGTATGATCAACCGAGTGGCAGGTAGTGCCTCACTACACCTAGCTTCTAGGCACACTATGCATGTTGGTGTACAATGCTTACATGGTCATGTATATGATTGGTGTACTAGTTTACTAGTGAACATGAAATCTCAATTGACAGGTTGTAAATCCGGCACAATGAAGAATTTTGGGTACGGTAGCATTTTGTGTACTTTCTTCTTTGAGAGGATGCTTTCTATCAGTTTGGGAATGCCTCTACCTCAGGTTAACCCCCGTGAGCCCATCCTAGGCCATTGGGGTGACATATTCCTCCGCCAGGGTGGTGGGGAAAGTCACTACTGTTATCATACTGATGATTTATGGGGGTGGTGGGAGAGGCAAGTGCCCGCTTTCAAGCAGTTTCCATATGCTGGATTGGATTTCCATCATGATCCATAACTGGTGCTTCGTCCAGGTGGAGCCTAGGGAGATATTGGTATGTTTAATTTTTGAGAATTATTTAATTTTTTCAAACTTTTCAAGTATTTGATTTTTATGAATGAATTTTGAAGTGCTAATCAAGTGTCAAATGCAGATCTTGGGCCTGTCCGTCCCGAGGGACATCCTGCCATCTTTGTGAGGCCAGCTAATATTACTGCAGTAGATGCCATGTTGGGGACCCTAGAGAGAAAAGTGAGTCGGTTGATTCACGAAGTTCCTGCATGCCGTATGGATCAGATACCTATTGATATGCAGGAAGATGTAGTTGGGGTGCCCCCAACATGGCTTAGGGTGTTGCGGAAGATATCTAGGCTAGTCATATGTTATCGCAATGTAGTAGATGATGATAAGGTCCCTCCTTCTCCATAGGAGAGGATACATTCTATGTATATATTTTTGAGGCTACTATGCCCAGTTTTGTACTTTTATGACACGACTTGATAGACTTGTGATCCAAAACTCGTATATTTTTGATACAGTATCGGTTATATACATATGTATGTGTTTGAATTTTATGTGTGCAATGTTGTTTATGAAAGTGTATGATACAAATGCCATTCTAACACATAGTTTGCTAACGAATCAGCTAATTTGTTTAAACTTCTTGGAATGTGTTCATATATGATAGAATCAAATTGTCTTTCCAATAGTCTAACTCGTAGAAATTGATGTAGCAATCCAGGATCTCTAATCTGGTAGACATCTGTTAACTGAAATATAATTAATTGTGAGTCAAGTCTTACCTCCAAATGTGAAATGCCATGACTAAGAGCATCTGAGAGAAGTTCTATAACTGCACTGTATTCAGCCACATTATTTGTGGTAGGACCCAAACAAACCCCCCTCCAAGAGACAAGTTGGCCAGCGGGTGAGTAAATGACCCAAGCTACTGCAACCAACTGACAGGTGTGGCGACTGGCGCCATCAGTGAATCCTAAGAAATGTTCGATTGACATCTGGTACATGAAACGAAAAAACACACATAAGATTAACTAACAAGCATAACGAAAAGTAGCTTTACAAAAATATACAGCTATGTTACAAGAAAAAGTACTTCAGCCTAAGCGTAGTACTTCTTCGGGTAGAGCCCATTTCTAGGCTCAGCCAGCTTATTACCTTCATAATCTATTAGTTCGTAGGCACCTTTCTTCAGTACTTTGGAAATTATAAAAGGTCCGAGCCACCTGGATTTGAATTTTCCAGGTCCTAGGGGTTCTTTGTCTTGATCCCAAAGTACGACCAAGTCCCCTTCAATAAAGACTCTAGGTTTGACGGATTTGTCATACTGTCCTTTGACTCGTTTTTTTGGACCTCGTTTGTTGTGAGCGCGTCGCGGTGCTGTTCATCTAGATGTTCTAAGTGTAACAAACGTTCTTCTAGTATTGAAGTATCTGGTAGTAACTGAACTGCTATTTTTAGCGAAGTAATCTCGCATTCAATTGGTACGACTGCTTCTATCCCATGCACAAGTTGGAAGGGAGAGAATCCGGTAGCAGTCTTAACGTTGGCTCGGTAAGCCCAAAGAGCTGGGTACAGCGTGATGTGCCAGTTATTTCGACTGGCATTAACAGTACTCTACAAGATAACCTTTAAAGTTTTGTTCACTACTTCAACTTGTCCATTCTCCTGTGGATAGTATGAAGATGAATGTTCTTGTTGAAAACCAAGCATTGTATGCAACTCGGTCATCATGCTATTTTGGAAATGACTGCTATGATCAGTCACTATCTCTTTAGTTATGCCAAACCGTGCAATAATTTGATTAGACACGAAATAAGCGACAGTTTCTCCATCTTCCTTAACAATAGGCAATACCTCCGCCCACTTAGTAAAGTAGTCAACAGTAACGATGATGTAATGATGTCCTCCAGCCAAAACTAGATTGCATGTTATGTAATCAACCCCCCATTTTGTGAAGGGACCTACTGTAATCACAGGATGAAGAGGAGTTGGGTGTGCCCTCATTTTTTTAGTGAAAAACTGACACGGACGACAGCGTTTCACCGCTTCCACACAATCTTTAAAGATCATGGGCCAAAAATATCTGGTACGCAGTATCTTCTGAGTTGTTTCCAACCCGGAAAGATGTCCCCCACAAGCTCCACTGTGGGCATCATTTAATACTGCTTCAGCTTCTTCTCGAGTTAAGCAACGTCGTAAAATGGAATCTACCCCATGTCGATATAAAGTATCTGAGATGACAAGGTAGTTCTTCGCATGGCTTTTGAGCTTGCGTCGTTCTTCTCGAGAAAAAGTAGTAGGACACCTCAAAGTCTGGAGATATACTAAGATATCCCTGTACCATGGGTCAGAGGAAGCAATGAGGAAGATATGTTCATCAGGGAATGACGATTCTTCCTCAACACATTCTAGGTCACTTGGAAACTCTGAGATTAACTCAGCGAACACTAGTGATTTCTTCGACTTGGCCGATTGGAAGACCAAATCAAACCCCTGTAGGATTACAATCCATTTATTATATTTCCCACCGATGATTCGTCGGGTGAGAACGTACTGGAAAGGATTGAATTCTTCTATCATAGTAGTAGTTCGTAATAGTATCTGGTGACGAATCCTCTGTACCGCATAGACCGCGGCAAGTGCTAACTTCTCAACGTGTGAATATTTAACCTCAAGGGCTATCAATGCGCGAGAAATATAGTAGACAACATGCTCTTGGAGCATATCGTCTTCCTGAACCAAAACTATTCCAATTGTATTAAGAGAAGCTGCCTGATATAAAAGAAAATCTTTTGCATAGTCTGGCGGGCTCAACAAGGATGCTGAAAGAAGTGCCTTTTTTAAGGCTTCAAAGGATGCTTGAGTAGCTTTGTCCCACACAAAGTAGGAGTCTTGTTTGAGTAGCCTCATAAAACCTTTGGTAATTTTAGCATAGTTTATGATGAATTGCCGTAAGAAATTAGACATACCTTGTAGACTTTGAAGTTGTCGCAAGGTGCGAGGAGGAGGCAGATTTACAATCGCCTCTACTTTCAGGGGGTCAACCATTATGCCACGACTGGAGATAATGAATCCCAGTAGATGTCTCAATTCGACACATAACACACACTTATTAGGATTCAAACGAATCTTACATTGTCTGCATCTTTCAAACACCTATCTAAGATGAGCTGGATGATCCCGTCTCTTTCGAGATCGCCCCGGGAGATCATCCAAGTAAGGTTCTACTATGTGTTTGATATCATGAAAAGAAAAAATCATCGCATGCTGGAAGGTAGCTCCAGCATTCTTCAAGCCAAATCGCATTTTCCGGTAAGCGAAGGTCCCCCATGGGAAAATGAAAGTTGTTTTATGTTGGTCCTCGGGTTTGATTTCTATTTGATTGTATCCCAAAAAACCATCCATGAAAGAGAACATCTCATGTCCCCCACAAGCATCTATGATTTGATCGATAAATGGTGTAGGATAGTTATCTTTCGGACAAGCTTTGTTCAAATCCCGGAATTCAGTACAAACTCTAATGGTGCCTTGCTTCTTATCAACCGGGACGGAGTTTGAAACACATTCCGTCATGTCAATCGGATAGATGAAACCGGCTTTAAGTAACTTTTCAACCTCCGCCTTGATGGCGGCCGCTTTTCTAGGGTTCACAGGATGGAGCTTTTGTCTCACAGGTTTTGCGTTAGGGTATGTTGTAATGACATGCTCCACAATGGCTGGGTCTATACCTGGCATCTCCTCATATGACCAGGAAAAAACGTCGCGGAATTCTTTAAAACGTTTTGTATACAAAGCGATCTCTTCTGGAGAACAATCTGTACCAATAAAAATGTTTTCCACGACCCCGGATTTGGTGGAAATGTTGATCGAAATTGTTCTTGATATATTAGCCATATTTCCCTCAGCATAAACAGCTCTCGAAGTAGAAGGAAAAGATGTCAAATCAACCAATCCACTGGGTCTCACGGGGAATTCCCCTCTCTCAATCCTTTCTAGATCTAGAAGCATGTAGGACCTGTGATGCATATGTTCCCATGGTTGGTCTAGGCCCATCATGACTTCTAAGATGGCTTCATCAGATGGTAAAACCGTATCTAAACAATCAAACGAGTGAGCGGAATTCAATGACCATGACGGAGCATAGTCCATATCTGACTCAGTAGAGATTGGCGGAGTCATGACATGTTCCATCACAGCATGTTGTGTTTCCATATAGGCCACTTCTGCAGTGGATGGAGGCACAAAAGGTTCTGACGTAGTGGGAACGATCCAAGGATCAGTTCTTAAACCAACCGTGAATGTTTCACTAGCAGTACCCACATCAGAACGTATAAAAAGAACAGGGGAAGGGAGGTCAAAAGTTCCTATTAACGACCTGTATAGCCCTGCTCCTAAACTCTCATTAACTGGGGTGGTTTGATCAACTAAGGGAACTGTGGTCTCTGAAGAAGTCTGGTTGTTTCTCTGAGTGAAAGAAAGCTAATCGACTATAACGACCTTACCTTCAAACGGGAACATAACAACTCAAAAAACTGCCGATGCAATGGCTCGCATGGCATATGTCCAGCTCCTGCCTAATAACATATTGTAATCAAGCAGAGCGTCCAGAACTTCTACTTCTAAAGCAACTGTCTTCCCCAGTGGAGTCGCCAGTTTGTTGGCGGGAAAAACTACCCTATAGTAAGGAAACTGATACTATCAACTGGAAGGGGATGACAAGTAAGTGTATTAACTGAATTACAGAGATGTTCATGAAAAGAAATAGGTTATAGGCCTTGAGAACATACCTTTTGAATGACGTTCGATCCTAGCTCTTATTTGATCTTGCGCTTGATCCTCAAGTCCACCTTTTGTTCACTGAACCTGCAATACAAGTACCTTTCTCAGCGTATCTTGGATAATATATAATGATTGAAAGAGACAAAGCAATTTAAACATATAATATTAACCAAAACATATCCAAACTAGTATACTATTCCAATGAACACTTAATTTGGGACAAGAAAGACACTTCAACCTTTTATTGTCAAATGCAAATTGATGTTACAAATATACCTGACTTTGTGACATGCTTCCTGCAACCTGATCCTGGGCTCTTTCTCTTCTCTGACTTGGATATCTTCTAGCCTAAACTCCTCCAATGCAAGCTTCTTCTTTAAAAGTCTCTTAATAATATTCATGTCTCTAACCCCTCTCCTTATTCTTCTCTGTATTTATAGGATATGAGAAGCAGTTCAAGTTAAGGGATGGTTAAGGAGGAAGTTGGGGAAGTTGGGAAACTACCTACAACTAATCCTCTTCGTGAAATTAATTTTTTTTTAAACATCTTTTGAGATGTATGCTACTATTGTTCAGTGAAGTAGCGTTTAGGGTGCCACTTTAGTGTTTAGAAACTAGCGCTCATATCTTTTTGAATGGTGAGCGCCACTATGTTGAAGAGGAGTAGCGCTCATAAGGATTTGAGTGCTAGTATTTCACACTGGAGTAGCGTACAGGTGCTAGTCTGTTAAAATAGAGTAGCGCTCGTATCTCAGAATGATATTTTTAGGGTTTTTCCAGTGTTGTCAGGAAATGGAGTAAGTCAAAATATCATCTAGGGTCAACATGCTCCTCCATCGAAGTTGTCCTTTTGTGTGATCAACAACTCAGGGTGATCACGGACACAGAGGTGCAAGTTTGACTTATAACAAATACAAATGTGTCGGCTTTGTGACCATCTTTTGCATGTATTGACACTCCTCTTGTCAATTCCCATATACCTGACAGATGCGACACCATGACATACCACTGCTGCTCAATGGGTTTGTCGCTCCTGAAACGAGATAATTGCGGAAGTCTGGGAAATTATCCTTAGTATGCCCCTCTCCACGACATCGCGTACACCACACCTCTTCACAATGTTCTTTACCCTTCTTAAGGTCTTGCAGCTGTATTGTCAAGTTGGCTAGCTGTGTCTAAATTTGTGACATACCAGTTGCGTTCTCACTGATCGGGGAAGCTTTTAACTGCATCGCAATTTCTAGGGCTTCACTCGGTGTTGTAATGCTCTGTTGCATCAGCGGTAGTAAAATATGAGGGAGCAATGCCACGATGAACCATTCTTTGTGGTGGACATTACTCATATCGAAGTTGACCCTTTCCATCAGCATTTTGAACCATTGGTCAAAATCTCATACTGTTTCATTGGGAAACTGCTTAATCTATTTTATCTCTGTAATATACTGTACCTCAAACTTGGGTTTTCTGAATTCTGCAATCAGTCCTGCACGAACTTCATTCAGCGTCTTTTCTGGAGCGCCTACCGGAACCTGCACAAATTTCATGAACCATTCTAATGCACCACCTTGGAGATTTGTCGCCAATTATACTTTCTTGGCATTATAATCATCATTAATTTTCTTAAAATTCCATGATGATTCACATAAGAACCAGTACTGCTTGGGATTATCTATTCCATTTCCATGGAACAACGACAACTTTGTGTCTTTTCCCACCATCCTGGGCTTCCTTCCTCTAGCCGTTGACCTACTAGCAACCAAGTTCTGTTGACATAATGAACACAGCGGTGTTGAAGTTGTATTTCTTCCTGGGTGAGAGATAGTGATCAGAGGTGTTGGTACGTTGCTGCTGGGGTTTGGTCCTGTCTCTATCCTAGGCATAGCCTAGTTGTCCTTGTCGGCACTGTGAGGTCACTTTGTCCTGTGTGGTCTTCCTTCACAGTTTTGCATTTCAATCACAGTAGGACCTTCTTCTGTCCTTTTCCTCTTTTCCTATCGAAACCTTGCTCCTCCCCTTGTAAGACCACTCTCTTCCTCGGTTTCCTTCACAGTATGCTGTAACTTACACCCATCTACCCCGTATCATTCCATGTGCCGCCCCCCTGCTGTCATGGTATCCACAACCTCCACCCACCAGGTTTCTACTGGTCTAGGTACATCTTCAGTATTCCCTTTGCGCAAGTGAGCATCTTAATGGACAATTGTAGCGACAACAGAAATCTACCTCTTGGTCTGTTGAAGAATTCCATTTTTGCTTCACTATAAGACTTTGTTGTATCAACCGCAAACTCAGTGATATAGCCTTATAGTATACTGTCGACCCAGACCTCAACAGCCTATGATGCTTTGTTGTCAACTTCTTGTAGCTCCTGGATCATTTCTAAGGTCCAAGCTATCGGCTCACCACCCTGGAAGTTCCTCTTCTGATAGGTCAATTTTGCTAACCATTCATACAGAATGCTTAAGAATTCGGAGAAAAAATATTCGTGGGGACTATCGTGTATCTACCTCACCAACCACCAGTTTGTCGACAACCCAAGGTTCTTATTTTCTTTTTTAGCGAACTCTTGCAATTTTAGGTCGAACCAATCTTGAATCTTCGGTCTCGTCGGATGCCACAACATATCCTCCTTTCACTTTACGCTATGGTCCAGGAAATGGAACTAGTTGTTGACACAAACCCAGTTGACAGGGGTACCTCATGTTGTCGACACCCAAACCACGATGATCTCCCTGAGCACTGGCCAATACAGTTTTTACCCCGTCCAACAACACTTGTGGAGCATATGAGCTCTCACATGAGATGTTCAAGGGAGATTTGACGGAACCATGTTTCTGCCGAATGAAAGAGGATGTTGTGCATTAACTAATTAACTTATTGCAATATTCAGAAAATAGATCTAAGCATTTACCTTAGCATTAAGCATAACTGCAGCATCATTCAACAGATCTTATCATTGACAGAATCATAGATGTGCAACAGATATAATAGTAAAGCATTAATCGAAATAAGGAAACATCGCATCATTCATAGATTCATATCGCATAATGCATTTACCGTAGAGAAACAAAAAACACACAAGGATTCTTCTCAAAACTCGGTCATATCATATTTATCTCCGCAAAACCCAGATACAACAAGATATTCAATCATCAACTCTCAGTCTTCAACTATGTCAAGGTATCTCAGCACTTACAAACCTACATCTACTTATAGGCTTGCATCTTTACATTTACGGTCCACTTAGGAAACCACCTAACTACTTCTTAACAATCTTTACAAAAAGATGACCCAAAACCCACACAGTGTGATCCAAATGACCCAAAATACACATGACGTGGTCCAAATGACCCAAAATACACAAGACGTGGACCAAATGACCCAGAACTACATATGATGCATTCCAGATGACTGAGACTACATAAACTATTGTTGCCTAATTGTGCACTGTTTTCCTCCTTTCATGGTACTTTTGGCCTTGCGCAGCATCCGCGATGCTGCAATGCTGAGTCATCCAAACTATCTGCTAACAATGAGAAGTCTTCATCTAACAGGGAGTTCTCTGTGGGGGACTTAGTTCTAAAATGGGACAAGCAACACAAGGACAGGAATGATTATACTAAGTTCCAACGCTTATGGCTGGGACCTTTCATTGTTACAGAAAATATTGGTCCTGGTACTATCTGGTTACAAACACTGGAAGGCTCTGAAGAAACCTACCCAGTGAAAGTCTAGTTGCTCAAGAAGTACTTTGCTTGAGGAGAGCACATTGGTCCACTTGTATATAAAATGTGGTTTGTTTTCTTCCTTTTGGTGTTGGTTGATTTTTTTCTGTTTAGGATTCTTTTTATTTTGAATAAGTATGCACATTTGGCAAAGGTTGTTGATCAGTGTGTCTCTAAGATTAACACATTTTGAAGTTTTAAGGTAGCAGGCCAGTTGTTTGTTCATCCATCTTATATCAGAAAATGCTCTTCGTGGAATTAAATAGACAAATTTTGCAGGGCATTGGATGATATTTTCCCACTATCATCAACATCTTTTAAATACTTGTCTAATTAATTGAAGTTGAAGAGCAGATTAGAGTTCTTTACTTTGTGTTTCATGAGTAAATGGCATAATATCTTATAGCATGGTTAGACTTATCTATTCTAGATTCCATTCTGATCACTTTGGATAATAATCTATTTTAATAAAAGTAGGTTGCAAGATGGGGTGTCTCCTTACAAGCCAACCCATTATGCTCATAGATGTTTAAGTGGAATGGAATATCCACATCAAGCCAACAAACTTGGGAGATGGCTTTCAGCTCTGGCTAAAAGATGGAAGATCCTATCACAGGTCTGTCCATTCATGACCTGGAAAGAATCAGTAAGTGGAACTGTTGTCATGTGGTCACCAAGCCATGGTAGTGTCTTCTAACCTACACACTAATAAATGTTTTTTATTTTACGCAAGATGGTTTGTTGTATATAAGAATAAGGGGGGTCTTATTACAAGCCAACCCTACCATGATCATGAATTTGATTTTGGACTGGAATTGCCATCTATGGTTACCAAGCAATGGCAATTGCTTTCAACTTAGAAAACTGAAAAGCAAGGAGTCTCTTGACCGAGCTAGCTTGTTCAATTTCCAAATAAACATTGCGAATGACATTGCCAGCTTTTGATCACCAAGTCAGTGCAATGGCCTTATATTAGCAGAAGTCTTATTTATATTTATATTTTAAAAAAATAAAAAGGAAATATGATTGTACATAAATAAATAATTAATAAATCCAAGGTGGTTCATGTATCTTAATCCAGAATGGGTCTGAGTTTATTCAAAGGTTAATCATAAATATGCCCTTCCATGCTTACATGAAGTTAGAGGATTTTTGTTTCGCTCCTTGACTTCCTTATCAGATTAAGAATTATCATTAAATTGGTTTTGGATGGGAAAGTATCGACCATATGACTAACTTTGTTGTTTTGATTTTGTTTCATGAGATCATTTTGTAAATTACAGGTTGAAAACATGAGTTGGTTACTATGACTGCTTTATAACTTAAGGTTTCATCTTCAAAGATAACTGGTTCTTCCCATCCTATCGCCATTTGTTGTAGGCACAATAGATCCCATGTTATCTCCAAAATATGGGAGCTTGAGTTTCATATCCAAGAGTAACTTAATTATTTTTTGGGGTTGTTCACCCTGTTTGTTTTTCATTTTTGCTGCCCTCGATTTGATCTAATCAAGTTAGTAAATTTTATTCCTTTAAAAAATTATGCATTTTCAGTGTTTTTTCATGAATTGCGGAAATAAGTTTTGGGTTGAAAATTTTCGATCATCCCGCAACTCACAACCCACAAATTTCAGACTCTTTTGTTTGCATTTTAAGTTTTTCCTCCCGCAACACGCAACCCGCAAATTGCGGATTGCGGGATGCGGAAAGGTGTTTTTAGATGTTGCGCGTAAATTTTTCTTCCCGCAACCCGCAACCCACAAATTGCAGATTGCGGGATTGGGAAAGACCTTTTAATAAAGAATAGTTCATACATCCCGCAACCCACAATGGCGGGATGCGGGAAGTACCTTGACCATGTGTTATGTTTTGTGTTCCACAACCCGCAACCCGCATTTGCGGGATGTAGATTGCGGAAATATGTGCATATTTTCGAATAACGGATGCCTGCACTTGGCACCACTCATATCGCATCCCGACCGTTGATATATGATGATCTGATGACCCTGATTGCATCTGGCAGAATGATTTGAATTTTTTATTTTGGTTCTTAGTTCGACGCTTCCAAGTGTTAATCCTGTTTTCGTCTGCGTTATGCTTGATCAATCATTAAATTTTCAAATCCAATGATCGCCTAATGATTAAAAATATAATATTTGACTGTTAATCACATGTGTTATTATGTAAACTTATCTGATCTTATGCCAAATTTCAATTGATACATCACTAACTTATATTTCACTCTCATAAATGGTAATTGCACTCTGTATCCCATAGGCCTGCAATCAAGCCAGTTAGTTATACTCATTCGACGTCAAATCCTCTAGTTTTATTTCATATATGTATTGCTATTAATAATTTGTTGGTTTACAATGATATATGCAAATGCTGATTCATATTTTAATATCTCTGCTAACAATTGCATGATTGTAAGCGAAATGCAGAAAAATTGTAGTATTCCTGTCCAACATTCTGTGGAGAAAGATCCTTAGCCAGTGGAATACTTTGACCCTATGCTTGCACCATTTGATGTTGATGTTTCTAATGATAGAACAGATAGCGAAGAGGGAGATGACAGGATTCTATTCACATATGAATGTCTCCTTTTCAACAGGAAGAAGAAGGGTGAGAAAAGATGCTCTGATCAATATAATACAATTGTTCGAGACTTAATCATTAATTTGCCACCTCTGCTCCCCACAATTCCTCTCAAGGATGATCCACTAGATGATTTTTTGGTCTTTGAAGATATGTCTGGTCCTCGTGAATCTAGGGAATATTTCATATGTTATCTGCCTGCTGCCATTAACAGCTCATGATGTATCTTGATTCTCCTCACATTATGATGTGTTGTTCTTGAAGATATGTGAAACAATATTTTTAAACAACTGTATGATTCCTAGTTTGGGATTCAAAATGGTCTATGGTCTTATGTATAAGGATCGTTAGATGTTTTAGGACAAGAGGTAGCCTTTTATTGGCCATTTTAGGATAATTTAGTTCTGACTATCCCTGTTCTGTGGGAGATTTGATCCTAAATGATTAATTTGTGATTAGTATTTAAGGGGTTTTAGATCTCATAGCAAGGGATGGATGGATAGGAGACAGAATTCCCAAAAGAGACTGGAGCTACTTTGTTGTCACGGACTATGTAATATATTGCAGGCCTTAATACACAATTAGTTTTCTTCAGCTATCTCTTCTTTTATAATTTGTCAAATATTTTTGATGGATTGTGATTTTGCTTTGGCACATTCACTTTTACTGTTCATTATTTGCAATCAATAAATTTCATAGTTCTATAGTTCATATTTCTCTCAACTCATGATCGATGTAATTGATGTTTTAAATGAATATATTTATCTAAACATTTTATCTATTTGTGCAAATGATTCATAGTAAACCTTAACTTAATGTTAATTTATCAATTAACCTTCGGGGTACAGGATAAACATGAATGCAATTAATTCTCAATCTATGGTTGGTTGAATATATTTAGTTGATTATACCTTGAGCTATTGAATCAGGATCTGGTTTTGCATATATGTTTAATTGGTGAAAAGATTCAGTCACTTCCACATCAAGTTGTCTTGTGTGCAAACAAATCATTCCTCTTAGATTAGACCTGAATTAGATTAGATTTATTTTTTCAAAGTTATACTAACTCTTAGGATTAGTAAAACTCTTGTCTTTCCTCATAGGAAGGCAAATCCTTTTTCAGGATCAAACACACACAAGTGCTAGTGGAGGCCTTTGTATCTGTGGTTGTTAACCACACCAAACAACTCGAGGATAGGTGCTATGAATAAAATAAACATCAACATATATATATATATATATATATATATATATATATATATATATATATATATATATATATATATATATATATAATAACAACAAACAAGAATAATATAATAATATAATAAATTAGTGAAATGGTGTAACTCTTTATGAAGAGTTGCATTAGACACCCTTTAAACAATTATAAATACGGGAAAGTCTATCTTGTAAAATACATCATCTTTATATCAATCAAATATATTATTCTTATCTATTATTCAATATGAGAGTCGGATTCGACTATTAACTTAGTGAACGGATTCGTTCACCGCATTTGGTATCGAGGCTTGTAGCCACCAATCTAGGATCTTGTCCAAAACCAGGCCCGTGGCCCAAAGAAGTAAAAAAAAAGAGAAAGAAATAAAAAGGAAAAAGTAAAAGAAAGTAAAAAGAAGAAAAGAAAGACAAGTAAAAAAGAAGAAAATAGAATATAGAAATAAATAAAAAACAAGTGAGAAGAAGTGAAAAGGAAAAAAAAAAGTAAAAGTAAACTTTAGAAGTGAGTAAAAGTAAAAATAAGAAGTGAAACCGCACATGGTTTTAAGGTGCATGTGGGTTTGGTTTTATTCCCTAAGAACAAACCAAAAGTGAGATTTGAACTTGGGTGGGGAAGGTAACAATCATTCTTCCCAACCACCTAATCTACACAGAATCCACAAAGAAATTAATCTAAAGCAAAAAGTTAACCAACGTGGAGATTAATTAATATTAGTCCATAATTGTAAAATATTACAATTGTTTGAGAAATATATAATATTAAAATAATATTATTATTACATTTAAATAATAATAATTATTATAAGGGCAAAGCAATTATTGTTAAAAAAATAAAATAAAATTTGAAGATCGGTTATCACCAAAGAAATCAAAGAAAATCATCCCACCGTCGAATAAGTCAGAAACCATGGAAGCCGATTTGCGAGAAAAATTAGAAGCCGCGTTAAAACGCTATCGAAAAGACAATGAAGGATTGTGCGACATAAATAACAGTTCAAAAATAAGAATTGAATTACAAGAAAAGGACAATGAAATAAAAATATCTGACCAGGAAAGACGTATAGAAAAATTGAATGTGCAAATTGATGAATTAAAAGCCGAAAATAAATTCAATCAGAGGTTAGGAAATCAAGATATAAAGAAGGAAATAAATAATTACGAAGCAGAAATAATACGCTTGAACAAAATCGTTAGCGACAAAGATGAAGAACTAATGCAGTTACGACATAAATTAGAAAGTCAAGAATCAGAGGTCAGCCAGTGTCGACAACAGATAAAAGTTCTTCAAAAACAAAATGACGACTCTAAAAAGACACATAAGTCAGAGATCGCGGAGAATAATAAAGCATTATCCAACAATGATGAAGAAATTTTTAGACTAAGAAGTCATAACAAGATACTAGTCACAAAAATTAAGAAGTTGAAAAATAGCCGGAAGATAGAACAATCTATGGACGACATTGAAGGGAAACTTCTAGACAAGCAGGAAGAAAACAGTTGTATCAGAATTCATAATGAAGATCTTAAGGAACAACTTAAGACATCTGAAGATGACAGAAAATTGCAAGTCAAATTGATTAAGAAGTTTCAAAATGATAACAGGCAGTCAGGAAACAAGTTGGAAAATATACAGAATGAAACCTTAAAACCTCAAGAGACGAAAATAAAAGTCCCAGCTCAGATCAATGCTCAAAAGACGACACTCGTAAAAGAAAATGACATTGTGAAAATTCCCTATAGACACCCCAACCATAAAAACCGATATTCTGAAAAGTGGGAAATGTCGAAAGACGATGGTACTAATGTGATCAAAGCTCTTAACGACAGATCAATGGGGAATCCCAATAGTCAGCAACAAATCAATTTGGGATGGATTGACCCATCTGCATATCGGAAGTTATGCTCTACACTTAGAAGCTCGTACCGACATGTTTCATCAGCTACGACGTCATAAGGAACGGTGGGACAACGTTATAAGGCTTTGAGGACAAAGCCTTTCTAAGAGAGAGGCAATGCTATGAATAAAATAAACATCAACATATATATATATATATAAATAATAATAATAACAACAAACAAGAATAATATAATAATATAATTAATTAGTGAAATGGTGTAACTCTTTATGAAGAGTTGCATTAGACATCCTTTAAACAATTATAAATACGGGAAAGTCTATCTTGTAAAATACATCATCTTTATATCAATCAAATATATTATTCTTATCTATTATTCAATATGAGATTCGGATTCGACTATTAACTTAGTGAAAGGATTCGTTCACCGCAATAGGGTAATACTTGCCTAGGGTTATCTGAAGCCTTTGGCTGTGTTTTCATCCCCTGTTGTTTTCCTTGGACACTATTCCAGCACATACACAACCGAGGCACCAACAAGTCCACTCCATAGGTTCTCCTCCCTGATAACAATTTTTGTGTTCTGCCAATCTGCAACCATTCTATGTCAAAGAAACATGGATGTTTATTCTCCTTTCTTGCAAACTCCCTTTCTGTCTTTTCTACCCTGTTCCATATTTCTGTTTTCTTAGGATTCCAATATTCTGAACACATCACCAGTTCAAGCACGGAAATGGAACCATTTGCTGGCTCGTATACTGCTCTTTAACTTTTCAATACTAGACCCAAGTTCTGCACGGTTCAGGGAACCAACAAAACCCCTTTTCACCGGCCCTTTCAGCAACAGTCTACGAGCATACTGAGGTCTCACCCGAGGCAAAGTTATGGGGAGGTTCCAGAATAAGTTTTCCATAACCAGGTGATGCGCAGTTCATACTAGAAAGCAGTGCGCTACAAGGCTCACATTGTGGACTAGCTGCTTAACAATAAGACAACGCAACTGAAGACTGCGCTACTTCCTCAAAAATCACACAAGTTCGACATAATTCACTTAGTGTAAACTTAGGTAATCAACAAGCATATTAGACTGTATACTTTGTGACTTATGCGATGAGATGAACTAAAATGTAGTTGCTCACCTCCGGTGTTGCGCTTCGAGGGAATTACACTTACATAGACTGCGTTGACTTAGTGTTTACCCAATACTCATGCATTCATCTTATTCAGAAATACTTGCGCATTCAAATTTTATGCATACATATTCGACACTTAGCATATTATTCCCATCATTCATTCTTATGGAGAATACATACAAAATCGAAGATACATTTACTCATAAGCAAAAAATTAACCATTCGACAAAAGAAAATACACATTCAATCACAAAACAGAACGATTTAATGTGATTCACCGCCAGGATGGGAGCTACACCCACACAAACTATTGTTTATTATAAATGGGAAGGGTTGAACAGTTCCAGTCTGCGCACACAGCTGCAAACTCTCTTCTCTCTTCAGTAGGTCTTTGCGCACACAGCTGCAGAGCCTCTTCTCTCTTTGGTAGGTCTCTGTGCACACAACTATAGAGTGTCTTTACAATAGTCTCTCAACAGATATCGACAAATATTAACCTAAATTCAACAACAACTTAATCCAAAATCAACCCTTCAAAATCTAACCCTTCCCTTACAAAAATGCCCTTTTATAAAGATCGTGCCCTTAGGTCACGTCTGTTACATTGCATGTGGGAAAAAAACCCTAAGGTACATAAAATGGTGCGTTTACTCCACTAACCAAATCTGCTAGGATGTGATAGTGACTTCATTATCGCGGCCATCCTTTTGCACTGTCCTTGGCTTATGGCATCTTCTGACCGCGCATGGTCACGTCACTTTCAACCCCTTTACTGAGCACGTGTCGATGGGTCACTTTCATCTTGTCATTCCTTCTCTAACGGTCTTTTACGCCCGATCTTCTTAGTGATGCATGTACTCATGGAACCGATCGCTTTCCTTCTTCGCCACTCTTTACCTAGTTCCCGGGAATCTCAGAGCATCTTACCCAAAATAGATCATCGATTGATATTAACGGAACTTATGTATTTTTCCTTCAAAAATGCTGCCCTGCTTGATCTTTGTGGAGCTGGAACTTCGCAGCGATGGATCTTCGCAATGCTATATCTTTACTGTGTCGATGCTGCGCTGCGCTCTGATTTCACAACTCCAAAACTGACTTGTCCAAAATTTTTTAACTTGGTCCACGCCCAACAGGATACTTGAGATGGTGTTTAACATATTCACTAGACTTTGAATCTTTTCCTCATAGATTATTTGTACTTTGTTCACGTCTCCACAATTATATGGTCTAAACATAATGGAGTATGGGGGCTCATTTTCAAACTCTACTAGTGTCCATCTACCTTCTTGGGGTTGAAGGTACTTCAAATAACAACCTCCACGTTCTTGGATACAATCCATCTCCAATCAAACGAATCATCAAATATAGGTTCATGGGATGAAATGAATACACTTAATGGTAATATCAAGTAGAGAAATGACAAGAGAAATGGGATCCATCTTAGATCCATGCATAATAGAGGGAATGCCTCCAATTTCACCATTCTTAACATAGTGGATAGGTGTCTTCACAAATGGGAGAAGAAGTCTCCAACATCCCAACTCCAATCAACGTTAATTAGGATGAGATTTCACCTATAGAAAGAGTTAATTCTTCAATGCAAAATGTAGTCTCAAAGAGAGAGGATTCACAATGATAGATCCCAAATGCATCGAGTGTTTCCATTGTCGGTTGTAGAGATAGATTTAATGGTTGCAAATTGATAGTGTGCATCTGAGTGAATCGACATTTAATAGTGTGCATCCGGTCTCACCAACCAACTTCCTGTGCAGAGGAATGACACAAAACTCCATACTTCACATCGGGAAGATGTAAGGTTTCAAGACCTATCTCGTTTACATTGTAAGTAGGATTGACATGCCACTCCACTAAGTATTACAAAGACAAAAAATACAAACAAGGTTTCATAATCATTCAACTAGTATTACACAGTAGTATCTCTATGTAGCACTGTAATGGACTGAGAAAGATGGAGGATATGCAGCTCGATATGCAACTCACACCAAATGCATCTTCACTTTCAATGCAACACCTTACCAAATTTTCAATGCAGCATGGTGTACATTTCAAGAGTTATCTTCAAAAACACACAGGTCACCATTAACTTCTAGCACCGGTAGGAACAGAGTCCACACTCATTGCACTAGTCTTGTGGAATAAAACACAACTCTAAATTATTCACATTTGGCAATCAGAAATTAGGGTTAAGCTGCTTCATATAGCTCCATGCACAGGTCTCAAGTAAGTAGAAAGAATTACCTTCCAAGACCTTCAACTCCTATGGTACTGAGTTCAATTGGCTTGGTCTTCCTTTTTGAAAGGGATATAGGGATATAATGGAGACAAGAATGATTCCCTTTGAAATTGATATTTGGAGTGAGGAGAATTGACCATGAACTCTAGATCTAGGATGCGAGGCTATCCATTAATTTTCTTGAAATTTTTATTGGAATCATAGCAAGAGGTTGTAGAAGGCATATACAGGGGAATATGATTCTGGAGGTCTGAGCATATGATTTTGGAGGTCTGAGTATAGGAAATGTAGACCACATGGAGGCGCCAATTCTATGCACTCAAATATATGCAACATTGAAGAAAATAAATAGATAATAACATTTGGGTTTCCATAGAACCATAATCCCATCCCAGGGAAATTACTACAGCTGACAGAGGAGGTAGTACGCAAGTTTGGAGGAAAAAAAGGGTACACTTATTCTAGAAAACTGAGCTAAGAATGATAGGACGGGTTGTAGATCTAAGGATATCTTTGATACCACTGTTAGGTACGCATGGGCAGATAAATGATCAACTAAGCACACAAGTCAAATACACATGTAGAATAACCACAAAGATAGAGAAGATTGACATTAAGAATATTTTTTCTCATTCACAAATGTACAATATATACATGAGAATGACCCTTGGGTTCAAATTCTCAATTGGTCTTTTGGACTCCTCTTGACTTTTCCTATTCACCTAGGACTCTTAGCCTTCCTTGCATGTGAATAGTGCACAATAATCCTAAAACCAAGGATTATGTTCCCAACAATTGTATAACATATCAAGTTGGGAAAAAATCATTCGACATGTTGGTTGATATCACCCTCTAAACTTTTCGAGTAGAGTACTGATCCATATTTTGAGGGTTATGATCAGGAATGCTTGAATTCTGAGAGAGGAGGAAATAAAGTATGCAACTCTGGCATGAAATGAATCATAAGAACATTGATGAAAATACATGAATCAAATACACAACAAAGATATGAGAAAGAGAAAGAGAGATTTGGAGAAGAAGGATTCCATTATGATGAACCATTACATTCAATGAGACCATTTTTGGTACATGTCCTTTCCGATTCTAACTCTCTCCCTAATACCCTTTTATAAGGTGTCTTGTTGACAATGTTGTAAATTTTCTGAGTTTTACTGTTTGTTGGTTTATGTCAACATTTCAGTGGTTTACACCTTCAGCCGGTTTTGCATAGGCTGAAAGTTACTTATGAATTTTTTTTTTAGACAATTAAACACGCTGTAAAATCAACTAGCAGGAAGAAAATAAATATTTAAACATGAACACCATAAAAGATAGAGACTCAGAATTTTCAGCAACTGTCCCATGGAAAAACCCCCACGGGGAAAACTAGTAAGAGAGAGAGAAAGATTTTATTTCTTCAGCAATATTTTAGTACATTATTTTTACAGACAAGATGTACTTATCTCAACCAACCAAATCACCTAGCTGAGCTCCTCGATTTCTGTGCAAGGCTGCCTCAATTTATGTGCAATTTTATTCTTGAAAAAATGTGTCAAGACACTGTCTCGATTTCTATGCAAACGAACAGAAAATTCTTGTACGGCACAACAACAATTAATGCTGCTATATGGACCTTGAAACACGTGCCATTTATAGAAAATCGTACCGTGCAATAAATTCCCCAAAAACTGTGCTGTATGGTACAACAATTAATGACTGTATGGTCCTCAATTTATGTGCCAACTAAGCAGCTGTACGGACCTAGGAAACCATGCCTTCTTCTTGCTGCAAGTTACCTAAAAAACTGTGCCACTAATTTTTGCTGTACGAATTTGGAAAAATGTGCCCACTGAAATAATTCTTTTCCTCGAAAACCATGCCACCTAGAAACTCATGCTACTGTAAGAATCCTCGATTTCTGTGCACACTCTCTCCTTGGAAATCGTTCCAATGCCCTATCTCTCTCTTTATCTCTTTCTCTTCACTTCAATCTGCAAAAGTGAGAAAGAATGCCTCTCTCATGCCTTTTTGATCAAACCCTAAGTGAGTTCTAATCCAACGGTGAAGATTAGATCTAATCCGATGGTTGAGATTCAATGAGAGTGAAAATACCTTTTATTCAAATCACATAAATAACATTCACTCACCCACTTAAATTTATCAAAAAGTGACTTTCATTTTATAAAGTCTCATTAAGTGAAATTAATGTGAGGGTCACCTTTTTCCCCCTTCTAAGTGACATTAGGAAAATGTCACTTGGGGAACACTTCCCTAGGTACAAAAAATAACACTCCCTCTTACTGAGGAATGTGTTCTGCAACACAGTTCCCGACTTATCTCTGAAGAAGACAAACTTCCCCCTTCCCAAAGACTTCGTTAGGATATCTGCTACCTGCTCATCAGTTGAAATATACTGCAACTCAACTGCTCCTCTTTGGACGTAGTCTCAGATGAAATGGTACCTGATCTCAATGTGCTTTGACCTATCATGGAACACCAAATTCTTAGAGAGCTGAATGAAACTCTGATTGTCCCAAGAGATCACCGTAGGTCTAAGCTATTGATGAAATAAATCTACCAATAACTTACGAAACCATAATACTTCGTAAGTATCCTGACTGGCGGCCATATCCTCGGCGTTGGAAGAACTCAATGCAACAGACTTTTGTTTTCGACTGAACCATGACACTGCTGCCAAGCCCAAAATGAAACAACAACCGGAAGTGCTCTTCCAATCCCTCACACAACCTGCCTAGTCTGAATCTGTGAAACCAACCAAGCTGACTCCACCCGAAACCCTGTAGTCCAAACAATAGTCCACTATGCCTACTAGGTATCTCAGCACATGTTTTGCAACAGTCCCATGTACACTCCTAGGCTCCACCATGAACTGGATAAGAGTGTTCACCGGAAAACACAAGTCTGGCCTAGTGTTGACCTGATACATCAATGATCCAATGAGCTGACGGTAAAGTGTAGGATCCACCAACTTACCCTTTGAAGCATGAAGTTGCTTCCAGTTGGTGATCATAGGTGTAGATATAGGCCTGCAGTCCTCCATCTGAAATCTCTTTAGAATATCAACTGCATACTTCCCCTGTCCCAGGAAATAATGTCCCGGCACCTGCCAAACCTCCATCCTTAAATAGTAATGCATCAGCCCAATATCAGTCATCTCATACTCAACCACACGGTCTCTCTTGCAATGTGCAATGAGATGCTCATCTCCAGTGATAAACAAGTCATCAACATATAACAGAAGAATGAAAGGATCTCCACCAACCACAATGTAGTAAAGGTTGGGATCAGCCTCACTCTTCTGAAAGCCCATCGAAGTCAAGTATGCATCGATCCTAGAGTACCAAGCTCTAGGAGCTTGCTTTAGTCCGTACAAGGCTTTCCTCGGCGTGCACACATGAGAATCTCTCCCATGAATCTCGAATCCCTGTGGCTTCTCTAAGTACACCTCCTCATGCAGAAGACCATTGAGAAATGTGGTCTTCACATCCATCTAGTGGATCTTCCAACCCATCTCTGCTATTATAGATATCACTGCTCTTATGGAAGAATACCGAGCAACTGGCGCAAAAGTCTCATCATAGTCATGTTGTGGCCACAACAGATCCCATGCTTAGTTAAGCATGAGAGCCCCTCCAATTTTAATAAACGCAAAGGTATTTGGGTGAGTCATCTTTAAATATTTAGATTTAGATTTTATCTCTAAAAACCTTTACCCATGCCTTTGGTCTATTTGTTTGTAAGGGTTTGATTTTTTCTTCCAAAGTGTTTCGGTTTGAAAAGAGCCAAAATTTTGAGTTTTTTGTTGACTGTTATCTTCATCCTGAAACCCGCAACCTGACAGATGCAGGTTGCAGGCTTGTTGTTTTTGTTTTGATTTTAATGATTCTGAAACCCGCAACCCGACGATTGCAGGTTGTGGAATCATTCTTCAATAAGATTGAAAATAATTACCCCGAAACCCGAATCCTGCAATGGAAGCATTCGGCTTTCGGGATTGTGGTTTTTCGTTTATTTGGAATGTGCTCCTGAAACTCGCAAACTGTAGTTTTGGAATGCGGCTTTTAGGATGGTTATTCTACGTCACAGATTTACGTTTCTGAAGCCCGCCACCCGCATAGTCGGTTTTTGGCTTTCGTAAATCCTTTTATTTCTGTTTGCAAACCCGTAGCCCGGAAATCCGTACTTTCGGGTTTCGGCTTGCGGGATCTTTGAATAAAAACTTCCTGGAAATTCTTGATCCTGATTCCGCGCTCCGCTCTGGTCAATCTCAGTCGTCCGTCTATTATAATATTGCGGTCATGTTGATTTTGGGCAGTTAGTCAAGTCAGGCCTTCCATTTTGTCTTTTAATAGCTAGTTCTGCCAAATTATCATTTTTGTGCAATCCATTATAGTAGACACTAATACCAGTCTATTGGTTAGTTCATGTTGGATGAACGCCATGTTTTCTGCCTTAAGCTCACCATGTCTGGACTTGAGTTTCAACATCTTGTTGTCTTTTGTTCCACCTCTTAATGATCGTATTTGTTACGTGCGAAGAGTTGATAACCTGTGCACTCGAATTCTTAGTCGAAACCGTTTTTGCACATCACCTTTGTCACCATAACCTTCATCTTCATTATTAATCACCAATCATAATTATTGATAGGAGATGGCTTATAATGATGTGATCATGCAAGCAGTTCGAAATCATGCAAACACTAATTGAACTTGTACTTCGCATAGGCTTTGATCCGACTGGCACATATCTCAGCTTTTTCATTCCAATTGAATTAATTACAATTAATTGATTGGATAAATTTAATCATTGCAGATCGCCCCGCCCAATTATCATCAACCTGCTTTTTGGCCTTTAAATAGCAATTAACATGAAAGTTCTAGTTTATCCATTGCCTTCTGAAACAGGGAACACTCTGTTTGGCATTCTACTTACATCCTTCTATCTGAAACTCTTTCAGAATGAGCAATTTTCATGCAGATGGTGAATTTTCTAACGTTCATATTGAAAATGAAGAGCTCTACCCCTTTTTATATCAAGAAATGTTGTCACCAATGTTTGATGCAGGTGTTCCTGATCTTAGCAGTGGTAGCAGTGAAGAAGACTTTGAAACTTTGTTTGCGTACATTCACGACCCCGAAAAGCAAAGAAAGAAAATTTTGGAGGGACCAACTGATTTTGATAACGATGTTATAAATGACTTTATAATCAATGAATAATTTGACATGTTGGCTACCGTTCCTGAAGTAAATCCTCTAATGGATTTATTTGTTTTTGATAGTGGGTTCTTTGACCTCAAATTTCCTACAGCGGATGCTCTGCTAGCCACATCACCTGTCGATGGTAGTGCGCAATCTATGATTAATTTTGTATGGTGCCACGAAACCTTATCAGATTGAAAAATGAGTCTTTCTTTTGTGAAAGGTGGCAGAAAATCTTTTGAGTTTAAAAATAGAAAAATTTCTTGGATTGATGGTTAGACCCGATTTTGTAATCCCTATTTTGTAGAATCTCTCCTTTTAGGAACTCTGATGTAAATTTAGTATAAAAGGAGGGAAGTTTCTCTTAGGAAGGGGTTGGGAATTTTGGAATTGCAATTCAGTGGGAGTTTGGACTAAAGATACTATGCTTATCAGAGTCATTGTAATTTTTGTACAAGACTTCTTTATTCACGAAAGTTATCTTTTAATTCACCTCCTATTGTTCTACAAATTTCTTTGGGAATTGCTAAGTTAATGTTTCAAATTCATCATCGGTTATGTGTTTAATCCTTTGCAGGACGTTCCTTAATGCATAAGATCTCTCATATTGATTTTTGTGTATGTTTGTATTATGCTCAAAACTATTCTATTAAATTTCTTTAATTGAATGTTTTCCTTTTATATTTCTGCAAATGATTCGATGCAAGCAAATATGTTTAATCAAATGTTGATTTTTCAATTGACACAATGATTACAGATCAGATATTTGAATAAGCTCAAATGTTTTGAAGAATTGTCATTTAATTTCTTAATTGATAAAAATTTAAATTAACAAGTGAAGAACCCGAAGACATTTCTGTTAAAGGTATTTAATCACTTGTTCATCGCACCTCAATTCTGATCTGCACAACATCAACTTTCCCTATAGGTTAGATCTAACTTAGAAAAAGTTCTTTCCTTAGGTATTTTAAGATAGGTTTGTTAGCTAACTTTCTTACTTTGTTTTCCGTTATAGGACAACTGATCTTCCAATATCAAATCTTTTACTCATAGAGTGCTAGCGGAGGCCAAATATCCGTGGGTGATTACCACACAAAACAACTTGAGGATGGAATTTCCCTTGTGCAGGGTCTTTTGAAGCCTTTGGCTGGGTTTTCATCCCCTGTTGTGTGCCTTGGAACCTATTCTAGCACCTCCCACTTACCCTACACCCCCGAGGCATCAAAAAATGGTGCTAGAAGGAGGGCCACTAGTAAAACATGCCTAAGCAAACTACTAATAAACCTCCTCTAGCAAGTACTTGAACGGTTCAAACCCGAAGCTAGACTAGGGCTTCAACATCTGAACAACCAACAAATACACAACCTACAATTCTCCCTGTCACGTCTACAAAACCTACGGTTATACCCGTTACACCAGTAATTACAAAATGAGAATAGAGGAGAAGTCATCTTCACGTCACCCACAAGAGGATCCATCTCGTTAGAGCAATTATTGAAAACATCTACCGATAGGGTTTTAAGAGTAGAACAACATATTGCCGATCAAAGAAGACGCGGTCTGGAAACTCTAAACTTAGAAGGTGTTTTGCAGGCTAGCAGTCAGGAAGAACAGCACGTTCCCACCTCACAGACCACTGATCCACCGGTTCAACATACCGATAGTTTTAACGCACAGGATCAACATACAACTGATCGCCAATCTGAAAACCAAGATCTAGTTAATCGACCAAATTCTCCTGAATATAGCTGTGAGACCACCCACACAGGAACACAAGGTCAACCAAATCTTGGAGTCGGTGGTCTACCACAATCCCCTCCTTCATCTTCATCATCTTCCTCAGATGAAGAGAATTCTTCTAGTTCGTCATCTGAAGAAGAAGAATAAGAACCTCCAATGGATGGAGAAGGTCAAAACAGACCTTGGCTTGACCAAGGTGTGGTTTTCATATTAGGCGATCAACATAGATTACCAAAGAATCCTGAGAAATGTTTTCCTAAATACAAACCTGATGATAAAATGCCCACGTTGGATCACATAAAAAATTTCATGAAAGCAATCAGGCTTAGAAGCGTTGTACATGAAGATGTAGTATGTAGACTTTTTCCATACACCTTTGAGGGTAGAGCGGCCACTTGGTATTTTGCTTTACCGGCTCAATCTATAACATCCTGGGATGAATTCGAGAAACATTTTACCCAGAAATTCGGGGATGACAAAACACCACAAGATCTTGTTTTAGAGTTATCCTCCATGAAAGCCAAAAGAAAAGAAAGGGTAAAAGACTTTAACCAAAGGTTTTCATATCTCAAAAATAGAATTCTTGCCAATCTTCTTCCTGCTGAAGAATTGTTGGTAGATTATTTTGAAAAGGGCCTACCTCCTGCTATTGCTATATGGGTCAAAAGGGCACAGAAAGGTACTTTACTGGAAGCATTTGATGAAGCAATCCAAGTGGAAAAGGAAATCTTTTGTTTGGAAGATAGCCCTGAACCTTCAGAAGGACAACCTTCTACTTCTAGGAAGAAAATTGAGAATGTCACTAAACCCACAACTCAGAACAAGGATCCATTTGATTTGACCGATATGAAAAAATTCCTTCAGAAGATGTCGAATGAGATGGTTGATTTGAAGAAAAACACTAATGATAATCAGAATCAGAACAGAGGTTTTGTAAGGCCACCATTTAGGAGACCTTACCAGCCTCCACAAAATCCACCACCACCAAATCCATCGGATGCACTCACAAACGAGGAACTCTTTTCTATTTTTAGAGCATTGGAAGTAGAATCTCAAATCACCCCCGACACTTCCAACGATCAGACTACCCTAGATCCTCCACTACCTGAAGAAGAAGCGGAAGGTGATCCACATGTTGATGCTTGTTAAATTTTCTGAATTTACTTCAATCTGATCTAGGATCTTAACTGAGAGAACAACATGTACAGCATATCTACAGCATATCAATCATGGAGACAATAATGCAAGCACACAAGAGACACAAAGATTTACTTGGGGAAAACCATAAAGGTGAAAAACCCCAATAACTTCCTCAGAGATAGATAGAGCAATGATACAACCAACCAAGAGAGATAGCCATAACCTAGCAGCAATCCTCCTCCTCCATAAGTGCGCCTCTCCTCCTTAAGAGCAAGTGTGAGAAGTGAGTGAGCAAATAGAGTGCCTCCCGCACTCTATTTATACTTGACTTGACTTGCCTTTTTACCTAACTCATGTAGGCTCGAACTTAACCACATAACATAATGCTGAGTGGGCCGACCCCCAATAGGGTGGTCTAATAACCCTTTGACCCACATGGCCGACCCCCAATAGGGTGGTCTAATAACCCTTTGACCCACATGACTTATACAGGGCCGACCCCAAATAAGGTGGTCTAATAACCCATCAAGTATAAGTTACGACACTTACAATATAAATGACGACACTTCCTTATAGAGGAATAATACCATCTCTATAGGAATACAATATACATATATGTGAAATACATTCCGAAGTTACATATACATCAACACTCCCTCTTAACTAGGAAGGTATTTCTCAGCACAGTTCTTCTAGCACAAGTCATCTTCTCTGGATCATCGTCACTGGATAATCGTCATCGAGTCATCATCATCGTCACTGCTGCTGCTATCTCAATCAATCTCTGAATCTAGTCGTCATAGGAAGTTCTACAGAGCCAGTCCTTTTTCATACTGGATGTAGGCCCACCACCTGCAGGTCTTCGTCATCACTGGCCATACTGTGGAATCCTCAGGACTTTTACGTGCGTCACAAAACCTCGCAAGAGCATCCCAGGATGTTACAGGTACACAACTCCGACCTGTAGGATCTCCCAGGGCGCTATTACATGTGACCCCACCACAAAACCTCGCAAGAGCATCTCAGGATGTTACGGGTACACAACTCCGACCTGAAATCTCCCAGGGCACAAATTACATGTGTTCCACCACAAAACCTCGCAAGAGCATCTCAGGATGTTACGGGTACACAACTCCGACCTGAAATCTCCCAGGGCAACGAATTACATGTGGTCATGGCAAAACCTCGCAAGAGCATCCCAGGACTGATTACGGGCACACAGCCCAACCTATCGGATCTCCCAGGGAAACGAATTACATGCCATAGGACAAAACCTCGCAAGAGCATCTGCCAGATATCCCAGGGCGCTATTATATGCCATAGGAAAAACCTCGAAAGACTATCTGCAGATCTCCCAGGGCAACGAATTACATGTCCTCCCAGAGCAAAACCTCGAAAGAGCATTTGCCAGATGTCCCAGGGCACCGAATTACATGCCATAGGCAAAACCTCGAAAGACCATCTGCAAATCTCCCAGGGCAACGAATTACATGCTCATCTGCACAACCTGATCCACGGCCATAGAGTATCAACCTGATACTCACCATACATCATCCTGATGTATCCATGATCATCCTGATCATCATCACTGCAACGTCCTGCTGCATGTCATCTGGAGCAACATCCTGAAGCTCGTCATCTATGATCATCCTGATCATCACTGCAACATCCTGCTACATGATCCACCTGATCATCAATGCATCTACCTGATGCATACCAAGTATCATACATGATCCTCCTGATCATCAATGTATCCACCTGATACAAATACATGATACATATAATCATACATGATCCTCCTGATCATCAATGCATCTACCTGATGCATACCAAGTATCATACATGATCCTCCTGATCATCAATGTATCCACCTGATACAAATACATGATACATATCATCATACATGATCCTCCTGATCATCAATGCATCTACCTGATGCATACCAAGTATCTACCTGATACATATCATCATACATGATCCTCCTGATCATCAATGTATCCACCTGATACAAATACAAATACATGATACATATCACCATACATGATCCACCTGATCATACAATGTATCCACCTGATACATATACAGATACATGGTCCAAGCATCCAACATGATGCATACATACATACATAAAATGATCCAACTGATCATATCCAAGCAGAAACCAGAACATCATCCTGATGCTCATCATCCAGCGCTTACATCCACAGCCATGTGAAGGATCCTCCTTCCAACATGCTTGGAATGGCTTCAGCAAATGTGTCCATCACTTCTTCCTCGAAGTATCCTTGATCTGAAGCATGCCAAGCCTCTCTCCGAAGTACTCGAACTTCACCCTGGCTAGTGGCTTCGTCAGCACATCTGCAATCTGCTCGTCCGTCGCAACATACAGGAGCTTCACAGCTCCTCTCTGCACCATATCCCTGATATAGTGATATTTGATCTCTATGTGTTTCGACCTGTCATGAAACACTGGGTTCTCGGACAGCTTCACACAACTCTGGTTATCACAGAAGATACCAGTAGCCTCCAACGGGAGATCAAATAACTCAGACAGTAGCTTCCGTAGCCATACTGCCTCACAACTAGCTGAACAGGCTGCAACATACTCTGCCTCAGCTGTACTCAGTGCTACGCAGGACTGCTTCCTGCTAAACCAAGAGATCACACCTGATCCCATACTGAAGCAGCACCCAGATGTGCTCTTCCTATCTGCAGCACTGCCATCCCAATCTGAATCAACATAACCTTCCAGGTTAAACTTTTGATTCGCCTCATACCTGGGCCCATAATCCACTGTACCCTTCAGGTACCTCAGAACATGCTTTACAGTAACCAGGTGAACACTTCTCGGATCCGTCAGGAACTGGCTCAATGTGTCCACAGCAAAGCAAATGTCTGGTCTCATGTTCGTCAGGTACATCAAGGACCCAATCATCTGACGATACATAGAGACATCAACTGACTCAGATGAAGCATCACATAGAAGCTTCAGATTCGATGCCATAGGTGTGGCCATGGCCTTGCAATCCATCATCCCGAACCTCTTTGGGATCTCTACTGCATACTTCCCTTGTCCAAGGAAGATTCTATCTGCACTTTGCCACACCTCCATGCCAAAAACAAATAGTGCATCATCCCCAAGTTCTTCATCTCGAACTCGGTAGTAAGCTTCTGCTGCGTGTCGGCAATCAATCTATCTTCACCATACCAAGTTCTGGGAGCTTGCTTCAAGCCATACAAGGCTTTCTTCAATCTGCATACATATGACTCCCTGTCAGGTCTTGGGACTGCATCCCAAACATCATTCTTCATGATCGACGGATCATGGTATTTCATTTCTTCATCCCAGATGCTGGGAACTTCAATATCTTCAATAAATATCTTTGTTGCTGGAACAAATGTTGTAGTCCTTTTGTAGGAGATGGCATATGATCTTTCCTACACAACAAGTTAAATTGCATGATTAGAAAACATCTCATAGTTTTCAGAACAAATTTTTACACATAAAGAAATATGTCATACAGTCATGCAATTATCTTAGCCAATGCTTCAATACAACATTTATCCATATCCAGTAACTTTCTAGATGCCTTCCAATCTCTACCAGAACATTGTTAAGAGTGTGCACAACTCTCAACATGTCAGCAAAGAGGTTTCATTCTAGATAAGTAGCAATGGAATGTTGTACAGTGCCATAGGCCACTTACCCATGCATATTAGGAGTATACTGTTCATCAATGCAATTATTCTAATATGCATAATACACAACCTAATTCTAGGAACATCAGTATATACATTATTGAACAATATTATTTAATAAATGACAATTCAAATACTTATCTTTGTTTGTTCATTGGGTGGACTCCCTCTGAGTCTTCGCTTCCTTGCAGGAGCTGCTGGAGTCCTAATTTGAAGTAGCTTCTTCTACACCTTTCTGTTGTGGGATGTAGAGAGATGGTCAACTCCCTCTGAATATCTGCATCCTCGTATAAACCACTGGAGTGTACTCCCTCTTGATCTTTGCTTCCTGGATTACCTGTTCTTGAACTCATATTCATCCTTGGTTCCTATGCATGCTTATTAGTATCATGATTGAGTTATCCTTGAGATCTTATATAAAATCATACATTCATTAGTATACTATTAAAACACAATAATCTCAAGCATGTATAATCAGGATCATTTCAAACAGAAAATAATAAGCATTAGCATTCAAGGATTCTTATGGTTAGTCAAATCATAAGAAACATAACATGTCTAAACCTGTAATTACTCAAGCCTATGACTCTTCATGTTAGTTGAATCATCAAACAAGATAAGAGATATAAAATGCATAAAACCTGTGATTATTCAAACCTATACCATCATGATTCTTTTGGTTAGTCATATCATCAATTATGGTAAGAAACATAATATGCATACAATCATGATTATTCAAACCTATGACTTCATGAATAATCATTATCAACAACAGTATAAGATCCTAACACAAGGTAGGATTCTATCTTGATATAGGAAAAACATACCTGGATAAGCATGCTAGCTATTTATGTCTAACATACTCACATGATGTCTTCTTGTTCTTCTTCAATGACTTGTGCTAGTAACCTGTATATCTCATAGGTTAACTATTACAAAACCAAGTTATACATACCTCGTAAATGGATCTTCTATGAGATCCATGACAATGGATGAATCTTTGTCCTCATGTTATCATGATCATATGTTCTTGGACCAGAACATGATCTGTCTTTCTTGGTGTACCTTTCATGTTAGTAGACAACATAAACCTCATACAACACCATAATGTATTAGTATGATCATAAGTCTCAACACCCTAACCAATGAATATCTTCTATCATGCATTCATAATTTTGTTAAGGTGATACGACAAATATAAAATCAAAATTGTACTAACCGTAATAACATGAAGACAAACATACCATAAACTTAATCATGGACAAATGTCGAAACATACCTCGATGAGTCATACCTGTCGAGATCGCTTGTAATCTTCTAATGTAAGGCCTTAGCCTCATCTCCCTCTGAAACAGGAACTTCTTCACTCATGTAGATGATCAATCCATCTTCTTCTAGGATTAACCCAATCCACTTGATTTGCAAGAACTGGACTTGGAGCTGGATATGGGTTTGTCAGAGAAACCCCAAAAATTCAAACTTTGAATTTCAAACTTCCAAAAGGATAGAAATATGCGCCTTGATGAGCTGATCAAACCGGTATATTCAGAATTTGAAAACTGCAAAGTTTCACTCCTCAATTTTGCTTTTGAAACTTCCGGATTCACTGGACGTGACCCTGAACTGGGGTTTGATGAAGCCCACTCTTCTGCCCAATCAAAATGTTTGATCCAAAGCTCCAGGCTTCTATTTTTCCGAGGAGCTTCCAGCCGTGGTCACAGATTTCAAAAATTCCCATTTTTACAGAAGCCCTAATTTTCCACTTTTCTGATCAAAGTCCCGAACTAGGGTCTAATCAAGCCCGGCCTTCTGCCCAACCAAAAATTCTGATCTTGGTCTCTAAATTTCTATTTTGATGAGTAGCATCCAGCCGTGGTCTCTGATTACAAAAATTCCAACTTTCTTCAAAGCCCTAAATTCCGGAAGCCATGAATGAAGGTACCAAAAAATAATTCTGTTTTGACAGAAATATGTACCTGATTGTTTCTGGTGTAACTCCGAAATTTTTTATCTACAGGGTCTGAAAAAATTTCTTGAGATAGCCTGACCTGTTATCTTTCCATCCTGACAGGTCTGACCTCAATTGGATTCTCTGAGAGAGAGTTATGGCAAATGTCGCAATGTGACCTGTTTTGGGATAAAACAGGAGAGCGAACTTGTACGGCGTGCCACGTGTCACTGTTTTAACTTCGGCCTATGAAAAAGTTTTCTAAGATATCTCGGCCTGTTACCTTTCCATCCTGACAGGTCTCACCTCAATTGGACTCTCTGAGAGAGAGTTATGCCAAATGTCGCAACGTGACCTGTTTATGGGATAATACAGGAGATCGCACTTGTACGGCGTTCCACGTGTCACTGGTTCAACTTCGGCCTCTGAAAACGTTTTCTGAGATAGTACAGACTGTGTACTACCTGTCACTTTTTACGAAATTTCATTTGGAGCTTCCTAGCCCAAGATATGACCTTTTTCCCAAGGTCACCTCATTTTGACTCAGATCTGGAAGAGGCAGAAACCCTATATTGTACAGATCATAAATCACAAAGTACAACGAATTAGAGGTTGTCCTTTGGACACAAGATACCTGGAGATCTTAGCTTCGGCCTGTAACAATTTCAGATACGAAAAATTTTCCAAAACGGATTTATAGCGAAAGTGCTACGATGACTGGTTTTTGCTATATCAAGCCCTAGCATCGTAAGTGCAACAAGTGTCATACATGCCATATCATGCCTTCTTTCAGGCTAGCTCTGATACCATGTTAAATTTTCTGAATTTACTTCAATCTGATCTAGGATCTTAACTGAGAGAACAACATGTACAGCATATCTACAGCATATCAATCATGGAGACAATAATGCAAGCACACAAGAGACACAAAGATTTACTTGGGGAAAACCATAAAGGTGAAAAACCCCAATAACTTCCTCAGAGATAGATAGAGCAATGATACAACCAACCAAGAGAGATAGCCATAACCTAGCAGCAATCCTCCTCCGCCATAAGTGCGCCTCTCCTCCTTAAGAGCAAGTGTGAGAAGTGAGTGAGCAAATAGAGTGCCTCCCGCACTCTATTTATACTTGACTTGACTTGCCTTTTTACCTAACTCATGTAGGCTCGAACTTAACCACATAACATAATGCTGAGTGGGCCGACCCCCAATAGGGTGGTCTAATAACCCTTTGACCCACATGGCCGACCCCCAATAGGGTGGTCTAATAACCCTTTGACCCACATGACTTATACAGGGCCGACCCCAAATAAGGTGGTCTAATAACCCATCAAGTATAAGTTACGACACTTACAATATAAATGACGACACTTCCTTATAGAGGAATAATACCATCTCTATAGGAATACAATATACATATATGTGAAATACATTCCGAAGTTACATATACATCAACAATGCTGTGGGTTGCTTTTCAGATCTCCCTATGTGTGAAGAAGAAGAAGAACCTGAGGCGGTGTTTAACACACAACATACTTATAATACAAGTTCAAAACCATAGCCACCTCAACAACCTTCATCTTCTCCCCCGGTTCCCATAAGAAAAAATCCTGCCCCATAGAAGGATACAGTTCTCCCTCAAATGGAGTACAAACTGGTTGAAGACTTAAAAATAGTCAAAGAAAACATCTCTCTGTTTGAGCTACTCAATCCTACCATGAGGGATTCTTTACCTAAAAACAAGATAGTCAAACAGCCTAGAGAGTCACAGAATAATAATCTAGACTCTGTCACTAAAACTGATGATAAAAAAACAACAAGTAAGAGAACTCCTCGTTTCTTGCTCACTTTTGAGATTTTCAACCGGAATGTACACAACTACATGATAGATTCAGGAGCGTCGTCAAATGTGATGACCCTATCTGTTTGCGAAAAATTGAATGCAACATGGCAACCCTGTCCAACCCAGATTGTGCAACTTGACAGATCGAAAGTCAGAGTGGTTGGTAAATTGAGAAATGTTCTGCTCACACTGTCAGCTGATCCAGGATCCATCAGACAGTTGACATTGTGATAGCTGACATCCAAGAAGCTTATGGGATGTGGTTGAGCAGGGACTGGTCAGAGAAACTTAAAGGTTATTTTGCAACCGATTGGTCCCACTTATGGTTGCCATACAATGGTCAACCAAATAAAATTAAGATCAGCAGATTCCCTTTTATGAAATAGACAGTTATTGATCTTAATGATTCAAGTGAACCTGCTGGTTATCTCACCTCTCGTATAGATCACTTTACATTTGATACCTTTTTCAGTGAATTCCCAACTGATGCCTCGCCAGTTTAAAGCATCCGAAACAAGTCGCATATCACTCAGGTTACTTTTGTACCTTTTTTTAGTGAAATTGTGCATAATGTATATAATGTGAATACAAATTTTAGATTAGACCCTGTCTCATGGACTTTGTTTTTCGATGGCTCCAAGTCCAAGGAGAAAGATGGAGTGGTTTGTGTGCTTATCAATCCTAAAGGAATAAAAATCATGATTGCATGCAGGTTAGAATTTGATTGCACTAATAATGTAGTCGAATATGAAGCCCTTGTGCAGGGGCTCAAGAAGGCCATTGATTTAGGTGTACAAGCAATAGAATTCTATGGAGACTCCAAAATTATAGTTAAGCAAGTCAAGAATAAAATAAATTGCTTATCTCCACAGTTGGCTACTTATCAAAAGTTGGTAAGGGATCTAACCAACTCATTTTCGTCATTCAATATTAAATTAGTTCCCAGGTCACAAAATTTTGATACATACCTGTTAGCAAATATAGCGTCTAGACTGATCCCGCCAGAAGGTCTATCTCCTCAAACCTTTTCTATTGAATTGATGTACAGACCATCCATTCCGGATAATGTGACTAATTGGAAAGTATTTGATGATGATCGATAGATACTTGATTTTCTCACTGCTTAGGATGTGTTTCAAGACATGACCATCGATGAAGCAGAACATGAAGAGTCTCTCACTGACTCCTCAAATGTCATCCCAAAGTCTGTGATCAATCTAGAAAATTTTTACGATTTACAGGACAAGTTCAAACCGCAAACTAATTGTAAAACTCAAAGCTCATCTTTGAATTATGAGCGGGTCAACCTAGGCACCGAACAGGAATCTCGTTTCATCAACTTGGGAGTTGATTGTACCCCTGAAGAACGCAGAGCCATTATTGCATTGTGCAAATAGTATAAGGATGTTTTCGCCTTGACGTATGACGAATTCAAAATGTTTGACACTAGCGTCATGTTTCATAATATACCCATGAAACCAGAGGTGAAGCCATTTCAACAAAAGTTGTGGAAGATGCACCCCAGTTTGGAGCCTTTTGTAAAAAAGGAGCTGGAGCAGCTTCTCACTGCTCGAATTATCTTTCCGATCAGGCATACTAAATGGATTGCTAACTTAGTACCTGTCCGCAAGAAAAGCGATGAAATTTGACTATGTGTCCATTTCATGAACCTAAATCGGGATTCTGAGAGAGACAACTATCCCGTTCCACCAATGGAACAAATTCTTCAAAAGGTGGCAGGTTCAAAGATGTTTTCCCTCCTAGACGGTTTTTCGGGATATAACCAAGTTATGGTTGCCCCAAACGATCAATTGAAAATAACTATCAGGACCCCATAGGGTACTGTTGCTTACAGACGGAGGCCTTTCAGGATAATCAATGCAGGAGCTACTTTTCAGAGAGCTATGGATATAGATTTTTGAGGGTTAATACATAATTATGTTGTGGTTTATGTTGAGCCCAGAATTGGCCCTTTTTAATCATCTTTAGTCATCTTTCCTGCCCCTGTCTTACACCACTTATCATGATAATTAGACCTGTTGTCCCTACTTTATTCCCCCAAGTTGCCAAGGTATGACTGATCATTGTTTTATCTTATTAATGCTTATGATTGTGATAATTAAAGTTGTGCATCTCTCAATTGTGCTAACATGTTACGATTTATGAAGGTAGTTGAGATAAATGGACTGCAGGAAGATCAGGGCTGAACAAGTCGTGAAAGAAGGGATGTTCGTTGCTTGTAAAGGGGTCCTCGGGGCTCGAATCATCAAATTAAGGCACAGCTGTGACAGGGCAGCTATAACAGAATGCGCTATCTTGAGTATGTTTTTGCTCAAGTCTAGCTGTGATTTGGAAGGATCGCCACTCTTGGGTCAATTGATAACTTTCTCATATTTTGATGTCTCTGTTCTGCCACGTATTGTAACAGCTAGTTATTTTAGGGCACCTGAAGATCAGAGATCTTCATGGCTGCCCGATTATAGGACTGGATGTTATGATTCGTATGTATAAATATGGGGAGTTTCCTTGACCCAGGGGGTTGAACGACAGACAATTAATTCATTGTATTAGTAGCCAAGCAAAACTGTGTAATCATTCTTCTGTTAATATAAGGGGTTACTTCTGAGTTAAAGGAATTCGTGTTGTTCATCCAGCGTCTCTGTGTGGAGGCTGGGCCCGTCTTCCACAAAGATTGCTGAGTTAAAATAGGATTTTGAATTCATTGTTGTGTGATGCTTTTTTCATGATATTTCCTTTTGCACGCAGCAGCAACATTTATGGTGTGGATTTTCAGTACAATTAATATTAGAGTCCCTTGAATTTGGCAAGTAATACAGAGTGACAGTCGACTGAGTAGAGACTTTATGCAATTCATGTGACAATTATACATAGCCTTGTTCATCTTTCAGCTAAGTTGTGATCCCATGAGCCCTTGCAATTTATCTTTCCTGTTATGATTGTTGATTTCCATTCTGCAATTCAATTTCTTAGAACAGTTGACTCAATCCTTTGCAATTGGATTTATAGATTAATGTTTAGTTTATGCCTTATGATTTTCCAGAGTGATTAGATCAGACAGGTGATTGTTCTAGAATATGAATGAGATTTCTTTCCTGTAATTGTTGATTAGATATGATACCATTTCTTATTGATGCATGATAGAGAGGAAACGGAGTGTAGCAGTTAGAAGGCAATTGGGATTGCATAGATTTTTGGGATGAACATGGATGATAGAAGATAAAAGTATTCAATTCTAATGGTTTGGTGTTTAAGCATAGATTGTGCACTTATCCTTTGAAATAAAAAGACTTTCTCGGGTTGACAATAAATCTCATATGCTCTGTGTGTATTGGTAACAATTTATCTGCATATAGAGTGCTTGACAGTTTACCTTGACAATATCACTATTTACTCTAAAAAATGACATGAACATGTGTTGGCTCTAAAACAAGTTTTTGATCGCTACAGAAAATTCAGTATTTCTCTCAATCCGAAGAAATCTATTTTTGTAGTAATGGAAGGAAATCTTCTGGGCTTCATTGTTTCGAAAGAAGGTATGATTATCGATCCTAAACGTACAGAGGCTATTTCAAAGATTGGCTTGCCAGGCTCACGCAAAGCCATGCAAGCTTTCTTAGGTAAGATTAATTTCGTACGTAGGTTTGTACCAAATTTTGCCCAGATCGTTAAACCATTATAGCATTTGGTCAAGAAAGATGTGCAGTTCACTTGGTCGCATGAATAGAGAGAGGCATTTTTTCAAATTTGAAAAGCTATTGCAGAAGCTCCTGCTCTCATGTCTCCAGATTTTAATAAGGATTTCATTCTTTATACTTTTGCCCCTGACTTTTCTTATGTAGCTGTCCTTACTCAAAAGCATGACAATGATACTGAAATACTGATCTCTTTTATGAGCTCAACATTCAAGGGTGCAGAGCTGAAATACCCGCAGATCGATAAGCAAGCCTATGCGGTCTATAAATCCGTCAAACATTACAGACCCTACTTGCTGAAGTCTCGAACCAAAGTCATTGTTCTATATTCTGCTATCAGAAATGTCCTCGTCCAGAAATAATTGGGGGAAAAGAGGGCCCATTGGATGACCACACTACAAGAGTATGATCTTGAGATCAGACTGGCTAAAATTGTAAAAGGCCAAGGCCTTTGTCTTCTTATTGCACAATCCAATGACCCCGCACTGCAGCAGTCCGAATGGGATCATGAGGAGGAAATTCCCTCAGGTGTTGTTGATGTTATCGATGCCCCGAAATCGGAATGGTACCACGATATCAGATTTTTCCTGAACCATGGGTTTGCTCCCGAAACCCTTGATTTTAAAAAAAGAAGAGCTTTAAGACTAAAATCTGCTCCTTATCAATTCATCGGTCATGTTCTTTTTAGAAAAAAATATGATGGAGTATTTCTTATATGCTTCGAAAAACATGAAACTGATGACATTTTGTTTCAATTTCATGCAGGTCGTGCTGGAGGCCATTTTTTAGGAGAGACTACAACACACAAGATTCTTAGGGTCGAATATTATTGGCCCACATTGTTTAAAGATGCTTATGCTTATGTCAGGAAGTGTGAGCCATGCCAGAAATGCACAGGGAAGTTTAGGAAACCTCCATTTCCTTTACATCCAGTTACAATTCAGTTTCCATTTCAATAGTGGGGACTGGATTTTGTTGGGCCTATAAACCCTCCCTCATCCCTCCAACATAAGTATATCCTCACTGCTACAGACTATTTCACTAGATGGGTGTAGGTAGCTCCTCTTAAACAATGTAATGTTGCCCAAGTAATCTCTTTCCTTGATAGCCAGATCGTCACACGCTTTGGCGCTTCCGAGTACTTAGTTTTGGATAATGCATCCTACTTCTCCTCAATCGATATAACTGAATATGCCTTTGAGATGGGGATTAAGCTTAAGTTCTCCGCCAATTATTATACTCAAGGTAATGGTTTGGCTGAGTCATCAAACAAAAACTTGATAAACATTCTTATGAAAACTGTAGCTTCTCATCACAAAAATTGGCACACACAGTTTTATAATGCATTATGGGAAGATCAAATTACTCCAAAAGCATCAATTGCGAATTCTCCATACTGTCTGGTTTATGGAAAAGAAGCCATCCTTCCCACTAATCTTACCATTCCTTCACTACAATTGGCCCTTTCTGTCCAAGAAGATGATTCTTCTCCCCTCCAGCAAACAAATGACACCCTCTTGAAGCTAGAGGAGGACAGGGAAATAGCCAAGAACAAGTTGTATCATCATCAGTAGATGGTGAAAAGGTGGTTTGATGAAAAATATTCATTCGATAGGGAATTTTCTATTGGTGACCTAGTTCTAAGATGGGATAAGCAACATAAATATTTGAATCAGTACACCAAGTTTTAGCACCTTTGGCTAGGACCTTTCATTATTAAAGAAAAGATTGGTCCCAACACAGTTCGATTACAGACGCTTGAGGGAGTTGTAGATACCTTCCCAGTGAATGTATCTCTTCTGAAAAAGTATTTTGTTTAAACAATCTGGTGCACTTCTATATAGGTGTGGTTTGTTTCATGATCATTTGTTTTATTGCATTGACTTTTTGATTGGTTTTCTTGTTATTTTTTGGTTTCCCTCAATAAGGATTCACACTTGTGGTAATGTCCTATGATCATTTTCTTAGCAACAATTGCTTCTGAAGCTTCGTTGTCATTATCAATCTTACTCTCTGTATTTTGATTAGAATTTGATCTGAAGAATTAACAGTCAATAAGTGCAGTGCCATTAGATACTTTTCACTTTTATCATTATCTTTACCATGCTTTATTTGTGTAATTGAGGAATGAAGGATAGTCATCATTTCTCTATCTGGTGTTTCATGGTTGAATGGCATATCATAATAACCTGACCAGTTCTGATTGCTCATGGACCCTTTTACAATCGCTTTGAATATGAATTTTGTTTAAAATTATAAGTTACAAGGTGGGTGGTCTTGTTATCAAGCCAGCCCATTAGGTTCATAGGTGTTTAAAGTGGAATGACATCTTCACATCAAGCCACCACACTTGGAAGATGACTTTCAGTTCTTCTCGGAGGTGGAAGATCCTATTACAGGTCGATCCATTCATGATCCGCAAAGCACTGGTGAGTAACATTATCACTAAATGGTCACCAAGCCATTGTAATTCCTTGTAACTTATGCCAAAATAAATTGTTTCCTTTTTATAACATTTTGTTATATACAAGAACAAGGGGGTCTTATCACAAGCCAGCCCTGCTATGATCATAGGTTTGACCTTGGACTGGAATTATCATTATGTGGTCACCAAGCCATGATAATTTCTTTTGGTCTTACAAGCAAAAGACAAGGAGTCTCGTCATCGAGCTAGCTTGACCAGTTTCCGGATCAGGCTTGTGAATGGCACTATTTCATCTGATCACCAAGTCAACAGTGGTCTTGTATTAACAAAGTTTTATGTCTTTTTATTCAAAAAATAAAAATAAAAAAAATTAATAGATATATAACCCATAGAAGATTGTTGATTAATAAACCAAGGGGATCTGTAATTAGGATATCCATGAGCATTACTAAGACTGTACCCAGGTTCAACACAAGCCGGTTTTCAATGATCAAATCACGGTAAATATTTGGTATTACCATCTAAATCTCCTTATCGAATGAGTGTTATCTTTAAAATGGTCATTGTTGAGATCTATCCATTTTCATGTTCATTGCTTGTTGCTTGTTATCTTTTGAGCATCTTCTTTGAATTAAGTTTCAAGAAACTGGTTGATTGACATGTTGTCTTTAGTTGGATTTGATTGCAGAGATAATTGGTTCTTCCCACCCAGTCACCATTTGTTGTGGCCACAACAGATCCCATGCTTAGCCAAGCATGAGAGCCCCTCCAATTTTAATAAACGCAAACGTATTTGGGTGAGTCATCTTTAAATCTTTAGATTTCATTTTATCTCTAAAACTATTTACCCATGCCTTTGGTCTGTTTGTTTGTAATGGTTTTGATTATTTCTTCGAAAGTGTTTCGGTATGAAAAGAGCCAAAATTTTGAGTTTTTTGTTGACTGTTATCTTCATCCCAAAACCCGACTTTTGGAGAGGCCGAAATCCGCAAACCGAAAGATGCGGGTTGCGGGCTTGTTGTTTTTGTTTTGATTTTAATGATTCTGAAACCTACAACTTGACGATTGCAGGTTGCAGAATCATTCTTCAATAAGATTGAAAATAATTACCCCAAAACCCGAGTCCCTCAATGGTGGTATTCGGCTTTTAGGATTGTGGTTTTTCGTTTATTTGGAATGTGCTCCCGAAACCCACAAACCGTAGTTTCGGAATGCGGCTTTCGGGATGGTTATTCTATGTCACAGATTTACGTTTCCGAAGCCCGCCACCCGCACAGTTGGTTTTGGCTTTCAGAAATCCTTTTGTTTCCGTTTGAAGACCCGCAACCCACAAATCCGCACTTTCAGGTTTCGTCTTGCGGGATCTTTGAATAAGAACTTCCTTGAAATTCTTGAACCCGATTCCACACTCCGCTCCGGTTAATCTCAGTCGTCTGTCTGTTATAACCTTGCGGTCATGTTGATTTTGGGTAGCCAGTCAAGTCAGACCTTCCATTTTGTCTTTTAAAAGTTGGTTCTTCCAAATTATCATTTTCGTGCAATCCATGATAGCAGACACTAATACCAGTCTATTGGTTAGTTCATGCTGGATGGACGCCATGTTTTCTGCCTTAAGCTCACCATGTCTAGACTCGAGTTTTGACATCTTGTCGTCTTTTGTTCCACCTCTTAATCATTGGATTTTTTATGTGTGAAGAGTTGATAGCTTGTGTACTCAAATTCTTAGTCGAAACCATTTTTGCACATCAGCTTTGTCACCATAATCTTCATCTTCATTATTGATCACCAGTCATAATTATTGATAGGAGATGGCTTATAACGATGTGATCATGCAAGCAGTTCGAAATCATGCAAACACTAATTGAACTTGTACTTCGCACAGGCTTTGATCTGACTCGCACATATCTCAGCTTTTTCATTCCAATTGAATTAATTACAATGAATTGATTGGATAACTTTAATCATTGCAGATCGCCCCACCCGATTATCATCAACCTACTTGTTGGCCTTTAAATAGCAATTAACATGAAAGTTCAGTTTATCCATTTCCTTCTGAAATAGGGAACACTCTGTTTGGCATTCTACTTACATCCTTCTATCTAAAACTCATTCAGAATGAGCAATTTTCATGCAGATGGTGAATTTTCTAACGTTCATATTGAAAATGAAGATATCTACCCCTTGTTATATCAAGAAATGTTGTCACCACCATTTGATGCAGGTGTTCCTGATCTTAGCAGCAGTAGCAGTGAAGAAGACTTTGAAACTTTGTTTGCCTACATTCACGACCCCGAAAAGCAAAGAAAGACAATTCTGGAGGGATCAACTGATTTTGATAACGATGTTATACAGGACTTTATAATCAATGAAGAACTTGACGTGACGGCTACCATTCTGGAAGTAAATCCTATAATGGATTTCTCTGTTTTTGATAGTGGGTTCTCCGACCTCGAATTTCCTACAGCGGATGCTCTGCTAGCCACATCACCTGTCGTTGCTAGTGAGCAATCTATTATTAATTTTTTATGGTGCCACGAAACCTTATCAGATTGAAGAACAAGTCTTTCCTTTGTGAAAGGTGGCGGAAAATCTTTTGAGTTTAAAAATAGAAAAATTTCTTGGATCGATGGTTAGACCCGATTTTGTAATCCCTATTTTGTAGAATCTCTCCTTTTTGGAACTCTGATGTAAATTTAGTATAAAAGGAGGGAAGTTTCTCTTAGGAAGAGGTTGGGAATTTTGGAATTGCAATTCAGCAAGAGTTTGGACTAAAGATACTCTGTTTATCAAAGTCATTGTAATTTTTGTACAAGACTTCTTTATTCAGGAAAGTTATCTTTTAATTCACCTCCTATTGTTCTACAAATTTCTTTGGGAATTGTTGAGTTAATGTTTGAAATTTGTCATGGGTTATATGTTTAATCCTTTACAGGATGTTCCTTAATTCATAAAATCTCTCATATTGATTTTTGTGTATGTTTGTATTATGCTCAAAACTGTTCTATTAAATTTCTTTAATTGAACGTTTTCCTTTTATATTTCTGCAAATGATTAGATGCAAGCAAATATGTTTAATCAAATGGGTATTTTTCAATTGACACAATGATTAGAGATCATATATTTGAATAAGCTCAAACATTTTGAAAAATTGTCATTTAATTTCTTAATTGATAAAACTTTAAATTAACAAGTGAAGAACCTGAAGACATTTATGTTCAAGGTATTTAATCACTTGTTCATCACACCTCAATTCTGATCTGCACAACATCAACTTTCCCTGTAGGTTAGATCTAAATTAGAAAAAGTTCTTTCCTTAGGTAGGTTAAGATAGGTTCGTTAGCTAACTTTCTTACTTTGTTTTCTATTATAGGAGAACTAATCCCCCAACATCAAATCTTTTACTCATAGAGTGCTAGCGGAGGCCAAATATCCGTGGGTGATTACCACACCAAAAAACTCGAGGATAGAATTGCCCTTGCGCAGGGTCTTTCGAAGCCTTTGGTTGGGTTTTCATCCCCTATTGTGTGCCTTGGAACCCATTGCAACACCTCGAACTTACCCTGCACCCCCGAGGCATCAACAAGTCAACCCCCTCAACCTATGAAAACTCCCGAGCCACAAACCCAACCTTTTACTTCTCCACACTGCCATCTATAGCATCCTTTATCTTGTAAAGCCACTTGTAAGTCACAACTGACTTACCCTTAGGTCTTGGCACTATCTCCCAAGCATCATTCTTGATGATGGAATGGTACTCTTCCATCATGGCATCTATCCATACCTAATGTTGAGAAGCCTCCTCAAATGTGGAAGGCACAGAGGCATGAAGACTCGCAACAAGAGCCATGCCCAACCTGTCTGGCATCACAACTATCCAACACCCCGAGGACCAGTAACCGATGAACCAGTGCCTAAAGAACCTCTAACCTACGAACCTGAACCTATACCTGTCCCTAAACTTGTCCCTGAAGTACCCGTCACCTAAACCACTGAGCCTGTAGAAATTGTTCCTGTACACTATGATCCAGTCACTCCAGATACCTGTGGACCTGAAACCTGTATCGAAGAAGCCTGTGTCAATTGAGGTGTGGGAGCTGGTGGCTCCCCCTGCTCCATCTCTCTCGACTTCCTGAAGGCTCTCTCCTCATCAAACTTCACCTCCCGCCTAACAACAACTCTCTTCTGTCCAGGTAGGTAAAGCTGATAGGCCTTTGAAGTCTCGTCATATCCCACAAATATGCCTCTCTCAGCAGTGGGCTCAAACTTCATCCTCTTCTCAGAAGGGACATGACAGTAAGTCAAAGAACCAAATATGAAAGTGGCTCACCTCAGGCTTCTTTCCTGTGTACATCTCCTCTAGAGTCTTCCTCCCAAAAGCACGGTGAGGACTCCTGTTCTGCAAATAAACTGCAGTGCTACATGCCTCTACCCATAGAAAGAATGGTAACCCCTGATCATGAAGCATCGCTCTCACAATTCGGTTCTCCACCTCGTGCTCCTATCAAGGAAACATCATTTCCTTGCTGGTTGCAGGTCTCCCTCTGTCGACGATAGCCCATCTATTCCAGAGGATAGACCTAGAGGACCCTACGCCTTGGACTCATCACCATCTGTGGTGAGCGCCTATGGACCATTTCGAGAGGACTCACCAATGCCTCTCTAAGCGGTTGTTTCTGACATGCTCGACTTCAACACCTTGATCTCATCGTTGAGAATCGCACAGGGTATATATCCCTTCAGTTATTGGTCGAAGACCCCGGATTTCCCCCGACTCTAGCACATTGGTGAGTCCCTTCGGAACGCCCAGTTCCATGTTCCCGTGGATGTCCAGGTTGTGTTGGCGACTGTATTCGGAAGCCATCCAGTTATATGCTTCCTTGAGTACCAATTTTAGTTCCTGTTTAGTGTACCATGAAGGGTATGACTCCCCGTCACTATGATCCAACAGCTCATCAGTTCCTCTGGTACCACCCTTAGCAACACTATTTTTATTCCAATGTATCAGTTCTTCAGCTCAGATTTGTGTCCCCTCTGGGCCCTTATGATGTACACATTGGTTCTCCATGTATCCTTCAGGCCCCCATTTTTGGGCCTCACTGTTATATTTTTATGTATCTTGATACGAGCATGGGTATGCCTTCCTCATCCATATATTGAGATTCTTCCTCAATCATTACTTGAGGCCATGTATATTTCAGGTCCCCATTTTTTGGACCTCCTTGTTATTATTCTATATCTTGATACGAGCATGGGAATGCCCACCTCGTCCATATGATGAGCTCCAGCCCTCGCACATCAGGGGGAAATCTGTTAACACCCAAAAAGTGCTCACTACCTCATCTCCCTCATTACATGACTCATTTGTCCATATTTCCTACCATATTTGCCTCCAAAACCCAAAAAACCCATTAAAAAGCCTCCAAAAGGCCAAACACCCCCTTTTTTCCCCCAAAATAATGGAAATTCCTCCAAAAATAGCAAAAACCCTGTAAAAAGGGAATAAAAAATACAAAAAAGAGGAGAAAGAGGGAAAAAAGGAAGCAAAAACCCTATATAGCTGACCTAAACCATATGGTTCCCAAAACCATGGTTCAGCATTCCAGCACTAAAAACCTATAAAAAGGTGATGGAGGCTCCCCATTTTTCATCCACAATCATCCCTATCCTTACGCTGCCGAAAATTCCCTTGAAACCCTAGCTGTCCACTCGGAGCTGATTCTTGAGAACCCTTTTGGCCCCATTTCCAAAACACCTTTGGAAGAAGGAGAAGGAACAACACTAGAGTTTGGAAGCAACCCTCTTGGACTGCTGCAAGGACTCCACCAACCTCTACATCTAAGGTAATTTTTAATACAAAAAGAGAGATCCTCACCATATTTTCATGTTTTGTTATTTATGTCAATGTTCATGTTAGTTTAATTTTATTTTACTGTACTGCCATATTTCACCATTTTTCTAAACTGCTACTAAGGAGTCCCTTCTCCTTAGTAGGTGCTCATTTGCACAAGCTAGGGTGAAAAACCTAGCTACACTTGTAACCATGTTCCTCAACAATCTCAGAGCTGGGTGATGTAAGTGGGCTATCCTCCGATGTTGTAGCTCACATAGCTCACTGCTACTGCTGTGTGCTAGATCATGTTGCGGTTGAAACAATAACTTGTACAGTGTTCCACATCTAACTCCAATGTCTATGGGGGTAGATACACCTGTAGTCCTGGGGAAAAAATGCACTCTCCCATCTGAGAAACACACCCCAAGACCCTTGTCCTCAATAGTGGAAACTGAAACAAGGTTCTTTTTCAACCCAGGGACATACAACACATCCCTCAGAATCATGGGACTCATAGAATCCCTTTGAAATGTAATGGTCCACTGATCAAGTGCTCTAAAAATGGTATTGTCTCCAAGTACAACCTCCACATGTCTACCTATCTGTGATAGCTCGGAGAACAACTCTCGAGTACTTGTCATGTGTCTCAAGGCTCCACTATCAATGTACTAAGTACTAGTGGTGGATGGACTCATCTGATGGCCTCCCAACAATGAATGCTCACTCTCCATATCCATATATGTGCTAGTGGCTAAAGAGACTCTCTCTCTCTCAATCTGTCCAGCAATAGGGAAAACTCCCTCTGAAAACTGTCTCCAAAGTCATAAACCTTAGCTAAGGATGTTGTTTGGACACTGTGAAGCATAGTGCCCAAACGTCTAACAACCATAGCACTTGATTTTACTCAAGTCCTTCTTCTGTCCACCCTGCTACTTTTGATGCTATTCCTTGGCCCCACACTTCTTGGGACCCTTCTTCTTCTTCCCCTTGGCTATCAAAGCCACGTTCTCCTCATCTACCCCACTCTATGATGAACTACCCTGTACGAGACCTCTCCTGGTCTCCTCCTGCACAAAGTTATTCCACAGTCTCTGCCAAGACGATAGGTTCTCTCTACCCACTATGGCCTGCACAAATGCACCCCAGGGATTTGAAGCCCCATTCACTACTGTACGTACAATCTCAGTAGCAGATACCACTTCCCCAACCGCTACCAGTTCATCCCCAACTGCAGATATCCTAGTGAGGTATGCTATGACTCCCTCTCCTCCATTCATCTTTATACTCTTGAGTTTCTCCTTGCGAACCATCTTCCGGTTCTCATTGGTACTCTTATACAAACTGGTCAAAGTTGTCCACATCATGTGTGCCCTAGTATTGCCTGAAATGTGAGGGATTATGTGGTCTTTAACTGCATCAAGGATAATCCTCCTAGCCTTACAATCCTTCTTGTTGAAGGCTGATAGTGCTGTTGCATCTATAACAGTGGGAATCTGAACCGGGTTTGCTGTAGTATTCCTAACCACTTCCTCCCATAGTTCATTCTCCTCTAATATCAGTAAAATTCTGGCCTCCCATGGCACAAAATTCACCATCCCATTCAACCTATCCTCTAACCTAAATCTTGTAGCCATCTTTCAGCCAACCCAACAAAGTGTTGTTCACTAACAAAAGAAAATACTAAAATTTCTGAGTTTGGAAATTTCTGTGTGTCTGCAAAATATCACTGTTTTCTGCCCCCTCGCTCTTATACCATGTAAATTTTCTGAGTTTTACTGCTTGCTAGTTTATGTCAACATTTCCGTGGTTTTCACATTCAGCCGGTTTTGCATAGGCGAAAAGTTACTTATGCAATTTATTTTCTGAGACAATTAAATACACTGTAAAATCAACTAACAAGCAAAAAATAAATATTTAAACATGCACACCATAAAAGATAGAGACTCAGAATTTTCGGCAACTATGCCCTGGAAAAACCCCCATGGGGAAAACCAGTAAGAGAGAGAGAGAGATTTTATTTCTTCAGCAATATTTCAGTACATTAATTTTACAGACAAGATGTATTTATCTCAACCAACCAAATCATCTAGCTGAGCTCCTCGATTTCTGTGCAAGGTTTCCTCAATTTCTGTGCAATTCTATTCTTGAAAAAATGTGCCAAGACACTTTCTCGATTTCTGTGCAAATGAACAGAAAATTCCTATATGGTACAGCAGCAATTAATGCTGCTATATGGACCTTGAAACCTATGTCATTTCTAGAAAATCGTACCCTACAATAAATTCCTCGAAAAGTGTGATGTAGGGTACATCAATTAATGACTGTACGGTCCTCGATTTATGTGCCAACTGAGCAGCTGTACGGACCTGGGAAACCGTGCCTTCTTCCTACTGCAAGTTACCTTGAAAACTGTGCCACTAATTTCTGCTGTACAGATTTGGGAAAATATGCCCACTGAAATAATTCTTTGCCTCAAAAACCATGCCACCTAGAAATTCATGTTGTTGTAAGACTCCTTGATTTCTATGCACACTCTCTCCTTGGAAATCATGCCAATGCCCTAGCTCTCTCTCTAGCTCTTTCTCTTCACTTCAATCTGCAAAAGTGAGAAATAATTCCTCCCTCATGCCTTTTTGATCAAACCCTAAGTGAGTTCTAATCCAACGGTGAAGATTAGATCTAATTCGATGGTTGAGATTCAATGAGTGAAAATACCTTTTATTCAAATCACATAAATAACATTCACTCACCCACTTAAATTTATGAAAAAGTGAGTTTCATTTTATAAATTCTCATTAAGTGAAATTAATGTGAGGGTCACCTTTTTCCCCCTTCTAAGTGACATTAGGAAAATGTCACTTGGGGAACACTTCCCTAGGTACAAAAACTAACAAATCTCAACTTTAATAACTAACTACATTAATTACAAGTTCATCATCCTTCCTTTTACATTTAATAAAAATATAGCTTTATGAATTTCTCATTCGAACTTAAACTATAAGACCCCTAAGATTCAAATCAAGCATCCCCCCTTAGAAAATAATGGTTACTATCATTCCACCCATGGTAAAAGAGAGATCTCATTATGTTTATTATACCGTCATGATTACAATGTGCCAATTGCCAATTAAGAGAAGGGTTTTGTGTAATTAACCCATAACCATGGGTTTTTGGATGACCCATAACCAAGTTTTCAATGGAAATCTTTGTTGTTGATATGGGTATTTTACATGGTTAAAAATAAATTACAAAATGATTAAGATAAATGCCAAAATTAGAAAATTCATATGGAAAAATATTAATTATGGAGGTTATAGAGGTCTTACAACAAATATAATCATAACTCTTGTTGTTGGTGATGAAATTGAATTCCATCAAAGACCCATCTGATATATAGAGAAGACCTTTCCATTGATATAACATACTTTATCTATGTCATCCTATGGAGTGAGAAAATATGGGTTGAACTAGGAAATGAAATAAAATTCTCTAAATTACCCATTTTATCTAACAAAAAGAAAATTCCAATGATCTATGGGATGCCCTCTAAAATTCTTTATAGAGGTCAGAACATCCATCTAAATTTTGTAGAGATGGTTTAGGCTTCCATCCATCCATCATTTTGCTTGTAGGATGGAATGAGGTGATCAAAGCTCAAATATGCATGCAAAAATGATTTTAATATGTTCTATGGCCATATACATATCAAAGAATGCTAGATGTGAGAGTGGAGAGAGACACAAAGGATTCCAACAATTTGTAGAGTAACATGGGTTGTTGTAGAGATCATGGAATGTCGCATTGCATCATGAAAACCATGCAAAATTTAAAAAAATGCTACAGCTCAATGGATCTAGTGAAATCCATGTATGATTCCGATGCAAAAGTGAATGCAGACATGAGGCTAAGAAAATCCTATAGTTTGTGAGGAGAAATTATGATTCTTACAATGTATGACCCAACAAAGAGACTTCAAGAGTTTGTAAAGGAGGTTGGAGATTCCTACAAATCAGTGAACCCAAACTATGCTTAAAAAAATCATTCTGATGGAGTGGTTACTTGCTCTGATACCAACGATCTGGATTTTGAAGGCTAGGATTCTAAAGGATTGAATGCCGAGAGAGGAGGAAATAAATTATGAAAATATGGCATGAAATGAATCACAATAACATTGATGGAAATGCATGAATCAAATACAATACAAAAATATGAGAAAAAGACAGAGAGATTTGGAGAAGAAGGATTCCATTAATAAGAACCATTACATGCAATGACGTCAGTTTTGGGGCCTCTAATTCCTTATTCTAATTGTATCTATACTACCTTTTTATAAGGTGTCTTGTTGATAACGTCAACTTTGAATAACTAACTCCATTAATTACATGTCCATCATGCTTAGTTTTACATTTAATAAAAGTATAGATTTATGACTTTCACATTCAAACTTAGACTATAATACCCCATTAGATTCAGATCAATCCTCCTCTCATAGAAAATAATGGTTCCCATCATTCCAGCCATGCAAAAAGGGAGACCCCATTATGTTTATCGTACTGGCATGATTACAATGTTCCATATGGGAATTAAGAGAATCATTTTGTGCGGTTAACCCATAATTGTGGGTTTTTGGATGGCACATAACTGATTTTGCAATGGAAATATTTCTGTGATATGGGGTAGTTTAGATGGTTAAAAATAAATTACTATATGATTAAATATCCCAAAATTAAAAAATTCATATGGAAAAATTGTGATTTTAAAGGTGATTGAGGTCTTGCCACAAATCTAATCATAACTCTTGTGGTTGGAGATGAAATTGAATTCCATCAAAGACATATTTGATAGAACCTCAAGACCTTTCCATATAACATACTCTCTCTATGATGGCCTTTGGAGTGAAAAAATGTACATTGAAGCAGAAGGTGCATGCAGTCATCTTGGAACAAATACTTGCAACAATTCAATCAACAATATCTTTCAAACTAGGAAATGAAAAGAAATTATGTAAAATACCCATTTTAGCTTAAAAAATAATTTTCCAATGAGATATGGTAGACCCTATAAAATTATTTGTACTGGTCACAACATCCATCTAAATTTTGCAGAGATGGTTTATCCTTCCATCCATCCATCATTTTTCTTCTAGGATGGAATGAGGTCTCCCAAGATCCAATATACATGTAAAAAGGATTTTAATATGTTCCATGGCCATATAAAGATCAAATAATACTCGACATGAGAGAATAGAGAGCCACAGAGGATGGAAAAGGTTTGTAAAGTAATGTGGGTTGTTGTAGAGATCATGGAACATATGGACGCATCATAAAAACCATGCAATTTTTTTTAAAGATCAATGGATGTAGTGAAATCCATGTATGATGCTCCTCCAATGGTGAATGCAGACCTAGGAGAAAAAAAACCCTATAATGCATGGAGACCAATTATGATTCTTAAAATGTATGGCCCAACAAATAGACTTTGAGAGTGCCGAAATGAGGTTGGATATACATGCAAATATCTGAACTTGAGCTATGCTTCAAACCCTCTTTCCCATGGATTGGTTACTTGCTTTGATACTAATGATCATGATTTTGAGGAATGAGATCGAGAGGGATTGAATGTCGAGAGAGGAGGAAATAAAGTATGCAAATTGCCATGAAATGAATCACAATATTATTGATGAAAATGCATGAATCAAATGCAACACAAAAATATGAGAAAGAGAAACATAGATTTGGAGAAGAAGGATTCCATTAATATTAACCATTACATACAATGAGGTCAGTTTTGAATCCTCTCCTTCCCGATTCTAACTTTCTCCCTACTAAATTTTTACAAGGTGTCTTATTGACAATGTCAACTTTGAATAAATAACTACATTAATTACATGACCATCATGCTCCCTTTTCAGATTCAATAAAACTATGGCTTTATGATTTTCACATGCGAAATTAGACTATAAACCCCCCCTAAGATTTAGATCAAGTGCCCTTAGATTACTCTCGATTTTCAAGGGATGTATTCCCGTAAACAAGAATTAATAAAAGAGAACAAAAGCCAGGGAAAAAGAACCTACATGGTCAGATCAACAAATGAGAGATCTGTGTTCTCCTCTATACCTCAAAATTATTGTATACAAAAGATCATTTGGCACAAGGATCAACACCCAAACGTAAATGCTTTCTGCTGGATCATGACTAATGAAAAATTATCGACTTTTGAAATTTTTTCATATGTTCAAATTAGTATATTAGGAATATTTTCTCTACTCTATAACTCAAAAGGAGAGTATATGAAATACATTTCCCATAAGTACCAACTCCGAAATATAAATGTGTTCTATTGGATCATGAATAGTGAACAATTATTGAATTTTGAAAATATTCATAAAAAGAGGTTTTTGTCCATGAAGGAGATGTTGAAACTTAGAGACATCTATTATTTTATTTTTCCTACACTAAAAGAATCAAAGATTGGCTCTCCAAGATGTTGGACTAGGAGAAAATCCTCTTCATCAATGCAAACATTTTATTTTCTATTAGCATAAGCATTATAGAGGATCCTTTCTACAGAAACTCATCTTCAAATGGGTATGGATGGTCATTCTTAAATAGCTTTGTTGGACAACTTGTGGACACTCAAGAATTTACTCTTTCAAAATGAGAAAATTAATGTAAGAACAAACACTTAAAAATCCAAGAGTTTATTGATAGAATATCTATATGTCAAAGGAATCATAGATAAAAATATTAATGATACTCATATGTGAAGAGAGAACTTGGATGGATGACTACAGTTTAACTCGACAGAAATGCCACTCCCAATTCATATCCATGCGTAGCCTAGCCAAGCAATAATCCATCCTACTATATTAGATTGATAAAATAAGAATTCAATCATTGACAACAAGTACAACAAAAGAACATCATTTTCCTCAATGGGGTTAAGAAAGGTAATTTGGGAGTTGTAGGTGTGGGTGGATCATCATTTGTCATGGAGGAATTTCAGAATTAAGGTATAGTTGGGGTCTTGGAACTAAAACCAATAATTATGTTGAGGACTATGCATTGCTTCAACGACTTTATAGTATTGATATACATAAGATACAATCCCTTATAGTAGTTGGAGACGAGATACTAATAAAAAATATTATGAGCAAGTATCACATCTTCATGGAAAACAAAAAAGTTTAATTTTTTTTAAAGAAATTGAATTCCAAAATATGATGAGAAAGTATCACATCTTCATGGAAAACAAAAAAGTTTTTTTTTTTAATGAAATTGAATTCCATAATATTGTTTGAGACCCAGATGTAGAAGCTAACACATAGTCCAAATTGAATTCTATCACATTGTTTGAGAGCCAAATGTAGAAGCTAACACATAGTCCAAATTGAATTCTATCACATTGTTTGAGAGCCAAATGTAGAAGCTAACACATAGTCCAAAGACCCAAATGGAGAAGCTAACACATAGTCCAACCTTAAAGCTTAATTGAAAGAAGCGAAACCCCAAAAAAAGAAGAAGGAGAGGATAGTAATCATATAAGACCCTAATGCTATTGGATTCATTTAAATCCCCACACATTCTACATTCTAGGTAACATGGAGGATCTCAATGAAGGTGGAGATCATAGGAAATATGAGCACATTGAATAATACACCAATCATGGGTGATATTAGACATGCCAATCCTTTCCATGCCCCATGGGTTCAAATTCTCAAGGCATTTCTTGGTAGTATAATATGTAATAGTCCAACCTCATTGCATACTCATTCCTACCTAGAGAATTTCACACATGTGAGAACGAGTGAAATCAATAATTGATGACTCAATCCCTTCGAGATATGTCATTCTATTAGATTTAGGTAGTTGCATTTTTATTTTGGCCTGTGTTTTTGTTGGAAAGGATGGGTTTTTTAAAGGTATCCAAAGACTACCTTAAACCCATTACCTTTTCTTGAGACTTGGATATGTTAATTGAATTCTACATTTCTTATTTTTGGGCTCTTCTAATTCTTTTTTATTAGTTTTTGAAAAAAATAATTATAAACCTAGCTTAGTGTTCACTAGGGTGTCGGCTGTGTTTAGCTTAGTGTTCAGTAGGTGTCGGCTGTGTTTACTGGGGTGTGACTAGTATAAAAGTATAAATGATTTCAATTTTTCTTAATTCAAGATTGAAACAAAGAAACAGATTTTCAGTTTGGTTATTCAAGATAGGAAGGAACATATAACTGCGTTCTCCTTCAAATTACGGGTTTATGTTTTATCACACAACACAAGTACGGGATGGAAGGAAGAAGAAGTAGGAGTCCCAATGCCGGAAGAGCGCCAAATTCCAACAACTCGTACTTCTATGACTTCTATAACGTCCCAACTATTCCTTATGTTTCAGTTGCTTCTCTTCCTTCTGACTCCGACGATGACAATGAAATGTATGACGATGACGACGAAGTGTATGAATCGGCAGACAGAGCCACAGTTGAACAACTGCCTCGGATAAATATTTCAGATAACCATATCAATATTAACTCAACCTGTTTAATTTGCCTAAATGATTTTCAATTAGCTGAAGAGGCAATCCAATTACCATGCAGCCACATATTCCATGAACATTGTATATCCCCATGGTTGCAATCGCATAATACCTGTCCCTTCTGTAGATTCGATCTTCCTCGAAGTTAACTTCACGCTCCTAATTTCTATCGGTTTCACTTTTCATAATTTAATTTTATTTAAATTACCTGATAATATATATATATCTATATATTTATTGTTTTTTTTAGTTAAGTGTGTAAAGTGTATTAATTAGAACAGGAGAAAAATTGCAACAAGGTTCTTTTTCAACCCAGGGACATACAACACATCCCTCAGAATCATGGGACTCATAGACTCCCTCTGAAATGTAATGGTCCCCTAACCAACTGCTCTAACAATGGTATTGTCTCCAAGTACAACCTCCACATGTCTACCTGTCTGTGATAGCTCGGAGAACAACTCTCGAGTACCTGTCATGTGTCTCAAGGCTCTGCTGTCAATGTACCAAGTACTAGTGGTGGATGGACTTGTATGATGGCCTGCCAACAATGAATGCTCACTCTCCATATCCATATCTGTGCCGGTGGCTAAAGAGACTCTCTCTCTCTCAATCTCTCCAGCAATAGGGAAAACTCCCTTTGAAACCTGTCTCCAAAGTCATCAACCTCAGCTAAGGCTGCCGTCTGCTGTCCCTTCTTCTTCTTCTTCTTTGGACACTGTGAAGCATAGTGCCCAAACGTCTGACAACCATAGCACTTGATTTTACTCAAGTCCTTCTTCTATCCACCTTGCTACTTCTGTTGTTGTTGCTTGGCCCCACCCTTTTTGGGACCCTTCTTCTTCTTCCCCTCGGCTGTCAAAGCCATATTCTCCTCATCTACCCCACTCTGTGATGAACTGCCCTGTACGAGACCTCTCCTGGTCTCCTCCTGCACAAAGTCATCCCACAGTCTCTCCCAAGATAATAGGTTCTCTCTACCCACTATGGCCTGCACAAATGCACCCAAGGGCTTTGAAGCCCCATTCACTATTGTACGTAAAAGCTCAGTAGAAGATACCACTTCCCCAACCGCTACTAGTTCATCCTGAACTACAGATATCCTAGTGAGGTATGTTGTGACTCCCTCTCCTCCATTCATCTTTATACTCTTGAGTTTCTCCTTGAGAACCATCTTCCGATTCTCATTGGTACTCTCATACAAACTGATCAAAGCTGTCCACATCAAGTGTGCCCTAGTCTTTCCTGAAATGTGAGGGATTATGTGGTATTTAACTGCATCAAGGATAATCCTCCTAGCCTTACAATCCTTCTTGTTGAAGGCTGATAGTGCTGGTGCATCTATAACAGTGGGAATCTGAACCGGGTTTGCTGTAGTATTCCTAACCACTTCCTCCCATAGTTCATTCTCCTCTAATATCAGTAAAATTATGGCCTCGCATGGCACAAAATTCACCGTCCCATTCACCCTATCCTGCAACCTATGTCATGTAGCCATCTTTCAGCCAACCCAACAAAGTGTTGTTCACTAACAGAAGAAAATACTAAAATTTCTGAGTTTTGGAAATTTCTGTGTGTCTGCAAAATATCACTATTTTCTGCCCCCTGGCTCTAATACCATGTAAATTTTCTGAGTTTTACTGCTTGCTGGTTTATGTCAACATTTCAGTGGTTTTCACCTTCAGCCGGTTTTTCATAGGCTGAAAGTTACTTATGAAATTTATTTACAGAGACAATTAAATACGTTGTAAAATCAACTAACAGGCAGAAAATAAATGTTTAAACATGCACACCATAAAATATAGAGACTCGGAATTTTCGGCAACTGTGCCCTGGAAAAACCCCCACGGGCAAAACCAGTAAGAGAGAGCGAGAGATTTTATTTCTTCAGCAATATTTCAGTACATTAATTTTACAGACAGGATGTATTTATCTCAACCAACCAAATCACCTAGCTGAGCTCCTCGATTTCTGTGCAAGGTTGCCTCGATTTCTGTGCAACTTTATTCTTGAAAAAATGTGCCAAGACATTGTCTCGATTTCAGTGCAAATGAATAGAAAATTCCTATATGGTATAGAAGCAATTAATGCTGCTGTACGGACCTTGAAACCTATGCCATTTCTAGAAAATCATACCTTGCAATAAATGCCTTGAAAACTGTGATGTACGGTACATCAATTAATGACTATATGGTCCTCGATTTCTGTGCCAATTGAGCAGCTATACAGACTTCGAAAACCGTTCGTTCTTCCTGCTGCAAGTTACCTGGAAAACTGTGCAACTAATTTCTGCTGTACAGATTTGGGAAAATGTGCCCACTGAAATAATTCTTTGCCTCGAAAACCATGCCACCTAGAAACTTGTGCTACTGTAAGACTCCTCGATTTCTATGCACACTCTCTCCTTGGAAATCATGCCAATTCCCTAGCTCTCTCTCTAGCTCTTTCTCTTCACTTCAATCTGCAAAAGCGAGAAAGAATGCCTCCCTCATGCCTTTTTGATCAAACCCTAAGTGAGTTCTAATCCAACGGTGAAGATTAGATCTAATCCGATGGTTGAGATTCAATGAGAGTGAAAATACCTTTTATTCAAATCACATAAATAACATTCACTCACCCACTTAAATTTATCAAAAAGTGACTTTCATTTTATAAAGTCTCATTAAGTGAAATTAATGTGAGGGTCACCTTTTTCCCCCTTCTAAGTGACATTAGGAAAATGTCACTTGGGGAACACTTCCCTAGGTACAAAAACTAACAAATTTCAACTTTAATAACTAACTACATTAATTACATGTTCATCATGCTTCCTTTTACCTTTAATAAAAATATAGCTTTATGTATTTCTCATTCGAACTTAAACTATAAGACCCTTAAGATTCAAATCAAGCATCCCAAGTTAGAAAATAATGGTTACTATCATTCCACCCATGGTAAAAGAGAGATCCCATTATGTTTATTATACCGTCATGATTACAATGTGCCAATTGCCAATTAAGAGAAGGGTTTTGTGTAATTAACCCATAACCATGGGTTTGTGGATGACCCATAACCAAGTTTTCAATGGAAATCTTTGTTGTTGATATGGGTATTTTACATGGTTAAAAATAAATTACAAAATGATTAAGATAAATGCCAAAATTAAAAAATTCATATGTAAAAATATTAATTATGGAGGTTATAGAGGTCTTACAACAAATATAATCATAATTCTTGTTGTTGGCGATGAAATTGAATTCCATCAAAGACCCATCTGAGATATAGAGAAGACCTTTCCATTGATATAACATGATTTATCTATGTCATCCTTTGGAGTGAGAAAATGTGGGTTGAACTAGGAAATGAAATAAAATTCTCTAAATTACCCATTTTATCTAACAAAAAGAAAATTCCAATGATCTATGGGATGCCCTCTAAAATTCTTTATAGAGGTCACAACATCCATCTAAATTTTGTAGAGATGGTTTAGGCTTCCATCCATCCATCATTTTGCTTGTAGGATGGAATGAGGTAATCAAAGCTGAAATATGCATGCAAAAATGATTTTAATATGTTCTATGGCCATATAAATATCAAAGAATGCTAGATGTGAGAGTGGAGAGAGACAGAAAGGATTGTAACAATTTGTAGAGTAACATGGGTTGTTGTAGAGATCATGGAATGTCGCATTGCATCATGAAAACCATGCAAAATTTAAAAAAATGCTACAGCTCAATGAATGTAGTGAAATCCATGTATGATTCCCCTGCAAAGGTGAATGCAGACACGAGGCTCAGAAAATACTATAGTTCGTGAGGAACAATTGTGATTCTTACAATGTACGACTTAACAAAGAGACTTCAAGAGTTCGTAAAGGAGGTTGGAGATTCCTATAAATATGTGAACCCAAACTATGCTTAAAAAAATCATTCCGATGGAATGGTGACTTGCTCTGATACCAACGATCTAGATTTTGAAGGTTGGGATTCTGAAGGATTGAATGCTGAGAGAGGAGGAAATAAATTATGAAAATATGGCATGAAATGAATCACAATAACATTTATGAAAATGCATGAATCAAATACAACACAAAAATATGAGAAAGAGAAAGAGAGATATGGAGAAGAAGGATTCCATTAATATGAACCATTACTTGCAATGACGTCAGTTTTGGGACCCCTAATTCCTTATTCTAATTGTATCCCTACTACATTTTTATAAGGTGTCTTGTTGATAACATCAACTTTGAATAACTAAATCCATTAATTACATGTCCATCATGCTTAGTTTTACATTTAATAAAAGTATAGATTTATGACTTTCACATTCAAACTTAGACTATAATACCCCATTAGATTCAGATCAATCCTCCTCTCTTAGAAAATAATGGTTCCCATCATTCCAACCATGCAAAAAGGGAGACCCCATTATGTTCATCGTACTTGCATGATTACAATGTTCCAATTGGGAATTAAGAGAAGCATTTTGTGTGGTTAACCCATAACTATGGGTTTTTGGATGGCACATAACCGATTTTGCAATGGAAATATTTCTGTAATATGGGGTATTTAAGATGGTTAAAAATAAATTACTATATTATTAAATTATATCCCAAAATTAAAAAATTCATATGGAAAAATCGTGATTTTAAAGGTGATTGAGGTCTTGCCACAAATTTAATCATAATTCTTGTGGTTGGAGATGAAATTAAACTCCATCAAAGACATATTTGATAGAACCTCAAGACCTTTCCATATAACATACTTTCTCTATGATGGCCTTCGGAGTGAGAAAATGTACATTGAAGCAGAAGGTGCATGGAGTCATCTTGGAACAAATACTTGCAACAATTCAATCAACAATATCATTCAAACTAGGAAATGAAATGAAATTATGTAAACTACCCATTTTAGCTTAAAAAATAATTTTGCAATGAGATATGGTAGACTCTATAAAATTATTTGTGCTGGTCACAACATCCATATAAATTTTGCAGAGATGGTTTAGCCTTCCATCCATCCATCATTTTTCTTCTAGGATGGAATGAGGTCTCCCAAGATCCAATATACATGTAAAAAGGATTTTAATATGTTCCATGGCCATATAAAGATCAAATAATACTCGACGTGAGAGAATAGAGAGCCACAGAGGATGGAAAAGGTTTGTACAATAATGTGGGTTGTTGTAGAGATCATGGAACATATGGACGCATCATAAAAACCATGCAATTTTTTTTAAAGATCAATGGATGTAGTGAAATCCATGTATGATGCTCCTCCAATGGTGAATGTAGACCTAGGATAAAAAAAAACCCTATAATGCATGGAGACCAATTATGATTCTTACAATGTATGGTCCAACAAATAGACTTTGAGAGTGCCAAAATGAGGTTGGATATACATGCAAATATCTCAACTTGAACTATGCTTCAAACTCTCTTTCCAATGGATTGGTTACTTGCTTTGATATTAATGATCATGATTTTGAGGGATGAGATCGAGAGGGATTGAATGTCGAGAGAAGAGGAAATATAGTATGCAAATTGCCATGAAATGAAGCACAATATTATTGATGAAAATGCATGAATCAAATGCAACACAAAAATATGAGAAAGAGAAACATAGATTTGGAGAATAAGGATTCCATTAAGATCAACCATTACATACAATGAGGTCAGTTTTGAATCGTCTCCTTCCCGATTCTAACTTTCTCCCTACTACATTTTTACAAGGTGTCTTATTGACAATGTCAACTTTGAATAAATAACTACATTAATTACATGACCATCAGGCTCCCTTTTCAGATTCAATAAAACTATGGCTTTATGATTTTCACATGCGAAATTAGACTATAAACCCCCCTTGAGATTTAGATCAAGTGCCCTTAGATTACTCTATATTTTCAAGGGATTTGTTTCCGTAAACAAGAATTAATAAAAGAGAACAAAAGCCACGGAAAAAGAAACTACATGGTCAAATCAACATATGGGAGATATGTGTTCTCCTCTATACCTCAAAACTATGGTATACAAAAGATCATTTGGCACAAGGATCAACACCCAAACGTAAATGCTTTCTGCTGGATCATGACTCATGAAAAATTATTGACTTCTGAAATTTTTTCATATGGTCAAATTAGTATATTAGGAATATTTTCTCTACTCTATAACTCAAAAGGAGAGTATATGAAATACATTTCGCATAAGTACCAACTCCGAAATGTAAATGTGTTCTATTGGATCATGAATAGTGAACAATTATTGAATTTTGAAAATATTCATAAAAAGAGGTTTTTGTCCGTGGAGGAGATGTTGAAACTTAGAGACATCTATTATTTTATTTTTCCTACACTAAAAGAATCAAAGATTGGCTCTCCAAGATGTTGGACTAGGAGAAAATCCTCTTAATCAATGCAAACATTTTATTTTCTATTAGCATAAGCATTATAGAGGATCCTTTCTACATAAACTCATCTTCAAATGGGTATGGATGGTCATTCTAAAATACCTTTGTTGGACAACTTGTGGACACTCAAGAATTTACTCTTTCAAAATCAGAAAATTAATCTAAGAACAAACACTTAAAAATCCAAGAGTTTATTGATAGAATATCTATATGTCAAAGGAATCATATATAAAAATATAATGATACTCATTTGTGAAGAGAGAACTTGGATGGATGACTACAATTTAACTCAACAGAAATGCCACTCCCAATTCATATCCGTGTGTAGCCTAGCCAAGCAATAATCCATCCTACTATATTAGATTGAACAAAGAAGAATTCAATCCTTGACAACAAGTACAACAAAAGAACATCATTTTCCTCAATGGGGTTAAGAAAGGTAATTTGGGAGTTGTAGGTGTGGGTGGATCATCATTTGTCATGGAGGAATTTCAGAATTAAGGTATAGTTGGGGTCTTGGAACTAAAACCAATAATTATGTTGACTATGCATTGCTTCAACGACTTTATAGTATTGATATACATAAGATACAATCCCTAATAGTAATTGGAGACGAGATACTAATAATCAATATGGTGAGCAAGTATCACAGCTTCATGGAAAACAAAAAAGTTTAATTTCTTTTAAAGAAATTGAATTCCAAAATATGATGAACAAGTATCACATCTTCATGGAAAACAAAAAAGTTTATTTTTTTTTAAGGAAATTGAATTCCATCATATTGTTTGAGACCCACATGTAGAAGCTAACACATAGTCCAAATTGAATTCTATCACATTGTTTGAGAGCCAAATGTAGAAGCTAACACATAGTCCAAAGACCCCCAAATGGAGAAGCTAACACATAGTCCAACCTTAAAACTTAATTAAAAGAAGCGAAACCCAAAAAAAGAAGGAGGAGAGGATAGTAATCATATAAGACCTTAATGCTATTGGATTCATTTAAATCCCCACACATTCTACATTCTAGGTAACATGTAGGATCTCGATGAAGGTGGAGATCATAGGAAACATGAGCACATTGAATAATAGATCGATCATGAGTGATATTAGACATGCCAATCCTTTCCATGTCCCATGGGTTCAAATTTTCAAGGCATTTCTTGGTAATATAATATGTAATAGTCCAACGCCATTGCATACTCACTCCTACCTAGAGAATTTCACACATGTGAGAACGCCTGAAATCAACAATTGATGACTCAATCCCTTTGAGATATGTCATCCTATTAGATTTAGGTGGTTGCATTTTTATTTCGCTTGTGTTTTTGTTGGAAAGGATGGGTTTTTTAAGGTTATCCAAAGACTACCTTAAACCCCATTACCTTTTCTTGAGATTTGGATATGTTAACTGAGTTCTACGTTTCTTATTTTTGGGCTCTTCTAATTCTTTTTTATTATTTTTTGAAAAAAATAATTATAAACCTAGCTTAGTGTTCACTAGGGTGTCGGCTGTGTTTACCTTAGTGTTCAGTAGGGTGTCGGCTGTGTTTAGTGGGGTGTGACTAGTATAAAAGTATACATGATTTCGATTTTTCTTAATTCAAGATTGAAACAAAGCAACAGATTTTCAGTTTGGTTATTCCAGATAGAAAGGAACATAAAACTGCGTTCTCCTTCAAATTACGGGTTTATGGAAGGAAGAAGAAGTAGGAGTCCCAATGCCGGAAGAGCGCCAAATTCCAACAACTCTGACTTCTATGACTTCTGTAACGTCCCAACTCTTCCTTATGTTTCATTTGCCTCTCTTCCTTCTGACTCCGACGATGACGACGGAGTGTATGACGATGACGACGAAGTGTATGAACCGGCAGACAGAGCCACAGTTGAACAACTGCCTCGGATAAATATTTCAGATAACCATATCAATATTAACTCAACCTGTTCAGTTTGCCTAAATGATTTTCAATTGGCTGAAGAGGCACTCCAATTACCATGCAGCCACATATTCCATGAACATTGTATATCCCCATGGTTGCGATCGCATAATACCTGTCCCTTCTGTAGATTCGATCTTCCTCGAAGTTAACTTCACGCTCCTAATTTCTGTCGGTTTCACTTTTCATAATTTAATTTTATTTAAATTACCTGATAATATATATATATCTATATATTTATTGTTTTTTTTACTTAAGTGTGTAAAGTGTATTAATTAGAACAGGAGAAAAATTGCATAGCCTGTAAGCCTCTGAGGAGGTCTGAGAGGGTGAAGCCACTATATCCCAAACTGTCAAAAATGTGCCCCAAAAAGAAAATTAGACTAACCTTTTCTGATCACACTTTAAATTGTATATAGTTAACTTGTACAAAAAACAACTAGACATTCCATAACATAAAAGCTGGAAAAAACAAAGAAAACCAGTGGACCGTGGAGCGTGAAGCTGGCCTCAAGTGGCGGTAATATTACAACAAAGGAAGACAGAGATTTACATTTTTGAAACCCTTCGAAGATAGCTGAAAATTTGAGTCCCTTGGATTCATTAATGCATCCAGAAATGTACAGGGCGCCTGGTTGTCCATTTATTGTAAATGCATCTGAAACGTTCGGTCCAGCTCCTGTTTGGGCTGCTTGGTTCAGCACGTCGATAGGATTCATATTCCACCTTTCTCCTGTGGATGCAAACAGGGTCAAATATTTCAATCGCATTAGGACATAAATTGAAATCAAGCAACATAAAAAAATAGAATAGTTGCAGCAAACCAAGCAATGGGGCCTGGTAAAGGTAAAGGGATAAGTGGTTCCCAGCCTTGGCAAGATGATCAAGTCTCCATAGACAGTAGTAGCTCGAAGCCACCAGAGGGTTCCTTCTTGAGCAGTGATGTGAATTTGTGTAACTTAGCCTCCGGAATGGGTATTGTGTTATAAGCACATAACTTAATTCAAATATATATATATATGCAAAATCACAAACTAAAAGAAATAGATTACTCCATAATAAATTAACAAATAATAATTATAAAGTAATATAAATCCATTGAACACTATCAATATATATATATAAAGAATTATTTTAAATTAGAATATTTATTACATATATAACTTAAATTATATATAAAAATTAATACTTTATAGGATGATTTAAAGTATAAAATTTATTTTATATTGTAATTCTTAGTATACTTTTTGTAATATTATGTTTTTAATAAACAATCGTGATGTATTGAATATTTTATAATTTTAGATTTGAATATGATCTTAATATAAAACATGGTGGCAAGATTTCATACCATTTATCAATATTTTATAATAAATTTATAGGTTTACATTATTAAAGTTTAAGAGTAGAATTTTAATGAAGATTGTTATGATAGTTAATTTTTTTAGAGTAATTTAGAATTTAAATTTGTTTCAAATTTATGAGATGTTATCACATCTTATCTTTGTCTCTTGTCTTATATGCATAGTCTACATGTGCGAGCTTAATTATTATATCAAATATACTAAGGAGATTTTTCCAATGATGTGATTATATTGTCCTACTACCATTCCAAGTGCTTTTACGCTAAAGTAATTCACTCTAGGGGTGGTGAGTCCTTAGGGGAGACTTAATAGCTCAACCATGGTTAGTAGTACATCACACACCATACATGCATTGGCATGCAAAGCATCACCTCAACACATCAGGATCTTCCTTGACACACAAGACCTTATCCTTGACTAGCAAGACTATACAACATCATCACTTTGACATATAGAGCACTTTCCTTAACACATGCTTAACCATTTTTGAGTCCAACACGAGGTTCTTCTCCAAGTTTCTTGAGTCCAACTCAGGCTCTTATAAGGAACTAACTCAACACACGAGGCTCAATCGTGATGCACAAGATTGACCTGGAGAATGAATCATGATGCTATAACTTTAACACTCCCTCTTAGCGAGGGAGGAATTCTTTGCGATGCCAAGTTTGTCTCTAAGGTGCCTATACCTCATCACAGACAAAGACTTAGTGAGCATATCCATAATCTTCTCACCAGTAGCAATGTACTGAAGTCTTGCAACAATGATGTGTAGCATGTCTATGATGTAGTGATACTTCATCTCAATGTGTTTCATTCTGTCATGAAACATAGGTTTTTCTAAGATCTTAATGTAGCGCTAAATGTCAAATAAATGATTGTAGTCTTAAGCTTCTCACCAAAAAAATGAGCAAGTAAATTCCTAAGACACATAACTTCTTGGCAGGAGGTACTAGCTGCAATATACTTTGCTTTTGTAGTACTATGAGCTACATAACCCTGCTTCCTACTGGACAAAGAGACAATAGCTGATCCAAAGCTAAAACAAAATCCGGATGTACTATTTCAGTCCACAATACTACCACCAAGTCAAAGTCGGCATATTCAAGTAATAACACTCCACCACTAGAAGCATATTTGAGTCCATAAACAATAGTACCTTAAAGGTATTTAAGCACAAGCATGGAAGCATACCAATGTCTATGCCTTGGGTGAGACATGAACTTACTCAAGATACTCACTACATAACATATGTCTGGTCTACTATGTATCAAATACCTAAAGGAACCAATAAGTTGTCTATACATGGTAGGATCCACTAGATCCGATCTAGAATATGCCTCATTTATCCTCTTTTGATTAAACACCATTGGAGTAGACATGGAGTTACAGTCCATCATACCAAATCTCCATAATATATCAACTCTGTACTTTTCTTAAGAAAGAAAGATCTCATCTTTACTATGGAAAATTTCAAGAAAAAGAAAATATAAGGGCATAAGACCTAAGTCTTTCATTTTGATCTTAAAAATGAGCTCCCTCTTGGATTGATAAATCTGTTTCACCTCTCTAGTAATGAACAAGCCATCAACATAGAGAACCAAGATCAATTGTTGGTTCTTCACAACCTTGAAGTACAGGTTGGGCTCAACTTCGCTTTTGGTGAAGCCCAAGCTCATAAGATAGTTGTCAATCCTCTAATACCAATCCCTCAAGGCCTGCTTAAGACCATACAATTTTTTCTTAAGTTTGCATACATGGGACTCCATTCCATGAAATACGAACCCCTCAGGTTATTGTATGTACACTTCTTCCTCAACCTCACCATTGAGGAAGGAAGACTTCACATCGATTTGGTGAATTTTCCAACCCAAAACTGAAGCAAGGGAAATTATGGTTTATATAGTAGTGTACCAGGCCACATGAGAAGATGTCTCATCATATTATATCCCTTCTTTATGTGAGAAAACATGGACCACAAATATTTCTTTATAATTTTCAATACTTCCATCAGCTGCATGCTTGATTTTATAAAGCCACTTGGAAGTTACTACTGACTTCCTGTGAGGTTTAGGAACCACTTCCCACATATCATTCTTCATGATAGATTTGTATTCTTCTACCATGGCATCTTTCCATACTTGTTTCTTTGAGGCTTTTGCATAGGTAGAGAATTTTGAATCACTGATGTGACTAATCTAAGCTACAAATCTTGGAAATATTTAAGGTCTCTTTCACACTTTGGATGAGCTTGGAGGTTCTCCATGCTTTTTTTCCTCTTGCAAAATCTCTCGACATCATGTAGATATCCTCTTAGCAAGAGGTGCATCAAGAGATCCTTCTATAATATCTTCTCACTCTTTAGGACTAAGTGGATATACTGATACATATGGCTTCTCCCTCTCACCATCCGAAAGGGGAGAATCAGAAATTGGATCCTCCATCATAGGAGTATCATGATCCTGGAACATAGATTCTGTAGGATTTGATGGATTAAATATATCCAACAAATGTTTATTTCTTTTCGAATAGTTCCATATTTGTCCTCTTCTTTTTTGGTATGTGAATATAAATAGGACAACTGAAAATATTCAAGTGTCCAATATCTTGTTTTTCACCAATGAAAACCTCTTCAAGAATATTTTCTCCCAAGATAGCATGAGGGCTTCTGTTTTGAATAAAAACATCAATGCTAGAGGCTTCTTCCCATAAGGATGTGGTCAGATCATGATCACACATCATGGATTTTGCAGCTTCACATATTGTTCTATTCTTTCTTTCAGCAACCCCATTTTCTTGGAGGTTGTAGGGTACAGTTAGCTGTCTTTTTATCCTTGCATCTCGACAAAATTCATTGAATTCATGGGACTGAAAATATCCTCCATTATCAGATCTCAAGGCATGAATGTGATTTTTAGTTTGATTCTCAACCAACGCTTTAAACTCTTGAAATGTGTTGAAAGTTTCACTCTTTTCTTTCAAAAAATTAACCAATGACTTGCGAGAGAAGTCATCTATGAAAAGTACATAATACAACTAACCACTCAAGGAGGATGAAAACATAGGACCACATAAATCGGAATGAATCGGATCCCTTTGGATATTTTGGTACTACTTGGAAAACTCTTCTTAATGTTTTTTTCCAAGAATGCAATGTCTACACACACTATCAAAATCAAATTTAATCATGGGCATATATTTCACCATCTTTTGCAATTCAGGTAGCACCTTGAAACGGAGATGAGAAAGCCTTCTATGACACATCTCAGAAGGGCTTACCGTGTTATGGATCATTGCTTGAATGAGTTTTCCAATAACTTTGTAGAGATCTCCCTCTCTAAATCGAATCACTGATGCAGACTTCAATCTCCATACTTAGGCCATTGGAGCACTTTGTTGTCCATAAAGATAAATCTGAATCTTTTATATTAGAGAAATGAAACAAATAGAAGGTTCTTCTTCAATATGGGACAAATATAATTTCATCCACATGTACTACATCTCTTTAATCCAACTAAAAAGTAGTAGATACAATGCCTTGGATCGAATAGGTGGTATTATCTCCAAGCTCCACCTTACATGAAAACTTCTTTTCCTCGAGATATGTGATGGCACTCTTATATCTAGTCATGTGATTGCATGCACTGCTGTCGACAAGCCATGCCTCATCACTAGTTGCAATGGATCCAAAAAGGGAGGAGACAAGATAGTACTTATTCTTTGTCTCTTGATCATCGAATGGATTCTTTCTTGTAGGTTCATCTTCTATAACTGTAGAAGCATGAAAAATGCCCTTGAATTTTCCTCTTTGCTTTACATGGAATTATCTTGCATAATGGCCCTTCTTATTGCAATTAAAACATTTAAATTTACACTTATAAATATTTTTGAACTCATTCTCCTTTTCATGAGAGAATGTCTTGTGAGATTTCTTACCTCTTTTCATCAGTACCGCAAGAGAGAGGTTCTCTTATTTGGAGGTAGTATACTTGCTTTGGATTCGCCCTTCTTCTTGTAAGAAATAATGCCACAATCTCTCAAAGTTAGGTTGCACTCCTCGATGATTTACTACATCCAATAATGTCTCCCATGAAGATGGAAGGCCATCAGCAACAGTCTGTAGGTCCTCAGTGAACAACCATCTAGGTAATAAAAACTATAAAGCATAGGTACCTATTTAACGATAGTGAATGGAGGTATATCGACAAGGTTGTATGGTTGTAGCTCGCCGTCCACATATATAGATTCCCTATGCATTGTTCCCATCCCCGAAATGGACTCTGCTTATATCCTGTTGGGTCGTTTTAATAAATGAGACATAGTGCGCAAATGTAACCTAACGTTTAGCCTTCCTTGATCCCAACCGGTGTCTCTTCAATAAATGAATGAAAGAAGAAGTGCCCTAATTCCTATGATAAGATGAGGAACTGGATACCTGTGAGAGTCACTATATATAAAATTTATACAACTCTATAGCATGAACACCATGAAGTGAGCCATGTTGTTTTCACATAAGGGAAAGATACAAATAATAAAGAGTGGGCCCTTACATTTGTTCAACTGATCAGAGGAGTGGTAAAGGTGTTGTTGAAAGATCCCAATCTGAAACAATTAATCTATGTTTTCTAGGATGATCTGGGTTGTCTTGCATTTCTAATAAGTTGTTGAATAGTGGGAATTATGGCTGGATTGTTTGCGGAATCCCCCGTGAGTGAGAGTAGGAAAGGATAGAATATCAGAGACATGGAAGAAGTAAAAAAGAAAAAAAAGTGGTCTGAAATCCTGTGTGGTACTTAAAGTGCACTGTGGATGCCCTGGCATTATATTTTCATTTGATCAAAAGGAAACCTCTCAAGGCACAACATCGATCGTCACATCTGTTAGTACTTGATTTGTACCTTTACTTTTGCCAACTTTTGTATTTATTTTCTTTTCTTTTCTGCATTTTTCTCTATAATTTTATTTTCAATTTTTAGACCTTTTTTATTTTTATTATATTTCTTACTTATATTTATGCTTTTTTATAAGATTATAGGTTATAATTTGGCTTATATGTATTTCAATCTTCCTAAAGTATTCAGAAGTATGGTTTTACATATGTGCTAACTTATGTTATGAAATATTTCTCATCATTTCTTAGCATATTTAATTTTACACATTCTGATAGCTTAATAGATGGAGGTTATGCAGACTAGCGTTGCCAGAATGTCTGTTTTTGTCTATTTTAGTCATTGTCATTGGGCACCGATTATGAGAAAATAGAAGTGAATTTCAGAATACCCAAAGAGTTTTTCGTCAAGCACGGGCTCATTCACAAAAACCTCTCTCATTTTTGCAACAGGTGTCATGGTTTGAAATATTTGAATGGATGTTTATGGTTTATTTTTCACGGTTTAAAACATTAAATAATTTACTGTTTTAGTGAAAAACTTTGGGCACGGTTTTCGAGAATCTAGACAAGTATTTTTAAAAACCAAAAGCATTTTTTGTCAAGTATGGACCAATACACAAAAAATTCACTTAGGTTTTACAAAGGTATCATAGATTGAGAGATATGAAGGGATATTTGAGACCCATTTTTCAGAATTTCGCCAAGCTATTTTTTACAAAAATGCCAAATCATGAAAGGGTGTTGTGCGACATCTGTTTTTGAGGAAGGATCATTCAAAACACTTGCTTTCATTATCATTACCTTCGTGCATGATTTTACAGATGGAAATCTTGGAATTCTTTCCAAAAATCATGATCAACATTACTCAATTTGTTCTTTAAATTCAATGCCCTAAAAAATCTTAGTCTGGTTGGTTCTGAAAATTGTAAAAACAAATTCGCTGAATTGGCTTGCACTGAAGGAAGGAAAATTTCGTAATTGTGTAAATTCGACAGCACATTAGAGAATCAACATTATGAAGAATCCCACTGGCAAAGTTTGCAGGTTTGAACCAGTGAGCATAAAGCAGGGCAAAAATCAAAGTAATGCGCGGAAGAATGTAATTCAAAAGATGAACCAAACATCGAACCTGTTTTTTAGAAGGCAAAACAAGAGGATCAAAACCCTTTCAAGGACGTGTCAACTTCTAATACTTGCAAAGACATGGAAGAAGAAGAAATAGAAACAAGTATGACGGATAACAACATTTCCAATGATGAATTTTTGGTTTTGGAACCTTCAAGGGTACAATCAAGACCAAGAACCATATCAAAAAAGAAACTCACGATGAATACGAAGGTTTTTCTAAATCCTAAATTCGAAAAGAAAACCTTGAAATCAAAGAGGTAGCACAGATTGTGGAAAGTATAGGAAAAGGCCTTAGATACTCTTCCGAAATTGATCACAAGATTAAAGGGAAAGATAAATTTTTTAAAAGAGGAATGAATTCAGAATTTATTAATACAAAGGATCAAAGGAAAAATATGGATGCATAACTGAAACATGAATCATTTGTAAATCAAAAGCATATTGAGAATAGCCCAAGTGAAAACATGGAAATCCCTTTACATCATACAACATCAGAAGTTGAAATGCATAAGAAATATTTGCAATACTTTAAATCTTAAAATGAGTATTTGTATGATGCTACTGATGCACTAATGAAACCCCAAAAAAAGACTAAGGAAATATCTAGAGGAATTCAATCATAAATATCAGGAGCTGATCACAGTTTCAAAAGAAGTGCTTAGAAGGAAAACAATTTTCCAGCAATAGAATCAAGAACCGTTAAAGAAAAAATTAGAACTTCAAGAAAGAATCCAGATAATGGAGGCTGAACATTCCAGACTACAAAGAAGATCTCAACCCTTAGATGGACTTATAGTCTCAGTTGAGGCAGCTTGCTAACTATAACTTTAGGGATAAACGAGATACTTGTCCTTTAATTTTTGAGATGAATCCACAAGTTTGAGAAGATACAATTAGGATTCAATTTACTATTTTTAGGAAATAGTTAAGTTTTCAATCTTTTTCCAAATTTGATCCTTAAAAAGTGGATCTCGAAAACTGCTTTGTAAAGCGTCTTTGTAATTATAAATAGGAAAGCAGTAGTAGTCCAAAAGGGGTGGTCTTTTTGGGAGAGGGCTAGCTAATACTATTTGTTCCATCAAGACTTGTAAATGGTTCTCTATAAGTGATTCTGAAAGCTATTTTTGGATCGGCATATATATAGGCCGGTTTTAATCTATTATATTAGCAAATGTTTTAATTGGTTCAATTACCTTGTGTTTACATATTGTAACTTCTAAGAATATTATATTTGTACTTCATTATTTCGGAGATGTTCCATTCCTCCACCGAGACCCTATTGTATATCCAGAGATGTTTATTCCTCTGAGAGAGTGTGGTAACTAGGGTTATTAGATCTTCCATGTGAGGTTGGCCCTGAGTTAGCTGTTTAGGGGTTATTAGACTCTCTTAGAAGAGGTCTGCCCCATTAGGGTGAAAAGTCAGTTAGAACACAAGTATAAATAGAGCAGGGTTGTTCCTCATTTATACCATTCATTCATTCACTTGTGATTGGAGCATAGGAGAGAGAAAGGTCTGCATAGGAGGAGAAGGATCTCTATTCTTGGACTACATCTTTGTATTGGTTGATTATCTATATTGAGGAAAGATTTGTTGGGTTTTCTACCCCATGAGGATTTCCTAGGGTAAATATTTGTCTATCTTGTGATTGTGTTTCTTTCAGTGATCTTGCTTGTTAAATTAGGCTAAACTTAACACGATATCAGATCTAGCATGAATAGGGCATCTTTCACAAGGTGAAAAAACCTCTCTCTTCTCCTCTAGTGAAAATTAGGGTTTCTGCAAAAGTTGGTATTTTTGGATTCTAATTGCATGGCTAGATAGCCCTCCTCAAAATTGAAGTTTTGAGCCCTAGATTGAACTTTTTGAGTGGGTAGAACTCCGCGAAAGTGAAACCCTAGTTTGGTTTTTGGACCAGAATTACAGAAAACTAGTAAACCAAAAAAGTGTGCACCTATGCACTAGTGAACCAAAAAAGCTGCGAACCTGTGCACCAGTAAACCAGAAAAGTGAAGACCAGAAAACCATAAATTATGTTGCAGATCCAGAAGGTGAAAAGTTGACATTTCCAGAAGCAGAACACACCAATATTCTATATTCAATCAAGCACATCTCCTGGTAAGTGTTATTATATCTCTTGAGAGACTTCAATCTCTGTGACCCCCTGGATAAGATGGCTCCAAGCACTAAGCTTGAAGACAAGTTAGAGGGTATAGAGAATTTTCGGGCATGGAAATATAGGATTGGTCTCATTCTGGGAGAGAATGATCTTGCACAGTATATCAAGGATGAGGTTGCAGAACCCGAGGAAGATGAAGCCAAAGAGAAGTATAGGAAGGACTTGATTAGGGAAAAGAGAATCATTGTTGATTCTATTAAAGACCACTTGATTCCCCAAGAGGCATCCAATAAGACTCCAAAGGAAATGTATGATTCCCTTTCGAGAATGTATGAGGGAAAGAACATCAATAGGAAGATGAACCTGAGATCTCAATTGAAGGGACCAAGATGAATAAAGGAGAATCTATTCAAGACTATTTCTCAAGGGTTTCCCAGTTCAAGGAACAACTAGATTCTATTGGAGATACCCTTGATGAAGATGAACTAGTCATGACTACTCTAAATGGTCTCACTAGATCTTGGGAGTCATTCATCCAAACTATGTGTGCCAGAAAAGAAAGTATGAAGTTTGATGTTGTATGGGAGGATTGCATTCAAGAAGAAGCTAGGGTTTCCAACAGAGAAGCCTTGCTCAAGTAAGATGACCAAGCCCTGGCCACCCACACCAAGAGAAGAAGGAATCAATCCCACTTCAAGAAGGATAGTCACAAGGAGTATCATCCTCCATAAAGATTTCAAAAGAGAAGAGGAACTAATCAAAGAAGAGATTACTCCTCATTCCAATGTTTTACATGTCACAAAATAGGACACATTCTAAGGATTGTCCTCTAAAGAAGAAAAAGGGTTTTCACCACAAAATACATCAAGCTCATCTAGCAGAAGATGATAGTGAAGAAGAAGAGGAGGAAAGGCCTCAAAATAAAAGATATAAAGTAGAGGAAGAAGAAGATGCAAAAGAGTATGTTTTGTTCTCTGCACTCTCTAGGGAAGTAACACCTGCAGAAGATACATGGCTCACTCATAGTGGTGCTTCAAAGCACATGATAGGTCAAAAGAAGACTCTTTCAAAACTTGAAGAGAATACCTCTCCACAGAAAGTATCCCTTCTAGATGACTATCAATATCCCATCAAGGGAGTTGGTGAAGCAAGTTACAACCTTGATTCTGGAACCCCATTGAAGATGAAGGAGATCTTATATGTACCAGGTTTGAAGAAGAAATTTCTCTTTATCTTAGCTTTGGATAAGAAAGGCTATAGGGTTGCATTCAGAGATAGGAAAGTACTAATGTGGCCCAAAGGAAAATCAATTGAAGATGCAATTGTTATTGGTGAAGAGGAAGGAGGTCTATACAAACTCAAGGTCCATCCAGAAGTTTCCCTTGTACATGAAGCCACTAGCCCAAATGAGCTATGGCATAGGAGGCTTGCACACATTAACTACAAAGCACTACGTCATGTGAGCAAGGTAGTTATAGGACTTCCAGAGTTAAAGATTGATCATGATGGCACATGCAAAGGATGTGCAAAATGGAAGAATATCAAGAACCCATTTCCAAAGAGTGAAACAAAGACTACGAGTACCTTGGAATTCATTCATTCAGATGTATGTGGACCAATGCCCTCCACATCTTTGAGTGTATATGAATACTATCTTACATTTATTGATGACTATTCAAGAAAGACCTGGATATACTTTCTAAAAGGAAAGAATGAAGTCTTTGGAAAGTTCAAGGTGTTCAAAGCCTTGATAGAAAATCATTCATAAAAGAAGATCAAATTACTCAAGACAGATAATGGCGGAGAATATACTTCAAAGGATTTTGAAGAATTTTGTAAAGAAGCTAGAATCAAGAGGGAACTAACCACTCCCTACAATCCTCAACAAAATGGTGTTGCGGAAAGAAAGAATAGAACTATTATGGAAGCAGTAAAGACAATGATACATGATCAAGACCTACCCATGTACCTACGGGATAAAGCAGCTAGGATAGCAGTCTATGTACAGAATAGACTATCTCATAGTGCTCTTGATTTCAAAACCCTAGAAGAAGTCTTCTCAAGAAAGAGACCTAAGGTAAGTCACTTCCAGGTATTTGGATGCCCAATATACATTCACATTCCAAAAGAAAAGAGGACCAAGCTAGATCCTTCTGGGAAGAAGGGAATATTTGTTGGATATTGTCAAGTATCCAAAGCATTCAGAATTTACATCCCAGGTTTCCATCATATGGAAATAAATAGGGATGTGACATTTGATGAAGAAGCAGCTCTCAAGAGATCTAGGAAGTGCTAGTATGAAGAAGTATATGAAGAAGATGCACCTTCCAGAATTGCAGAGGCTGTACCCAACCTTGAAGATGTAACACCTGAAGACCATGACATGTTAGAACCACAAGAACCCCCTATCACAAACATATCAAGAAAAAGAAGGCCGGCATGGGCAAGAGATATTATACTAGGAGTAGAAACGTATGGAGCTCCTGAAGGCTCCACCAGAGTGAGCAAGAAACCAAAGTCATTTTCCAACTATATGGCTTTGATGTGTCATCTAGTAGATCAAGAACCCACTAGTTATGAAGAGGCATCTCATAAGAAAGAGTGGGTAGAGGCAATAGCTGAGGAGTACGATTCAATAATGAAGAATGATGTTTGGGATATAGTTCCCAAACCTAAAGACAAAAGTGTGGTATCCTCCAAATGGATATACAAAATAAAGCATGCTGCGGATGGTAGCAATGAAAAATATAAGGCAAGGTTTGTAGCCAAAGGATTCTCTTAGAAGGAGGGAATTGAATATGAAGAGACATTTGCACTAGTTGCGAGGTACACTTCCATTAGAACCATCATGGCACTTGCATCCATGATGAAGTGGAAATTACACCATATGGATGTAAAGACAGCCTTCCTGAATGATGTGATTTAGGAAGAAGTGTACATAGAACAACCACAAGTATTTGAGGTAGAAGATGGCATAACCCATGTGTGCAAACTAAAGAAGGCTTTGTATGGGTTGAAGCAAGCTCCCAGAGCTTGGTATGGAAGAATTGACAGTTTCTTGACAAGATTGGGATTTACCAAAAGTAAAGTTGATCCTAATATTTATCTCAAGGTTGTGGATAATGAACCTGTCATATTGTTGCTATATGTGGATGATCTATTTCTAACTAGAAATGGGAAACAGATTATCGAGTGTAAGAAGAAGCTCTCGTCAGAGTTTGAGATGAAAGATATCGGATTGATGCACTACTTCCTAGGTCTAGAAGTATGGAAAGGCCTAGAAGGAATCTTTCTCAACCAGGGTAAGTATGATGTGGAAATATTGAAAAGATTCGATATGTTGGAATGCAAATCCATAGCCACTCCCATGGATTCCAACTTGAAGTTGTTAGCTGATGACTCTTCAAAGTTAGTGGATATGACTCTATACAGATAGATTATTGGGTCATTAATGTATCTGACGAATACCAGACCAGGCGTATGCTTTGCGATGAACACCTTGAGTAAGTATCTAGTGGAAACTAGATGAGCTCACCTGATAGCTGCAAATCATGTGATGAGGTACCTAAAGGGTACGATAGATTTTGGTCTATGTTATCATGGAGATCATGACTTCAGATTGTATGGCTACACAAATATTGATTGGGCAGGAAGTGTATCAGACAGGAAGAGTAGATCAGGTGGATGTTATTATCTAGGATCTGCCATGATCTCATGGTTTAGCAAGAAGTAGTCAAGTGTGGCTCTCAGCACAGCTAAAGCGGAATATATAGCTTCTTGATCTGCTAGTTGTGAAGTAGTATGGCTTCAGAAGTTGTTATCAGGACTGTTTGAATTAGAGATGGACCCCACTGTGATCTTGTGTGACAACCAGAGTTGTATCAAGATGACAGAGAATCCAATATTCCATGATAAATCAAAGCACATAGAGATCCAGTATTTCTATATACGAGATATGGTGCAGAAAGGAGCTATCAAGCTCGAGTATGTGGGCACTCACGAACAAGTTGTTGATATATTGACCAAACCTCTATCTCGAGTAAAGTTTGAGTATTTCCGAGACAAGCTTGGTTTTGTTCAGAAGGACCCCCCTCGAAAGGGGGAGTGATATGGTTAATGATGATATTTTGATACTAGTATCAATGTGGATACCTGTATCGATGATGAGAATGCCTATATTGACGGTAAGGTCAATACTGAGGACACCTGTATTGATGAGGATACTGTATCGATAATGAGGATACCTGTGTTAATGAGGATACTATATAGATGATGTGGATACTATATCGATGATGTGGATACTTGTATCAATGATGAGGATACATGTATTTATGATGAGGTTACCTGTTCCAATGATGAGGTTGATGATGAGGTTATCTATTCTGACGATGAGGTCGATTTAGTGGTACTTAGACCTTGTCTAAGAGGACTATTGGGATTGCATCATCCTTGGACTCATGCCCTAAAGTGATAGGGATTGATCATCCCATAAGTGGATTAGGATTGCATCATCCTTGGACTTATGTACTAAACTGATAGGGATTGATCATCTCGTAAGTGGATCGGGATTGAATCATCCTTGGACTCATGTCCTAAAGTGATAAGGACTAATCATCTTGTAATTCGATTCGGGATTGCATCATCCCTAGACATGGTGAGGCGTGTTAAAGTAATAAGTATTAATCATCTTATAAGTTGATTCAGGATTGCATCGTCCCTAGACATGGTGAGGTGACTTAAAGTTATAAGGATTAATCATCATGTAAGTTGATTCAGGATTGCATCGTCCCTAGACATGGTGAGGTGTCTTAAAGTGATAAGGACTAATCATCTGTAAGCTGAATCAGGATTGCATCATCCCTAGACATGGCGAGGTGTCTTAAAGTCAGAAGGATTGATCATTATGTAAGTTGATCTGGATTACATCATCCATGAACATGAGAGATGTCTTAAATTGAAAGGAATTGATCATCTCGTAAGTGGATTAGGATTGTATCATCCTTGGAACTATGTCTTAAAGTAAGAGGGATTGATCATCCTGTAATAGGATCTTGTGCATTGCAGAGTATGATGCTATGTTGATGCTGCTGATCGAGAGGATCCAAATGTTGATCGTGATGATCTAGATGACGATGCTGTTGATCGTGATGGTATAGATGACGATGTTGTTGATTGTGATGGTCTAGATGATGATTCTGTTGATCGTGATGATCTAGATGACAATGATGCTGATCAGTAGATTCAGACGATGAGGATGTTGATCGGGTTATCCAGATGATGATGATGTTGTAGCTGATCAAGTGCTGCAGAAGATGAAAACTCAATACTGACGATGTTGATGTTCCATTATTGATTATGTTCCAATATCTGAATGAGTTACTGATGATGATGCATAAAGAAAGCTTCCAATTATTTATAGATGTATCATGTATCATGTAGTGGATGACTCCTTGCTCCTACAGATGTTGTTATAATATCCTTCTCGTTAAGGGGGAGTGTTAACACCTGATTTTTACACCTCATAAATATAAAGTGTGAAAGGAATAGGGTTAGAGAAACATACCTGATAAAGGCTTGAATCCCCAGTCTTCCTCCATGGTTGACGGCCAGAATAGGGGAAATTAATATGTAAAGGGATAAGAAGGAATACCCCATAAGAAATTCACAAAGAAGTATGGGAAGGAGCTTGCTAAGTGAATAAATAACCCCAAATCCTAAGTTCGACATCCTAAAGTATTATAAGGACTAAGTCTCGGCAAGAGAACTACCATGGATGCGAAGTGAAGCTAGATCCACGGTCCAACATCCATCTCATCGAGAAGCTGCGTGATGGATAACCAAAAAGGTGGTAGCGATGGGTGATACCGCTGGACAGATGGCAGCTGGAGGGCTCGTCGCAGGAAGAAAAGCGGTAAACAAGACCGTCATAAGGGCACACAATACCAAGGTAGTAGAGGCATAAATCAATCCACGGTGCGGAGAGTAGGTATCCTAGATCGAAGGTGTGGAGATGACAGAAGATGCACGAAAGAATGGACAGTGGGCCCCATCGTCGGGGAAAGGGTTGAACATTAAATGTTTCGCTTATCTCCACCATTGATGCAAAGTGGAATAAGATCTACGGTCCAAGATTGATCTCATTGAGAAGTAGCACGATAGATACCTAAGTAGGTGGTCACGGTGGAAGATACCGTTGGACAGGTGTCAACACCACAAGCGATCGCGGGAAAGGAAATTGGTATCTAAAACAACTCTGGGAAAACATCAATGATGCTCCGTGGACACGTGGTAGCAGTGGAATGACATAGAGGGGGTCCTTCCTGGGATCCGACGGAGGGTAGGAAAAAATTGTCACATCAGAGGATTAAATAAGGGTTTAGATCCGACGGTCGAAAATCACCTATGAAGAATTAGCGGCCGGGATCGTCGGACAAGTGGTGGATAAGACCGAGGGTTAAGTAAAGGAAGATTTGCTAGAAACAAGTAGGCCCTTTCGACCGAGACTTGTCAGTAAAGTAGATAATTCTATAGAACCATGGAAGAGGGTTCTGCCATGAGCACAAGTAGAGTTAAGAATGCCCTGGAAGATATAGATGGTAGTATTTTTGACACAGTTACTCAACTGCCCGTGATTGAGATAAAAAGAAGGATGAAAGGCCTACATGATGAAGGTACAGATGTACATAGGGATTTTCAGTTGTCTTTCATTTTGTTTTATCCAGACCAAATCATGTCGTTTCCCGAGTTCATCTCTTGGTGTGTATCCAACTATGAGGGATCTCAGAGAGTTATCATGAATAGCCGACAGAGTAAAATTGTCTATTCTATAGAACCTTCGGTGGTGCATCGATCGTTTGAGTTCCCTGTTTTTCTCCCACCTGAGTCTAAACAGTTCTCCGAAATAGCACTAGTAACCCTCTATCGTAAGAGTCCTCTCAAGAGTCGGAAATCCTTTTTGACCACTTGCCTAAAACCGGACCTGGATATTAAAGAAACCCCTTACCCAGTAGATGTTAGCCTGTTTAATACCAATACCCGATTGGTTCTATCATTACTTGCACAGTTTTTTGGTCTTGATAGTGATAGGGGGGTAACAGAAGTGCAATTAAGTTTGCTACATAGAATAAGCGTCGGCCCTCCCCTCGTCAGTTACGAGTTAGTCACTGGTCTCAGGTTCAAAATTTTTATAGCAGAAAGCATTAACGCCCAATTGGCGGCTTTCTTGAACACTAGATGTTTCCGATTTTAGGCCCATCTGATGAAGTTGGTTATGGACAGTAACCACAATTAGTTATGTTTCCCGCTGGAAGTTTATTCCAGTCACCTGGAAGACACCATGTTCAATTACATGAATTCTATGTTATCTGTGTTGTACAAATTATTTTTTGAAGAAGGGATGCCAAGAGTATTTCCTGAAATGAAAACCTTGTTGCAGTTGAAAAGGGAAGTAGCAGTAGGAGACTAGTTTTTATCCAGAGACTCTACAGTCATTTGGTTGTATGGGTTTACACACGAGCCTTACGTGCTACCGGCTAATTTGAAATCCAGAATTTTCTCTTTGGAATTTATCAGACAAAAGTTAATCTTGGAAGACGAGCTTTTTGCAAAATTCAGGAAAGGAACAGATTTGAAATTTCCTAGGGTCATTGTCCCATTCATCGTAAACAACAAAGAGGGTATTGCGGAAGTGCAGAAGTTGATGGAATAATTTGAGTTTGAAAAAGATGTGGTAGTAAGCTATGACCCTTGTCATATAATCTCTGACAGAAGGAAGTTGAATAACCAGAGCAGTTTCGAGCATAAAGAAATAGAAGGGTTATTGGCCGGAAGGAATTTGTTGCAGTACGAACCAAAAGACGAAACGGCCCCCGGCTTGCAAGGCGAGGAGCTCACTTTGTTGAAGGCAGCTATAGAAATGGGAGAAGTGCCTAAGATTGCCGAAGTGGGAGAGAAGAGGAATTTGCATGAAATCTTAGAAGAGTATGATGAAGAAAGAGGAAAGAGATGCAGAGTTGGGGACCAGGAATTGGCCCAAACACAAGCCGTCGCGACTATTTCAATGGAAGCTGAAGATAATAGAGAAAAAAAAAATCCAATTTCTAGTGTAGAGGTAGTGGAGTACAATTTCCAAGAAGCTCAGGCAAGTGGGGATACAAGTAATTTCTCTTCAAGAGAGAATATGTTTGAGAAATATGCATAGGACAAGCAGGCCTCAGCTCAGCAGATATATGACCTGTTACCAAAGGCTCGAAATTTTTCGAAATCAGGCGTCTCCCTAGTAGCCAGCCGAAATGTGAAGGAAGGTACTCTAAATGTGGCAGTGGCTACCTCAAGTAAACTGACCGAGGTAACGTATGATTTAACAAAAATATCGGCTCCCGATAACGTCCAGATGCATAAGTAGCTAGGGGATGTTATTTATGAAGATTACATACAGGCAAAGCTGAAAGTAGATAAGTTTTGAGAAATAATCAGTAAAATGGAAACTCAGTTGAGACAAGAAAGACAGGAGAACAAAGCGCACCAGTAGCAAATCAGGAAAATTCAATTATATCTGGTTACTAGTGATGGTAGCGGTAAAGCTACTAAGAAATTGTTGACAGAAAAGGAAAACCTGATCCAAACATTATAGAAGAAATCCAAAGTCTCAAATACCTAGTTGATCCAAACTCCTGAAGTGACTAAGTTGGAATAGGAGAAAGAAGCCTTAGTCAAGGAACTCAGTGAAAGCCGGGCTAAATTGCTAAAGTTGACTGAGAAAAGGAAGATTGGGAAAAGGATAAAGTAAGTTTGGAGGAACAGATTGAAGACTTGAAAGATAACTTGACCATTTTGAGCATGCGGCCTACCCAGGAAAATCAGGAGAAGGATAAAAATGATACTAATAGCCTCTCATGAGCTATGTCTCAAGTTAGTCTCAAGGAAGTAGAGATCAAAGAACTGAAGGAAAGAACTTCGAATCTAGAAGAACAGAACATGCATATGGAAGAAGAAGTGAAAAAAATTGCAGAAAGAGAATAAAGGGCTGATAGTAACAAATCACCGATTTTTCTCCTAAGTAACTGGGTATATCCCTATGCAGATGGGAAAAGATCTAATCTGGGACGAGATTATAGAGATCGCTACAAATCTCAGACCATACTTAATCTCCTTGAACACTCGGGAGAGAGCGATAAAGAAAGCTTTGAAGAGTTGTGCATTAACCAGATGAAACTTGCAACTCAGACCTAAGGAAATAACTCGAGACGCCATAGAATTCTTGAAACCTTAGTCCGAAGAACAATTGAGTGCTCTGGGTATAAAAAACAGAGTGGTTTCTATCGCTCGGGCATGGAGGATGCTAGGTAAGTTTTCCCTCGTAGAAGAGCTTGAGGACCGATGTGCATCGATGAACTAGCAAATTGCAGAGATAAAGAAAAGGTTCGAGAAAATATTCCAGAAAGGGTTGCCTTCTCTTTGGAACTAAAGCAATGAACTCATCCTACATAATGATTACAAAAACCTGCTGTGTGCCAGAAAGATGGATCATGAAAAATTCCAGATGGTGAGCCGGATCCTCACGGGAAAAATACTGCTGGAAAAGCTTGCACCTGATTTCGAGATCTTGAGCCGGCTAAGAAGTTTGAGTGAGGGAGCTTTCATATTTTCAAATGAAGAAAGTGTGGAGCTAAAAGTATTGGTGAAAGAGATGGCATCGCATGAGAGAATCACGGCTGACCAGTGGGGTTATGTGGAGAATTATGGGAGAATGAAACATTCACTTTAGAATCTTTAGTAGTGGTTATTTTATCTTTTATTTTCGAAGGGGTTGATGTTATGAGCAAAAGACTTCTAAGACATTCCTATTTTTGAAAAGTAATTTGTAATATTTTTTGAGGCGGCTAAATGAATAGCCAGCTGGAACTTTTATGCTTACTATGTTTACTTTACTATGATGTTAATTTCATTCGGTAATAATACCGACAGATGTAAAACAATAGTTAGGACAGCTCTACCTATTTTTTGTTTGAAAACAGTTATGGAAAACCAATTTTGATGAGATGGCATATGGTTGTAACTATTTTCTGTTCAGAAAGGGCCGAGCCTAGAGATCGAGGACAATTATATATACATTTGTAATCGAGGACATAAGGGCTGGAAATCTTATGAAAAAACTATTTGTGTTTTTGATGATCAGTTTGTAAGACTTTTTTCTTTGAGTTGTTTAATAGAAATTGCAGAGCTGAAGCCTGTGTTTTTACAAGGATTCTTGTGTAATCGGTCTGGTAGTCTGTATCTTTCTTTTTGCATGTGCAAATGTGGTTCTTCTCTTTGTTATTCCATTCTATGTTATTTCCTTTCATGCTTGGATCAGGGTAACAGTTAGGTAGAATTCATAGAGATTATGCTCTGCTTAGCTTATTCCAAGTATTTCACAAAATATATTCTGCTAAAGTCGATGTAGGATTCATCCTTGATATATTCCTTACATTGATGGACTGTTTCTTTTCTCTTATCTTCCACAAATTAAATCTCTTTGACTACTAGCTGCTTGCTACCTTGCCCTTGTGAATGTGTCTGCAAAATCTTTGTGAATATTGTTTTCAGAACTTGTTAAATGTGACTCCATTGTCGAGATGAAATTCGTGTGTTTTCAACCAAACATTTCATGAATCCTTTTGTTTCCTAAAAATGAAATCTGATCTTCTGTATAATTGTTGTAATTGAATATCTTTGCCATGAATGTTGGTGTTCCTTTTTCATTATTGACAATATTGATTATTCCAGTCCTTTCACGAGATAATAGAGAGAGCCGTCTCTGTTTATCTTTGATCAGAAGCGTAAACCAAAAATTGGTTAGTAGTTACCCAAGATTACCCTCTTTCATCCTTGGGGGTCAATTTTTGTGTTAACAAATTGGCATCATTGTCGGGGAAGAGATTGTTTCATAGTCCCTGGAAGAACGACATATATGTCTGAATTTCAAAGAATAAGAGAAATCCCCGTGGGAAAACAGAGGGTTCCGCAGTTTCAGGAAGGTTGAATAATTTTTGTCCGCGCGACTCCACTTACCAAGATTAGACAATTTAAGAAGACTCCACTAGAGAAAGATCAGTACACCAAAGCATACTATTGAATAAATTCCAAAGGCATCCTAGCCTCAAGAAAGATCCATACGAGAGGTAACCCTTTCCCTGAAATCCTGGTAGGAGTAGACAACCCTGAAAGTTTACTCAGACAGAAAACTGTGAAAGATCGGGCTAGTGCTCCTAGCATCGAGACTATTTATTTTTTAGAAGATACATCCACCTTTCAGAGATTGGATTTAGAGATTGATATTAGCAAACCATTTCCAAGAACCAAATATGAACCATACCTAATCCTGGGCGAAGGAACTCTAAATAATCTTGAATCATATCTTTTAGACCTTGTGTGGTTGGATTTTAAAAGCCTTTCCAAAGCCAAAGTAAATAAGCCAATTTCTCAGATCCCCCAAGCCCACATCACAGCCCCAATCAGTAATCCTACTCAGAATATTCCCCCACAGACAGTCCCAGTCTGTAACCCTGCTCCAAATCCACCTAGACCCATGGCTGTCAGATATGTGCCTTTGGTCCTGCCTGCTGCCTTAAACGACCTCCCTCAGAATTACGCCCAGAGAATTGTCTGTTATAATGGAGAGGGAGATTGGTCATCCAAACAACATGTTGATAGATTCGAATATTTGTTAGACCTGGAGGAAGTGGACCACGATGATGCTAAAATGAGATTGTTTTCTCAAAGCCTATTTGGAGAACCTAAGAAATGGTTCAGGCAGCTACCTAATGCATCCATGGCCGATTTTGCAGCTTTTAAAGTATTGTTTCTAGAAAGATGGGAAACCATGGGAAGTCTTGCTACAGTCTTATCCCAGTATAATCATTTAAAGAAAGGCGGGTTTGAATCAGTCCATGAGTTTTCTGCTAGATTCATGAAAGCCTACAATTCTATTCCTGATGATCTAAAACCTTCGGTAGGCATTGCAAAGCACCACTATGCATATGCCTTTGATGGAGATTTCTCGTGCACATTGAGAGAAAGAAAATCCTCCTCACTGCCTACCATGCTGAAGGATGCCTTGGAGGTGGAGGCTAACATGATGGCTTCTGGGAAAATGAAGGGAAAAATGGAAGCAGACAAGAAGAAGTAAGAAAACCAAGCCTCTTCTAGTGATGCTGAATTCGATACCATGATGAGAACTATAGTGAAATTGTTGGATAGGTTAGCCATAGAGAATAAGCCTCCTGCTAGGAAACAACCCAAAAATCAAATAAGGAGCCCTAATTTTAGAAGGCCACCCCCACCAAGAAATCCATGAAACCAAGAAGATCATCAGATAAGACCTCCTTTCCCTGAGAATTTGGTAGATGAAGAAGGACCTAAAAACCCTGCTGCTGACCAGATACATCTCTTTGATACCCTTGAACACACAATCCATTTGACTAAGAAGGAGCACGATTTTTTCACCAAGGGGAGTGTTGATAAGGCCGCAGAGTTCGATTCTGAACAATATCAAATGGGCTACATGAATGCTATGGATGAAATCCAAAGAAAAATGAGGTTGAGAAACAGAGAAATACCAATAACTAAAGGGAATTTTGCCCAGAGTCAGTCCCCTAAGACTTAACAGAATACAGATAAACTAAAGGAGAAACATCCAGTGGATCCTATACATAAAGTTTCAGAAGATGGAAGGCAGCATTCTAAAGAGGGTAGGCAACCAGAAGTAACCGAAATAGGGAAGCCAACCCGAATATTTAGCTTGAAGGATGAACTGTCAAAGGTAAAGATCTCTATTCCCCTGAATGAACTATTAAGAGTTAATGAATATAGGGAAGAGATAAATAGCCTAGTAAAGGGGCAGGCTGGAAATACACAATAATCTTCGGTTCCAAAATGGAGGAACCAGATGATGAAGAAGTCCCTCTGTTCTATTTGAGCCTGAATATCCACAACAAGTTACTACAAAATGCCCTGATAGATTCTAGAGCTTCGCATAACTTGATGCCAAAGTCGGTAGTAGACTTATTAGGGTTAGAGGTCACTAGACCCTACAAAGACCTATATTCTTTTGATTCCAGAAGGGTACCCTATTTGGGGCTGATTAAAGACGTGGTGGTAACCCTCGCCCATATTCCAGCGAAGAGTGTCATGATGGACATATTTGTAGCTGATCTATCTGCTAAGTTTGGGATGTTGTTATCAAGATCATGGGTAAAGAAGCTAAAGGGAACCATGCAGATGGATTTATCTTATGCTACTATACCACTATTCAGAAGAAATAGGGAGTTATACAGAGAAAAAAGGATGGCTTATGTAGTCAGCAGTGATGACAACCCTGAGAATCACCCTATTTTCACTGTGGACACATACATGGGTTCCTCCATCCTTTTTAATGATGGTCCACATGTTGATACTAGAGCCCAGTTTTTTCATGAAGTAGAAGAAGAAAAAGAGTTTGCAGCAAGGCATGAAGCATCAGAGAGGTGGAAAAATGAAGAAGGATTGTGGAAGATGTACTTTGATGGTTCACTAAACAAAACTGGAGCTGGGGCTGGGGTTTGGATCATACCTCCAGACCAAGAATCTAGGGCCCTATACTATAAATTGACTTTTGAATGCACAAACAATGTGGCTGAATATGAAGCTCTACTATTAGGACTGAGAGCTATGAAAGACCTGGGATCCAGGAGAGTACATGTATTTGGAGATTCGGAACTGGTGGTGAACCAGGTAAACGATAGTTATCAGGAAAAGCACCCCAGGATGAGAGCTTATAGAAATGAAGTCTGGGACATGTTTGGAAATCTTTTTGTCGAACATAAGATCTGGGAAATCCCAAGATGTGATAATCAAGTGGATGACTCCTTGGACAATACTGCAGGTGGTTTTAAAACACCCATTTTTTCCCAAGAAAAATACGAGGTCAAAGTGATAAACAGACCATCCATCCCAGACAATTCTAAGTATTGGCAAGTGTTTGAAGATGACCTACAAATTAGGATATTTCTAGAACTATCTCATGAGTTTGCTAATGTTCAGATCGATACAGAGAATGAGAATGTAGAAGTTCTAGTGGACCAAGAGTAGTCAGAAAGGGATAAGAAAGGAAATAGGGGTTGGAAGAACACTCTAGGAGCAAAGACATTGTCGAGATAAAAAGAAACTATATTCCCAAAGGACTGATACCTCTAGAAAATATCTTTGACCAAGACGATGTGGCAAAGAATCCCAAATTTGAACCTCCCAAGGATACAGTAGAAGATAAAAATTTAGGTTCTGTTGGGAAACCTCGAATGGTAAAGTTGTCTAAAAAATTGGAGACCAGGAGGAAAAAGCAGTATGTTGATCTGATGAAAAAATATGTTGTTGCTTTCGCCTGTATCTATGAAGAGTTAAATAAATATGATACTTCAATAATCTAGCATTCCATCCCCATTCAACTTGGAGAAAAACCTTTCAAACAGAAGTTGAGAAGAATAAATACCAGGTTGGTACCGGTGGTAGTAAAGGAGATCAAGAGGCTATTCAATGCGAAAATTATTGTCACTTTGAGATTCCCTCAAAAGGTGGCTAACCTAGTTCCTGTAAGAAAAAGGAATGCAGAAATTAGAATCTGTATAGACCTCAGAAATTTGAACAGAGCATCCTAAAAGGACAATTACCCTCTGCCCAAAATGGAGCACATCCTGCAGAAGGTAGTAAGGGCAGAAAGGATTTCTACAATGGATGGTTTCTTAGGGTATAATCAGATCAAACTCAGTGCAGAAGATCAAAAAAAGACTTCTTTCACCACTCCATGGGGTACTTTCATGTATGCTAAGATGCCTTTTGGATTGATGAACACTGGAGCTACTTTCCAGAGAGCAATGGACATCGCCTTTGCTGAAGAGAAAGATAAGTTTCTGGTGGTGTACATGGATGATATAACAGTATATTCAAAGTATGATGATGAGCACCCCAAACACCTAGAACATGTTCTTAAGAAGTGCATAAAATATGGTATCTCCCTCAACCCAAAGAAATCCCACTTTGCTTTAGAAGAGTCTAAGATCCTGGGGCATATTATTTCTAAGGGAGGTATTAAGATTGATCCTGAGAGGGTTAGTGCGATCCAGAAAGTTGGAGAACCCAGAAGTAAAAAGGAGGTGCAATATTTTATTGGACAAGTGGGTTTTTTGAGAAGGTGCATACCTAGCTTTGCTGAGATTATGATGAGCATTACCAATATGCTGAGAAAGGAAAACCAGATAAGGTGGACGAAGGAAACAAGAGACATTTTCAAAAGAATAAAAAATGCTATTTCCGAGGCCCCTATATTAGCAAGCCCTGATTTTTCTAAAGATTTACTGATTTTTTCTTATGCTTCTGAGCATACAGTAGAAGGAGTGTTGCTGCTGAAGAATGATCAAAATGTCGAACAACCAATTGCTTTTTTCAGCAGAGTATTGAGAGATGCAGAATTAAAATACTATATCATGGAGAAACAGGCTTATGCTTTAATCAAGTCATTGAAATATTTCAGGGTCTATATTCTCGATTCACACATCATTGCCCATGTCCCAAACAGTGCAGTAAAATGCATCCTCACCCAGGCTGATCTAGAAGGAAGAAGAGCAAAATGGATTGTTGTGATGCTAGAATATGACCTGTAAATAAAGCATACCAAACTAATAAAGGGGCAAGGGTTAGCAAAATTGATGACCAAAGCTAACTATGACTCTTTGCAACTAATATTTTTGTAAGACTCTTTATGCCAGCTAAACGTAGGATTACAAATAATGTCCGAATTTCTCGCATCTCCTTGGTACTCTGACAGTGTTTATGTATTGCAAAATTTACAAGCTCCAACAGGATTAAGTAAGAGCAGGGCCAGAGCTGTAAAATTAAAGGCCGCAAAATACTGTATCATGAATCAATTCTTGTACTGGAAGGATCCTGGAGGCGTACTACTAAATTTCCTGTTAGAGGACGAAGCCAAACATACTAAGAGGGAATTTCATTAGGGGGATTGTGGTGGTCACCATTCTTGGAAGTTCATAATGAACAAGATCTTGAGGGCTAGTGTCTATTGGCCCACCATGTTCACAGATGTGTATAAAGAAATAGTAACCTATCACCAATGTCAAATTTTTGAAGGAAAGAGGAAAGTCGTATAACTACCTCTTCACCCAGTCATAGTAGAAGCTCCTTTTCAACAATGGGGACTGGATTTCATTGGGGAGATAAACCCTAACTCTTCTAGGAAGCACAGGTGGATATTGACCGCCACAGATTACTTCACAAAGTGGATAGAAGGTATACCTACCAGGAATGCAACAGAAAAATGTTATTATGGACTTTTTGGAGGATAATATCCTATCTAGGTTTGGTTTCCCCAAAAGGATCGTGACTGATAATGCACCTGCATTCTGTTCTAAGAATATGGTTAATTTCTGCCACAAATATCATATCAGTCTGAACCACTCTACGGCCTACTACCCCCAAGGAAACGGTCTGGCAGAATTCTCAAATAAAAGCTTAGTAAATATCATAAAGAGATTATTGGAAGAGAATAAGAGGGCATGACACACTAAGCTGAAGTATGCCCTCTGGGCTGATAGAATAAGCACTAAAAGGGCCATTGGAATGTCTCCATTCTAGTTGGTGTATGGAGCTGAAGTGGTTTTTCCAGCTTCTTTGGGGGTACCAGTTATGAGGTTGCTGCAAGGTTTAGAAGAAGAACCGAATCATATGTAAAGGAGAGTGAACCAAATAATTGAGTTAAATGAATTAAGAACTAAAGCCTATGACAGAGTATAAGGACACCAAGAAAAGATGAAAGAGACATTTGAGAAGAAGACCAAGGAAGATAAATTTCAGGGGAATGACATGGTTCTGAAATGGGACTTCCCAAGAGAAGACATACATGATAAATTTGACCACATGTGGATGGGTCCATACATCATTGCTGCACCCAAAGGAACCAACTCTTTTATGCTGGAAGAACAAGATGGGTCTGCCTGGTTGGGAGGACCAGTCAATGGAATATTTTTAAACCATTATCTGTCCTAGACGAGCTAGGTAATTCATGTACCATAACTTATACATACTTTTTTTTTTCTTTTTTTAGTTGTTTGAAGGTTTAATGGCGAACCAGAAGACTTGAAGCCCGAAGTGAAGGCCCTAAGGTCTGAAAGGGGAGGCCATGCAATTTTTGTTGTCTTTTTTGTTTTTCTTTAAGTATTCTACCTGGAGGCAAAGGAGAGCGCAGTTCCCAGCATCAGGTTCTGAGAGAAGTTTTCAGACTAAGGCCACAAGGAAAACTGCCCAATGGATCAGGCACTTAGTCTAAGGAGTTCTTTGCTACCTCCCAGGGAGGATAGCATCCCCGAGTTGGAGCCAGTTATTAACACCTGATTTTAACACCTCATAAATATCAAGTGTGAAAGGAATAGGGTTAGAGAAACATACCTGATAAAGGCTTGAAGCCCTAGTCTTCCTCCATGGTTGAGGGCTAGAATAGGGGAAATTAATATGTAAAGGGCTAAGAAGGAATACCCCATAAGAAATTCACAAAGAAGTATGGGAAGGAGCTTGCTAAGCAAATAAATAACCCCAAATCCTAAGTCCGACATCCTAAAGTATTATAAGGACTAAGTCTTGGAAAGAGAACTGCCATGGATGCGACGCGAAGCCAGATCCACGGTCCAAGATCCATCTCGTCAAGAAGCTGCATGATGGATAACCAAAAAGGTGGTAGCGATGGGTGATACCACTGGAAAAATGGCAGCTGGAGGGCTTGTCACCGGAAGAAAAGTGGTAAACAAAACCGTCATAATGGAACGAGATACCAAGGTAGTAGAGGCATAAAGCAATCCATGGTGCAGAGATTAGGTAGCCCAGATCGACGGTGCAGAGATGAAAGAAGATGCACGAAAGAACGGACGGTGGGCCCCGTCGTCGGGGAAAGGGTTGAACATTAAATGTTTCACTTATCTCCACCATAGATGCAAAGTGGAATAAGATCTATGGTCCAAGATGTATCTCATCGAGAAGTAGCATGATAGGTACCTAAGACGGTGGTCGGGATGGAAGATACCGTTGGATAGGTGTTAACGCCATAGGCGATCGCGGGGAAGGAAAGTGGTATCTAAAACCACTCTAGGAAAACATCGATGATGCTCTATGGACACGTGGTAGCAGTGGAATGACATAGAGTGGGTCCTACCTAGGATCCGACGGAGGGAAAGCAAAAATAGTCACATCAGGGGATTAAATAAGGGTTTAGATCACCTGTGAAGAATCAACGGCCAGGATCATCGGGAAAGTGGCGGATAAGACCGAGGGTTAAGTAAAGGAAGATTTATATATAAAATCCTCAGTGGATGTAGTACGAATTTGTTTATTTGGAAAACTATCAAGGTCTGGAAGCTTCTCGGCAGGTGGGAGACGACGAGGGTGACGGGGCTTTCGACAGGAGCATTCCAGAAGATTTGCTAGCAACAGGTAGGACCTTCTGACTAAGACTTGTCAGTAAACTAGATAATTCAGTAGAACCATGGAAGAGGGTTCCGTCGTGAGCACAAGTAGAGTTAAGAATGCCCTGGAATATAGGGATGGTAGTATTTTTGACACAATTACTCAACTTCTTGTGATTGAGATAAAAAGAAGCCTGAAAGACTTGCGGGATGAAGGTACACATGTACATAGGGTTTTTCAGTCGTCTTTCATTTTGTTTTTTCAAGACCATATCACATCATTTCCTGAGTTCATCTCTTGGTGTGTTTACAACTATGAGGGATCTCAAAGAGTTATCATGAATAGCCGACAGAGTAAAATTGTTTGTTCTATAGAACCTTCAGTGGTGCGTCAGTCGTTTCAAGTCCCTGGTTTTCTCCCACCCGAGTCTGAAGATTTCTCCGAAATAGCACTAGTAACCCTCTATCGTAAGAGTCCTCCCGAGAGTTGGCAAGCCTTTTTGACCACTTGCCTAAAACCGGACCTAGAAATTGAAGAAACCCATTACCTAGTAGATGTTAGCCTGTTTAATACCAATACCCAATTGGTTCTGTCATTACTTGCACAGTTTTTTGTTCTTGATAGTGACAGGGGGCTGGAGGAAGTGCAATTAAGTTTTCTATATAGAATAAGCGTCGGATCACCCCTGGTCAGTTGTGAGTTAGTCCCTGGTCTCAGGTTTGAAAATTTTATAGCAGAAAGCATTAACGCCCAATTGGCGGCTTTCCTGAACACTAGATGTTTCTGATTTCAGGCCCATCTGATGAAGTTGGTTGTGGACAGTAACCACAATGAGTTACATTTCCTGCTGGAAGTTTATACCGGTCACCTGGAAGACACCATGTTCAATTACATGAATTCTATGCTATCTGTGTTGTACAAATTATTTTTCAAAGAAGGGATGCCAAGAGTATTGCCTGAAATGAAAACATTGTTGCAGTTGAAAAGGGAAGTAGCAGTAGGAGACTAGTTTTTATCCAGAGACTCCACAGTCGTCCGGCTGTATGGGTTTACACACGAGCCTTACGTGCTACCTCCTTTTTTGACATCCAGAATTTTCTCTTTGGAATTTATCAGACAAAAGTTAATCTTGGAAGACGACGTTTTTGAAAAATTTAGGAAAGGAACAGATTTGAAATTTCCTTGGGTCGTTGGCCCATTCATCATAAACAACAAAGAGGGTATTGCGGAAGTGCAGAATTTGATGGAAGAATTTGAGTTTGAAAAAGATGTGGCAGCAAGTTATGACCCTTGTCATATAATCTCTGACAGAAGGAAGTTGAATAACTAGAGCGGTTGATACAAACCATTACACCAAAATTCCGAGGTGTTAGTGAAGGCCGTCCACTAGGATCTTAACATCCCACCATGCTCCACAATCCAGACTCTGGGCTGGATGTACGTCCGTACGGTGGTGTCCCCTTTGCGCCATACGAGCCCCGGGCGAACACTACAATGCCGACGTTTCCACCCGCTCTGTGACTTGAACCTAGGTGGAGGATTTGATACCAAATGATACAAACCGTTACACCAAAAACCCGAGGTGTTAGTGAAGGTCGTCCACTAGGATCTTAACAACGGTTTCGAGCATAAAGAAATAGAAGGGTTATCGGCCAAATGGAATTTGTTGCAGTGCGAACAAGAAGCAGAAACGACCCTCGGCTTGCAAGGTGAGGGGATTGATTTGTTGAAGGCATCTATAAAAATTGAAGAAGTGCCTAAGACTTCCAAAGTGGGAGAGAAGAGGAATTTGCATTAAATCTTAGAAGAGTATGATGAAGAAAGAGGAAAGAGATGTAGAGTTGGGGACGAGGAATTGGCCCAAACACAAGCTGTCACGACTATTTCAATGGAAGCTGAAGATAATAGAGAAGAAGAAAATCCAATTTCCAATGTTCATGTAGTGGAGTACAATTTGCAAGAAGCTCAGGAAAGTGGCGATACAAGTAAGTTCTCTTCACGAGAGAAGATGTTTGAGAAATATGCACAGGACAAGCAGGCCTTGGCTCAGCAAATATATGACCTGTTACCAACGACTCAAAATTTGTCGAAATCAGGCATCTCCCTAGTAGCCAGCCAAAATGTTAAGGCGGGTACTCTAAATCTGGTGGTGGCTACCTCGAGTAAATTGACTGAGGTAACATATGATTTAACAAAAATATCGGCTTTTGATAAGGTCTAGATGCATAAGCAACTAGGGGACGTTATTTATGAAGATTACATAAAGGCGAAGCTGAAAGTGGATAAGTTTGGAGAAATAATTAGTAAAATGGACACTCAGTTGAGACAAGAAAGACAGGAGAACAAAGCGCACCAGCAGCCCCTCAGGAAAATACAATTAGATCTGGTTGCTAGTGATGGTAGCGCTAAAGCTACTAAGAAATTGTTGACATGAAATGAAAACCTGATCCAAACATTACAGAAGGAATTCAAAGTCTCAAATACCCAGTTGATCCAAACTCGTGAAGTGACTAAGTTGGAACAGGAGAAAGAAGCCTTAATCAAAGAACTTAGTGAAATCCGGGCTGAACTGCTAAAGTTGACTGAGAAAAATGCAGATTGGGAAAAGGAGAAAGTAAGTTTGGAGCAACAGATTGAAGACTTGAAAGATAACTTGCCCATTTTGAGCACGCGCCATACCCAGGAAAATCAGGAGAAGGAGAAAAATTATACTGATAGCCTCTCGCGGGCTATGTCTTAGGTTAGTCTCAAGGAAGTAGAGATCAAAGAACTGAAGGAAAGGACTTCGAAGCTAGAAGAACAAAACATGCATATGGAAGAAGAAGCGAAAAAATTGGAGAAAGAGAATAAAGGGCTGATAGTAACAAATCATTGATTTGTCTCCCAAGTAACCAGGTATATCCCTATGCAGTGTTAAATTTTCAGAATTTACTTCAATCTGATCTAGGATCTTAACTGAGATAACAACATGTACAGCATATCTACAGCATATCAATCATGGAGACAATAATGCAAGCACACAAGAGACACAAAGATTTACTTGGGGAAAACCATAATGGTGAAAAACCCCAATAACTTCCTCAGAGATAGATAGAGAAATGATACAACCAACCATAAGAGATAGACACAACCTAGCAGCATATCCTCCTCCTCCATAAGTGCGCCACTCCTCCTTGAGTGCATGTGTGAGAAGTGAGTGAGTAAATAGAGTGCCTCCCGCACTCTATTTATACTTGACTTGACTTGCCTTTTTACCTAACTCATGTAGGCTCGAACTTAACCACATAACATAATGCTGAGTGGGCCGACCCCCAATAGGGTGGTCTAATAACCCTTTGACCCACATGACTTATACAGGGCCGACCCCAAACAAGGTGGTCTAATAACCCATCAAGTATAAGTTACGACACTTACAATATAAATGACGACACTTCCTTATAGAGGAATAATACCATCTCTATAGGAATACAATATACATATATGTGAAATACATTCCGAAGTTACATATACATCAACACTCCCTCTTAACTAGGAAGGTATTTCTCAGCACAGTTCTTCTAGCACAAGTCATCTTCTCTGGATCATCGTCACTGTATAATCGTCATTGAGTCATCATCATCGTCACTGCTGCTGCTATCTCAATCAATCTCTGAATCTACTCGTCATAGGAAGTTCTACAGAGCCAGTCCTTTTTCATACTGGATGTAGGCCCACCACCTGCAGGTCTTCATCATCACTGGCCATACTGTGGAATCCTCAGGACTATTACGTGCGTCACAAAACCTGGCTACAACATCCCAGGCTATTACGAGCACACAGCTCTACCTGTAGGATCTCCCAGGAGCACATTACATGTGACCCATCACAAAACCTGGTTGAAGCATCCCAGGCTATTACGAGCACTCAGCTCTACCTGTCGGATCTGCCAGGAGCACATTACATGTGATCTCACCACAAAACCTGGATGAAGCATCTGAGGCCTTTTTCATCCTGTCCAGATCTCCCAGGAGTAAATTACATGTGGTCATGGAAAAACCTGGCTGAAGCATCTGAGGCCCTTTTCATCCTGTCCAGATCTCCCAGGAGCAAATTACATGCCATAGGACAAAACCTCGCAAGAGCATCTGCCAGATATCCCAGGGCACCGAATCACATGCCATATGCAAAACCTCGAAAGACTATCTGCATATCTCCCAGGGCACAAATTACATGTCCTCCCTGCACAACCTGATCCACGGCCATAAAGTATCATCTGATACTCATCAAACATCATCCTGATGTACACATGATCAACCTGATCATCATCACTGCAACATCCTGCTGCATGTCATCTGGAGAAGCTCGTCATCCACGATCATCCAAGTATCCACCTGATACATACATAGATACATGATCCACACAATGTATCCATCAGCATACATGATCTACCTGATCATAAAAGGATACATGATCCACACAATGTATCCATCAACATACATGATCTGCATAATCATATAAAGATACATGATCCACACAATGTATCCATCAGCATCCAACATGATGCGTTCATACAAAGATACACATGATCCATCCGATCATATCCAGCATCCAACATGATGCATATACAAAATACATACACATGATCCAACCGATCATATCCAGCATCCAACATGATGCATACATACATACATATAATGATCCAACTGATCATATCCAGCATCCAACATGATGCATACATACATACATATAATGATCCAACTGATCATATCCAGCATCCAACATGATGCATACATACATACATATAATGATCCAACTGATCATATCAACATCCAATATGATGCATACACAAAATACATATAATGATCCAACTGATCATATCCAAGTAGAAACCAGAACATCCTACTGATGTTCATAATCCAGCGCTTACATCCACAGCCATGTGAAGGATCCCCCTTCCAACATGCTTGGAATGGCTTCAGCAAATGTGTCCATCACTTCTTCCTCGAAGTGTCCTCGATCTGAAGCACACCAAGCCTCTCTCTGAAGTACTCAAACTTCACCCTGGCTAGTGGCTTCGTCAGCACATCTGCAATATGCTCATCCGTCGCAACATATAGGAGCTTCACAGCTCCTCTCTGCACCATATCCCTGATATAGTGATATTTGATCTCTATGTGTTTCGACCTGTCATGAAACACTGGCTTCTCGGATAGCTTCACACAACTCTGGTTATCACAGAAGATACCAGTAGCCTCCAACGGGAGATCAAATAACTCAGATAGTAGCTTCCGTAGCCATACTACCTCACAACTAGCTGAACAGGCTGCAACATACTCTGCCTCAGCTGTACTCAGTGCTACGCAGGACTGCTTCCTGCTAAACCAAGAGATCACACCTGATCCCATACTGAAGCAACACCCAGATGTGCTCTTCCTATCTGCAGCACTGCCAGCCCAATCTGAATCAACATAACCCTGTAGGTTAAACTTTTGATTTGCTTCATACTTGAGCCCATAATCCACTGTACCCTTCAGGTACCTCAGAACATGCTTTACAGCAACCAGGTGAACACTCCTCGGATCCGTCAGGAACTGGCTCAATGTGTTCACAGCAAAGCAAATGTCTGGTCTCGTGTTCGTCAGGTACATCAAGGACCCAATCATTTGATGATACATAGAGACATCAACTGGCTCAGATGAAGCATCACATAGAAGCTTTAGATTCGATGCCATCGGTGTGGCCATGGCCTTGCAATCCATCATCGCGAATCTCTTCAGGATATCTACTGTGTACTTCCCTTGACCAAGGAAGATCCCACCTGCACTCTGCCACACCTCCATACCTAGGAAATAGTGCATCATTCCCAAATCTTTCATATCGAATTCAGCTGCAAGCTTCCTCTTAGTATCTGCAATCAGTCTGTCATCTCCTATCACAAATAGGTCATCCACATACAGTAGTAGAATCACAGGATTCCCTTCCTCAACCTTGTAGTAAAGGTTGGAATCCGCTTTACTCTTGGTAAATCCCAAACTGGATAGAAAGTTGTCTATCCTACCATACCAAGTTCTGCACACATATATGACTACACCATGTTGTCTTGAAATCCATCTGGTGCATCTTCTATTTCATCACTTTTATATTTCTTAATGCTGCCATTTGCAACGTGCTTGATCTGATAGTTCCATTTGGAAGTCATAACAAACTTCCCTTCACGTCTTGGGACTACATCCCAAATATCATTCTTCATGATCGACGGATCATGGCATTCTATTTCTTCATCCCAGATCCTGGGAACTTCAATATCTTCAATAAATATCTTTGTTGCTGGAACAAATGTTGTAGTCCTTTTGTAGGTGAAGATATGCGGTCTTTCCTACAAAACAGGTTAAATTGCATGATTAGAAACATCTCATAGTTTTCAGAACAAATTCTTACACATAAAGAAATATGTCATACAGTCATGCAATTATCTTAGCCAATGCTTCAATACAACATTTATCCATATTCCGTAACTTTCTAGATGCCTTCCAATCTCTACCAGAACATTGTTAAGAGTGTGCACAACTCCCAACATGTCAGCAAAGAGGTTTCATTCTAGATAAGTAGCAATGGAATGTTGTATAGTGCCATAGGCCACTTACCCATGTATATTAGTAGTATACTGTTCATCAATGCAACTATTCTAATATGCACAATATATATCCTAAGTCTAGGAACATGAGCATATACATCATTGAACAATTTTATTTAAACAAACACATATGCAAGAAATGATAATTGAAATAGTTATCTTTGTTTGTTCATTGGGTGGACTCCCTCCGAGTCTTTGCTTTCTTGCATGAGCTACTGGAGTCCTAATCTGCAGCAGCTTCTTCTACACCTTTCTGTTTGTGGAATGTAGAGAGATGGTCAACTCCCTCTGAATATCTGCATCCTTTCATAAACCACTAGAGTGTACTCCCTCTTGATCTTTGCTTCCTGGATTACCTGTTCTTCAAATCATATTCATCCTTGGTCCCTATGCATGCTTATTAGTATCATGATTGAGTTATCCTTGTGATCTCATATAAAATCATACATTCATTAGTATACTATTAAAACACAATAATCTCAAGCATGTATAATCATGATCATTTCAAACAGAAAATAATAAGCATTAGCATTCAAGGTTTATGTAGGATTCTTATGGTTAGTTAAATCATAAGAAACATAACATGTCTAAACCTATAACTACTCAAACCTATGACTCTTCGGGTTAGTTGAATCATCAATCAAGATAAGAGATATAATATGCATAAAACGTGTGATTATTCAAAGCTATACCTTCATGATTCTTCTGGTTAGTCATATCATCAATTATGGTAAGAAACATAATATGCATACAACCATGATTATTCAAACTTATGGATTCATGAATAATAATTATCAACAACACAACAGTATAAGATCCTAACCCAAGGTAGGATTCTGGTTTGATAAAGGAAAAACATACCTGGATTAGCATGCTAGCTAGTTATGTCTAACATACTCGTATAATGTCTTTTGGTTCTCTTCAGAGACTTGTGCTAGTAACCTGCATGTCTCATAAGTTAACCATTGTATAAACAAGTTATACATACCTTGAGAGTAGATCTTCTATGTGATCCATGACAATGGATGAATCCTTGTCTTCATGTCACCATGATCATACATTCTTGAACTGGAACATGATTTGTCTTTCTTGGTGTACCTTTCATGTTAGTATACAACATAAACCTCATACAACACCATAATGTATTAGTACAATCATAAGTGTCAACACCCTAACCAATGAATATCTTCTATCATGCATTCATAATTTTGTTAAGGTGATACGACAAATCTAAAATCAAAATTGTACTAACCGTAATAACATGAAGACAAACATACCATAAACTTAATCATGGACAAATATCGAAACATACCTCAATGAGTCATACCTGTCGAGATCACTTGTAATCTTCTTATGTAAGGCCTTAGCCTCATCTCCCTCTGAAACAGGAACTTCTTTACTTATGTAGGTGACCAATCCATCTTCTTCTAGGATTAACCCAATCCACTTGATTTGCAAGAACTGGACTTCGAGCTTGATGAGCTGATCAAACTGGTATATTCAGAATTTGAAAACTACAAAGTTTCACTCCTCAATTTTGCCTTTGAAACTTCTGGATTCACTAGAGGTGACCCTGAACTGGGGTTTGATGAAGCCCACTCTTCTGCCCAAACAAAATGTTTGATCCAAAGCTCTAAGATTCTATTTTTCTGAGGAGCTTCCAGCCGTGGTCACAGATTTCAAAAATTCCCATTTTTACAGAAGCCCTAATTTTCCACTTTTCTGATCAATGTCCCGAACTAGGGTGTAATCAAGCCCGGCCTTCTGCCCAACCAAAAATTCTGATCTTGGTCTCTAAATTTCTATTTTGATGAGTAGCATTTAGCCGTGGTCTCCGATTACAAAAATTCCAAATTTCTCCGAAGCCCTAAATTTCGGAAGCCATGAATGAAGGTACTCAAAAATAATTCTGTTTTGACAGAAATATGTACCTGATTGTTTCTAGTGTAACTCAAAACCTTTTGATCCACAGGGTTTGAAAAAGTTTCCTGAGATAGCCTGACCTGTTATCTTTCCATCCTGATAGATCTGACCTCAATTGGATTCTTTGAGAGAGAGTTATGCCAAATGTCGCAACGTGACCTGTTTTGGGATAATACAGGAGTGCGAACTTGTACGGCGTGCCACGTGTCACTATTTGAACTTCGGCCTCTGAAAAATTTTCCTAAGATATCTCGGCCTATTATATTTCCATCCTGACAGGTCTGAACTCAATTGGACTCTCCGAGAGAGAGTTATGCCAAGTGTCGCAACGTGACCTGTTTATGGGATAAAACAGTAGAGTGAACTTGTACGGAATTCCACATGTCACTGGTTAAACTTCGGCCTCTGAAAACGTTTTCTGAGATAGTACAGTCTGTGTACTACCTGTCACTTTTCACGAAATTGCATTTGGATCTTCCTAGCCCAAGTTCTGACCTTTTTCCCAAGGTCACCTGATTTTGACTCAGATCTTGAAGAGGCCGAAACCCTATATTGTACAGATCATAAATCACAAAGTACAACGAATTAGAGGTTTTCCTTTGGACACAAAGTACATGGGGATCTTTTCTTTGTCCTGTAACAATTTTAGATCCGAAAAATTCGCCAAAAAGGATTTATAGCGAAAGTGCTACAATGACTGGTTTTTTCTATATCAAGCCCTAGCATCGTAAGTGCAACAAGTGTCACACATGCCATATCATGCCTTCTTTCAGGCTAGCTCTGATACCATGTTAAATTTTCAGAATTTACTTCAATCTGATCTAGGATCTTAACTGAGAGAACAACATGTACATCATATCTACAGCATATCAATCATGGAGACAATAATGCAAGCACACAAGAGACACAAAGATTTACTTGGGGAAAACCATAAAGGTGAAAAACCCCAATAACTTCCTCAGAGATAGATAGAGCAATGATACAACCAACCATAAGAGATAGACACAACCTAGAAGCAGATCCTCCTCCTCCATAAGTGCGCCACTCCTCCTTGAGTGCATGTGTGAGAAGTGAGTGAGTAAATAGAGTGCCTCCCGCACTCTATTTATACTTGACTTGACTTTCCTTTTTACCTAACTCATGTAGGCTCGAACTTAACCACATAACATAATGTTGAGTGGGCCGACCCCCAATAGGGTGGTCTAATAACCCTTTGACCCACATGACTTATATAGGGCCGACCCCAAACAAGGTGGTCTAATAACCCATCAAGTATAAGTTACGACACTTACAATATAAATGACGACACTTCCTTATAGATGAATAATACCATCTCTATAGGAATACAATATACATATATGTGAAATACATTCCAAAGTTACATATACATCAACACGCAGATGGGAAGAATCTAATATGGGACAAGATTATAGAGATCGCTACAAATCTATGACAATACTTAATCTCCTTGAACACTCGGGAGAGAGCGATAAAGCAATATTTGAAGAGTTGTGCATTCACCAAAAGTAACTTGCAACTCAGACCTAAGGAAATAGCTTGAGAAGCCATAGACTTCTTGAAACCTCAATCCGAGGAACAATTGAGTGCTCTGGGTATAAAAAACAGAGTGGCTGCCATCGCTTGGGCACAGAGGATGGTAGGTAAGTTTGCCCTCGTAGAAGAGCTTGAGGATCGATGTGCATCGATTAACGAGCAGATTGCAGAGATAAATAAAAGGTTCGAGAAAATATTCCAGAAAGGGTTACCTTATCTTTGGAATTAAAGCAATGAACTCATCCTACATAATGATTACAAAAACCTGCTATGCGCCACAAAGCTGAATCATGAAAAATTCCAGATGTTGAGCCAGATCCTCATGGGAAAAATACTGCTGGAAAAGCTTGCACCTAATTTCGAGATCCTGAACTGGCTGAGAAGTTTGAGCGAGGGAGCTTTCATATTTTCAAATGATGAAAGTGTGGAGCTAAAAGTATTGGTGAAAGAGATGGTGTCACATGAGAGCATCATGGACGACCAGTGGGGTTATGCGGAGAAGTACTGGAGAATGAAACATTCACTTTACACTCTTTAGTAGTGGTTATTTGCTCTTTTATTTTCGAAGGGGTTGATGTTATGAGCAAAAGACTTCTAAGACATTCCTATTTTTGAAAAGTAATTTGTAATATTTTTTGAGGTGGCTAAATGAATAGCCATCTGGAACTTTTATGCTTACTATGTTTACTTTACTATGATGTTAATTTCATTCAGTAATAATACCGACAGATGTAAAAAAATAGTTAGGACGACTCTACCTGTTTTTTGTTTGAAAACAGTTATGGCAAACCAATTTTGATAAGATGGCATATGGTTGTAACTATTTTCTGTTCAAAAGGGACCGAGCCTAGAGCTCGAGGACATCTATATATACATTTTTAATCGAGGACATAAGGGTTGGAAATCTTATGAAAAAACTATTTGTGTTTTTGATGATCAGTTTGTAAAACGTTTTTCTTTGAGTTGTTTAATAGAAATGTCAGAGCTAAAGCCTGCGTTTTGACAAGGATTCTTGTGTAATCGATTTGGTAGTCTGTATCTTTCTTTTCCCATGTGCAAATACGTTTCTTCTCTTTGTTATTCCATTCTATGTTATTTCCTTTCATGTTTGGATCAAGGTAATAGTGAAGTAGATTTCATAGAGATTATGCCCTGCATAGCTTATTCCAAGTATTTCACCAAATATATCTGCTAAAGTTGATGTAGGATTCATCCTTGATAGATGCCTTACATTGATGGACTATTTCTTTTCTCTTCTATTCCACAAATTAAATCTCTTTGACTAGTAGTTGCTTGCTACCTCACCCTTGTGAATGCGTCTGCAGAATCTTTGTGAATATTGTTTTCAGAACTTGTTAAATGTGACTCCATTGCCCAAATGAAATTCATGTGTTTTCAACCAAACATTTCGTGAATCCTTTTCCTTTCCTAAAACATAAATCTGATCTTATGTATAATTTTTGTAATTGAATATATTAGCTGTGAATGCTGGTGTTCCTTTTTCATTATTGACAATCTTGATTATTCGACTCCTTTCACGAGATCATAGAGAGAGCCCTCTCTGTTTATGTTTGATCAGAAGCGTAAACCAAAGATTGGTTAGTAGTTACCCGATATTACCCTCTTTCATCCTTGGGGGTTAGTTTTGGTGTTAACAAGGGAGTGTTGAAATATTGTAACTTCTAAGAATATGATATTTGTACTTTATTATTCCGGAGATGTTCCATTCCTCCGTGGAGACCCTATTGTATATCCAGAGATGTTTATTCCTCCGAGAGAGTGTGGTAACTAGGGTTATTAGATCTCCCATGTGAGGTCGGCCCTGAGTTTGCTGTTTAGGGGTTATTAGACTCTCTTAGGAGAGGTCGTCCCCATTAGGGTGAAAAGTCAGTTAGAACACTAGTATAAATAGAGGAGGGTTGTTCCTCATTTATACCATTCATTCACTCACTTGTGATTGGTGCATAGGAGAGAGAGAGGTCTGCATAGGAGGATAAGGAGCTCTAGTCTTGGACTACATCTTTGTATTGGTTGATTATCTATATTGAGGAAAGCTTTGCTGGGTTTTCTACCCCATGAGGGTTTCCCAGGGTAAATATTTGTCTATCTTGGGATTGTGTTTCGTTCAGTGATCTTGCTTGTGAAATTAGGATAAACTTAACACCTTGTTCATTATTTCATTTTGGATAAAGTTTTTATTTGCAAATTCTTCTGAGCAAGTGCATGCTTTTCTATTAATTTATGCTTGAGGTGTTTTATGGGTATAAAAGGGCATGTGCAAGCTAATGAGGGTCACTTTTGGTGCGTTAGATGCAATAGAAAACTGAAAAATCCTGCTTTCCTCAACTTACTTGGTTCTTTTGAGATGCTTACACAAGATATCCTACAATGAGTAAAAAACATGAAATGGAGGAAATTGAGTCACGTTTCCGAATATATAAGTTTTAAGTATTGAAAATTCATATAACTATGACAAATTTCATCTTTTCTAACAATCATTTTTTATTTTTTTTGGCAAATGATAAGGTATATGTTTTTATGGGTGTAGCCTTTGAGTGCCTAAATGATGGTTTCAGGATACAAAAAATGGTAGACATGTATAGAATCTGTAGCACTAGTGGAGCACTATTTTTCCAAAATTAATGCTTAATTTTTTATTTATTTTTAATTATGTAAGTGATCAAACCTTGAGAATGGGATGTCAAATGTGGGTGCATACTTTGAAGGTCTTAATGTAGTTATTTTGACTTGGATTTTGTATAGCATGTAGAGGTCAGTGTCTACTAGTGCAACATACAATTTTGTTTTAAAATGGTTGTGAAATGAAAAAGTTATGGAATAAACACTAACAACATGTTTTTTGACTTAAGGAGTGACAACACAAGAAAATTAGGAAATAAATAGAAAAAATCAATTTTTTTTTTAAATTACATATTTGGAATCTGCATAAAAAATGCTATTTATGCCTAAACTTTCGTCAATAATGGTCATTTATGTCATGCTGTAGAGAGCGGTGAAAAACAAGCATATTGAGAAAAATGGTGGAAATTCCTAATTAGCTATGGTTCAGTAAATTCCGAACCCACCACATAGGACTATGGCTGGCATGCAGAGGCAAGATTAGGGGTTTATTAGGTGCCAAGGAACGTGCACTTATTATATTTAAATTCAAATATTTTTGTTGGCACGCTTGGTGTTAGAAGAAGTGTGCTTGTGTTTTGTATATACAAAGCACTCGCACGTTCTTTTTAACATAACACACGCGTGTTATGAACCTCACAAGTTTATGTTTTTATGTCTTGAATGGAGATAAAAGGGGTGAGAGAAAGAAGATAGATACTAAAGGGGGGGAAATGGACATAAATTTAGGGAGTTGGGGAGACTAATGATAAGGAAGGGAAATTAAAGTCCTAAACCCATAAGTCCTAAGTCCCAAAACCCCTAAATCCCTACACCCCTAAGCACCTAATCCCTTAAAACATAATCTCTTACCCCATTAATAGTTGGTCATAACCTATAAAGGTATTACTCCTTAAATCCCTAGTCCCTTAATTAACCCTTTATCTCCCCTCACTATTGTCATTATCCTCAAATTCCCTAAGCTTTTAACACTATAACACCTTAGACCTCAATTCCTAACCTCTTAAAACCTAACACCCTAATCCCAGAGTCCTTAATCTCTCTACCCCAAAAGCCCAAATTGCTAAACTCCTTAATTCCTTTAATTTTTTACCTATAATCCTTTAACCATTAGCCCTCTAAGCTCTAGTTTACCATATACAGGTAAAATAATTCTTTACGTCTACACTACGTTTGCATGTGAGACCTCCCTTGTGCTAGCCTACTCTACATTTGCTTGTGTGCTCCATGTTTGCATGTGTGGTATTCATTTGCATGAGAGCTCTATGTTTTCTTGAGATCTCTCCCTCTAGATTGATCACTCCTCTATCATATTTGGCATTCTTTCTTGGGCTTGCGCATTAGTCTCTTTAAGCTTTAATTTACCCCTTATAAGCCTTTAAGCTTTTAAACCCTTCACCATTAATGCCTTACCTCATAAAACCTAACACGATAACCCTCTAGCACTACATAAATTAACCCCTAAGGTCTCTAACCCCTAAACCCCCTATCCCCTTTATTTATAATCCCAAAAATCCTAACCCCTAAATAGTCTAACCCATATTAATTAAAAATATCAAATCCCTAATTCCCTAGGTCTTAACCCTAGAAACAATTAAACCTTTTCCACCTACTCATAACACCCACCCCTAAGCCCATATTCAACCTACTAATAACCCCCCCCCATCTCTATCTGAAAACCCCTAAAAATACCTCCCTACGCACCACCCTCCATCTCTCTCTCTCTCTAACCCCTCCTCTCCCTCTCCCTAATCCACACAACTCTTAAACCCCCCCTCTCTCTATCTCTCTCCTAATCATGTCACTGCTAACCCTCACTCTCTCCCCTCCTACACCTAACCCTTACTAACCCTCTCTCTCTCGATCTCTTCCGTACTGCTCCACCAACACCTATCCCCCACCCCTCTCTATCTTCTAACCCTCGTACACCCTCCTTCCTCTCTATATCTCTATAACCCGTTAACCCACCCCACCCACACCTAACCACCTCCTCTCTCTTATTTTCTCTCCTACTCCCCATACCCCTAACCCCCCTCTCTTTGTCCCCTCCTCCTTGTAACCCTTACAAACCCCCTCTCTCACTCTCTCTTCCCTACTTCTACACCTCTCTCTCTCTCTCTCTAAACCCCCTCTCCCTCTTCCTAACCTATCCCACATCTCTAGCTATCCTACTCTTTATATCTCTCTCTCCTATCCCCCCTAGCCCTAAACCCCCTCCTCTCTATCTATCTCCCCTCCTCTCCCTAGCCCTTACTAACTCTCTATCTTCCCTACACCTCCACCTACCTCTAACCATACCTCCACCTGCCTCTAACCACACCTCCCATCTCTATTTCTCACTCCCTACAAATAACACCCTCTCCTATCTCTCTCTCTCCCTCCTCTCCCCCCTAACCATTATTAACCCTCTCTCTCTCTCTCTCTCTCTCTCTCTCTCTCTCTCTCTCTCTCACTAACCCCCCTCATAGCCCCTTACCCCTAACTAACCCCCCCCCTCTCTCTCCTTCTCCCCCTCTCTCTCTCTCATAATCCCCCCCCCCCCTCTCTCTCTGCTACTCCCCCCCTCCCTCTCTCTCTCCTACTCCCCCCCCTCCCTCTCTCTCTGCTACTCCCCCCCTCTATCTCTCTCTCCTAATCCCCCTTCCCATACCACTATCCACCCCCCATATCTAACCCCTAAGCCCCTTGACCCCAAACGCATTGACACCTTGTCCCTAACACCAAATCCATATTTAACCTCCTAACCCAGAGAACATGAAGCCCAAAACCTTTCAAGATAAGTAGGGATCTACAGAAATAAAGGAAATTTATTTTCTTGTGAAGAAGCTATTAAATAAGGTTTTGATGAAAATGCAAATTGTGTAGATTACCATAACTCTAGCGCGTTTTTGTATGCAGAAACGCACGCACGTTTTTGGCATGTAGATGTTAATAAGCCATGTACCAAACATATTAATTGTGTTATAGTTTTAATTGCCTAGTTTTAAGAAACGCTAGCGTGTTTTGTATATCCATAACGCTAGTGCATTTTGTCTATGCAAAAATTCAGCAGATTACTCTTCCTATTTCATACCCGAAGTTTGTGTTTTGTCTCTTCGATAGCGCTACAAAAAAACTTGATACTTTATGTTCACAATCAACAATCAAGGCAATTGAGGAAGCTTGATACTCTATGTTCAAAATCAGCAATCTTGAATAGGATTTTACAGTTAGCATTGGGAATTGAGGATTCTACATTAACAATTAGCAAGCTTCAAGAGGATTCTACATTCACAATTTCAAGCTTCAAGAGGATTCTACATTCATAATTTCAAGCAAGCTTGAGAAATCTATATGAACACAAGTGAAGAAGAATCTACATTCACTATTGAGCAAGCTTGACGAACCTATATTCACAATGAAGAATTTTCTATATTCACAACTGAGGTAGAAGTTAGTTTCACATTTGAGCAAGCTTGAGGAATCTATATTCACAATTTAGGAAGTATCTATATTCACAATTGAGCAAGCTTGAAGAACCTATATTCACAATTGAGAAAGAATTTGGATATATGAATAGTTGAGCACACCTCTAGAATTTATTTTCTTAGTATTGCTCATTGTGTTCATGGGGAATTCACACAATCGAAAAAGGAAACCACCAATGAAATAGAAGCCTCAATAAACCATGGAAGAAGTTAGAGAGAAGAAAAGATTGGACATGTGCAATTGAAGGAATTCCATGGAAACTCATCCAATTCCAACCGTAGATGATGCCACAGTCATTCCTACCCATCCACGACAAGAAAAATGGAAAAATTCACTAGAGGGGCCCTCAATTTCAACAACATTTGATGAACAAGCACCCCATGGAACTAGTCAAGAAGTAAAACGTAGGTGCTCATGGGGGGATGTTTCAATTCCTACATGAAGTCAACCTCATACTATGGTAGTGAATGACTTCTTGGGTTGTGTTTATACAAGTGACAAAGCTAGGGAGGCATTGAATAAAGGATTTAAGATGAAGGAAGCAAATGTTGTGGAGACCGTCCAAGAGAAAATCCAATTTCCCACATCCAACTACCAACAAGAGAATGAAATACAATAGGCTCCTATTGAAATGCCGGAGCGTCCTAGTGATGTTGTACATGCTCCAATTCCAATACCCTTACCTCCATTAGCAGATACACCCCGAAGAACTCCGAAACATATACATGTTGATGAAAATCTCATTAGTTCACATGAAGGAACGTTGTCTGAACGTGCTATTTCTTATCAAAATTGACAAATACTTCATCATTTTTTTATTCTAAATGTGATGGGGACAAGTGCAAATTATTTTTATCATTGTTAAAATCGAGGTCTATGGCTATTGTTAGAAGAATGTTAAGGATAAAGATGACCAAAAAGTTGGAACCAAGTTCTCATATTGTTAAAATTTTAGTAGATGCATTTAGTACAATTGGAAAGAAATCTCACTCAAAGGATCACAATCCGGCTCGCCATGTGTTTTCACAATCAATCGCGAACAAAAACACTAGGGCACTTCGTTTTCTTAAACCTACCTCCAAAATTATTAATTTGAATGTGAAGACACTTAGTAGGTATTGTGTTAGAAGAGAACAACTTGAAACTGGACAAAAAAAATGTTTGGGCCTTCATTGGCAGGTTTCCATGCTCAGATATGAAGCTCAATGATGCGGTAAAGGGATTAGTGCAAGCTTTTTGGCACGACAGCACTAGACCTTCTTCCAATCAAAAAGATGTATTAAAATTGAGAAGGGGTTCAAAGGATCGTGAACCACACATTAAATATTTTTTTGATATGACACAAACATAATTCTATGAGAGATTTAGGAATGAGCATAACGAACTTAACTTGGGCCAAACACATGGTATGTTAAAATAAACACAATTCATAACACATGTTGTTGTCGATACCACATTGATTATGGTTACTATTATGACACATATACATATATTTTTCGTGTATTGTATAACACTCTTGCACAGGAATGCTCAGCTACATTACCGCCGATGTCATATAGAGACTTTATTCATAGCATTTTGTGTAGCAGGCCAAACGATTGCACATTTTATCAAAAAACTTGCATAGATGGGACATGCCTAGGGTGTGGTCGATTGCCATTATTGGAAAAATGCATACATGTAACCAATGAGCATGAACTTGGGAGGAATTAAGTGAACTTGCAGTCATTCAAATATGTCAGGTATTATATTATGGAAGGAACGAAAGAAAAAAAAATACAGTTGGTCACTTCTCAGGTTGGTAATGAGTTATTGAATACTAGTTTTCTCTTCAGATTGCAATTTCATATGTAACAATCTATTGATATATGTCTTTATTGTTGATCTACCAGGTACGGATTCGCGACTTCATGGAGGAATTATTTTAAAATACACAACAATATTTAAAGCATGTACATGTGCCTTGTTGGAAAGATGAGCAGTTTAGAACATGTAGGGATACATTTCCTATTGGGACTGTCTCGTCAGTGGTTAATTTCGGGGAAAACTACACTCTTCAACTGCAAAATGAGATTCAAATTCAATACTATCACTCATAACAGGTCAGCATATTGGTCCATATCACCTATAGACATGGGGTAGATAGTACTGAAGACAAGATGGTTATATTGAACGAGTATCACTTCTACATAATGTTAAATTTTGAGCATTAATTCATAATACTCTAGGATCTTTACTGAGAGAATAACATGTACAGTATATCAATGCATATCAATCATAACAAGCATATCAATCATCACAAGAAGCAAAATCATGAGAGACAAGAGACATAGAGTTTCCGGGGGGAAAACCCTAAGGTGAAAAACCCCACAACTTCCTGAGAGATAGAGAGAGAAATGGCTCAACCAAAGTACAACCAAAATACACAGAGATAGTCTCCTAGTAGAAGATGATCCTCCTCCTCACATGTGTGCCACTTTCTGAGTGAAGGAAGAATGAGTTTTTGAGTGATCCAAATAAAGATCTCCCAATCTCTATTTATACTTGATCTGTTTTCCCAATGACCTTATGGGGCCGACTTGTCTAGCTAGGTACCTAAGCCATATATTACATAAATCAGGGCTGACCCCACACATGGTGGTCTAATAACCCCTCGACAAGCTCACACACTTGTGACACTTGTAAATACACATGACGACACTTCCGTATAGAGGAATGACACATCTCTATAGGAGTACAATAATATATAAATGAAATACATGGATGAAATACATTCGAAGTTACATATACATCAACACTCCCTCTTAACTAGGAAGGTATTTCTCGACACATATCTGCTAGCACAAGTCTTCTTCTTTATATCACCGTCATTGATGCATCGTCCTTGAATCATCATCATCGTCACTGCTGCTGCTATCTCAAATAATCTCTATATGTAATCGTCATAGGAATTTCTACAGAGCTAGTTCTTTTTCATACTGGATGTAGGCCCAACACCTACAGGTCTTCATCATCACTCACCATACTGTGGAATCCTCAAGACTTATTACATGCGTCACAAAACCTTGAAAGAGCATCCCATGATGTTACAGGTACACAACTCCGACCTGTAGGATCTCCCAGGGCCATATTATATGTGACCTCACCACAAAACCTCGCAAGACCATCCTAGGATGTTACGAGGACATAACTCTACCTATGGGATTTGCCAGGGGCATATTACATGTGGTCACCAAAAAACCTTGCAAGAGCATCCTAGGCTGTTGCGAGCACACAGCTCTACCTATAGGATCTCCCAGGGACATATTACATGTGGTCATGGAAAAACCTCGCAAGAGAATCCCAGGACTTATTACGGGCACACATCCCAACTTATCGGATCTCCCAGGGACATATTATATGCCATAGGACAAAACCTCGAAAGAGCATCTGCCGGATATCCCAAGGCTAGATTATATGCCATAGGAAAAACCTTGGAAGACTATCTACACATCTTCCAGGGCCAAATTATATGTCCTCCAAGAGATAAACCTTGAAAGAGCGTTTTCCAGATATCCCAGGTCCAGATTACATGCCATAGGGAAAACCTCGAAAGACTATCTGCAAATCTCCCAGGGCCAAATTATATGCTCATCTGCACAACCTGTTCCATAGCCATAAAGTATCAACCTGATACTCACCATACATCATCCTGATGTACACACGATCATCCTCATCATCATCACTACAACATCCTGCTGCATCTCATCTGGAGCAACATCCTGAAGCTTGTCATCCATGATCATCTTGATCATACAATGCATCTACGTGATGCATAACAAGTATCTACCTGATATTTATCATCATACATGATCCACCAGATCATACAATGTATCCACCTAATACAGACATAGATACATGATCCACACAATGTACCCACCTGATCTATATCAACATACATGATCTACCTAATCATACACAGTATCCACCTAATGCATACATAGATACATGGTCCAAGCATCCAACATGATGCATATACAAATACATATAAATGATCCAACTGATCATATCCAGCATCCAACATGATGCATACATACATATACATATAAATGATCCAACTACTCATATCCAGCATCCAACATGATGCGTATATATATATAAATGATCCAATTGATCATATCCAACATCCAAGATGATGCATACATACATATACATAGCAGTAACTGGAGCATCATCTTGATGCTCATCATCCAACGCTTACATCCATAGCCATATGAAGGATCCTCCTTCCAACATGCTTGGAATGGATTCTGCAAATATGTCCATCACTTCTTCCTGAAAGTGTCATCAATCTGAATAACACCAAGCCTCTCTCTGAAGTACTCAAACTTCACTCTGGCTAATCGTTTTGTCAGCACATCTGCAAACTGCTCATCTGTGGCAACATACAGGAGCTTCACTGCTCCTCTCTGCACCATATCCCTGATATAGTGATATTTGATCTCTATGTGTTTCGACCTTTCCTGAAACACTAGGTTCTCAGACAACTTCACACAACTCTGGTTATCACAGAAGATACCAGTAGCATCCAACAGGAGATCAAATAACTCAGACAGTAGCTTCCGAATCCATATTGCCTCACAACTAGCCAAACAGGATACAACATACTCTTCCTTGGCTGTACTCAGTGCTACGCAGGACTGCTTCCTACTAAACCAAGAGATCACACTTGATCCCATACTAAAGGAACACCTAGATGTGCTCTTCCTATCTACACCACTGCCTGCCCAATCTGAATCAACATTACCCTACAGGTTAAACTTTTGATTTGCTTCATACTTGAGCCCATAATCAACTATACCCTTCAGGTACCTCAGAATATGCTTTACAGCAACCAGGTGAACACTCCTCGGATCTATCAGGAACTAGCTCAATGTGTTCACCGCAAAGCAAATATCTGGTCTTGTGTTCGTAAGGTACATCAAGGACTTAAACATCTGACGATACATAGAGACATCAACCGGCTCAGACGAAGCATCACATAGAAGCTTTAGATTCGATGCCATAGGTGTGGCCATGGCCTTGCAATATAACATCCCGAACCTCTTCAAGATATCTACAGTATACTTCCCTTGTCCAATGAAGATCCCATCTATACTCTTCCACAACTCCATACCTAGAAAATATTTCATCATCCCCACGTCCTTCATATTGAACTCGGCAACAAGCTTCCTCTTTCTATCGGCAATCAATCTGTCATCTCCTGTTACAAATAGGTCATCCACATAAAGGAGTAGAATCACAGGATTCCCTTCCTCAACTTTGTAGTAAAGGTTGGAATCCGCTTTACTCTTGGTAAAGCCCAAACTAGATAGGAAACTGTCCATCCTACCATACCAAGTTATGGGAGCTTGCTTCAAGCCTTACAAGGCTTTCCTCAATCTGCACACATATGACTCCCTGTCATGTGTTTCAAAACCGAGTGGCTACTCCACATACACTTCCTCTTCAACTACACCATTCAAGAAGGTAGTCTTGACATCCATCTGGTGTATCTTCCATTTCGTCATTGCAACCAGGGAAAGTATTGTTCTGATGGAAGTGTACCTATCTACAGGAGCAAAAGTTTCTTCATAGTCTATTCCCTCTTTCTGAGAGAAGCCACGAGCTACGAATCTTGAGTTCTATTTCTCTATGCTTCCATCTGCGGGATGCTTGATCTTGTAGATCTATTTGGAAGTCACAATAGACTTCCCTTCAGGTCATGGGACAACATCCCAAACATCATCCTTCATTATTGATTGGTATTCTTTGATCATGGCATCCTTCCATTCTTTCTTTTCCGCTGCTTCTTCATAATTGGAAGGTTCTTTGTTCATGATGTCACAGAGTAAAGCAACATAGTTGGTATGTGATTTGGTTCTCTTCTTTGCTCTGTGTTCTTCTTCTGGAATGCCGAATCTTTCTGCATCTTGAATGATCTCTCTAGCCCATGCAGGTTTCCTTTTGTGAGGTTTTTCCTCATGCGGTGGATCTACAGGTTGTTGTGGATCTTCAATTTAACAATCAACATCTGGAATTGCTTCAGTCATGGTAGTGTCTTGAAATCTAGTTTCCTTGGGTTCTTCATAATCTTCAACAGGTGTCTTCCTTGATTTGATGAATGCTGAGTTTTCATCAAATGTTACATCCCTGCTAACATCAATCTTCTTGAACCCTGGAAAGTATATTCTGTAAGCCTTCGAGCTTTCATTGTAACCCACAAAGATACCCTTCTTTCCTGAAGGATCTAGATTGGTCCTCTTTTCCTTTGGGACATGAGTGTATACTGGACAACCAAATATTCTGAGATGGCTGACTTCAGGTTTCTTACCAGAGAAGACCTCTTCTGGTGTCTTGTTGTCCAATATCTTGTGGGGTGTTCTGTTCTACACATATACAACTATTCTAGCTGCTTCTGCCCATAGATGCATAAGTAGATCCTGGTCATGCAGCATTGCTCTTGCTGCTTCCATGATTGTTCTATTCATTCTTTTTGCAACTCCATTCTGTTGTGGATTGTAAGGAGCAATCAACTCCCTCTTAATCCCTGAATCACTGCATAGCTTTTTGAAGTCACCTGAGGTGAATTCTCCACCATTGTTGGATCTGAATGTTTTGATCTTCTTATCAGTTTGGTTCTTCATCAAGGTTATGAATTCCTTGAACTTATCAAATACTTCATCTTTATTCTTCAAGAAGTACACGCAAGTCTTCCTGGAGAAGTCATCAATTAAAGAGACTTAGTAAACATACCTACTTAGAGAATTGGATGACATCGGACTGCATACATCAGAGTGGATACTTTCCAAGATATCTTTTGCATTGCTTTCATTGCTTGGGAAATCCTTCTTAATGTTCTTACCTTTTGCACATCCTTTGCAAACACCTTCATGCTTGGTCTTAATTTCAGGAAGACCTTCTACAGCCTTACTTGCAATTGGTAATGCTCTGTAGTGCATATGTGCAAGTCTTCTATTCCAAAGTTCACTTGGCTCCATGGAATCATGCAACATGGCATGTTCAGGTTGTCCCTTAAAATTATGCAATCCTCTCTCTTGCTCTCCAATCACCACTGCATCATCAATAGTTTTACCCTTTGGCCACATTAGAACTTGGCCATCTACAAATGCAACCCTCATGCCTTTTTCATCTAATGCAGAGATGGAGAGAAGATTCTTCTTCATCCCAGGTACATAAAGAACTTCTTTCATCTTCAAAGACTTTCCATAATCTAGGTTGTAGGAGGCTTCACCACTTCCTTTGATGGGGTATTGATAATCATCCCCAAGTTTCACTTTATGGGGTGATTCATGTTTAGATAGATTTTAAAAAGATTCTTTAAACTAGTCATGTGCTTGGAAGCCCCACTGTCAATTAACCAATCATTACAACCATGAGAGATAGTACTTGTGAGAGTAGATATTAGAACATGCTCTTCTTCACTTGATGAGTCATCATCACTTTCTTCCTTAGCCTTCTCCTTTGGAGGTTCATCATCTTCAGCATCATGAGCATGGAACTTTCTTTTGCTGCCCTTCTTCTTCTTGCTGGAGTTGTTGTTATCCCTTTATTTCTTGGGACATTCTGAAGTAAAGTGACCCTTCTCATTGCATGTGAAACATCTTAGATCCTTCTTATTCTCTTGTTGGTTGTGATAGGATCTCTTGTAGTGAGAGTGCTCCCTTTGGGCTTGCTTCTTTTGGTGTGAGCTGCGAGAGCTTGATATTCACCTCCCATCTTTTCTTCTCGAGATACAAGCCTAGCTTCTTCTTGAGATAATACCTCCCACAATTTACTGAATGCGATCAATTTATTTATTGCATAGATTCCTTGAATAAAGGAGTCCCATGGCCTAGGTAGGCCATTCAGAGTGGTCAAAACTACTTCACCATTTTCCACTACTTCATCCATAGCTTCAAGTTGTTCCTTGATCTGAGAGACTTTAAGGAAGTAAGATTGAATGGTCTCTCCATTCAACATCTTGACCTCTTTCAATTGATTCCATAGAGTCATCTTTCAATTTATGTTCTTCCCTTCAAATAACTTGGCCAGGGAGTCAAACATTTCTTTGGGTGTCTTCAGAGATGACACATTGGGGATGAGATGGTCCTTGATAGAATCAGCAATGATTCTCTTTGCCTTGACCAAGTTCTTCTTATGCAATATCTTAGCCTCTTCATCCTCTGGGATAGGGATGTCTTCTTTTACATATGAGTCCAACTCATTCTTTTCCAGGATTAACCCAATCCTATACTTCCAGGCTCAGAAGTTATCAGCCCCTTCAAGCTTATCCTCAAGCTTGGTGTGGTGAGACATCTTAAAGAGTACTTCAAATGGAAATAGAAAATATTTAGGTATTACCACTTGACTGGCTGAAAACTGGATCTCGTCTCAGATTAGGGTTTGTCGAAAAAACCCTAAAATTTCAAAATATGAATTTCAATTTTCTGAAAGGGTAGAAAGATGCACCTTGAAGTGCTAATCAACCTGGTGTATTCAGAATTTGAGATCTGCAAAGCTTCACCCTTTAGAAATGCCTTTTTGTCTTCCCGGGTTCACGAAGGAGGACCCTGAATTAGGGTTTGAATTTCTTGGAGATCTACCCAGCCAAAAATCTCGATCCAAAGCTCTAAACTTTGATTTTTGCAAGGAGCTTCCAGCTATGTCTTTAGATTCCAGAAATTACTATTTTTGTGGACACCCTAATTTTTAGGGCCAAATATGAAAATGCTCAGAATTGAATTCTCATTGGACAGATAAGTTCTCCTTTACGAGTAGAGTCAATCTACTATACTGATTTTCCAAAATCTGTGGAGAGAAACCCAATAAACAAGAAACCCTTGGTTTCCGTCACTGCACAATGTCTTCTTCTCAGGTTAGCTCTAATACCATGTTAAATTTTGAGCATTAATTCACAAAACTATAGGATATTTACTGAGAGAATAACATGTATAGTATAACAATGCATATCAATCATAACAAGCATGTCAATCATCATAAGAAGCAAAAGCATGAGAGACAAGAGACGCAGAGTTTCCATGGGGAAAACCCTAAGGTGAAAAACCCCACAACTTCCTCAGAGATAGAGAGAGCAATGGCTCAACCAAAGTACAACCAAAATACACATAGATAGTCTCCTAGTAGCAGATGATCCTCCTCCTCATATGTGCGCCACTTTCTGAGTGAAGGAAGAATGAGTTTCTGAATGAACTAAATAGAGATCTCCCAATCTCTATTTATACTTGATATGTTTTCCTAGTGATTTTATGGGGCCGACTTGTCTAGCTAGGTACATCAACCATATATTACATAAATCAGGGCTGAACCCACACATGGTGGTCTAATAACCCATCGGCAAGTTAACACACTTCCGACACTTGTCAATACACATGATGACACTTCCGTATAGAGGAATGACACATCTCTATAGGAGTACAATAATATATAAATGAAATACATGGATGAAATACATTCCGAAGTTACATATACATCAACACATAAGTGATGACATGTATCATGACTTGGATTTTGTACAACACAACTTTCAAATGTCCTACAATCACTTGAAGGATAACAGTATACAGATGGAACAACATTGGATTTGGTCTGATGGTTGTGTAGGGAAATTCAAAAATGCCCATGTCTTCCAATTGTTGTGTATGCTCCACAAAAGGCACAAGGTGCCACATATTTGGAACTATTTTGAGACTGGACACAAGCAAGGTGAACATGATGGAGCAGGTGCGTGCATCAAGACTACATTACATAGGGAAGAAATGAATTTCACAAGCGTTTCACGCATCCGAGATGCAAAGACCATCGTTGAATGGTGTGCTTCAATCATTGGGGAGGGAGAAAGAAGTGCAAGTCCATCCAAGGAGCTCATGCATTTCATTCAGTTAGAATATCGGACAATGCTATACTTGAAATGTGGACAAGTAAATTCTCATGTTTTTGTTCTCCATGCAGTAGTGGTGAATGGGACGAATGTAAATCCACAGATTCGGTTGATAGATGGGACTGTGTATCACTCCCCATTGGTCAATGGATAGCTACAAAATTATCCCAGTTGGAGGAGGGCCAAGCAAGTATTTCACCAGACTATAACCACATATCAGATCTTGTACAACCAGGTTCGATTACTATTTTTATGTTTTTGATATTTTTGACAACTAGTTGTGTCTAATTAGTTGACTAAAATGTTGGCACTATATTTTCTCCAGGGCACATATATGCAGTGGTTTCCCCAAGACGTAATGCATGGCACACTGAGTATGGGATGGTATGTTTCTTAGAGGGGAAGCAAACCCTAAATGTTCCATTATGGGACTCTGAGGCCAATGATTTTCTGATTGGGTCAATGGTTATCAAAAGGAGATTATTTGAACGAGGTTTCCCACTCAGCAAATAGAAAAGGGTTGATCTGAGTGGTGTCCAGGAAGCATGAGGGGGACAATAGTTCAACTGAATGAGTAATATCTGTTATGGTGAAAGCTTAATAAAAAGAATGAGCAAAAGCAGGATTACGCAATATAGATAACACAAATATGCATAGACAATATGCAAGAATGCGAACTGTTCTTCTATTACTTGAAAACATATAAAAAATAATATATGTTACAATGTTATATATGCTTATATTGAATTCTAAGATTCTTGGGTGCCTGCCTGTTATGATCAGTTACAAAGAAGAAGAAGTTAGAACGGTTCCAATAGTTCAACCATTACAATCGACTGGAAGATAGAGAAATGGTCTATCGAAGCTCGACAGTCGTTGGTTGCATGTCAACGTTGCATGTCGATGTTGCGACCTGTGAGGTTGTTGAACATGTCGAAGGTGCGGAACGTGTCGCTTTATGTTGAAGTCAAGACTCATATGGGTTGTGTCGAAATCGAACCTCTCAAAGTTGTCGAAGTCATGTCGAGTCGAAACTTGTCAAAGTTGTATTGACATCGATGACTTGACAACTATGATGTGGATCATACCTCCTTCCTTATGAAACAATGGACCCCATTGTTTTCTCGTGAAGGTGAGGAAACTTGTTGGTCACTTCAGTAGTAGAGTACCACTTTTCTTAAGATGGGATTTGTCCTGCCTTGACAACCTGAAATAAGGGAATTGTGTTTGTCCTTATATGGTGTACTCGTCATCCCACAATAGCGTCACAAGAAAGAGGCTCCTGAATATTTGGATGGATGTATTCGGGTTCTTTTATTGATAAGTCGTTATGCTCCAACAAAGGTGCATGGTATGGTCGAAGTAGATCCACATTGAAGACTGGATGTAGACCTAGGCATGTAGGAATGTCGAGCTGGAAAGCGTTTTCGCCAATCTGTGGAAGAATACTGTACAAACCATATCGCAAAGGCTTGAGCTTCTTGAAAGGACCAGTGAAGTGCTCCTTCTTAATATGTAACCAGAACTTATCCCCAATTTGGAATGTATGAGGAATACGATGCTTTTTGTGTCGAGCCTTAGCTTTCTCATTTCCCTTGTGCAACATATCCTGTGCTTGCTTCTGGATGTCGTAAATATATTCTCAAAAATTGACTGCTTTATCAACTTCTCGCTGGCTGCAGTCTATGTCGGAGTTTGGCTATGTTGAGGAGCTGATCAATTCGATAGGCATTGAGGGTTGAAATAAGTAACAGACTTGAAATGGAATCTTTCCTATAGAGCTGTGTTGAGCACGATTGTAGCTATCCTGGATGTATGGAAGACTTTCATCCCATTCCCGTTGACGCTGGTGATTATACATGCGAAGCAGTAGTACAACCAAGCAATTCAAAACTTTCGTACGTCCGTTAGTTTGAGGATGGAAAGCTATCGACAAAGAGAGTCGTTTGTCCAGCTGTTCCCAGAGGGTATTCCAAAAGATGTTGATGAATATGGCATCTCATTTGGAAATGATGGTTGTGTGTAAACCAAAGTGTTACCAAACATGTGTCAAGAAGAGCTGAGCGGTCTGCTGCGCTGTCATGGTCTTCTTTCATGGTATGAGAATGGCCATCTCAAAAAAATGTTCGACTACTACTAAGATCACTTCGTGCTCATGTCTAGTAGTAGGATAACCCATCAAGTAGTCCATAGAAATAGATTCCCATGGTCGACTAGTAACTAGAAGAGGTGTGTACAATCCCTGTCGTCAATTCGGTGGCTTAGCAATGGCGCAAACCACGCATGATTGAATGTACTTTTTGATGTCGAATTTAAGTGTAAGCCAAAAGAAATACTTCTGCAGAGTAGCAAGTGTCTTTGCTACTCCAAAGTGTCCCGCAGTCTTGATGTAGTGCGTGTCCTAAATGAGCTGTTGTCGATGCTCACTAGTTGGTACACAAAGCTGTCCAAGCTTGTATAGCAAGGTGTCTTTCATAAAATTGTTAGAGGTTGAGGTCGATGACTTGTTAGTTTGGAACTGTCAATAGGCTACTGAGAAGTCATTTTCGTCCTCGTACAACTATTTCCAAGTGGTCATATCGTATCCCTGCATACTTATCACTGTCAAAAAGACAGTAATGGGTGGTCGACTGAGGCAATTGGCGGCGGTGTTAGCTTTACCTTTTCGATACTTAATCACCAACTGGAATTGCTGTAGGTAATTAATCTGCTTGAGTTGTCAGTTTGTCTGCAAATATGATTGGATCGTAGTGAACTGTAGAGGCTTATGATCAGTGAGGATGACTGTTTCCTTGCCAAGGATGTAATGCCTCCATTGCTTGAGAGCTTGCACAATGGTATACAGTTCTTTTTCGTACTTCGAGTATCATCTAACTGTGTCTTCAAAAGTCTTGGAATGGAAAGAAACTGGGTGACTAGACTGAGTTATCACTATGCCCAAGACAGAGTCCGATGCATCCGTCTCAATATCAAAGGGCTGATGTAAATCGGGTAACATAAGTACTGGTGCAGTGTAGAGCCTGTGTTTGAGTTGTTCAAAAGCTGCTTGTTGTGTTTTTGTCCACTGGAAGACAATTTTCCTATTTCCCTTCATCAACTGATTCAAGGAAGAGGCTATATGACTAAAGCCGAGTATGAACCGTTGATAGAAATTCGCCAAACCAATAAAACTTCTTAGTTCTTAAATGCTTCTAGGAATGGGCCAATATTTGAGGATCAGTACTTTTTTTGGGTCGACGTGAATGCCTGCAGAGTTAATTACATACCCCAAATATTTGATGCTAGTCATCGCAAAAGAGCACTTGTCCATGTTCAGATAGAGCTAATGTTGCGGGAGAGTGTCGAGGACTTGTCGAAGATGTCCAACATGTTCTTCTCATGATCGACTGAAAATTAGTATATCATCGAGATACACAATAACCAATTTTCCGATGAAAGTTCAAAGAATGTTATCCATGTTAGGATATTCCTATACTCCATCCTAGTCCTACCAGCATTTTCATCCTTTGCATTTTCCATCTTGCATGCATTCCTGCATGCAACAACCATTCTACATGCATCTGCATGCTGCCCAGTCATCAGGTTGACACCTCCAGCACCTAGTCCCTAGTCTTCTATCACTTGGGAGCTTATTTCCAATCAGATTGAGACCTCCTAGGCAGTGATGCACCCACATCTCACCATCCACTTGACCAAGGTTCCCTTCTTCACCTACCAGTCCAATTATCTTCAGTTAACTGAGTTCTCTCCTTGATTTTAGGCTTGACTCACTCTTAACTGACCTTACCACTCTGATGGACCTCCAGTAAGACTAGACTGCTCATTCTGACTTCAGTTAGCTCCTCATGCACCCTCCACTAATCCTCCTTCATTCAGTTAGTTCCAGTTACACTCAGTTACACCTACCACACTCAGCTAGACTCAATTTGACTGATGGTTGATAGTTACTTGAGCATTGATGACTCCACTGATGATGAGATAGAATTCTAGTTGTGCTCCGATGACACTCCAGTGATCTTTTCATCACTCCATGAAGGATAATTCGAATATCCACCTTGGCATTAGAATCCTCATGCATTGTACTACTTATTTGTCCATATTGTGATTAATTAATTAGTGTGTGTGTGAAGTATTTTTTCTTCTATTCGAGTTCTACAGTATTATTATTATGTTGCTCATCTTACTACATTGACCACTCTTAATCTTATTCCTAAATTATTTCTTGTGAGGTATACATTAACTCTTAGATCTACTGTGACAATTTTCACAATCCATATGTCGCATGAAGTTTGCAGGTGCGTTGGTTAAGACGAAAGGCATGACTAACCATTTAAACAATCCTTCCTTGGTTTTGAAAGTAGTTTTCCACACATTTGAGGGCTCGATTGGAATTTGATGGTATCCCGATTTGAGGTCGAACTTAGTAAAGAATTTAGAATCTTTCAGACAGTCGATGACCTCGTCTATCCGTGACAGAGGGTACTGATTCTTCACCGATATTTTGTTAAGAGCTCTGTAGTCAATGCACATGCACCAAGTCCCATCTTTCTTCGGAACCAAGATGACTAGACTTCCACAAGGAGAGGAGCTGGGTCGGATATGACCTCTATCTATGAATTCTTGGATTGTTTTGTGAATCTGTTCATTTTCGAGAATGTATCTTCTGTAAGCAGATGCATTAGGAAAAGAAGAACCAGGAATAAGTTCAATGGAGTGTTTTACCCGACAATATTGAGGTACTCCGTCCGGAGCTTGAAATAGGTTCTGGTACTCATCAAGAATATGATCGACTTGTTGCTTCTATCGAGAGCTGCATTGGTCGGTTACTCGACTCATTGCTGCAGTGTTCTAAGAATGTTGCGGCTTGATCATGATTAATGTGAACGTATGAGCATGATTGATGAGCTTCTTTGTCTGTTTGGTAGATATCAGTGCAACTGCCGGTGTAAGTTGACGCTCTGGTATGCTGGACCATCAATTTCAGAGTGTGGCAATCACCTTCTTAGGCTGTGACTGATAACTTCCATGTCTATATCAGAGGTAAGGTTTCCCAAATAGGGCGTCGGCTATGGAGAGTGGTGCCAAGTCACAGAGTACTTCATCTTCAAAGGTTTTATGAAGTATGTGAGTTTGCATTGTTGAGTGATCCAAAGTTCTCGGCCATCCTTCAAGCAACTGATGTTGTAAGGCTGAGGATGCGGAGTGGTAACAAGACCTAGTTTCTTCACAAGTTCTTCAGAAACGAATTTTTTATGGCTCCTGTTGTCCACAATCAGATGTAATGGGTTGCTCTGGACCCATATCCGTGTATGGAAGAGGCATTCTCCTTCCTCGTCATCGACGATAGTCGAGGCTACTGGAGTGGTCAGGGTAAAAAAGGTAGTTACGTCTGAATTCGATTCTTCCACCATCTTGTCAAACGCGTCGAAGGTTGACACTTTTGTCAAAAATGTATTCGGTGTTAAATTTTCAGAATTTACTTCAATATGATCTAGGATCTTAACTAAGAGAACAACATGTACAACAAATCTACAGCATATTAATCATGGACACAATAATGCAAGAACACAAGAGACACAGAGTTTACATGGGGAAAACCATAAAGGTGAAAAACCCCAATAACTTCCTCAGAGATAGATAGAGCAATGGTACAACCAGAATAAAAGACATAGTCTTCTCCTAGTAGTAGAGCCTCCTCCTCCACAAGTGCACCACTCTCCACAGAGTGAATGAGAGAATAGAATGTGTAAAATGAGAGAGACACACTCTCTATTTATACACTAACTTGACTTGACATTTACTCAACTAGTTCGAACTCAACTTAACCACTTAACATAATGCTGACTGGGCCGACCCTCACTAGGGTGGTCTAATATCCCTTTGACCCACATGGCCGACCCCCAATAGGGTGGTCTAATAACCCATCAAGTATAAGTTACGACACTTACAATATAAATGACGACACTTCCGTATAGAGGAATATAAACATCTCTATAGGAATACAACCACTTCCGTATAGAGGAATAATAACATCTCTATAGGAATACAATATACATATATGTGAAATATATTCCAAAGTTACATATACATCAACACTCCCTCTTAACTAGGAAGGTATTTCTCGACACAGGTCTTCTAGCACAAGTCATCTTCTCTGGATCATCGTCACTGGATAATCATCATCGAGTCATCATCATCGTCACTGCTGCTGCTATCTCAATCAATCTCTGAATATACTCGTCCTAGGAAGTTCTACAGAGCCAGTCCTTTTTCATACTGGCTGTAGGCCCACCACCTGTAGGTCTTCATCATCTGTGCAAACGGTCTGATAGAGGTGGCCTCTCAAGACAAATTTTATGTGTGGATGCAATACCGGAAAGAGTATCCCAGGAACATTTATGTGCCTAAGCAGGACCAACAAGATCTCCCAAGACTGATTACATGCATCTCCTCCACAATACCTTTAAAGAGCATCCCAGGAAAATTTATGCGCTGCAGCACAATCGACAAGATCTCTAAAGAGCATCCCAGGACTTATTAGGAGCACACAGCTCAACCTATCGGATCTCTAGGACTGATTACATGTGGATAGACAAAACCTTTAAATAGCATCCCAGGAACATTTATGTGCCGCAGCACGACCGACAAGAGTTCTAAAGAGCATCCCAGGACTAATTACAAGCACACAGCTCAACCTCTCGGATCTCCAGGACTGATTACATGTCTCTGTAGTAATACCTCATCCCGAGACTGATTACGAGCACACAACTCAACCTATCGGATATCTGAGGACTGATTACATACTACATAGCAATACTAGAAAGAGTATCCCAGGAACATTTATGTGCTATAGCACGACCGACAAGATCTCCCAGGACTGATTACATGCTATTTTCACAACCTGCCACATATCCTCTCTGACCTCCAAGTATCAACGTGATACTCATGATCCAACGGATCATCATCACACAAAGCATCATCCTGATGCTCATGATCACACTGATCATCATCACTGTACCATCCTAATACATATCATCTAGAGAAACATCCTGAAGCTCATCATCATGATCATCATGATCATCCTGATCATACAATGCATCCACCTGATGCATACCAAGTATCTACCTGATACATATCATCATCATACATATCATCATACCAAGTTAAATTGCATGATTAGAAAACATCTCATAGTTTTCAGAACAAATTCTTACACATAAAGAAATATGTCATACAGTCATTCAAATTATCTTAGCCAATACAGCATTTATCCATATTCTGTAACTTTCTAGATGCCTTCCAATCTCTACCATAACATTGTTAAGAGTGTGCACAACTCCTAACATGTCAGCAAAGAGGTTTCATTCTAGATAAGTAGCAATGGAATGTTGTACAGTGCCATAGGCCACTTACCCATGTATATTAGTAGTATATTGTTCATCAATGCAACTATTCTAATATGCATAATACACAACCTAATTCTTAGGAACATAAGCATATACATCATTGAATAACATTATGTAAGAAATGACAATTCAAATACTTATCTTTGTTTGGTTTCTGGGTGGACTCCCTATGAATCTTTGCAAATCCATTCTGATGTGGATTGTGAGAAGTGGTCAACTCCCTCTGAATATATGCATCCTTGCAGAAACTACTAAAGTGTGCTCCTTTGCTTTCTTGCAGGAACAACTAGAGTGTGCTCCCTCTTGAACTTTGCTTCCTGGATTACCTGTCCTTGAACTTACATCCATCCTTAATCACTATGCATGCTTATTAGTATCATCATTGTGTTATCCTTGAGGTCTCATACATAACCACACATTTATTAGTATAATCTTAATACTATCAAAACACAATAATCTCAAGCATGTATAGTCAGGATCATTTCAAACACAGATAATAAACATTAGTATTCAAGGTTTTAGGGAAGTCTTCTTTTACTCATGCATATTCTTATTTGATCATAGGACTCTTCTAGTTAGTTGAATCATCAATCAAGATAAGAGATATAATATGCATAAAACCCATGATTATTCAAACCTATACCCTCATGATTCTTCTGGTTATTCATATCATCAATTATGGTAAGAAACATAATATGCATACAACCATGATTATTCAAACCTATGACTTCATGAATAATCATTATCAACAACACAACAGTATAAGATCCTAACACACGCTAGGATTCTAGCTTGATATAGTAAAAACATACCTGGATTAGCATGCTAGCTAGTTATGTCTAACATACCCACATAATTTCTTCTGGTTCTCTTCAGGGACTTGTGCTAGTAACCTGCATGTCTCATAGGTTAACCATTGTAGGACCAAGTTATACATACCTCGAAAGTAGATCTTCTATGTGATCCATGACAATGGATGAATATTTGTCTTCATGTCACCATGATCATATGTTCTTGAAGTAGAACATGATTTGTCTTTCTTGGTGTACCTTTTATGTTAGCGAACAACATAAACCTTATACAACATCACAATACATTAGTACATTCATAAGTGTCAAAACCTTAATCAATGAATATCTTCTATTAAGGTGATACGACAAGTCTAGTAATTAATCAAGATTGTACTGTAATGATATGAACACAAACATATGATAAACTTAACCATGAAACATACCTGTAATCCATACCTGTCAAGATTGCTTGTAATCTTCTTATGGAAAGCCTTAGCCTCATCTCCCTCTGAAACAGGAACTTCTTCACTTATGCAGGTGACCAATCCATCCTCTTCTAGGATTAACCCAATCCACTTGATTTGCAGGAACTGGATCTAGAGCTGTAATAGGGTTTGTCAAAGAAACCCCCAAAATTCAAACTTTGAATTTCAAACTTTCGAAAGGATAGAAATATGCGCCTTGATGAGCTGATCAAGCTAGTATATTCAGAATTTGAAAACTGCAAAGTTTCACTCCTCAATTTTTCCTTTGAAACTTTCGAATTCACTGGACGTGAACCCAAACTAGGGTTTCATGAAGCACACTCCTCTGCCCAATCAAAATATTTGATCCAAAGCTCTAAGCTTATATTTTTATGAGGAGCTTCCAGCCGTGGTCATAGATTTCAAAAATTCCCATCTTTGCAGAAGCCCTAATTTTCCACTTTTCTAATCAAAGTCCCGAACTAGGGTTTGATCAATCCCGGCCTTTTTCCCAACAAAAATTCTGATATTGGTCTCTAAATTTCAATTTTGATGAGTAGCATTTAGCCGTCGTCTCCGATTACAAAAATTCCAACTTTCTCCGAAGCCCTAAATTCCGGAAGCCATGAATGAAGCTGCTAAAAAATAATTCTGTTTTGACAGAAATATGTACCTGATTGTTTCTGGTGTAACTCTGAAAGTTTCGATCCACAAGGTCTGAAAATTTTCCTGAGATAGCCCGACCTGTTGTCTTTCCATCCCAACAGGTCTGACCTCAATTGGAATCTGTGAGAGATAATTATGCCAAGTGTCGCAACCTGACCGGTTTATGGGATAATACAGGAGAGCGAACTTGTACGGCATGGCACGTGTCCCTGGTTCAACTTCGGCCTCTGAAAATGTTTCTTAAGATAGCTCGACCTGTTATCTTTCCATCCCGATAGGTATGACCTCAATTGGATTATCTAAGAGAGAGTTATGCCAAGTGTCGTAGTGTGACCTATTTATGGGATAATACAGGAGAGCGAACTTCTACGATGTGCCACGGCTCACTGGTTCAACATCGGCCTCTGAACACTTTTCCTAAGATAGTGCAGTCTGTGTGATACCTATCACTTTTTACGAAATTTCATTTGGAGCTTCCTAGCCCAAGTTATGACCTTTTTCCCAAGGTCACCTGATTCTGACTCAAATCTGGAAGAGGCCGAAACCCTATATTGTATAGATCATAAATCACAAAGTACAACGAATTATAGGTTTTCCTTTGGTCAAAAGGGACATGGGGATCTGATCTTCGAACGGTAAAAGTTTTAGATCCGAAAATTTCTCCAAATGGGATTTATACCGAAAGTGCTACGATGACTGTTTTTGCTATATCAATCCCTAGCATCGTAAGTGCAACAAGTGTCATACATGGTATATCATGCCTTGTTTCAGGCTAGCTCTGACACCATGTTAAATTTTCAGAATTCACTTCAATATGATCTAGGATCTTAACTGAGAGAACAACATGTACAGCAAATCTACAACATATCAATCATGGACACAATAATGCAAGCACACAAGAGACACAGAGTTTACATGGGGAAAACCATAAAGGTGAAAAACCCCAATAACTTCCTCAGAGATAGATAGAGCAATGATACAACCATAATACAAGAGATAGTCTTCTCCTAGCAGCAGAGCCTCCTCCTCCACAAGTGTGCCACTCTCCACAGAGTGAGTGAGAGAATAGAATGTGTAAAATGAGAGAGACACACTCTCTATTTATACACTAACTTGACTTGACCTTTACTCAACTAGGTCGGCCTCAACTTAACCACTTAACATAATGCTGACTGGGCCGACCCCCACTAGGGTGGTCTAATAACCTTTTGACCCACATGGCCGACCCCCAATACGGTGGTCTAATAACCCATCAAGTATAAGTTATGACACTTACAATATAAATGACGACACTTTCGTATAGAGGAATAATAACATCTCTATAGGAATACAACCACTTCCGTATAGAGGAATACTAACATCTCTATAGGAATACAATATACATATATGTCAAATAAATTCTAAAGTTACATATACATCAACATTCCGAGCTTTGCATTTAGACGTATCATGCCAAGATGAGTGGTGGTAATCACACCATTTTCCGGTCGATGGTTGTTTGCTACGTTCCCTCTTGTGAAAAGGATTCTTTCTATGGTCTCAATTTGGCAGTGTCAGCTGAGAATATTTCAACTTTTCAAAGTCAGCTGGTGCCTTCTTGTCAGGTGGTCATCCTGATGTCGGCTTTGTCGTGAAACATGATTTTCCTTTCTTCTTAGTTTCTAGTTTACTGGCATAGTGGAAAGCATCTGCAAGCTTATTGATGGTCAGAAGTTACATCTCCTACTAGATGTACTGGGACAATCTGCTAACGTACTTTAGAACAAGCAATTTCTCTTCTTCTTGGACTCCAAGTCTTTGCATGAGTCATTAGAACTCGTCGGTGTAAATCTGTATTAATTGGTCTTTCCATTGCCTTAGTTGTTGCCACTTCTTATACTGTTGCTCGAGGTATTTAGGTGGGTAAAATTCGTTTCGGATGTGTTCGACGAATTTATCCCATGTGTCGATGGGTTCTCCTCTTTTCTCCATCTTTGTCGAGAGGTTCTCCCACCAGTAGTGCATGTAGGTTGACATCTTTAAGGATGTAATGGTGATGTTTTCAGCTTCGGAGAGTTCATTTACAGTGTAATAGGATTCAAATTGTTGCACCCAATTGTCGACGAATTTTGCGTCAATCATTCCTTCAAGATTCAGTATGTTCATATTAATTTGCACTTTCAAGGGGATTATTTTATCGGAGTGAGTTCTCATCGAGGATCATCTGGATGTCAAAGCAAATCGCAAGAGAATCTCATTAAACTAGGTGAACATTTCAGTCCATTTTCGAGCCACAACTTGCTCAATAAGTTGTGTTGTCTCATTGGCTACATGTCCATCATCTATTTATTCGGTCATAGTTGGAGTTAGCATCTTCTTGGATTGCTGAGATTGCGAGCGAGTTTGAACCGGCATAAGTCAGGTAACTTCGAGAGAAGTGTATACACAAAACTTAAGCACGAATGAAGCTGAGTGCTCTGATACCAATGATCCAAGCCGTGTCCAGGAAGCACGAGGGGGAAAACAATTTGACTGAATGAGTCGGCTCTGTTATGGAAGAAGCTTAATAAACATAATAAGGAAAAGTAGGATTACGTAGTACAGATAACACAAATACACACAGACAATATGCAGGAATGTGAACTGTTCTTCTATTACTTGCAAACATATCAAAACTGATATATGTTACAATGTTATACATGCTTATATAAAATTCTGAGACACTTGGGTGCCTTCCTGTTACGTTCAGTTACAAAGAAGAAGAAGTTAGAACGATCCAATAGTTCAACTGTTATACTCAGATGGAAGATAGGTAGACAGTCTGTCGAAGTTCGACAGTCGTTGGTCGCATGTCGACGCTGCATGTTGATGTCGCGAGCTGTGAGGTTGTTGAACATGTCAAAGGTGGGGAACGTGTCACAGTATGTGAAAGTCGAGACTCGTCGGAGTTGTGTTGAAATCGAACCTATCAAAGTTGTCGAAGTCATATCGAGTCGAAACTTGTTGAAGTTTTATCGACATTGATGACTTGCCAACTATGATGTGGATCAAGGGTATACATATGAATATTATAGACCAGGTGAGATTGTATACCATTATAAAAAATTATTTATTGGCACAAACCTCCAGCTGTAAACAATGCCAAGGAAGAACTTATCAAAGGTACAATACTTATTTCCTTACTCCGAGGATTAGAGATTAAAGGAAGCCCTTGGAATTCAAGGTGATCTTGATGGTCTAGTCGAATGGCCATAGGTAGGTAATCTAGTATGTGGTTTTCATGTTTTATTGTGTACTATGTTATAGGTTTGTGGTGTAGATGTATGCTATGATTTTGTTTTGTGGTCTCATTGAGTATTGACATTAATATTTTGGCTATTGCAGCTAGACATTGATATCTTGATAGATTAATAAATTGCATAGACTTGGTACAACTTGATAAATTGCGCAAGTTTCATCATGGATTTGTTTTCTTTGTTTTTTTCTCCCATCTAAGTAAACCATAATATCTACATCCTCATGCCCATTTTAATCCTCACTATCACCATCACCATCTCCATGCTCATTATCATTATCCCCATGGTCGTTGTCACCATCACCATGCCACCATGAAAATCACCACCATGCTCTTCCTACCCATGTTGTCACCATCACCATACCCTTTTTCACCATAATATTCGCATCCATCATCCACACAAATATAATCGTTAGATACCTAATTTAAAAACCTAGAAACCCAAACCACAGACATAGAAACCTAATCTAGCCTTAGTCATAATCCTAATATATATGCATGCCAAAAAAACAATAGCAACCCCATCCTAATATATGCATGCCAAAAAAAATTCATATATTCATGTGCATCGCCTTGTATCTAAATCATTATTCTACAAATATGCAGAAGAGTCCAAGAAACCATAATTTGTATTCTAAACCCCTTAATGCATCTTTAACAAATATTGTATTGATTCTAGGTGGGTTTCATGGATATTGAATTTGAGGAGTAGCATTTAGGAAACAAAAACCTTGTTGTCCTCTCTTAACCTTGGTAGACCTAGAGACCCATTCTTGGTTCAAAAGTAAGGTAGTCATGGTACCCATATCACCCTTGCAAGGGAAAATTAACATACACATGTGGTTCAAGGGCTCGTACATGGTGTTGATCCTAAGAAGAAAGGTTTAGCATAAGAGGCTATTGTTTCCATCTCAACTATTGTAAAGGGCTCAAAACCCATCCATGCTACTGAAGACCTAATACCCATTAAAGAATCCCCAAGAATGAGAATGTTTTCTGGATTCTAGATATTTTTCATGGGGATTGAGCCTAATAAGTGTCACTTAGGGAATGTGCCCTTTTTTTCCCTTACTTACACTTGGTACACGTTGAGACCCATTCTTGGTTCACAAATAACCTAGTCATGGTGCCATAAAAATCCTTGGAGGTGATTATTAACCTATATAGGTTTAATGTGGTGCTTTGGGGATTCATAAATGGTTCTTTCAATTGAGAAGGAAGGTTTAATACTTGATGCTCTTGTTTCCCTCCCCCAAGTGGAGTTAAGGACTCGAGACTTATCCAAGATGCCCAGGACTTGATCATGGTGTCCATATTCAACTTGAATTCCAAGTACTCCTTGGAGAGGGATTCTTTCATGGTGTTTGAGCTAAAAAATGTTAAGTTTGGAATTAAATCCATTGTCCCCCCAACCATGTTTATTCCTCAACAATTATTTATAGTGCACAAAACATACTAATGGCACTGATATCCGAGTTAGATGTAAAATACCCCCTACAAAGATCTCATTTTCTAGTTAAAGGACTTTGTCAATGCCCTTAAGCTTTAGAAAATTTAATATGATCATAAATCACTTGTTTCAACACTTGATGATGGCTAAGGCCCCACTGCATTCATTGTCATATGTGGAGGTCCAATGACACATTCATGAAGGTTGAGCCTAAGAAGTACCAAATGATCATGGCCAATGCATGAGTACCCATATGTGCAGTAAAAAACATCTTATTGGAACCCGTATCCAACTAGGGTTTTTCTCATTAAGAGGCAAAGTATATTTTGCATTAAAAGGTCGAATTCATAAAAATTTTGCATGAGAGTTTATGGACAATGCGCTCATGTTGGTCTCTCCCAAACACACTTTCCAAAAATTACAACATTCAATTTTTTTTCTTGGTTTGGTTATTATGCCCAAGGATGAATTTTCCATCTCTCCTTGAGACACTTTACCTAAATGCAATTGGAGTCATGAAACGAAAATTGTGCATTGAAAGGACATGTCACTAGTTGCAATACATCTAATTCAGTTCGAACACATTTTCTCCAGATTTTAAACAAGCCTAGAAATCATAGCCAGACTTTGATAGCTTGATAGATTGATAAATTGCACAAGTTTCATCATGGATTTTTTTTCTTTGTTTTTTTATCCCATCTAAGTAAACCATAATATCTGCATCCTCATTCCCATTTTCATTCTCACTATCACCACCACCATATCCATGCTCATTATCACTATCCTCATGGTCATTGTCTCTATCACCATGCAACCATGTAAATCACCACCGTGCTCTTCCTTACCCATGTTATCACCATCACCCTTTTTCAATATAAGATTCTCATTCATCATCCACACAAATATAATCATTAGATACCTAATTGGAACGATCCATAGAATGATGAACGTGGCTCGGATCGAGAAACCATCAACTCCATTGGATTCAAGACATCGGGATAGTGCTAGGGGTTCCCCTCTCCTCCGATCCCATGGAACGGGTGTCATCTTTTAGGTCCATTTTGGAAACTAGGTTTTTGCTCAGTAAGGGACTGTGCAATCTTTGCACATAGGGGTCAACTTTGAAAAATCATCAACCAGGGACTTATGGCTAGTGCTCCTAGATGGAACCTTCCTAGACACACTTGCAGGACTTCGCAGAACCTGTTTTCGTTGCACGGTTGGAATTCTATGCCCTCGGTAGGTATCCAATAGGTGTCCTTGAAGTCCTTTGGGATGCGAGTTGGAACGAGACATAAAGTGATGATCATGGCTCAAATTGAAAAAACATTGTCTACGTTGGATTAAAGACATCAGGATAGTTCTATGGGTGACCCTCTTTCGGTCCCATGGCCCATGTGTCATCTTTTAGGTCCATTTTGGAAAATAGGATTTTGCTCAGTAAGGGACTGTGCAATCTTTACACATACGGGTCAACTTTTTAAAATCATCGACCGAGGTATTATGGATAGAGTTCCCAGATGGAACCTTCCTGGACACACTTGCAAGACTTCACGGAACTCGGTTTTGTTGCATGGCTGGAATTCTATAATCCCGATAGGTATCCAATAGGTGTCCCTAAAGGCTTTTGGGATGCGAGTTGGAACGAGCCATAGAATTATTACCGTGGCTCGGATCAAAAAACCGTTGAATCCGTTGGATTCAGGACATTGATATAGTGCTAGGGGTTCCCCCCTCCTCCAGTCCCATTGTAGCTAGTCACAATTCAATTCCCATTCCAACATTGCGGTCTAGATTTCGTCGGACCTATTAATCCTCCTTCTTCCCTGCAACACAAATATATTTTGACAACTACAGACTAGTTTAGCAGATGGGTAGAGGTAGTCCCTCTTAGACAAGCAAACATTATTCAAGTAATTTCATTTCTTAAAAGTCAGATAGTCACAAGGTTTGGTGCTCCAGAATTCCTAGTGTTTGACAATGCGTCATACTTTTCCTCTTTTGAATTAACTCAATATTCCTTTGAAAAAGGGATAAAATTAAAAAATTTTGCCAATTATTATCCACAAGGAAATGGATTAGCAGAGTCTTCTAATAAGAATTTAATTAACATCTTATAGAAGACAGTGGCTACTCATCACAAAAATTGGCATATCCAGTTATACAATGCTCTTTGGGTAGACCGTGTCACTCCCAAAGCGGCCTTTGAAAACTCCCCTTACTGTTTAGTTTATGGTAAGGAGGCTGTATCACCAGCCAACCTCTTGATCCCTTCCCTACAACTATCACAGGCTGTACGGGAAGATAACTACTCCCCACTCTAGCACAAAATTGATACATTACTCAAACTAGAGGAGGATAGGGAAAAGTCTAAAAACAAGTTGTATTAACATCAACACCTTGCCAAGAGATGGTTTGATGAGTGTTGACACAAACCCAGTTGACAGGGGTTCCTCACGCTATCGACACCCAAACCACGGAGATATACCTGAGCACCGACCCATACATGTTTTACCTCGTCCAGCAACACCTGGGGAGCAGATGAGGTGTCACCCGAAATGTTCAAGGGAGAGTTGACAGAACCATGTTTCCACCGAATGAAGGAGGATCTTGTGCATTAACTGCTTAACTTATTGCAAAATTCAGAAAATAGATCTAAGCATTTACCTTAGCATTAAGAATAACTGCATCATCATTCAACATATCTTATCATTGACAAAGTCATAAGTGCACAACATATATAACATTAAACATTAATCGCACCAAGGAAACATCACATCATTCATAGATTCATATCGCATAATGCTTTTACCGTAGAGAAACAAAAAAGACATAAGGATTCTGTTGAAAACTCTGTCACATCATATTTATCTCCGCAAAACCCAGATACAACAAGATATGCAATCATCAACTCTCAGTCTTCAACTATGTCAAGATATCTCAACACTTACAAACCTACATCTACTTATAGGCTTGCGCCTTTACATTTACAGTCCACTTAGGAAACTGCCTAACTAATTCTTAACAAACTTTACAAAAAGATGATCCAGAACCCACATAATGCAGTCCAAAGGACCCAAAATACACATGAGGCGGTCCAAATGACCCAAAATAAACAAGATATGGTCCAAATGACCCGAAACTACATATGATGTGGTCCAAATGACCCGCAACTACATAAACTACTATCGCCTTATGCGCTGGTTTCCTTTTTTCGTAGTACTTTTGGCCTTGCGTAGCATCTGCGATGTTGAGATGCTGAGTAGTCCAAACTGCCTGCCAATAGACCCCCAACACAATCTTGTGGCTCGCCCTCGAGCCACGTCAACTAGACATGGTGTACTCATTGGTCTTCAGCGTGAAGTCCTCGTACTGCTGATCGATCTCCTGGACATGCTCCTTCGCTGCTGCAGCCACTTCCTGGCTCTGAGTCACATCCTGTGCGGATGGATGCTCAGTCATATTCTCTACAACTTTCCAGCGGCCCTCCTGCATAGCCTGTAGTGCGGAAGTTGCTGTGAGTAAAAATTGGCCTCCAATCTCTTAAAACTCCTCCAGTTGCACACTGCACTTCTTCTGACGCTCATCGGCCTTTGCGATGCACTACTGCAATTCTCTCAGTTCGGCGGATTTGGTGAACTAAGCAACTCATGGCAGCGTTCTCATCGACACCTTCAATGTTGCCACTTTCCCTTCTACTTCTTTCCGCATCTTGGTCAGTTGTTCTAACTGCTCGTCTTGAATAATGCTGTCCCAAAACTGCACAGTCTCAACAGTGATCTTTGTTGCTGCTTGTTCCAGCTCACCCATCTGTGTTTCCAACTACTTGATAACGCGTTTATGTTCATCTATCTCCTCTTCGAGTGTGCCAGGGTTATTTAGTGCTGCTAACTCCACATTGTCACGCTGTAATTGGGCGATGACAGCCCCAATTCGTTGTGCTTTCTCAATCGGATCTAATTATGTGGTGAGCTTTGGTACATGCTGATAGGATTCCGAGACTGCTACCTCCAATCACACTTTGCTATCCCAAATGGTGGATTTCTCCACCGTTAGTTGATCATGCTCTTTCTTCAATTCCTCTATCGCCCGATCATTCTCAGCCATCAATTGCTCGAGCTTATCCTCCAACTCATCGATGACCTCCCGCGCCGCTACTGCCTTTCCTTTTAACTCTATGACTTCTTGTTGGGCCGCTTCCTCGTTTTACTGTGATTGTAGGAACTGACCGCTGACCTCCTGTATTCTGTCCACCATTTCTCGGCTGGAAACTGCCTGCATATTTGTCAACTCCTTCATGGGTAGCTCATTGATGTTAATGGTCAATTTTTCTAACTATTGCAACAAGGCCTAGAAAGCCTCGTTGTAAGTCACAATCGCAGTCAGGGGAATGTTCACGTTCCGCACCCGTGGCTTAGTGCTGATTGCGCCAACTGCCTCCCTAGTTTCTACCTTTGGTACTCGCCACGAAACAATATCACATAAACAATCAAGGTGAACATTTACCTCTTTGAAACCTTCTCCCTCCTGTGGCATCATTGCTCGAGCGGCCACATTTTTTGCATTGGTGATAGCCACTATAAGTCGTCCCAATTGCACCTCCGTCACTGGAGAGGCCCACTAATCGTACCATGCTCATGATGCGCCTTCATTCTTCCCTCCTCAACGTCGCGGTCAATATCATAATCTGTGGGTGTCTTCGTTGATTCCTGATCTGAGTCATTGTGACTCTGCCGGTCCTGCGCAGATAGTGGATCATATGGATCATCGTCCAGACCGACATGTTCCCTCCATTTGACAAGCCAATCATTGACGATTCCATCCAGCTCCTCCTCAAACAACTTGTTGGGTGTCATCAACGTTTGCTTCGCAGGGTTGCGTCGTGCTTGCACATGAATAGCATGATGCTGAGTCACAAACAACGCAATCTGCTTGTATTTTGTGGCGGCTTCATCAGATAAGCGAGGCACCTTCGTCGTTGTTGCTTGTAGCATCTCCCAATAGAGCCAAAACTGCATTGCAGATTCCTTAAGGCACTCGGGTTCTTGCACCCACCACAAGTTCTTGTAGCGCGCACCCTTAAGGTCTTCCACGACATCAACTCCCATCCCTTAGCAAGTAACGCGCTCCTTCCATGTGATAAGCGCGATCAAAATTAGGAGCTAGCTCTACATAAATGTGCCCTTCCCTTCTTGGACAACTGCTATGTCCTTCACCAATTGGTTCAACAAAAATAGTGACTAGTTCATCTGTACACCTTCTGCACACTGCTCCGCACATGCCACGACCCTCGAATTACACTGGTTGGGTCGATTCTTCCAGACAAATTTGTAACATAGTATCTTTTCTTCGGTGAGGACCTCCCTATCATTAATGCTTCTAGTGCAGTAGGCATGGCTGTCATGTTCCAATCCATAATGCAGTACCAACTGTGTTTCCCTCTTTTTATCATTCTCCTTCCCTCTAAAGTATTGTGAAGGGTCCACTACATCCTTCGGCAACCCGGTGATCTCAGCAATCAAATCAAGGGTGACTGGAATTTCTCTGTCCAGCCACAATGTTCCACTGTGGAAGTAGGCCAGCAACTGCTTCACACACGCATTGACCCCTAGCAAGCGCCCAAAGTGTGGCATGTTGATGAGACTAAGCAATCCCACTTTGTCTAACCCATGCGCCCAATCTTGCGGAATCGGCTTACCACTAATTTGTGTCCCAAACACATAGGGATCCGATGTAATTTGCTTATATGCCACCATGTCATGGTCATCATATTTCAGGCACATCAAGGCCGACACAATGTCGACAGAGTGCTCCATTCTTGCTGGTAGTGCTGGCATCCGCACTGGGTATTTCTGATTTTTTCGTGGGATTTCGGGGCGGTATACCAGGCCGACAGGGGGGTACATAGCCAGGGATATCCACAGGAGATATCCCTTCCCAAGCAGTCGAATCATCATTCCAAGGATCGACTATCCTACCTCTGCTGGGATCTCCTCCACAACAGCTATGGACGATCTTAGCTGCATTTTGCTCTGCGGGGACTCAGAATGCTGACCACCCCTTCGCTTATTTGGGATACCTGTGAACACCGATCCAACCAATATGCTGTCGACCTCTTCTTCAATGCTTACTAGCCTAGCTAGTGACTCTGCACCACTGGAAACATAGACCATGGTTGTACTCGACATGCCGCACTAGGTCCCCTCTTGCCTCAACAGTTACTCACCCTCCAGTGTTGAGCAATGTGCACTACTTGGGACTAGCAAACACCTAACACCTAACTCATCAATTCAAATCAACAATGAAACATTGAACTATACTTATGACTCTGGAAAATGATTCCTTCCAACCATATTTTGCCCCTTCTTATAGTTCTGAATTGCATCCTTAAACATCATTACCAAATCAAACCACTCATTATGACCAAATCATGCCTTAATTACTCGAATCCGCCGTCGATTCTATCAATCCAATGGTTGGATCCGCTATTGATGCCGATCACTTCATCATGCATCGCTTAATTAACTATCTTTGATTTCCTGCCTTTATTGCTGATTTGAAGGCGTCGCAACCCTGCAGTTGTCGCGGTACTGACTCAAAACTATGATACAATCGCTTCTGCTTGCACATTCTGTCCCTTCTGGTGCACCATCCTGCCACCCCACCTCCGGATATTTTTTTTATTTTCCGATGCGACTCAGGCATCGCGCTGCTCTAAACCTGTCCTGTAGGAATTCAACCTACAACCATTTACCAACTTTGGGAGCATTGTTCCATCTAACTGTTGCAGCTGTACTACACCTCCTGAAGTTATGCTACCGATGGGATATGGACCTAGCCAATTCCTTTGTAATTTCCCTGGATGCTTCATAAACATGCTGTCATATAGCAACACCAAGTCACCCTGCTGAAATTGTTTTTTTTTATAGGGTGATCATGCCAAGCCTTTTGTTGATCCTTCTCCACGTGCTAGTGGAAACCTGCAATAAAGCGGTCTTCGTCAAGTCGTACTAGCTACTCCAGTCGCTCTCCTAATGCTACCACATCATCCATGCCTGTCGTAGTTGTTATGGGAAGACTCGAAAAAATGTACTCCATAGGCATAATCACTTCTTTCCCATACACCAATTTGAATGGTATCTGTCTCGTCAACCTTTTACAAGTGCTTCGATATGCCCACAAAACTGTTGGAATCTTCAAATCCCAGTCATCGCGGTTCACATTACAAACCTTTCTTAGTTCATTCTCCAATACCTTGTTGAAAGCTTCTACCATCCCATTTTCCTATGGATGATATGGCGTACTCTTCTTATGCTGTATCTGAAGCTCTGTTGTCAATGCACTGACTGTGCGATTGATGTAATGACTTCCCTGATCACTCATCAATACCTTCGGCCAGCCAAACCGAGTGACAATGTTGTCAAACAAGAAACTCGTTGCCTTTGCAGTGATGCAATCAATGACTGGTGCAGCCTTCCCCCATCTTGTCAAATAATCTATCGTTGTGATTATGTATCTTGCACCAGTGCGCTTCCCAGGTGGGTTTATAGGGCCCACGAAATCCACTTCCCATTTATCAAATGGCTGTAGCGTCACTTAAGGTAGTAGGGACATATCATCCCTCCGGGAGGGTTTCCCAGTTCTTTGAAATACATCACAGGTCCATGCATAATCTGTCGCATCATTATGAAGAGTGGGCCACCAAATCCTTACACGAAGCACCTTCCTCATAGTCGCACGACTACCATTGTGCCCCCTAGCCACTCCTGCATGTGCTTCTGACAACATCTTCCCTTGCTCATGGGGTGGGACACAATGACAAGATCTCCTCTGATCCTAGTTTGTACAACTACCCTGCAATCAACTGGAAATATTCAGCCTTAACTGCTAGCTGCTTCTTTTGACTGGTGGTGAACCCTTCTGGTGTGGTTCCCGTTGTAAGAAACTGAATGATTTCTTCATAGTATTCATCAAGTACTTCAACCTTGAATAGTTGCGCATCTGGAAATCCATCATCAATGCTGGTTGGTTCCTCCCCTATCTCAATCCGTGACAGATGATCTGGCCCTACGTTCAAGCATCCTGGCAGCACAATCACTTCAAAATCAAACTCCTGAAAAAGAAGTAGCCAATGAAATATCTTCCCCCCCAACACAAGGCTATTGACCAGGTATTTCAATGCAGAATGATCTGTGAACATCTTAAAGTGACCTCCCAGTAATTAATGCCGAAACTTCTGCAGTGCATATACCATTGAGAGTCCTTCCCTTTCCGTAATTGTATAATTCCTCTCTGTAGAAGACAACTTCTGAATTGCAAAAGCAATTGGGTGATCCAAATCCCCTTCCCTTGGTTGTGTGAGCACTACTCCCAGCGCAATCGAGGATGCATCTACATGGACATGGAATTCCTTGCTCTAGTCTGTAAATACCAATATCGGCGTGTTGTGGCCACAACAGATCCCATGCTTCAGCTAAGCATAGGAGCCCCAATTTTAAATAAACACAAAGGTTTTTGGGTAAGTGTTCTTGTGAACATCAGATTTTCAACCTCCTTTCTATGATCTTATGCTTGTACCTTTTTTTGGCCTGATGGTAATTCTTTTTCTTGGAGATTTCTAAAAGTTTTGGTTGCAGGAAGATTTAAATTTTAAAGTATTTTGCACTTTACCTCTATCAACTTGAAGCCCGACATTCCGACACCCCGAAATCTTGAACCCGAAAGGTGCGGGTTGCAGGAGTTTATTTGTGATATTTTGGTTTTGGCATCTCGAAAATCGCACCCCAAAAGGTGCGGGTTTTGGGAACCCCTTGTTAATAATCTTTGAGGAATCTTCATTCCGAAACCTGGAACCCACAGTTGCGGCTTTTAGATTTTGGATTTTTCGTTTCCCCATTTAGTTGCGTTGCGTATTTGCGAAACCCACAACCCACAAGTTTAGGATGTGGATTTCATAAACCATGAATAAAGTTTTCAATAAATCTCCAAGACCTCATCCCGCGTCTTGCTTCGGTTAATCCCAGCCATCGAATCACTTCATCTAGTGGATGAAATTCCATCATTCGAACTTGCGATTTTGATGTCTCTTTTACGTTGCTTTACGACCGGACTTTTCACCACAATTCTGATCTCATGATCGCTTTTGAAGATATGCTTGCTTGATTAGATTGATTTGTAATGACAGTTTCCAGATCCAACCTTGAATCGTGTGTGATTCTGTTAAAATATCCTTTGTCGTGATCCAATCTGGTCTAACACATGCTGCGACGTCATTTCATTCTAGTTCAAATGATTACAATCTTGAATTTGTATGATTTTAATCATAAGAATCTCATCATTTTTAATCATTATGATTTTCTGTGATCCTTCTTAAGTATGGTCGCAAGTATGAAACATTTAGTTAATCGTCGGTATTTGTTAGATAAGTTTCCAGTTTGTTTTGAAAGGTTTATGCCTGACAATTTGATGAGTAACATGCACGCAGGTCATGAATCCTCTAATGACTGTTATATGCAAGAAGAACTTCATTCTTCGGTATTTCCAGAACCTATGTCACCAGCTTTTGACGCAGGTGTTTTTGATACCAGCACTGATGGCGAAAAGGAAAATTCTGAAATTCTTCCCCTTTGTATACCACTCCCTCAAGAGGATGAAGATGAGATTGATGAACAATAGCGTGAACGAGATGATTCCATTAACCATGATTTTATAATCAATAAGGAACCTGATATTCCATCATCTCCTGAGGAGGAGGACCCGTTGTCCGATTTTTCTGTCTTCGAGAACATTGTGGATCAGCCGGAGGATTCCGTGGAGGTTCAACAGGAAGATTTCCTAGACTGACACTTGTCTGTTGTCGACAGCTAGTGGGACGAATGTTCAATTCCACAATTTTGTTACGGGATTGTCTTGAAATAAGAGGATGATCTATAATTCAAACTTTATCTTAGGATTTTAGGGAGTCGTTAGACGTAAACTGTTTAGATTATTTTGGCATAATTCCTTGGATTGGTAGTTTGATCCGATTTTGTAATCCCTATCCTGTGGGAATTTCTATTTTGTACTTTATTGAAATTTCCCATTTAAGGAGGAATGTTTCTCGATGCTTGGGGTTGGAAATTTTTGGTTAAGGAATCACCAGAAGATGAACATGAGATACTTTGTCTTAGCAGAGCTTTCTAATTTTGTTTACAGACTTCGTTTATACAGTGAAGTAATCTTTTGAATCATCTCTTGTTTATTGTTCAAGTTTCTTTGATGATGCCTGATTTCTTACTTCAAATTGTCATCTACAGTATTTGATCTTTGCAAGTAATTGATTTCACATAAATATTTGTTATACTGATTTCTCTTTATAGCTGATTTGTGTGAGAAAATGTGTAATTGGATTTTTGTCAATTAAGTTAATTTCTTTATCAATTTATGTAAGTGATCCACATTCAAATAATCATTGTTAATTTTTCAAATAACAAAGTGATTACAGATTTATCTTGAACAGGTTTACATGTTAATGTGATTGTCATTTAATTTTCATTAATTGATTATGATTTAAGTAAACAAGTAAATGCACCTTTTACATTTCTGTTGAAGTTGGAAAACACACTTGTTCCTCTCACATCAAAATTGATATGCACAACAACAAGCTTTTCCTTAGAATAGATCTAACATAGAATAGATCTTTCTATTTTAAATAGGTTAAGTTAAGACACTTCTAATTTTTCACACTTTGTTTTCGTTAACTGGAGAACCGATCCTTTGATCGAAACTTCAACTCATACAGTGCTAGCAGTGGCCGAAGATCCGTGGGATATATTTCCATACCAAACAGGCTAGGGATAGAAATGCCCTTACGTAGGGTCTTTTGAAACCTTTCAGTCTGGGTTTTTACCCTTTGTTGGGAGCCTTAGAACCATTCGAGCACCTTGCAATTACCCTGCAGCCCCGAGGCCTCAACATGGCGCTGAAGCCATCTTATCCTTTAGTGCCTAAAAACTGAATTGACATTCGAGGCTCCATTGAAATACTGCATCCTTTTTCAACAACTTCGACATAGGGTTCGTGATTGTTGCATAACCCCGTATAAACTTGCATGAGTACCCAGTGTATCCCAATGTTTCTCTCAACTGATTGACATTGGTAGGTGGTGTTAAACTCAAAATGAGCGCAATATTTGTTGGGTGGACCAACAATCCCTTCTTGCAAACAATGTGACCCAATAATATCCCAAAAGGTGCACAAAAGATGCACTTCTTCAATTTCATTGATATCTGATGCTATCGATAGCACTCCAACATGAGTCGCAGATTCGTCAATGATCATTGATCAACCCATAAACCGTCCAGTCATCCATATACACTTGCAAGAAATTCTGCATAAAATCCCTGAAATCAGAAACAACAACCCGAGATAACATTGTAGGTGCGTTTTCCATCCCAAACGGCATCATCGTGTACTGAAAACAACCCCATTCTGTCACAAATGTTGTCTTATGGCGGCCTTCTTTCGCGATTCTGATCTGGTGATAGCCAGCGAACCAGTCCATGAAAGAATACATCTCTTGGCCACACACGCCCTCCAGCACCTCGTCAGTGAATGGTGTCAAAAATGGATCATGCAGACATGCATCATTCAACTTCCGCAAGTCAACACAAATGCGCACTTCACTGGTCTTCTTGTCCTGCACCACCATAGGACTAAGCCATTCTGATTCTTCAATGGGTTCAATGATGCCAGCATCCAACATGCGGTCAAGTTCAATTTTGACCCTTTCTTTATGGCATGGATTTAGCCGATATGGTCGATTCCTTACTGGTTTTGCATCCGGTTTTAATTGGATCTTCATCTCCCCTAGATCCCCCAACATCCCCTTCATCTCAGAAACATTCATAGGGAACAAGTCTTGGAACTCATGCAACAGGTCTGTGACCTTCACCATCATTTCTTCATCCCAATAGTCGCCAACATTTGCAAACTTTGGGCTCTCCTCCATCCCAATGTTGATCTTCTTAATCTTGAATTCCTGAGTGACTCGATTGGTCGGTGCATTAGGTGCTACAACATCACGACTCCCTTCTATCTCTGGAATATTGATATTCCGCGAATCATCACCATCCTCTAGCCCGCCAATGATATTATAACATTCCATCATCGATTGCATCTTGCAGTGCGTATGCGGATCCACGGGATATGCCACTGGAACAACCTTCAGAACAACATCACAAATACGTTGCAAAGCATTGTGGATATATGGGTTTGCATCCGCGAAGCTGAAGGTATGAGTAAAGCAAACTGTCAGCTCCAACCAAGTAGTAATCTCCCCTAGCAACTCAACTGCGGTATACCATGATCATAACATCTTATCCAAAGTATGGACAAAGTCATGGACCCACTCATCTTTTGGTCGCGATGCCCACAACATCTAACATTCAACCAGATGACTGCCAGGGTCATTTTTCCCATCGTACCTTTCGGTGTGATATACTTTTGTGTTTCCAAAGCGAACCATCATTAGCCTTTGACACTCTCACCAACCCGCAATCGAATTCTTATGGGTCACCCGCCAACATGTTGGAGTAGCCTTCACTGCCTCCTCTAATGCTAGCAACCGCTGCGGTTCTGACACCTTAGCTTCAAATGTCACTAGAAATTCAGACAATCTGGGCAGCCCTTCATATACTGGCAGTGCAACAGTTTTAGTCGCAACACGGCATAATGACTACGTGATCAACCCACACTTGCAAAACAATACCTCATGCAAGCGATTCTGCCAATTTTCTAAAGTGTCATTAGATTGGGCCGACGTAGAACTAGAGCTACGCCACTCAAGCTCACCGTCGGTATTCAGATGAACATAATCTTTGGAAATATTGTATGCATGGTCGCATCCGCTCCCAACTTCATCTTTCACCAGTTCAACATACATGCGTCCTTCATCCGGATCCAACGGAGCGATGAATCTGAGGTTGCGGTTTTCAAAATTCATCATCCACTTCTTAAAGTTAATTACTGTTGCACTGTCATTAGCCCATCCAATCCCCAACAACACGAGATAGGACCTTCCACCTTCAAAAACCTCAATGACATCAAAATCCTCATATGCATTCATCCCCTTGATATCTACAACAAGGCGCGAGACCCTCCCAATGGGTGTCACCCTAGCCTAATTAGCCAATCGGTGCTGTACGGGGGACTAGCTCAGCATTGGGCTCCCCATCTTTTTCCATCCTTTCTTAGTCAATATGTTAACATCAGAGCCTAGGTTGATAATAACTGAATAGTCCTGATAGTCTCCAATCTGAATGTTCATCCGCATCTCATTACCTTTCTTCCGCCACTGTAACCAGTTTACCATGGATTCTCTCCATCCCCTAGCTGCTCCATGCAATAGCCCCTCAAGCTTGGAAAGCGCTTCTGGATCTCTTTCGAGTGATAAGTAACTTTCAAAGAAATTCTGTAAAGTACTTGTTGGCACCCCAACAACTCCCCTTCATTTTGCAAAATGAAAGGGCCCCCATTAGAATTTTGTAAATACCTAGTTTGGTTTTATCTTGCTTGGCTTGATAGGTGATTTCATATCTTCGCTCTTGGCTTCTTTTTGGCTTTCCTCCCATGGATTAAAGATTTGGTTATCTTGGTTATATAACTCTAATGGTTTCCTTTTCTGAACAATGATGTATCTTCTGCTTATTGATTTTGCGGCCGTGCTTTCATGAGATCATGGTTTGGTGGTTTTGACTACTTCTCTTGATTGAATCTTTTAGCATAATAGTTCATTGCATGATACTTTTGGGCTTATTACATAATTTTATCTCTCTTTTTCTTTGTACATCAAAATTGAACACATTGATTTTCCCAAGCTTAATATCATCATATTTACAAATAATTTACAAATAAAGCTTGACCAAATTTTATATAAATTTTATATTGAAGTCTAAAGGACACTTTATAACTTCTTATATTCTTTCAAATTTGATGGAATTTGTACTTACTTCTACATCATTTTTTTATTATTTTTCCATCAAATTGAAGTTTAGCCTAAATTTTTCTTGAAACGTGTTCATGAATTGACAAGGTATTTATTTGAAAAGTGGGAAGCCTAAACTTTGTGCAGTTTGTAAAAGGTTGGAAGTCAACCTCATAATTTTCAATGTTACCAAAATTTATTTATAAATATTATGACTCAATCATTTCTTAATGGATGAATATGTTTTAAATTATTTAAAGAGATACTCCAATTGATCTCTTTATTATTAAACATATCCTTATCATATTTAAATGGGTAATTAATAATACTTTCACAAAAGATATTTGGTTGATTATTAAAACATCCAAATAATTTTTTATTTTGGGATTCTTACTCATATAAACGTTGAATCATTATGAGGCAAACTTTGCTTATCATTTTTATTTTATTTTTTATAATTGTGTGGCATCAATTTATAAAGTGAATACCTTATCTTCCCAAGTAAGTGAGCATGTTATTGCGTAATGACAAACTTTATATGATAATGGTCTCAAACGTCGATACATACCTATTTTCAAAACTAGACTAATTTGTTTGTTAATTTTATTTTTTATAATTGTGTGGCATCAATTTATAAAGTGAATACCTTATCTTCCCAAGTAAGTGAGGATGTTATTGCGTAATGACAAACTTTATATGATAATGGTCTCAAACGTTGATACATACCTATTTTCAAAACTAGACTAATTTGTTTGTTGACTGCATAATGGTGTGATAGGTATGATGGAATAAAAGTTTACGTGAATGAACTCTCAAGAAACATGGATGCCAAAAAAGAAAATCATTAAGTGATTGTCGAGTTCTTATGCCATGATCTACACAAATATTTCCATATCATCTAAGTTCATTTAACGAAGGAGATCTTCCTCCTCGAATGATGCCAAGGCTACCGAATGAGGTTGTTGCAGCAAAAGGAGATAAAACCGGGATCAGTTCAATAACTTTTAACATAATTAGACCAGAGTGCATGCAGTTCAAGCTCACCTAAACACCAAGTTTCTAGGTTATTAATTCATGAAAAGAAAAAGTAGTTGGTTGTGCTACCGATCCACCAAAAAAGTGAATGCCAACACTTTCCTTGTACATATTTCTTGTGAATGCCTTAATACACCACTTGCCACAGAATCAGCTTCCATTTGTTCAATGAAGAGGTTTAAAGGGTTAAAGAGAAAGTAAAGATCGTCCAGCATCATCAGCTGGTTCCACCAAACCACACGCATCAAAGATCACACCAATTCCGAAGAATCGTTGCTATAGAGATGCTCAACAAACTACATAGAATTCGTGCTGAAAAGGATCCGAGAAGAGGGGGACCGATTTTATCTTTTACAGCACTTTTTAGTTTTTTTTTAAAACAAATATCATTATATGATTTGAATGAATTACTTATGGGTGTTTTCCTGTTGGTCCAGATTTGTGAAGGCACATTTTATATAAGGCATAAATGATGCAGTGACTGAATTCATATATGTTTTTATCTCACTAATAGCGTTTTACTCAAATCATAAAGGAAGCTTCAGTGGTTAAATATTAGATCTAGTGAAGAAGATCCACATTACCATTCTAGTTTGAGGAGGTCGAGAAGTTGAAGATTCGTATGACCAGTTCATCAAATAAAGAATCCCACATCAGTTGGAAGAGGCTAATTTTGGGCTCAATTTGCCACTGAATCGTGGAGAATCAGATGATTGTGTTCAAAACCCACTTCCCCAATGGTGTATTTTACACCTAAGTGCGGGCCGTTTTTGAAAATTGTGAAGGAGTTGGGAGATTTTCAGTCCCGTTCAAGCCGGAGTTTTCCAGATATTTCTGTTGCGTCCAACTGTGAGAGTGAATTTTGGAGATTGTTATGGTCTTTTGTGCCTATTTAAACAGAGACAATTCATTGCTGCAAAGGGAGGGGGGTCTCCATAAACCAAACAGAAGAGAATGGTTTCTGTTATTTTAATCTATTTCTTTCTGTAAAGGATTTTTTGGAAGAATACAGTGGGATGTGTGGGATGTGCTGCCTGTCAATGGTTCGATTCTGGGGCATCTGAGAGAAACAATTTTATATGGTATTTTACTGCATTCTGCTTAGTTTGGATTTTCTTCGAACTTATTCTGGAGATTTAAGTTTTAGCATAATTTTTGAAGGCTTTGGTTAAGTATTTAATCATCACATTTCACATGCTCTATCATTTTACTGGTTAATTCTCTTTTGTCTTTCTGTTACTTATATATATATACCTTGTTATTATATATGATGTCATCTTTTGTGAATTCAAATTTATATGCTAATCTGGAGCATGAATGATTTATTCAGGGTTGAAATCAATGAACTATTTTGCTATTTTAATATTTGATAAATTGATTTTCATTATTGGTTAATTTGTATGATGATTGTGTTTCATTTACAAGTTGACATATAATTATATATTTCTATTGTTTCCAGAATTGTATATTTAAGTTAGCATTGTTGATTTCAGGTTTGAAATTATTTTATAATTATTTTGCAGGAGATTTTTATCTATTGTGAAACAATTACAATTTACTTCTACATCTCGGGACTTTTTCTGCCAATTGAAAAGTGTCGATTATTTTCCTCTTTGAACCTTAGATCAATATTATACTTCATGCTCTTGGCCAAGATAGGTAATGAGCATTTAGGTTATCATAGAACAGAATTAAGAGCTACTAATTTGCTGCATTTAGCATAAAATAGTCTTTAGAATTCGTTATTCATTAGGTTATATTTCTTTAGTTTATTAGTAGATTGATTTAAGTAAACTTGACACACATTCAAGTTTACTAGCATTAAGCCGAGTGTGTGGGATGTCTTTCCGTTAGTTGTCTTAGGACAGTTTTTCTGGCCAACAAATGGCGCTAGAGGGAGGGCCATGAGGTAAAACAAATGGTTTTTGTTTCTATGCTTTCATTATTTATTCACTAATCATATATCCTCTAGTCCTTATATTTCAGTGTATTATATCTTATCCTTCTATGTTGTCATAGATGCATCATAGGGATGGTTAGATGGTAAGCTAATCAATTTGAGTCAATTTTTTATGACTCATTCCCATATCCATGCATGGAAGTCCAACACGGCATTGAACCTGCATGGACCATTACATAAACTTCCTAGAAAGGCAATTGCTCTCTTGCGAAAGTTTGACGGTGAAGGGAATATCACAGCTTTAGAACGCATAAGAAAATATGAGTCTATATTACGTTTACTTGATATTCAATATGAAGATGTTGTATGCAGGCATTTCCCCTTTAATTTTGAAGGGAAGGTATCGAACTGGTACTTTGTTCTTCCCATTCACACTATTCATGGTTGGTTTGATTTTAAAAGAGTTTTTCAAAGTGATTATGATATTTATAATGCGACTGATATATATCTTGATTTGGATGGAATACAGGTCAAAGAAGGTGAATCCATACTTGATTTCAACACACGCTTTCGACAAGTTTATCATCGACTCAAAGACAATCATAAACCTTCAGGTGACATTCTTTATGAATGGTATGTTTGTTCCCTACCCAAACCTTCACGTGACATTCTTTATGTTGTTTGTTGCTCAAAAATGTATAATTGATTTTGATCAAGCATGCAATCACGCACAAGCTCTTGAGAAATATTTTAAGAGGTATTTCCATGACCTTTCTTCCTCTTTATTTTTCGATAATGATGATAATAAAGATAAAGGTGAAAAAGATAACAAATCTGAAATTTCTAGGTTATATAAACAAGTTGAGATTTTGCATGATGAAATTATGTCTTTGGATAATCATAAAAATAAATCAATTATGCATAATAAATAAAACATTGCAGCTATGTGTATAACATCAATAGGTTTACAAGAAGATTTTAACTTAGTTGTAAATTCTATGCAAAATCTTAATTATCATTTTCCTCCACCTATAATTGAATATAAAGAATTCCCTACAACAAATTCTCATTGTTTTGAATCCACATTTCAAACCCCTGAAGTAGAATATAATTAAGTTCTTTTGATTCATTAGTCAGAAATCTTACATCTTTTAATCACTTTGATCAAATCTTTCACGAATCTAAAACTGATTTGCAAACTAGTGATTTTGCTCTAGATACCAATAGATTTGTGAAGGAATCAAGTTACTTTCATAGTTTACCATTCACTAGTACAAAATGAGAGATAAGTGACTAGGCGACTAAAAACGTTAGTCACCACAGTTTTTTCAAGGGATAAATGACTAAAATTGAGCAATTTTAGGTGAGCCAACAAAAAATGACTAAGATAAGTGACTAATTTAGTCACAGGATAAAATATACGACTAAATAACATGTGACTAAAATAAAAATGACTAATGTAAACGAGTAATTAGTCACATGAATATAAATATGACTAGATAACAATGACTAAGAATATGAATTAGCCATTTATGTTAATCATTTTTAGTTGTGTCACCCCGACAATGGAAAATTACAATTTTGACAATGGATTTGTATAATTTACTAAATGTTAACACTGTAGGTGGATTCAGAGACACAATTTTAAAGGGCATCTTTGAATTCATCTAGAGTGTTAAAATTTAGTAAATCGTAATATTGTAGATGGATTTAGAGACCTGAGAATACCTGAGTGACGTTAATTGTGTCACTCAACAATGGAAAATTTCAATTTTAACAATGAATTGTTACAATTTACTAAATTTTTGTAGTGCAGATGGATTTAGACACCTCTTAATGGGTCCTTGAATCCATATGTAGTCTTAAAATTTAGTAAATTGTAACACTGTAGATGGATTCATGAGAGACCCCCTATGTGTAATGAGAAAACGGTTCAAGTAAATTAATGAGAGAACACTTACTCAGAAGAAATGGATGTCAAACTTATCCATTGAATTCTAAACATTGCAGGGTTCTCACGCAGAAGGGGTATGGAATATCTCAAGTAGATAGACCTACAAGTCTACATTGACCTACCAAATAGTTTCTCTCTTATGCCTTAATAATAGAACAAGGCAAGAAGCAAATAGTAACTAATTATGACAAGCAACATGCCATCCTTAACAAGCGACATGGCATTGTTAACTAACACAATATACAACACCGATTATAATATTAAAAAAAAAACATACATTAATTATATAATACAAAACATAGAAATTAAACAATATATAATATATTAATATATCATATATGGCAGTATTATTATATTAGATAAGCATATATAAACAAAACAAAACACACACACACACACACACATATATATAAATAAATCCGTTATATAATCATATATATATATATATATATATATATATATATATATATATATATATAACCAATTGTAATGTAATAAACAAAACATGTTAACAAAAAAATATCTAATTCATACAGTGACCACTTAAAAAACTAAAGCCCATTATTGACATGGTTGCAAAGAGATGTCGAAATGGACTCAATTGTGAAATCAACGAGTATCTGATGAATGGCGATTAAGGGAAGCAGTGGGTATTTTGAATAAATTGGGTTTCACTGCCAACTTCAATACATCTGCGCTTTTCTTGTGCAGCTACGCCAAAATAAAAGCATTGGATGAGGGAAAACTAATTCATAGATAACATGATAGACAATAAGGGAATGGAAGAGAATGCTTTTAACTCTTTTGTCTAATTCTAGTGTTCGGCATGGTCCCTGAACACAACACTCTGGATAGTGTCCACAATTCCTGAAGCAGCCTATAAATTTTGGAGTAGGGATGACAAGGCCATCTTCTTTTGATCAAAACTAAATTTGATTAAGAGGTCATTGTGGGGAGTTCCCTTGCTGACATGTATAATGCAAAATGTGGAAGTGTCAAAGATTCCTTCAATGTGTTTGATAAAATGTTTGTAAGAGTTGTTGTTTTGTTGGTTGGTATGATTGATATATATGCTTAGCAAGGGCATATCGAGGCTATAAAACTCTTTATACAACTGCAATGGAAAGGTACAACATAGGAAGTAATTTTAGCTCCATATCTCATTGCATAGCATGTTTCATTATTTCAGTTGAATATCTAGTTTAAAGGGAAAAATTAAATATATTTATCTATTGTCCGCATTGGGAAAGGGTGCGAATGTAGGTTTTAATGCTAAAAAAGGAGGATCTCTCACTCATCCAATTCTCCCCTTCTTTGTAAATGCCAATAAATTCAAGCCACCATTGATTCCTCACTTGTGTGCATCGAGTAGGGGCATGTCCTGTCGGGACTTTTCTTTTTCCCTATCCCATTTTAAACTTACTTAAATGGATCTGTAGACATTGGTGTCTCTCTTTAATATCACCTAGGGAAGTTTCCTTCAACTTACCATCATTTAAGCTTGTTTGCTTGACCTATATTTGGTTACAAGGTTGCATTCATAGTACCAGATCATGAGTATTCATTTTTCATATGTGTTCCTTTTTGTGCGATGAATTGAAATAAACTTCATTTTAAAACATTAATTAATTTTAAAATCCATTGTGTATCTTTTTTTCTAATTTGTATCTCTCGAATACATTTTCGGGGAAATTGCTGGGCACATTCATTTTGGGGATGGTACCCAGGGTAACTCTATTATGTGTAAGCTCAAGGATTTTTCAACAACATACTCATTTAATAGGTCAACATATCACTTCCAGGAATTGAACCTGAGTGGATAGGATAACACTCACAGTCACAACCATCCCCCCATTAGACAATCTGTTGATACTCCTTAAAATGTTGAGTCTTCTATAGTTGGTGCAAGAGTGTTTTCTAGGTATGAATTTCTAGTTCTCGACTCCTCCACTTGTTCCTCCCCTACTAGCAGGAGCATATACATGTTTATAAAGCATATCAAGTAAATTGTCTTTCTCACCCATGCCAAATCCTAGGTATTTGTAAGATTTTCCAAACTTTGCAAAGAAAACTATTTTATTCAATATTTTGCTTCCATCCTCCAGATGACTCTTTATCCATCTTTGTAAAAATGAAATATGAGCCTCCTCATCTGATCCAACAAGAATTTCAATATATTAATGCAAGATCTACATCATCATAAACTAAGCCACACCTACTGCCAGAATAACAATGCACTGGCCACATGTAAGTAATCAATGGAGCACTAATGTTGATGTCTCTCGAAGACACAAAATTATTGATATGTCAACTAGCGTCATACCCATCGACCCCATAGCCATACATTTGTAACCATGTATTTATTCATCATTACACAAGACTAACATATCAATTACAATACCATAAGTACCCATGGAGGATTTGAACTATAACCTTCCATTTACAACTTCTCATCTAAATTTTTCTAACCCAATGGACTTTAATATATAATATAGTTATTTTAATATATATCAATATAATTATTTTATATTTATATTAACTTCAAAATATATATATATATAATACAGTGATTCCATCTTATATTCCCTTTGTAAATACTAATATAGGTTATATATAAAAAGTAAATCAACAAATTTAACAATAAAGCAATCAAAACTAAAAACAAATTTAACTATTTATTAATCTTTTTAGAAAGTTATATATATATATATATATATATATATATATATATTCAATTGTTAAAGATAATCTTGTCGGCCCAAAGGGGCCAAATGGAATACGATCCAAGGGCCTCTGCAATCTCTTCCTCCTGCTCGCTCTAAGCTGCCCCTCGGAGAGATTAGCTCTTCCTTTTCATCTCCCTAGAAGTGGCTTTCCCTAATATCTATTCATTTTCCGATTATTGGGATTTTGTGGGAGCCTGGTGATAAGTGGGGCTTTCTGCCATTTGTTCCCATTCTGATTTTATTCTGCATCTGGGTAAGCAACCATCCAATTCTCATTTGTTTTAGGTCTACTAATAAATTACAAAGCATTTGATTTCATTTCAAATGATGGGTTAAGTTTATGCAGAAATGGGATCTACGCGAGAATTTGTACTACTGTGTTTAGTGGTGATTTCCTATTTGGTGGCATCGGCCACTACAGGGGTGGAGTACTTCTCTTCCTTTCCGAGGACTCCGGAAGTCACAGTAACCATCAATTCACTGACACCAATAACACCCAATGGTAAGAAGCATTGTTTCCATTCAAATTATTGTACTCACTTGGCCCAACGTCTACAATATTTCTAGTTCTTGTTAAGCAGAATTTTTTACAATTCTATATATTGTAATGCTCATCTAATTCAAAAGAAATTTATATATGTTTAGGTTTAAGTAAAAACTTACTAATACATATAAGTGATCCATGGTTATTCTTTGTTACTAGACGTAAATTTTTCATAATCCCTTTCCTTTCAACATTGAAAAAATCTTAAACTACAATAAGTGTATACTGATAAAAACTCTCAAAGAAGTTTGAAATAATATTACAGTTTCCTTAGCTAGGAGAGACCAAATGGTAGTGTCATGGTGGGTAAACGAATCATCATCATCCATGAATTTAGAGTATAAGAATGTGGAGGTGAAGCTTTGTTTCGCTCCACTGTGAGAAATAAGTGCCATTGTTAAGTGATCTGTAATCACTCTGCCTATGGCCAAGTTGATTCACCAGTGCTAATACTGTTTTTTTTAATTGGATTTAAATGTTCTTTACTGTGTTGGTTTATTTAACCTTACCGAGCATTGTTTTTGATAAATTACTGCTGTGTAATATCAACCAGTGTTGCGATGCAACTGTCGTATGATAGTACTATCCTATCTTTAGTGTTTACTAAGTATTAAAACAAGGAATACAATGCAGAAAATTTGTACAGTCACACACTATAGAACACAGAATTTACCTTGGAAACCCATATGGGAAACCTTAAGGGGGGAGGTTTGCTTGGCTCGAAAGAATCTAATCAAACAGTAGATTACAAATTAGGCTGAGCTAGAGCTCTTCCATTCCTGTTCCAACAAATCAAGGCTATAGGAGAAAGTGTCACCTTTAATTTTCTCTTGACACAACATCTAGGAGAAATACTAATGTATAACTGATATTTTTTTCCTTCTTGATTATCGACAAGCAATCAATAAATTCCTTCTCTTACTTCTCTGGTGATTAGATGTTGTGGCAACAAGTTCTCCTCTGCCCCATAACCTGGGACTTGGCAATAAATTCAGTTCTTGCAAACCTTCTAGTCACACGATGCCTAGAAACTGGATCACCTGTTATCTAAGGAGGGTTGTCTTCCCAGGTTCAAACAGTTACTGTGGACTACTTCCCAGTTTAACTTTTATGCTCTTTAGACCACAATCGATGGCCAAGAAATCAAAATAGCATATAAAATGGATCCAACAGCAATATTCTCCTCCAAGGTGTACAACTCCATGATATAAGGCATAAGGATGTGTGCAATAGGACACTTCAAAGATGCAGCCCCTCCAAATATGGCATTAAACCTCTCCTCACAATGGGAAAACAAGAATAGTTAAATGAAAAAAAATTCCCAACTAATCTAAGAATAAAAGGATGGCCCATCCAATACAATAGCAAGTCATGCCTCAACATGTGTGTAGGTCACCACTCACGTGGACCTATCAAAGAGCAAGAAAATGTGATCAAGTGTGAAAATACCCAGCAAACAATATGTTGTAATCAAAGGTTGTATTGCTCACAATGCTGGATTTAAGTCCTAAAACAATGTGAACTATCATTTCCTCAAAGGCTGTTGCTACAGATCACTCTACTGTTGAAAGAAGAGTATTGTATTTCGGCCAGACTAGAAGATGAACAGAATGCTCCCAACAACCCCACTGTTAATATGTATATTGGCTTGAAGTAGGTTTTTCTGTGGGTTTGCAAGCTACCTTTACATGCTGGAAATTGTGTAGTTGTTGCTATACATGAATCAACAAAACTTATTCGTAAATTAAAAGAAAAATGCTCTCAAATTACTCACCATATATCTCTTCTACCACTGTCTGAATATGGAGATGAAGGCAGGATTGGACACTTTCTCACCTAAAAATCTCGGAAGAGATCTACCACAAAATGAACAAGGAAAACGCCCCCAACCTCGTATATAAATACTATTCTACCTTCATATTTAACATGGGTCATCCCTAGGCTTCATATTAATAGGTCGGCTCCATAAATTGCGGGCACCAGTTGGCCTTAGGAGAACAGTTAGGCACAGGTCGGCCCCAAATTCATTAGAAACATACTTTTATGATTTAGACCAGCCCAAGATCGTTATTTGACTCTTCACTAACACTGTTTTCTCTACAGATATTTAATTCTTCATTGTTTAGTCTGTATAAAAGCTTCAATGTATAGAAACTCACATAACCAAAAGGAATTTACCCAGAGCAATACTTTTACTATGACCAAAGGTCCATCACCCATGCATGAAACATATTTGGACACGACATGTAATTCCTCCAACATTAGGTCTTCGTTGGTAGGCTTGTGTTGTGTGTGTGTGAATGTATGTACATTGTATATATAGATATATATACATATATCTCTAAGCATCTTCAGCAGACAGTTGAGTGTCATTAGCAACAACTCTACCCCTTAACCATTCAATGCACATTTGAACCCTTCAACTTGGTGAATTTCTCAATCCAATACATTATTCTCTATTAGAAAAATTATGCTATATCTCCGCTACAGCCCATCAAATCTCATCTCATAACATCAATGCAAGGGATAATACCCATAGTAAAATGTGCAAAGTGTTCTCTAGAGATGGAAATCAGGTATACTAAGAACAACTCCATATTTCCAAGATAAGTTAGGTAGCAGCCTCTGATCAAACATATACCAATAAGGTAATCCATCAATCAAATCTATGCAAATATGATATGAGTACAAAACTATATACCAACAAATATGATCATTTAACAAGGAGAAGTGAGTATCCTCCAACCCAAAAAACCAATTCAACCAATAGAATAATCATCTCCAAGCAAGGAAAGAGGGCGTGTACCCCCAATCTATCATAATATCCAACAGTACCAGGCTCTGAATCATTTCTTTGTGATTTTCGTAACAGTATTATTGTTGGTGTTTGTACTCACAAGTTACTGTTCTCTCCTCTGTGGCTTGTAGTTCGTTGAGCTATATGATTTCAGTAAAGAGTAAATGAAGATAATCACTGCTTCTCTCCTCTTCCTCTCATAATACGGTGCCTCTCTGTCTTCTTGTCTACATGAAGATGCTATATTGATATTGTCAAATCCATGAAAAACCTGAAAAATTACTGAAGCCCCCCCTTCTTGCTTGATCTCTTGGACTTCAATTTTCTCTGGTCACCTAAAGGCCAAAGGATTGGCGAAAATTGGTTATGGGCTATTCACCCTCTTCTTGGCGAGCTTGTACACAACACCTTCCTTGGGTGTTAGGCTTCTGTGCAAGAAACAACCTCTTAGGCCCTTTTCCATTTTTCTATGTGGCAGCTTCTGATTTCGAGCTGCCATGTTGGCCACATGGCATATATGTCATTAGTTTATGTAGCCACATAGTCAACAAGGTAAGCTTCAATGTTCTTCATCTTAGGTCTTCTTGTGTATTGTAATGCAGAGGGAAAATCCTTACTGCCAATGATTTGCATGAGATGTGGAGTGTGGAGGCAAGACTTCTAATGTTGTTTGCGTTCTTGCTCCACATAGACTGAATCCTTTGTGCAGAGTGATTATGCAGATGTAACACCTCACTTTGCTTCTTCAAAACCTTCACATGCCCAAACTTAGCTCCATGTTCCTTCCTTGCTTTAGCTAATTTCGAGTCGTTTTCCCTCCCCATGTGGAAAGGACAGTGTGCAAAGGTAACACCTCTGTTCCATTCATGAGATAGTCCCCATGACCAAAGCTTTTCATACACTTTTCTTAGCTGATTTATTTAAGTCTTTTGTCCATGCTTTCATTGGAGTGTGGGGGTAACATCTCTGTGTCAACTCCTATCCTTCACATGACCCAAATGTCTCTCATAGCATGCCTTAGTCAATTTCTAAAGGCTGAAAAGGCCCTTTCAACAAGACTTGAGAAATCTTGAAGACTTGATGGAGGACACTGCATTTTTTAAGGATGGGGTGTATTTTAGCCCCAAAAATGGCCATTACCATCAATTCTCGAGTAATGCACTTATGTAACAATAATGATGTAATAAAGACCATATATGGGTTATGTAACACTTATGAGGAGATTGCTCGTATGTGTCATAAATGTATGTATCTGCATAAGGCACGTAAGATGTGTTGTGTATATTGGCGAACTGATGTGTTCCCAACAATCATAGAGTGTTGGAGCTTGTTGTCTCCCATGTATAAAGAAGTCCCCTTAAAATTGAATTGTATTATCATCACCACCCACACTATACATAAGAACCTAATGTTGAGTACGTTTCCTACCAGACACAAATCTTAAACTCTGTTCTTGTACAGACTAGACAGAGAAATTATGTGAATCAGTCATAAAGAGAGTCTTTGGATCCAAGTGCTTATATTAGAACCTCTATATCTAGCCTTCTCAGCGAAACCTGATTTGGAGACACATTTACTGGGATATTGAATGGTGGTAAGTGGGTATAAATCCTTAGGAGAATCTAAATTGACAGTTGTTCTATTATTTGAGAGTTCCTATCCTTGTTCCACTATCCACATGGTAGACTAAAACTTGTTGTATGTCCTAAAATAACATGAGTGGTAGACTTAAACTGATTTATATTGTTGTCCTGGTTAGATTTGTACTGTTTGTGTGTGCATTATAGATAGGTTGATAGTGATGTTGATGGGGGCTGCAAAGCGACTGCTCATGAGTCACAACTATTCATAGGGATAATATCATAATCCATAGTGTGAAATTTGAATAAAAGGCTTTGTAGAAAATGTTAAAACTACAAATTGTTTCTACACTTGTTGGTTCTGTATTCTTGTTGACCCAACCAAGATTATAAAAGTCGTGGATGCAGTTTCAAAATCTTGGGGAACACAACAAACTCCTTATTTTGATGATTTATGTGAGTAATGCTTCCTTTCTCATGGATTAAATTTCTTTCATCAGAGGCACTAGTTAAGGTATCGCAACAATTGAGGACTAGTAGTACTTGAGGAATCAAATTATCCAACTTAACTATTTTGATGTAAAAGTATTTTTTAAAGAATATTTTCTGTTACACCATAGTAAGAATCTCAGGTATAATAAGATTTCTATCAAATTATTGTATTGAGCAATTCCTTGCATCTTTACACACCGGATCATGTTTGAAGTTTTAGCAGATTACATGGATGTTGTCTTTGTTTGTCAAGATGGTTGGTTGGCATTGAAAATAATTGCGAGTCTTTGAAGTTTCTTGTTATATGTCTATAAAGATTATTTTTTTGTAAGCAATTATCTATGGAGATTTAATTTTCTCAGTTATTTAGAATGAAGTTTTCAATTTCATTTTGAGATCATTATTGAAGCAAGTGAGTTAAGAATATGATTGTGTTGGAGATTTTAAGGATATAGATTGACATAGTTATTGTTATAAACTGAAGCAGTGTATTCCTATAGCAAATGTCCCTCTACAGCCAGGAACTTGATGGAATATGGCGATAAAAAGTTGTTAATGTTGACAGTGAAATTCTGCAATCTCGCAAATTCTGATACCGTAGATGGGATTCCTAGGCCCCCATGGAACAACTACAAACTATAATTTTAGTAATCAAAACTTGTAATTCCAACCATATGTGGAATATCCTAATGGATTTGTAAATAAAACCCACAAAGAAATAGGGTTTGTTTGCTAGACGATACTATCCCCCTTATACATATTATAACAAAGCTGGCAACACTATCCCCCACGATTTTCTTTTACATTGGCATTGGGAGATATGGTTGTTCATTTGCCATGATGATGTTTGTTGGGGTTGGTTCCTTGTATGTTAATCATTTTGCACTTTAATGTTTTTTGAAAAGATATATTCAAGATTGAAGTCTGATTACATCTTAACTGGTGAAAGGGATTCACAAACCATTTTGCAGTTATATCTTATTCTTAGTGTCATGTCTAGTTTTTGCATTTCCTTAGAAGTCTTATTTGCTCAAATCTAGAGAGAGATCAAAGAAAGCATATGGGCCAGTGTTACAATAATAGATATAAAGATGGCAAGGAAATAGTTCCCAATGTTGCATATATTTGAGTGTCCTATCTCCTATTTATTATAATCTCAAGTCTTTACACTCATCTCAAGTCATTATGGTGTGTATTGGCACTTTACATTTTCACTCATTTCAGATGCAATTTGAATATCTGATCCCATAGTGTACCTTTAAGTGTTCTCAGCATACTTAACGCTCAAGAGTGATTTATAGTTTATTATTGTTGATGAGGCAAAGTTTTCTTCCATGAGATGATTGGGTCTTTGTTGGAATCCCCTTATAGAAGGATAAAATGATTATTGGAACATCCATAACTGGAAAGCCCTTTGCAATCTATTGGGTTAATCCTGATTCCTTTTCTAATGCTTGCATATGAAAGTGTGGGAAGCTATTGCTATGGTTCATTCAATTTATATCTCCTATTAAGTTGGGTGATATCAAATTAGTAAGGCTAGACCTTTCAACAGTTATCCACCCTACTTTCTCCATACTTGTAACATGGGACTTTTTATCATCTTGTTGGGTTGGGTGAGAGTTCAACGACTTGTTGTCTTGGGGTGTTATGAACTTTTAGTTCTCAATGAGCGACATTCTACTGCAAAGTCCGACATTGAAGAAAAGAATAGTTATGTGATTTGTTTGACCAAATGCTTAGCATATTATCTCTATTTGCAAGTGTCATAAATCCTGGCCTCCCCTTCAGGACTCAAGCTAGAAGTTTCTTAAGTAAACTTCTTGTTTGAATACAAATGCCAATGATGGTGTTTCTGGGTTTTCAATAGATTTCCAACCATCATCAATGGTCACAAATCCTAGCAGTGCGCCTCCATCTGAAAGGCTGAACTATATAATGAGCTGTTAGAACCTTTCTCCACTTCCCATAGTGTCCAGAATACAACATCAAAAATCCATAGAAATCATTTATACCATACCCCCTAAATCCCAAAACATGTTGAATTGTAGCCAAGATGAAAAATTGAATACTGGAATAGAAATTTGCACACTAGATTTATCGCAGAGACAAGGCAGTCAACATTAGAAAAGGAAGAGGAAAGATTGACTGTAAAATGAAAAAGACTGACATGATAGTTTGGAATCTAAATATGGACTTATCTACAAACACCATATTGTTGTTTATCAAGACTAACCATTGATACTTTTAAGGAGGGTAATTGCCTTCATATAGAGGACATCATAGAGGTAAATATTGGGACACTTGAGCATAAAAAGGTTATCAAGTTAGGTGTTACTCTTACTAAAGAAGAGATTCAACATTGCATTAAACTCTTAAAAGAGTACGAGGGCATGTTTACTTTGGAAAATAGAGATATGATAGGTATGGATCCCTCCCTTGTGTCACATAACTTGCCTTCAAAGTTGAACTCTAAGCCTGTGAAGCAAAAACTCTATAGACATAGGCATGAAGTGAATGCTATGGTAAACAAGGAGATTCAAAAGGTCCTAGAAGCATCGTTCATTCATCCCATTCATTATCTTGAGTTCATAGAAAATATCATTCCTGTTATGAAGAATGAATGGAACTATAAGGGTCTATATCGACTTCAGAGATCTTAATGCTACTAGTCCTAATGATTATTTTTATATTCTCTTTAATGTCGATACCTCCTCTGGGATTCTATCTACAAGGTAGTTGGAGGTGATGAAATCATAGAAAGATTTTTGAGTATTATTCTGGGATGGATTTCTTTTCCTGGGAGGAAATGATAGCCAATACCCTGAATTTTACTATATAGTCCATTTTATATTTAGACTTACAGATATTCCATAATCTCTTTTTTAGATTGACATGGTTGGGGCCATATACATTGACGACCATGAAAGTTTCTTTGGAGACTAGAGATTTTACCATTGTGTATTATATGAGTTTGGAAACATTTGATGCTTTTTCATAGGTAGGTTTTTATTTATGCTCAAGGGATTATGTAGGGGGGGGCAGGAGAATAAAGCTGAATGCACTTGGGACCTCGGAATCTTCACAAGATGGCTCAAAGATATCAGTTTTCCGACCTTTCCATTTATGGCAATAATTTGCACATCATCTACAAAGTCTACCAATGTTTCTTGACTTTTCTTCTTAGATGGAAGTGTCCCAAACATTCCCAGAGGTTTGCATATGCTCATGAGAATAGAGACCTTTCTAAATATCCCTAGGGTGCAAAGAAACCATTTAGTGCAATGGGAACTAACACCTCTTTAATATTCATACCGATCGAAAAGAAGTGATATCTTTGTTCTATGTCACAAGGTATCTCACCACTATGATTATGTAACTCATGCATGTATTGGTGAGTTTTTTCTTCAAGAGAATCTTCTAGGAAATGTTGACACCCTAAAGTAGTTACTTGTGCATGTATTGTTGAGTTTGTTAACTATCTTCTAGGAATTGTTGACACTCTAGTATAGAGTAGTGTTACGAACCGTTACACCAAAACCTCGAGATGTTAGTGAAGGCCGTCCATTAGGATCTTAACATCCCACCACGCTCCCCAGTCCAGACTATGGGCTAGATGTGTGCCCGTATGGTGTTGTCGCCTTTGCGCCGTACGAGCCTCGGGCGAACACTGCAATGTCGACGTTGCCACCCGCTCTGTGACTTGAACCTGGGTGGAGGCTCTGATACCAAATGTTATGAACCGTTACACCAAAACCTCGAGATGTTAGTGAAGGCCGCCCATTAGGATCTTAACAAGTAGTCAATTCTTCATACATTTTGTTATCCTATTTTCCCATGATATGAGGGATTAGGTGGTACTACATGGAATCCATAAATGTCATATTTTATTTTACAATTTTTTTCTCATATCGATCCAATGGTTGGGAATTTGTGGAAACTGTAGCTAATTGACACACAGTTAATTACATGTTGATAGATGATGTTAACTAGAAATAGTACATAGTTAATTTCCTGTTGATAGATGCAAAGTATGAAGGGGTTAAGGAACTGTTTCCAACTACCAGATATGATCCCTATAAGTTGAAAAAAAAGGTAACCTTAGTTATTTATATGAATGATGTTAAAGGGCTGCTGTATCAAATGATGTTCGGGCTACTCAAATATTGTCCTGAAATTGCCATTTTATTTTCCATATTGGTTGCCAACCACAAAATCATGTTACAACTCCTTTTTATAGTAATATATGATATAAGGTCTTTGAGTAAAACATGGGTGACAGATTATTTGTGTCTTTGCATAGCACAAAAAAACTGAGACCTTGACAAGAAATCCTTGAATATTATCTCAAGTTATAACTCCATTATGTAGAATTAGCTAAAGAAGTATCAGTATAAGATGCCACTGATCTCCCGTTTTCTTCTCCCTTGTGCTGAATGGAAAATTTGTATTGTAGAGACACGTTGTATGATCGTCTTGATTTATTCAGATCCCAAACTAGGTTGGAAACCTGAGACTATCATTAATTGGATAAACTTCCTAGGTATCTATTCATTGTTGCGAGAATCCAAGAATATGCTAGAGATACCAAATAAGGATGGAACTAGAAGTTAACATTAATGGGTGAGTTATTTATCTAAATAGGTGCTACAGGAAAATTCTTTGAATGTGGTGGAAATGGGAACGTTACAAGGTGGATTCTACAGGAAAATAACCAAATATATTTGAACAAGAACTAAGGGTGGGTCAGCATAAAAATTTGTAGGCCGGAAAATTTGTAGGGTTTCTTTGTAGGCCCTCATCATTTTAGGAAACTTGTTTTCCAATTCCTTACTCTTGGCATATTGGGGCTCATTACTAAAGGCCCCACTCATTGTGGTTATCTCATTGTGAAATGCTATGATGTAAGTTGTAATAACAAGAGAGAAGCCCCCATGCTTTTACTAATCAATAAATTATACAATTTCCTAGAAGGGAAAAAATAAGGGGACATTTTTTGAGGTGAAAGGACCTAATTCATCATATTTAATTGGACTATTTTTTATCTATTTCCATAATGAAGAGAAAAGTTGTTAAGTAATCTATGGTGCTGTAATAAACAACTTGTTGGCTATCTATTATTAACCGAAAGATAGATTTCTTAATTATTTACTTCCCTCCAATTATATCAACAAAAGTGAGAGTTGATACTGGATTTAAATAAGGGGATACAGTAAGTGTACATCATGATCCAAATGATAACTGAACAAGCCAGAGTCCTCTTGCATATAAAAAAAAATATTTTTTTTTTCTGCAAACTTATGTTTTGAAGAATAGTTTTAGAGTTTGACACGATCAAAGGAAAGATTCAATCTAGGATTGAAGTTTGTTGCATTATCATAAAGAAAAGTGTGCTCATATGATCTTAAGAATCTCCTACAGGAATATGCACAAAAGAATGAGCCTTCCACTTCCCAATATTTTCCATGTAGATTTAGGAAAGATTCATTCACCAATTTTTATATGCATTCTCTAGGGTTCAGTATATAGGAGGTTTTGCACATAATATAAGAATAAAAGAGAAGAGGCAGAGAGAACAGGGTTGTGATTCTGACATTTAGGACAACACCACCTTTTCCTGACATAGGACATTGATTATTTTTGTCTTTGAGTGAGAAGCTTCCATTGGAAATCGTACACGAATTAAGGGGCTCTCCCTTATTTGTCTACATAACCACTACTTGATGTTATTCCCGATACTAGCATTCTCTGTTTTCTTTAACTGTGTTAAAGTTCCTGGACTGGGGGATGGATATGGGTTTACCATGGTGGTTGCTCGACTTCTTAAGGTTATGACATTTGTAGTAATGATACTTCCTTCTGCATGGCCATGATGTGCTTCTACTTGTTTTGATGTTCCTGACCATCCTCATCCTTAGGCACAAGTGTTACATGTCATATTCATCTTATCCTAGTATGATTGATCAGCTTCATTGATATGATATGGTTGATATTCCTATTGAAGGGTATCCATTTGAAATAGCACTCGATTGGGAGTCGATGAAATTTCTAGTTAATGTTTTGAGACCACATGGTTCAACATTCTCAAGAGAGCTCATGGTGGTTGCAATGATCTTGTTTACAGTTTTCATATGCTTGTTGCAGTGCTTACAACAATGGCCTAGATGAGAGTCTATCTAGGTTACACATCAGACGTAATAGGCTTTCATTTTTTACATAGTGCCCAAAGGGAAATTTGTGAGAAACATTACTACAATGTCGACTTTGTTGTCTCTATATATGTGGGTATTATGCTATGGAGGACCACTAGTCTTATCAATCTAAGACGCTGAAATTGGAGCGGCCTATTAATATCAAATGAAGACTTGTTCAAACTGCCAAGGATGTTGATAAGCCTTTACTTGGACCAAAAATGGAAGACCATTCTTGACTCTACGCAAGCACAAGATTTAGGGAGACAATGTGTTTGCGAGAGATCAAGCATTTCAAGGAGCACATGAATGAGAGTAACATATGATTAGTTGTTGATGTTGGAGGAAAATTTTGTGAGCAAAAATAAGGAATGAATCAATGAATGCCGAGATTGATTATGAAATTCACCTAATGAAAATTGTTTTATTATTAGTTAGAGAACCAGTTTGGTGATCATCCATGAATAATTTGACAACCATCTCTTCGAAACCCTCACAGTATAGAGCCTTGTCTTAGCTTCCGTTGATGAAGGATAGAATTATTAGGCTTATACTTGATAGATTTTATAAAAAAATGGTTGTTCGATGGTCATTCCCACAAGTTTCAAAAGAAAGCTACTGATCGAGGCCTTCGATGCATAGGAAATGCCCATGTGGATAGTAGGGGACCAAGTGGCAGAGGTTTGGTCAAAAGATGACATGATATGCCACTTGTGAATTTAAAGAAGGGGACATCCACCCTTTTGTGGACTTGGTTGTCCTTGTGAACAATGATCGATCAGTTTGTTGGAAATGCCCTTTTGAAGGATCCTTTGTAGAAGTTTGTGGACACACTTGGTCATTTTGTTTATTTTGTAGACAACTTTTCTTGTTGGAGCGATGCCTTTAGATTCTAGTGGTTTGATTGGGCCACCTTTTTTCAACATCATTTCTTGTTTGGTGGGGGCACCATCCTCATGGGCCATGTGTTATTAATCAACTCTTCGATGTGGTTGGGCCTATATTGGATTGATTCTGCGTAAAATTTTATTTGTATGTGCATTTACATAGATCATGCTGTGCATTTTGCTTAGCAATCACAGAAAGGGGAATATTTGATTTTGCACCAAATATAGCATAACATATCAATCATGCAAATGAAAAAAGTTCTATCCAGAATATGCCCAACTACATGAAAAGCACTAACTTGGGCCCAAATTCCCTAAACATACTAAGTGGCATAACTAACCTATATGCAGAAAGGGTATGAGAAAAATTCATAGTTTATTCAGCTAATGATTTTGTTTGTGGACAGTACCGGTTTTAGCTACAATTTTGCGTAGTAAACTCTAAGGAAAGGTTGTCATGACTTCAGATAGTCTCATTCAATTTCATTGATCTGTTGTATTTTTTGAACTTGAAACAGGTGGAGGCCTACACCATCAACTTGCAAGGCTTGATCATTGAACTTCGATCATATTTAAATATGATTACTTCTCGGTGAATGTTTTGTTCATAGAATAATTTACTGCATAGCTTCTGACTATGTTGATAAATTGATGTCATTCATTGCACCATCCATATGAACTCATCTAGTCCCATAAGTTGTCGTAAGTAGAAAAATTGGGTCACCTAGTATCCTATTATGATCATAATGGAATCTGGAGGCATGTGGTACAGGAATCAAAACATTCTGTTTCTAGTTGGGACACAACGTTGAATTAACTTGTATAGCAATCCAAATTGGATTTTGTAGTCTAGTAAAGGGTTCTGCACCCTGTTGTTGGGCACTCTATATGTCAGTTAATTAAAGCTAACACACAAAATGATCAATATAAATTGTCAAACCCAGGAAGGTATTTTATTTCAAGGGTAATAAGCACAATCTATGCATAAACAGATTAAGTAGTTGATTAATGAATGTAAGTAATGATCCTACCTAGATGCTCAGCCAGCTCATTCCCTAAGCAACTAATCTAATTCACACATCTACAAATCCCAATTGAAACAATCCTTCATACATAATCAATCCAGAAAGTTAATGATCTAATAATGAAATGAAACGAGATTACTTTTGCAAGAAGTTAAATCCTTGTGATCATCAAACTACAACATTCAACCTTTACCAAAATGATCTATCCAGTGACTACTGCAACTCCAACATTATCTGTCTAATCTATGTATGCAATTAAAGATACAACAACAACCAGAATTGAAATACAAGCTTGAACTCTACTGATGATTATTGGAAGTCCTAAAAAGCATAAATAACTACCAATTGATTGGGATCGAGCTTGGCTGTCACAGCTGATAAAAACACAATTGCAATTAATTGAATTGTTCTACACAGTCGACTGTCACACCACTCTGCTACAGCTATTCAAGATGCAATTGTAAACTACCAGCAAGGAAGCTAATCTCTGTTACAGCTATCAGCAGTGTTTGCAACATTCCACACCACACAACATTAATGAATTTGAACTATTCTTTGTTATAGCTATCAGCAATGTCTGCAACATTCCACACCACACAACAAAAATGAATTTAAAATATTCTACCTACTTAAATCAGCTATCTCTGTGAGAAGGCGGGCCCTGGCCTTCTAATAGAGACGCTGAGAGTCACAGCTAATTAAAAATCAGAAATGAACAATTCGGCTCTCATATTATTAATGGAAGATCATGAGCTTTAATGCTCTGTTACAGCTTACACCAGTAATGATTGTCCAACAACAAGCTACGAGAGCCTTTTGGAATTTATACAAAAAGAAAGACAGTTTCAGATCCACAAAAATAGTGCAGCAATGAAGATCTATGATCTTCATGTTGCGCAGTTACAGCTAACTGATACAATGTGCTGAATAGTGCTATTAATACTGAAGGATGTTGCTGTCCCGATGGCAATTGGATCAACAGACTTGAAAGTTGGAATGTTGCTTGTCTGTTGCAGCTAAACTACTCTTCAATGGGATCTGTTATAGTGGAAATATGTTACAGCTCGCATGGAGGATGCGTTGTCCCTTAGAATACGAGGAGCTGATGGTGAAGAGTCACAACTGGTACTGCTGGAATGATACACCTGCGCTTTTAGACCTTGGCTAAATAAAGTCACATAAATTAGTATAAACCAAGGACTAAGATCCATAATCTTTAATAGTCTTCGGCATAAAAACAAATAAAGTAATAGCAAATCATACCTGTCAATGTTATAGGTTGATCTGGAAAGACATGGATATAGCTCATGAAAATAGGATGGAATTAGGGCAAAAAGTTGTAATAGAGGTAGCCAAAAAGGGGCATTTCCTGGACCCAACATCTTCCCCCAACTATCCAATTGCATGTCTTCATGCAACAACCTCCTTTAGTCTGAATCTGAATCTGAGTGAAATCTGTGGAGATTGGTGATGTTATAAGCAAATTCAGGTGCCTCCCCTCGAGGTACAAACCCATAGCAGTATACCCAATGCTCCCACCAACTCTCTTCTTCTTATAATGTTAGAGCATAACTGGTTCTGTAAGAATTGCTTATAGGCAACCAAATGAGGGGGAACTTAAATCTTAAACCAATCCACCAAGGTCCACACCTCTGCATGCATTGCACATATCTAGGGACCCTACTGAAGGCTTTACTGAAATTTTCGAAGCCATATGGATCCATTTCCTTCAGAGATGAGGATGAGTATAGCCATCTTTATTCACTACCTTCCAGGGCATCCTGCTGCATATTAAGAATCATTGGGAAACATGTATTAAGGAGTTTATCTTGCAGTCTCTCAAAATATTGAGCAATTGAAGGAACCCTGAGGGATTTAGCATGGTTGGCCATGAATGCTGGTGGATTCTGAGGTTCCTCCCTAATCCAGAGAGTAGAATTCTCCTCATTCCTGAGGATGGTTTGGAAGGCATCCTTCCATCTTACATGGTTAATGACAAAGGAGGGAAATGCCCTCAGCTGAACATCCCCATGAACAGGTAAAGGGTTAGATGGAATGGTATTATAGCAAGCCCTATCATGCAAATATAACTCACATAACAAATGCTAATCCTCAAAGTCACTCTTCAGAAAAGTCTCCAGAAATTGATCAGCTGTTGCCAACTCAAATGATCTTCCATCTTTGAGAGCCTTCAATTTAAATAAGGTTGTATGCTCATAGAGGAAGAAAAGATAAGAGGGGGATGGAGCTTTGGAACTCATCAATTCTATAGAAATATTATGCATTTGGTTTTTGTCCTACTGTAGGGACTCAAGCTTCTTCAAACCTTCCAGTTTTTCTTGGAGTTTCTCCCACTGGAGTTTCTGGAAGAATAACTCCTCAGCCCATTTTTCTCTTAGTCCTTTAATGACATTCCTATGCTCCTGGAGAGGGATCATACCTTCTTTGAACAGTTCAATCCATTTGAGCCATTTATCCAGTTCAAGGTTTAACCAGAGAATTTTCTTCTCTAATCGTTGAATCTTTCTGTCTTCTATCTCCTTTTCATCATCAGAATCTAGACGAATGACTTCCTTCTCTTGCCTCAGCACTGTGACAGCTTCATCTTCTATCGGGATTGCAATGGTCCATGCATGTGGTGCAGTATCAGCCATGGGGTCTAAGGATGCTGGTTCTTGTGTAACAGCATTCTTCATATCCATATCCATCTCAGCTTCCTCGATAAGTGTTACAGTCTCAGTTAGTATTTTAAGGGTCGTTGGTTCTTGTGTAACAGCACCCAAGTCTTTCATTTCAATCTCAGCCATCTCAGATTGTGTTGCCACTGTAGCAAATGATTTTGGAAACACTGGTTCTTGTGTAGCAGTGTTTCTCTCCTGATTCTCCACATCAAATGTTGCTATCTGAGTTGCATATTTAAACATTCTCAAGGGTACTGGTTCTTGTGTAACAGTCCCTTATTCCTCCGTTTCTTTAAACTGCTGAGATTATTTCTAGTTTTTATCATATCTTTCTAACTAGGAAGACTGGTCCTGAAGGAGCTCAGTATACCCTGATGGATGGGACTGTACCATTTCATCCCCTAAATTCAAATAGGGATTTCTTCCATTTTTCGCTCATTCTCCTCTATCAATTGGATCCCTAGCATTCCTTCTTCCACCTCTTTTATTTGTACATGACTCTGGGATGCAAGTCCCAACACAATAACTCAGTGTCTTGCTGATGCAAATATATCTCCACATTATGGGAAAACAGTCTCCCCATACTTCTCATTTTCAAATGCAAAAGATGGGTTTTCTAGTAAATTTCCAGCGTTTGCTAATGTATCCAAATTTCTCTGTGCTTGTCTTCTAGCTGCTCCCTTCCACTTTTCCAGCTCCTTTCTTAGTGCCTGCACTTCCTCCTTTAATAATTTGTTTTCAAACAGGAGGTTTTCGATTTGGGGTTCTTCCCTAGAGGGTTCCTGTGTAGCAGTAGGCAATTTGGGGTTCAAAATAGGAATCTCTATATCTACCCCTACTATATGTGTTTCTTCTAACACAAGTGACCCCCTATTCCCTTTAACTACTTATGTCATCTCTGATAGGGGTGTTCCACTGTTACCCCCAACAGTATTCATTATATTAGCTTCTACTGCTGTCCCTGTTAATTCTGCTGCCATTACAGTTACTTCTGCTGCTGCCACTGTCATAGCTGCTTCCACTACTGCTGTTGACCGAGTTATTCTTTTCCTCATCAATCCCACTGGGTGTTCCTCACCACTTGCTACTACTGATGCTTTGACAGTCCCACTCTTCTTCCTCGTTTCTACCATGGGTGTATGACCCCTGTTTCTTGATTCTATTCTTCGTTTCTTTGACACAGGGGTGTTCACCTTGGTTTCTTCTTCTTCAATAATGGTGCCCCTTATTTCTGAAGAGGACTCCACTTCCAAGACTTCCACATTCCCTTCTGCTAGTGTTTCTGGCCAATATCCTTCCTTCTGAATCCCTACTTCTGCAATTGCAGCTTCAACAACTGCTCCAGTTTCAGCTTCTTTCAATTGAGTACTTGACTCTGCAATTACAGATTCCAATTTTTCTACCTCCTGCTCCAGGGTTTCCATCACACTTCCTTCAATTATAGGGTTTTCTGCTACTCCAACCTCTTCTTTACTTACTTCCCCTTCATTATTGGCCTGACTTTCTGTTACTCCAACCTCCCTCCCAACTGGGTTTGAGGAACTCTGGTCCTCACTATCCTCACCAACACCTCCCTCTTTTAATACAGGTTGTCTGATTGGTGTGTCCCCAGCCAAAAATTGCTCCCAAGTTAAATGAAGACATGCAATGGCTATTAGGACCAATAATTTAATTAAACCATGATTAGTGAGGGAGGAAACTAGGTGTTGGGCAGTTCTTGCATAGCCAACCATGGTTTGCAGGGCTTTAAACAGATAGAATGGTATATTTACTAAGATACCATGTCGTAAATGAGACAGTAAGGGAAGTTCAGAAAATGAAACAACTTGGTACTTACCTCCACAAGAAATATATCTCTTCACAAAGACTACAACTTGATTCCAGGGTGGTGGTAAGGATGCCAGTTCCAGCCCACGGAGCTTTGGAATAACCTATTCTCCTATTGACAGAAATTCCCTCACTGCACTCGCATTATGTACTTTCCACCCAAATGACTTCTTTCCCACCATGGGAAAACCAGGAACCTCAGCTACGATTTCTTCTGTAACATCCATGCGCAGTCCTCTGACCTCGACCTGAGTATCAGTCAGGCTGAGGGAAAATTGCAATGCGGTTTCGGTATGAAAACCATTCAACCGTTTGAAATAATCCATCCAACCTACTGCTATAAAAATATTGATAACCTCTGCATTGGCATGCAGCGTCTGTATTTACAGGTTCATGTCTGACTGGATTTCCCATTTTAACCTCTCCTCAAGGTTCAGACCTCAACAATTTCTGGTTTAGAAATGGAGAGTTGCAGCTTACGAACATTCAAAGGGTCGTTGGGGTTCAAGAATCAGGTTTCAGGCTAGTCTATGATAGTATGAACATTCTATGGAAGTGACGAGGTTGGAAGATAGGAGTAACAGGTGCAAAATTAGGTAAGGTGACGGAAACAATAATCACAATTATGACCTTTAACTTAATCTTTAAAGTGTGATTCAATTCGGTTCATTGATCGAGGGTTATGATAGGACATAATCGTTATTACCATATTAATTCTCTACCAAATCATGTAAAAGATAGGACCCGTACCTTGCGTTTATGAATTTGAGCAATGGATTAATCATTGTGGCCGGCCGTCGTCCGAGCGGATGTAAATGCACATGTGCCGAAGTACGTGGCCCTTGCCACCTAGGCTGACAGCTACTCAAGGCATACGAATTGTCCTTCATGGTGGATCATGGTTGGACCATGTGGAGCAAGTGCCAAAACTGACACCTAGTTACATCGTTATTGGCATCATTAATCGGAGAGCAGACAAACTAGCGGAGTATCAGCTGCAAAATCTGGCAAAATAAATGAAAAATGGCAGAGTTGCAGCTGTACGGAAGGAGCTATAATGAAGTGGAAGGAATGGATCCGCGGTGCTGGATTTAGCAGAACGGACAAATGTAGAGGAGTCTAAACTGCTATATTTAGTGGACTGGACAAAAGTGGCAGAGTCGCAGCTGCGAATTTTGGCTGAACGGGAAAATGTAGTTGAGTCGCAGCTGGGAATTTGGCATAATGGGCAAATGTGGCGGAGTCGCAACTGTGAATTTGGCAGAATGGGAAAATGTGGTGGAGTCGCAGTTGCTAATTTTGCAGAATGGGAAAATGTGGCGGATTCACAGCTGTGAATTTTGCATAATGGGCAAATGTGGCAGAGTCGCAGATGTGAATTTGGCAGAATTGGCAAATGTAGCAGATTCGCAGCTGGGAATTTGGCAGAATGGGAAAATGTAGCGGATTCACAACTGCATCCAACTGTAGTATAAGCAAATTTTATTTGTGAAAGACCATGAAATATCCATCTTCTTCAAAGAGCTTTATTAGATCAGGAACAAATATGGGGTGTTTGCAGTCATCTGGCCCAGTCACGGCTGCTGCTCCTCAAATAAGTTCCTGCACATAGTTCTTTGAAACAAACCGATCAAGTGCAAGAAAAATTAAAAAATAGATAAAATACAGAATGAAAGAAAAACCAATTATTTATGTACAAAAGTATGTGTTGAAACTGCAACTTTTAAGAATTCACAGGGTTTAAAAATCCCTGTCTTGACGTTAACTGATACTCTGGATCAGATGTAACTTATGAAATAAAAGCCTCCCTTGAGATCGGCCTGTGATACAGTCGCAACCGATGACCATTTGCGAATAATGGTACTTTGTTCTCATCAATGGTGATCAATCGGATTGTTCCATTATCAAATACCCTATCTATCTGATAAGGTCCCAACCAATAGGTGCGCAATTTGCCTTTAAAATCCCTCTTAAACCGTGAATCATACAACAGGGCCCAGTCTCCTTTCTGGAAGACTCTTTTCTTTATAAATCTGTCATGCCATCTAGAGCGTTGTTGTTGGATTAAAGTTGTATGATGCACAGTAGCTGTGCGTTTCTCATCCAATTCATTGAGCTGATTTAGTTGATTCCTCTCAGCCTCTGATAAATCCATATTTGCTTCAATAGTTGTTTTCAAAGTTCTGATTTCAAATTCAATTGGGAAAACAGTGTTCTTGCCATAAACTAGCTCATATGGGGAAAAACCAGTGGTGTTACACCAAGTAGTACGATAGGCCCACAATGCCTTTGGTAGTCTTTCATCCCAATCTTTACAATGGCTCTTCATTGTTTTTGTCAAAATAGACTCATTAACCTTGTTCGTGCTCTCCACCTGCCCATTGGCCTGTGGATGATATGGTGAGGTTATTCTATGCTGAATATGGAATTTCTGCAATAGTGCCTCTAGCTTGTGAGATACAAACTGTGGTCCACCGTCTGTAATGATCTCCTTGGGTACTCCAAAGAAAGTAAAAATTCCTTCATACAGGAAATCAATCACAGCCTGATCATTGGCCTTAACTAAGGCTACAGCTTCCACCCCTTTAGTCTTGTAGTCTATGCAAACCAAGATATGAACTTTGTGCTTTGAGGGAGGGTTGATAGGCCCTACAAAATCTAGAGCCCACCTATCAAATGGTTCAACCACAAGCTATGGCTATAAAGGAATCTCATCTAATCTGTTGGGTTGGCCCATCCTCTGGCAGCTATCACATGCATGAACATACTTCTTCACATCCCTGAATAATGTAGGCCAGAAATAGCCCATTCTCAAAACTTTATGACTTGTCCTCTTGTCAGCAAAATGGCCCCCACAGGGCTCATCATGGCAAGCTTTAAGAATGATAAAGATTTCATCCTCTCTAACATATCTTCTGATTTCTAAATCAAGCCCAATGTAGAAAAGATGGCCATCAATTCAACAGTACCTAGCACTCTACTATATGATTTTCTTTCTTTCTCTCTTTGACAGATGTGCTAGAAGCTTACCCGCAGCTAAAAAGTTAGCAATATCTGCATACCATGGGGAATGAGCTGATACTGCGAACAAATGTTCATCAAGAAAAGAATCTTCGACTGGTAAATTGTCATCACTGTTAGTAAGTTGAGATAAGAAATCTGTAAAAACATTTTTTTTTCCTGGTCTATCAATAATTGTGATATCAAATTCCTGTAGCAGTAACAACCATCTAGTAACTATAGCATTTGTGATTGGTTTATTCATTAAATACTTGATGGCAGAATGATCAGTGTGAACAAAAGTAGAATATCCAGTAATATAATGCCTAAACTTATTGATGGCATAAACAATGGCAAGAAATTATTTTTCTGTGACAGTATAATTCAGTTCAGTAGGAGACATATTTTTACTAATATAATAAATAGCATAAGGAGCATTACCTTCCTGTTGTCCCAAAACTGCTCCAATGGCAGTGTCTGAAGCATCTGAAGAAATATGGAAAGGCAGAGCCCAATTGGCTCCTCTTAAGATGGGTGCTATGGATAGCCTCCTTTTTAGCTCAGTGAATGTTATTTGGCATGCATCATTCCAGATAAACTGTGCATCCTTCATTAACAAAGTGAACAAAGGAGAAGCCAGTTAGGAAAAAATTTCTATGAATCTTCTGTAATAACCAGCATACCCCAAGAAGCTACGCACATCCTTCTGAGTTCCGGGAGTTGGTATCTTTTCGATTACCTTGATTTTAGATGGGTCTACCTAGATACCAACAGAAGAGATGAAGTGCCCTAGCACTATGCCTTCACTCATCATCATGTGGCACTTTTCAGTGCCCAAAGAGAGATGACTTTTCTCACAGCATTTCAACACCTTTTCTAAGTTCTTCGGTGCTTCTTCATAGCTGTCACCATATGGAGTAAAGTCATCCATAAATATTTCCATGCAATCATTCACCATTTCTGAAAATATTCCAATCACTGCCCTCTGAAATGTAGCTGGTGTGTTGCACAACCCAAAAGGAAGTACTCGATATGCAAAAGTCCCCCAGGGACAAGTGAAAGTGGTTTTGTCCTAATCTTTTGGAGCAATTTGAATCTGGTTGTAGGCACTAAAGCCATCCAGAAAAGAGAAATACTTTCCCAGACAAGGTATCAAGAACCTGATCGATGAAAGGTAAGGGGAAATGGTCTTTCCATGTTTCCTTTTTCAACTTTCTGTAATCCAAACAGACCCTCCATTTCCCATTTTTCTTCGGCACGATCACAATTGGAGAAACCCACTCACTGTCTGAAATTGGATATATGAATCCAGCTTCCAACGGTTTCTGGATTTCCTCTTTGACTATGTCTCTCAGGTTCGGGTTCATCCTTCGTTGCGGTTGGCGTATAGGCCTGGAGTCACTTTTAATATAGATGTGATGAGTGCATAGATGAGAGGGAATTCCCTTCATATCTGTGTACTCCCAAGCAAAAGCTCCCCTACGCTGTTTCAACAGAGTGACTAGCTGTTCCAGCTCACTAGGTGCCAGATTAGGATTAATATTCAATGTTTTTCCTAGCTCAACCTCCACTAGAACACTCTTCGAATTCTTAAGTACTGGAATTACATTGTCATCACCGATTATAGTTTCTTCTGTAAGGTTTTCTTGTTCTATTGCAGCTAAAGTACAGTCCAAGATCTGATAAACATTCTTATTGACTGACGTGGGCTCACTGATGAAACTATTAATGGAATCATCCTCTATTTCATCTTTAAATGTCAAGGCTCTCCCTATGGTTAATAGTGGCTGAACTCCCTCTTCCTCCTCCAAATATACCCATAATGGAGTATCAAATTCTGTGCTTGGTCGAGCTGGAGGGTATAGGGTTAGATTCTTGATCTCAGTCCCGTCTGAAATGGTCATAGAACCTGACCGACAATTAATACAGGCATCATCTATGGCCAACCGTGGCCTTCCTAGGATTAGTGGGTGTCCCCCCAACTGAGATTTTGGCTGTAACACCAAAAAGTCTACAAGGGATTCCCACGACTGAGATTACAAGGTCATCTAAAATTCCTTCAGGCTTGATCATTGATCTATCAACAAGTTCCAAAATAGTAGGGGTTGGCCGAAGATTAGTGAGTCCCAATTCCTTCATAGTTTTTATGGTCATAACATTAATAGCTGTACCCAAATCCACCAAGACATTTGGAATCCGTGTGTTCCCTATGTGCACTGTAACAGTCGGGTTCCCAGGGTCATCATACTTTGCCACAGGGGCCTTTCCCATTATTAATTCTGATAGTTTTCCCAGCAAGTGGACAGTGAGAGGATCCCTGAGCCTTCTTCCTGGTTTCTTAACACACAAATATTTAACTGTCTTAGCATAAATAGGCACATCACGAACGCCCTGTAATAGTGGAATTTTAACATATAAATTCTTCAATTCCCCCACAAGATCAAATCGGGGTTGTTCCACTGTCTTCTGCAGCTGCAATCATTCAGGATATGGTGGTTCTCTGTTCAACTATGTAGGCTGTGGCAGATTGTGTGTTGCTTCCTGAGTTTTAGCTGCTGCTTTAGTAGGAGTATCAACATCCTCAATAATGGGACTTGCTGAATAGTGCTGATTTACTCCAGTTTCAGTCACTGGGGATGACAGATCCTCAGTGATAATAGGCTCCACTACCCTCCGTGATCGTAATTGTATATCATTGCAGGGAATCTGAGTAATGGAGTATGCAGGCATGTTGGCAGTCTCAAACTGATGGACTTCTTTATTGTTTGGGTTCGGGTTAGGTTGTGCAAGTAGCTGGTGTCGAAGTGGTGCATTCATGGGTGCGGCATTGTTCTAGAAGGGGAGCTATGGTTGTTGATACTGCTGGTGCTCATACTATTGAGGAGGGTATTGCTGATATTGAGTCTGGTAATGGGGAAATTTATTTCCTCGGTAAGGGTTCCTCTAGTTGGAATTCCAAGGAGCTTGGTTTGACTGATGTGGCCAAGGTGTCCATGAATTAGGATTTTGCATTAGGTTCTGAGATGGATGCCACTGGTTGTTGGAAAAATGTGAAGGGAAATGTGTATTCATATTATGCATGTTTTTCATTCCATTCATATTATGCAGAAAAAATGTTGGATCTGGATTCATACCTTGGTTTCTAGGCTTCCATGGTTTCTTCTGTGCCATAAAGTATGCTGGCTCTACATCAGGAATAGACGCTTGCAGGACTGCTTTAACCTTAGGTAATGAAGGACACTCTTTAGTTTCATGCTTGAGTTCACATATACTACATACCTCTACTCTGTCCAGTGGGAACTCCTTCAGTGGATGCTTCTTTTTACATCTGGGACAGAATACTCCAAGTGTAAGGTCTTCTATTACTTGGTTATGTTTTGCCTTCATGGCATCCAACTTTGAGGATAGGGAACTCATCATATCTGTTTTAAATTTCTCTAGTAGGTTTCCTATTTCTACTCGAGTGGCACCTCCACTAGCTGACTTCTAAGTCCTAGTGAAAACATCCTGATCTCGATCCTTGTCTCGTTTGCTGGTTCTGGAAGATCCCCTAGAGTACCTTCGGCATAATTCACCAATTTTTTCAAAAGGTTCCTTCGATATATCCCCTTTACCCAGCAAATTCAACATGTCAAGGCAATCTTCCCTAATTCCTCTTAGCAAGATGATCTTGAGCACATCCTTTCCAATCTCAGAATGACCAGATCTTTGCAAATTGTATAGTAATCTCTCCACAAACTCTTCCAAACTCTCTTCATCCTTTTGAACCATTTTGAACCACTCTTCCTTCCTATCTCTAGTTCTGCAATATTCTTGATATTTAGAAAGGAAGATGTTCTTCATTTGGTCCCAAGTAGTAATGGTCTCACGACACAAACTCATGAACCAGCGCAGAGAATTTCCTTTCAAGGTGGCTGGGAATAGCTTCAGCTTCTGAGCACTAGAGGTGTAATCATAGCTATGACAAAGAATATCAAACTCAAAAAGAAACTCATCAGGATCCTCAGAGGACTTACCATGGAAATTAGGGAGGATTGATGGTGAGATATTCTTCACAGGAGCTGCTCTAGGTCTTTGAAGGATAGGAAATTCTAATGTAGCCACAGTATTACCAGGCTGATTATTTTCTCCTTCTTCCTCCCGGCAGTCCTCATGTTCATTTTCACCCCTTTGTTCTCTACCAGCCATGGTTCTGGTCCAAAATTCAATAGTCTCTTTTATGCATTCTTCCCCTGCCTTAGCTTCTTCCTCTTTTCTCCTCTCTTCTTTCTGCCTTCTTTCTTCTTGTGCTATTCTGCGAGCTTCCAAGCACACCTCTTTAGTAACTCTGGTTCTTTCAATATGATAAATCTCCTCTCTATCTGGTGCACCTACAACACTTCCCTTATCTTTAGGAGGCTTACTTTCGGCAACAGGAGTTGAAGGTCCCACTGTATTCTCCACTATGGATGTTGAATGTTCAAGATTAGGAGGAACATAATTTCCCTTGCCTGTAGAGTTCCATAGTGGTCTAGTGGAAGAATCAGCTCTAGCAATTATCTTTTCAATATAGGTGTGTCTCCCCTGACCTACGTTACAACCTCGACCTCTTCCACCTGCAATGTTAGTATTCACAGGGGGTTCCCGATTTTTTTTTCTTGTATTCATTCATGCCGTAAAAATATTGAACTAAAGTAAAATCAAATGAAGCCAACTACTAACTCTGTCTATCTATTACCATCCCCGAAAACTATGCCAAAATGTTGGGCACTTTATATGTTAGTTAATTAAAGCTAACACACAGAATGATCAATGTCAAACCCAGAAAGGTCTTTTATTTCAAGGGTAATAAGCACAATCTATGCAAAATCAGATTAATTAGTTGATTAATGAATGTAAGTAATGATCCTACCTAGATGCTTATCTAGCTCGTTCCCTAAGCAACTAATCTAATTCACACATCTATTAATACCAATTGAAACAATCCTTCTTACAGAATCAATCCAGAAAGTTAATGATCTAATAATGAAATGAAATGAGATTAGTTTTGCAAGAAGTTAAATCCTTGTGATCATCAAACTATAGCATTCAACCTTTACCAAAATGATCTATCGAGTGACTACTACAACTCCAACATTATCTGTCTAATCTATGTATGCAATTAAAGATACAACAACAACCAGAATTGAAATACAAGCTTGAACTCTACTGATGATTACTGGAAGTCCTAGAAAGCATAAATAACTACCAATTGATTGGGATCGAGCTTGGCTGTTACAGCTGATAAAAACACACATGCAATTAATTGAATTGTTCTACATAGTCGACTATCACACCACTCTGCTACATCTATTAAAGATGTAATTGTAAACTACCAGCAAGGAAGCTAATCTCTGTTACAGCTATCAGCAATGTTTGCAACATTCCACACCACACAACATAAATGAATTTGAACTATTCTCTGTTATAACTATCAGCAATGTCTGCAACTTTCCACACCACACAACAGAAATGAATTTAAACTATTCTACCTACTTAAATCATCTATCTTTGTGAGAAGGTGGGCCCTGGCCTTCTAACAGAGACGCCGAGAGTCACAGCTAATTAAAACTCATAAATGAAGAATTCTGCTCTCATATTATTAATGGAAGATCATGAGCTTTAATGCTCTGTTACAGCTTACACCAGTAATGATTGTCCAACAACAGGCTATGAGATCCTTCTGGAATTTAGACAAAAAGAAAGACAGTTTCAGATCCACAAAAATAGCGCAGCAATGCAGATCTATGATCTTCATGCTGCGTAGTTACAGCTAACTGATACAGCGTGTTGAATAGTGCTATTAATACCGAACGATGTCGATGCCCTGATGACAATTGGATCAACAAACTTGACAGCTGGAATGCCACTTGTCTGTTGCAGCTAAAATCTTCTTCAATGGGATCTGTTACAGTGGAAATGTGTTACAGCTCGTGTGGAGGATGTGCTATCCCTTACAATATGAGGATCTGACGTTGAAGAGTCACAGCTGGCACTGCTGGGCGGATACACCTGCACTTTTAGACCTTGGCTAAATAAATTCACATAAATTAGTATAAACCAAGGACTAAGACCCATAATCTTTAACAGTCTTAGGCATAAAAACAAATAAAGTAATTGCAGATTATACCTGTCAATGTTATAGGTTGATCTGGAAAGACATGTATATAGCTCATGAAAATAGGATGGAATTAGGGAAAAAAGGTGTAATAGAGGTAGCCAAAAAGGGGCATTTCCTGGACCCAACACCTGTTTAACCACTGTGGGATTCTAGATGGATTTCATGATGAGAATAAAATAGGGGTCAGTGTAATATTGGTCTTTCCACTCTTCATATGTTGAATTTCTTGTATCTGAAGGTAGAGGGCCTTGGCAGAAGGCCTACTGAGTAAATCAAGCATTCTATTGAAGCTAGCTTCCTTGTCTTTAGTGGCTATATGAAATTGTTGGATGTAGGAAGTCCACATTAAGTATCCTTGTTCCTAAATTTAAAATCGTGAATTTAAAATAGTTTCCTTTCCAAAGATGTAGTGTTACCATTGCTTGATTGCTTGGACCAACACATAAAATTTCCCTTCTCACAAGTGTTATAGTTTAACTTGGCTCGGGATAAGGTCTCCGACTGGTAGGTGATTGGATGTCCTCTGTTCATAATAATAATTCCTATTGTATATTGAGAACCATCTATCTTGATCATGGAATGTCATCGAAAATCTGGGAGAGAAGGCTCTGGGGCATAATAGAGAGCTTTATTCAACTTCTGAAATGCTCGGTCTACTTAGGAGTTTCAGTGCAGAGTGTTTTGATTGCTGATTTGATTAAGTGGTTGAGAAATAATCTTGGATTACAACTTATTTTGGTGGAAGAGATTCAAAACTGTTTGAATCTGTTGCAAATGTCCAACCCAAGTTCTACTAAAAACTAGATTCTCATTTAAGTAGACCACCACGAAATTGGCAAGATGTGGGTGAAAGATATTGTTGTTGATCTGTGTGAAATTGTCAGGAGTATTAGTCCGGAAAAAAAGGCATGAACAACCATTCATAGGTGTTGAATTTCATCTTGAATGTTATTTTCTATATGTGATTAGATTGCATACGAACTTGGTGATGTTCTGAAGCAAGGTCCAGCTTGGTGAAATAATTGCCCCCATTGAGCTGATAAAGAAGGTCATCAATTTGAGGGAGTAGATATTGATTCTTGATAGTGACCTTTTCGAGAGCCCGATAACCTATGCAAAGTTTCTACTCTTGTTGTTGCTTAGGTACAACCAAGGTAGGAGATCCACATGGCTATTTGTTGCACCAGATCTTATTGTCCTCCAACCACTGTGTGGTCTTCCTTTTTATCTCTACATTGTCCATAGGTAAGGTGTATTATGCAGGATAGTTGGGAAGGGAAGACCCAAGAAATTGGATCAGTGGAATGCTGGATGGTCCTAAGCGGAAACAAACCCCTTGTTTATTCAAAGAAATTGATGTATGTGTTGAAGATTTACTAAATGCCCGAGGGACTTAAATTATGTCAATTCCACCTTCTATGACCAGTGACTAGTATCCATGAAACAGTTCGTTATTGTTTTTTCCAGCCAACCAAACACAGATTATTACCAAAGAGAATTATATATAATGAAAAAGACTACTGAAAAAAAGATAAGATCCACCTCCTATGGCTAGTAGTTTGTCATAAAATCCCACATTACCAAGTTATCACCATAGAAGAACATTTCCAAGTTCATATTCATGTACTTCAAAGGATTATATGCAAATTCAACTTGCAAAGCCAGAAAATAGTTGATAGTATAGAAAAATGTCATTGACAAAGAAAAAAAAATTGGAAGTATAGCAAAATTTCATTGACAAAGGAGTATTAACAAGACATTATCAGAGTGCTAGAGAGTAATGGTTGAGAACACCATTATCTACCTAGATCTCTATTAAGGCCTATCTTATGACCTGGAGATGAATTTTAATTGATTTGCTAAAGCTTGAATATTTATGCCCCAGACAGTAGATTTATTCTCCACCCACTTAATGACAAACAACAAGTCCCCAAGGACTTGTAGGGAATGTATATTTTGTGTTATTGGAAAGCTTGAAAAGTTTTTCAAAGACAGCATCTCCGCTTTGTTGTTTGTTCTATACCCACACGAGCACATATACATAGAAAATGTTGAATCATTCCCATACAAAGGTAACAAAAATATACCCCATCCACAGTGTCCATCTTCCCCTTGACAAGTCCCATCAAAAAACCTCCATGGAAATTCCTTATTGATTAGTTGCTCACATATAACATGTCTCTTCATGGGAAAATCATGGGTAATGTAGTGTTGAGCCCAGATGTAGATTTGTGTGGTTATCCTGAATGGTTTTGGGGTCTCAACCTTCAAATATATTGTGATTTCTTGTTGTTCCATGGAATACTACAGCAATATAATTGCTCTTTTTCATTTGGCTTCTTTTCATCTTCCTTCAACATTAGAGTTCTTCCATTCCAAGATATTAGTGCAAATCCTGGTTAAATCATTTGTAATAAATAGTGTTGAACCTATACAGGACTATTGGCAATAACATTTGTTGGGACAATGTTGAAACAACTTTGTGAGACAATGATCTTAGCTGCATGATAAGATTTAAAATGGTTTTGGAAAGTCTTTGGCGCTTCAAAGAAGATTCCAAAAATGATACATCATGGCTATGAACAAGTATCTCGTTCACATATATAAAGAGGCCTCCATGATTCCACACATGAAATGATGATAAGATGATGCTCAATGTTGTAGATAATACCGTATACTTGAATTATGTAAATCTCCATTAGCTATAAGGAACTTATTGTGAAATTTATTAATTGAGATAAATTTAGAAGGTTTAGTTGTTTTGTATCTATATTTTTATCTCATGTATATGTTTATTTCTGTACTATTGTACACTATGCCATCATCCACTGTCGCATATTACATACATAGATACTACTCTGATTTGTGTGGATACAATTCTAACATGATAAAATATTGACTGCACGGAATAAATGACTAAATCCCTCCAAGAATACGCAAGATATTGTCTAATTTGTTGTTCTTGCGTTGCTATACTTGGCACTACCATTTAAGATCCATCTAACACGGTGAATTGCTTCTCTTTGCTAAACATGTTACTTAAGAGCATCCAAGGTGTCTTTAAGGAACATAGGATCATGCCATCAGTCTAAGATATGAAATAATGTGTCCAACTCTGTGAAGAAGAATCATACAGATAAGAGTAACATGGTCCCTCAATTGCAATATCTTAACATTCTAAGGTGCACTTTTTTGTTGTTGGTTCTACACTTTCCTAGTTGCAGTACAATTTTCTAGCACAACTGAATTTGTAAGTACCTCTTGTTCATACTAGCTCTACTTCATCTTTATTATCTTTTATGGCATGAAGTGTCTTGTAATTTCATTTTCTTGTATTGCATTCTTCACTGACTATTGCCTCATTGTAGCTCTTCACTTTGGGCATTGATAATCAATATATATTGATTGTCTGCCCCATTATATTTTACAGCAATAACATTTTTGAATGCCAACATTGGATTGGAAAATTTTCCACCCTTCAGCTTCTTAAATTGGAAATCAACATGAAGCTTTTATGTGGTTAAGGTTTAAGGAATTGTGAACCAAGATACAGAAACAATGTTGATCTGCATTACTTCCAAGATCATGATAATGTTTTGAAAAGGCAATGCATGTCTGTGGATGTAAATCACATGTGTTTAGATATGGATTTTCTGAAAATAGTTTAGCTTTCAAAATTCTATTGTTATTTTGTTGCTTAGATTCTTCATTAAAATCTAGAATTGAATCAAATAAGTAAAAGTTCAGTTTGCTCTGTATTTTTTTTAATGTATCTACAATATATTTTGTGCACTTCAATTGGCATAATAATAAATTTGTTCGTTCCACAAAATTGTGCAACTTGTGATTATTGTGGGTGAACTTTTGGTATTTCATTTCTGATCTATTTACTGTAGGTAATCTTTTGTCTCTCATTTTTGATTTAGGCAGAACCCATATATTAAAAATACAAAACCGTACGTTATGGATTATGCAACTATATCCCACATGATTACAAGGTGCATAAGGTTATGTTTATTAACACTAGAGTATGTATGATCTCTTAGGATAGGCATAAGGTCTTTCAAACAATTGGTTGACTAGGATTGTGACCAAGATTCTTCTTCCATGAAGCCCTCATATTTTGAGGGAATTGATGGAGATTTCCATGCGTAGGCCTCTCAAGGGAAAGAATTAAGTAAACTTCCATGAATTACCCATTTTTTTTTTTTCTAATAATGCATATGTAGTGAAAGCAATACCCATTTGTTTTGTTTTGTTTTGTTTTAGACTGAAAGCAATACCAAGGTATCCATTATATTCAATTATGCTAGACTGAGAAGAATATTAAGTTCATAGGTATTTTGCAACATTCTTTGATTCAATATTAACTAATATGTTGTCTCTTCACCTTTGCAGTGTCTAATTTTCAATTTTTTGAGCCACTTGAACTTTGTTACTGATCACTATCTTCTACTGGGGACTAGCCAATAGTAGATGGCAGTCTTCTTGATTTCATGTGTCAATTTTCAACATTCGGTTTGTCACTTGTTAGGATGCATATTAGATAGGAATCTGACAGACACGCTGATGTTGTTGATGCAATTACAAGGAATTTAGGCAATGGATCCTACAAAGAGTGGCCTGAGGAACAATGACAATCATGTCTCTTGTCATAATTGTAAGGGAAACGACCTTTGTTTGGGCATGAAATCCCAAAGACAGATGTTAAGTGAAAAAAAAATATTTGCACTTAATAAATGCAGTTGAAAGACTTGAAGGACTAGTGATGAGTCCCCATTTCAGGTATCTGATAGTTTCTTTTCCCACCAGAAAACACAAGAGAGGTTGAAAAGATACACTCATTAGTGGGAAAATGATTTACCTTAATAATTTAATGAAGTGTTTAAAAGATTATTTCTATAATGTTTTGAAAAGCATTGCTATGAGCTAATTGCATGTAAAATGAGGTTGGATGAGAAGGTGTAGGAGTACTCAGGGATGACACGTGAATCAAGTGGAGAACTGGAAGCACATCACCAAACTCAGCACCTTTTTCCTGATTTATAGAGAACGAACTCCTGTTCAAAAGTGAATCGACAGTTAGACATTTTTGTTAGGTTAAGCATTAGGATTTTATAAATATGGACCTCTTGGTTAGTGAGAGGCCCCTGCTGCTATTTTGAATAATTATTGTTTACATTTCAGACTATCAAGACAATTGTGTTACAGACCTGGTTTTTAAAATGATGAACTTTCTATTTTAAATAAAGACTTGATTTTATCTACGATTCAGCGTTTATAAGTTCTTTTCACTCCTGACTACGGGTTGTAGAGGACCCCTCCAACACATAGGTCAGGAGATATTGCAGTACAGGTATTTCTTATTATGTGTTGTGCATTGATTAAATTTATATTGCAGATGAGAGTATTCTAAATACCATCTAGATAAACATGATTTAAATTCTGTAGTGGTTGATCATTTTTGATTCCGTAGTTCATTACAACGCATTCCATAGTATGATAATGTTGTGTCTGTAGTCCTATAGCAGTGTTCCGCCGAACCATAATTAACACCCATTTCTCTATGTACTTGCATTAATTTCTGAAGCGACAATCTAGATCTTCAGTTTATGTATTCGTTTCATTATTAGAACTGCTTATGGAGATTGATTCCTTTTAGTATTTATTGGTTACATGATTTGATTAACGATTGCAGCATTAGATAATGGCATTCCGAATTCAGCTTTACCCTTAGATTATGTTAGATCAAAGTTCGAGTTTTAGGCATTCAATTTAGAGTAAGATTAAATGTCAAGCTTTCATTTCTGTAGAATAGGTCTGTTATAATTCCAGCATTCAATTTCATAGAATAATTTTTATTGTTTTCAGCAAATTAATTCTTAAAATTAGATTGATTATTTCCTGCATTCAAATTCTTATCCATAGATTTCCTGCTTTCAGTATTTGATTTCTTAGCATAGGAATTTCTTTTCCATAGATTAACAATCCTATTTACAGTTGATACAAATACCTAACTTTGACAGAGACTATCCTAGAAGAGCACATATAGTGCCAGTGCCTCTAAGGTTTGTACGTCCCCTGGTTTGATAATTAAAGTAAAGCTCCTAGTTTAGCTGCCCTCACTAGGCACCCATACTTAGAGCTCACCACTTTTTGGCGCCATTTCCGGGGAGGTGCTAATCGTTTAGGAGACATCACCTAAAAACAACACAAAAAGAAAACAAAAATTACATAAAACAGGAACATCAAAAACAACACAAAAAGAAAACAAAAAGAATCACATAAAACAAGAACATATTTTTTTCCAATGAATGCCTTGTCGGCAAAGGTATAGGTTTGGACGCTTTCTTCCTAGTCATCCCATGAGCAATAACGGTGACAACAATTCTTAATACTCTCAGTTTGAATCCCCAAGCTCTGAAAATGAAACTGATTCCACATACGATCCAAACAGAGACAACTTCTCTACTAGTTCCAGCTCAAACACCACTATGGCTGAGGAAGAAGAAGAACCTAGGGAGATTTTCACCTTTCTTATTAGCATACCTCTTGGAGATGCCAGAATGAAGAATATCAACCCTAATAATCTGCCAAACTTCGATGGATTGACTTCAGAAGATCTTGACACATTCATGTTTGAGTTTGAGGTAGTTTGTAGATCTTTCGATTATACTACAGATGCACAAAAGCTGAGGCTTTTTCCCTCCATACTGAAAGATTTATCACTTAGGTGGTTCATGAGTTTAGAAGGAAATAGTATTTTCAGCTGGGATGAAATAAAATAGGCATTCCTAGAAAAGTATAGGGACTATTGCAAAGCAAAAGATACAAGGGATGAAATATTTAGGATGCAGCAGGGAGACCATGAATCCTTAGAAGATTATGCCTAACGATTTCAACTCAGCTAGAAATGAGCTAACCATTACACCCTAGACCCTGAATCGCTGAAACTGGTCCTTCTTAGGGGGATTAAAGAGGACAATTTTGATATCTTAAATCTCTTCGGAGATGGAGACATATTTCAAAAGACTTATGACCAAATACTATAGATCTTCAAGAACCATTCTAGGTCTAGGAAAAGCAAGAATGGGACAAGAGATACACATTTATCGATTGGATCCTCGTCATCTTCAGGACCCAATCTTAGAAAATCTGACTCTCGAAACCTGTTAGATGACATGAAGACCGACATCTTACAATCTCTGGCCATGAAACTTGATGCACTACAAATCAAAAAGAAGCAGGATGAAATTAACCAAGCCTTGGCAGTATTTTGTCCTCATTGTAGAAAAAAACATGATAAGGGGCAGTGTACCTTGAACACAATAGATGTATGTGGTCTTTGCACTGATGACCATTCCACTGATAAATGTCCCCTCTTAACCTCATGTAAGGCGGTTACTCAAGACCCATCATCTGAAGTGGCAATAGAAAAGCTCTATTTTATAAATCAGAGGAGGAATAATTTTATTAGACCATATCAATAGAGCAATCAAGCCTATTATAATCAAGGACATCCAAATTGGAACTCTACACCAACTCCATGGTAAGCATAGCCAAATCCAAACCAATGGCAATAGACTCAACAAACATATCAACCATCCTATCAACAATCGTATTACCCACCATCCTACCCACAATACCCCCCAACTTTTCCTCCATCCACCACAAATTATGCAAATCAATACCCCTACCCATCAAATTGGAGGGCCCCGTTACAACAACCACTTATTATGCCACCCTGACAGCCTCAGCCACCTCCCAGACCTCCACCCATTCCATCCCAACCAATCCCAAATCCTAATAATAACAGACCTCCACAACAAGAACAGGCTTATAATGTTGATATCACACAATTCCCTACCTATGTCGTAGACACCATAGAAATAAACAAAATAAACCTACGATCTAGAAAAATGTTACAGAATACATCCCCAAACAATATCCAACAACCTGAAGCTCAAGAAAAAACATCAGAACCCTATGTTCAGCATCCAGATGAACCAAACCCTCCTGAGGACGAAACCCGACCACTCCCACACAACAGAAACCCTCCATTTCCAGAAAAAACTAGTCCGAAGTACGAAAGAAGAGGAAGAGAATACAATTTTAAATGAATTCAAGCACTTCAACATCCAAATTCCGATTTTACAAGCCATAAGGGATGTGCCCATCTACAACAAATTTATTAGAGAGAATTGCCTAAAGAAACTAGGAAGGAGGAAATGTGACCCACCAACTATAAATGTAGTCGAACAATTGGCTGATTTAATGTTGGGTGTCATAATAAAGCCTAAAGATCTTGATCCAGGTAGTACTATAGTAAACATCACCATCAATAACAAGCAAATAAATAAAACCTTAATAGATTTGGGAACTGTGATCAATGTTATAACTAAGGAAACCATGCTATACCTCGGACTCCAATCAATGGTCAGACCAACCACAACAATACTCCAACTAGAAGACACATCCACTGTGAAACCCGAAGGAATGCTAGAATACATTATGATCAATATTGAATCCTGGGAATACCCAGTTGATTTTATAATAATTGAAATCAAAAGCAAATTTAGTGGCTATCCAATTATACTGAGTAGACCTTGGTTAGCAACTATGGATGCTTACATAGATTGCCGATCAGGAAATATGACAATCACTAGTGGACATGCCAGGAAGAACATCACAATCTACCCACCAGCAATGAAATCTTCAGAGTTAGAATATCAAAATCAAATTGATGATTAACAAAACACAACAAATCACAACCTCTGACCTATCCTAACAATTGATGCTACAATATCAGTAAAAGCAATAGACGAAGATGGCCATATAGATAGATTTATACAAAATGTATCTGCTAACAATCATGTTATTCAATAATTTTTTTCCACAGAAATAGGTGACAATTCAAAAAAGAACATGTATGAATTATGGACAGAAGTGCTCGAAGAGCAAATTGAAAAAGTAAAAATCGTGGAAATTCTGCCTGGCAAAACAATCAACATAAATTCCAATTTGAAACGAGAGCAAGAAAAGAAATTGATGAAGATACTGGAAGAACAAAATAAAGAATTTACATGGACATATGCAGACATGAAAGGCATACATCTTGATATCTGCAAACACTACATTTACATCAAAGAAGGTTCTACTCTTATCAGGAAACCACAAAGAAGGCTAAACCCTGCATTGAAATACATAGTCAAAGTGGAATTACAAAAATTATTAGATTTAGGGTTCATCTATCCAATATCTGACAATGAGTGGGTCTCACCACTAGTTATAGTACCTAAAAAAGGAGGCAAATGGAGCATTTGTGTGGACTACAGAGAGATGAATAAAGCAACCAAGAAAGATCACTTTCCTCTTCCATTTATAGATTAGGTGCTAGATACATTATCAGGAAACAACTATTTTTCATTCTTAGACAGTTTTAGTGGGTACAACCAAATTTTAATACACCCAACTGATCAAGAGAAGATGACCTTTACATGAACATGGGGAAATTATGCCTATAGGGTCCTACCCTTTGGTTTATGTAATGCCCTAGCAACATTTCAAAGAGCCATATTGAGTAGTTTATCTGATTTTATAAATGACAAAATGGAAGTCTTCATGGATGATTTCACACCCTATGGACAAAAAATTGAGCAGGCATTGAACAATCCTGAATTAGTATTGAAAAAATGTATTGAAATGAGTTTGTGCCTAAGCAATGACAAATGCGGAATGTTAAATTTTGAGCATTAATTCACAATACTCTAGGATATTTACTGAGAGAACAACATGTACAATATATCAATGCATATGAATCATAACAAGTATGTCAATCATCACAAGAAGTAAAAGCATGAGAGACAATAGACACACAGAGTTTCTGTGGGGAAAACCCTAAGGTGAAAAACCCCACAACTTCCTCAGAGATAGATAGAGCAATAGCTCAACCAAAGTAGAACCAAAGTACAAGAGATAGACTCCTCTTAGCAGCTGATCCTCCTCCTCACAAGTGCACCACATTCCGAGTGAAGGAAGAATGAGTTTTTGAGTGATCGAAATAGAGATCTCCCAATCTCTATTTATACTTGTTATGTTTTCCCAATAACCTTATGGGGCCGACTTGTCTATCTAGGTACATCAACCACATATTACATAAATCAGGGCCGACCCCACACATGGTGGTCTAATAACCCATCGGCAAGTTAACACACTTGCGACACTTGTCAATACACATGACGACACTTCCGTATAGAGGAATGACACATCTCTATAGGAGTACAATAATATATAAATGAAATACATGGATGAAATACATTCTGAAGTTACATATACATCAACAAAGAAGGCATCATTATAGGACATCATATATCCCAGAGGGGGATAGAGGTTGATCAAGCAAAAGTATTAGTAATCAAAACGCTGCCACCACCTCTCAAACAAAGGGACGTAAGAAGTTTCCTTGGAAAAACAGGGTACTACAGAAGGTTTATTGAAAAATATAACAGAATTGCTGCCCCAATGTTTGCACTTCTCACAAAAGACAATGAGTTCATATGGTCAAGCAATTGCATGACAGCATTTGAAAATCTTAAAGAGAAAACAATCATAGCACCAGTACTCCAAGGACCAAAATAGTAAATTCCATTTCACATCCATGCAAATGCATCAGATAAAGACATTGGATCTGTGCTTGGACAAGAACAAGACAAGAAACCCTATGCCATATACTATATAAGCAAAAATTTGGTTGGGCAGAACTCAACTACACAGTCACAGAGAAGGAACTTTTAGTAGTCATACATGTAATCAATAAATTCAGGCATTACATCACGGGATACCAAAGTTTTATCCACACTGACCACTCAGCAATCAGATATCTTATGAACAAGCCTAATACTAGTGCAACAATTATTAGATGGATGCTACTTCTACAATAATTTCACATTACTATAATAGATAAACCAGGCAAGCATAATGTGGTAGCCAACTTTTTGTCAAGAATCACACATGGAAAAGATAATGAATTGGTTCGAGATAACTTTCCTCATGAGCACCTTTTTTCCATATCAACAAGAAGCCCATGGTTTGCTGACATAGCAAACTATTTAGTATCTAGAAAGTTTCCATAACATTATAGTTATAAAAAAAGGACAAAAGTAGCAAGGCAAAGTGCCACATATACATGGATAGAGGGCATGCTTTTTAAACAGAGACCAGATCAGATACTTAGAAGGTGCATTAGGGAAGATGAAGTACATGACATACTTCATGCCACTCACAATGAACCCTGTGGTGGACACTATGCTGCAAAAAGGACACCCTACAAAATCTTGAAAACAGGGTATTATTGGCCAACACTCCACAAAGATGCTTATGAGTATGTGTCCCACTATGATGACTGTCAAAGAATGGGGAAGCCTACACAAAAAGAAGAAACGCCTCTTCATCCACAGACCTCCTTAGAAGCATTTGAGAAATGGGGATTTGACTTCATTGGTCCATAAACCCACCATCAAATCAAAAGAACTACATTCTAGTATGTACAGATTACCTTACAAAATGGACTGAGGTAGCAGCACTTGTTGCAACAAATGAGAACAATGTAGCAAAATTTTTCATTGAGCAAATCTTCCACAGGTTTGGTGTTCCAAGGGAACTAGTTTCTGATCAAGGACCACAATTTACATCCAACTTAATAGAGGACCTACTGAAAAAAAATAAGGTTAAGCATAGACAGTCCTCTTCATATCACCGTCAAGGAAATTGTCAAGCAGAAGTCACCAATAGAGAATTAGAGAGGATTCTAACAAAGGCATTCCAACTCCACAAAAGAGATTGGGCTGACAGATTAAGTGAAGCATTTTGGGCCTATAACACCACATGGAAGACAAAAACAGGATTCACACCTTATGAGTTAGTATATGGAAAGAAAGTCATGTTGCCAATTGAATTTGAAATAAAAACACTAAGAATTGCAGTAGAGTTAAACGTGGAACTAACAGAAATACAATAAGAACGCATGCTAAAATTGAATCAACTGGATGAGCACTGCCAACAAGCACTAGCCCACACTGAAATCATCCAACAACAACGAAAGAGGTGGCATGACAAGAACCTAAAAGATAAAAAGTTCAAGGAAGGTGACTGGGCACTACTCTATGATTCCATGTTTCACACATTCAAAGGAAAATTAACAACCAAATGGCTATGACCTTACATCATTGAGCACATCTATGAAAATGGAGCAGTCAAGATTATTACAATAGATAAACAATAGTTTCCCATGATAGTGAATGGACATCGGCTAAAACTTTATAAGAAACCACAATCAAAAGAATTGTTTACACGGGTACTCTACTAGCAACAACTCATGCTGATAGAAAATATGAAAAAGCATTGAAAAAATGAATGAAAAAAAACAAAAATGAAAAATGAAAAAAAAGAGAAAGAGAAAAAAAACAAAGAAAATTGATAGAGAAAATAGCAGGCCAAATAACAGGGCCTCGTATATAACTATGAAGATCCAACATTACTATTGCAAAGAAAAATATCAACCACAATTCAAGCGAGCCAGGAAATTCTCAAATATTTTCAGCAAGCAAGCGAGCCAGATATGCATTCAAGAGAGCCAGCAAAATTATCTACCACTACAGGAACAATCCAAGCACACTCTTCATTCAAATTTGCCATATAATCACGAGAGCCTAACAATACTTCAAGTGAGCCTGCAATTGATTCAAGCGAGGCTACCATTTAGTTCAAGTGAGCCTACAATCGATTCAAGCAAGGCTGCCATTTATTCAAGTGAGCCAGACATTCATCCCAAGAGCAGTAACAAGCAATCAAATTCATACAAGCATTATCAAAATCAAATCACAAATGGCACGAAAAAAGAAAATGCAGAAAGGACATAACTACTGACACGCCAACTATTACTACAGATTACACCAAATCTACTACAGCATCCAGCATGCATACAAATCAGCAAAGATCTTGAACTCAGGTACGCTAACAAAAATATAGCAAGGTAATCTCTGAACATTTTCATTTTATGCTTAAGGTCAAATCATTTTCCCCAAAAATGGTTATATTTTAAAAGCAGAGGATAGCTTTATAGTAAATTCGGGGGGGAAGGTTCAGATTACAAAATCATGATTGCACATACCCGTCATTTCGACAAATGATGAATCCGCATATAACCACCATACTTCGCAATAATCGAAGAACCAGTGCAAAGTACAAGAATAAAATGAAATAAAGAGCTTGATCATGAAAAGAAATGGATCAATCATCAAGTACAACAAAGAATAATAAGGATAAGTGTGGAAGGACATTTAAGTTAAGCTGGATGATCGTCAAAGAAAAAGCCAGTTTTTGCAAAACAAAAGAAACCTCTCAGCACTTCCCGGAAGCAAGCCATCAAAAGAGAGTGCGTCACGCAACAAGCAATCCAGCCCCAAGCCTATAAGTAAATCTAGGCCAGTGAGGTAAAAGACACATTCAAAGTTGTTTTTTGTCGATTGTAGAAGAGATTTTTAATATGACGAAAGGATTCAAGAAAAGTGAACCAGAGGAGCACAGTGCCATCTACCAGAACCTGCGAACATTAACAACCATCCAGAATGCAGGCTGGATGCCCTTCATCCTAGGATTGAAAGGGTACAACACAGGGGTAGCTCTATAGTTTGCAAAAACTTTTAAACATATCAAGGATGAACAGTACGTCACCCGAGTGAAGGGGTTACGTATAAAGTTGGATGAGGAGGTGATTGCCAAATTCATTGGTCTACAGAGAGGTTTGTATTGGAGCAAGGATGACAGGGAGGCAAATCATGAAGCAAAAACAACATTCTTCGAGCAAGGAGAGGTCCATGACGAAGACAAAAATGGAGTCAAGAGACTCTCCATGCCATTTCCATGGGAGGACGTGGCTACAATCGTTCAGAAGTACATCACATGCTCTGGTAGGTTAAGCTATGTTCCCATCTTTCATTTTTAGATTTTAGAGTTGTTAAGAAACAGAACCCATTATCCACCAAACAAAAACATTAGTATTCCATATTAACTACTCCAATCTCTAGCATAAATGAGTAAGAAGGTGGCTAAGGGTAAGGAGGATGCCTTGGCCCATCATGGGATGATCAAGTTAATCGTCTGTGAGGAATTAAAGGCGCAGATACTAGAGATTTCCTGGGAAGAATTCGTTTTGGTATCCACCGAAGATGTTCAAAGGATTAAAGGAACAACGACAGCTGGCATACTACCAGGGGCAATGAACAAAATCGCCTCTACATCAGGGGCGAAGAGGAAAATTGACTTGGACCATGTGGCCGAAACCTTGGTGAAAATCAAGCACTCAAGAGAGGACTCCCCCAAGGCAAACCCAGGGATTCTTGCTAGTAATCAAGAGCTGAAAAGAAGAAGCAAGAGATTCACCCAAGCATCCTGAATCTGAGTTACCAAGGAAAAGAGTAGGGAACCCAGTCCCATAGTTCAAAATGTGACGGATGGGTGGGCAGATCAAAAGGATCCCACTATAGAAGAGGAGGATGATGAATAGGAAATGCAGGATGAAAAGGAAGAACAGGAGGAGGAAGAAGAACGGAATGAACCAAAAGAAGAAGTCAACCCCCAGGGGGGCCCTCCTCTGCATAATGAAAACCCTAGGGTTGTCAATCAGCTCGCTGAATCATGGGAAGAATTAGAAGATCTCAGAAAGCAGCTGGCAACATTAAAAATTGGATCAGGAAGCCAGACAACATCACCCCCGTTCTCGTTTGAGAAGACACAAATTCTAAGAATGAATCATGTAGGGGAGCTAAGACTGGTGGAATAGAGAAATTCAACACTTCAAGAAAAGTTGGCTGAGACACAAGGGGAACTACCCAAGAAGGACTAGGAAATTGTTCAACTGAAGCATGTCTTGGCTACTACCACTGGAATATACAATAAAGTATTGGAGAAAAGGCCACCTTCAGCAATATATGTAGTTTAACTATAAGATAAGTGGGGCAAATTATAGCTCCAAAGGTTGGCACAGGTACTCCCAATAGAAATCAAAACACCCAGGGAATTTGTGGATGCAGCTCTCAAGGCCACAAAGTTAGAGAAGGACCAGCTCAGTGAGTTTTTCCTACACAATTTTGTATCTCCTAGATCGTCCAATAGATCGCCAAACCCTTACATGGGCGATTTCTAGTTAAGGGTATTATGTTCTTGGATGAACAACAAAATCGAACGAGCGCAGGACTACCACATTTATGTGGCAGCAAAATGGTAGACCCCATTATGGATCAGGGCAGAAGCATCTCACCCTGAAAGAATAATCTATGACCACAGGAATCTCACCATAGATGAGGAACTGATCCCAATTCTCCTTTAGAAACAATAGGGGGTGGTGAGTCACTTCGATATTACTCTTCAGAGCACACATAAGGAGGTTTAGGAGTCTATTGGTGAAAGATGGTGCAGAGTGGAAAATGGCCTGAAAATAAAAGAACTTCACTTCCCTGCCAGACTAGAAAATGCTCTCGTAAAAGCCAAGCTCTACACAGAGTCATTAATAAAGAATCAGCTTAGGTGGATAGGGATGAGGCTAAAACCCCATTCTTCCTCCCTCTGGTCATTAAGGAACAGATCAATGAGGAAGAAGAAAGGGGGGCATGGATCAAGGAAGATCAAAGTATGGGCTACCACAGACAGGTAGGGACCCCCAAGGTGGCAGCATGGGACATCGGAGACGTCATCAGAGAGCAGAACATGTCACCCAAGTATGGTTAAATCCTTCACACATGGGGGAGATGATGAGTCCCCATTTAAGGTATCTCATAGTTTCTTTTCCCACCAGAAAACACAAGAGAGGTTGAAAAGATACACTCGTTAGTGGGAAAATGATTTACCTTAAAAATTTAATGAAGTGTTTAAAATATTATTTCTGTTATGTTTTGAAAAGCGTTGCTATGAGCTAATTGCATATAAAATGAGTTTGGATGAGTAGGCGTAGGAGTACTCAAGAATGACACATGAATCAAGTGGAGAACTTGAAGCGCATTACCAAACTCAACGCCTTTTTCCTGATTTATAGAGAACGAACTCCTGTTCAAAAGTGAATCGGCAGTTAGACATTTTTATTAGGTTAAGCATTAGAATTTTATAAATATGGACCTCTTGGTTAGTGAGAGGCCCCTGCTGCTATTTTGAAGAATTATTGTTTACGTTTCAGACTATCAAGACAATTGTGCTACAGACCTGGTTTTTAAAACGATGAAGTTTCTATTTTAAATAAAGACTTGATGTTATCTACGATTCAACATTTATAAGTTCTTTTCACTCCTGGGTATGGGTTGGAGAGGGCCCCTCCAACACATAGTTCAGGATATCTTGCAGTACAAGTATTTCTCATTATGTGTTGTGCATTGCTTAAATTTATATTGCAGATGAGAGTATTCTAAATAGCGTCTAGATAAACACGATTTAAATTCTGTAGTGGTTGATCACTTCTGATTCCGTAGTTCATTACAACACATTCCATAGTATGATAATGTTGTGTCTGTAGTCCTGTGGCAGCATTCCCTTGAAGCATAATTAACACCCATTTCTTTATGTACTTGCATTTATTTCCGAAGCAGCAATCTAGATCTTCAGTTTATGTATTCATTTCATTATTATAACTACTTATGGAGATTGATTCCTTTCAGTATTTATTGGTTACATGATTTGATTAACGATTGCAGCATTAGATAGGCAATCTGAATTCAGCTTTAGCCTTAGATTATGTTAGATCAGACTTTGAGTTTTAGGCATTCAATTTATAGTAAGATTAAAGGTCAAGCTTTCATTTCTTTAGAATAGGTCTGTTATAATTCCAACATTCAATTTCATAGAATAATTTTTATTGTTTTCAGCAAATTAAGTCTTAAAATTAGATTGATTATTTCCTACATTCAAATTCTTATCCATAGATTTCCTGCTTTCAGTATTTGATTTCTTAGCATAGGAATTTATTTTCCATAGATTAACAATCCTATTTATAGTTGATACAAATACCTAACTTCGACAGAGACTATCCTAGAAGAGCACATATAATGCGAGTTCCTCTAAAGTTTGTATGTCCCCTGGTTTGATATAAAGTAAAGCTCCTAGTTTAGCTGCCCTCATTAGACACCCATACTTAGAGCTCACCAACTAGTACAAGGTAGGACATTATGGATCTATAGTAAGTTGGTAATCATTATTTAGTATGCTTGAATCATGCAAAATTTGTTTGAATATCATCATTGTCAAGCAATAACAACTTCTTAAAGGGTGCTAGCTCAATGGTAGAGCACCTTCCTAATCATAGGCAGGAGATTGGTGGTTCGATTCTTACGTACCCTATCATAAATTAGTGACTAAGAAAACGACTAAATTATTATATATACGACTATTAGTAGTTAATTTCGAGTATCTTATAGCGCGACTAACGTTTAGTCGTATTTAGCTTAGTCATTAATATGTTATCATCTAGTAGTTTATTTAGTCATATATTTGGTCATTAATTGTGACAATCAATGACTAAATCAGTGAGTATCAATGACTAAATCAATGAGTATCAATGACTAAATCAACGACTTAATCAGTGACTTTCAATGAATAAATCAATGACTAAATCAATGACTAATAAGTCAACCAATTAATGACTAGTGAAATACGAATAGAGATAAGATAGTGGAAATCAGATACTATTAGTCACCGACTCAAAAATAGTCGTTTATAGTCGAATTTTAGTCATTTTTTTAGTCATTAATTTCTCATTTTGTACTAGTGATTTGCTAGAATTGATAACTGTTTGGAATCTGACTCTCTTGATCATAAATCTTTCTCTGATTCGAATTAAAAGTTTTAAGTTGATATTGAAAGTTCAAAATCTAAGAGAGTGATAGCTCTAAATTCAATCAATAAATCTAATCATAATTTTTCAATATCAAACCAATTTTGGAGTTGTCCTCAATCTAACTCTTCAAATTCAAACAAAAGTTATGTTTCATATGATTATGTGAGTAATGACAACTTATTGAATGATTATACAAACTCACTTACTATTGAGACATTGAGTAATAATTACGAATGTCAAGCAGAAATATCTCATACTCCTAAAACTCAAGTTTGTGTCGAATCAAAATCTCATGGCTTAAAAGAACACAAACCAAATAACAATAACCTTCTCACCATTAAACAATGTTTAGGAGATGGTGAGGGGAAATTTTTGGGAGATAATTTCTCTTCTAACACAGAAGATTTCTATAACTACCTGATCTGCTCACAAGAATTTTATACAGAACAAATTTTGCGTGAATGTTATTTTCCTTCCAATTTTGAAAATGTAACAAGTACTCTTGATGTTGAATTAACTAAAATTGTGTCTCAATTTGATAGTCTCTATGAAAGATGTATTTGTTTACATTAGAATATTCGTAAGGAAAAGATTGCAGATCATACATTAAAGGGATCACAGTAAATTTCACTTTTTGTAAATCAGATTTCCAATGAAGAACTAAAAGAAGATCAAATATCTCCACATGAATGTTCATATGTTATACGTTATCAATCTATCATGTCTAAAGAAGGGATGATAACAATGAATGATTTTACGCATGATTTTCCCTTAACTGAACAACCATCACAGTCTATTTATAGTCATTGTACATATCATGATCCGATAGAAGCTTGGTTAGAAGAATCATTTCACACAAGATTCCATGTAAATAATAATTTTCTTATCTTGCACTTGTTAGAGATAGTTCTAGGTAGTTTTAATTTTGATTTTTACATTTTACCATTCTTGTTTCCGATTTGCGATGTACATGTGTTTATTGGTTTGAGTTTACCTGACTGGTTACATTGGCTATATGATTTCATTTCATTTTTTTAATTTTGTTTGATCTTTTTGTACATATGTAAATAGGGTTTGGTTTTCCTTTGTATTTTATATTTAGTTTGGTTTTGTTTGATTTTAAGGGGTTGTGTATATAAATAACACTGTGGCAGTACATTACCTGGTATTAACATGTTTCTTGTTTATTTAACCTGATATCTTTTGAAGAAAGCATTTTGAGTGATCTTCTTGTCTTATAAGATTTCATTATTTATGACCAAACTACTCCTAGCCCTGAAATATTTTGTTGAACTTAGCTAATTAGTCAATTAAATCCATGAGCATTATTCTCATACTTTTATCTTTTCAATGATGACCTTATCATAGCAAGCTTACTTTTTGAAGAATGTTCTTCTTGAAATTTATAACAGTCGATAGCATTGGCCATCACTAGGCTATCCACATGATCCAAAAAACATGCAATCTAAATGATTTTTACCATCCATTAGAATGAATTTGTAAATAAATAAAAACTTTGGTTGAATAATAGGAGGTCTCTCCATAGATACGACCTATCATGATCATCAGCCCTTTCAGAGATGACATCATTTATGATCACTAGGGTGATGGCTCTTGGTCATACGATCAAGGGACGAGAGGTCTCATCACAAGCCATCCTGTTCATCTCCGATAGTTCTCATGAATGTTGCTGTCGATACCTGGTTACCATGCTAGGACAGCAGTCTTAAACCAAATTTCTAATTAATATTATTATTTTGTGTAAATAAATATTAGCAATAAAAGAGGTTAACTCAGGAAAGGAAGGTCTCATCATGAGCCGGCCCGTTCATCTCCGATAGTTCTCTTGAATGTTGTTGTTGATACCTGGTTACCACGCTAGGACAGTAGTCTTAAACCAAATTTCTAATTAATATTATTATTTTGTGTAAATAAATATTAGCAATAAAAGAGGTTAACTAAGGAAAGGAAGGTCTCATCACGAGCCGGTCCTTTCATGATCATGGGTCCTATTGGATTGACTTTGCCATATTTATTTACCAAGCTAAGGCATTGACTCTTGGTTTTATAATCAAGAGACAGCGGGTCTCATCACGAGGTAACCTATTCAATTTTTGATAGTGCTTGTGAATGATGCTACCATCATCTAGTTACCATGCTAGGGTAGTATTCATTAGCTAATGTCTTCATGTTCATATATTAAATCAAAAAAAAAAGAGAGAAAAAGAAAAGAAAATGCAAAATTGAATGATTAGTCATTAATGGATGGGTCAAATTTTTCAGATACCTTCTTTGAAAATGTGCAAGTCATATTTTTATACTAATGATTGCTTGACTATCTTTAATCATGGAGGGATTCTTTCTTCTTGAAGTTTTCTTACTATGTGTATATTAAAATCTCATTCATTTTTGTAAAGTTCCAGATATAATGTTTGGGGGTGCTCTATTGGTTGCAAAACATTTTGAGTTCAATTCTTACTATACACGCTAGTGATTTAAGTGGGCAAAGTGATATCAAATCTGACACTTCGAGAAGTCGCTTTTTGTTGCTTATCTTTATCATTTTAAAGTATATTTGCAGAGCTAACTAGGTTGCCCAGCATGTCGCCATTTGTTGGCACCCCAACAACTCCCCTTCATTTTGAAAAATGAAAGGGCCCCCATTAGAATTTTGTAAATACCTAGTTTGGTTTTATCTCGCTTGGCTTGATACGTGATTTCATATCTTCACTCTTGGATTCTTTTCGGCTTGCCTCCCATGGATTAAAGATTGGTTATCTTGGTTATCTAACTCTAATGGTTTCCTTTTCTAAACAATGATGTATCTTCTGCTTATTTATTTTGCGGCCGTACTTTCATGAGATCATGGTTTGGTGGTTTTGACTATTCTCTTGATTGAATCTTTTACCATAATAGTTGATTGCATGATACTTTTGGGCTTATTACATAATTTTATCTCTCTTTTTCTTTGTACATCAAAATTGAACACATTGATTTTCCCAAGCCTAATATTATCATATTTACAAATAATTTACAAATAAAGCTTGATCAAAGTTTATGTAAATTTTATATTGAAGTATAAAGGACACTTTTTAACTTCTTATATTCTTTCAAATTTGATGGAATTTGTACTTACTTTGACATCATTTTTTCTATTTTTCCATCAAATTGAAGTTTAGCCTAAATTTTTCTTGAAACGTGTTCATGAATTGACAAAGTATTTATTTGAAAAGTGAGAAGCCTAAACTTTGTGCCACTTTGTAAAAGGTTGGAAGTCAACCTCATAATTTTCAATGTTACCAAAATTTATTTATAAATATTTTGACTGAATCATTTCTTAATGGATAAATATGTTTTAAATTATTTAAAGGAGATACTTCAATTGGTCTCTTTATTATTAAACATATCCTTATCATATTTTAATGGGTCATTAATAATACTTTCATAAAACATATTTGGTTGATTATTAAAACATCCAAATAATTTTTTTATTTTGGAATTCTTTACTCATATAAACATTGAATCATTATGAAAAACAAACTTTGCTTATGGTTTTATTTTTTATAATAGTGTGGCATCAATTTATAAAGTGAATACCTTATTTATAAAGTGAATACCTTATCTTCCCAAGCAAATGTCATTGTGTAACACAAACTTTATATGATAATGGTCTCAAACGTTGATACATACATATTTTCAAAACTAGACTAATTTGTATGTTGGCTGCATAATGTTTGGCTGCATAATGTTGTGACTATCTTTAATCATGGAGGGATTCTTTCTTCTTGAAGTTTTCTTACTTTGTGTATATTAAAATCTCATTCATTTTTGTAAAGTTCCAGATATAATGTTTGGGGGTGCTTTATTGGTTGCAAAACATTTTGAGTTCAATTCTTACTATACACACTAGTGATTTAAGTGGGTCAAGTGATATCAAATCTGACACTTTCGAGAAGTCACTTTTTGTTTCTTATCTTTATCATTTTAAAGTATATTTGCAGAGATAACTGGGTCGCCCAGCATGTCGCCATTTGTTGGCACCCCAACAACTCCCCTTCATTTTGAAAAATGAAAGGGCCCCCCTTAGAATTTTGTAAATACCTAGTTTGGTTTTATCTCGCTTGGCTTGATACGTGATTTCATATCTTCACTCTTGGCTTCTTTTCAGCTTGCCTCCCATGGATTAAAGATTTGGTTATCTTGGTTATCTAACTCTAATGGTTTCCTTTTATAAACAATGATGTATCTTCTGCTTATTGATTTTGCGGCCGTGCTTTCATGAGATCATGGTTTGGTGGTTTTGACTATTCTCTTGATTGAATCTTTTAGCACAATAGTTAATTGCATGATACTTTTGGGCTTATTACATAATTTTATCTCTCTTTTTCTTTGTACATCAAAATTGAACACATTGATTTTCCCAAGCTTAATATTATCATATTTACAAATAATTTACAAATAAAGCTTGATCAAAGTTTATGTAAATTTTATATTGAAGTATGAAGGACACTTTTTAACTTTTTATATTCTTTCAAATTTGATGGAATTTGCACTTACTTTGACATCATTTTTTCTATTTTTCCATCAAATTGAAGTTTAGCCTAAATTTTTCTTGAAACATGTTTATGAATTGACAAGATATTTATTTGAAAAGGCAGAAGCCTAAACTTTGTGCCACTTTGTAAAAGGCTGGAAGTCAACCTCATAATTTTCAATGTTACCAAAATTTATTTATAAATATTTTGACTGAATCATTTCTTAATGGATGAATATGTTTTAAATTATTTAAAGGAAATACTCCAATTGGTCTCTTTATTATTAAACATATCCTTATCCTATTTTAATGGGTCATTAATAACACTTTCATAAAAGATATTTGGTTGGTTATTAAAAGATCCAAATAATTTTTTATTTTGGCATTCTTTACTCATATAACATTGAATCATTATGAAGCAAACTTTGCTTATCGTTTTTTTTAATTTTTATAATTGTGTGGCATCAATTTATAAAGTGAATACCTTATCTTCCCAAGCAACTGAGGATGTCATTGTGTAACACAAACTTTATATGATAATGGTCTCAAACGTTGATACATACATATCTTCAAAACTGGACTAATTTGTTTGTTGGCTGCATAATGTTGTGACACGTATGATGGAATAAACGTTTACGTGAATGAACTCTAAAGAAACATGGATGCCAAAAACAACAAATCATTAAGTGATTGTCAAGTGCTTATGCCATGATCTACGCAAAGATTTCCATATCATTTAAGTTCATTTAACGAAGGAGATATTCCTCCTCGAATGAGGTTATTGCAACAAAAGGAGATAACACCAGGATCAGTTCACTAGCTGTTAACATAATTAGACTAGAGTGCACGCAGTTCAAGCTCACCTAAACACCAGGTTTTCAGGTTTTTAATTGACAAAAAGAAAACGGATGCCAAAAAAGTGAGAACATGGATGCCAACACTTTCCACAGAATCAGCTTCCACTTGTTCAATGAAGAGGTTTAAAGGGTTAAAGAGAAAGTAAAGATCGTCAAGCATCATCAGCTGGTTCCACCAGACCACACGAATCAAAGATCACACCAATTCCGAAGAATCGTTGCTATAGAGATGCTCAACAAACTACATAGAATTCGTGTTGAAAAGGATCCGAGAAGAGGGAGATCGCTTTTATCTTTTACAACACTTTTTTGTGTTTTTAAAACAAACATTATTATATGATTTGAATGAATTACATATGGGTGTTTTAATGTTGGTGCACATTTGTGAATGGAAGTTTTATATAAGGCATAAATGATGTAGTGACTGAATTCATATATGTTTTTATCTCAGTAATAGCATTTTACTCAAATCATAAAGGAGGTTTCAGTGGTTGAATATTAGATCCAATGAAGAAGATCCACGTTACCATTCTAGTTTGAGGAGGTCGAGAAGTTGAAGATTCGTCTGACCAGTTCATCAAATGGAGAATCATGTAAACCTATCTGCGGGCTCAATTTTCCACCGAATCGTGAAGCATCGGACGATTCTGTTCAAAACCCACTTCCCAAATGGGGTATTGTAAACCTATCTGCGGGCCGTTTTCGAAAATTGTGAAGGAGTTGGGAGATTTTCAGGCTTGTTCTAGCCGGAGTTTTCCAGATATTTCTGTGAGAGCGAATTCTGGAGATCATTATGGTCCCTTGTGCCTATTTAAACAGAGAAAATTCGTTGCTGCAAGGGGAGGGGGTTCTCCATAAACCAAAGAGAAGAAAATGGTTTCTGTTCTTTTAATCTCTTTCTTTCTGTAAAGGCGTTTTTGGAAGAATAGAGTTGGAGGTGCTGCCTATCAACGGTTCGATTCTCGGGCATCTGAGAAACAATTTTATACAGTATTTCACTGCATTCTGCTTAGTTTGGATTTTCTTCGAACCTATTCTGAAGATTTAAGTTTTAGCATAATTTTTTAAGGCTTTGGTTAAGTCTTTAATAGTCACATTTCACATGCTGTATCATTTTAATTGTTAATTCTCTTTTGTCTTTCCATTACTTAATATATATATACCTTGTTATTATATATGAAGTCAGCTTTTGTGAATTCGAATTTATATGCTAATCTAGAACATGAATGATTTATTCAGGGTTGAAATCAATGAGCTATTTTGTTATTTTAATCTTTGATAAATTGATTCTCATTATTGGTTAATTTGTATGATGACTGTGTTTCATTTACAAGTTAATATATAATTAAATATTTCTATTGTTTCCAGAATTGTATATTTAAGTTAGCATTGTTGATGTCATGTTTGAAATTCTTTTATAATTATTTTGTAGGAGATTTTTATCTATTGTAAAACAATTACGATTTACTTCTACATCTCGGGACTTTTTCTGCCAATTGAGAAGTGTTGATTAGTTTCCTCTTTGAACCTTAGATCAATATTATACTTCATTCTCTTGGCCAAGATAGATAATCAACATTTAGGTTATCATTGAACAGAATTAGGAGCTACTAATTTTCTGCATTTAGCATAAAATAGTCTTTAGAATTAGTTAGTCATTAGGTTAAATTTCTTTAGATTGTTAGCAGCTTGTTTTAAGTAAACTTGACACACATTCACCTTAGAAAGACTCTTTACCTTGAAGAGTACATCATGCAGGCAGCAGGGCCTTGATCGTGTAAAAGACAATTACCTTAGACACATACAAGATTGCATTAAGTCGAGTGTGTGGGTTGTCTTTCCGTTAGTTGGCGTAGGACAGTTTTTTTGGACAACAGTACCATACTGCCATGATGGACTTGCTTCCAAATTTGAATCAAAACCCAAGGGCATATCATAAACAATTGCCTTACCGCGATCCTTTTCCACCGCCTGACACACTTGGACGAATGCATCACGCTTGGCATTAATATCGAGCTGTACCTTATTTTTCACAGCCGGTCGGATCAGAGGATGCAAACCATATTTGCCTGTCGCCGTGCCTCCCCGAGTGATCGCATAAAAAATAGCATCTTGTGTCCTTGGCTTTGTTGAAATTTTTGCAACTATTGGTCTTGGATTCTAGTTCAGCGGCGGGTTCGCAGGATGATTCACATTCTGGTTGGCATTCTTATTCATACGCTGGTTCTGGTTCTGCGATTGATTATGATTTGGCAATTGGTTCTGATTCTGCAACTGCGGTATATTCCGTGCCTGCCACTGTGCAATCAACTGCAGACATTTTTCATCAGTGTGGTCATTAACAAAACAAAACATACACTGTGTTTGTAATTCTGGACAATCTATTTGATAATGTCCCAACACTCAAAAATTATAACATTGGATAGGTTCACGACCAAAGCTTCCACCCCGTCCTCCTCAGAATACTCCACGGAATCCCCCTTGCTGTTGATACTGTGGTTGAGGAAACTGTTGTTGCATGGGATTTAGTTGCAGCTGCACACACTGTCCTAGATGAATGCAGTGTCCTCGCTGAACGTACTATGGTTGTTGAACATACTGTGGCTATTGTGCAGCCATCATCATTTGAGTATATTGTGGCATAAACTATTATGGTTGCGATTGTGGTACAAACTGCACCTGTGGCTGAGGTAGTGGCTCAGCCACCTGTGGATGCGGTTGTGGCTCTTGTACAGCATGCTAGTTGTCCTTCACATAGAATGCATCATACATTCTCTCCTAAAGCAAGCCATAGGCACGACAATATTTATCTTCATGTCCCACATATTTGCAGAAGGTACAATACAAATGCATCGGCTTTGTGACCATCTTCTGCATGTATTGACACTGTCCTGTCAATGCCCATATACTTAACAGATGCGACACCACGACATAACGACGCTGCTCAATGGGTTTGCCACTCCTGAAACGAGATAATTGCGGAAGTCTGGGAAATTATCCTTAGTATGCCCCTCTCCACAACATCGCGTACACCACACCTCTTCACAATGTTCTTTACCATTCTTAAAGTTGTGCAGCTGTATTGTCAAGTTGGCCAACTGTGTCTAAATCTGTGACATACCAGTTGCGTTCTCACTGATCGGGGAAGCTTCTAACAACATCGCAATTTCTAGGGCTTCACTCGGTGTTGCAATGTTCTGTTGCATCAGTGGTAGTCAAATGTGAGGGAGCAATGCCACAATGAACCATTCTTTGTGGTGGACATTATTCATATCGAAGTTGACCCTTGCCATCAGCATTTTGAACCATTGGTCAAAATCCCATACTGTTTCATTGGAATACTGCTTAATCTATTTTAGCTCTGTAATATACTGCGCCTCAAACTTGGGTTTTCTGAATTCTACAATCAATCCTGCTCGAACTTCATTCATCGTCTTTTCTGGAGCGCCTATCGGAACCTGCACAAATTTCATGAACCATTCTAATGCACAACCCTGAAGAGTTGTCTCCAATTATCCTTTCTTGGCATTATAGTCATCATTAATTTGCTTAAAATTCCATAATGATTCACATAAGAACCAGTACTACTCGAGATTATCTATTCCATTTCCATGGAACAATGACAACTTTGTGTCTTCACCCACCATCCTGGGCTTCCTTACTCCAGCCGCTGACCTACTAGCAATCAAATTCTGTTGACACGATGAACACGGCGGTGTCGAAGTTGTATTTCTTCCTGGGTGAGATATAGTGAGCAGAGGTGTGGGTATGTTGCTGCTGGGGTTTGGTCCTGCCTCTATCCTGGGCATAGCCTAGTTGTCCTTGTCGGCACTGTGAGGTCACTTTGTCCCGTGTGGTCTTCCTTCACGGTTTTGCATTTCAATAACAGCAGGACCTTCTTCTGTCCTCTACCTCCTTTCCTGTCAAAACCTTGCTCCTCCCCTTGTAAGACCACTCTCTTCCTCGGTTTCCTTCATAGTATGCCATAACTTACACCCATCTACCCCGTATAATTCCATGTGTATCCCCCCTGTTGTCGTTGTATCCACAACCTCCACCCACCAGGTTTCTGCTGGTCTAGGTGCATCTTTAGTATGCCCTTTGCGCAAGTGAGCATCTTAATGGACAACTGTAGCGACAACAGAAATCTACCTCTTGGTCCATTGAAGAATTCCATTTCTGCTTCACTATAAGACTTTGTTGTATCAACTGCAAACTCAGCGATATAGCCTTCTAGTATACTGTCAACCCAGACCTCAACAGCCTATGATGCTTTGTTGTCAACTTCTTGCAGCTCCTGGATCATTTCTAGGGTCCAAGCTGTCGGCTCACCACCCTCGAAGTTCCTCTTTTGATAGGTCAATTTTGCTAACCATTCATATAGAATGATTAAGAATTCATAGAAAAAATATTCATGGGGACTGTCGTGTATCTACTTCTCCAACCACTCGTCTGTCGACAACCCAAGGTTCTTATTTTCTTTTTGAGCGAACTCTCGCAATTTTAGGTCAAACCAATCTTGAATCTTCGGTCTCGTCGGATGCCACAACATATCCTCCTTTCACTTTATGCTATGGTCCGGGAAACGGAACCAGTTGTTGACACAAACCCAGTCGACAGGGGTACCTCACATTGTCGACACCCAAACCACGATGATCTCCCTGAGCACTGGCCAATACAGGTTTTACCCCATCCAACAACACTTGTGGAGTAGATGAGGTCTCATATGAGATGTTCAAGGGAGATTTGACAGAACCATGTTTCTGCCGAATGAAGGAGGATGTTGTGCATTAACTGATTAACTTATTGCAATATTCAAAAAATAGATCTAATCATTTACCTTAGCAGTAAGCATAACTGCAACATCATTCAACAGATCTTATCATTGACAGAATCATAGATGTGCAATAGATATAACAGTAAAGCATTAATCGCAATAAGGAAAAATCACATCATTCACAGATTCATATCGCATAATGCATTTACCGCAGAGAAACAAAAAACACACAAGGATTCTTCTCAAAACTCTGTCACATCATATTTATCTCCAAAAAATCCAGATACAACAATATATTCAATCATCAACTCTCAGTCTTCAACTATGCCAAGGTATCTCAGTACCTACAAACCTACATCTACTTATAGGCTTGCATCTTTACATTTACGGTCCACTTAGGCAACCGCCTAACTACTTCTCAACAATCTTTACAAAAAGATGACCCAAAACCCACACAGTGTGATCCAAACGACCCAAAATACACATGACGCAGTCCAAATGACCCAAAATACACAAGACGTGGACCAAATGACCCGAAACTACATATGACGCGGTCCAAATGACTGAGACTACATAAACTATTGTCGCCTAATTGCGCACTGTTTTCCTCCTTTCACGGTACTTTTGGCCTTGTGCAGCATCCGCAATGCTGAGTCATCCAAACTGCCTGCCAACAATGAGAAGTCTTCATCTGACGGGGAGTTCTTTGTGGGGGACTTAGTACTAAAATGGGACAAGCAACATAGGGACAAGAATGATTATACTAAGTTCCAATGCTTATGGCTAGGACCTTTCATTGTTACAGAAAATATTGGTCTTGGTACTATCTGGTTACAAACACGGGAAGGCTCTGAAGAAACCTACCCAGTGAAAGTCTAGTTGCTCAAGAAGTACTTTGTTTGAGGAGAGCACATTGGTCCACTTGTATATAAAGTGTGGTTTGTTTTCTTCCTTTTGGTTTTGGTTGATTTTTTTCTGTTTAGGATTCTTTTTCTTTTGAATAAGTATGCACATTTGGCAAAGGTTATTGATCAGCGTGTCTCTGAGATTAACACATTCTGAAGTTTTAAGGTAGCAGGCCAGTTGTTTCTTCATCCATCTTATATCAGAAAATGCTCTTCGTGGAATTAAATAGACAAATTTTGTAGGGCCTTGGCTGATATTTTCCTGCTATCATCAACATCTTTTAAATACTTGTCTGATTAATTGAAGTTGAAGAGCAGATTAGAGTTCTTTACTTTGTGTTTCATGAGTAAATGGCATAATATCTTATAACATGGTTAGACTTATCTATTCTAGATTTCATTCTGATCACTTTGTATAATAATCTATTTTAATAAAAGTAGGTTGCAAGATGGGGGGTCTCCTTACAAGACATCCATTATGTTCATAGATGTTTAAGCGGAATGGCATCTCCACATCAAGCCAACAAACTTGGGAGATGGCTTTCAGCTCTAGCTAAAAGATGGAAGATCCTATCACAGGTCTATCCATTCATGATCTGCAAAGCATCAGTAAGTAGCACTGTTGTCATTTGGTCACCAAGCCATGGTAGTGTCTTCTAACCTACACACTAATAAATGTTTGTTTTCTTTTACGCAAGGTGGTTTGTTGTATATAAGAATAAGGGGGGTCTTACTACAAGCCAACCCTACCATGATCATGAATTTGATTTTGGAGTGGAATTGCCATCTATGGTTACCAAGCGATGGCAATTGCTTTCAGCTTAGAAAACTTAAATGCAAGGAGTCTCTTGACTGAGCTATCTTGTTCAGTTTCCAAATAAAGTTTGTGAATGACATTGCCAGCTTCTGATTACCAAGTCAGTGCAATGGCCTTATATTAGAAGAAGTCTTATTTATATTTATATTTTAAAAAAATAAAAAGGAAATATGCTTGTACATAAATAAATAATTAATAAAGCCAAGGTGGTTCATGTATTTTAATCCATAATGGCTCTGAGTTTATTCAAAGGTTAATCATAAATATGCCCTTCCATGGTTACATGAAGTTAGAGGATTTTTGTTTCACTCCTTGACTTCCTTGTCAGATTAAGCATTATCATTAAATTGGTTTTGGATGGGAAAGTATCGATCATATGACTAACTTTGTTGTTTTGATTTTGTTTCATGAGATCATTTTGTAAATTACAAGTTGAAAACATGAGTTGGTTACTATGACTACTTTATAACTTAAGGTTTCATCTTCAGAGATAACCAGTTCTTCCCATCCTATCACCATTTGTTGTAGGCACAACAGATCCCATGTTATATCCAAAATATGGGAGCCCTAGGTTCATATCCAAGAGTAACTTAATTATTTTTCGGGGTTGTTCACCCTGTTTGTTTTACATTTTTGCTGCCCTCGATTTGATCTAATTAAGTTAGTAAATTTTATTTCTTTAAAAAATTATGCATTTTCAGTGTGTTTTCATGAATTGCGGAAATAAGTTTTGGGTTGAAAATTTTCGATCATCCCGCAACTCACAACCCGCAAATTTCAGACTCTTTTGTTTGCATTGTAAATTTTTCCTCCCACAACACGCAACCCACAAATTGTAGATTGCGGGATGCGGAAAGGGGTTTTTAGATGTTGTGCGTAAAGTTGTCTTCCCGCAACCCGCAACCCACACATTGCGGATTGCGGGATGCGGAAAGACCTTTTAATAAAGAATAGTTCATACTTCCCACAACCCACAATGGAGGGATGCGGGAAGTACCTTGACCATGTGTTATGTTTTGTGTCTCGCAACCCGCAACTCGCATTTGTGGGATGCTGATTGCGGAAAGATGTGCATATTTTCGAATAACGGATGCCCACACTTGGCACCGTGCGTATCGCATCCCGACCGTTGATATACGATGATCTGACGACCCTGATTGCATCTGGCAGAATGATTTGAATTTTTTATTTTGGTTCTTAGTTTGACGCTTCCAAGTGTTAATCTTGTTTTCGTCTACGTTATGCTTGATCAATCATTAAATTTTCAAATCCAATGATTGCCTAATGATTATAAGTCTAATATTTGACTGTTAATCACATGTGTTATTATGTAAACTTATCTGATCTTATGCCAAATTTCAATTGATACATGACTAACTGATATTTCACTCGCAGAAACGGTAATTACACTCTGTATCCCATAGGCCTGCAATCAAGCCAGTTAGTTATACTCATTCGATGTCAAATCCTTTGGTTTTATTTCATATATGGATTGCTATTAATAATCTGTTGGTTTACAATGATATATGCAAATGTTGATTCATATTTTAATATCTCTCCTAACAATTACATGATCGTAAGCGAAATGCAGAAAAATTGTAGTATTCCTGTCCAACATTCTGTGGAGAAAGAGCCTTAGCCAGTGGAATACTTTGACCCTATGCCTACACCATTTGATGTTGATGTTTCTGATGATAGAATAGATAGCGAAGAGGGAGATGACAGGATTCTATTCACATATGAATGTCTCCTTTTCAACAGGCAGAAGAAGGGTGAGAAAAGATGCTCTGATCAAGATAATATAATTGTTCGAGACTTAATCATTAATTTGCCACCTCTGCTCCCCACAATTCCTCTCAAGGATGATCCGCTAGATGAATTTTTGGTCTTTGAAGATATGTCTGGTCCTCATGAATTTAGGGAATATTTCATATGTTCTCCGCCTGCTGCCATTAACAGCTCATGATGTATCCTGATTCTCCTCACCTTATGATGCGATGTTCTTGAAGATATGTGAAACAATATTTTTAAACAACTGTACGATTCCCAGTTTGGGATTCGAAATGGTCTATTGGTCCTATGTATAAGGATTGTTAGATTTTTTAGGACAAGAGGTAGCCTTTTCTTAGCCATTTTAGGATAATTTAGTTCTGACTATCCCTGTTCTGTGGGAGATTTGATCCTAAATGATTACTTTGTGATTAGTATTTAGGGGTTTTTAGATCTCATAGCAAGGGATGGATGGATAGGAGATAGAATTCCCAAAAGAGACTGGAGCTACTTTGTTGTCATGGACTATGTAATATCTTGCAGGCCTTAATACACAGTTAGTTTTCTTCAGCTATCTCTTCTTTTATAATTTGTCAAATATTTTTGATGGATTGTGATTTTGCTTTGACACATTCACTTTTACTGTTCATTATTTGAAATCAATAACTTTCATAGTTCTATAGTTCATATTTTTCTCAACTCATGATCGATGTAATTGATGTTATAAATGAATATATTTATCTAAAACATTTTATCTATTTTTTCAAATGATTCATAGTAAACCTTAACTTAATGTTAATTTATCAATTAACCTTCGGGGTACAGGATAAACATGAATGCAATTAATTCTCAATCTTGTTAGGACTCAGAAATGTCGTATTTTGATCCATTTTCGCTTCACTATTCCTTACATTTCATTGCCCTATTAAACCTTCATCATATCATTTTCATAAATACATTTGGGTTTCACATTATTATTTTCCACTTTATTCATTTTAGTATTAAAAGTGAATTTATGATTAAATATTAGAAAATATACATGTTTTCATATATATCTCAATTATGTGTGAGCTTTGTAATGTGTAGGAATATGTAAATGATTAATTCAAAGAGACTTCTCAAATATCTCTTACACCATTCCAAAGGAGATACTTATTCAAGCCTATTCTTAAGGAGAAGATCGTGGAAGATTTGGTTGGCATATCTTATCTAGGATTCATGAGAGACATGTGGAGGATTTGAAGGAACCATATCTTGTAATAAGAGGAAAGTGGTTGAGAGTAGTTGAGAGAATAGTGGATCTGTAATTAATGCATTCTTATCTTTTTCTTAAGGCCTCTCATGTATAAAGGAGAGTGCTCCCTCTCCATTCCATTAAGTTTCATTAAGTTAGATTAAGCTTGTAAGAGGGTTGTAATGAAGTTGGATTGGGTTGGATTTTGTACTTGTTAGATTAGTCTTTGATTTGAGATTCTTAATGTGATCCAAGTCTTCATTGTCATGCTTTCATGTTTGTCAATTGATTATTGTAGTATGGATGTGAGCTCACTTATGTCATTGTTGTTAAACTCTTCACATGTTGTATTTCCCTTACGCAATTTCATGCTTCCCCAGTTAGTGTTTCAATGCTTTCCTAGATTAATTTGATTTCAGCAAATTAGATTAAGTTAGATTAGATCTACTTCAGTCCTGCACAAACAGTGCACGTGCTTTGTCAGTTACGTACCCCGGGTTGACAAGTAAATAGTTGGGCAACTGCACTACAACGTAATTATTACGACATAGATTTTGCCTAACATTTTTGGCGCTGTTGCCGGGGAAGCACAAGGGATTGAGGTATCAGGCTGTGTTTCAATTTCTGCAATTTAGAGTAAATTTCAATTTCTGCAAATTAGTGTAAATTTCAATTTCTGCAAGTGTGTTTCAATTTCTGCAATTTAGTGTAAATTTTAATTTCTGCAATTTAGCGTAAATTTCAATTTTTGCAAGCATGTTTTTGCAATTTCAATTTCTGCAACTGTGAAGAGGTTTTCATGTGTTTCAACAAGAGTGTTTTGTTTTCAACAAGTGTGATTTTCAGTTTTCAAATTTTGATTTGGATGATGTAAGAACCCCTTTTACAATATGATTTAACTATGAGTGTCAGCTTGGAACAACTCGCTCACATCCTTACAAAAATCGGAGTCTCCTCTTCTCTGGAAGAGGAGATCCTGACAGCAGTCGAGAGCTTAAATACTCCTTCAGAAACGAATGAGGAATCATCATCTGAAGACTCCTGCATATTTGATGACGAACAATCATTCGAACAAGAGATTGAGGAAGATGACAAGGAGCTGCAGCATGATCTGAGTGAGGGAAAATGCGCTTACAAAAGCTATATCGAATGATGGTTCCAGGTAAGTACACAATTAGATCAATTTAGTTTTTCTTTTTATTTAGTTAGTTTGCCGTTACAGCAAGAACACTCACTCATTCTTCTAAATTTTCATCTTTCATTTGAAAAATTACCACTGAACATGTTACTATTACTTTTACGTGCATGGCTCCATTGGAAGTTTGACTACACGTAGCATATTTCTAAATTCTAATTAGCATAGAGTAGGTAGGTCTTCATTTTCAATTTCCGCTTTCATTTTCAGATTTACTTTAGTGTTGAATAAGTATGCTCTCCTCTGCGCTTCATGCGATCGCGACGATCATAAAGTAGGGATGATTAAAAATGATTTCAGGAAGATTTTTGATGATGAGAAAATTGGCTAATCTGTTGTTCCTCAAAATTTGTTCCATTTGCTCAAATTTTTCTTTTAAATATGCAAAATATGGAACATAAATTTGAGCCCCCACTCCTGATTTACAATAAAGCAATAGACCCTAATCTGCAATTAATAAAACTGTAGCTACATTAGTATACTAATAAAAACAAACCAAAAAAAAAAAAATCTAATAGAAAGTCTGCAACAACCCTTGAAACAATGAAAAGAACCTGCAAACTTTGTCACTGATTTATGAAGGTAGGGATGCCATCTTTTTGCCTTAGTCCTCCATCCTTTATCTCCTTGGACATTAAACCTGCAACAAACAATCAAGGTTTTTCCCATGCCGCCTTGCAAAATTATCATTGGTTTGAGTCATTGCACTGTTTTCTCTTTGCTTTCATCATTCACGCAGCAACCTGAACAAAATGGTCAATCAATTGAATATCAACAAGAACCTATTTTTTTTTCGTTAGAACCAATGACCATGATCGACTCAAACACAAGTAGTTGACTAAGAACCTATTGCGAAGGAAGTTAGATATTATTGTTAAGCTATGAGAGAAATCTTGACCAATGATTCGAGCATTAATGAGTGATGATGGTTATTCGCTCAGTTCCTTGGCTGGCTCACAACCGAAGCTATCTTTATTTAACTTTTGTTGCACAAAATCCACATCAGGAACAAGTTGCACTAAAATATTTATCTGGATAAGAGCCACGCACGAATATTTGTTGCAATCTGAACTATAGCCAATCTTGGCAACTGCAATCTGAACTACAACCAATCTTGGCAACCGCAATCTTCCCGATATTTTGCAGACATTCTGGGCATTTGATGGCTACTCACATATCGATAAAATACTAACTGCCCGTGATAATCTAGATCCTACGATTTCATTTTTAGATACCCACGTGTTGCCAATTTGAGCGATTAGGTATTTTGAAATTAAGCATTCCTATGATTTGATTCAAGGCCTAGCTGCTAAACTGAAAGTGTGCAAATACTCATTACATTGATCTTCACAACCTGGGCGAGTCACTAGGCATATTCTTGGGTAATTTGCGTAAAGCTTATAATTTTTCAATCCTTCCACGCCTCATATCTCTCCCTGATCAAATGGATAGACTCTGGGCCATATCTCTGATGGAATTTGCTATTCCGACATTGACTAGAACGTTTCTAGGCAACAGCGCTTGGCCGCAATATGAAAGCCATAGTGTTAGATATTTTTCTGAAAATGCCAAATGCGTTTTGGAATACCGTCGTTCAAGCACAAGCTGATCATTCATTCAATCTTTGAAAGAAAATCCCGATCTTGCTATTACCACAAGCGGTATCATCAATTGCTTCTTCTTCTTTTGTTTCTAATCACCTCGTGGATTTGGAACTAAAATAGATGTTGCCTTCGTTAATGGCTAACAACTTTTAATCTCTTCATCGATGGCATTCACTATCCGTGCCAAGGCAGCTGCTCTAGCTACGCTATCCAAAACATGAGTCAAACCAGTCAGCTGCATTATTGCACTAGGTCTCCCTGAAGAAGAAATAGGAAATCGACAACATAAGATAGGCATAGTGGACGCAGTGGGGCAACAGAACTTATTACACAACGTTCCCCATCTCAAAGATAGCAGAGCCGTAGCTTTGTCAACAACTCTCAGCTACGCATGTGGCTATCACATTTCCAATGGTCAATGCTCATTGAGATGCAGCCCCCTAATCCCACACTTCCACGACCAGATCTCATTTCCTGCATAAAACAATTTGATTATAGCGAATGGATATGACCAGCAAAGCATTAAAACTGTGAGAATATCTAAGAACCATCCTAGAGTGTTTGATCTGGATACAAATGTAGATCCACTGGCCCTTCTTCCATTTGCGCATATGCTTGCCTTTGATCTAACATATTGACCTATAGCTGAGGAAGCATTCGCTAATTGTTGGGGCCAAGGTCGCAGCTATAGTAAAAGCTGCGAATTTTGGGAAAAAGCACGAGTATGGAAGGAAAGTGCTAATTTTGGGACAAGCACTAAGTTTTGGGTAAGAAGGAGACGGTGCGCAGTACGGTGCCAGATGGATGATCTCAGCGCAGATCACAGACCGGAAATTGCGGAGCTCGCGCGCACGTCATCGAAGAATGAAGGTGGCTCAGCTACCATAATAAATAAGGTGATGGAGTAGAGGGCTCAGCTACCCTCATTTAAAGGCCCAGTACAGAAGTTATGGTTGCTTGGATCAAGGAGGAGCAACGGACCAGAGCATTGAAGGCGAAGGACGATCGCCCATACCCACAATCTGCGCCGGAATTCATGGAGCCTGCAGGAAGCGGCGATGTGACTGCAAGCGGCGCCTACAGTACACCTAGCCATGTGCGTGGTTAGGGTTTTTGGGAATCACTGTTGGGAAAGGCCCACAGTTTTGTAAAGGTGTGACCGTCATGGCCACCTATATATATGAATAATTGTAATGGATAGAGGTTGGGTTAGAGAGTTAGAGAGAGCTAGATGTTAGACTGTTAGATAGCCAGTCTAAAGGATAGATCATGTGTTGATTATCCTTCACTGTATTTTCTACCCAGTGCGTAGAACTAGAGAGGAAATCGGATAGCCGAGGAGCTAATCCCTGAGTTGCCAGACAGTCTGAGTCGACGTCTGTGCCTTTGTAATCTCCATAGAGAGGAGACTTGATTGAGAGAAGGGCTCCCAGCTGTGTGCATGGAGTTTCCTGGAAGGATCTAAGGCTGCAGCTGTGTGCGCAGCATATTGTATAACTCTATCATTTTCTGGTTAATATAACACTCCCGTGGACGTGGTTTTCCTCGAGGAGATGAGCTTCACTTATATCTTCTTGTTATAATGTTTGTGTGAATGATAACTATTTAGAGTTCATTATTTGTGTATGCAAGACTTCTGTCTTATCTTTGTGACTGTTTGAGCGAGTTGGAAAGATCCCTTGATAACTATAAGTGTCTTAAGTACTAAAGAAGTAGTAACGCACGGTCGCTGCGGCGAGAGCAGACTGCGTTACTTTGCTGGATGTGAAGGGCGAGGAAGTGTTTAGCGCGTCGACCCAAGGGATAGTTGCCTGCTGCGTTAGAGAGGAGAAACTGCGCAGTAGACCTGCCAAGGAAGGAATCCGCGCAGCTGCGCCGAGCGGCCTGCGGGAAGGTCCGACCGCCGAGTTTGCAGGAACCATTCAAGGAAGAGCTATCTCCGCGTCACCCAGGTTAAGGAAACCTGATTCCTTAACCCCCCCATAGCCACTTCGGGTGAGACCTCGAGCTGCCGCGCAGCTCGTTGCCGAGAGGGCCAGTGCGCCAAGGGGTTTTGTTGCTGCGCTTCATTAAAACCCGGGTCTGCCCAGTAGAGCAGCCAACAAATGGTTCCGTTGCCGCGTGAGCGAGACTTCTTATTCCAGTGACGCGCGAGATAGAGGAGCCAACAAATGATTCCGTTGCCTTGCGACTTCTTGTTGTAAGACTTACTAGTTACGCGACATCTGAGATTGTTGCTGAAGACAACATAAGGTTCTGTTACACTGAGACTTGCTCAGTTAACAAATGTGTTACTGGAATCCTACAGCTAAGGAAATTGGAGATTGGTTTGATTTAAAGGCTAAAGAGTTCGCTGAACAAGAAAATAGAAGCCTTATGTTTCAAACAGAAGACTGGTTACAGAAGTATATTTATGCTGACCTTTACGAAATTTTCTTTGTTACGTTTGCATTGGAGTTACACGCTTGGATAGCCAAGTTAGCAGATTCTACACCTACGCTGCATGTTGATCGACCCGTCACGTGGACGCCTGAGTTAGTCAGTATTGTGAAGCGGATCGACAATTCTGTTTCCCGCGCAGTAGACTTTTGGTTGAATAGTCTACTGAAAGGTTTCATTACTGAATTTGCAGTTGATACACGAAAGAGTTTCAGTGAAGCTGAGAGGAGTTTCTTCCAAGTACACAGAGGTAAGTTCTTAAATTCTCTGAACTTATGGATTAAAATGCTTCTGTATGAAAAAGGAAAGCTATGTATTGCTTCTGATGAATAGCATAGTCAAGTAATGTCCGTAGATTCTGATAGTGATCCTGAAGTTATTGGTTGCACTCGTAGTGGAAAACGATATAAAGTAGGCCTTGACCAATATTCTTTTGAGTCTAGCCCAGACGATAGCCAAGTCCCTAGAGCAAGCCATATAGAACGACAAGGGAGTGCTCATACCCCTTATCACCCCTTTACACCGCAAAAACCAGACGGAGCTCAGTATAATCCTACAGTAACACCTTCTAGTAGCCCACACGGTACTTCTAGTACCTCTGTACCACCTTTGTTTAACCATCCCGGAGGCACTGCTACAGTACCTCCACCTCAAACCCGTGCAAGAAGGATGGGTGACGACATGAAGCTACCAACTTTTAGAGGAACAGGGATAGAAGACCCTGAGCAGCACTGGTTCTTATGTGAAGCCATTTGGACAATTAAGCAAATTAATGACGATGCTGTTAAACTGGTTCAGTTAGCAACCACACTAAGAGAAAGAGCCTTGACTTGGTTCATGAAATACTCAGCAGCACAGAATAGGACGCTTGCTGAGGTAAGAAATGCTATGATTCGGGAATTTAAGAAACCTAAGTCAGAATCACAGTGTATAACAGAGCTCAAAGACATCAAACAGTTACCTACAGAATCAGTATGGGACTTTGACCAGAAGTTCAAAGCCTTGATAGATCAAGTAAGCTTCGAGTTTGCACCACAGCAACATAAAGAATGGTTCATTGCTGCGCTGCTCCCACACATTAGACTTCCTCTTATGCAACAGAATCTCAATACTCAGGAACAAGCTCTAGAGATGGCTATGAAACTAGAAGCTTCACCAATTGCAGGAACAAGCAATGATGTTGCGCATTTACAGAACCAATTAGCAAACTTAACCTTGCAAGTGCATGATATTAAGAAAGGCAAGGAGATCAAGGAAGAAATTTGGTGTACAAAATGTAAAGCCCAAGGTCATTCAAAGGACCATTGTCCTGTTTTCATAGACTATATTGCAACTGGAGCACCTAATCCTTTACCACAGGCACAAGGGCCTTGGTGTGAAATCTGTAGAACTAGAGGTCATAGACCACAAGAATGTCACTTACTCAAGAAATATGTGCAAACCCCAAAGAATCTATATTGTACTTTCTGTAAATCAGTAGGTCATGATGAGAACAATTGTAGAGCATATGATCTTATGATAGAAAGAAAGCATGATGTTTATAGGGTACAAGCAGAGACACAAGGACCCACAGCAGGACCACCTTATGACCAAACTCGGGACGCCCGAGCAGCAAATTACAGAGGACGCGGACGCACAACAAATTTTGGTCGCGGAAGAGGACAGATCACTTGTTATAATTGCGGAACACAAGGTCATTTTGCTAGGGATTGCCAAAATCCTACAACCCTCTGCAGGTATTGTAAATCTTCTGACCATATCATTGAAGAATGCCCTCATTTACAGGCTAAGATGCAAGCAAAGACACCACAGGTCAATCAGAATATCCAGTTGATTGGAGCAGAAAAAAGAGAACCAGACCCTACAGTTAATATAGTGACACGCAGTGGAGCTACCACTGGTGCGCAAGAGATGGGAACGGGAAAGCAAGCGACGCAATGGGTGCGCCGCGCTAACATTAAACCAGCTCCACTTAACCTACAGAAGCAAAAAGAAGCATTTAAGCAAGCTCAAGAGTATTTCTCAGATCCGAGAGCTTCAAGTTCTGCCGCAATTCCGCAGACCATTAGTAGATCGCAAGTGCTAAGACAAGACAACCTGGTACAAGAACAAGCCACTACAGCTGGAAGACCTGATGACGATAAGGAGCATGCACTAGGCAGTGTTCATGCGTTCCTGTGACAATGTTTAAAATTGTTGCGCAATGAACAAGCAACTCTAGAACTCCAACACCTGTTGGATCAGTGCCAACACTCTGCTTCGACGAACACACCGCAGTGTGCTGTTCACCAGATTAGGAGTCACATTAGAACAGGAAAAGAGATGAGGCTCACAGCGCAGATTGGAGCATTTGAAATGGACGAAGTCATGTTAGATTTGGGCTCAGAAGCCAATGTTCTCACTATGCAGACATGGGAACAGATGGGAAGCCCTCAGCTTACAAGATCCCCTATCCAGCTAAGACTCGCAAATCAGCAACGAGTCTCTCCATTGGGCAGATTACCCAATGTACCTATTGATATTGAAGGAGTGAGAAGCTCTGCAGATTTTGAAGTAATCAAAATTATGGATGATAGTAGACCATACCCAGCGCTGTTAGGAATAGACTGGGCACTTGATAATTTGGCTGTCATTAACCTAAAGAAAAGACAGATGACCTTTGAGGATGACCAGATCAGGGTCATCGCACCTCTTGATCCTATTCAAGGACCAAGATATATAGAACCCATGCGCGCAGAAGAGGAAGCGCGCCACATGGAAAGCTTGTATCAGATGACCACTAACCACAGTGACTATGTCAACCCCACAGCAGACGGCCATATCAGCTGGCGATGTGATAGCTCGTGCACATCAGATTCAGATGCAGGATTGGAAAATTGGCAGAATCGTCTACATGAGGTTTCTGCAAGACGTTGCGCCATGATGACTAAATCCATTCGATGGATTGGCACAGAATTAACTGACACTCCAACTTTTGATGGTCTAACCGAAGTAACTAAATTCATACAGGAATATGAACAAAAGCTTCCAGAACCGCAGCGCATACAGGCACTGGATATAGCATTGCGCGCTACACCCGCAAGATGGTGGATTGCGCACAAGGAGAATATTCATACATGGACAGACTGTCGCAGATTGATACTGCGCAGATTTCAGGACACCACAGCCGAAGCGCTACGCAAATATGAAGGACAGAGTGACCCCAGGTCACACATTGAAGCATGTATCCAGCAATGGTCAGATATTCCGGAAGATATTCCGGAAGATGAATGGGTTCACCAATTCATCCACACATTGGATACAATTCCAAGGAATTGGTATACTGAAACAGAATTGCGCAGAGGCACTCTTACTTGGGCTCTTATGATAGAAAGCTTTCAACTTACCTTCAGCTTTGAGTCAGAACATCCAAGCATTGATCAGGCTTTGAAGTGTATTAGAAAGAAGGTATTTGAACACTATCCAGTACCAGAGTATTCCCAACCAGATTGGGCTGTCCAGATGGAACATGCCCTGGAATGTTATAACTTCACCGCCGAAGATGAGGAGGACGATCCTCGCAACCTCAATATCCCAGAATCAGAAGGGACGCGCAATATTGAAGGTCCTGAGCTTGATATTCCTGCCATCACAGAACACGTCAAGCTCAAGAAAGTCAACATTGGCACAGAAGCTGACCCAAAGTTTGCTTCTATAGGAGATTATTGGGATGATGAAACTGTTGCGCATGTTTCAGATTTATTACGTGACTACCAGGATATCTTTCCTACCAAGTTTACAGAAATGAAAGGCATCCTAGGAGACTTAGGAGTGATGCGCATACCTCTCAAACCAGATGCCAAGCCAGTAAAGCAGCGCCCATACAGGTTGAACCCGCGCTACAAAGAAAAAGTCAAAGAAGAAATTGATAAGATGCTTGCAGCAGGTATTATTGAGCCAGTAGAGGAAAGCGATTGGATTAGTCCTATGGTGGTCCAAGAAAAGAAAACGAAAGGTGAAATAAGAATTTGTGTCGACTTGCGCAAACTCAATGATGCATCAGCGCACGACCCATTTCCCACTCCTTTCACAGATGAAGTACTTGATAATGTTGGAGGACAAGAGGCTTACTCTTTCACTGATGGTTTCTCGGGATATCATCAGATCAGAATCCATCCGGACGACCGCCACAAGACTACTTTTGCAACTGAATGGGGCTCATTCCAGTATACGGTAATGCCCTTTGGTCTTAAAAACGCACCTGCTATCTTCTCTAGAGTTGTTGTTGCTGTTTTTAAAGAATTTATCCACAAGTTTTTAGAAGTCTATTTTGATGACTGGACTGTATTTGGTTTACTAAAGAACCATATTGCGAATCTGCGCATGATGCTAGAAAAATGTAGACAGCATTAGATTTCCCTTAACTTGAAAAAATGTATATTTTGTGCGCCCTTTGGTATTTTGTTGGGACATATTGTATGCAGACAAGGACTTCTGATGGATCCTGCGAAGGTTGCCATCATTGCTAATTTACCGGCGCCCAACTCAGTTAAGCAATTGCGCACTACATTGGGACATACAGGATACTACAGAAAATTCATCAAAGGATATGCAAGGATCACAGCACCTATGGAAAGATTGCTGAAGAAGGATTCGAAGTTCTACTGGACAGAAGAATGCCAACAGAGCTTGGACACACTTAAAGAAAAGATGATCACAGCGCCTATTCTAGTTTTCCCGGACTGGAGAAAACCTTTTCATGTTCATGTTGATGCTTCTTCCATAGCACTAGGAATCGTGCTTACACAGTCTGGAGAAGGAAGTATTGACCACCCAATTGCTTACTCCAGCAGAAAGCTATCTACAGCTGAGAAGAATTACACCACTACAGAAAGGGAAGGACTAGCTATGGTGTATGCCCTACAGAAATTCAGACACTACCTGTTAGGAGCTCACTTTAAAATGTATACTGACCATTCTGCTCTGAAATATTTGGTCAATAAACCAGTTTTAGGAGGAAGAATTTGCAGATGGCTAATGCTCTTTCAAGAGTATGATTTTGAGGTTATTGTAAAGCCAGGCAGATTGAATGCAGGGCCTGACCATCTATCCAGAATAGAGTCAGGAGAGGAACCTACGAGTCTGGAGGACAATCTGCCTGACGCACAATTGTTTTCTATCCAAGCAGCAGACGAATATTATTCTGATATTCTTGAGTTTCTCACTACCGGACAAGCGCCGGCTGAGTTTACAATCCAGCAAAAGAAGCAACTTGTTGTTAGAGCCGCAGACTTCACTTTGATAGCAGGCCAGCTTTATAAGTTGGGCCCTGACGAAATTTTGCGCAGATGTATCTTACCACATGAAAAGAGCTCTATCATCGCAGAAGCGCATTCAGGTACCGCAGGAGGCCATTTCGCAGGAAAACCGACTGCGCAAAAGATATTAGCCGCAGGTCTTTGGTGGCCGACATTGCACAAGGACACTAAGGAATTCTGTAAGTGTTGCGATGTGTGCCAGCGCACAGGAAAACCCTCAAGGAGAGATGAAATGCCGCTAAGACCTCAGATCACACTGCGTGCTTTTGATAAATGGGCCATTGACTTTGTAGGACCTATTAACCCACCAGGAAAAAGAACTGGCGCAAGATATATCATTACAGCTATTGAATACCTCACCAGATGGGCTGAGGCGAAGCCAGTTAAGAACTGCGACGCTGCTACTGCCGCGCAGTTCATTTTCGAGAACATTATCACTAGGTTTGGATGCCCGGTGATCCTCATGAGTGATCAAGGTACACATTTCCTCAATGAGACTATAGAGGCCCTTACTCAAGAATTTCAAATTAATCACCATAAGAGTACACCCTACCATCCTCAAGCTAATGGTACGGTGGAAGCATTCAATAAGATTCTTGAGAATGCCCTGACGAAAATCTGTAATCAACAAAGAGATGATTGGGACCTTAGAGTCACAGCTGTATTATGGGCTTACAGAACTACTTGCAAGAAACTAACAGGTCACACACCTTTCAGCTTGGTGTATGGACAAGAAGCAGTTATGCCCATGGAATACATTGTCCCCAGTCTCCGAATTGCGCAAATTACAGAAATGGCAGACCCTGATACTATGAATGAAAGACTTTCGCAACTGCTCTCCTTAGAAGAAGACAGACTTTTGGCCGGATTTCATCAACAGGTACAGAAGGAAAGACAGAAAGCTTGGCATGACAGGCACATTAAGCATAAGCACTTTGAAGAAGGAGACTTGGTACTCCTTTATGATAGTAAATTCATCAAGTTTCCAGGCAAGTTTTGCGTGCATTGGTTAGGCCCTTTTCAGGTAATAAAAATAACAGACGGAGGTGCAGTTCAGCTTGCCAAGCTGGATGGAGAATTCCTACCTACAATGATAAACGGGAGTCGGCTTAAGCTTTATTGCGACGGCCACTCCGCCCTGTCGACATAATATATTGCTATAGTGCAGATGTCCGGTGTAGTTGAAAGAGACATCGCATTCAGTCTACACGGAAGCTGCGACACACCCTCAGTTTCCAGCTTCCTGCGCAGTTCCTTGAAATATCCGTGCATCCTGAATAAAAATTGCTTGAACAAAGCTTAGTGGTCCGCTCTGGCGAAGTTTTTCTTTGTGGACCATTGGACTATCGCTCTTGCGAAGTCCCCTTTCATAATTTGCCGCTTAAAAGAGTTTTGTTGTGGACCCATAGAGGCACAGTTTCCTAAGCTGAAATGACCCGCCGGAAATTTTGAATTACAGCAGTTATGTAGCCGCGTTTGAATAAATGAAGGATAAGGCCGCTATTTAATTCTAGCCGTTCTGACGGATTCGGCTTAATCTCCGAAAGATTTGCATTTAACCCAGGCGCCGAAAGCATTAGCTTCTCCCGGAAGGCTGTCAGAACCCGTCAATCACACTAAATGCACCGCTACGGAAAGGAGGATAGCGTGTTGTCAACTTACGTATAGTCGCCTACAGCTACGTAACCCCACTTGGTCGCATTTACTATCCCTGCTGGCTATAAATACCTCACACTTGTATCATTTTCGGGTTACTGTCTCGAGTTGCATAAGTTGTGTTTGAAGATCTGCATTATTGTTTTCAGAGCCGAGTGTGCAGACTATTTTCCCTTGTTTTCAGCATCCATACCCTACGAAGGTCCGCCATTTACTGTCCAGAGTTTTGTTATTTACATTGGTTCACGACGGAGAATTTATCGACTGAAGAAGTTGTTCGTCAATTTCTACGCCGAGGCTTAGATTTCGGCATGGCCACTCCGGTGACGCCGTCGACCTACGTACACCCTGGTGTTACTGATCCCAGAACATCTCTAGGCACAAGAGCATCTCAGCAGCAGCCGGAGGAACCTGTTCCAGAGCCGCTCGTGTCTATGGTGAACTACATTCCGCCGCGTCCAGATGATGCGCCGGATGTACAGATTCCGAAGAATGCAAAATATCCAATTCCGCTACCGCCACTACCGGCTAGTGTGCGGGTCGAAGGCCAACTATTGGGAAACATTCCATTGGTTAAATTCTCTGATTTTAACCTTGGAGACTATAAGACATATCCTCAGTTCCAGTTGGACCGATATCTGGATATCGTCCATAATCCCACCAGAAAAGTTGATGAGTTTATCCCGAAGGGATTTGCAGCAAATCTTGAGCGCCCTGGACTCTTGAATTTGTTGAAGCTACCGCACTTTGGGCGTAGCAATGAAGTGAACGCAGTCGTTAAAACACTGCTATCCTGCGTTCATGGAGGTTACCTTTGGCTCGGGAGGCCAATTGATCTAAATGTTGATTTGATACACCGTATCACCGGTCTATCTAAGGTTGGTAAGGATCCCAATATCCATTTTGTGGGAAAGGAAAAGGACCGAAAATTGGCTGCAAAGCTGCTCCAGAAATATAACTTGACAAGAGGAGGTCGGGCTTATGACCTCACGACAGTCGAAGATGAGGCACTTCGCTTCACAGGAAGTCTGCTTGCAGGAAGACTTCTCACCAAGTGCCGACCAAAAGAAGTTACTGGAGCTGTCGTAGAGCTCGCTATCGCAGCTGCGGAGGGAGAACAGTACAACTGGTCTCTCTTCCTGCTGAATTCTTTTTTGGCTGATTGCCTGAATGTGCAGGACAATCCAGCCCAATCATTCCATTTTTCGTGGCTTCTAATTTTATGCGCTCTTGTCGGGTGGAAGGAGCCCCCGAATACTCAGTTCCTTCCGCGCCGCGCAGGAGAGGTTGCCGGCATGCGCTACATCAACCTCTGGGATTCCCCTAATCCCGCGAAGCGCAAGATGAATCGCGCTGTCTTTTGTGAGTACTACTATCTCCTCCGAGATACCATACAAGATATGCCAAGGCTGAGCGAGGAGACAGCCACATTGTATGAAGGCAAGTTGGCTTTTACTGCCGACATCCATCAAATTTACCTTCGGCCTTGCGACATTCCAGGCGACTGGGCGCTAGGTCTTTACAGAATGACCACAGAAGATGTCGAAGAAACCATTAAGTCATGGTCGGACGAATGGAGAGCAGCAGCCGACATCGCATCTGCGATACCACCCGCCGCTGCGAAAGAAATGGATAAGGGCAAGGAAGCCCCTGAGCAAAGAAGCGATGAAGCCTCAACAGAACCAGCCACCAAGAAGCAGAAAGTGTCGCATCCCACTGAGGCCACTCCCTCAGAGATCGACAAATATTTGAAAGAGCAATTTCGTGAGATGCGGAACACGCATGCTCACATCCGAAGTGCTCTAGACTTACAGTTTGTAGAATTGAAAGGTCTCGCAGGAAGGATTGCACAGACCCATGCGCCAGCATCTACTTCGCAGGCGCCACAACCAGTTCCAAGTGATGAGCGAGTTGAAGAACTCACAGAAAGGCACACTGTCGTGCATATTCCGCCTACCAGCATGACACTTCCAGATCCTCTAGCTGAACTACAGGTAAGCACAGTTGGACCTGTAGAAATTAATTTGTCTATAATTCCTATAGAGACTTTACAGCTTGTACAGGAAAAAGTTTCTCTTGAGTTGAGAGCTAGAGAGCTCTCTACTTTCCAGGCAAACCAACGACTGCAATCGCAGGAGATAGCGCTGAAAGAAAGTCATAAGAATATCTCTGCGAAGCTTGCACTCTATGAGGCGCAAGACACCGGCATCAGAAACGCAATAGAAGAGATTGCCCAGGATCTGCCGGCTTGCGAGATTCAACCAGACCTCCCTCTGGTTGCAAAAGTTCATATTATTGGCGAAAGGGCGAAAACCCTGGAGCAAGAAATAGTTGCTATGGCAGAAGGCCATAGAACCCAGATTGCTGAGCTAGAAGCTCGCGTTGCTGCGCATCTTACGGATGATGCGCAGGTACAATTTGAAGCATTGAGCAGAGCTTCCACACGGATGAAAGATCGAGTACAGGAAGCCAAGAACTTGATGGACCAGGCTATGGAAGCTTGGTCAGAGCTTGTGAACCTCCCTTTTAAAGTGGGACTGTCAGAACAGGTGCAAACTGCAGAACAGTCTCTCACTGTTCTCAATGAAGAAGCTAAGGCCCTAACAGGCCTACCAAAAATGAAGAAAATGGCCGAAGTGCGCAAAATGCAGCAGCAACTGCACAAGCTCAGAACTGAAGATGAGAAGCTCACCAACAGCATTCAGCCATTCATCGATGAGTATGCTGAAATCGTTGGCCAGATTGAGACAAAAATCAAAGAGATTGCCGAGTCTCAAGAGATCATTGATACACTCACTAAAGGCGAAGCAACCGCAGAAACAGTGCAAACAGCTGATCAGTGTATTGAGGAATTGGACTCCGCTATTGAGAAATGGCAGAAAACATTCGCGGAGATTCAAGCAAACGCAGATGCGCAAATCCAACGACCACGCGCTAGTGCGAGTGGCTCGAGGGCGAGCCACAAGTGAGTGTTGGGGGCCTGTTGGGGCCAAGGTCGCAGCTATAGTAAAAGCTGCGAATTTTGGGAAAAAGCACGAGTATGGAAGGAAAGTGCTAATTTTGGGACAAGCACTAAGTTTTGGGTAAGAAGGAGACGGTGCGCAGTACGGTGCCAGATGGATGATCTCAGCGCAGATCACGGACCGGAAATTGCGGAGCTCGCGCGCACGTCATCAAAGAATGAAGGTGGCTCAGCTACCATAATAAATAAGGTGATGGAGTAGAGGGCTCAGCTACCCTCATTTAAAGGCCCAGTACAGAAGTTATGGTTGCTCGGATCAAGGAGGAGCAACGGACCAGAGCATTGAAGGCGAAGGACGATCGCCCATACCCACAATCTGCGCCGGAATTCATGGAGCCTGCAGGAAGCGGCGATGTGACTGCAAGCGGCGCCTACAGTACACCTAGCCATGTGCGTGGTTAGGGTTTTTGGGAATCACTGTTGGGAAAGGCCCACAGTTTTGTAAAGGTGTGACCGTCATGGCCACCTATATATATGAATAATTGTAATGGATAGAGGTTGGGTTAGAGAGTTAGAGAGAGCTAGATGTTAGACTGTTAGATAGCCAGTCTAAAGGATAGATCATGTGTTGATTATCCTTCACTGTATTTTCTACCCAGTGCGTAGAACTAGAGAGGAAATCGGATAGCCGAGGAGCTAATCCCTGAGTTGCCAGACAGTCTGAGTCGACGTCTGTGCCTTTGTAATCTCCATAGAGAGGAGACTTGATTGAGAGAAGGGCTCCCAGCTGTGTGCATGGAGTTTCCTGGAAGGATCTAAGGCTGCAGCTGTGTGCGCAGCATATTGTATAACTCTATCATTTTCTGGTTAATATAACACTCCCGTGGACGTGGTTTTCCTCGAGGAGATGAGCTTCACTTATATCTTCTTGTTATAATGTTTGTGTGAATGATAACTATTTAGAGTTCATTATTTGTGTATGCAAGACTTCTGTCTTATCTTTGTGACTGTTTGAGCGAGTTGGAAAGATCCCTTGATAACTATAAGTGTCTTAAGTACTAAAGAAGTAGTAACGCACGGTCGCTGCGGCGAGAGCAGACTGCGTTACTATGCTGGATGTGAAGGGCGAGGAAGTGTTTAGCGCGTCGACCCAAGGGATAGTTGCCTGCTGCGTTAGAGAGGAGAAACTGCGCAGTAGACCTTCCAAGGAAGGAATCCGCGCAGCTGCGCCGAGCGGCCTGCGGGAAGGTCCGACCGCCGAGTTCGCAGGAACCATTCAAGGAAGAGCTATCTCCGCGTCACCCAGGTTAAGGAAACCTGATTCCTTAACCCCCCCATAGCCACTTCGGGTGAGACCTCGAGCTGCCGCGCAGCTCGTTGCCGAGAGGGCCAGTGCGCCAAGGGGTTTTGTTGCTGTGCTTCATTAAAACCCGGGTCTGCCCAGTAGAGCAGCCAACACTAATCCATATTTCAATGGTTTGGGAATAGTTCAGCGTGAGCCTTCAACACAGCCGATTTCAAAGTTGGAATTTGAGTTTGAAAGGAGAAGATTAACAAAGGATGACAAGAGATAGCTTGTATATCAAGATATTTTAGAATAGGATGATGTTCAAGAGACAATTTGCTCAATCCGAAGAACAAGTAGAGTTGTAAGTCCACCTAAGCATCCATTTGCTGTGGTAACGCATTCACTGGAAGGAATAGGTAGTCTAGTCATCTGATCAAGAGAAAAACACATAATCTTTGTATCTAATATGATCGATGTTAGGCATATCCACGCGTCATTATAGTATCCAATCCATGCAAGAACGTTGTAAGGCGTGGAGACATGCAGGTGCTTTCAAAGCACATTCTCGATGACCACTTTCGAATAGCTGACTATTTAAATTACAACCACGTCCAATCCCATTACCCACACTCCATGCTTTCACGAAGCATTGATTGAGCCACTGCCAACAAAACCCAATCGCCTTTCTCTGTGCGCCATACAGAACATGTCCATACTAGTACTGATGGAATTCAAATCATTGTTTCTATCTCTCATAAATCTTCACGATAGTCTGCATCATTTTGAAACACTTTGTCATTACTTTGTGCATAAAGGATATATAATGTATGTAATTTTATTCAATTGGTTGAGCATGCAGGTCTGGATTTTGGCCCACATAGAACGAGGTAACTATTTCTCCTTTCGATTGGTAAAGTTGCAACGATTATCCACTTGATATTTTAGGTATTAAGATCATGATCTATCATGTTGTACCTTAAACGCCTTTTGTTATTTTTCCTGATGCTTTATGTTACACTTAATGCAATTGGCTTATCTTGATGGATGAAAGAAACACGATCAGGATGGACGATGAGGCCCATGACCCATATTCACTCTGTCTTTGAATATGGTACGTACTTAGTTTTGGACTGAGATTGAATCATGTGGACTTGCAATGAATAGGCATTTCTGGCGGCCATGTTATGAAATTTAAACCTGCAGCTGCCAGGTATATGTCCACCTACTGCTTATTGAGGAGCGCATCCAACCCTAACTGAACATACAAGTCTCTTGTCGTTGTGTTTCAAATAACACCAAGCATATCTATAAATACTGACGACCTCTTCATCCCACTCTTGCTACTTGCCTAACATTTTGGCGCCATTCCGATGACCGTAAAACCTTTTTCCCGGCAGCCGTGAACCATTTCCCGGCGGCTGCAACAACTTTCCCAGCGGCTGCAACATCTTTTCTCGGCGACCGTAAAACCTTTTTCCCGGCAGCCATGAATCATTTCCCGGCAGCTGCAACATATTTTCCGGCGACTGCGACACATTTCCCGGCACCGTAAAACTTTTCCCGACAGCCGTGAACCATTTCCCAGTGGCTGCAACATCTTTCCCGGTGGCTGCAACATTTTTTCGGCGGCTGCGACATATTTTCCGGCGGCTGTAAAACTTTTCAACGACCTCTTCATCCCAATCTTGCTACACCATAATCGTTGATGCTCCTATATTGCCAACTCCTCGCTCAGACTCAAAGGGATTGGACTTGTCAAGTATATCCACTTACCTCCCTCGTGTATAATGCTTCATTATGTCACATTAGACACGGCTTGGAATTACATAAACACAAATAATAAGAATTGATGTGATGCTCCATCTCTATTTGGTTTATGATTAGCGTGATCGGTTGATGTGGCTCTTGATACGATAGATATGCAACCGTTCAACATCACTGGTAAGTAAGACACACATTGAACTTGGCCTCAAATCTATAGGTAGTAATGTTCCTACTCCCACTTGTTTGGCTTATGTGTTTTACTGGACTTATCTTGAGGTTTCAGGCGCATCAATATTTCAGCACGATACAGATGATTTTGCATCCAGCGTTTCGTAATGGTCGATAAGAACGATAATCTTATTTCTTCTAAGCCAAGCCTGGATGGTGTTGTAGCCATTGGGTGCTAGAATTTATTCACAGGCCGAATGCCTTCTTTAAACTCGGTTACATGGTGGTCGGGCCTGTGCTGCTACTCTTGTTCAAACACTACTGAATTCTAGCTTAAAAAGAAAACAATATATATATCTACTGTACGGTGAGAGCATTGGCGCAGGAAAAAGGCTAAATGGAAAACTGATATTAACATGGGTTTTGAACTTTGATCACCTTCTTCAATTCGGAAACAAATACCCCGGGATGCAGCTCATAATTTTCATTTTGAGTGTTTTGGCCATTTCTTTTATTTTTATTTTTGATGTGTTATAAAAATAAAAACAATGAAAATATAAAATCATAAAAACAAATATATATATATCTATATATAAGGATTGATGTTTGTGGCTATTCCAGGAGTGTTATTCGTGGCAGACAATGGTATGCTCTAAACATTTAATGAGCAACAAGTTTGAATCAATTCACGAACTTTGGTTTGCTGATTTCCTTTAGTATCATTTATATTTTCTTTTAGTGTGTATTGTAAGAATAAAAAAAAAATTAAAAAAAAAAAATCAAAACATTATAAAACTGAACTTTGCAAAAGGACATTCTCAAATTCCCGAAAACAATCTGCTTCACGATAATGTGTTTTTCTTAAAGTCACTTCAATAGCAAGCAATGACAAATCAGCACACAAAGGCGAGAAGTAACAACACGCTTTATTTTTTTTTTAAATTCGATTTGCTCATATTGGTACTAGTCCTTGTTTTTCAAAGATCTCACACATTTTATTGTAGGTTTTGTACTAACATTTTGCAGATGCTCGCCTTCCATGACGAAGTGATTTTCAAAGATCACAACATTTTTCAAAGAAAACATGCTTTGTTGCATGCTTCAAGGAGCTGTTACTCATCATACATGTTCTGATCCTTGCTGTTACACAACAATATTTTGCGTCATGACTTATTTACTCACCCTCCTCCTTCACAGCATATTGATCATCCCCGTGTTGCAGCCATTTCCATTGCCTTATCCTTCTCAATTTCTCGCACATCTATTTTTCTGAGCGGCATACATCATTTCATTTATCTTTTTATTCATCTTTGCCTTTTCGGTTTTTCCTTTTCAATAAAACCAATTCCCTCTCCATGATTACATTTCTTTGATTTCCTCGCAATAAACACTGTTACTACTGAGATCTTTTTCATCTAGTCCCACCAAATCTTTTGTATAAACTCACGTTGACTGATGTGGGATTCCTTAAGGACCACCTTTCAACAGTCTTGCCCCATCGACTTCAGCACCTTATCTGGGATATAGACTAGAGTCCATTTTGAGTACCTAGAGGCTTGCATGCCTTAATGGCAAGCTCTCTCACTGACGATCATGGGAATACATCAATGTCCCTTGATCATCAAATCTCGCAAGTAGCTCGACCTCAGCACATCCATTCGCACTTCTCAAGATGTACGCGGGTACCTTGGCACTCATTGACATCAATGGTGAGTTTCCTCGCGCTGGTTAATGGCATTCATCAATGGTCGGTAATCCAGTGATTTCTCTTCATGCTCGACATCGACACATCCATTCGCATGATTAGAATTGTACCATCGGGTTTGTAGCGGATGAAGACTATACACTTTTTCATGATTCCCTCAGCAGTTACAGCAGCTTGAATTCATCTATGAGAGTCTGACAGTTCCACAGCACCAGTTCAGATTCATCCACTTCCCATTCTCTGATTTAGCAGTGATAGTTGTTCCAGTTCCCGCAGTTGCTGTTACAACCGTCATTGTTATAGAAGTTGCTGTTACGGTAGTTACATCAGTTCCGACGGTTGTTGTTTTAGCAGTTCCAGCAGTTGTTGTTACCATAGTGCTGCTACAGTAGCAGTCACCTTTCACATGTTCCTACAACAGTGCCATCTTTCACCTTACAGCAACGACGCCATTCACAGCTACATTTTAATAATCCTACACCAGTGACACCTTCCATCTTCCAGCAGTTGCAGTCCCATATTCTTTGTGCCAGCCATTACATTAGTTGCAGCTACAGTACTAGTCATGATTTTCTGCTCCAGCAGCCGCAACAACTACATTCCTATTGCACAGTTCATCTGCATTTTGGGTGAGTGGAGGTATGTTGTTTTCTAAGCTTTGATCATGAAATTACTTCTATGCTGACTTGAATATTTTGGAAAATTCCCTCACCACACTTCATTTCATTTTCCCTTCCATGACCTACACTATGTTGCATGAGGGCATGCAACTGATTCAGTTGGGGGGGGGGGGGGAACTATCGTCGTAATCACCACATTTTTCCATTATCATCATTCCATTTTCATCCCATTTACCATTCCCAAAAATTTATTTTCCAATGATCCCCTGATGCACTTTACTTCATGCATTGATATACATTGGCATGATTCATACCAGATTGAGAAAAGGCTTTCTTATACTCAGTGATGCTCTCTTATGCACATTGATAGCTTATGATTTCCAGTGAAGTGTGTGGTTACAATTATTATCATAACAGTAAGCGAAAAAAAATAATTAAATGAATGTTGTTAACACAAGAACCAACATTTTTATATTCATGGTTTTTACACAAGAACCAACCATAGGAAAATGCCAGCTGTTACTCATGAGCTGTTACTCATGTCTCCCACATATCTTGGAAACATTCATCATTAAAAAGACATCATCAATCAAATCCAAAGTTTAGATGCCAAAGGTTCTTCAGAAGATCCATGCATGGTTGCATGAGGACATGCAACACCTTGAGTTGGGGGGGATGTTAGGACTCAGAAATGTCGTATTTTCATCCACTTTTCCCTTCACTATTCCTTACATTTCATCGCCCTATTAAACCTTCATCATATCATTTTCATAAATACATTTGGGTTTCACATTATTATTTTCCACTTTATGCATTTTAGTATTAAAAGTGAATTTATAATTAAATATTAGAAAATATACATGTTTTCATATATATCTCAATTATGTGTGAGCTTTGTAATGTGTAAGAATATGTAAATGATTAATTCAAAGAGACTTCTCGAATATCTCTTACACCATTCCAAAGGAGATAGTTATTCAAGCCTATTCTTAAGGAGAAGATCATGGAAGATTTGGTTGGCATATCTTATCTAGGATTCATGAGAGACATGTGGAGGATTTGAAGGAACCATATCTTGTAATAAGAGGAAAGTGGTTGAGAGTAGTTGAGAGAATAGTGGATCTGTAATTAATGCATTCTTTTCTTTTTCTTAAGGCCTTTCATGTATAAAGGAGAGTGATCCCTCTCCATTCCATTAAGTTTCATTAAGTTAGATTAAGCTTGTAAGAGGGTTGTAATGAAGTTGGATTGGGTTGGATTTTGTACTTGTTAGATTAGTCTTTGATTTGAGATTCTTAATGTGATCCAAGTTTTCATTGTCATGCTTTCATGTTTGTCAATTGATTATTGTAGTATGGATGTGAGCTCACTTATGTCATTGTTGTTAAACTCTTCACATGTTGTATTTCCCTTACGCAATTTCATGCTTCCCCAGTTAGTGTTTCAATGCTTTCCTAGATTAATTTGATTTCAGCAAATTAGATTAAGTTAGATTAGATCTACTTCAGTCCTGCACAAACAGTGCACGTGCTTCGTCAGTTATGTACCCTGGGTTGACAAGTAAATAGTTGGGCAACTGCACTGCAATGTAATTATTACGACATAGATTTTGCCTAACGAATCTATGGTTGGTTGAATATCTTTAGTTGATTATACCTTGAGCTATTGAGTCAGTATCCGGTTTTGCATATCTATTTAATTGGTGAAAAGATTCAGTCACTTCCACATCAAGTTGTCTTGTGTGAAAACAAATCATTTATCTTAGATTAGACCTGAATTAGATTAGATTTATTTTTTCAAATTTATACTAACTCTTAGGATTAGGAAAACTCTTGTCTTTCCTCACAGGAAGACGGATCCTTTTTCAAGATCAAACACACACAAGTGCCAATGCAGGCCTTTGTATCTGTGGGTGTTAACCACACCAAACAACTCGAGGATAGGGTAATACTTGCATAGGATTATCTGAATCCTTTGGCTGTGTTTTCATCCCATGTTGTTTTCCTTGGAAACTATTCCAGCACATACACAATCGAGGCACCAACAAGTCCACTCCATAGGTTCTTCTCCCTGATAACAATTTTTGTGTTCTGCTAATCTTAACAAACATTCATATAGGTCATTGCTGAAACATGCAAAGAAAATTTCATAAATATCATACCATAGATATCTCTGCAACCATTCTATGTCAAAGAAACACGGATGTTTATTCTCCTTTCTTGCAAACTCCCTTTCTGTCTTTTCTACCCAGTTCCATATTTATGTTTTCTTGGGATTCTAATATTCTGAACACATCACCAGGTCAAGCGCGGCAATGGAACCATTTGCTGGCTCATATACTACTCTTTAACTTTTTAATACTAGACCCAAGTTCTACACGGTTCAGGGAACCAACAAAACCCCTTTTCACTGGTCCTTTCAGCAATAGTCTGCGAGCATACTGAGGTCTCATCCGAGGCGAAGTTATGGGGAGGTTGCGGAATAAGTTTTCCATAACCGGGTGATGTGAAGTTCATACTGGCGAGCAGTGCGCTACAAGTCTCACGTTGTGGACTAGCTGCTTAACAATAAGATAGCACAACTGAATACTGCACTACTTCCTCAAAAATCACACAAGTTCGACAAAATTCACTTAGTTTAAACTTAGGTAATCAATAAGCATATTAGATTGTATACTTTGTGACTTATGCGATGAGATGAACTAAAATGCAGTCGCACACCTCCGGTGTTGTGCTTCGAGGGAATTACACTTGCATAGACTGTGTTGAATTAGTGTTTACCCAATACTCATGCATTCATCTTATTCAAAAATACTTGCGCATTCAAATTTTATGCATACATATTCAACACTTAACATATTATTCCCATCATTCATTCTTATGGAGAATACATACAAAATCAAAGATACATTTACTCGTAAGAAAAAACTTAACCATTTGACAAAAGAAAATACACATTCAATCACACAACACAGCGATTTAATGTGATTCACCCCCAGGATGGGAGCTACACCCACACGAACTATTGTTTATTATAAATGGGAAGGTTTGAACAGTTCCAGTTTGCGCACTCAGCTGCAGACTCTCTTCTCTCTTCAGTAGGTCTTTGCGCACACAGCTGCAAAGCCTCTTCTCTCTTCGGTAGGTCTCTACGCACACAACTATAGAGTGTCTTTACAATAGTCTCTCAATAGAGATCAACAAAGATTAACCAAAATTCAACAACAACTTAACCCAAAATCAACCCTTCAAAATCTAACCCTTCCCTTACAAAAATGTCCCTTTATATAGATTGTTCCCTTAGGTCACGTCTGTTACATTGCATGTGGGAAAAAAAACCCTAAGGTACATAAAATGGTGCATTTACTCCACTAACCAAATTTGTTAGGATGTGATAGTGACTTCATTATCATGGCCATCCTTTTGCACTATCTCTGGCTTCTGGCATCTTCTGACTACGCATGGTCACATCGCTTTCAACCCCTTTACTGAGCACGTGTCGATGGGTCACTTTCATCTCGTCGTTCCTTCTCTAACGGTCTTGTGCACCCGATCTTCTTAGTGATGCATGTACTCATGGAATTGATCTCTTTCATTCTTCACCACTCTTTACCTAGTTCCCGGGAATCTCGGAGCATCTTACCCAAAATAGATCATCGATCGATATTACCGGAACTTATGTCTTTTTCCTTCAAAAATGCTTTCCTGCTTGATCTTTGTGGAGCTGGAACTTCGCAGCGATGGATCTTCGCAATGCTATATCTTTACTTTGTCGATGTTGCGCTGCGTTGTGACTTCATAGCTCCAAAACTGACTTGTCCAAAATTTCCTTAACTTGGGCCATGCCCAATAGGATACTTGAGATGGTGTTTAACATATTCACTAGACTTTGAATCTTTTCCTCATAGATGATGTGTACTTTTTTCATGTCTCCACAATTATATGGTCTAAACATAATGGAGTAGGGGGACTCATTTTCAAACTCTACTAGTGTCCATCCACCTTCTTGGGGTTGAAGGTACTTCAGGTAACAACCTCCAAGTTCTTGGATACAATCCATCTCCACTCAAACGAATCATCAAATATATGTTCATGGGATGAAATGAATACACTTAATGGTAATATCAAGTAGAGAAATGACAAGAGAAATGGGATCCATCTTACATCCATGCATAATAGAGGGAATGCCTCCAATTTCACCATTCTTAACATAGTGGAAAGGTGTCTTCACAAATGGGAGAAGAAGTCTCCAACATCCCAACTCCAATCAACGTTAATTACGGTGAGATTTCACCTATAGAAAGAGTTAATTCTTCAATGCAAAATGTAGTCTCAAAGAGAGAGGATTCACAATGATAGATCCCAAATGCATCGAGTGGTTCCACTTCATGTTGTAGAGATAGATTTAATGGTTGCAAATTGATATGGAGGATGAGGCACCACCTTGATGATATAGAAGGCAATCTGAGTGAATTGACATTTAATAGTGTGCATCCGGTCTCACCAACCAACTTCTTATGCAGAGGAATGACACAAAACTCCATACTTCACATTGGGAAGATATAAGGTTTCAAGATTTATCTCGTTTACATTGTACGTAGGATTCACATGCCACTCCTCTAAGTATTACAAAGACAAAAAATCCAAAGAAGGTTTCACAATCATTCAACTAGTATTACACAGTAGTATCTCTATGTAGCACTGTAATGGACTGAGAAAGACGGCGGATATGCAGCTCGATATGCAACTCACACCAAATGCATCTTCACTTTCAATGCAACACCTTACCAAATTTTCAATGCAACATGATGTACATTTCAAGAGTTATCTTCAAAAACACACAGGTCACCATTAACTTATAGCATCGGTAGGAACAGAGTCCACACTCATTGCACTAGTCTTGTGGAATAAAACACAACTCTAAATTATTCACAATTGGCACTCATAAATTAGGGTTAAGTTGCTTCATATAGCTCCATGCACAGGTCTCAAGTAAGTAGAAAGAATTACCGTCCAAGACCTTGAAATCCTATGGTACTGAATTCAATTGGCTTGGTCTTCCTTTTTGAAAGGGATATAGGGATATAATGGAGAAAATAATGATTCCCTTTGAAATTGATCCTTGGATTGAGGAGAATTAACCATGAACTCTAGATCTAGGATGCGAGGCTATTGATTAATTTTCTTGAAGTATTTATTGGAATCATAGCAGGAGGTTGTAGAGGGCATATATAGGGGAATATGATTTTGGAGGTCTAAGCATATGATTTTGGAGGTCTGATTATAGGCAATGTAGACCACATGGAGGCGCCAATTATATGCACTCAGAGATATGCAACATTGAAGAAAATAAATAGATAATAACATTTGGGTTTCCATAGAACCATAATCCCAGCCCAGGGAAATTACTACAACTGACAGAGGAGGTAGTACGCAAGTTTGGAGGAAAAAAAGGGTACACTTCTTCTAGAAAACTAAGCTAAGAATGATAGGACAAGTTGTAGATCTAAGAATATCTTTGATACCACTGTTAGGTATGCATGGGCAGATAAATGATCAACTAAGCACACAAGTCAAATACACATGTAGAATAACCACAAGGATAGAGAAGATTGACATTAAGAATATTTTTTCTCATTCACAAATGTGCAATATATACATGAGAATGACCCTTGGGCTCAAATTCTCAATTGGCCTTTTGGACTCCTCTTGAATTTTCCTATTCACCTAGGACTCTTAGCCTTCCTTACATGTGAATAGTGCACCATAATCCTAAAACCAAGGATTATGTTCCCAACAATTGTATAACATATCAAGTTGGGAAAAAATCATTCAACATGTTGGTTGATATCACCCTCTAAAGTTTTCAAGTAGAGTACTGATCCATATTTTGAGGGTTATGATCAGGAATGCTTGAATTTCGAGAGAGGAGGAAATAAAGTAGGCAACTCTGGCATGAAATGAATCATAAGAACATTGATGAAAATACATGAATCAAATACACAACAAAGATATGAGAAAGAGAAAGAGATATTTGGAGAAGAAGGATTCCATTATGATGAACCATTACATTCAATGAGACCATTTTTGGTACATGCCCTTCCCGATTCTAACTCTCTCCCTACTACCTTTTTATAAGGTGTCTTGTTGACAATGTTGTAAATTTTTTGAGTTTTACTGCTTGTTGGTTTATGTCAACATTTCAGTGGTTTACACCTTCAGCCGATTTTGCATAGGCTGAAACTTACTTTTGAAATTTTTTTTCTGCGAAAATTAAACACGCTGTAAAATCAACTAACTGGTAGAAAATAAATATTTAAACATGCACACCATAAAAGATAGAGGCTCAGAAATTTCAGCAACTATGCCATGGAAAAACCCCCACAGGGAAAACCAGTAAGAGGGAGAGAGAGATTTTATTTCTTCAGCAATATTTCAGTACATTATTTTTACAGACAAGATGTAGTTAACTCAACCAACCAAATCACCCAGCTGAGCTCCTTGATTTTTGTGCAAGGCTGCCTCAATTTCTGTGCAATTTTATTCTTGAAAAAATGTGTCAAGACGCTATCTTGATTTCTGTGCAAATGAACAGAAAATTCTTGTATGGTACAACAACAATTAATGCTGCTGTATGGACCTTGAAACCCGTTCCATTTCTAGAAAATCATACCCTGCAATAAAATCCCTAAAAACTATGTTTTACAGTACAACAATTAATGACTGTATGGTCCTCGATTTTTGTGCCAACTGAGCAGCTGTATGGACCTGGGAACCATGCCTTCTTCCTGCTGCAAGTTACCTTAAAAAATGTGCCACTAATTTTTGTTGTACAAATTTGGAAAAATGTGCCCACTGAAATAATTCTTTTCCTCGAAAACCATGCCACCTAGAAACTCGTGCTGCTGTAAGACTCCTCGATTTCTATGCACACTCTTTCCTTGGAAATCGGTCCAATGGCCTACCTCTCTCTCTCTATCTCTTTCTCTTCACTTCAATCTGCAAAAGTGAGAAAGAATGCATCCCTCATGCCTTTTTGATCAAAGCCTAAGTGAGTTCTAATCGAACGGTGAAGATTAGATCTAATCCGATGGTTGAGATTTAATGAGAGTGAAAATACCTTTTATTCAAATCACATAAATAACATTGACCCACCCACTTAAATTTATAAAAAAGTGACTTTCATTTTATAAAGTCTCATTAAGTGAAATTAATGTGAGGGTCACCTTTTTCCCCCTTCTAAGTGACCTTAGGAAAATGTCACTTGGGGAACACTTCCCTAGGTACAAAAGCCAACACTCCCTCTTACCAAGGAATGTGTTCTGCAACACTCCCAACTTATCTCTGAAGAAGACAAACTTCCCCCTCCCCAAAGACTTCATCAGGATATCTGCTACCTGCTCATCAATCGAAATATATTGCAACTCAGCTGCTCCTCTCTGGACGTAATCTCGGATGAAATGGTACCTGATCTCAATGTGCTTTGACCTGTCAGGGAACACCAGATTCTTAGAGAGATGAATGCAACTCTGATTGTCACAAGAGATCACCGTAGGTCTAAGATGTTGATCAAATAAATCTACCAATAACTTACGAAACCATAGTACTTCGCAAGTAGCCTGACTGGTAGCCATATCCTCATCCTTGGAAAAAATCAATGCAACATACTTTTGTTTTCAACTGAACCATGACACTGCTGCCAAGCCCAAACTAAAACAACAACCGGAATTGCTCTTCCGATCCCTCACACAACCTGCCTAATCTGAATCTGTGAAACCAACCAAGTTGACTCCACCCGAACCCATGTAGTCCAAACAATAGTCCACTGTGCCTACTAGGTATCTAAGTACATGTTTTACGGCAGTCCCATGTATACTCCTAGGCTCCACCATGAACTGGATAAGAGTGTTCACCACAAAACACAAGTCTGGCCTGGTGTTGACCTGATACATCAATGATCCAATGAGCTGACGGTAAAGTGTAGGATCCACCAACTTACCCTCTGAAGCATGAAGTTGCTTCTAGTTGGTGATCATAGGTGTAGACATAGGCCTGCAGTCCTCCATCCGAAATCTCTTCAGAATATCAACTGCATACTTCCCCTATCCCAGGAAATAATGTCCCGGCACCTGCCAAACCTCCATCCTTAAATAGTAATGCATCAACCCAATATCAGTCATCTCATACTCAGCTACAAGGTCTCTCTTGCAATGTGCAATGAGATGCTCATCTCCAGTGATAAACAAGTCATCAACATATAATAGAAGAATGAGAGGATCTCCACCAACCACAATGTAGTAAAGGTTGGGATCAGCCTCACTCTTCTGAAATCCCATCGAACTCAAGTATGCATTTATCCTGGAGTACCAAGCTCTAGGAGCTTGCTTCAGTCCATACAAGGCTTTCCTCGGCGTGCACACATGAGAATCTCTCCCATGACTCTTGAATCCCTGTGGCTTCTCTAAGTACACCTCCTCCTGCAGAAGATCATTGAGAAATGCGGTCTTGACATCCATCTGGTGGATCTTCCAACCCATTTCTGCTGGTATAGATATCACTGCTCTGATGGAAGAATACTGAGCAACTGGCGCAAAAATCTCATCATAGTCATGTTGTGGCCACAACAGATCCCATGCTTAGCCAAGCATGAGAGCCCCTCCAATTTTAATAAATGCAAAGGTATTTGGGTGAGTCATTTTTAAATCTTTAGATTTTGATTTTATCTCTAAAAATATTTACCCATGCCTTTGGTCTATTTCTTTGTAAGGGTTTGATTTTTTCTTCCAAAGTGTTTTGGTCTGAAAAGAGCCAAAATTTTGAGTTTTTTGTTGACTGTTATCTTCATCCCGAAACCCGCAACCTGACAGATGCGGGTTGCGGGCTTGTTGTTTTTGTTTTGATTTTAATGATTCTTAAACCCACAACCCGATGATTGCAGGTTGTGGAATCATTCTTCAATAAGATTGAAAATAATTACTCTGAAACCCGAATCCCGCAATGGCGACATTCGGCTTTCGGGATTGTGGTTTTTCGTTTATTTGGAATGTGCTCCCGAAACTCGCAAACCTTAGTTTTGGAATGCGGCCTTCGGGATGGTTATTCTACGTCACAGATTTATGTTTCCAAAGCTCGCCACCCGCATAGTCAGTTTTTGGCTTTTGGAAATCCTTTTATTTCCGTTTGCAAACCCACAACACACAAATCCACACTTTCGGGTTTCGGCTTGCGGGAACTTTGAATAAGAACTTCCTGGAAATTCTTGAGCCTGATTCCACGCTCCGATCCGGTTAATCTCAGTCGTTCGTCTATTATAATCTTGCGGTCATGTTGATTTTGGGTAGTCAGTCAAGTCAGGCCTTCCATTTTGTCTTTTAAAAGCTAGTTCTGCCAAATTATCATTTTCGTGCAATCCATGATAGTAGACACTAATACCAGTCTATTGGTTAGTTCATGTTGGATGGATGCCATGTTTTCTTCCTTAAGCTCACCATGTCTAGATTCGAGTTTTGACATCTTGTCATCTTTTGTTCCACCTCTTAATGATGGGATTTGTTACGTGCGAAGAGTTGATAGCCTATGCATTCGAATTCTTAGTCGAAACCATTTTTGCACATCAGCTTTGTCACCATAACCTTCATCTTCATTATTAATCACCAGTCATAATTATTGATAGGAGATGGCTTATAAGGATGTGATCATGCAAGTAGTTCGAAATCATGCAAACACTAATTGAACTTGTACTTCTCATAGGCTTTGATCCAACTGGCACATATCTTAGCTTTTTCATTCCAATTGAATTAATTACAATGAATTGATTGGATAACTTTAATCATTGTAGATTGCCCCACCCGATTATCATCAACCTGCTTGTTGGCCTTTAAATAGTAATTAACATGAAAGTTCTAGTTTATCCATTGCCCTCTAAAATAGGGAACACTCTGTTTGGCATTCTACTTACATCCTTCTATCTGAAACTCATTCAGAATGAGCAATTTTCATGCAGATGGTGAATTTTCTAACGCTCATATTGAAAATGAAGAGCTCTACCCCTTGTTATATCAAGAAATGTTGTCACCACCGTTTGATGCAGGTGTTCTTGATCTTAGAAACGGTAGTAGTGAAGAAGACTTTGAAACTTTGTTTGCCTACATTCACGACCCCAAAAAGAAAAGAAAGAAAATTTTGGAGGGATCAACTGATTTTGATAACGATGTTATACAGGACTTTATAATCAATGAAGAACCTGACGTGCTGGCTACCGTTCCTGAAGTAAATCCTGTAATCGATTTATCTGTTTTTGACAATGGGTTCTTCGACCTCGAATTTCCTACAGCGGATGCTCTGCTAGCCACATCACCTATCGATGCTAGTGAGCAATCTATGATTAATTTTTTATGGTTCCATGAAACCTTATCAGATTCAAAAATGAGTCTTTCTTTTGTGAAAGGTGGCGGAAAATCTTTTGAGTTTAGAAATAGAAAAAATTCTTGGATTGATGGTTAGACCTGATTTTGTAATCCCTATTCAGTAAAATCTCTCCTTTTTGGAACTTTGATGTAAATTTACTATAAAAGGAGAGAAGTTTCTCTTAGGAAGGGGTTGGAAATTTTGGAATTGCAATGCAGTGGGAGTTTGGACTAAAGATACTCTATTTATCAGAGTCGTTGTAATTTTTGTAGAATACTTCTTTATTTAGGAAAGTTATCTTTTAATTCACCTCCTATTGTTCTACAAATTTCTTTGGGAGTTACTGAGTTAATGTTTAAAATTTGTCATTGGTTATGTGATTAATCCTTTGCAGGACGTTCCTTAATGCATAAGATCTCTCATATTGATTTTTTTGTATGTTTGTATTATGCTCAAAACCGTTCTATTAAATTTCTTTAATTGAATGTTTTCCTTTTATATTTATGCAAATGATTCGATGCAAGAAAATATGTTTAATCAAATGTTGATTTTTCAATTGACACAATGATTACAGATCAGATATTTGAATAAGCTCAAACGTTTTGAAGAATTGTCATTTAATTTCTTAATTGATAAAACTTTAAATTAACAAGTGAAGAACCCGAAGACATTTCTGTTCAAGGTATTTAATCACTTGTTGATTGCACCTCAATTCTGATCTCCACAACATCAACTTTCCGTGTAGGTTAGATCTAACAAAGAATAAGTTATTTCCTTAGGTAGGTTAAGATAGGTTTGTTAGCAAACTTTATTACTTTGTTTTACTCATAGAGTGCCAGCGGAGGCCAAATATCCATGGGTAATTACCACACAAAACAACTCGAGGATAGAATTTCCCTTGCGCAAGGTCTTTCGAAGCCTTTGGCTGGGTTTTCATCCCCTGTTGTGTGCCTTGGAACCCATTCCAGCACCTCGCACTTACCCTACACCCCCGACGCATCAACAAACGGCGCTAGAAGGAGGGCCACTAGTAAAACATGCCTAAGAAAACTACTAATAAACCTCCTCCAGAAAGTACTTCAATGGCTCAAACCCGAAGCTAAACTAGGGCTTCAACATTTGAAGAACCAACAAATACACAACCTACAATTCTCTCTGTCACGTCTACACAACCTACAGTTATACCCGTTACACCGGTGGTACAATAGGAGAATAGAGGAGAAGTCATCTTCACGTCACCCACAAGAGGACCCATATCGTTAGAGCAGTCATTGAAAACATCTACCGATAGGGTTTTAAGAGTAGAACAACATCTTTCCAATCAAAGAAGACATGGTCTAGCAACTCTAAACTTAGAAGGTGTTTTGCAGGCTAGCAGTCAGGAAGAACAACAAGTTCCCACCTCACAGACCACTGATCCACTGGTTCAACATACCAATAGTTTTAACGCACAGGATCAACATACAACTGATCACCAATATGAAAACCAAGATCTAGTTAATTGACCAGATTCTCCTAAATATAACTGTGAGACCACCCACATAGGAACACAAGGTCAACCAAATCTTGGAGCCGGTGGTCCACCACCATCCCCTCCTTCATCTTCATCATCTTCCTCAAACGAAGAGAATTCTTCTAGTTCATCATCTGAAGAAGAAGAATAAGAACCTCCAATCACTGGAGAAGGTCAAAACAGACCTTGGCTTGACCAAGGTGCGGTTTTCATATTAGGTGATCAACATAGATTACCAAAGAATCCTGAGAAATGGCTGCCTAAATACAACCCTGATGATAAAACGCCCGCGGTCGATCACATAAAAAATTTCATGCAAGCAATCAGGATTAGAAGCATGGTACATGAAGATGTAGTATGTAGACTTTTTCCACACACCTTTGAGGGTAGAGCGGCCACTTGGTAGTTTACTTTACCGGCTCAATCTATAACGTCCTGGGATGAATTCGAGAAACATTTTACCTAGAAATTAGGGGATGACAAAACACCACAAGATCTTGTTTTAGAGTTATCCTCCATGAAAGCCAAAAGAAAAGAAAGGGTAAAAGACTTTAACCAAAGTTTTTCATATCTCAAAAACAGAATTCCTGACAATCTTTTTCCTGCTGAAGAATTGTTGGTAACTTATTATGAAAAGGGTCTACCTCCCGCTATTGCTATATGGGTCAAAAGGGCATAGAGAGGTACTTTACAGGAAGCATTTGATGAAGCAATCCAAGTGGAAAATGACATCTTTTGTCTGGAAGATAGCCCTGAACCTTCAGAAGGACAACCTTCTACTTCTAGGAAGAAAATTGAGAATGTCACTAAACCCACAACTCAGAACAAGGATCCATTTGATTTGACCAACATGAAAAACTTCCTTCAAAAGATGTCGAATGAGATGGTTGATTTGAAGAAAAACACTAATGATAATCAGAATCAGAACAAAGGTTTTGTAAGGCCACCATTTAGGAGACCTTACGAGCCTCCACAAAATACACCACCACCAAATCCAGAGGATGCACTCACAAACGAGGAACTCTTTTCTATTTTTAGAGCATTGGCAGCAGAATCTCAAATCACCCCCGACACTTCCAATGATCAGACTACCCCAGATCCTCCACGACCTGAAGAAGAAGTGGAAGGTGATCCACATGTTGATGTTGTGGGTTGCTTTTCAGATCTCCCTATGTGTGAAGAAGAAGAAGAACCTGAGGCGGTGTTTAACACACAACATCCTTATAATACAAGTTCAAAACCATAGCCACCTCAACAACCTTCATCTTCTCCCCCGGTTCCCACAAGAAACAATCCTGCCCCACAGAAGGATACAGTTCTCCCTCAAATGGAGTACAACCTGGTTGAACACTTAAAAAGAGTCAAAGAAAACATCTCTCTGTTTGAGCTGCTCAAGATTCCTTCCATGGGGGATTCTTTACCTAAAAACATGATAGTGAAACAGCCTAGAGAGTCACAGAATAATAATCTAGACTCTGTCACTAAAACTGATGATCAAAAAGTAGCAAGTAAGAGAACTCCTCCTTTCTTGCTCACTTTTTAGATTTTCAACCGGAATGTACGCAACTGCATGATAGATTCAGGAGTGTCGTCAAATGTGATGCCCCTATCTGTTTGCAAAAAATTGAATGCAACATGGCAACCCTGTCCAACCCAGATTGTGCAACTTGAAAGATCTAAAGTCAGAGTGGTTGGTAAATTGAGAAACGTTCTGCTCACGCTGTCAGTTGATCCCAGGATCCATCAGATAGTTGACATTGTGATAGCTAACATCCCAGAAGCTTATGGGATGTGGTTGAGCAAGGACTGGTTAGAGAAACTTAAAGGTTATTTTTCAATCGATTGGTCCCACTTATGGTTTCCATACAATGGTCAACCGAATAAAATTAAGATTAGTAGAAAAGCTTTTATGAAACAGACATTTATTGATCTTAATGATTCAAGTGAACCTGCTGGTTATCTCACCTCTCGTATAGGTCACTTTACATTTGATACCTTTTTTGGTGAATTCCCAACTGATGCCTCGCCAGTAGAAAGCATCCGAAATGAGTCGCATATCACTCAGGTTACTTCTATACCTTTTTTTGGTGAAATTGTGCATAATGTATATAAAGTGAAAACAAATTTTAGATTAGACCCTGTCTCATGGACTTTGTTTTTCGATGGCTCCAAGTCCAAGGAGAAAGCTGGAGTGGGTTGTGTGCTTATCAATCCTAAAAAAATAAAAATCATGAATGCATGCAGGTTAGAATTTGATTGCACTAATAATGTAGCCGAATATGAATCCCTTGTGCAGGGGCTCAAGAAGGCCATTGATTTAGGTGTACAAGCAATAGAATGCTATGGAGACTCCGAAATTATAGTCAAGCAAGTCATGAATAAAATGCATTGTTTATCTCCACGGTTGGCTAATTATCAAAAGTTGGTAAGGGATCTAACCAACTCATTTTCGGCATTCAATATTAAATCAGTTTCCAGGTCACAAAATTTTGATGCAGACCTGTTAGCAAATACAACGTCTAGACTAATCCTGCTAGAAGGTCTATCTCCTCAAACCTTTTCTATTGAATTGATGTACAGACCATCCATTCCGGATAATGTGACTAATTGGAAAGTATTTGATGATGACCGACAAATACTTGATTTTCTCACTGCTCAGGATATGTTTCAAGACACGACCATCGATGAAGCAGAACATGAAGAGTCTCTCACTGATTCCTCAAATGTCATCCCAAAGTCTGTGATCAATCTAGAAAAGTTTACAATTTATAGGACAAGTTCAAACCGCAAACTAATTGTAAAAATCAAAGCTCATCTTTGAATTACGAGTGGGTCAACCTAGGCACCGAACAAGAACCTCGTTTCATCAACTTGGGAGTTGATTTTACCCCTGAAGAATGCAGAGCCATTATTGCATTGTGCAAACAGTATAAGGATGTTTTTGCCTTGACGTATGATGAATTGAAAATGTTTGACACTAGCGTCATGTTTCATAATATACCCATGAAACCAGAGGTGAAGCCATTTCAACAAAAGATGCGGAAGATGCACCCCAGTTTGGAGCCTTCTGTAAAAAAGGAGCTGGAGAAGTTGCTCACTACTCAAATTATCTTTTCGGTCAGGCATACTCAATGGATTGCTAACTTAGTACCTGTCCACAAGAAAAGTGACGAAATTCAACTTTGTGTCCATTTCAGGAACCTAAATAGGGCTTCTGAGAAAGACAACTATCCCATTATAGGGCTTCCTTAAAAGGTGGCAGGGTCATAGATGTTTTCCCTCCTAGACAGTTTTTCGGGATATAACAAGGTTATGGTTTCCTTAGATGATTAATTGAAAACAACTCTCAGGACCCAATGGGGTACTTTTGCTTAGAGATAGATGCCTTTCGGGATGATCAATGCAGGAGCTACTTTTCAGAGAGCTATGGATATAGCTTTTTGAGGGTTAATGCATAATTCTGTTGTGAATTACCTTAACGATATAACTATTTACTCTAAAAAATGACATGAACATGTATTGGCTCTGAAACAAGTTTTTGATCGCTGCAGAAAATTCGGTATTTCTCTCAATCCGAAGAAATCTATTTTTGTAGTAACAGAAGGAAAGCTTCTGGGCTTCATTGTTTCGAAAGAAGGTATGATTATCAATCCTGAATGTACAGAGGCTATTTTAAAGATTGGCTTGCCAGGCTTACGCAAAGCCATGCAATATTTCTTAGGTAAGATTAATTTCGTATGTAGGTTTCTAGCAAATTTTTCCCAGATCGTTAAACCATTACAGCATTTGGTCAAGAAAGATGTGCAGTTCACTTGGTCGCAGGAACAAAGAGAGGTGTTTTTTCAAATTCAAAAAGCTATTGCAGAAACTCTTGCTCTCATGTCCCCATATTTTAATAAGTATTTCATTCTTTATACTTTTGCCACTGACTTTTCTTATGTAGTTGTCCTTACTCAAAAGCATGACAATGATACTGAAATACCGATCTCTTTTATGAGCTCAACATTCAAGGGTGCAGAGCTAAAATACCCACAGATCGATAAGCAAGCCTATGCGTTCTATAAATCCATTATAGACCCTACTTGTTGAAGTCTCGAACCAAAGTCATTGTTCCATATTTTGCTATCAGAAATGTCCTCATCCAGAAAGAATTGGGGTAAAAGAGGGCCCATTGGATGACCACACTACAAGAGTATGATTGTGAGATCAGACTGGCTAAAATTGTAAAAGGCCAATGCCTTTGTCTTCTTACTGTGCAACCAATGACCCCGCACAACATCAATCTAAATGGGATCATGAGGAGGAAATTACCTCAGGTGTTGTTAATGTTATCGATGCCCCGACATCAGAATGGTACGAAGATATCATATTTTTCCTGAACCATGGGTTTGCTCCCGAAACCCTTGATTTTAAGAAAAGAAGAGCTTTAAGATTGAAATTTTCTCCTTATCAATTCATCGATCATGTTCTTTTTAGAAAAAAATATGATGGAGTATTTCTTAGATGCTTGGAAAAACATGAAACTGATGACATTTTGTTTCAATTTCATGCAGGTTCTGCTGGAGGCCATTTTTGAGGAGAGACTACGGCACAAAAGATTCTTAGGGTTGGATATTATTGGACCACATTGTTTAAAGATGCTTATGCTTATGTCAGGAAGTGTAAGCCATGCCAGAAATGCATAGGGAAGTTTAGGAAACTTGCATTTCCTTTACAACCAGGTACAAGTCAGTTTCCATTTCAATAGTGGGGACTGGATTTTTTTGGGCCTATAAACCCCCCCTCATCCCTCCAACATAAGTATATCCTCACTGTTACAGACTATTTCACTAGATGGGTGGTGGCAGCTCCTCTTAAACAATGTATCATTGCCCAAGTAATCTCTTTTTTTGATAGCCAGATCGTCACACGCTTTGGCACTCCAGAGTACTTAGTTTTCGATCATGCATCCTACTTCTCCTCAATCGATATAACTGAATATGCCTTTGAGATGGGGATTAAGCTTAAGTTCTCCACCAATTATTATCCTCAAGGTAATGGTTTGGCTGAGTCATCAAACAAAAACTTGATAAACTTTCTTAAGAAAACTGTAGCTTCTCATCACAAAAATTGGCACACACAATTGTATAATGCATTATGGGCAAATCGAATTACTCCAAAAGCATCAATTGTGAACTCTCCATAGTGTCTGGTTTATGGCAAAGAAGCCATCCTTCCCACTAATCTTACCATTCCTTCGCTACAATTGGCTCATTCTATCCAAGAAGATGATTCTTCTCCCCTCCAGCAAAGAATTGACACCCTCTTGAAGCTAGAGGAGGACAGGGAAATAGAAAAGAACAAGTGGTATCATCATCAGTAGATGGTGAAAAGGTGGTTTGATGAAAAATCTTCATCCGATAGGGAATTTTCTATTGGTGACCTGGTTCTAAGATGGGATAAGCAACGTAAAGATAAGAATTAGTACAGCAAGTTTCAGCACCTTTGGCTGGGACTTTTCATTATTACAGAAAAGATTGGGCCCAGCACGGTTCGATTACAGACGCTTGAGGGAGTTGTAGATACCTTCCCAGTGAATGTATCTCTTCTGAAAAAGTATTTTGTTTAAGCAATCTGGTGCCCTTGTATATAGGTGTGGTTTATTTCATGATCATTTGTTTTATTGCATTGACTTTTTGATTGGTTTTCTTGTTTTGTTTTGCTTTCCATCAATAAGGCTTCACACTTGTGGTAATGGCCTATGATCGTTTTCTTAGCAACAATTGCTTCTGAAGCTTCAGCGTCATTATCAATCTTACTCTCTAGCTTTTGATTGGAAATTGATCTGAAGAATTAACAGTCAATAAGTGCAGTGCCATTGGATACTTTTCACTTTGATCATTATCTTTACCATGCTTTATTTGTGTAATTGAGGAATGAAGGATAGTCATCATTTCTCTATCTGGTGTTTCATGTTTGAACGGCATATCATAATAACTTGACCAGTTCCGATTTCTCATGGACCCTTTTACAATCGCTTTGAATATGAATTTTGTTTAAAATTCTAAGTTACAAGGTGGGTGGTCTTGTTATCAAGCCATCCCATTAGGTTCATAGGTGTTTAAAGTGGAATGACATCTTCACATCAAGCCACCACACTTGGAAGATGACTTTCAGTTCTTCTGGGATGTGGAAGATCCTATTACAGGTCGGTGCATTCATGATCCGCAAAGCACTGGTGAGTAACATTATCACTAAATGGTCACCAAGCCATGGTAATGCCTTGCAACTTATGCTAAAATGAATTGTTTCCTTTTTATAAGATTTTGTTATATACAAGAACAGGGGGGTCTTATCACAAGCCAGCCCTACAATGATCATAGGTTTGACCTTGGATTGGAATTATCATTATGTGGTCACCAAGCCATGATAATTTCTTTTGGTCTTACAACCAAAAGACAAGGAGTCTCATCATTGAGCTAGCTTGACCAATTTCTGGATTAGGCTTGTGAATGGCACTGTTTCATCTGATCACCAAGTCAGTATTGTGGTCTTGTACTAACAAAGTTTTATGTCTTTTTATTCAAAAAAAATAAAAATAATAATAGATATATAACCCACAGAAGATTGCTGATTAATAAACCAAGGGGATCTGTAATTAGGATATCCATGAGCATTACTAAGACTGTGCCCAGGTTCAGCACAAGCCGGTTTTCAATGATCACATCACTGTAAAGATCTAGTATTACCCTCTACATCTCCTTATCGAATGAGTGTTATCTTTAAAATGGTCATTGTTGAGATCTATCCATTTTCATGTTCATTGCCTATTGGTTGTTATCTTTTGAGCATCTTCTTTGAATTAAGTTTCAAGAAACTGGTTGATTGACATGTTGTCTTTAGTTGGATTTGATTGCAGAGATAACTGGTTCTTCCCAGCCAGTCGCCATTTGTTGTGGCCACAACAGATCCCATGCTTAGCCAAGCATGAGAGCCCTCCAATTTTAATAAACGCAAAGGTATTTGGGTGAGTCATCTTTAAATATTTAGATTTTCATTTTATCTCTAAAAATATTTACCCATGCTTTTGGTCTCTTTGTTTGTAATGGTTTGATTATTTCTTCCAAAGTGTTTCGGTCTGAAAAGAGACAAAATTTTGAGTTTTTTGTTGACTGTTATCTTCATCCCAAAACCCGACTTTTTGAGAGCCCAAAACCCGCAACCCGACAGATGCGGGTTGCGCACTTGTTTTTTTTGTTTTGATTTTAATGATTCTAGAACCTGCAACCCGACGATTGCAGGTTGCGGAATCATTCTTCAATAAGATTGAAAATAATTACCCCGAAACCTGAATCCTGCAATGGAGGCATTCGGCTTTCGGGATTGTGGTTTTTCATTTATTTGAAATGTGCTCCTGAAACCCACAAACTGTAGTTTCGGAATGCGGCTTTTAGGATGGTTATTCTACGTCATAGATTTACGTTTCCAAAGTCTACCACCCACATAGTTGGTTTTTGGCTTTCGGAAATCCTTTTATTTCCGTTTGAAGACCCGCAACCCACAAATCCGCACTTTCGGGTTTCGACTTGCAGGATCTTTGAATAAGAACTTCCTAGAAATTCTTGAGCTCGATTCCGCGCTCCGCTCCGGTTAATATTAGCCGTCCATCTATTATAATCTTGCGGTCATGTTGATTTTAGGCAGTCAGTCAAGTCAGGCCTTCCATTTTGTCTTTTAAAAGCTGGTTCTGCCAAATTATCATTTTCGTGCAATCCATGATAGCAGACACTAATACCAGTCTATTGGTTAGTTCATGTTGGATGGACGCCATGTTTTCTGCCTTAAGCTCACCATGTCTAGACTCGAGTTTTGACATCTTGTCATCTTTTGTTCCACCTCTTAATGATTGGATTTGTTACGTGTGAAGAGTTGATAGCCTGTGTACTCGAATTCTTAGTCGAAACCGTTTTTGCACATCAGCTTTGTCACCATAACCTTCATCTTCATTATTAATCACCAGTCATAATTATTGATAGGAGATGGCTTATAATGATTTGATCATGCAAGCAGTTTGAAATCATGCAACTAATTGAACTTGTACTTCGCACAGGCTTTGATCCGACTGGCACATATCTCATCTTTTTCATTCCAATTGAATTAATTACAATGAATTGATGGGATAACTTTAATCATTGCAGATTGCCCCACCCGAATAACATCAACCTGCTTGTTGGCCATTAAATAGCAATTAACATGAAAGTTCCAGTTTATCCATTGCCTTCTGAAACAGGGAACACTCTATTGGGAAGTCTACTTACATACATCTATCTGAAACTCAATCAGAATGAGCAATTTTCATGCAGATGGTGAATTTTCTAATGTTCATATTGAAAATGAAGAGCTCTACCCCTTGTTACATCAAGAAATGTTGTCACCACCATTTGATGCAGTTGTTCCTTATCTTAGCAGCAGTAGCAGTGAAGAAGACTTTGAAACTTTGTTTTCCTACATTCACGACCCCAAAAAGCAAAGAAAGACAATTTTGGAGGGATCAACTGATTTTGATAACGATGTTATACAGGACTTTACAATCAATGAAGAACCTGACATGCTGGCTACCGTTCCTGAAGTAAATCCTATAATTGATTTCTCTGTTTTTGATAGTGGGTTCTCCGACCTCGAATTTCCTACAACGGATGCTCTGCTAGCTGCATCACCTGTCGATGCTAGTGAGAAATCTATGGTTAATCTTTTATGGTGCCACGAAACCTTATGAGATTGAAGAATGAGTCTTTCTTTTGTGAAAGGTGGCGGAAAATCTTTTGAGTTTAAAAATAGCAAAATTTCTTGGATCGATGGTTAGACCCAATTTTGTAATCCCTATTTTGTAGAATCTCTCCTTTTTGGAACTCTGATGTAAATTTAGTATAAAAGGAGGGAAGTTTCTCCTAGGAAGGGGTTGGGAATTTTGGAATTGCAATTTAGCGGGAGTTTGGACTGAAGATACTCTGTTTATCAGAGTCATTGTAATTTTTGTACAAGACTTCTTTATTCAGGAAAGTTATCTTTTAATTCACCTCCTATTGTTCTACAAATTTCTTTGGGAATTATTGAGTTAATGTTTCAAAGTTGTCATTGGTTATATGTTTAATCCTTTGCAGGACGTTCCGTAATTCATAAGATCTCTCATATTGATTTTTCTGTATGTTTGTATTATGCTCAAAACGTTTCTATTAAATTTCTTTAATTGAACGTTTTCCTTTTATATTTCTGCAAATCATTAGATGCAAGCAAATATGTTTAATCAAATGTTGATTTTTCAATTGACACAATGATTACAGATCAGATATTTGAATAAGCTCAAACATTTTGAAGAATTGTCATTTAATTTCTTAATTGATAAAACTTTAAATTAACAAGTGAAGAACCCGAAGACATTTCTGTTCAAGGTATTTAATCACTTGTGCATCGCACCTCAATTCTGATCTGCACAACATCAACTTTCCCTGTAGGTTAGATCTAACTTAGAATAAGTTCTTTCCTTAGGTAGGTTAAGATAGGTTCGTTAGCTAATTTTCTTACTTTGTTTTCCGTTATAGGAGAACTGAATCCCTAAGATCAAATCTTTTACTCATAGAGTGCCAGCGGATGCCAAATATTCGTGGGTGATTACCACACCAAACTGCTCTAGGATAGAATTGCCCTTGCGCAGAGTCTTTTGAAGCCTTTGGATGGGTTTTCATCCCCTGTTGTGTGCCTTAGAACCCATTATAGCACCTTGCACTTACCCTGCACTGCCGATGCATCAACAACTCAACTCCCTCAACTTGTGAAAACTCCTGAGCCACAAATCGAGCCTTGTACTTCTCCACACTGCTATCTGCAACATGCTTTATCTTGTAAATCCACTTGTAAGTCACAACTGACTTACCCTTAGGTCTTGGCACTATCTCCCAAGCATCATTCTTCATAATGGAATGGTACTCTTCCATCATGGCATCTGTCCATACCTAATGCTGAGAATCCTCCTCAAATGTGGAAGGCTTAGAGTCATGAAGACTCGCAACAAGAGCCATGCCCAACCTGTTTAGCATCACAACTATCCTGACCTCCTCCTAGGGCCTACCAAATGCCTCTGCTTCCTTCAAGGTATCCTGAAGCCACTTAGGCTTCCTCTTCCTTGAAGGCTCCTCCCAAACTAGTCTATCCTCATCTGAGGAACTCCCAGGAGCAGAAGGTCCAACACCCCGAGGACCAGTAACTGATGAACTAGTGCCTAAAGAACTTGTAACCTGCGAACCTGAACCTATACCTGTCCTTGAAGTATCCGTCACCTGAACCATTGAACCTGTAGAATATGTACCTGTACTCTATGATGTAGTCACTCCAGAAACCTGTATCAAAGAAGCCTGTGTCAATTGAGGTGTGGGAGTTGGTGGCTCCCCCTGCTCCATCTCTCTCGAATTCCTGAAGGCTCTCTCCTCATCAAAATTCACCTCCCGCCTAACAACAACTCTCTTCTGTCCAGGTAGGTAAATCTGATAGGCCTTCGAAGTCTCGTCATATCCCACAAATATGCCTCTCTCAGTAGTGGGCTCAAACTTCATCCTCTTCTCAGAAGGGATGTGACAGTAAGTCAAAGAACCAAATATGAAAGTGGCTAACCTCAGGCTTCTTTCCTATGTACATATCCTCCAGATTCTTCCTCCCCAAAGCACGGTGAGGACTCCTGTTCTACAAATAAACTGCAGTGCTACATGCCTCTGCCTATAGAAAGAATGGTAACCCCTGATCATGAAGCATCGCTCTCACACTTCGGTTCTCCACCTCATGCTCCTATCAAGGAAACATCATTGCCTTGCTGGTTGCAGATCTCCCTCTGTCGAAAATAGCCCATCTATTCCAGAGTATAGACCCATAGGACCCTACGCCTTGGACTCATCACCATCTGTGGTGAGTGCCTACAGACCGTTTTGAGAGGAGTCATCAGTGCCACTCTGAGTGGTTGATTCTCACATGCTCAACTTCAACACCTTGATCACATCGTTCAGAATCGCGCAGGGTATATATCCCTTCAGTTATTGGTCAAAGACCCTGGATTTGCCCCGACTCTAGCACATTGGAGAGTCCCTTAGGAACACCCAGTTACATGTTCCCGTGGATATCCGGGTTGCGTTGGCGATTGTATTCGGAAGCCATCCAGTTAGTTATATGCTTCCTTGAGTACCAAGTTTAGTTCCTGTTTATTTTACCATGAAGGGTATGACTCCCCGTCACTATGATCCAGCAGCTATTCAGTTCCTATGGTACCACCCTCAGCAGCACTATTATTAATCCAATGTATCATCTCTTCAGTTCAGACATGGTCATCCCAGCAATATGTCCCAGATTTGTGTCCCCTCTGGGCGCTTATGATGTACACAGTGGTTCTCCATGTATCCTTCAGGGCCCCATTTTTGGGCCTCACTATTATTTTTTATGTATCTTGATATGAGCATGGGTATGCCCGCCTCGTCCATATCTTGAGATTCTTCCTCAGTCATTATTTGAGGCCATGTATATTTCAGGTCCCCATTTTTTGGACCTCCTTGTTATTTTTCTATATCTTGATATGAGCATGGGAATGCCTACCTCGTCCATATGTTCAGATTATTCCTCATTCATTATTGAGGTCATGTACTTTTAGTTTTTGTAGTTTGTTCGGGACCATTGTTCCAGGCTCTAGTTCATTTCTTCTCCTCTACACATCCCAGGAAAACAATAGAATACTTATGATGTCTATCGGCCATATGATGAGCTCCTGCCCTCGCACATCACGGGGCAATCTGTTAACACCCAAAAAGTGCTCACTACCTCATCTCCCTCATTACATGACTCATTTGTCCATATTTCCTACCATAGTTGCCTCCAAAACCAAAAAAACCCATTAAAAAGCCTCTAAAAGACCAAAAACCCATTAAAAAGCCTCCAAAAGGACAAACAGCCCCTTTTTTCCCCCAAAAAATGTAAATTCCTCCAAAAATAGCAAAAACCCTCTAAAAAGGGAATAAAAAATACAAAAAGAGGAAAAAGAGGGAAAAAAGGAAGCAAAAACCCTATATAGCTGACCTAAACCATATAGTGCCCAAAACCATGGGTCAACACTCCACCACTAAAAACCTATAAATAGGTGATGGAGGCTCCCCATTTTTCATCCACAATCATCCCTATCCTTACGCTACCGAAAATTCCTTTGAAACCCTAACTCTCCACTTGGAGCTGATTCTTGAGAACCCTTTTGGCACTATTTCCAAAACACCTTTGGAAGAAGGAGAATGAACAACACTGGAGTTTAAAAGCAACCCTCTTGGACTGCTACAAGGACTCCACCAACCTCTACATCTGAGGTAATTTTTAATACAAAAAGAGGGATCGTCACCATATTTTCATGTTTTATTATTTATGTCAATGTTCATGTTAGTTTAATTTTATTTTACTGTACTGTCATATTTCACCATTTTTCTGAACTGCTACTGAGGAGTCCCTTCTCCTTAGTAGGTACTCATTTGCACAAGCTATGGTGAAAATCCTAGCTACATTTTTGGCGACTCCCCTTGTGTTCCTTTGAATTTCTGGTTATAGTTTTTAGACGTTTTTAGTTTTCTGCAATATTTTTCTATTTTTTCCTCTCGGCTATCCCTTTCGGCCACCGTAAACTACATCTTTTTTCTCCACAGTTGCAATCCGACCGTGGCTTTTAGAATGTTACCTACGATCTGACTGTAGCTCTAGGATTGTTACCTGTGATCTCTCCACGATTTCCAATCGGTTACTTGTGATCTGACCGCGGCTTTCAGCCTGTTTCCTGCAATCCGACTACGGCTATTCACCTTTTTTATGCATTCCAACCACGACTATTTCCCTTTTTCCCGTGGTCCACATGCGGCTTTCAGCCATTTTCCTGCGATCTGCCTGCAACTTTCAGCCATTTTCCCGTGATTTGCCCACGACTGTCGACCTGTTTCCCGCGGTCCAACCATGCAGTTTCGCCATAGACCCATGATCTATTTTCTGCACTTTTTCCCTATTTGAATCCAACACTTTGCTACAATATTTTCTGCACCAGCACAACCACCTGTCCTATCTGCAGCCATACTTTCCTACAACCTTTTTCTGCAGTATTATTTTTGTTCCATTTAGAGAATTTTTTAAATTTCAGCATTTTAATTGAAAAGAGAAAATTTTGCATTCAAAAGTTTAATTTTTGCCTTGGTATTTTTAGTTAGAAAGTTTCCCACCCCGTGGCACTCTTACTTGGGCTCATCATCTCACAAAGCACACACTCTGTCACCTAATTCAAGTGAGCCCTAAAATACTACTTAACACAACCAACATTCTAACCCCACTTGGGGAACACACAAGAATCTTCTAATTAGGTAGGATCGAGGGGATAGGCATCCAAATAACACCCCTCGGTTGCTTACACTTGAGACATAGTTGTTGTCTATTAGGGAACCAAAATCCCCTAGTACTTTTTGGCACGGTCACAACCCATTTATCAGAGGGCCTCTCCCCTAGGAGGGTTGAAGTAGCCAGAATGGTTCTGGAGGCCTGATTGGAATACCGCAATCCATTCAGTAACCGAAGGATACCTTTCGTAGTTTTCGTTGTACCACTGCTATGGGGGTACAACGGCGATAGAACCAAACTGCAGATTCACCTTTTCTTGACATGTCGTGAACGGTGTATCTTAGTTTCCTTTCTTCTAGTATTGACTACCCAGTGTCCCTCCCGGTAGGGGGATATCTTTAGCCACTTGGCTCTACTATCCATATTGTCTGACTTGGATTTCATCACCTTGCAGAGGATATGTCTGGTTAAGTTAGAATACTATTAATCTAGGTGTTTGCATGCTCCCTTACCTCCCTTTGGTCAAGTGAGTCCACCGTTTTTTATTTTAGGAAACCTGCTGCTTGTTGGTATTCTGACCATTTCTGTTGATACTCCGCTTATTGTAGCACAACTATTACAGTAAGCATTTTGAGTTGGTTGTTGGCCTGAGTGCCATATTTTTTGTGCTCTCCTTCTGCACACTCAGTTGCATTAGGGTTTTTGAGCTATTTTTCACTCAACACAACCCCCAGATACTTGACACCATCTGTCACCATTGAGTCCCCGAGACATTCTCGGTGCCTCTGGGGCGAGCCCCTACAGCACGGTTCACTTGACATCACCTGTCATAGACATAGATATTCATCACTTAATACCACTCATCATAGATCTTGAGCTTTTTCACTTGACTCCGCTCGTCAACGGCATAGAACTCCGTCACCCGATCTAGACGCTCCTTATTTCACCTTCGATTCTGAGGCAGAGTCCGAGAACCCCACTTACACTGCACCAAACAGCCCCATGGCTGGCATGACTTCCAACCCTTTCTTTGGAGGAACCATTGGTGGAGCATCCACCACCACACCAGCTTCCACACTCGCTTTGGGTATGCCTTCGATGGGGCCCACATCCACCATTCCGGTCACTGTACCCATTCCAGTAGCTAGCATACCCATCCCAACTCCACCAGTGACTCACACTACCCTTGGCAATGTAGGACCGTCCCATACCACCTTTGTTCCTCCACCTGGGGGCAATGTCCCCAACCCGAACCCAGTTCCTCCACATGGGGGCATTGGCCCCAATGTGGTCACAACCACCAGTATGTCACATCCTTCTACTAGTTTTTCATTCATGGCTAGTCTCAACCTTCCTGACCTGGCCAGACTGACTAACGATCCCATCAACCACAACCCTGCGTGGCCTCACATGCCCACCAAGCTCCCCTCCGACATCCCTAATTTTGAGGGCAAGGCAGGTGAAGACCCCCAAAACCATATTATGTCCTTCCATCTATGGTGTTCCTCCAACTCCATAGTGGATGATTCCATCTGCCTCCATCTATTACAGCGCACCCTCACTGGCTCTGCAGCTAAGTGGTACATCGAGCAGCCCCATGGCACCCATGCCACCTTTACTTCCCTCGCCTCGACCTTCCTGCAGTTCTTTTAGTTACCTATCCGCTATGATGCGGGAGTTGAGATCCTACTATCTTGCAGACAGAGCACGGCTACCCACATCACTGACCACATTCATGAGTGGCGTCGACGCCGAAGCATTCATGAGTGGCGTCGACGCTGAAGCCTCTGCAAAATCAAGTTAGATGACCGTATCTTCTTAGATTGGTTTCTAAAATCTCTCCTTCCTATCATTGCCAAGGATGTGGCATCCGAGCGACCCCAGTCTGAAAAAGAGGCCATTCTCAAAGCCCAGCAATTTGACCTTATTTACGCCCAGTCTGGTTATCTATATTCCATCATCCCTGATGCCCCCGGCGGTGATTCCTCTTGACACGATGCGCTGTAGGCATCCCATGCCACAGATGGCATCATTGGTCGTATTGCCTCACATCCCCAGCCCTTTTCCATAGCACGACCTAGCCCTGGCCCCCACCTTTTATGGGCTACATCCCATTCCAGAGCAATCAATTCGTATGCTCCCATGGCACATCATCACCATTCCAATAGACCCTCATGTCCACCTCAGTGCTTTGGTCACACATCCCCCGCTTATGCCCCCTCAATCGCACCTTAGCCATATTACCACCCGCAGGCCGCTCCAACTCCTGTATCCTCTCAAGCCCCACCTGCTTATTACCCACCACAGGTAGCCCCTACGGCAAACCCACAACCTATCACACAAGAATATCAGCAACCCCCACAAGGTTTAGCACCTATGCCACCTCCACCTACTTACTATCCACTGCAGCCTGCTCCCGCAATTGCACAACCCCAGAACCCACCTGCTGCCCAAGGGCAAGTGTATGCCCAACAGAATCCGCAGCAGAACCAAAATAACTAGCGTCAATAGGGCCGGAAAAATCGTGGCAAAGGTCATAACTGTGGGAACAACCCCCCTCCAAACCAAGGCAATCAACCTCCCAATCCCCCAAATAACAATAACGTGGCACCTGCCAACCAGAACCTTGATCGACTGCCCAAACAAGCCAAAAATCCTAATTTGCAAACAAACCATCCTTGTTCTATTTGCAGGGTCTATGGCCACTACACACACACTTTCCCACATTTGGAGTGGACTCGGCAACTCTGGACTGATGATGCCCACTGCTAAGGGCACGTGGCTGCTCAAGCACCACCCAACCCCCCACCACCTCAGAATCAACCCTTGGTGTTACAGAACCCTTTACCCACCCAAGGCATAGTGAACACTCAGCCGTTGGATCCCCCTTAAGGAAACAAGCCACCACAATAGCAAATCACTTATTCCGCTCCTGATCAACCCATGATAGACTCAGGTACCCATCACTTGTTAATGATGTCATCCACTAATGCCAACCTTCAAACCTGTCAGAACCAATATGGCTCCACCCCTAAAGCCCCTCCCACTGACAAAAACACCAACACTCTTCCCACCGATCAGTCGTTACGAATACCTCTAGCTCCACTAGATGGCGCCTCCAAAGCCCCTTGCTTCCCACTTCGTCGCATCAACAATAACCCCAATGCTTGCACTACGTCTAATTACAACATTGTGGACGACTTAGCTCAGTCCCCCGCAGCCATGTCTGCATTAGAGGTCTTGAAAAAATGTCCTACACAACACAATACTTTGCTCTCAACCATTGGTGCTATTGACCCAACTGATTCATGAATGATGGCCTTCAATTTGGACCAATCCGAACCACGCCTACCTTCCACATTAGCGTTCCAAGTTTCTATATCCATTCGGAATCTTGTCATCCATCGGTGTATCATCAATGAGGGTGCCTCTACATGCATTATGTCCACATTCATTTGGAAAAAGTTGGGATCCCCTACTCTCCAGCAGTCCACCACTGCGTTGCGAGCCTACGATAGCCGTTCGGCTCAACCCCAAGGTCTCTTAGCTAATGTCCCCGTCTAGTTGGATGGTAAAACAATGCTTATTGACATTGAGGTCATCAATGCCCAACTTGATTATAATCTCTTACTTGGCTGCAGTAACATGTAAGCCATGCGGGCGGTTGCCTCATCTATTTTTCGTACCATGATGTTTCCCCATGACGGATGCGTGGTCAAGGTCGATCAACTCACCTATTACGATCCCAATTCCCCCACTGCACCCAAACATGTTCTCCCCATGGTTGAACAACCTTCTTGTGGTGCAGCTACTTCGTTGGTTTCCTCAGTGGGACCCGAAGTCTACTCAGATATGTCAATGACTTCAACATTCCAAGCCATTCCACCCCCATCAACATCGATCGAAGTATCTAACTTATGTGCCCTTTCCCACAATACCCCAACACCCAAACATCAACTACCCTTGCTACCTCGACCACCTTTGGTACCTAGTCATGTTGGTGTTACACCCATCCATACATTCCCTTTCCTATTCCCCCGTTCGGGAGTAGTGAGCGCCCCAGTTATGGATACCCTTAGCCTCCCCGGTTTAACCTTAGGATTACCTGTATGGTACATTATGCCTCCCGTTACCCCTCCAACACCAAATGTTATCCTACAACCGGTGCAACCCATCACCACTACTAGTCAACCACCTCCCAGTGTCACTACCCTTTCCTCATTGGCCAATCCATCCCCTCTTCTCAAGCACACTGGGGGCAGAGGCCCACAACCATACATTGCTGTGCCCCCACCCAAAATGGTTAAAAACCCTGCAGTGTTTTGTGCTCCTCCTAAATGCTTGTTGTGTGATGAGTTAGGCCATCCTACCCATCAATGTCCACAATTACCTGCATGACAAGAGCACATGCAAATGCTTGATGACAACCCCAACATCCCAGTTGTCCAACTCGACCCAACCCCTAAGCCTCATGATAAATCACTGCGTACCAACCACCCTTTTGCAATATGCGGTATTTATGGCCATTACTCACATCACTGTACCGATCTCCCCGATTACCGAGTAGCTCTCTACGAGATGAATAATTTGGACCTTGAGACGGTGCCCCCCACCATTGAGGAGATCCACCCGCCCGTATCCCCCTCATCCGGAGAGATTAATACCATCTATATGATCTCTTCTAGTACCACACCCTCGTCAACCGATTTGACAACTCAAAGTTTCCACAATGATGAGGAGATTCTAGAGGCTCTCACTGCCCCGGATTACCCTTGGGAGGATATGCACCATCGTTCCTATTTCCTTCCGGAGGAATCCTCCTCCACCACAGCCACCCAATTTGTAGTTGAGTCCAAAGATTTCGTCCCCACCAAATTCGACTAGTTTAAGGATCCCATTCCCGCTCCCGATGCCTTTCAGGAAGGTAACATGGCCAACATCTCACCCGTCATCCACATTGATATCTCTGTCCCACTTGGTGCTCTTGAAATCATTACATCAGGAGCCTCCTGTAGTGAGTATGAGATCGGAGAGTACAAAAAACGTTTCCAAGAGTTTTATGATGTCTTTTCCTAGTCCTATACCGAAATGCCCGGTCTTGACCCCACTATTATAGAACACCACATTGACACATGGATAGATTTACCCCCCATTCACCAGAAACAGTGTCCCATTCACCCATCAAAGCTCCCCGCCATTAAAGCAGAGATTGAGAAACTTCGCAAAGCAAGATTCATTTATCCTATTGCATATACCATGTGGGTTTCTTACCCCGTCCTTGTTAACAAGAAACAAGACACCATCAGAGTATGTATTGATTTCCACGATTTAAACCGAGCCTGTCCCAAAGACAACTTCCCCATGCCATTTATTGACCAACTCATCGATGCATGTACGGGGCATGAAGTCCTATCTTTCATGGATGGTTTTTCCAGATACAACCAGATTCAGATCCGCAAGGAAGATCAATATAAGACTACCTTCACTACCCCATTGGGCACCTTTGCCTATCGTGTCATGCCTTTTGGCCTCAAAAATGCTGGTGCCACCTTCCAGCGGGCCATGACCTCCTATTTTCATGACTTGGTTCATATCCTGTTAGTCTTTTTCGACGATCTTACGGCTTGTTCATGGAAACGATCAGACCACCTTAACGACCTCCGGCAAGTCTTTCTGTTTTGTTGCAAATATCAAATCCGCTTGAACCCACTCAAGTGTGTCTTTTGCGTTCCGGCAGGCCGGTTGTTGGGTTTCATTGTTTCCCATAAAGGAATCACTATTGATCCCCTGAAAGTCCAAGCCATTATAGACCTACCCGTTCCTCGCACGCTCCGGAAACTCCAGAGTTTGCAGGGGAAATTGAATTTTCTACGTCGCTTCGTTCCTGATTATGCCACCACAGTTCATGGTTTCTTATACCTGCTTCGTACCCACATACCCCTTGTTTGGGATGACTAGGCGCAAGCTGTATTCGAAGCCCTTAAAAAGGCTCTCACACAAGCCCCTTTGATCTCCCCTCCGGATTTCTCTCAAGACTTCATCATTTACACCTCGGCATCCGATCACGCCATGTCCAGAATCCTTGTCCAGGAAGATGCTGCCCGCTAGGAGAAAGTCATTTATTACATCATCCAAACCTTGTCTGGACCACCACTACATTACCTGTATGAGGAGAGACTAGCCCTTGCTGTAGTATTTTCCGTCCAAAAATTGTGACATTACATTTTACTCAGTCATACCACAGTTGTCGCCGACTCCAACCCCATGGTCTATCTCTTGAACCGACGACCTCTGCAAGGTTGCGTTGCTAAATGGGTAATTATCCTCCAGGAATACGACCTAACTTTCACAACCCCTAAGAGCACTAAAGCCCTTGTGCTTGCCAAGCTCATCACCGATCTCCCATCCCTTTTTCCATCCGCACAAATCTTCGATGAGTTACCCGACAACCACTTGTTCATCATCTCGTCCGATGATCCATGGTACGGTGATATTTTGTTATACCTTCGCATGCAGAAGTTTCGACCCAACATAAATTGTGATGGACGCCATCGCATTCGTCACCAGACCTCTCGATATCTCCTCTTGGGCGATGTCCTCTACCTGGCGAGGGGTTGATACTATTCGTCGTTGTTGTCCTACACATGAGGAAGCTGAACAAGTCCGCAATGATTGTCATAGCGGCACCTACGGTGGACATTTATTTGGAATGGCCACTGCCCAAAAGGTCATCCGTGCCGGATATTTTTGGCCCACACTTTTTACCGACTGCATCACTGCGGTCAAACATTGCCATAATTGCCAAACTTTTTCCCCTAAGGCTCGGACACCACCCGCTCCGTTACACCAGGTCGTCACCATTGGTCCCTTTTGTAAATGGGCCATTGACTTCATGGAATGTAAACCCTCATCCGCCAATGGCCATAAGTACATCATTGTCGCTATACACTACTTCACCAAATGGGCTGAAGCCATGCCCACCTTCAATTGTAAAGCTGACACCGCTGCCCGTTTCTTTTTTAACCATGTTATCACTCGATTTGACGTCCCCAAGCAGCTGGTCTCAGACCATGGTTCACATTTTGAAGATTCCATTTGGCATGAGTTATCCACTCTACTGAAGTTCGAACATCAGTATTCCTCTGCTTACTACCCCCAAGGGAACGACCAAGTAGAGGCGATCAATAAAATTTTAAAAACCATCCTTCAGTGCACTGTTGACTAGCATAAGTTGTCACGTCCCCATCTTGACCCTATCACATTAAAAATGTAAATGATGTAATATTACTATAAAATCATGGTGAGGAGCTCAAGGCCAAGGCCCCGCCATCGATTTACTGATGCGTATGGTTCGCGTGCTAGCCAGGCACGTTGGAAATTCAAACATCATGTAAATATGCATTTTTTATAAAATACCCACAACTAGCTATGCAATGCAACAAAGAGATGGGGGCATGATTTTACAAGGAATTGGGAGGGAAACATTCAAACCCTTGAGCCAATAGAATCAAACCAAGTGTCAATGAGAGAACCCATCAAACCCCCAACTACGCATGTTGACTTTTGTACCCAATCATTAATTTCTCCCAAGAGTTGGTTGAGGTAGTTAATGCCTTAAGGAATGAGAGGTATGGCTGTCCAAATTCGAGTATGGGCAAGCCACCCTGCATGGGAAATAATGTTTTTCTTCTTGGGAAAGAAAAGAGCCATGAATTTGTCCCCCAAGCCATGATCCATCAACTAGTCTTCCTCCATCACAAGTTTGGAGCCACCTGGACATTTTCCTCCATGGTTTTTCTGTGTTTACTTCTTTCTCAGCTAAGAGAAGGGCGTTTTTGTGTTATATACCAGTTGGGAAGAAAGAGGAAATCAATTTGGGGGTGTATAGAGGCTCTTTGGCCCATTGAGTGCTGTTATATATGTGGGAGAAATCATTTTCTTCCCTATGGTCAAATTTCCTCCTCCCAATCCATTTTTGGGGTGCCCACAATTTGGGGAAAACCCATGGCCATATTACTTGTAAATCCCACTGTTTAAAATGTGTATCCCTGCCCCATGTTTGTGCTTACTGTGTGAGAGAAGAGTATGTTGGGTATTGGTTATGGGTATCCATGGCTTTGTCTTGAGCTTGAGAGTAAGCCTCCAGGGTTCAAATGTAGCATGATAAACCCATCTGTGGACTGGCTTGGCTTAGATGAAATGATTAATTGGCTGTGAATGAGCAAATGTCCCCTTTTCCTTGTAAGAATCATGCCCAGCTCGAGGGTGGCCTTCGGACAGACTCAGTATAAGTTGTCGAAGAGCCTATGGTTAGGTGGAACGTTGCAGTGACATAGTTAGTTGCTTGGGGCAGTTGCAAAATGAAGATAAGTGTTTTTTTATGTCTATGTAGTTACTTCTGCAATGTTTAATTCATGATTATTTTGATATGCTGGATGAGCATGAATTGTGTGTGGATGTTGTTTTAATTCTGCTGTGCAGAATCGATTTTTTTTACATCTGCACAATCATATTTTAATTATATGAATCTAACGAATGGGCTGAGATCATGTGAAAGCCTCGAATTTGACATCATGTTCCCTGCCTTACTTTGGATAAATGGGTGGGTACGTGACATAAGTCCAATTGGCATCACATGCTTTTCCCCACATTATGGGCTTACCGTACATCAACCAAAACCGCCACCGATTTTACACCGTTTCATTTAGTTCACGGTGTAGAGTCTGTCCTCCCCATCGAGTGTCAGATACTTGCCTTACACATCGCCATCGAGCTTCTCCAACGTCTACTATCACTGGAGCAAGCTGATGAAGACCGTTGCGCCACCCTCCAAACCATTGAAGCTACCAAGAACCGCTCCAAAGCTAGTTATGACAAACATGTCCACCTTCAAAATTTCCGCGAAGGGGACCTGATCCTTGCCTATGACCAAGCCCACGACAAGACCGGTAAAGGAAAGTTTGAATCCATATGGCAAGCCCCTTACATCGTGTAGACCTGCCTCGGAAATGGGGCATACATTTTAACTCACTCAGAAGGTGACCCTTTGCACAACCCCCATAATGGGTTGTATCTTAAATGCTTTTATCCATAAACAAACCCGCAGCCCCATTGGTCCGTATTGTACAGTTTGCTTTCTTTTTGTTTTTCACTTTTTTTACCACAATCTTACAATCATCATTTTTGCATGATCAGAGATGGACCATCTTCCACCTCATTACATTGGCTTCGCCGATGGATCAAGCCGCTGGACTCCAAACATGGCCTCTGCAGCATGGGTCTTATATTCCCCTTCGCATGAGTTGATCCACCTCGACGGAATGTGGATAGGCGCTGCTACCAATAACCAGGCAGAGTATGATGCTGTGACTGATCTCTTGACTGCTGCCCTCCAGATGGGCATATGTCACCTTCATGTGTTCCTTGACTCCCAGCTACTTGTCTCCCAGCTCAACAACTGGTACCAGGTGCGTGATCCCTGCCTCTTTAGAAAGTTCCTGCACACAAAACAACTCAACCGACAATTTGAATCCATAACATTTACCCATGTCCCAAGAGCTTATAATAGTGTTGCAGATCAAATCGCTAACAACATCCTAGATTGGCATATCAATCACACCATGTAAAACATCCATCATACATCATCATCCCATCTCATCTCATCAAAAATATATAAAAACCCAAAAAGATTGCATTTACAACATGGAGCATCCACGTGCCTATCATCACATAAATATTTGCATCCATGTGCAATAACATAAACACATTACTATAAGGGGGCATCCATGTGCCTATCCTACATACATAATGTTGCATCCATGTGCAATACATAAAATAAAATATACAAGGGGCATCCACGTGCCCATCATCCTACACTACTTGCATCCACGTGCAATACAAACATATAACAAACCACAAGTGCATCCACATGCGTACACTAAATCATCATCGCAAAAAGGTGCATCCATGTGCATATATATATATATCAAAAAATAAACGTCAATGTGCTACACATGTCCTGAGTACCTCAGTACTCAGCTATACAAAAAATATCTATACATCAATAAGCCTCATAGAATACATGCCGTACCTACAAAATCAAGGGAGAGTCCTCTATACTCCCTACTGAGAGTCATACCCTCCGTCAATACCTACATCAGTTGCCTCCGAGTCCTCACCCCGCTCCTCTTCTTGCAGCTCCTCATCCCCTGCAAGCTGCTGTGTCCTACCCTATCCGCCAAAATGGCCACCTGGATCACGATCGATCAAAAATACCGTGGCGCCCCAAGATAGTCCTGAATCATCTATGGATCCAAGTCCCGCCACCCATCATCACTCACTCCAACCATCAAATGATCAAGAAGCATCCGTAAAGACTCTAGAGTCCCCTCGACGCATCTCCCCTCCACCTGGCAGGGCTGGTATCGCCACATGCCCCCTGCGGTCTATATGTCCCGGTGGTGGTCTCAAGCCAACATCTGTAGATCATACATCAGTTAGTAACATCATATCAATATATGAAACCTATCATACACAAAATCTGACATAAACAACAACCAAGCAAGTAAATACATACAATCTGGTCCCCACGCCTTCCCTGGAGGCCTTGGTGCCTCCGGATTGCCAGTGTAGTCCATATCTCTGTATGGATAATCATCCAACATCAGTGGCATCTGCAACCATTGTAGGTAGAGCTCTTGGGTGAAGTACCTGCCAACCTCACCGCCACCCCATCGGTGCATCATCTCTCCCCACCGCACCATGCGCCACTCCCTAGGTCCTCCTGCCCTAATTGGCACTCGCGACCACAGTGTAGGTACCCTCTCCATGAAGAAGGCACAGAGAAAAGACCCATAGCAAAATCCCTTGCCAGCGTCCTTCACCTTGCTCAGATCCTGCTAAACACAGGTGAGGAACATGTCACCCCAAGCATAGTATATTCCATCCAGTACCCGCTCCACCAGCTGCATCTGGCCCCCTGAAACCCGCTCGGGCGACTGGGATCCCAAAACTCGAACCACACACACTGCGATTGCCTGCACTGAGGGCTCCCACAGGTCCACAATCCAGATTGCATTCGTAAGCACTATAGCCTCTGGAACATAGTAACGCTCCAAAATATCCTCCATGTCCACGTCTGCGGACACTCGTGGCTGTGTATCAACCACCCAACCTAGACAGGGCAACCCTATCAAGAAATATACATCTGCAAGGTTGAGATCCACTCTCTCCCCCTGCACCCTGAAATACTGTATGTCAGGCTTCCAAAAGCTCACTAACCTATTCAGCAGTAGCTCTACTGAATGCATCATGGGGACATGTGCGAACTTCAATAGCCCGCACAACCCCAAAGTAGACCGCACATGTCGATCCCTCCGGATGACCTCCACTATGACATCCAGGACCTCCCACTCTCGCCACAGCACCACCGACATCCTGTCAATCACACAATGCACACTCATCATACCCATGTCAAAGAAATAACCCTTTCCCCCCACCCTCTTTCTTGGTCCTCCACGATGTTCCTTGATTGAGCACTTCCTCCTTGCCTGGCCATTCCTTTTGTTCGGTATAATTTTATCCCTTTTTCAGGCCAGACAAGTCCTTTACGAAAAAGGAACTTAGGGAGCTTCTGTTAAGTTGTTTTCTGACTCCTAAAAGAATGAAAAGATCACCGACCAATCTTGCTTCCTTTCATGCTCGTTAAAGTACCTGAAAGGGCATCTATCTAGTATAAGTTTAACCCTTTTCCGGACCTGGTAGACTAATTATGAAAAAGGAATACTCTAGTCACACCGGCTAGAAGATTTCTTCATTGCATCCTTTTATGCTTCTTCGGGCCTTGGAGACTAACACAAGAAAAAGCAACCCCCTGGAGTCTTCTTATCGCTTTTAGACTCTCTAAAATTTAAATCAACCACGAGCACGCACCGTCCTGGGCTCGTACAAATCCACACGACGGTACCATTCCATTATTTCAGAGTCTTCTTATCGCTTTCAGACTCCTTAAAATTGAAAGCAATCTCGAGCATGAATTGTCTTGGGCTCGTATAAATCCACACGACAGTACCATTTTGAACACACCTCTTCTAGTTCCTTAACCCATGAAGAAGTACCCCCGTGCCTCTCGGCACTATGATCGATCATCACAACAGCACCCCCAATAAGGTTGCCTTTGTTTAGACTATTCTGTGGTCTCCTGCCATCTTACACCAACTTGGGTATCACTCATCCTAGTCACTATCCTTGATCCATTACAGCTATGATCCCTTTCCCACCAGTCAGTTACATATGCTACCCAATCATCCCCGCCATCATACTTTGAACAAAGGAAGTTTCAGACCACCCACTCTACTTTCCCATTTATCCTCCAACCCCACAGTATGTCAGTCCTACCATCAGTACTCTCACACTTCGGTTCTCCACCTCATGCTCCTATCAAGGAAACATCATTGACTTGTTGGTTGTAGGTCTCCCTCTATCGATGACAGCCCATCTATTCCAGAGGATAGACCCAGAGGACCCTACGCCTTTGACTCATCACCATCTGTGGTGAGTGCCTACGGACCATTTCGAGAGGAGTCATCAGTGCCTCTTTGAGTGGTTGTTTCTCACATGCTCAACTTCAACACCTTGATCGCATCATTTAGAATCACACATGGTATATATCCCTTCAGTTATTGGTCGAAGACCACGGATTTCCCCCGACTCTAGCACATTGGTGAGTCCCTTTGGAACGCCTAGTTACATGTTCCCGTGGATGTTCGGGTTGCATTGGCAATTGTATTTGGAAGCCATCTAGTTATATGCTTCCTTGAGTACCAAGTTTAGTTCTTGTTTAGTGTACCATGAAGGGTATGAGTCCCCCTCACTATGATCCAGCAGCTAATTAGTTCCTCTGGTACCACCCTCGGCAGCACTATTATTATTCCAATGTATCAATTCTTCAGTTCAGACATGGTCATCCCAGCAATCTGTCCTAGATTTCTGTCCCCTTTGGGCCCTTATGATGTGCACAGTGGTTCTCCATGTATCCTTTAGGCCCCCATTTTTGGGCCTCACTATTATTTTTTATGTATCTTGATACGAGCATGGGTATGCCCACCTCATCCATATATTGAGATTCTTCCTCAGTCATTATTTGAGGCCATGTATATTTCAAGTCCCCATTTTTTGGACCTCCTTGTTATTATTCTATATCTTGATATGAGCATGGGAATGCCTACCTCATCGATACGATGAGCTCCTGTCCTCGCACATTAGGGGGAAATCTATTAACACCCAAAAAGTGCTCACTACCTCATCTCCCTCATTACATGACTCATTTGTCCATATTTCCTACCATATTTGCCTCCAAAACCCAAAAAGCCCATTAAAAAGCCTCCAAAAGGCCAAACACCCCATTTTTCCCCCAAAATAATGTAAATTCCTCCAAAAATAGCAAAAACCCTCTAAAAAGGGAATAAAAATACAAAAAAGAGGAAAAAGAGGGAAAAAAGGAAGCAAAAACCCTATACAGCTGACCTAAACCATATGGTGCCCAAAACCATGGGTCAGCACTCCACCACTAAAAAACTATAAATAGGTGATGGAGGCATCCCATTTTTCATCCACAATCATCCCTATCCTTATGCTACCGAAAATTCCCTTGAAACCCTAGCTCTCCACTTGGAGCTGATTCTTGAGAACCCTTTTGGCCCCATTTCCAAAACACCTTTGGAAGAAGGAGAAGGAACAACACTAGAGTTTGGAAAAAACCCTCTTGGACTGCTGCAAGGACTCCACCAAGCTCTACATCTGAGGTAATTTTTAATACAAAAAGAGAGATTTTCACCATATTTTCATGTTTTATTATTTATGTCAATGTTCATGTTAGTTTAATTTTATTTTACTGTACTGCCATATTTCACCATTTTTCTGAACTGCTACAAAGGAGTCCCTTCTCCTTAGTAGGTGCTCATTTGCACAAGCTAGGGTGAAAACCCTAGCTACACCTGTAACCATGCTCCTCAACAATATTAGAGCTGGGTGATGTAAGTGGGCCATCCTCCGATGTCGTAGCTCACATAGCTCACTGCTACTGCTGTGTGCTAGAGCATGCTGCGGCTGAAATAATAACTTGTACAACCTTCCACATCTAACTCCAATGTCCATGGGGGTAGATACACCTGTAGTCCTGGGGAACAACTGCACTCTTCCATCTAAGAAACACACCCCAATACCCCTATCCTCAATAGTGGAAATTGAAACAAGGTTCCTTTTCAACCCAGGGACATACAACACATCCCTCAGAATCATGGGACTCATAGACTCCCTCTGAACTGTAATGGTCCCCTAACCAACTGCTCTAACAATGGTATTGTCTCCAAGTACAACCTCCACATGTCTACCTGTCTGTGATATCTCAGAGAACAACTCTCGAGTACCTGTCATGTGTCTCAAGGCTCCGCTGTCAATGTACCAAGTACTAGTGGTGGATGGACTCGTCTGATGGCCTACCAACAATGAATGCTCACTCTCCATATCCATATCTGTGCTGGTGGCTAAAGAGACTCTCTCTCTCTCAATCTCTCCAGCAATAGGGAAAAATCCCTTTGAAACCTGTCTCCAAAGTCATCAACCTCAGCTAAGGCTGCTATCTGCTGTCCCTTCTTCTTCTTCTTCTTTGGACACTGTGAAGCATAGTGCCCAAACATCTGACAACCATAACACTTGATTTTACTCAAGTCCTTCTTCTGTCCACCCTGCTACTTCTGTTGTTGTTGCTTGGCCCCACCCTTCTTGGGACCCTTCTTCTTCTTCCCCTCGGCTGTCAAAGCCATGTTCTCCTCATCTACCCCACTCTGTGATGAACTGCCTTGTACGAGACCTCTCTTGGTCTCCTCCTGCACAAATTCATCCCACAGTCTCTCCCAAGACAATAGGTTCTCTCTACCCACTATGGCCTGCACAAATGCACCCTAGGGCTTTGAAGCCCCATTCACTGCTGTACGTAAAAGCTCAGTAGCAGATACCACTTCCCCAACCGCTACTAGTTCATCCTGAACTACAGATATCCTAGTGAGGTATGTTGTGACTCCCTCTCCTCCATTCATCTTTATACTCTTGAGTTTCTCCTTGAGAACCATCTTCCGATTCTCATTGGTACTCTCATACAAACTGGTCAAAGCTGTCCACATCAAGTGTGCCCCAGTCTTTCCTGAAATGTGAGGGATTATGTGGTCTTTAACTGCATCAAGGATAATCCTCATAGCCTTACAATCCTTCTTGTTGAAGGCTGATAGTGCTAGTGCATCTGTAGCAGAGGGAATCTGAACCGGGTTTGCTGTAGTATTCCTAACCACTTCCTCCAATAGTTCATTCTCCTCTAATATCAGTAAAATTATGGCCTCCCATGGCACAAAATTCACCATCCCATTCACCCTATCCTCCAACCTATGTCATGTAGCCATCTTTCAGCCAACCCAACAAAGTGTTGTTCACTAACAGAAGAAAATACTAAAATTTCTGAGTTTTGGAAATTTCTGTGTGTATGCAAAATATCACTGTTTTCTACCCCCTCACTCTGATACCATGTAAATTTTCTGAGTTTTACTGCTTGCTGGTTTATGTCAACATTTCAGTGGTTTTCACCTTCAGCTGGTTTTGCATAGGCTGAAAGTTACTAATGAAATTTATTTTCCGAGACAATTAAATACGTTGTAAAATCAACTAACAGGCAGAAAATAAATGTTTAAACATGCACACCATAAAAGATAGAGACTCGGAATTTTCGGCAACTGTGCCCTAGAAAAACCCCCACGGGAAAAACCAGTAAGAGAGAGCGAGAGATTTTATTTCTTCAGCAATATTTCAGTACATTAATTTTACAGACAAGATGTATTTATCTCAACCAACCAAATCACCTAGCTGAGCTCCTCGATTTCTGTGCAAGGTTGCCTCGATTTCTGTGCAACTTTATTCTCGAAAAAATGTGCCAAGACATTGTCTCGATTTCAGTGCAAATGAAAAGAAAATTCCCTTATGGTATAGAAGCAATTAATGCTATTGTACGGACCTTGAAACCTGTGCCATTTCTAGAAAATCATACCTTGCAATAAATGCCTTGAAAACTATGATGTACGGTACATCAATTAATGACTATATGGTCCTCGATTTCTGTGCCAATTGAGCAGCTGTACAGAATTCAAAAACCGTGCCTTCTTCCTGCTACAAGTTACCTGGAAAACTGTGCCACTAATTTCTGCTGTACAGATTTGGGAAAATGTGCCCACTGAAATAATTCTTTGCCTCGAAAACCATGCCACCTAGAAACTTGTGCTGCTGTAAGACTCCTCGATTTCTATGCACACTCTCTCCTTGGAAATCATGCCAATGCCCTAGCTCTCTCTCTATCTCTTTCTCTTCACTTCAATCTGCAAAAGCGAGAAAGAATGCCTCCCTCATGCCTTTTTGATCAAACCCTAAGTGAGTTTTAATCCAACGGTGAAGATTAGATCTAATCTGATGGTTGAGATTCAATGAGAGTGAAAATACCTTTTATTCAAATCACATAAATAACATTCACTCACCCACTTAAATTTATCAAAAAGTGACTTTCATTTTATAAAGTCTCATTAAGTGAAATTAATGTGAGGGAACACTTCCCTAGGTACAAAAACTAACAAATTTCAACTTTAATAACTAACTACATTAATTACATGTTCATCATGCCTCCTTTTACGTTTAATAAAAATATAGCTTTATGAATTTCTCATTCGAACTTAAACTATAAGACCCTTAAGATTCAAATCAAGCATCCCCCCTTAGAAAATAATGGTTACTATCATTCCACCCATGGTAAAAGAGAGATCCCATTATGTTTATTATACCGTCATGATTACAATGTGCCAATTGCCAATTAAGAGAAGGGTTTTGTGTAATTAACCCATAACCATGGGTTTGTGGATGACCCATAACCAAGTTTTCAATGGAAATCTTTGTTGTTGATATGGGTATTTTACATGGTTAAAAATAAATTACAAAATGATTAAGATAAATGCCAAAATTAAAAAATTCATATGGAAAAATATTAATTATGGAGGTTATAGAGGTCTTACAACAAATATAATCATAATTCTTGTTGTCGGCGTTGAAATTGAATTCCATCAAAGACCCATCTGAGATATAGAGAAGACCTTTCCATTGATATAACATACTTTATCTATGTCATCCTTTGGAGTGAGAAAATGTGGGTTGAACTAGGAAATGAAATAAAATTCTCTAAATTACCCATTTTATCTAACAAAAAGAAAATTCCAATGATCTATGGGATGCCCTCTAAAATTCTTTATAGAGGTCACAACATCCATCTAAATTTTGTAGATATGGTTTAGGATTCCATCCATCCATCATTTTGCTTGTCGGATGGAATGAGGTAATCAAAGCTGAAATATGCATGCAAAAATGATTTTAATATGTTCTATGGCCATATAAATATCAAAGAATGCTAGATGTGACAGTGGAGAGAGACACAAAGGATTCCAGCAATTTGTAGAGTAACATGGGTTGTTGTAGAGATCATGGAGCGTCGCATTGCATCATGAAAGCCATGCAAAATTTAAAAAAATGCTACAGCTCAATGGATGTAGTGAAATCCATGTATGATTCCCCTGCAAAGGTGAATGCAGACACGAGGCTCAGAAAATCCTATAGTTCGTGAGGAGCAATTGTGATTCTTACAATGTACGACCTAACAAAGAGACTTCAAGAGTTCGTAAAGGAGGTTGGAGATTCCTACAAATTTGTGAACCCAAACTATGCTTAAAAAAATCATTCCGATGGAGTGGTTACTTGCTCTGATACCAACGATCTAGATTTTGAAGGCTGGGATTCCGAAGGATTGAATGCTGAGAGAGGAGGAAATAAATTATGAAAATATGGCATGAAATGAATCACAATAACATTTATGAAAATGCATGAATCAAATACAACACAAAAATATGAGAAAGAGACAGAGAGATTTGGAGAAGAAGGATTCCATTAATATGAACCATTACTTGCAATGACGTCAGTTTTGGGACCCCTAATTCCTTATTCTAATTGTATCCCTACTACATTTTTATAAGGTGTCTTGTTGATAACGTCAACTTTGAATAACTAACTCCATTAATTACATGTCCATCATGCTTAGTTTTACATTTAATAAAAGTATAGATTTATGACTTTCACATTCAAACTTAGACTATAATACCCCATTAGATTCAGATAAATCCTCCTCTCTTAGAAAATAATGGTTCCCATCATTCCATCCATGCAAAAAGGGAGACCCCATTATGTTCATCATACTGGCATGATTACAATGTTCCAATTGGGAATTAAGAGAAGCATTTTGTGTGGTTAACCCATAACTGTGGGTTTTTGGATGGCACATAACCGATTTTGCAATGGAAATATTTCTGTAATATGGGGTATTTAAGATGGTTAAAAATAAATTACTATATGATTAAATTATATCCCAAAATTAAAAAATTCATATGGAAAAATCGTGATTTTAAAGGTGATTGAGGTCTTGCCACAAATTTAATCATAACTCTTGTGGTTGGAGATGAAATTAAATTCCATCAAAGACATTTTTGATAGAACCTCAAGACCTTGCCATATAACATACTCTCTCTATGATGGCCTTTGGAGTGAGAAAATGTACATTGAAGCAGAAGGTGCATGCAGTCATCTTGGAACAAATACTTGCAACAATTCAATCAACAATATCATTCAAACTAGGAAATAAAACGAAATTATGTAAACTACCCATTTTAGCTTAAAAAATAATTTTGCAATGAGATATGGTAGACCCTATAAAATTATTTGTACTGATCACAACATCCATCTAAATTTTGCAGAGATGGTTTAGCCTTCCATCCATCCATCATTTTTCTTCTAGGATGGAATGAGGTCTCCCAAGATCTAATATACATGTAAAAAGGATTTTAATATGTTCCATGGCCATATAAAGATCAAATAATACTCGACATGAGAGAATAGAGAGCCACAGAGGATGGAAAAGGTTTGTACAGTAATGTGGGTTGTTGTAGAGATCATGGAACATATGGACGCATCATAAAAACCATGCAATTTTTTTTAAAGATCAATGGATGTAGTGAAATCCATGTATGATGCTCCTCCAATGGTGAATGTAGACCTAGGATTAAAAAAAAACCCTATAATGCATGGAGACCAATTATGATTCTTACAATGTATGGTCCAACAAATAGACTTTGAGAGTGCCAAAATGAGGTTGGATATACATACAAATATCTGAACTTGAGCTATGCTTCAAACCCTCTTTCCAATGGATTGGTTACTTGCTTTGATACTAATTATCATGATTTTGAGGGATGAGATCGAGAGGGATTGAATGTCGAGAGAGGAGGAAATATAGTATGCAAATTGCCATGAAATGAATCACAATATTATTGATGAAAATGCATGAATCAAATGCAACACAAAAATATGAGAAAGAGAAACATAGATTTGGAGAAGAAGGATTCCATTAAGATCAACCATTACATACAATGAGGTCAGTTTTGAATCCTCTCCTTCCCGATTCTAACTTTCTCCCTACTACATTTTTACAAGGTGTCTTATTGACAATGTCAAGTTTGAATAAATAACTACATTAATTACATGACCATCAGGCTCCCTTTTTAGATTCAATAAAACTATGGCTTTATGACTTTCACATGCGAAATTAGACTATAAACCCCCCCTAAGATTTAGATCAAGTGCCCTTAGATTACTCTATATTTTCAAGGGATGTGTTTCCGTAAACAAGAATTAATAAAAGAGAACAAAAGCCACGGAAAAAGAAACTACATGGTCAAATCAACATATGAGAGATATGTGTTCTCCTCTATACCTCAAAAGTATGGTATACAAAAGATCATTTGGCACAAGGATCAACACCCAAACATAAATGCTTTCTGCTGGATCATGACTCATGAAAAATTATTGACTTCCGAAATTTTTTCATATGGTCAAATTAGTATATTAGGAATATTTTCTCTACTCTATAACTCAAAAGGAGAGTATATGAAATACATTTTGCATAAGTACCAACTCCGAAATGTAAATGTGTTCTATTGGATCATGAATAGTGAACAATTATTGAATTTTGAAAATATTCATAAAAAGCGGTTTTTGTCCGTGAAGGAGATGTTGAAACTTAGAGACATCTATTATTTTATTTTTCCTACACTAAAAGAATCAAAGATTGGCTCTCCAAGATGCTGGACTAGGAGAAAATCCTCTTAATCAATGCAAACATTTTATTTTCTATTAGCATAAGCATTATAGAGGATCCTTTCTACATAAACTCATCTTCAAATGGGTATGGATGGTCATTCTAAAATACCTTTGTTGGACAACTTGTGGACACTCAAGAATTTACTCTTTCAAAATGAGAAAATTAATCTAAGAACAAATACTTAAAAATCCAAGAGTTTATTGATAGAAGATCTATATGTCAAAGGAATCATAGATAAAAATATAATGATACTCATATGTGAAGAGAGAACTTGGATGGATGACTACAATTTAACTCGATAGAAATGCCACTCCCAATTCATATCCATGCGTAGCCTAGCCAAACAATAATCCATCCTACCATATTAGATTGAACAAAGAAGAATTCAATCATTGACAACAAGTACAACAAAAGAACATCATTTTCCTCAATGGGGTTAAGAAAGGTAATTTGGGAGTTGTAGGTGTGGGTGGATCATCATTTGTCATGGAGGAATTTCAGAATTAAGGTATAGTTGGGGTCTTGGAACTAAAACCAATAATTATGTTGACTATGCATTGCTTCAACGACTTTATAGTATTGATATACATAAGATACAATCCCTAATAGTAATTGGAGAGGAGATACTAATAAACAATATGATGAGCAAGTATCACATCTTCATGGAAAACAAAAAAGTTTAATTTCTTTTAAAGAAATTGAATTCCAAAATATGATGAGCAAGTATCACATCTTCATGGAAAACAAAAAAGTTTATTTTTTTTTAAGGAAATTGAATTCCATCATATTGTTTGAGACCCAAATGTAGAAGCTAACACATAGTCCAAATTGAATTCTATCACATTGTTTGAGAGCCAAATGTAGAAGCTAACACATAGTCCAAAGACCCAAATGGAGAAGCTAACACATAGTCCAACCTTAAAACTTAATTGAAAGAAGTGAAACCCAAAAAAAGAAGGAGAGGATAGTAATCATATAAGACCTTAATGCTATTGGATTCATTTAAATCCCCACACATTCTACATTCTAGGTAACATGTAGGATCTCGATGAAGGTGGAGATGATAGGAAACATGAGCACATTGAATAATAGACCGTTCATGGGTGATATTAGACATGCCAATCCCTTCCATGTCCCATGGGTTCAAATTCTCAAGGCATTTCTTGGTAGTATAATATGTAATAGTCCAACCTCATTGCATACTCACTCCTACCTAGAGAATTTCACACATGTGAGAACGCATGAAATCAACAATTGATGACTCAATCCCTTTGAGATATGTCATTCTATTAGATTTAGGTGGTTGCATTTTTATTTTGGCCTCTGTTTTTGTTGGAAAGGATGGGTTTTTTAAGGCTATCCAAAGACTACCTTAAACCCCATTACCTTTTCTTGAGACTTGGATATGTTAACTGAGTTCTACGTTTCTTATTTTTGGGCTCTTCTAATTCTTTTTTATTATTTTTTGAAAAAAATAATTATAAACCTAGCTTAGTGTTCACTAGGGTGTCGGCTGTGTTTAGCTTAGTGTTCAGTAGGGTGTCGGCTGTGTTTAGTGGGGTGTGACTAGTATAAAAGTATAAATGATTTCGATTTTTCTTAATTCAAGATTGAAACAAAGCAACAGATTTTCAGTTTGGTTATTCAAGATAGAAAGGAACATAAAACTGCGTTCTCCTTCAAATAACGGGTTTATGTTTTATCACACAACACAAGTACGGGATGGAAGGAAGAAGAAGTAGGAGTCCCAATGCCGGAAGAGCGCCAAATTCCAACAACTCTGACTTCTATGACTTCTGTAACGTCCCAACTCTTCCTTATGTTTCATTTGCCTCTCTTCCTTCTGACTCCGACGATGACGACGAAGTGTATGACGATGATGACGAAGTGTATGAACCGGCAGACAGAGCCACAGTTGAACAACTGCCTCGGATAAATATTTCAGATAACCATATCAATATTAACTCAACCTGTTCAGTTTGCCTAAATGATTTTCAATTGGCTGAAGAGGCACTCCAATTACCATGCAGCCACATATTCCATGAACATTGTATATCCCCATGGTTGCGATCGCATAATACCTGTCCCTTCTGTAGATTCGATCTTCCTCGAAGTTAACTTCACGCTCCTAATTTCTGTCGGTTTCACTTTTCATAATTTAGTTTTATTTAAATTACCTGATAATATATATATATCTATATATTTATTGTTTTTTTTACTTAAGTGTGTAAAGTGTATTAATTAGAACAGGAGAAAAATTGCATAGCCTGTAAGCCTCTGAGGAGGTCTGAGAGGGTGAAGCCACTATATCCCAAACTGTCAAAAATGTGCCCCAAAAAGAAAATTAGACTAACCTTTTCTGATCACACTTTAAATTGTATATAGTTAACTTGTACAAAAAACAACTAGACAGTCCATAACATAAAAGCTGGAAAAAACAAAGAAAACCAGTGGACCGTGGAGCGTGAATATTACAACAAAGGAAGACAGAGATTTACATTTTTGAAACCCTTCGAAGATAGCTGAAAATTTGAGTCCCTTGGATTCATTAATGCATCCAGAAATGTACAGGGCGCCTGGTTGTCCATTTATTGTGAATGCATCTGAAACGTTCGGTCCAGCTCCTGTTTGGGCTGCTTGGTTCAGCACGTCGATAGGATTCATATTCCACCTTTCTCCTGTGAATGCAAACAGGGTCAAATATTTCAATCGCATTAGGACATAAATTGAAATCAAGCAACATAAAAAATAGAATAGTTGCAGCAAACCAAGCAATGGGGCCTGGTGAAGGTAAAGGGATAAGTGGTTCCCAGCCTTGGCAAGATGATCAAGTCTCCATAGACAGTAGTAGCTCGAAGCCACCAGAGGGTTCTTTCTTGAGCAGTGATGTGAATTTGTGTAACTTAGCCTCCGGAATGGGTATTGTGTTATAAACACATAACTTAATTCAAATAAATATATATATATATATATATATATGCAAAATCACAAACTAAAAGAAATAGATTACTCCATAATAAATTAACAAATAATAATTATAAAGTAATATAAATCCATTGAACACTATCAATATATATATATAAAGAATTATTTTAAATTAGAATATTTATTACATATATAACTTAAATTATATATAAAAATTAATATTTTATAGGATGATTTAAAGTATAAAATTTATTTTATATTGTAATTCTTAGTATACTTTTTGTAATATTATGTTTTTAATAAACAATCGTGATGTATTGAATATTTTATAATTTTAGATTTGAATATGATCTTAATATAAAACATGGTGGCAAGATTTGATACCATTTATCAATATTTTGATATTTCATCAATATTTTATAATAAATTTATAGGTTTACATTATTAAAGTTTAAGAGTAGAATTTTAATGGAGATTGTTATGATAGTTAATTTTTTTAGAGTAATTTAGAATTTAAATTTGTTTCAAATTTCTGAGATGTTATCACATCTTATCTTTATCTCTTGTCTTATATGCATAGTCTACATGTGCGAGCTTAGTTATTATATCAAATATACTAAGGAGATTTTTACAATGATGTGATTATATTGTCCTACTACCGTTCCAAGTGCTTTTACGCTAAAGTAATTCACTCTAGGGGTGGTGAGTCCTTAGGAGAGACTTAATAGCTCAACCATGGTTAGTAGTACATCACACACCATACATGCATTGGCATGCAAAGCATCACCTCAACACATGAGGATCTTCCTTGACACACAAGACCTTATCCTTGACTAGCAAGACTATACAACATCATCACTTTGACATATAGAGCACTTTCCTTAACAAATGCTTAACCATTCTTGAGTCCAACACGAGGTTCTTCTCCAAGTTTCTTGAGTCCAACTCAGGCTCTTATAAGGAACTAACTCAACACACGAGGCTCAATCGTGATGCACAAGATTGACCTAGAGAATGAATCATGATGCTATAACTTTAACACTCCCTCTTAGCGAGGGAGGAATTCTCTGCGATGCCAAGTTTGTCTCTAAGGTGCCTATACCTCATCACAGACAAAGACTTAGTCAGCATATCCATAATCTTCTCACCAGTAGCAATGTATTGAAGTCTTGCAACAATGATGTGTCGCATGTCTATGATGTAGTGATACTTCATCTCAATGTGTTTCATTCTGTCATGAAACATAGGTTTTTCTAAGATCTTAATGTAGTGCTAAATGTCAAATAAATGATTCTAGTCTTAAGGTTCTCACCAAAAAAATGAGCAAGTAAATTCCTAAGCCACATAACTTCTTGGCAGGAGGTACTAGCTGCAATATACTTTTCTTTTGCAGTACTATGAGCTACATAACCCAGCTTCCTACTGGACAAAGAGACAATAGCTGATCCAAAGCTAAAACAAAATCCAGATGTACTATTTCAGTCCACAATACTACCACCAAGTCAAAGTCAGCATATTCAAGTAATAACACTCCACCACTAGAAGCATATTTGAGTCCATAAACAATAGTACCTTGAAGGTATTTAAGCACATGCATGGAAGCATACCAATGTCTATGCCTTGGGTGAGACATGAACTTACTCAAGATACTCACTACATAACATATGTCTGGTCTACTATGTATCAAATACCTAAAGGAACCAATGAGTTGTCTATACATGGTAGGATCCACTAGATCCGATCCAGAATATGCCTCATTTATCCTCTTTTGATTAAACACCATTGGAGTAGACATGGAGTTACAGTCCATCATACCACATCTCCATAATACATCAACTCTGTACTTTTCTTGAGAAAGAAAGATCTCATCTTTACTTTGGAAAATTTCAAGAAAAAGAAATATAAGGGCATAAGACCTAAGTCTTTCATTTTGATCTTAAAAATGAGCTCCCTCTTGGATTGATATATCTGTTTCACCTCTCTAGTAATGAACAAGCCATCAACATAGAGAACCAAGATCAATTGTTGGTTCTTCACAACCTTGAAGTACAGGTTGGGCTCAACTTCGCTTTTGGTGAAGCCCAAGCTCATAAGATAGTTGTCAATCCTCAAATACCAATCCCTCAAGGCCTGCTTAAGACCATACAATTTTTTCTTAAGTTTGCATACATGGGACTCCATTCCATGAAATACGAACCCCTGAGGTTGTTGTATGTACACCTCTTCCTCAACCTCACCATTGAGGAAGGAAGACTTCACATTGATTTGGTGAATTTTCCAACCCAAAACTGAAGCAAGGGAAATTATGGTTTAGATAGTAGTGTACCGGGCCACATGAGAAGATGTCTCATCATATTATATCCCTTCGTTATGTGAGAAAACATGGACCACAAATATTTCTTTATAATTTTCAATACTTCCATCAGCTGCATGCTTGATTTTATAAAGCCACTTGGAAGTTACTACTGACTTCCTGTGAGGTTTAGGAACCACTTCCCACATATCATTCTTCATGATAGATTTGTATTCTTCTACCATGGCATATTTCCATACTTGTTGCTTTGAGGCTTTTGCATAGGTAGAGAATTTTGAATCACTGATGTGACTAATCTAAGCTACAAATCTTGGAAATATTTAAGGTCTCTTTCACACTCTGGATGAGCTTGGAGGTTCTCCATGCTTTTTTGCCTCTTGCAAAATCTCTCGACATCATGCAGATATCCTCTTACCAAGAGGTGCATCAAGAGATCCTTCTATAATATCTTCTCACTCTTTAGGACTGAGTGGATATACTGATACATATGGCTTCTCCCTCTCATCATCCGAAAGGGGAGAATTAGAATTTGGATCCTCCATCATAGGAGTATCATGATCCTGGAACATAGATTCTGTAGGATTTGAAGGATTAAATATATCCAACAAATGTTTATTTCTTTTCGAATAGTTCCATATTTGTCCTCTTCTTTTTTGGTATGTGAATATAAATAGGACAACTAAAAATATTCAAGTGTCCAATATCTTGTTTTTCACCAATGAAAACCTCTTCAAGAATATTTTCTCCCAAGATAGCATGAGGGCTTCTGTTTTGAATAAAAACATCAATGCTAGAGGCTTCTTCCCATAAGGATGTGGGCAGATCATGATCACACATCATGGATTTTGCAGCTTCACATATTGTTCTATTCTTTCTTTCAGCAACCCCATTTTGTTGGAGGTTGTAGGGTACAGTTAGCTGTCTTTTTATCCCTGCATCTCGACAAAATTCATTGAATTCATGGGACTGAAAATATCCTCCATTATCAGATCTCAAGGCATGAATGTGATTTTTAGTTTGATTCTCAACCAACGCTTTAAACTCTTGAAACGTGTTGAAAGTTTCACTCTTTGGTTTCAAAAAATTAACCAATGACTTGCGAGAGAAGTCATCTATGAAAAGTACATAATACAACTAACCACTCAAGGAGGATGAAAACATAGGACCACATGAATCGAAATGAATCGGATCCCTTTGGATATTTTGGTACTACTTGGAAAACTCTTCTTAATGTTTTTTTCCAAGAATGCAATGTCTACACACACTATCAAAATCAAATTTAATCATGGGCATATATTTCACCATCTTTTGCAATTCAGGTAGCGCCTTGAAACGGAGATGAGAAAGCCTTCTATGACACATCTCACAAGGGCTTACCGTGTTATGGATCATTGCTTGAATGAGTTTTCCAATAACTTTGTAGAGATCTCCCTCTCTAAATCAAATCACTGATGCAGAGTTCAATCTCCATACTTAGGCCATTGGAGCACTTTGTTGTCCATAAAGATAAATCTGAATCTTTTATATTAGAGAAATGAAACAAATAGAAGGTTCTTCTTCAATATGGGACAAATATAATTTCATCCACATGTACTACATCTCTTGAATCCAACTAAAAAGTAGTAGATACAATGCCTTGGATCGAATAGGTGGTATTATCTCCAAGCTCCACCTTACATGAAAACTTCTTTTCCTCAAGATATGTGATGGCACTCTTATATCCAGTCATGTGATTGCATGCACCGCTGTCTACAAGCCATGCCTCATCACTAGTTGCAATGGATCCAAAAAGGGAGGAGACAAGATAGTACTTATTCTTTGTCTCTTGATCATCGAATGGATTCTTTCTTGTAGGTTCATCTTCTATAACTATAGAAGCATGAAAAATGCCCTTGAATTTTCCTCTTTGCTTTACATGGAATTATCTTGCATAATGGCCCTTCTTATTGCAATTAAAGCATTTAAATTTACACTTATCAATATTTTTGAACTCATTCTCCTTTTCATGAGAGAATTTCTTGTGAGATTTCTTACCTCTTTTAATTATTACCGCAAGAGAGAGGTTCTCTTATTTGGAGGTAGTATACTTGCTTTGGATTTGCCCTTCTTCTTGTAAGAAATAATGCCACAATCTCTCAAAGTTAGGTTGCACTTCCCGACGATTTACTACATCCAATAATGTCTCCCATGAAGATGGAAGGCCATCAGCAACAGTCTGTAGGTCCTCAGTGAACAACCATCTAGGTAATAAAAACTATAAAGCATAGGTACCTATTTAACGATAGTGAATGGAGGTATATTGACAAGGTTGTATGGTTGTAGCTTGCCGTCCACATATATAGATTCCCTATGCATTGTTCCCATCCCCGAAATGGAATCTCCTTATATCCTGCTGGGTCATTTTAATAAATGAGACATAGTGCGCAAATGTAACCTAACATTTAGCCTTCCTTGATCCCAACCGGTGTCTTTTCAATGAATGAATGAAAGAAGAAGTGCCCTAATTCCTATGATAAGATGAGGAACTGGATACCTGTGAGAGTCCCTATATATAAAATTTATACAACTCTATAGCATGAGCACCATGAAGTGAGCCATGTTGTTTTCACATAAGGGAAAGATAAAAATAATAAAGAGTGGGCCCTTACATTTGTTCAACTAATCAGAGGAGTGGTAAAGGTGTTGTTGAAAGATCCCAATCTGAAACAATTAATCTATGTTTTCCAGGATGATCCGGATTGTCTTGCATTTCTAATAAGTTGTTGAATAGTGGGAATTATGGCTGGATTGTATGCGGAATCCCCCGTGAGTGAGAGTAGGAAAGGATAGAATATCAGAGACATGGAAGAAGTAAAAAAGAAAAAAAAGTGGTCTGAAAGCCTGTGTGGTACTTAAAGTGCACTGTAGATGCCTTGGCATTATATTTTCATTTGATCAAAAGGAAACATCTCAAGGCACAACATCGATCGTCACATCTGTTAGTACTTGATTTGTACCTTTACTTTTGCCAACTTTTGTATTTCTTTTCTTTTCTTTTCTTCATTTTTCTCTATAATTTTATTTTCAATTTTTAGACCTTTTTATTTTTATTATATTTCTTACTTATATTTATGCTTTTTTATAAGATTATAGGTTATAATTTGGCTTATATTTATTTAAATCTTCCTAAAGTATTCAGAAGTATGGTTTTACATATGTGCTAACTTATGTTATGAAATATTTCTCATCATTTCTTAGCATATTTAATTTTACACATTCTGATAGCTTAATAGATGGAGGTTATGCAGACTAGCATTGCCAGAATGTCTGTTTTTCTCTATTTTAGTCATTGTCATTGGGCACTGATTACGAGAAAATGGAAGTGAATTTCAGAATACCCAAAGTGTTTTTTGTCAAGCACGGGCTCATTCACAAAAACCTCTCTCATTTTTGCAACAGGTGTCATGGTTTGAAATATTTGAATGGATGTTTATGGCTTATTTTTCACGGTTTAAAACATTAAATAATTTACTGTTTTAGTGAAAAACTTTGGGCATGGTTTTCGAGAATCTAGACAAGTATTTTTAAAAACCAAAAGTGTTTTTTGTCAAGTACGAACCAATACACAAAAAATTCACTTAGGTTTTACAAAGGTATCATGGATTGAGAGATATGAAGGGATATTTGAGACCCATTTTTCAGAATTTCGCCAAGCTATTTTTTACAAAAATGCCAAATCATGAAAGGATGTTGTGCGACATCTGTTTTTGAGGAAGGATCATTCGAAACACTTGCTTTCATTATCATCACCTTCGCGCATGATTTTATAGATGGCAATCTTGGAATTCTTTCCCAAAATCATGATCAACATTACTCAATTTGTTCTTTAAATTCAATGCCCTAAAAAATCTTAGTCTGGTTGGTTCTGAAAATTGTAAAAACAAATTCGCTGAATTGGCTTGCACTAAAGAAAGGAAAATTTCGTAATTGCATAAATTTGACAGCATATTAGAGAATCAACATTATGAAGAATCCCACTGGCAAAGTTTGCAGGTTTGAACCAGTCAGCATAAAGCAGGGCAAAACTCAAAGCAATGTGAGGAGGCATGTAATTCAAAAGATGAACCAAACATCGAACCTGTTTTTTAGAAGGCAGAACAAGAGGAGCAAAACCCTTTCAAGGACGTGTCAACTTCTAATACTTGCAAAGACATGGAAGAAGAAGAAATAGACACAAGTATGACGGATAACAACATTTCCAATGATGAATTTTTGGTTTTGGAACCTTCAAAGGTGCAATCAAGACCAAGAACCATATCAAAAAAGAAACTCACGATGAATACGAAGGTTTTTCTAAATCCTAAATTCGAAAAGAAAACCTTGAAATCAAAGAGGTAGCACAGATTGTGGAAAGTATAGGAAAAGGCCTTAGATACTCTTCCGAAATTGATCACAAGATTAAAGGGAAAGATAAATTTTTTAAAAGAGGAATGAATTCAGAATTTATTAATACAAAGGATCAAAGGAAAAATATGGATGCATAACTGAAACATGAATCATTGGTAAATCAAAAGCATATTGAGAATAGCCCAAGTGAAAACATGGAAATCCCTTTACATCATACAACATCAGAAGTTGAAATGCTTAAGAAATATTTGCAATACTTTAAATCTTAAAATGAGTATTTGTATGATGCTACTGATGCACTAATGAAACCCAAAAAAAGACTAAGGAAATATCTAGAGGAATTCAATCATAAATATCAGGAGCTGATCACAGTTTCAAAAGAAGTGCTTAGAAGGAAAACAATTTTCCAACAATAGAATCAAGAACCGTTAAAGAAAAAATCAGAACTTCAGGAAAGAATCTAGATAATGGAGGCTGAACATTCCAGAGTACAAAGAAGATCTCAACCCTTAGATGGACTTATAGTCCCAGTTGAGGCAGCTCGCTAACTATAACTTTAGGGATAAATGAGATACTTGTCCTTTAATTTTTGAGATGAATCCACAAGTTCTAGAAGATACAATTAGGATTCAATTTACTATTTTTAGGAAATAGTTAAGTTTTCAATCTTTTTCCAAATTTGATCCTTAAAAAGTGGATTTGGAAAACTACTTTGTAAAGCATCTTTGTAATTATAAATAGGAAAGCAATAGTAGTCCAAAAGGGGTGGTCTTTTTGGGAGAGGGCTAGCTAATACTATTTGTTCCATCAAGACTTGTAAATGGTTCTCTATAAGTGATTCTGAAAGCTATTTTTGGATCGACATATATATAAGCCGGTTTTAATCTATTATATTAGCAAATGTTTTAATTGGCTCAATTACCTTGTGTTTACATATTGTAACTTCTAAGAATATTATATTTGTACTTCATTATTCCGAAGATGTTCCATTCCTCCATGGAGACCCTATTGTATATCGAGAGATGTTTATTCCTCCGAGAGAGTGTGGTAACTAGGGTTATTAGATCTTCCATGTGAGGTCGGCCCTGAGTTAGCTGTTTAGGGGTTATTAGACTCTCTTAGGAGAGGTCTGCCCCATTAGGGTGAAAAGTTAGTTAGAACACAAGTATAAATAGAGCAGGGTTGTTCCTCATTTATACCATTCATTCACTCACTTGTGATTGGCGCATAGGAGAGAGAGAGGTCTGCATAGGAGGAGAAGGATCTCTATTCTTGGACTACATCTTTGTATTGGTTGATTATCTATATTGAGGAAATATTTGTTGGGTTTTCTACCCCATGAGGGTTTCCTAGGGTAAATATTTGTCTATCTTGTGATTATGTTTCTTTCAGTGATCTTGCTTGTTAAATTAGGCTAAACTTAACATGATATCAGAGCTAGCCTGAATAGGGCATCTTTCACAAGGTAAAAATACCTCTCTCTTCTCCTCTAGTGAAAATTAGGGTTTTTGCAAAAGTTGGTATTTTTGGATTCTGATTGCATGGCTAGATAGCCCTCCTCAAAATCGAAGTTTTGAGCCCTAGATCGAACTTTTTGAGTGGGTAGAACTCTATGAAAGTGAAACCCTAGTTTGGTTTTTGGACTAGAATTGCAGAAAACCAGTAAACCAAAAAAGTGTGCACCTATGCACTAGTGAACCAAAAAAGCTACGAACCTGTGCACCAGTAAACCAGAAAAGTGAAGACCAGAAAACCATAAATTATGTTGCAGATCCAGAAGGTGAAAAGTTGACGTTTCCAGAAGCAGAACACACCAGTATTCTATATTCAATCAAGCACATCTCCTGGTAAGTGTTATTCTATCTCTTGAGAGACTTCAATCTCTGTGACCCCCTGGATAAGATGGCTCCAAGCACTAAGCTTGAAGACAAGTTAGAGGGTATAGAGAATTTTCAGGCATGGAAATATAGGATTGGTCTCATTCTCGGAGAGAATGATCTTGCACAGTATATCAAGGATGAGGTTGTAGAACCCGAGGAAGATGAAGCTAAAGAGAAGTATAGGAAGGACTTGATTAGGGCAAAGAGAATCATTGTTGATTCTATTAAAGACCACTTGATTCCCCAAGTGGCATCCAATAAGACTCCAAAGGAAATGTATGATTCCCTTCCGAGAATGTATGAGGGAAAGAACATCAATAGGAAGATGAACCTGAGATCTCAATTGAAGGGACCAAGATGAATAAAGGAGAATCTATTCAAGACTATTTCTCAAGGGTTTCCCAGTTCAAGGAACAACTAGATTCTATTGGAGATACCCTTGATGAAGATGAACTAGTCATGACTACTCTAAATGGTCTCACTAGATCTTGGGAGTCATTCATCCAAACTATGTGTGCCAGAAAAGAAAGTATGAAGTTTGATGTTGTATGGGAGGATTGCATTCAAGAAGAAGCTAGGGTTTCCAACAGAGAAGCCTTGCTCAAGGAAGATGACCAAGCCCTGGCCACCCACACCAAGAGAAGAAGAAATCAATCCCACTTCAAGAAGGATAGTCACAAGGAGTATCATCCTCCACAAAGATTTCAAAAGAGAAGAGGAACTAATCAAAGAAGAGATTACTCCTCATTCCAATGTTTTACATGTCACAAAATAGGACACATTCTAAGGATTGTCCTCTAAAGAAGAAAAAGGGTTTTCACCACAAAATACATCAAGCTCATCTAGTAGAAGATGATAGTGAAGAAGAAGAGGAGGAAAGGCCTCAAAAGAAAAGATCTAAAGTAGAGGAAGAAGAAGATGCAGAAGAGTATGTTCTGTTCTCTACACTCTCTGGGGAAGTAGCACCTGTAGAAGATACATGGCTCATTAATAGTGGTGCTTCACAGCACATGATAGGTCAAAAGAAGACTCTTTCAAAACTTGAAGAGAATACCTCTCCACAGAAAGTATCCCTTCGAGATGACTATCAATATCCCATCAAGGGAGTTGGTGAAGCAAGTTACAACCTTGATTCTGGAACCCCATTGAAGATGAAGGAGATCTTATATGTACCAGGTTTGAAGAAGAACTTACTCTTTATCTCAGCTTTGGATAAGAAAGGCTATAGGGTTGCATTCAGAGATAGGAAAGTACTAATGTGGCCCAAAGGAAAATCAATTGAAGATGCAATTGTTATTGGTGAAGTGGAAGGAGGTCTATACAAACTCAAGGTCCATCCAGAAGTTTCCCTTGTACATGAAGCCACTAGCCCAAATGAGCTATGGCATAGGAGGCTTGCACACATTAACTACAAAGCACTACCTCATGTGAGCAAGTTAGTTATAGGACTTCCAGAGTTAAAGATTGATCATGATGGCACACGCAAAGTATGTGCAAAATGGAAGAATATCAAGAACCCATTTCCAAAGAGTGAAACAAAGACTACGAGTACCTTGGAATTCATTCATTCAGATGTATGTGGACCAATGCCCTCCACATCTTTGAGTGTATATGAATACTATCTTACATTTATTGATGACTATTCAAGAAAGACTTGGATATACTTTCTAAAAGGAAAGAATGAAGTCTTTGGAAAGTTCAATGTGTTCAAAGCCTTGATAGAAAATCATTCAGAAAAGAAGATCAAAATACTCAAGACAGATAATGGCGGAGAATATACTTCAAAGGATTTTGAAGAATTTTGTAAAGAAGCTGGAATCAAGAGTGAACTAACCACTCCCTACAATCCTCAACAAAATGGTGTTGCGGAAAGAAAGAATAGAACTATTATGGAAGCAGTAAAGACAATGATACATGATCAAGACCTACCTATGTACCTATGGGATAAAGCAGCTAGGATAGCAGTCTATGTGCAGAATAGACTATCTCATAGTGCTCTTGATTTCAAAACCCTAGAGGAAGTCTTCACAAGAAAGAGACCTAAGGTAAGTCACCTCAAGGTATTTGGATGCCCAATATACCTTCACATTCCAAAAGAAAAGAGGACCAAGCTAGATCCTTCTGGGAAGAAGGGAATATTTGTTGGATATTGTCAAGCATCCAAAGCATTCAGAATTTACATCCGAGGTTTCCATCATATGAAAATAAATAGGGATGTGACATTTGATGAAGAAGCAGCTCTCAAGAGATCTAGGAAGTGCCAGTATGAAGAAGTATATGAAGAAGATGCACCTTCCAGAATTGCAGAGGCTGTACCCAACCTTGAAGATGTAACACTTGAAGACCATGACATGTTAGAACCACAAGAACCCCCTATCACAAACATATCAAGAAAAAGAAGGCCGGCATGGGCAAGAGATATTATACTAGGAGTAGAAACGTATGGAGCTCCTGAAGGCTCCACCAGAGTGAGCAAGAAACCAAAGTCATTTTCCAACTATATGGCTTTGATGTGTCATCTAGTAGATCAAGAACCCACTAGTTATGAAGAGGCGTCTCATAAGAAAGAGTGGGTAGAGGCAATAGCTGAGGAGTATGATTCAATAATGAAGAATGATGTTTGGGATATAGTTCCCAAACCTAAAGACAAAAGTGTGGTATCCTCCAAATGGATATACAAAATAAAGCATGCTGTGGATGGTAGCAATGAAAAATATAAGGCAAGGTTTGTAGCCAAAGGATTCTCTTAGAAGGAGGGAATTGAATATGAAGAGACATTTGCACCAGTTGCAAGGTACACTTCCATTAGAACCATCATGGCACTTGCATCCATGATGAAGTGGAAATTACACCAGATGGATGTAAAGACAACCTTCCTAAATTATGTGATTTAGGAAGAAGTGTACATAGAACAACCACAAGGATTTGAGGTAGAAGATGGCATAACCCATGTGTGCAAACTAAAGAAGGCTTTGTATGGGTTGAAGCAAGCTCCCGGAGCTTGGTATGGAAGAATTGACAGTTTCTTGACAAGATTGGGATTTACCAAAAGTAAAGCTGATCCTAATATTTATCTCAAGGTTGTGGATGATGAACCTGTCATATTGTTGCTATATGTGGATGATCTATTTCTGACTGGAAACGGGAAACAGATTATCGAGTGTAAGAAGAAGCTCTCTTCAGAGTTTGAGATGAAAGATATCGGATTGATGCACTACTTCCTAGGTCTAGAAGTATGGCAAGGCCTAGAAGGAATCTTTCTCAACCAGGGTAAGTATGATGTGGAAATATTGAAAAGATTCGATATGTTGGAATGCAAAGCCATAGCCACTCCCATGGATTCCAACTTGAAGTTGTTAGCTGATGACTCTTCAAAGTTAGTGGATGTGACTCTGTACAGATAGATTATTGGGTCATTAATGTATTTGACGAATACCAGACCAGACATATGCTTTGCGATGAACACCTTGAGTAAGTATCTAGTGGAAACTAGATGAGTTCACCTGATAGCTACAAAGCATGTGATGAGGTACCTAAAGGGTACGATAGATTTTGGTCTATGTTATCATGGAGATCATGACTTCAGATTGTATGGCTACACAAATATTTATTGGGCAGGAAGTGTATCAGACAGGAAGAGTAGATCAGGTGGATGTTATTGTCTAGGATCTGCCATGATCTCATGGTTTAGCAAGAAGTAGTCAAGTGTGGCTCTTAGCACAGCTAAAGCGGAATATATAGCTGCTTGCTCTGCTAGTTGTGAAGTAGTATGGCTTCAGAAGTTGTTATCAGGACTGTTTGAATTAGAGATGGACCCCACTGTGATCTTGTGTGACAACCAGAGTTGTATCAAGATGGCAAAGAATCCAATATTCCATGATAAATCAAAGCACATAGAGATCCAGTATTTCTATATACGGGATATGGTGCAGAAAGGAGCTATCAAGCTCAAGTATGTGGGCACTCACGAACAAGTTGCTGATATATTGACCAAACCTCTATCTCGAGTAAAGTTTGAGTATTTCTGAGACAAGCTTGGTTTTGTTCAGAAGGACCCTCCTTGAAAGGGGGAGTGATATGGTCGATGATGATATTTTGATACTAGTATCAATGTGGATACCTGTATCGATGATGAGATTTCCTATATTGACGGTAAGGTCAATACTGAGGATACCTGTATTGATGAGGATACTATATCCATAATGAGGATACCTGTGTTAATGAGGATACTGTTTCGATGATGAGGATACTATATAGATGATGTGGATACTGTATCGATGATGTGGATACTTGTATCAATGATGAGGATACATGTATTTATGATGAGGTTACCTGTTCCAACGATGAGGTTGATGATGAGGTTATCTATTCTGATGATGAGGTCGATTTAGTGGTACTTAGACCTTGTCTAAGAGGACTATTGGGATTGCATCATCCTTGGACTCATGCCCTAAAGTGATAGGGATTGATCATCCCATAAGTGGATTAGGACTGCATCATCCTTGGACTTATGTCCTAAACTGATAGGGATTGATCATCCCGTAAGTGGATCAGGATTGAATCATCCTTGGACTCATGTCCTAAAGTGATAAGGACTAATCATCTTGTAATTCGATTCGGGATTGCATCATCCCTAGACATGGTGAGGTGTGTTAAAGTGATAAGGATTAATCATCTTATAAGTTGATTCAGGATTGCATCGTCCCTAGAAATGGTGAGGTGTCTTAAAGTTATAAGGATTAATCATCATGTAAGTTGATTAAGGATTGCATCGTCCCTAGACATGGTGAGGTGTCTTAAAGTGATAAGGACTAATCATCTATAAGCTGAATCGGGATTGCATCATCCCTAGACATGGCGAGGTGTCTTAAAGTCAGAACGATTGATCATTATGTAAGTTGATCTGGATTGCATCATCCATGGACATGAGAGATGTCTTAAATTGAAAGGAATTGATCATCTCGTAAGTGGATCAGGATTGTATCATCCTTGGACCTATGTCTTAAAGTGAGAGGGATTGATCATCCTGTAATAGGATCTTGTGCATTGCAGAGTATGCTGCTATGTTGATGCTGCTGATCGAGAGGATCCAGATGTTGATCGTGATGATCTAGATGACGATGCTACTGATCGTGATGGTATAGATGACGATGTTGTTGATTGTGATGGTCTAGATGATGATTCTGTTGATCGTGATGATCTAGATGATGACGATGCTGATCAATAGATCCAGACAATGAGGATGTTGATCGGGTTATCCAGATGATGATGATGTTGTAGCTGATCAAGTGCTACAGAAGATGAAAACTCAATACTGACGATGTTGATGTTTGAGTATTGATTATGTTCCAATATCTGAATGAGTTACTGATGATGATGCATAAAGAAAGCTTCCAATGATTTATAGATGTATCATGTATCATGTAGTGGATGACTCCTTGCTCCTGCAGATGTTGTTATAATATCCTTATCGTTAAGGGGGAGTGTTAACACCTGATTTTTACACCTCATAAATATAAAGTGTGAAAGGAATAGGGTTAGAGAAACATACCTGATAAAGGCTTGAATCCCCAGTCTTCCTCCATGGTTGACAGCCAAAATAGGGGAAATTAATATGTAAAGGGCTTAGAAGGAATACCCCATAAGAAATTCACAAGGAAGTATGGGAAGGAGCTTGCTAAGTGAATAAATAACCCCAAATCCTAAGTCCAACATCCTAAAGTATTATAAGGACTAAGTCTCGGCAAGAGAACTTCCATGGATGCAAAGTGAAGCCAGATCCACGGTCCAAGATCCATTTCATCGAGAAGCTGCATGATAGATAACCAAAAAGGTGGTACCGATGGGTGATACCGCTGGACAGATGGCAGCTGGAGGGCTCGTCGCGGGAAGGAAAGCGGTAAACAAGACCGTCATAAGGGCACACAATACCAAGGTAGTAGAGGCATAAAGCAATCCATAATGCGGAGAGTAGGTATCCTAGATCGACGGTGTGGAGATGAAAGAAGATGCACGAAAGAATGGACAGTTGGCCCCGTCATCGGGGAAAGGGTTGAACATTAAATGTTTCGCTTATCTCCACCATAGATTGAAAGTGGAATAAGATCTACGGTCCAAGATTGATCTTGTTGAGAAGTAGCATGATAGATACCTAAGTAGGTGGTCATGGTGGAAGATACCGTTGGAAAGGTGTCAACGCCACAAGCGATCGCGGGAAAGGAAAGTGGTATCTAAAACCACTCTGTGAAAACATCGATGATGCTCCGTGGACATGTGGTAGTAGTGGAATGACATAGAGGGGGTCCTACTTGGGATCCGACGGAGGGTAGGAAAAAATTGTCACATCAGAGGATTAAATATGGGTTCAGATCCGACGGCCGAAAATCACCTATGAAGAATCAGCGGCCGGGATCGTCGAACAAGTGGTGGATAAGACCAAGGGTTAAGTAAAGGAAGATTTATATATAAAACCCTCAGTGGATGTAGTAGGAATTTGTTTATTTGGAAAACTATCAAGGTCTGGAAGCCTCTCGGTGGGTGGGAGACAGCGAGGGTGACTGGGCTCTCTACAGGAGCATTCCAGAAGATTTGCTAGAAACAGGTAGGCCCTTTCGACTGAGACTTGTCAGTAAAGTAGATAATTCAGTAGAACCATGGAAGAGGGTTCTGCCGTGAGCACAAGTAGAGTTAAGAATGCCCTGGAAGATAGAGATGGTAGTATTTTTGACACAGTTACTCAACTGGCCTTGATTGAGATAAAAAGAAGGATGAAAGGCCTACAGGATGAAGGTACAGATGTACATAGGGCTTTTTAGTCGTCTTTCATTTTGTTTTGTCCAGACCAAATCATGTCGTTTCTCGAGTTCGTCTCTTGGTGTGTATCCAACTATGAGGGATCTCAGAGAGTTATCATGAATAGCCGACAGAGTAAAATTGTCTGTTCTATAGAACCTTCGGTGGTGCATCGATCGTTTGAATTCCCTGTTTTTCTCCCACCTGAGTCTGAAGAGTTCTCTGAAATAGCACTAGTAACCCTCTATCATAAGAGTCCTCTCAAGAGTCGAAAATCCTTTTTGACCGCTTGCCTAAAACCAGACCTGGAAATTGAAGAAACCCTTACCCAGTAGACGTTAGCCTGTTTAATACCAATACCCGATTGGTTCTATCATTACTTGCACAGTTTTTTGGTCTTGATAGTGATAGGGTGGTAGCAAAAGTGCAATTAAGTTTGCTATATAGAATAAGCATCGGCCCGCCCCTGGTCAGTTACGAGTCAGTCGCTGGTCTCAGGTTCAAAATTTTTATAGCAGAAAGCATTAACGCCCAATTGGCGGCTTTCTTGAACACTAGATGTTTCTGATTTTAGGCCCATCCGATGAAGTTGGTTATGGATAGTAACCACAATTAGTTACGTTTCCCACTGGAAGTTTATGCCAGTCACCTGGAAGACACCATGTTCAATTACATGAATTCTATGTTATCTGTGTTGTACAAATTATTTTTTGAAGAAGGGATGCCAAGAGTATTGCCTGAAATGAAAACCTTGTTGCAGTTGAAAAGGGAAGTAGCAGTAGGAGACTAGTTTTTATCCAGAGACTCTACAGTCATCCGGTTGTATGGGTTTACACACGAGCCTTACGTGCTACCGGCTATTTTGAAATCCAGAATTTTCTCTTTGGAATTTATCAGACAAAAGTTAATCTTGGAAGATGAGCTTTTTGCAAAATTCAGGAAAGGAACAGATTTGAAATTTCCTAGGGTCATTGGCCCATTCATCGTAAATAGCAAAGAGGGTATTGCGGAAGTGCAGAAGTTAATGGATTAATTTGAGTTTGAAAAAGATGTGGTAGTAAGCTATGACCCTTGTCATATAATCTCTGACAGAAGGAAGTTGAATAACCAGAGCAGTTTCGAGCATAAAGAAATAGAAGTGTTACTGGCCAGAAGGAATTTGTTGCAATACAAACCAGAAGACGAAACAGCCCTCAGCTTGGAAGGCGAGGAGCTCACTTTGTTGAAGGCAACTATAGAAATGGAAGAAGTGCCTAAGACTGCCGAAGTGGGAGAGAAGAGGAATTTGCATGAAATCTTAGAAGAGTATGATGAAGAAAGAGGAAAGAGATGCAGAGTTGGGGACCAGGAATTGGCCCAAACACAAGCTGTCGTGACTATTTCAATGGAAGCTGAAGATAATAGAGAAGAACAAAATCCAATTTCCAGTGTAGAGGTAGTGGAGTACAATTTCCAAGAAGCTCAGGAAAGTGGGGATACAAGTAAGTTCTCTTCAAGAGGGAAGATGTTTGAGAAATATGCATAGGACAAGCAGGCCTCAGATCAGTAGATATATGACCTGTTACCAAAGGCTCAAAATTTGTCGAAATCAGGCGTCTCCCTAGTAGCCAGCCGAAATTTGAAGGAAGGTACTCTAAATGTGGCAGTGGCTACCTCAAGTAAACTGACCGAGGTAATGTATGATTTAACAAAAATATCGGCTCCCGATAAGGTCCAGATGCATAACCAGCTAGGGGACGTTATTTATGAAGATTACATACAGGCGAAGCTGAAAGTAGATAAGTTTGGAGAAATAATCAGTAAAATGGACACTCAGTTGAGACAAGAAAGACAGGAGAACAAAGTGCACCAATAGCAAATCAGGAAAATACAATTATATCTGGTTTCTAGTGATGGTAGCGGTAAAGCTACTAAGAAATTGTTGACAGAAAAGGAAAACCTGATCCAAACATTATAGAAGAAAGCCAAAGTCTCAAATACCCAGTTGATCCAAACTCCTGAAGTGACTAAGTTGGAACAGGAGAAAGAATCCTTAGTCAAGGAACTCAGTGAAAGCCGGGCTGAATTGCTAAAGTTGACTGAGAAAAAGGCAGATTGGGAAAAGGATAAAGTAAGTTTGGAGGAACAGATTGAATACTTGAAAGATAACTTGGCCATTTTGAGCATGCGGCCTACCCAAGAAAATCAGGAGAAGGAGAAAAATGATACTAATAGCCTCTCGCGAGCTATGTCTCAAGTTAGTCTCAAGGAAGTAGAGATCAAAGAACTGAAGGAAAGGACTTCGAAGCTAGAAGAACAAAACATGCATATGGAAGAAGAAGTGAAAAAATTGCAGAAAGAGAATAAAGGGCTGATAGTAACAAATCACCGATTTGTCTCCTAAGTAACTGGGTATATCCCTATGCAGATGGGAAAAGATCTAATCTGGGACGAGATTATAGAGATCTCTACAAATATCAGACCATACTTAATCTCCTTGAACAATCGGGAGAGAGCGATAAAGAAAGCTTTGAAGAGTTGTGCATTAACCAGAAGAAACTTGCAACCTAGACCTAAGGAAATAGCTCGAGATGCCATAGACTTCTTGAAACCTTAGTCCGAAGAACAATTGAGTGCTCTGGGTATAAAAAATAGAGTGGTTTCTATCGCTTCGGCATGGAGGATGCTAGGTAAGTTTTCCCTCGTAGAAGAGCTTGAGGACCGATGTGCATCGATGAACTAGCAAATTGCAGAGATAAAGAAAAGGTTCGAGAAAATATTCCAGAAAGGGTTGCCTTCTCTTTGGAACTAAAGCAATGAACTCATCCTACATAATGATTACAAAAACCTGTTGTGTGCCAGAAAGATGGATCATGAAAAATTCCAGATGGTGAGCCAGACCCTCACGGGAAAAATACTGCTGGAAAAGCTTGCACCTGATTTCGACATCTTGAACCGGCTAAGAAGTTTGAGTGAGGGAGCTTTCATATTGTCAAATGATGAAAGTGTGGAGCTAAAAGTATTGGTGAAAGAGATGGCGTCGCATGAGAGCATCACGATTGACCAGTGGGGTTACGTGGAGAATTATGGGAGAATGAAACATTCACTTTAGAATCTTTAGTAGTGGTTATTTGCTCTTTTATTTTCGAAGGGGTTGATGTTATGAGCAAAAGACTTCTAAGACATTCCTATTTTTGAAAAGTAATTTGTAATATTTTTTGAGGCGGCTAAATGAATAGCCAGCTGGAACTTTTATGCTTACTATGTTTAATTTACTATGATGTTAATTTCATTCGGTAATAATACCGACAGATGTAAAAAAATAGTTAGGACAACTCTACCTATTTTTTGTTTGAAAACAGTTATGGAAAACCAATTTTGATGAGATGGCATATGGTTGTAACTATTTTCTATTCAGAAGGGGCCGAGCCTAGAGATCGAGGACAATTATATATACATTTGTAATCAAGGACATAAGGGCTGGAAATCTTATGAAAAAACTATTTGTGTTTTTGATGATCAGTTTGTAAGACTTTTTTCTTTGAGTTGTTTAATAGAAATTGCAGAGCTGAAGCCTGCGTTTTTACAAGGATTCTTGTGTAATCGGTCTGGTAGTCTGTATCTTTCTTTTCGCATGTGCAAATGTGGTTCTTCTCTTTGTTATTCCATTCTATGTTATTTCCTTTCATGCTTGGATCAAGGTAACAGTTAAGTAGAATTCATAGAGATTATGCTCTGCTTAGCTTATTCCAAGTATTTCACAAAATATATTCTGCTAAAGTTGATGTAGGATTCATCCTTGATATATTCCTTACATTGATGGACTGTTTCTTTTCTCTTCTGTTCCACAAATTAAATCTCTTTGACTACTAGCTGCTTGTTGTTAGGATATTCCTATACTCCATCCTAGTCCCACCAGTATTTTGATCATTTACTTTTTCAGTCATGCATACACCTTTTAGGGTTTGCATGCATTCTAGGGTTTGCATGCATTTTGCATGCATCCCAGTCATCAGTCCAGCACCTAGCCCTCAGTTAGCCAGCCCCCAGGAGCTTCTCACTATTCATTTTTAGCCCTCCAGTTGCTTAGTGCACCCTTCTTCCTTGATTTTAGGGAGAAACTCGCCCTTCTTCACCTACCAGTCCAGTTGTCACTCAGTTACACTCAGTTACAGTCAGTTACACTCAGTTACATTGAGTTACAGTCAGTTACACTCAGTTACATTGAGTTACACTCAGTTACACTCAGTTACACTCAGTTACATTGAGTTACAGTCAATTACACTCAGTTACATTGAGTTACAGTCAGTTACACTCAGTTACATTGAGTTACAGTCAGTTACACTCAGTTACATTGAGTTACACTCAGTTACACCTACCAGAGTTAGTTTGACTGATGGTTGATACTTACTTGAGCATTGATGACTCCACTGATGATGATGAAGACTTCCAGTTGCGCTCCGATGATCATGAGGACACCTAGTTGTGCTCCGATGACACTCCAGTGATCCTTTGATCACTCCATGAAGGCTAATTCGAATTGCCACCTTAGGCATTCGAATTCCTCATGCATTGTATTATTTATATGTCCATTTGTGATTAATAACATAGTATGACCGAAGTATTATTGCTTCTATCTGAGTTCTACTGTACCATATTATTCTGTTGCTCATTATACTGCATGTATCACTCTTCTTCTATTTTCTTGCTTAATCATAATTATTCTCTTGTGAGATACATCATCTCTTAGATCTGCTGTGAGGATTTTCACATGGTATCAGAGCATGTTGAGAGTATTGTTTATCTCCATTCTTGAGAGTTTTTTGCAGGTTATTACCAAGATTTCGAGTTCAGCAGTTGCAGCAGTTTCTGCATTTTTGCAGCAGTAGCAGTTGCAGTTATTCTATATTGTTTTTGCAGGTCTTCTACAACTTCAATGAATTTAGAAGAAATTACTCCTCTTTCTCCATTCAACTATGATGAATGGAAACCAAGAATGATAGCATATTTGAAGAGCCATGATCTCTTTGATTGCTATTTTGAAAGAGAGTTCGAATCCTCTACAAAGAAGATTAAATGGTTGAATAAATGTGACATGCACATTGGAAGAATGATGCTTGCTATGACTGATTACATATTGTACCTGACCATCATTGATATTGAAACTCCAAAAGAGTTATGGGCTCATCTGGATGAAAGATTTGGAAAAAAGAATGATGGATTTGGTCCAAATCCCTTCAAAAGCAAGCAAGGTGATGCATTCGCTCCACTTGATGGTCTCTCAGATCATGATGCATTCGCTCCTCCTGATGGTCTCTCAGATCATGTTGCATTCGCTCCCCTTGATGATCTCTCAGATCATGAACGAGTATCATCTCATATTGAAGTTGTTGACAAAGAACTTGCAGATTCTCCGCTCATGCTCAAACTTTCTTCTCTTTCTGTGCTAGTTCACACTCTAGATATTGCAGAAGGTCCTAAATCCTCTCTTGCACCAGAGTTTGTTGGTTTGCATCATGATCACATGATTATTTCGGAGGTAAAATCAGCTATTGGGGGTAATGCATTCGCTCCTCTTCAGCAAACATCTCTGATTTACTACTATATGATCATTAGCACATGCTTTTAGAAGGTTATTGAAGAATATGGCCATTGCCACCCGCTTGAGATAATTTCTCATGCATATGATAGTTTTGATCTCACCCTCGCCGGTTCAAAGGAGATCTCAAGAAACTGTTTTGAAAGTCTTAAATCTGATTTTGATTTCAAGCAAACATGTAATAGTTCTTTTTGGCATAATCTCACCCATGGTGGTTCGAAGGAGAAGACAAAGGACTATATGCACATTCAAAAATTTGATCCTACCTCAGCTGATTCGAATCACAGGTTCAAGGATCATTCTAATACTATTGGATTTGTTCTCATCACATTCGATCTGAAGAGCAAGTACAAGCACATGCTTTTTGAGCATGATCCACTTCTTCCCAAGAAGAAGATACCTCCAGACATATGACCAAGCATCACACATGCTTGAGTTTGGAGCTTTTATTTTTTTTTATGTGTGACTTACAGTCTATTTTTTGAGGAGGGGGTATGTTTCCCATGAAATTTTCCCACTTCCTTGGTTTATTGATTGTTATTATTCATTGTATTGGGTGACCTTTGGTCTTAGTTACCAGGGCCCAGGATGGATTAAGGGGGGTTGTTAGGATATTCCTATACTCCATCCTAGTCCCACCAGTATTTTTATCATTTACTTTTTCAGTCATGCATACACCTTTTAGGGTTTGCATGCATTCTAGGGTTTGCATGCATTTTGCATGCATCCCAGTCATCAGTCCAGCACCTAGCCCTCAGTTAGCCATCCCCCAGGAGCTTCTCACTATTCATTTTTAGCCCTCCAGTTGCTTAGTGCACCCTTTTTCCTTGATTTTAGGGAGCAACTCGCCCTTCTTCACCTACCAGTCCAGTTGTCACTCAGTTACACTCAGTTACAGTCAGTTACACTCAGTTACATTGAGTTACAGTCAGTTACACTCAGTTACATTGAGTTACACTCAGTTACACTCAGTTACAGTCAGTTACACTCAGTTACATTGAGTTACAGTCAATTACACTCAGTTACATTGAGTTACAGTCAGTTACACTCAGTTACATTGAGTTACAGTCAGTTACACTCAGTTACATTGAGTTACACTCAGTTACACCTACGAGAGTTAGTTTGACTGATGGTTGATAGTTACTTGAGCATTGATGACTCCACTGATGATGATGAAGACTTCCAGTTGTGCTCCGATGATCATGAGGACACCTAGTTGTGCTCCGATGACACTCCAGTGATCCTTTGATCACTCCATGAAGGCTAATTCGAATTGCCACCTTAGGCATTCGAATTCCTCATGCATTGTATTATTTATATGTCCATTTGTGATTAATAACATAGTATGACCGAAGTATTATTGCTTCTATCTGAGTTCTACTGTACCATATTATTCTGTTGCTCATTATACTGCATGTATCACTCTTCTTCTATTTTCTTGCTTAATCATAATTATTCTCTTGTGAGATACATCATCTCTTAGATCTGCTGTGAGGATTTTCACACTTGTTACCTCACCCTTGTGAATGTGTTTGCAAAATCTTTGTGAATATTGTTTTCAGAACTTGTTAAATGTGACTCCATTGTCGAGATGAAATTCGTGTGTTTTCAGCCAAACATTTCATGAATCCTTTTCGTTTCCTAAAAATGAAATCTGATCTTCTGTATAATTGTTGTAATTGAATATCTTAGCCATGAATGCTGGTGTTCCTTTTTCATTATTGACAATCTTGATTATTCCAGTCCTTTCACGAGATAATAGAGAGAGCCCTCTCTGTTTATCTTTGATCAGAAGCGTAAACCAAAGATTGGTTAGTAGTTACCCAAGATTACCCTCTTTCATCCTTGGGGGTCAATTTTGGTGTTAACAAATTGGCACCGTTGTCGGGGAAGAGATTGTTTCATAGTCCCTGGAAGAACAACATATATGTCTGAATTTCAAAGAATAAGAGAAATCCCTGTGGGCAAACAGAGGGTTCCGCAGTTTCAAGAAGGTTGAATAATTTTTGTCCTCGCGACTCCACTTACCAAGATTAGACAATTTAAGAGGACTCCACTAGAGAAAGATCAGTACACCAAAGCATACTATTGAATAAATTCCAAAGGCATCCTAGCCTCAAGAAAGATCCATACGAGAGGTAACCCTTTCCCTGAAATCCTGTTAGGAGTAGACAACCCTGAAAGTTTACTCAGACAGAAAACTATGAAAGATCGGGCTAGTGCTCCTAGCATCGAGACTATTTATTTTTTAGAAGATACATCCACCTTTCAGAGATTGGATTTAGAGATTGATATTAGAAAACCATTTCCAAGAACCAAATCTGAACCATACCTAAGCCTGGGTGAAGGAACTCTGAATAATCTTGAATCATATCTTTTAGACCCTGTGTGGTTGGATTTTAAAAGCCTTTCCAAAGCCAAAGTAAATAAGCCCATTTCTCAGATCCCCCAAGCCCACATCACAGCCCCAGTCAGTAATCCTACTCAGAATATTCCCCCACAGACAGTCCCAGTTAGTAATCCTGCTCCAAATCCACCTAGACCCATGGCTATCAGATATGTGCCTTTGGTCCTGCCTGCTGCCTTAAACGACCTCCCTCAGAATTACGCCCAAAGAATTGTCTGTTATAATGGAGAGGGAGATTGGTCATCCAAACAACATGTTGATAGATTCGAATATTTTTTAGACCTGGAGGAAGTGGACCACGATGATGCTAAAATGAGATTGTTTGCTCAAAGCCTATTTGGAGAACCTAAGAAATGGTTCAGGAAGCTACCTAATGCATCCATGGCTGATTTTGCAGCTTTTAAAGTATTGTTTCTAGAAAGATGGGAAACCGTGGGAAGTCCTGCTACAGTCTTATCCCAGTATAATCATTTAAAGAAAGGTGGGTTTGAATCAGTCCATGAGTTTTCTGCCAGATTCATGAAAGCCTACAATTCTATTCCCGATGATCTAAAACCGTCGGTAGGCATTGCAAAGCACCACTATGCATATGCCTTTGATGGAGATTTCTCGTGCACATTGAGAGAAAGAAAATCCGCCTCACTGCCTACCATGCTGAAGGATGCCTTGGAGGTGGAGGCTAACATGATGGCTTCTGGAAAAATGAAGGGCAAAATGGATGCAGACAAGAAGAAGCAAGAAAACCAAGCCTCTTCTAGTGATGCTGAATTCGATACCATGATGAGAACTATGGAGAAATTGTTGGATAGGTTAGCCATAGAGAATAAGCCTCCTGCTAGGGAACAACCCGAAAATAAAATAAGGAACCCTAATTTTAGAAGGCCACCCCCACCAAGAAATCCATGAAACCAAGAAGATCATCAGATAAGACCTCCTTTCCCTGAGAATTTGGTAGATGAAGAAGGACATAAAAACCCTACTGCTGACCAGATACATCTCTTTGATACCCTTGAACACACAATCCATTTGACTAAGAAGGAGCACGATTTTTTCACCAAGGGGAGTGTTGATAAGGCCGCAGAGTTAGATTCTGAACAATATCAAATGGGTTACATGAATGCTGTGGATGAAATCCAAAGAAAAATGAGGTTGAGAAACAGAGAAATACCAATAACTAAAGGGCATTTTTCCCAGAGTCAGTCCCCTAAGACTCAACAGAATACAGATAAACTAAAGGAGAAACATCCAGTGGATCCTATACATAAAGTTTCAGAAGATGGAAGGCAGCATTCTAAAGAGGGTAGGCAACCAGAAGTAACCGAAATAGGGAAGCCAGCCCGAATATTTAGCTTGAAGGATGAACTGTCAAAGGTAAAGATCTCTATTCCCCTGAATGAACTATTAAGAGTTAATGAATATAGGGAAGAGATAAATAGCCTAGTAAAGGGGCAGGCTGGAAATACGCAAGATATGTTGGAAGTGACGGATTTATCCCCCACTATAATCTTTGGTTCCAAAATGGAGGAACCAGATGATGAAGAAGTCCCTCCATTCTATTTGAGCCTGAATATCAACAACAAGTTACTACAAAATGCCCCGATAGATTCTAGAGCTTCACATAACTTGATGCCAAAGTCGGTAGTAGACTTATTGGGGTTAGAGTTCACTAGACCCTACAAAGACATATATTCTTTTGATTCCAGAAGGGTACCCTATTTGGGGCTGATTAAAGACGTGGTGGTAACCCTCGCCCATATTCCAGCGAAGAGTGTCATGATGGAAATAGTTGTAGCTGATCTACCTGCTAAGTTTGGGATGTTGTTATCAAGATCCTGGGTAAAGAAGCTAAAGGGAACCATGCAGATGGATTTATCTTATGCTACTATACCATTATTCAGAAGAAATAGGGAGTTATACAGAGAAAAAAGGATGGCTTATGTAGTCAGCAGTGATGACAAGCCTGAGAATCACCCTATTTTTGCTGTGGACAAATACATGGGTTCCTCCATCCTTTCTAATGATGGTCCACATGCTGATCCTAGACGCCAGTTTTTTCATGAAGTAGAAGAAGACAAAGAGTTTGCAGCAAGGAATGAAGCATCAGAGAGGTGGAAAAACGAAGAAGGATTGTGGAAGATGTACTTTGATGGTTCACTAAACAAAACTGGAGCTGGGGCTAGGGTTTGGATCATACCTCCAGACCAAGAATCTAGGGCCCTATACTATAAATTGACTTTTGAATGCACAAACAATGTGGCTGAATATGAAGCTCTACTATTAGGACTGAGAGCTATGAAAGACCTAGGAGCCGGGAGAGTACATGTATTTGGAGATTCGAAACTGGTGGTGAACCAGGTAAATGATAGTTATCAGGAAAAGCACCCCAGTATGAGAGCTTATAGAAATGAAGTCTGGGACATGTTTGGAAATTTGTTTGATGAACATAAGATCTGGGCCATCCCAAGATGTGACAATCAAGTGGCTGACTCCTTGGCCAATACTGCAGGTGGTTTTAAAACACCCATTTTTTCCCAAGAAAAATACGAGGTCGAAGTGATAAACAGACCATCCATCCCAGACAATTCCAAGTATTGGTAAGTGTTTGAAGACGACCTACAAATTAGGAGATTTCTAGAACTATCTCATGAGTTTGCTAATGTTCAGATCGATACAGAGAATGAGAATGTAGAAGGTCTAGTGGACCAAGAGCAGTCAGAAAGGGATAAGAAAGGAAATAGGGGTTGGAAGAACACTCTAGGAGGAAAAGACATTGTCCAGATAAAAAGAAACTATATTACCAAAGGACTGATACCTCTAGAAAATATCTTTGACCAAGACGATGTGGCAAAGAATCCCAAATTTGAACCTCCCAAGGATACAGTAGAAAATAAAAATTTAGGTTCTGTTGGGGAACCTTGAATGGTAAAGTTGTCTAAAAAATTGGAGACCAGGAGGAAAAAGCAGTATGTTGATTTGATGAAAAAATATGTTGCTTCTTTCGCCTGGATCTATGAAGAGTTAAAGAAATATGATACTTCAATAATCTAGCATTCCATCCCCATTCAACTTGGAGAAAAACCTTTCAAATAGAAGTTGAGAACAATAAATCCCAGGTTGGTACCGGTGGTAGAAAAGGAGATCAAGAGGATGTTCAATGCGAAAATTATTGTCACTTTGAGATTCCCTCAATAGGTGGCTAACCTAGTTCCTATAAGAAAGAGGAATGGGGAAATTAGAATCTGTATAGACTTCAGAAATTTGAACAGAGCATCCTTAAAGGACAATTACCCTCTTCCCAAAATGGAGCACATTCTGCAGAAGGTAGTAGGGGCAGAAAGGATTTCTACAATGGATGGTTTCTTAGGGTATAATTAGATCAAACTCAGTCCAGAAGATCAAGAAAAGACTTCTTTCACCACTCCATGGGGTACTTTCATGTATGCTAAGATGCCTTTTGGATTGATGAACGTTGGAGCTACTTTCCAGAGAGCGATGGACATCGCCTTTGCTGAAGAGAAAGATAAGTTTCTGGTGGTGTACATGGATGATATAACAGTATATTCAAAGTCTGATGATGAGCACCTCAAACACTTAGAACATGTTTTTAAGAAGTGCATAAAATATGGTATCTCCCTCAACCCAAAGAAATCCCACTTTGCTTTAGAAGAGTCTAAGCTCCTGGGTCATATTATTTCTAAGGGAGGTATTAAGATTGATCCTGAGAGGGTTATTGTGATCCATAAAGTTGGAGAACCCAGAAGTAAAAAGGAGGTGGACGAAGGAAACAAGAGACATTTTCAAAAGAATAAAAAATGCTATTTTCGAGGCCCCTGTATTAGCAAGCCCTGATTTTTCTAAAGATTTACTGATTTTTCTTATGCTTCTGAGCATACAGTACTGATTACTTCACAAAGTGGATAGAAGCTATACCTACCAGGAATGCAACAGAAAAATGTTATTATGGACTTTCTGGAGGATAATATCCTATCTAGGTTTGGTTGCCCCAAAAGGATCGTGACTGATAATGCACCTGCATTCTGTTCTAAGAACATGGTTAATTTCTGCCACAAATATCATATCAGTCTGAACCACTCTACGGCCTACTACCCCCAAGGAAATGGTCTGGCAGAATCCTCAAATAAAAGCTTAGTAAATATCATAAAGAGATTATTGGAAGAGAATAAGAGGGCATGGCACACTAAGCTGAAGTATGCCCTCTGGGCTGATAGAATAAGCACTAAAAGGGCCATTGGAATGTCTCCATTCTAGTTGGTGTATGGAGTTGAAGTGGTTTTTCCAGCTTCTTTGGGGTTACTAGTTATGAGGTTGCTACAAGGTTTAGAAGAAGAACCGAATCATATGCAAAGGAGAGTGAACCAGATAATTGAGTTAAATGAATCAAGAACTAAAGCCTATGACAGAGTATAAGGACACCAAGAAAAGATGAAAGAGGCATTTGATAAGAAGACCAAGGAAGATAAATTTCAGGTGAATGACATGGTTCTGAAATGGGAATTCCCAAGAGAAGACATACATGATAAATTTGACCACATGTGGATGGGTCCATACATCATTGCTGCACCCAGAGGAACCAACTCTTTTATACTTGAAGAACAAGATGGGTCTGCCTGGTTGGGAGGACCAGTCAATGGAAGATTTTAAAGCATTATCTGTCCTAGACGAGCCAGGTAATTCATGTACCATAACTTATACATACTTTTTTTTTTCTTTTTTCAGTTGTTTGAAGGTTTAATGGCGAACCAGAAGACTTGAAGCCCAAAGTGAAGGCCCTAAGGTCTGAAAGGGGAGGCCATGCAATTTTTGTTGTCTTTTTTTTTCTTTCTTTAAGTATTCTACCTGGAGGTGAAGGAGAGCGCAGTTCCCAGCATCAGGTTCTGAGAGAAGTTTTCAGACTAAGGCCACAAGGAAAACTGCCCAATGGATCAGGCACTTAGTCTAAGGAGTTATTTGCTACCTCCCAGGGAGGATAGCATCCCCGAGTTGGAGCCAGTTATTAACACCTGATTTTTACACCTCATAAATATCAAGTGTGAAAGGAATAGGGTTAGAGAAACATGCCCGATAAAGGCTTGAAGCCCTAGTCTTCCTCCATGGTTGAGGGCTAGAATAGTGGAAATTAATATGTAAAGGGCAAAGAAGGAATACCCCATAAGAAATTCACAAAGAAGTATGGGAAGGATCTTGCTAAGCGAATAAATAACCCCAAATCCTAAGTCCAACATCCTAAAGTATTATAAGGACTAAGTCTTGGCAAGAGAACTGCCATGGATGCGACGCGAAGCCAGATCCACGGTCCAAGATCCATCTCGTCAAGAAGCTGCATCATGGATAACCAAAAAGGTGGTAGGGATGGGTGATACCACTAGACAAATGGCAGCTGGAGGGCTTGTCACGGGAAGAAAAGTGGTAAACAAAACCGTCATAATGGAACGAGATACCAAGGTAGTAGAGGCATAAAGCAATCCATGGTGCGGAGACTAGGTAGCCCAGATCGACGGTGCGAAGATGAAAGAAGATGCACGAAAGAACGGACGGTGGACCCAGTCGTCGGGGAAAGGGTTTAACATTAAATGTTTCGCTTATCTCCACCGTAGATGCAAAGTGGAATAATATCTACGGTCCAAGATTGATCTCGTCGAGAAGTAGCATGATAGGTACCTAAGACGATGGTCAGGATGGAAGATACCGTTGGACAGGTGTTAATTCCATAGGCGATCGCGGGGAAGGAAAGTGGTATCTAAAACCACTCTGGGAAAACATCGATGATGCTTTGTGGACATGTGGTAGCAGTGGAATGACATAGAGTGGGTCCTACCTGGGATCTGACAGAGGGCAAGCAAAAATTGTCACATCAGAGGATTAAATAAGGGTTTAGATCCGATGCCCGAAAATCACCCATGAAGAATTAGCGGCCAGGATCATCGGGAAAGTGGCAGATAAGACCGAGGGTTAAGTAAAGGAAGATTTATATATAAAATCCTCAGTGGATGTACTAGGAATTTTTTATTTGGAAAACTGTCAAGGTCTGGAAGCTTCTCGGTGGGTGGGAGATGACGAGGGTGACGGGGCTTTCGACAGGAGCATTCCAGAAGATTTGCTAGCAACAGGTAGGACCTTTTGACTAAGACTTGTCAGTAAACTAGATAATTCAGTAGAACCATGGAAGAGGGTTCCGCCGTGAGCACAAGTAGAGTTAAGAATGCCCTGGAAGATAGGGATGGTAGTATTTTTGACACAGTTACTCAACTTCTTGTGATTGAGATAAAAAGAATCCTGAAAGACCTGCGGGATGAAGGTACACATGTACATAGGGTTTTTCAGTCGTCTTTCATTTTGTTTTTTCAAGACCAGATCACGTCGTTTCCTGAGTTCATCTCTTGGTGTGTTTACAACTATGAGGGATCTCAGAGAGTTATCATGAATAGCCAACATAGTAAAATTGTTTGTTCTATAGAACCTTCAGTGGTGCGTCAATCGTTTCAAGTCCTCGGTTTTCTCCCACCCGAGTCTGAAGATTTCTTCGAAATAGAACTAGTAACCCTCTATCATAAGAGTCCTCCCGAGAGTCGGCAAGCCTTTTTGACCACTTTCCTAAAACCGAACCTGGAGATTGAAGAAACCCCTTACCTAGTAGATGTTAGCCTGTTTAATACCAATACCCAATTGGTTCTGTCATTACTTGCATAGTTTTTTGTTCTTGATAGTGACAGGGGGATGGAGGAAGTGCAATTAAGTTTGCTATATAGAATAAGCATCGGCCCACCCCTGGTGAGTTGTGAGTTAGTCCCTGGTCTCAGGTTTAAAAATTTTATAGCAGAAAGTATTAACGCCCAATTGGCGGCTTTCCTGAACACTAGATGTTTCTGATTTCAAACCCATCTAATGAAGTTGGTTATGGACAGTAACCACAATGAGTTACATTTCCTACTGGAAGTTTATACCGGTCACTTGGAAGACACCATGTTCAATTACATGAATTCTATGTTATCTGTGTTGTACAAATTATTTTTTGAAGAAGGGATGCCAAGAGTATTGCCTGAAATGAAAACGTTGTTGCAGTTGAAAAGGGAAGTAGCAGTAGGAGACTAGTTTTTATCCAGAGACTCCACAATCATACGGCTGTATGGGTTTACACACAAGCCTTACGTGCTACCTGCTTTTTTGACATCCGAAATTTTATCTTTGGAATTTATCAGACAAAAGTTAATCTTGGAAGACGAGGTTTTTGAAAAATTCAGGAAAGGAACAGATTTGAAATTTCCTTGGGTCATTGGCCCATTCATCATAAACAACAAAGAGGGTATTGCGGAAGTGCAGAAGTTGATGGAAGAATTTGAGTTTGAAAAAGATGTGGCAGCAAGCTATGACCCTTGTCATATAATCTCTGACAGAAGGAAGTTGAATAACTAGAGCGGTTGATACAAACCATTACACCAAAATCCCGAGGTGTTAGTGAAGGCCGTCCACTAGGATCTTAACATCCCACCATGCTCTGCAATCCAGACTCTGGGCTGGATGTGCGTCCGTACGATGGTGTCCCCTTTGCACCATACAAGCCCTGGGCGAACACTGCAATGCCGACGTTTCCACCCGCTCTATGACTTGAACGTAGGTGGAGGCTTTGATACCAAATGATACAAACCGTTACACCAAAACCCCGAGGTGTTAGTGAAGGCCGTCCACTAGGATCTTAACAACGGTTTCGAGCATAAAGAAATAGAAGGGTTATCGGCCAAATGGAATTTGTTGCAGTGCGAACCAGAAGCAGAAACGACCCCCGGATTGCAAGGCAAGGGGATTGCTTTGTTGAAGGCATCTATAGAAATGGAAGAAGTGCCTAACACTTCCAAAGTGGGAGAGAAGAGGAATTTGCATGAAATCTTAGAAGAGTATGATGAATAAAGAGGAAAGAGATGCAGAGTTAAGCACCAGGAATTGGCCCAAACACAAGCTGTTGCGACTATTTCAATGGAAGTTGAAGATAATAGAGAAGAAGAAAATCCAATTTCCAGTGTTCATGTAGTGGAGTACAATTTTCAAGAAGCTCAGGAAAGTGGGGATACAAGTAAGTTCTCTTCAAGAGAGAATATGTTTGAAAATATGCACAGGACAAGCAGGCCTTGGCTCAGCAGATATATGACCTATTACCAACGGCTCGAAATTTGTCAAAATCAGGCGTCTCCCTAGTAGCCAGCCAAAATGTTAAGGCAAGTACTCTAAATGTGGTGGTGGCTACATCGAGTAAACTAAATGAGGTAATGTATGATTTAACAAAAATATCGGCTTCTGATAAGGTCTAGATGCATAAGCAACTAGGGGACGTTATTTATGAAGATTACATACAGGCGAAGCTGAAAGTGGATAAGTTTGGAGAAATAATCAATAAAATGGACACTCAATTGAGACAAGAAAGACAGGAGAACAAAGCGCACCAGCAGCCCATCAGGAAAATATAATTAGATCTGGTTGCTAGTGATGGTAGCGCTAAAGCTACTAAGAAATTGTTGACATGAAAGGAAAACCTGATCCAAACATTACAGAAGAAATCCAAAGTCTCAAATACCCAGTTGATACAAACTCATGAAGTGACTAAGTTGGAGCAGGAGAAAGAAGCCTTAATCAAAGAACTTAGTGAAATCCGGGCCGAATTGCTAAAGTTGACTGAGAAAAACGCAGATTGGGAAAAGGAGAAAGTAAGTTTGGAGCAACAGATTGAAGACTTGAAAGATAACTTGCCCATTTTGAGGACACGCCATACCCAGGAAAATCAGGAGAAGGAGAAAAATTATATTGATAGCCTCTCATGGGCTATGTCTCAGGTTAGTCTCAAGGAAGTAGAGATCAAAGAACTGAAGGAAAGGACTTCGAAGCTAGAAGAACAAAACATGCATATGGAAGAAGAAGTGAAAAAATTGGAGAAAGAGAATAAAGGGCTGATAGTAACAAATCATTGATTTGTCTCCCAAGTAACCAGGTATATCCCTATGCAGATGGGCAGAGATCTAATCTGGGACGAGATTATAGAGATCGCTACAAATCTAAGACAATACTTAATCTTCTTGAACACTCGGGAGAGAGCGATAAAGAAATCTTTGAAGAGTTGTGCATTAACCAGAAGTAACTTGCAACTCAGACCTAAGGAAATAGCTTGAGAAGCCATAGACTTCTTGAAACCTCAATCCGAGGAACAATTGAGTGCTCTGGGTATAAAAAACAGAGTGGCTGCCATCGCTTGGGCATAGAGGATGGTAGGTAAGTTTGCCCTCGTAGAAGAGCTTGAGGACCGATGTGCATCGATTAACGAGCAGATTACAGAGATAAAGAAAAGGTTCTAGAAAATATTCCAGAAAGGGTTACCTTATCTTTGGAATTAAAGCAATGAACTCATCCTACATAATGATTACAAAAAGCTGCTATGCGCCACAAAGCTGAATCATGAAAAATTCCAGATGTTGAGCCAGATCCTCATGGGAAAAATACTGCTGGAAAAGCTTGCACCTGATTTCGAGATCCTGAACCGGCTGAGAAGTTTGAGCGAGGAAGCTTTCATATTTTAAAATTATGAAAGTGTGGAGCTAAAAGTATTGGTGAAAAAGATGGTGTCACATGAGAGCATCACGGCCGACTAGTGGGGTTATGCAGAGAAGTACTGGAGAATGAAACATTCACTTTACACTCTTTAGTAGTGGTTATTTGCTCTTTTATTTTCGAAGGGGTTGATGTTATGAGCAAAAGACTTCTAAGACATTCCTATTTTTGAAAAGTAATTTGTAATATTTTTTGAGGCAACTAAATGAATAGCCATCTGGAACTTTTATGCTTACCATGTTTACTTTACTATGATGTTAATTTCATTCAGTAATAATATCGGCAGATGTAAAAAAATAGTTAGGATGACTCTACCTGTTTTTTGTTTGAAAACAGTTATGGCAAACCAATTTTGATGAGATGGCATATGGTTGTAACTATTTTCTGTTCAAAAGGGACCGAGCCTAGAGCTCGAGGACATCTATATATACATTTTTAATCGAGGACATAAGGGTTGGAAATCTTATGAAAAAACTATTTGTGTTTTTGATGATCAGTTTGTAAAACTTTTTTCTTTGAGTTGTTTAATAGAAATGCCAGAGCTAAAGCCTGCGTTTTGACAAGGATTCTTGTGTAATCGATCTGGTAGTCTGTATCTTTCTTTTCCCATGTGCAAATACGTTTCTTCTCTTTGTTATTCCATTCTATGTTATTTCCTTTCATGCTTGGATCAGGGTAACAGTGAAGTAGATTTCATAGAGATTATGCCCTGCTTAGCTTATTCCAAGTATTTCACCAAATATATCTGCTAAAGTTGATGTAGGATTCATCCTTGATAGATGCCTTACATTGATGGACTATTTATTTTCTCTTCTATTCCACAAATTAAATCTCTTTGACTAGTAGCTGCTTGCTACCTCGCCCTTGTGAATGCGTCTGCAGAATCTTTGTGAATATTGTTTTCAGAACTTGTTAAATGTGACTCCATTGCCCAAATGAAATTCATGTGTTTTCAACCAAACATTTCGTGAATCCTTTTCCTTTCCTAAAACAGAAATCTGATCTTATGTATAATTTTTGTAATTGAATATATTAGCCGTGAATGCTGGTGTTCCTTTTTCATTATTGACAATCTTGATTATTCGAGTCCTTTCACGAGATCATAGAGAGAGCCCTCTCTGTTTATGTTTGATCAGAAGCGTAAACCAAAGATTGGTTAGTAGTTACCCGATATTACCCTCTTTTATCCTTGGGGGTTAGTTTTGGTGTTAACAAGGGAGTGTTGAAATATTGTAACTTTTAAGAATATGATATTTGTACTTTATTATTCTGGAGATGTTCCATTCCTCCGTGGAGACCCTATTGTATATCCAGAGATGTTTATTCCTCCGAGAGAGTGTGGTAACTAGGGTTATTAGATCTCCCATGTGAGGTCGGCCCTGAGTTTGCTGTTTAGGGGTTATTAGACTCTCTTAGGAGAGGTCATCCCCATTAGGGTGAAAAGTCAGTTAGAACACCAGTATAAATAGAGGAGGGTTGTTCCTCATTTATACCATTCATTCACTCACTTGTGATTGGCACATAGGAGAGAGAGAGGTTTGCATAGGAGGATAAGGAGCTCTAGTCTTGGACTACATCTTTGTATTGGTTGATTATCTATGTTGAGGAAAGCTTTGCTGGGTTTTCTACCCCATGAGGGTTTCCCTGGGTAAATATTTTTCTATCTTGTGATTGTGTTTCTTTCAGTGATCTTGCTTGTGAAATTAGGATAAACTTAACACCTTGTTCATTATTTCATTTTGGATAAAGTTTTTATTTGCAAATTCTTCTGAGCAAGTGCATGCTTTTCTATTAATTTATGCTTGAGGTGTTTTATGGGTATAAAAGGGCATGTGCAAGCTAATGAGGGTCACTTTTGGCGCGTTAGATGCAATAGAAAACTGAAAAATCCTGCTTCCCTCAACTTACTTGGTTCTTTTGAGTTGCTTACACAAGATATCCTACATTGAGTAAAAAACATGAAATGGAGGAAATTGAGTCACGTTTCCGAATATATAAGTTTTAAGTATTGAAAATTCATATAACTATGCCAAATTTCATCTTTCCTAACAATCACTTTTTATTTTTTTTGGCAAATGATAAGGTATATGTTTTTATGGGTGTATCCTTTGAGTGCCTAAATGATGGTTTCAGGATACAAAAAATGGTAGACATGTATAGAATTCGTAGCACTAGTGGAGCACTATTTTTCCAAAATTAATGCTTAATTTTTTATTTATTTTTAATTATGTAAGTGATCAAACCTTGAGAATGGGATGTCAAATGTGGGTGCATACTTTGAAGGTCTTAATGCAGTTATTTTGACTTGGATTTTGTATAGCATGTAGAGGTCAGTGTCTACTAGTGCAACATACATTTTTGTTTTAAAATGGTTGTGAAATGAAAAAGTTATGGAATAAACACTAACAACATGTTTTTTGACTTAAGGAGTGACGACACAAGAAAATTAGGAAATAAATAGAAAAAATCAATTTTTTTTTTTAAATTACATATTTGGAATCTGCATAAAAAATGCTATCTATGCCTAAAATTTCGTCAATAATGGTCATTTATGTCATGCTGTAGAGAGCGGTGAAAAACAAACATATTGAGAAAAATGGTGGAAATTCCTAATTAGCTATGGTTCAGTAAATTCTGAACCCACCACATAGGACTATGGCTGGCATGCAGAGGCAAGAGTAGGGGTTTATTAGGTGCCAAGGAACGTGCACGTGTTATATTTAAATTCAAATATTTTTGTTGGCACGCTTGGTGTTAGAAGAAGTGTGCTTGTGTTTTGTATATACAAAGTGCTCGCACATTCTTTTTAGCATAACACGCGTGTGTTATGAACCTCACAAGTTTATGTTTTTATGTCTTGAATGGAGATAAAAGGGGTGAGAGAAAGAAGATAGATACGAAAGGGGGGGAAATGGACATAAATTTAAGGAGTTGGGGAGACTAATGATAAGGGAGGGAAATTAAAGTCCTAAACCCATAAGTCCTAAGTCCCAAAACCCCTAAATCCCTACATCCCTAAGCACCTAATCCCTTAAAACATAATCTCTTACCCCATTAATAGTTGGTCATAACCTATAAAGGTATTACTCCTTAAATCCCTAGTTTCTTAATTAACCCTTTATCTCCCCTCACTATTGTCATTATCCTCAAATTCCCTAATATTTTAACACTATAACACCTTAGACCTCAATTCCTAACCTCTTAAAACCTAACACCCTAATCCCAGAGTCCTTAATCTCTCCACCCCTAAAGCCCAAATTGCTAAACTGCTTAATTCCTTTAATTTTTTACCTATAATCCTTTAACCATTAGCCCTCTAAGCTCTAGTTTACCCTATATAGGTAAAATAATTCTTTACGTCTACACTACGTTTGCATGTGAGACCTCCCTTGTGCTAGCCTACTATACATTTGCTTGTGTGCTCCATGTTTGCATGTGTGGTATTCATTTGCATGAGAGCTCTATGTTTTCTTGAGCTCTCTCCCTCTAGATTGATCGCTCCTCTATCATATTTGGCATTCTTTCTTAGGATTGCGCATTAGTCTCTTTAAGCTTTAATCTACCCCTTATAAGCCTTTAAGCTTTTAAACCCTTCACCATTAATGCCTTACCTCATAAAACCTAACATGATAACCCTCTAGCACTACATAAATTAACCCCTAAGGTCGCTAACCCCTAAACCCCCTAGCCCCTTTATTTATAATCCCAAAAATCCTAACCCCTAAATAGTCTAACCCATATTAATTAAGAATATCAAATCCCTAATTCCCTAGGTCTTAACCCTAGAAACAATTAAACCTTTTCCACCTACTCATAACCCCCACCCCTAAGCCCATATTCAACCTACTCATAACCCCCCCCCCCCATCTCTATCTGAAAACCCCTAAAAATACCTCCCTACGCACCACCCCCCATCTCTCTCTCTCTCTAACCCCTCCTCTCCCTCTCCCTAATCCACACAACTCTTAAATCCCCCCTCTCTGTATCTCTCTCCTAATCATGTCACTGCTAACCCTCACTCTCTCCCCTCCTACACCGAACCCTTACTAACCCTCTCTCTCTCTATCTCTTCTGTACTCCTCCACCAACACCTATCCCCCACCCCTCTCTCTCTTCTAACCCCCGTACACCCTCCTTCCTCTCTATATCTCTATAACCCGTTAACCCACCCCACCCACACCTAACCACCTCCTCTCTCTTATTTTCTCTCCTACTCCCCATACCCATAACCCCCCTCTCTTTGTCCCCTCCTCCTTGTAACCCTTACAAACCCCCTCTCTCACTCTCTCTTCCCTACTTCTACGCTTCTCTCTCTCTCTCTAAACCCCCTCTCCCTCTTCCTAACCTATCCCACATCTCTAGCCATCCTACTCTTTATATCTCTGTCTCCTATCCCCCCTAGCCCTAAGCCCCCTCCTCTCTATCTATCTCCCCTCCTATCCCTAGCCCTTACTAACTCTCTATCTTCCCTACACCTCCACCTACCTCTAACCATACCTCCACCTACCTCTAACCACACCTCCCATCTCTATTTCTCACTCCCTACAACTAACACCCTCTCCTATCTCTCTCTCTCCCTCCTCTCCCCCCCTAACCATTATTAACCCTCTCTCTCTCTCTCTCTCTCTCTCTCTCTCTCTCTCTCTCTCCGCCCCTCACTAACCCCCCTCATATCCCCTTACCACTAACTAACCCCACCCCTCTCTCTCCTTCTCCCCCCCTCTCTTTCTCCTACTCCCCCCCCTCTCTCTCCCTCATACTCCCCCCCCTATCTCTCTCTGCTACTCCCCCCCTCCCTCTCTCTCTCCTACTCCCCCCCCTCCCTCTCTCTCTCCTACTCCCCCCCCCTCTCTCTCTCTCCTAATCCCCCTTCCCATACCACTATCCACCCCCCATATCTAACCCCTAAGCCCCTTGACCCCAAACACATTGAAACCTTAGCCCTAACACCAAATCCATATTTAACCTCCTAACCCATAGAACATGAAGCCCAAAACCTTTCAAGATAAGTAGGGATCTACAGAAATAAAGGAAATTTATTTTCTTGTGAAGAAACTATTAAATAAGGTTTTGATGAAAATGCAAATTGTGTAGATTACCATAACTCTAGCGCATTTTTGTATGCAGAAATGCGCGCACGTTTTTGGCCTATAGACGTTAATAAGCCATGTACCAAACATATTAATTGTGTTATAGTTTTAATTGCCTAGTTTTAAGAAACGCTAGCGTGTTTTGTATATCCATAACGCTAGTGCATTTTGTCTATGCAAAAATTCAGTAGATTACTCTTCCTATTTCATACCCGAAGTTTGCGTTTTGTCTCTTCGATAGCGCTACAAAAAAACTTGATACTTTATGTTCACAATCAACAATCAAGGCAATTGAGGAAGCTTGATACTCTATGTTCAAAATCAGCAATCTTGAATAGGATTTTACAGTTAGCATTGGGAATTGAGGATTCTACATTAACAATTAGCAAGCTTCAAGAGGATTCTACATTCACAATTTCAAGCTTCAAGAGGATTCTACATTCATAATGTCAAGCAAGCTTGAGAAATCTATATGAACACAAGTGAAGAAGAATCTACATTCACTATTGAGCAAGCTTGAAGAGCCTATATTCACAATGAAGAATTTTCTATATTCACAATTGAGGTAGAAGTTACTTTCACATTTGAGCAAGCTTGAGGAATCTATATTCACAATTTAGGAAGTATCTATATTCACAATTGAGCAAGCTTGAAGAACCTATATTCACAATTGAGAAAGAATTTGGATATATGAATAGTTGAGCACACCTCTAGAATTTATTTTCTTAGTATTGCTCATTGTGGTCATGGGGAATTCACACAATCGAAAAAGGAAACCACCAATGAAATAGAAGCCTCAAGAAACCATGGAAGAAGTTAGAGAGAAGAAAAGATTAGACATGTGCAATTGAAGGAATTCCATGGAAACTCATCCAATTCCAACCGTAGATGATGCCACAGTCATTCCTACCCATCCACGATAAGAAAAATGGAAAAATTCACTAGAGGGGCCCTCAATTTCAACAACATTTGATGAACAAGCACCCCATCGAACTAGTCAAGAAGTAAAACGTAGGTGCTCATGGGGGGATGTTTCAATTCCTACATGAAGTCAACCTCATACTATGGTAGTGAATGACTTGTTGGGTTGTGTTTATACAAGCGAAAAAGCTAGGGAGGCATTGAATAAAGGATTTAAGATGAAGGAAGCAAATGTTGTGGAGACCGTCCAAGAGAAAATCCAATTTCCCACATCCAACTACCAACAAGAGAATGAAATACAATAGGCTCCTATTGAAATGCTGGAGCATCCTAGTGATGTTGTACATGCTCCAGTTCCAATACCCTTACCTCCATTAGCAGATACACCCCGAAGAACTCCAAAACATATACATGTTGATGAAAATCTCATTAGTTCACATGAAGGTACATTGTCTGAACGTGCTATTTCTTATCAAACTTGACAAATACTTGATAATTTTTTTATTCTAAATGTGATGGGGACAAGTGCAAATTATTTTTATCATTGTTAAAATCGAGGTCTATGGCTATTGTTAGAAGAATGTTAAGGATAAAGATGACCAAAAAGTTGGAACCAAGTTCTCATATTGTTAAAAGTTTAGTAGATGCATTTAGTACAATTGGAAAGAAATCTCACTCAAAGGATCACAATCCGGCTCACCGTGTGTTGTCACAATCAATCGCGAACAAAAACACTAGGGCACTTCGTTTTCTTAAACCTAACTCCAAAATTATTAATTTGAATGTGAAGACACTTAGTAGGTATTGTGTTAGAAGAGAACAACTTGAAACTGGACAAAAAAATGTTTGGGCCTTCATTGGCAAGTTTCCATGCTTAGATATGAAGCTCAATGATGCGGTAAAGGGATTAGTGCAAGCTTTTTGGCATGACAGCACTAGACCTTCTTCCAACAAAAAAGATGTATTAAAATTGAGAAGGGGTTCAAAGGATCATGAACCACACATTAAATATTTTTTTGATATGACACAAACATAATTCTATGAGAGATTTAGGAATGAGCATAACGAACTTAACTTGGGCCAAAGATCCTTTGGAAAATGCAAACCATGGTATGTTAAAATAAACACAATTCATAACACATGTTGTGGTCGATACCACATTGATTATGGTTACTATTATGACACATATACATATATTTTTCGTGTATTGTATAACACTCTTGCACAGGAATGCTCAACTACATTACCGCCGATGTCATCTAGAGACTTTATTCATAGCATTTTGTGTAGCAGGCCAAACGATTGCACATTTTATCAAAAAACTTGCATAGATGGGACATGCCTAGGGTGTGGTCGATTGGCATTATTGGAAAAATGCATACATGTGACCAATTAGCATGAACTTGGGAGGAAGTAAGTGAACTTGCAGTCATTCAAATATGTCAGGTATTATATTATGGAAGGAACGAAAGAAAAAAAAATACAGTTGGCCACTTCTCAAGTTGGTATTGAGTTATTGAATACTAGTTTTCTCTTCAGATTGCAATTTCATATGTAACAATCTATTGATATATGTCTTTATTGTTGATCTACCAGGTACGGGTTCGCGACTTCATGGAGGAATTATTTTAAAATACACAACAATATTTAAAGCATGTACATGTGCCTCGTTGGAAAGATGAGCAGTTTAGAACATCCAGAGATACATTTCCTATTGGGACTGTCTCATCAGTGGTTGATTTCGCGGAAAACTACACTCTTCAACTGCAAAATGAGATTCAAATTCAATACTATCACTCATAACAGGTCAGCATACTGGTCCATATCACCTATAGACATGGGGTAAATAGTACTGAAGACAAGATGGTTATATTGAACGAGTATCACTTCTACATAATGTTAAATTTTGAGCATTAATTCATAATACTCTAGGATCTTTACTGAGAGAATAACATGTACAGTATATCAATGCATATCAATCATAACAAGCATATCAATCATCACAAGAAGCAAAAGCATGAGAGACAAGAGACACAGATTTTCCGGGGGGGAAACCCTAAGGTGAAAAACCCCACAACTTCCTCAGAGATAGAGAGAGCAATGGCTCAACCAAAGTACGACCAAAATACACAGAGATAGTCTCCTAGTAGAAGATGATCCTCCTCCTCACATGTGTGCCACTTTCTGAGTGGAGGAAGAATGAGTTTCTGAGTGATCCAAATAAAGATCTCCCAATCTCTATTTATACTTGATCTGTTTTCCCAGTGACCTTATGGGGCCGACTTGTCTAGCTAGGTACCTAAGCCATATATTACATAAATCAGTGCTGACCCCACACATGGTGGTCTAATAACCCATCGACAAGCTCACACACATGTGACACTTGTAAATACACATGAAGACACTTCCATATAGAGGAATGACACATATCTATAGGAGTACAATAATATATAAATGAAATACATGGATGAAATACATTCGAAGTTACATATACATCAACACTCCCTCTTAACTAGGAAGGTATTTCTCGACACATATCTGCTAGCACAAGTCTTCTTCTTTATATCATCATCATTGATGCATCGTCCTTGAATCATCATCATCTTCACTGTTGCTGCTATCTCAAACAATCTCTGTATGTACTCGTCATAGGAAGTTCTACAGAGCCAGTTCTTTTTCAGTGGATGTAGGCCCAAAACCTACAGGTCTTCATCATCACTTGCCATACTGTGGAATCCTCAAGACTTATTACGTGTGTCACAAAACCTTGAAAGAGCATCCCATGATGTTACGGGTACACAACTCCGACCTGTAGGATCTCCCAGGGCCATATTATATGTGACCTCACCACAAAACCTCGCAAGACCATCCCAGGATGTTACGAGGACATAAATCTACCTATAGGATTTTCCAGGGACATATTACATGTGGTCACCAAAAAACCTTGCAAGAGCATCCCAGGTTGTTGCGAGCACACAGCTCTACCTATAGGATTTCCTAGGGACATATTACATGTGTTCATGGAAAGACCTCGCAAGAGAATCCCAGGACTTATTACGGGCACACATCCCAACCTATCGGATCTCCCAGGGACATATTATATGCCATAGGACAAAACCTCGAAAGAGCATCTGTCGGATATCCCAAGGCCAGATTATATGCCATAGGAAAAATATTGGAAGACTATCTACACATCTTCCAGGGCCAAATTATATGTCCTCCAAGAGAGAAACCTTGAAAGAGCATTTGCCAGATATCCCAAGTCCAGATTACATGCCATAGGCAAAACCTCAAAAGACTATCTGTAAATCTCCCAGGGCCAAATTATATGCTCATCTGCACAACCTATTCCACAGCCATAAAGTATCAACCTGATACTCACCATACATCATCCTGATGTACACACGATCATCCTCATCATCATCACTGCAACATCCTGCTGCATGTCATATGGAGAAACATCCTGAAGCTTGTCATCCATGATCATCTTGATCATACAATGCATCTACGTGATGCATACCAAGTATCTACCTGATATATATCATCATACATGATCCACCTGATCATACAATGTATCCACCTAATACATACATAGATACATGATCCACACAATGTACCCACCTGATCTATATCAACATACATGATCTACCTAATCATACACAGTATCCACCTGATGCATACACATATACATGGTCCAAGAATCCAACATGATGCATATACAAATACATATAAATGATCCAACTGATCATATCCAGCATCCAACATGATGCGTACATACATATACATATAAATGATCCAACTAATCATATCCAGCATCCAACATGATGCGTACATATATATAAATGATCCAATTGATCATATCCAACATCCAAGATGATGCATACATACATATACATAGCAGTAACTGGAGCATCATCTTTATGCTCATCATCCAACGCTTACATCCATAGCCATGTGTAGGATCCTCCTTCCAACATGCTTGAAATGGATTCTGCAAATGTGTCCATCACTTCTTCCTCAAAGTGTCATCAATCTGAATAACACCAAGCCTCTCTCTGAAGTACTCAAACTTCACTCTGGCTAATGGTTTTGTCAGCACATCTGCAAACTGCTCATTCGTCGCAACATAGAGGAGCTTCACTGCTCCTCTCTGCACCATATCCATGATATAGTGATATTTGATCTCTATGTGTTTCGACCTTTCCTGAAACACTGGGTTCTCAGACAGCTTCACACAACTCTGGTTATCACAGAAGATACCAGTAGCATCCAACAGGAGATCAAATAACTCAGACAGTAGCTTTCGAATCCATATTGCCTCACAACTAGCCAAACAGGCTACAACATACTCTGCCTTGGCTGTACTCAGTGCTACGCAGGACTGCTTCCTACTAAACCAAGAGATCACACCTGATCCCATACTAAAGCAACACCCAGATGTTCTCTTCCTATCTGCAGCACTGCCTGCCCAATCTGAATCAACATTACCCTGCAGGTTAAACTTTTGATTTGCTTCATACTTGAGCCCATAATCAACTGTACCCTTCAGGTACCTCAGAATATGCTTTACAGCAACCAGGTGAACACTCCTCGGATCTGTCAGGAAGTAGCTCAATGTGTTCACCGCAAAGCAAATATCTGGTCTCATGTTCGTAAGGTACATCAAGGACTTAAACATCTGACGATACATAGAGACATCAACTAGCTCAGACGAAGCATCACATAGAAGATTTAGATTCGATGTCATAGGTGTGGCCATGGCCTTGCAATATAACATCCCAAACCTCTTCAGGATATCTACAGTATACTTCCCTTATCCAAGGAAGATCCCATCTATACTCTTCCACAACTCCATACCTAGAAAATATTGCATCATCCCCAAGTCCTTCATATTGAACTCGGCAACAAGCTTCCTCTTTCTATCGGCAATCAATCTGTCATCTCCTGTTACAAATAGGTCATCCACATAAAGGAGTAGAATCACAAGATTCCCTTCCTCAACTTTGTAGTAAAGGTTGGAATCCGCTTTACTCTTGGTAAAGCCCAAACTAGATAGGAAATTGTCCATCCTACCATACCAAGTTCTGGGAGCTTGCTTCAAGCCATACAAGGCTTTCCTCAATCTGCACACATATGACTCCCTGTCATGTGTTTCAAAACCGAGTGGCTACTCCACATACACTTCCTCTTCAACTACACCATTCAAGAAGGCAGTCTTGACATCCATCTGGTGTATCTTCCATTTCGTCATTGCAACCAAGGAAAGTATTGTTCTGATGGAAGTGTACCTGGCTACAGGAGCAAAATTTTCTTCATAGTCTATTCCCTCTTTCTGAGAGAAGCCACGAGCTACGAATCTTGAGTTCTATTTCTCTATGCTTCCATCTACAGGATGCTTGATCTTGTAGATCTATTTGGAAGTCACAATAGACTTCCCTTTAGGTCATGGGACAACATCCCAAACATCATCCTTCATTATTGATTGGTATTCTTTGATCATGGCATCCTTCCATTCTTTCTTTTCGGCTGCTTCTTCATAACTGGAAGGTTCTTTGTTCATGATGTCACAAAGTAAAGAAACATAGCTAGTATGTGATTTGGTTCTCTTCTTTGCTCTGTGTTCTTCTTCTGGAATGCCGAATCTTTCTGCATCTTGAATGAACTCTCTAGCCCATGCAGTGGATCTACAGGTTGTTGTGGACCTTCAATTTAACAATCAACATCTGGAATTGCTTCAGTCATGGTAGTGTCTTGAAATCTAGTTTCCTTGGGTTCTTCATAATCTTCAACAGGTGTCTTCCTTGATTTGATGAATGCTGATTTTTCATCAAATGTTACATCCCTGCTAACATCAATCTTCTTGAACCCTGGAAAGCATATTCTGCAAGCCTTCGAGCTTTCATTGTAACCCACAAAGATACCCTTCTTTCCTAAAAGATCTATATTGGTCCTCTTTTCCTTTGGGACATGAGTGTATACTGGAAAACCAAATATTCTGAGATGGATGACTTCAGGTTTCTTACCATAGAAGACCTCTTCTGGTGTCTTGTTGTCCAATATCTTGTGGGGTGTTCTGTTCTACACATATACAACTATTCTAGCTGCTTCTACCCATAGATGCATAAGTAGATCCTAGTCATGCAGCATTGCTCTTGCTGCTTCCATGATTGTTCTATTCATTCTTTTTGCAACTCCATTCTGTTGTGGATTGTAAGGAGCAATCAACTCCCTCTTAATCCCTGAATCACTGCATAGCTTCTTGAAGTCACAGGAGGTGAATTCTCCACCATTGTTGGATCTGAATGTTTTGATCTTCTTATTAGTTTGGTTCTCCATCAAGGTTATGAATTCCTTGAACTTATCAAATAATTCATCTTTATTCTTCAAGAAGTACACCCAAGTCTTCCTGGAGAAGTCATCAATTAAAGAGACATAGTAAACATACCTACTCATAGAATTGGATGACATCAGATTGCATACATCAGAGTGGATAATTTCCAAGATATCTTTTGCGTTGCTTTCATTGCTTGGGAAATCCTTCTTAATGTTCTTACCTTTTGCACATCCTTTGCAAACACCTTCATGCTTGGTCTTAATTTCAGGAAGACCTTCTACAGCCTTACTTGCAATTGGTAATGCTCTGTAGTGCATATGTGCAAGTCTTCTATTCCAAAGTTCACTTGGCTCCATGGAATCATGCAACATGGCATGTTCAGGTTGTCCCTTCAAATTATGCAATCCTCCCTCTTGCTCTCCAATCACCATTGCATCATCAATAGTTTTACCCTTTGGCCACATTAGAACTTGGCCATCTACAAATGCAACCCTCATGCCTTTTTCATCTAATGCAGAGATGGAGAGAAGATTCTTCTTGAGCCCAGGTACATAAAGAACTTCTTTCATCTTCAAAGACTTTCCATAATCTAGGTTGTAGGAGGCTTCACCACTTCCTTTGATGGGGTATTGATAATCGTCCCCAAGTTTCACTTTATGGGGTGATTCATGTTCAGATAGATTTAAAAAATATTCTTTAAACCCAGTCATGTGCTTGGAAGCCCCACTGTCAATTAACCAATCATTACAACCATGAGAGATAGTACCTGTGAGAGCAGATATTAGAACATACTCTTCTTCACTTGATGAGTCATCATCACTTTCTTCCCTAGCCTTCTTCTTTGGAGGTCAATCATCTTCGGCAGCATGAGCATGGAACTTTCTTTTGCTACCCTTCTTCTTCTTGCTGGAGTTGTTGTTATCCCTTTCTTTCTTGGGACATTCTGAAGTAAAGTGACCCTTCTCATTGCATGTGAAACATCTTAGATCCTTCTTATTCTCTTGTTGGTTGTGATAGGATCTCTTGTAGTGAGAGTGCTCCCTTTGGGCTTGCTTCTTTTGGTGTGAGCTGCGAGAGCTTGATATTCACCTCCCATCTTTTCTTCTCGAGATACAAGCCTAGCTTCTTCTTGAGAGAATTCCTCCCACAATTTATTGAATGCGATCAATTTATGTCTTGCATAGATTCCTTGAATAAAGGAGTCCCATTACCTAGGTAGGCCATTCAGAGTGGTCAAAACTACTTCACCATTGTCCACTACTTCATCCATAGCTTCAAGTTGTTCCTTGATCTAAGAGACTTTGGGGAAGTAAGATTGAATGGTCTCTCCATTCAACATCTTGACCCGTTTCAATTGATTCCATAGAGTCATCTTTCGATTGATGTTCTTCCCTTCAAATAACTTGGTCAGGGAGTCAAACATTTCTTTGGGTGTCTTCAGAGATGACACATGGGGGATGAGATGGTCCTTGATAGAATCAGCAATGATTCTCTTTTCCTTGACCAAGTTCTTCTTATGCAATATCTTAGCCTCTTCATCCTCTGGGATAGGGATGTCTTCTTTTACATATGAGTCGAACTCATTCTCTTCCAGGATTAACCCAATCCTATACTTCCAGGCTCAGAAGTTATCAGCCCCTTCAAGCTTATCCTCAAGCTTGGTGTGGTGAGACATCTTAAAGAGTACTTCAAATGGAAATAGAAAATATTTAGGTATTACCACTTGACTGGCTGAAAACTGGATCTGGTCCCGAATTAGGGTTTGTCAAAAAAACCCTAAAAATTCAAAATATGAATTTCAATTTTTTGAAAGGGTAGAAAGATGCATCTTGAAGTGCTAATCAACCTGGTGTATTCAAAATTTGAGATCTGCAAAGCTTCACCCTTTAGAAATGCCTTTTTGTCTTCCCGAGTTTGCCAAGGAGGACCCTGAATTAGGGTTTGAGTTTCCTGGAGATCTACCCAGCCAAAAATCTCGATCCAAAGCTCTAAACTTTGATTTTTGCAAGGAGCTTCCAGCTATGTTTTTATATTCTAGAAATTACTATTTTTGTGGAAACCCTAATTTTTAGGGCCAAATCTGAAAATGCTCAGAATTGAATTCTCATTGGACATATAAGTTCTCCTTTACGAGTAGAGTCAATCTACTATACTTCTTTTCCAAAATCTGTGGAGAGACACCCAATAAACAAGAAACCCTTGGTTTCCGTCACTGCACAATGTCTTCTTCTCAGGTTAGCTCTAATACCATGTTAAATTTTGAGCATTAATTCACAAAACTCTAGGATCTTTACTGAGAGAATAACATGTATATTATAACAATGCATATCAATCATAACAAGCATGTCAATCATCACAAGAAGCAAAAGCATGAGAGACAAGAGATGTAGAGTTTCCATGGGGAAAACCCTAAGGTGAAAAACCCCACAACTTCCTCAGAGATAGAAAGAGCAATGGCTCAACCAAAGTACAACCAAAATACACATAGATAGTCTCCTAGTAGCAGATGATCCTCCTCTTCATATGTGTGCCACTTTCCGAGTGAAGGAAGAATGAGTTTCTGAATGATCGAAATAGAGATCTCCCGATCTCTATTTATACTTGATATGTTTTCCTAGTGATTTTATGGGGCTGACTTGTCTAGCTAGGTACATCAACCATATATTACATAAATCAGGGCTGAACCCACACATGGTGGTCTAATAACCCATTGGCAAGTTCACACACTTCCGACACTTGTCAATACACATGATGACACTTCCGTATAGAGGAATGACACATCTCTATAGGAGTACAATAATATATAAATGAAATACATGGATGAAATACATTCTGAAGTTACATATACATCAACACATAAGTGATGACATGTATCATGACTTGGATTTTGTAAAACACAACCTTCAAATGTCCTACAATCACTTGAAGGATAACAGTATACAGATGGAACAACATTGGATTTGGTCCGATGGTTGTGTAGGGAAATTCAAAAATGCCCATGTCTTCCAATGGTTGTGTATGCTCCACAAAAGGCACAAGGTGCCACATATTTGGAACTATTTTGAGACTGGACACAAGCAAGGTGAACATGATGGAGCAGGTGCGTGCATCAAGACTGCATTACATAGGGAAGAAATGAATTTCACAAGCGTTTCACGCATCCGAGATGCAAAGACCATCGTTGAATGGTGTGCTTCAATCATGGGGGAGGGAGAAAGAAGTGCAAGTCCATCCAAGGAGCTCATGCATTTCATTCAGTTAGAATATCGGACAATGCTATACTTGAAATGTGGACAAGTAAATTCTCATGTTTTTGTTCTCCATGCAGTAGTGGTGAATGGGACGAATGTAAATCCATAGATTCAGTTGATAGATGGGACTGTGTATCACTCCCGATTGGTCGACGAATAGCTACAAAATTATCCCAGTTGGAGGAGGGCCAAGCAAGTATTTCACCAAACTATAACCACATATCAGATCTTGTACAACCAGGTTCAATTACTATTTTTATATTTTTGATATTTTTGACAACTAGTTGTGTCTAATTAGTTGACTGAAACGTTGGCACTATATTTTCTCCAGGGCACATATATGCAGTGGTTTCCCCAAGACGTAATGCATGGCACACTGAGTATGGGATGGCATGTTTCTTAGAGGGGAAGCAAACCCTAAATGTCCCATTACGGGACTCTGAGGCCAATGATTTTCTGATTGGGTCAATGGTTATCAAAAGGAGAATATTTGAACGAGGTTTCCCACTCAGCAAATAGAAAAGGGTTGATCCGAGTGGTGTCCAGGAAGCATGAGGGGGACAATAGTTCAACTAAATGAGTCATATCTGTTATGGTGAAAGCTTAATAAAAAGAATGAGCAAAAGTAGGATTATGCAATATAGATAACACAAATATGTATAGAAAATATGCAAGAATGCGAACTGTTCTTCTATTACTTGAAAACATATAAAAAATAATATATGTTACAATGTTATATATGCTTATATTGAATTCTAAGATGCTTGGGAGCCTGCCTGTTATGTTCAGTTACAAAGAAGAAGAAGTTAGAACGGTTCCAATAGTTCAACCATTACAGTCGACTGGAAGACAGAGAAATGGTCTGTCGAAGCTCGACAGTCGCTGGTTGCATGTCAATGTTGCATGTCGATGTCGCGACCTGTGAGGTTGTTGAACATGTCGAAGGTGCGGGACGTGTCGCATTATGTTGAAGTCGAGACTCATCTGGGTTGTGTCAAAATCGAACCTGTCAAAGTTGTTGAATTCATGTCGAGTCAAAACTTGTCGAAGTTGTATTGACATCGATGACTTGACAACTATGATGTGGATCATACCTCCTTCCTTATGAAACAATGGACCCTGTTGTTTTCTCGTGAAGGTGACGAAACTTATTGGTCACTTCAGTAGTAGAGTACCACTTTCCTTAAGATGGGATTTGGCCTGCCTTGACAACCTGAAATAAGGGAATTGTGTTTGTCCTTATATGGTGTACTCGTCATCCCACAATAGCGTCACAAGGAAGAGGCTCCTTAACATTTGGATGGATGTATTCGGGTTCTTTTATTGATAAGTCGTTATGTTCCAACAAAGGTGCATGGTATGGTCGAAGTAGATCCACATTGAATACTGGATGTAGACCTAGGTATGTAGGAATGTCGAGCTGGAAAGCGTTTTCGCCAATCTGTGGAAGAATACTGTACAGACCATATCGCAAAGGCTTGAGCTTCTTGAAAGGACCAGTGAAGCGCTCCTTCTTAATATGTAACCAGACCTTATCCCCAATTTGGAATGTATGAGGAATACGATGCTTTTCGTGTCGAGCCTTAGCTTTCTCGTTTTCCTTGTGCAACATATCCTGTGCTTGCTTCTAGATGTCGTAAATATATTCTCAAAAATTGACTGCTTTATCAACTTCTCGCTGGCTCCAATCTATGTCGGAGTTTGGCTATGTTGAGGAGCTGATCAATTCGATAGGCACTGAGGGTTGAAATAAGTAATAGACTTGAAATGGAATCTTTCCTATAGAGCTGTGTTGAGCATGATTGTAGCTATCTTGGATGTATGGAAGACTTTCATCCCATGCTCGTCGATGCTGGTGATTGTACATGCGAAGCAGTAGTACTACCAAGCAATTCAAAACTTTCGTACGTCCGTTAGTTTGAGGATGGAAAGATATCGACAAAGAGAGTCGTTTGTCCAGCTGTTCCCAGAGGGTCTTCCAAAAGATGCTGATGAATATGGCATCTCATTTCGAAATGATGGTTGTGTGTAAACCAAAGTGTTTCCAAACATGTGTAAAGAAGAGCTGAGCGGTCTGCTGCACTGTCATGGTCTTCTTTCATGGTATGAGAATGGCCATCTCAAAAAAATGTTCGACTACTACTAAGATCACTTCGTGCTCATGTCTAGTAGTAGGATAACCCATCAAGTAGTCCATAGAAATAGATTCCCATGGTCGACTAGTAACTAGAAGAGGTGTGTACAATCCCTGTCGTCAATTAGGTGGCTTAGCAATGGCGCAAACCACACATGATTGAATGTACTTTTTGATGTCGGATTTAAGTGTAAGCCAAAAGAAATACTTTTGCAGAGTAGCAAGTGTCTTTGCTACTCCAAAGTGTCCTGTAGTCTTGATGTAGTGCGCGTCCGAAATGAGCTGTTGTCGTTGCTCACCGGTCAGTACACAAAGCTGTCCAAGCTTGTATAGCAAGGTGTCTTTCATAAAATAGTCAGAGGTTGAGGTCGATGACTTGTTAGTTTGGAACTGTCAGTAGGCTATCGAGAAGTCATTTTCATCCTCGTACAACTATTTCCAAGTGGTCATATCGTATCCCTACATACTCATCACTGTCAAAAAGACAGTAATGGGTGGTCGACTGAGGCAATTGGCGGCGGTGTTAGCTTTACCTTTTCGATACTTAATCACCAACTGGAATTGCTGTAGGTAATTAATCTGCTTGAGTTGTCAGTTTGTCTGCAAATCTGATTGCATCATAGTGAACTATAGAGGCTTATGATCAGTGAGGATGACTGTTTCCTTGCCAAGGATGTAATTCCTCCATTACTTGAGAGCTTGCACAATGGCATACAGTTCTTTTTCATACGTCGAGTATCATCTAACTGTGTCTTGAAAAGTCTTGGAATGGATAGAAACTGGGTGACTAGACTGAGTGATCACTACGCCCAAGACATAGTCCGATGCGTCCGTCTCAATATCAAAGGGCTGATGTAAATCGGGTAACACAAGTACTAGTGCAGTGTAGAGCCTGTGTTTGAGTTGTTCAAAAGCTGCTTGTTGTGTTTCTGTCCACTGGAAGACAATTTTCCTATTTCCATTCATCAACTAATTCAAGGAAGAGGCTATATGACTAAAGCCGAGTATGAACCGTTGATAGAAATTTGCTAAACCAATAAAACTTCTTAGTTCTTAAATGCTTCTAGGAATGGGCCAATATTTGAGGATCAGTACTTTTTTTGGGTCAACGTGAATGCCTACAGAGTTAATTACATACCCCAAATATTTGATGCTAGTCATCGCAAAAGAGCACTTGTCCATGTTCAGATAGAGCTAATGTTGCTGGAGAGTGTCGAGGACTTGTTGAAGATGTCCAACATGTTCTTCCCATGATCGACTGAAAATTAGTATATCATCGAGATACACAATAACCAATTTTCCACTGAAAGGTCAAAGAATGTTATCCATGTTAGGATATTCCTATACTCCATCCTAGTCCTACCAGCATTTTCATCCTTTGCATTTTCCATCTTGCATGCATTCCTGCATGCAACAACCATTCTACATGCATCCGCATGCTTCCCAGTCATCAGGTTGACACCTCCAGCACCTAGTCCCTAGTCTTCTAGCACTTGGGAGCTTATTTCCAATCAGATTGAGCCCTCCTAGCCAGTGATGTGCCCACATCTCACCATCCACTTGACAAAGGTGCCCTTCTTCACCTACCAGTCCAATTATCTTCAGTTAACTGAGTTCTCTCCTTGATTTTAGGCTTGACTCACTCTTAACTGACCTTACCACTCTGACGGACCTCCAGTATGACTAGACTGGTCATTCTGAATTCAGTTAGCTCCTCATGCACCCTCCACTAATCCTCCTTCATTCAGTTAGTTCCAATTACAATCAGTTACACCTACCACACTCAGCTAGACTCAATTTGACTGATGGTTGATAGTTACTTGAGCATTGATGACTCCACTGATGATGAGATAGACTTCTAGTTGTGCTCTGATGACACTCCAGTGATCTTTTCATCACTCCATGAAGGCTAATTCGAATTTCCACCTTGGCATTAGAATCCTCATGCATTGTACTACTTATTTGTCCATCTTGTGATTAATTAATTAGTGTGTGTGTGAAGTATTTTTTCTTCTATTCGAGTTCTACAGTATTATTATTCTGTTGCTCATCTTACTACATTGACCACTCTTAATCTTATTCCTAAATTATTTCTTGTGAGGTATACATCAACTCTTAGATCTGCTGTGACAATTTTCACAATCCATATGTCGCATGAAGTTTGCAGGTGCGTTGGTTAAGCCGAAAGGCATGACTAACCATTTAAACAATCCTTCCTTGGTTTTGAAAGTAGTTTTCCACACATTTGAGGGTTCGATTGGAATTTGATGGTATCCCAATTTGAGGTCGAACTTAGTAAAGAATTTAGAACCTTTCAGACAGTCGATGACCTCGTCTATCCATGACAGAGGGTACCAATTCTTCACCGATATTTTGTTAAGAGCTCTGTAGTCAATGCACATGCGCCAAGTTCCATCTTCCTTCGGAACCAAGACGAATAGACTTACACAAGGAGAGGAGCTGGGTCCGATATGACCTCTGTCTATGAATTCTTGGATTGTTCTATGAATCTGTTCATTTTCGAGAATGTATCTTCTGTAAATAGATGCATTAGGAAAAGAAGAACCAGGAATAAGTTCAATGGAGTGTTTTACCCGACAATATTGAGGTACTCCGTCCGGAGCTTGAAATAGATTCTAGTACTCATCAAGAATATGATTGACTTGTTACTTCTATCGAGAGCTGCATTGGTCGGTTAATCGACTCATTGCTGCAGTCTTCTTAGAATGTTGCGGCTTGATCATGATTAATGCGAACTTATGAGCATGATTGATGAGCTTCTTTGTCTGTTTGGTAGATATCAATGCAACCGCCGGTGTAAGTTGACGCTCTGGTATGTTGGACCATCAATTTTGGAGTGTGGCAATCACCTTCTTAGGCCGTGACTGATAACTTCCATGTCTATAACAGAGGTAAGGTTTCCCAAATAGGGCGTCGGCTATGGAGAGTGGTGCCAGGTCACAGAGTACTTCATCTTCAAAGGTTTTATGAAGTATGCGAGTTTGCATTGTTGAGTGATCCAAAGTTCTCGGCCATCCTTCATGCAACCGATGTTGTAAGGCTGAGGATGCAGAGTGGTAACAAGACCTAGTTTCTTCACAAGTTCTTCAGAAACGAAGTTTTTATGGCTCCTGTTGTCCACAATCATATGTAATGGGTTGCTTTGGACCCATATCTGTGTATGGAAGAGGCATTCTCCTTCCTCGTCATCGACGATAGTCGAGGCTACTAGAGTGGTAAAGGTAAAAAGGGTAGTTGCGTCTGAATTTGATTCTTCCACCATCTTGTCAAACGCGTCGAAGGTTGACACTTTTGTCAAAAATGTCTTCCGTGTTAAATTTTCAGAATTTACTTCAATATGATCTAGGATCTTAATTAAGAGAACAACATGTACAACAAATCTACAGCATATTAATCATGGACACAATAATGCAAGCACACAAGAGACACAGAGTTTACATGGGGAAAACCATAAAGGTGAGAAACCCCAATAACTTCCTCAGAGATAGATAGAGCAATGGTACAACCAGAATACAAGAGATAGTCTTCACCTAGTAGCAGAGCCTCCTCCTCCACAAGTGTGCCACTCTCCACAGAGTGAGTGAGAGAATAGAATGTGTAAAATGAGAGAGACACGCTCTCTATTTATACACTAACTTGACTTGACCTTTACTCAACTAGTTCGGCCTCAACTTAACCACTTAACATAATGCTAACTGGGCCGACCCCCACTAGGGTGGTCTAATATCCCTTTGACCCACATGGCCGACCCCCAATAGGGTGGTCTAATAACCCATCAAGTATAAGTTACGACACTTACAATATAAATGACGACACTTCCGTAGAGAGGAATAATAACATCTCTATAGGAATACAACCACTTCCGTATACAGGAATAATAACATCTCTATAGGAATACAATATACATATATGTGAAATACATTCCGAAGTTACATATACATCAACACTCCCTCTTAACTAGGAAGGTATTTCTCGACACAGGTCTTCTAGCACAAGTCATCTTCTCTGGATCATCGTCACTGGATAATCATCATCGAGTCATCATCATCGTCACTGCTGCTGCTATCTCAATCAATCTTTGAATCTACTCGTCCTAGGAATTTCTACAGAGCTAGTCCTTTTTCATACTGGATGTAGGCCCACCACCTGTAGGTCTTCATCATCTGTGTGAACGGTCTGATAGAGGTGGCCTCTCAGGACAAATTTTATGTGCGGATGCAATACCGGAAACAGTATCCCAGGAACATTTATGTGCCTAAGCACGACCGGAAAGATCTCCCAAGACTGATTACATGCATCTCCTCCACAATACCTTTAAAGAGCATCCCAGGAACATTTATGTGTTGCATCACAATCGACAAGATCTCTAAAGAGCATCCCAGGACTTATTACGAGCACGCAACTCAACCTCTCGGATCTCCAGGACTGATTACATGTGTATAGACAAAACCTTTAAATAACATCCCAGGAACATTTATGTGTCGCAGCACGACCGACAAGATCTCTAAAGAGCATCCCAGGACTAATTACGAGCACACAGCTCAACCTCTCGGATCTCCAGGACTAATTACATGTCTCCGTAGTAATACCTCATCCCAGGACTGATTACGAGCACACAGCTCAACCTATCGGATATCTGAGGACTGATTACATACTACATAGCAATACTAGAAAGAGTATCCCAGGAACATTTATGTGCTGCAGCACGACCGACAAGATCTCCCAGGACTGATTACATGCTATTTTCACAACCTGCCACATATCATCTCTGACCTCCAAGTATCAACCTGATACTCATGATCCAACGGATCATCATCAGACAAAGCATCATCCTGATGCTCATGATCACACTGATCATCATCACTGTACCATCCTGATACATATCATCTGGAGCAACATCCTGAAGCTCATCATCATGATCATCCTGATCATACAATGCATCCACCTGATGCATACCAAGTATCTACCTGATACATATCATCATACATGATCCACCTGATCATATAGTGTATCCACCTGATACAAATACAAAGACATGATTCACCTGATCATACCTGATACATATCAAGATACATGATCTACCTGATCATACAATGTATCCACCTGATACATATACAGATACATGGTCCAAGCATCCAACATGATGCATATACAAAATACATACAAATGATCCAATTGATCATATCCAACATCAAACATGATGCGTATATATACATATACATATAAATGATCTAACTGATCATATCTAGCATCCAACATGATGCGTACATATACATATAGAGCAGTAACTGGAGCATCGTCCTGATGCTCATCATCCATGATACTCCTGATCATCATAGCATCATCTTCTTCAGATCATCTCATCGTCCACGAAGCACAGTCCAGATGCACATCATCCAGTACTTACACCACCGACATGGGAGAACACATCTACCACCATTCGGGGAAGGCTCCAGCCCTTACTTTTTCACCATGGGAGAACACATCTACCACCATGTGAGAATGGCTCCAGCCCTTACATCTACACCATGGGAGAACACATCTACCACCATGTGAGAATGGCTCAGCAATTACATCACAACCACGGGAGAACACATCAACCATGTCAGAAAAGATCATGTGCATCTGCATCTTCCGAACTCATCGATTCCCTTTGGAATGAACCTCGATCTGAAGTGCACCAAGCCTATCTTTGAAGTACTCAAACTGCACTCTGTCCAACGGCTTGGTCAATACATCTGCAACCTGCTCATCCATCGCAACATACTCTTCTTTGGCTATACTCAGTACTACGCAGGACTGCTTCCTGCTAAACCAAGAGATCACACCTGATCCCATATCGAGGCAACACCCATAAGTGCTCTTCCTATCTGCAGCATTGCCTGCCCAATCTGACTCAACATAACCCTGTAGGTTAAACTTTTGATTCGCATCATACCTGATCCCATAATCAACCGTACCCTTCAGGTACCTTAGAATATGCTTTACAACAACCAAGTGAACATCTCTCGGATTCGTCAGGAACTGGCTCAATGTGTTCACCGCAAAGAAAATATCTGGTCTCGTGTTCGTTGGGTACATAGAGGACCCAATCATCTGACGATACATCGTGACATCAACCGGATCAGATGAAGCATCACACAGAAGCTTCAGGTTCGATGCCATACCCTCGTAGTCCATCATCCCGAACCTCTTCAGGATCTCTACTGCATACTTCCCTTGTCCAAGGAAGGTTCCATCTACACTCTACCACACCTCCATACCAAGAAAGTAGTGCATCATACCCAATTTCTTCATCTCTAACTCGGCAGCAAGCTTCCGCTGCGTGTCGGCAGTCAATCTATCCTCACCTGTAACAAACAGGTCATCCACATACAAAAATAGTATCACTAAATTGCCTTCCTCAACCTTGTGGTAAAGGTTGGAATCCACTTTACTCTTAGTAAAGCCCAAACTGGATGGAAAGATGTTTATCCTACCATACCAAGTTCTGCACATATATGACTCCCTGTCATGTGTCTCAGAACGAAGTGGCTTATCCACATACACTTCTTCTTCAACTACACCATTCAAGAAGGATGTCTTGAAATCCATCTGGTGTATCTTCCACTTCATCACGGCAGCCAAAGCAAGTACTGATCTAATGGAAGTGTATCTGGCTACAAGATCAAAAGTCTCTATGCTACCACCTATAGCATGCTTTGATCTTGTAGATTCTCTTGGAAGTCACTACAGACTACCCTTTTTGGGACTGCATCCCAAACATCTTCATGATCGACTGATACTCCTCGATCATGGCATTCTTCCCAGATCCTGGGAACTTCAATATCTTCAATAGATAATTTTGTTGCTGAACAAATGTTGTAGTTCTTCTTTTGTAGGTGATGGTATACGATCTTTCCTACACAACAAGTTAAATTGCATGATTAGAAAACATCTCATAGTTTTCAGAACAAATTCTTACACATAAAGAAATATGTCATACAGTCATGCAATTATCTTAGCCAATACAACATTTATCCATATTCCATAACTTTCTAGATGCCTTCCAATCTCTACCAGAACATTGTTAAGAGTGTGCACAACTCCTAACATGTCAGCAAAGAGGTTTCATTCTAGATAAGTAGCAATGGAATGTTGTACAGTGCCATAGGCCACTTACCCATGTATATTAGTAGTATATTGTTCATCAATGCAACTATTCTAATATGCATAATACACAACCTAATTCTTAGGAACATAAGCATATACATCATTGAATAACATTATGTAAGAAATGACAATTCAAATACTTATCTTTGTTTGGTTGCTGGGTGGACTCCCTCTGAATCTTTGCAACTCCATTCTGATGTGGATTGTGAGAAGTGGTCAACTCCCTCTGAATATCTGCATCCTTGCAGAAACTACTGAAGTGTGCTCCTTTGCTTTCTTGCAGGAACAACTAGAGTGTGCTCCCTCTTGAACTTTGCTTCCTGGATTACCTGTCCTTGAACTTACATCCATCCTTAATCACTATGCATGCTTATTAGTATCTTCATTGTGTTATCCTTGAGGTCTCATACATAACCACACATTTATTAGTATAATCTTAATACTATCAAAACACAATAATCTCAAGCATGTATAGTCAGGATCATTTCAAACACAGATAATAAACATTAGTATTCAAGGTTTCAGGGAATTCTTCTTTTACTCATACATATTCTTATTTGATCATAGGACTCTTCTAGTTAGTTGAATCATCAATCAAGATAAGAGATACAATATGCATAAAACCCATGATTATTCAAACCTATACCTTCATGATTCTTCTGGTTAGTCATATCATCAATTATGGTAAGAAACATAATATGCATGCAACCATGATTATTCAAACCTATGACTTCATGAATAATCATTATCAACAACACAAAAGTATAAGATCCTAACACACGGTAGGATTCTAGCTTGATATAGTAAAAACATACCTGGATTAGCATGCTAGCTAGTTATGTCTAACATACCCGCATAATTTCTTCCGGTTCTCTTCAAGGACGTGTGCTAGTAACCTGCATGTCTCATAGGTTAACCATTGTAGGACCAAGTTATACATACATCAAAAGTAGATCTTCTATGTGATCCATGACAATGGATGAATCTTTGTCTTCATGTCACCATGATCATATGTTCTTGAACTAGAACATGATTTGTCTTTCTTGGTGTACCTTTTATGTTAGCGAACAACATAAACCTTATACAACATCACAATACATTAGTACATTCATAAGTGTCAAAACCTTAATCAATGAATATCTTCTATTAAGGTGATATGACAAGCCTAGTAATTAATCAAGATTGTACTGTAATGATATGAAGACAAACATATGATAAACTTAACCATGAAACATACCTCTAAGCCATACCTGTCAAGATTGCTTGTAATGTTCTTATGGAAGGCCTTAGCCTCATCTCCCTCTGAAACAGGAACTTCTTCACTTATGCAGGTGACCAATCCATCCTCTTTTAGGATTAACCCAATCCACTTGATTTGCAGGAACTAGATCTAGAGCTGTAATAGGGTTTGTCAGAGAAACCCCCAAAATTCAAACTTTGAATTTCAAACTTTCGAAAGGATAGAAATATGCGCCTTGATGAGCTGATCAAGCTAGTATATTCATAATTTGAAAACTGCAAAGTTTCACTTTTCAATTTTGCCTTTGAAACTTTCGGATTCACTACACGTGAACCCAAACTAGGGTTTCATGAAGCGCACTCTTCTGCCCAATCAAAAGATTTGATCCAAAGCTCAAAGCTTATATTTTTATGAGGAGCTTCCAGCCGTGGTCATAGATTTCAAAAATTCTCATTTTTGCAGAAGCCCTAATTTTCCACTTTTCTGATCAAAGTCCCGAACTAGGGTTTGATCAAGCCCGGCCTTCTGCCCAACCAAAAAGTCTGATATTGGTCTCTAAATTTCAATTTTGATGAGTATCAGTCAGCCGTTGTCTCCGATTACAAAAATTACAACTTTCTCCGAAGCCCTAAATTTCGGAAGCCATGAATGAAGCTGCTCAAAAATAATTATGTTTTGACAGAAATATGTACCTGATTGTTTCTGGTGTAACTCTAAAAGTTTCGATCCACAGGGTCTGAAACTTTTCCTAAGATAGCCCGACTTGTTGTCTTTCCATCCCAACAGGTCTGACCTCAATTGGATTCTGTGAGAGATAATTATGCCAAGTGTCGCAACCTGACCTGTTTATGGGATAATACAGGAGAGTGAACTTGTACGGCATGACACATGTCCCTGGTTCAACTTCGGCCTCTAAAAATGTTTCTTAAGATAGCTCGACCTATTATCTTTCCATCCCGATAGGTCTGACCTCAATTGGATTATCTAAGAGAGAGTTATGCCAAGTGTCGTCGTGTGACCTGTTTATGGGATAATACAGGAGAGCGAACTTGTACGACGTGCCACATCTCACTGGTTCAACGTCGGCCTCTGAACACTTTTCCTAAGATAGTGCAGTCTGTGTAATACCTGTCACTTTTTACAAAATTTCATTTGGAGCTTCCTAGCCCAAGTTATGACCTTTTTCCCAAGGTCACCTGATTCTGACTCAGATCTGGAAGAGGTCGAAACCCTATATTGTACAGATCATAAATCACAAAGTACAACGAATTATAGGCTTTCCTTTGGACAAAAGGTACATGGGGATCTTATCTTCGAACGGTAAAAGTGTTAGATCCGAAAACTTCTCCAAATGGGATTTATACCGAAAGTGCTACGATGATTGTTTTTGCTATATCAATCCCTAGCATCGTAAGTGCAACAAGTGTCATACATGCTATATCATGCCTTCTTTCAGGCTAGCTCTGATACCATGTTAAATTTTCAGAATTTACTTCAATATGATCTAGGATCTTAACTGAGAGAACAACATGTATAGCAAATCTACAGCATATCAATCATGGACACAATAATGCAAGCACACAAGAGACACAGAGTTTACATGGGGAAAGCCATAAAGGTGAAAAACCACAATAACTTCCTCAGAGATAGATAGAGCAATGATACAACCAGAATACAAGAGATAGTCTTCTCCTATCAGCAGAGCCTCCTCCTCCACAAGTGCGCCACTCTCCATAGAGTGAGTGAGAGAATAGAATGTGTAAAATGAGAGAGACACACTCTCTATTTATACACTAACTTGACTTGACCTTTACTCAACTAGGTCAACCTCAACTTAACCACCTAACTTAATGATGACTGGGCTGACCCCCACTAGGGTGGTCTAATAACCTTTTTACCCACATGGCCGACCTCCAATACGGTGGTCTAATAACCCATCAAGTATAAGTTATGACACTTACAATATAAATGACGACACTTTCGTATAGAGGAATAATAACATCTCTATAGGAATACAATATACATATATGTGAAATAAATTCTGAAGTTACATATACATCAACATTCCGAGCTTTGCATTCAGATGTATCATGTCAATATGAGTGGTGGTAATCACACCATTTTCCGGTCGATGGTTGTTTGCTACATTCCCTCTTGTGAAAAGGATTCTTTCTATGGTCTCAATTTGGCGGTGTCAGCTAAGAATATTTCAACTTGTCGAAGTCGGCTGGTGCCTTCTTGTCAGGTGGTCATCTTGATGTCAGCTTTGTCATGAAACATGTTTCTCCTTTCTTCTTGGTTTCTAGTTTACTGGCATAGTGGAAAGCATTTGCAAGCTTATTGATGGTCAGAAATTACATCTCTTACTAGATGTACTAGGACAATCCGCTAACGTACTTCAGAACAAGCAATTTCTCTTCTTCTTGGACTCCAAGTCTTTGCATGAGTCATTAGAACTTGTCGGTGTAACTCTATATTAATTGGTCTTTCCATTGCCTTAGTTGTTGCCACTTCTTATACTGTTGCTTGAGGTATTTAGGCGGGTAAAATTCGTTTCGGATGTGTTGGACGAATTTATCCCATGTGTCGATGGGTTCTCCGGTTTTCTCCATCTTTGTCGAGAGGTTCTCCCACCAGTAGTGCACGTAGGTTGACATCTTTAAGGATGTAATGGTGATCTTTTCAGCTTCAGAGAGTTCATTTACAGTGTAATAGGATTCCAATTGTTGCACCCAATTGTCGACGGATTTTGCGTCAATCATTCCTTCAAGATTCAGTATGTTCATATTAATTTGCACTTTCAAGGGGATGATTTTATCGGAGTGAGTTCTCGTCGAGGATCATCTGGATGTCGAAGCAAATCGCAAGAGAATCTCATTAAACTAGGTGAACATTTCAGTCCATTGTCGAGCCACAGCTTGCTCAATAAGCTATGTTGTCTCATCGGTTGCATGTCCATCATCTATTTATTCGGTCATAGCTGGAGTTAGCATCTGCTTGGATTGCTGAGATTGCGAGTGAGTTTGAACCGGCATAAGTCAGGTAACTTCGAGAGAAGTGTATACACAAAACTTAAGCATGAATGAAGCTGAGTGCTCTAATACCAATGATCCGAGCCGTGTCCAGGAAGCATGAGGGGGAAAATAGTTTGACTGAATGAGTCGGCTCTGTAATGGAAGAAGCTTAATAAACATAATAAGGAAAAGCAGGATTACGCAGTACAGATAACACAAATACACACAGACAATATGCAGGAATGCGAACTGTTTTTCTATTACTTGCAAACATATCAAAACTGATATATGTTACAGTGTTACACATGCTTATATAAAATTCTGAGACACTTGGGTGCCTTCTTGTTACGTTCAGTTACAAAGAAGAAGAAGTTAGATGATTCCAATAGTTCAACTGTTATACTCGACTGGAAGATAGGGAGACAATCTGTCGAAGTTCGACAGTCGTTGGTCGCATGTCGATGCTGCATGTTGATGTTGTGAGCTGTGAGGTTGTTGAACATGTCAAAGGTGGGGAACGTGTCACAGTATGTGAAAGTCGAGACTCATTGGAGTTGTGTTGAAATCGAACCTATCAAAGTTGTCGAAGTCATATCGAGTCAAAACGTGTTGAAGTTTTATCGACATCGATGACTTTCCAACTATGATGTGGATCAAGGGTATACATATGAATATTATAGACTAGGTGAGATTGTATACCATTATAAAAACTTATTTATTGGCACAAACCTCCAGCTGCTAACAATGCCAAGGAAGAACTTATCAAAGTTACGATACTTCTTTCCTTACTCCGAACATGAGAGATTAAAGGAAACCCTTGGAATTCAAGGTGATCTTGATGGTCTAGTCGAATGGCCATAGGTAGGTAATCTAGTATGTGGTTTTCATGTTTTATTGTGTACTATGTTATAGGTTTGTGGTGTACATGTATGCTATGATTTTGTTTTGTGGTCTCATTGAGTATTGACATTAATATTTTGGCTATTGTAGCTAGACATTGATATCTTGATAGATTAATAAATTGCATCGACTTGGTACAACTTGATAAATTGCGCAAGTTTCATCATGGATTTGTTTTCTTTGTTTTTTTCTCCCATCTAAGTAAACCATAATATCTGCATCCTCATGCCCATTTTAATCCTCACTGTCACCATCACCATCTCCATGCTCATTATCATTATCCCCATGGTCATTGTCACCATCACCATGCCACCATGAAAATCACCACCATGCTCTTCCTACCCATGTTGTCACCATCACCATACCCTTTTTCACCATAAGATTCGCATCCATCATCCACACAAATATAATCGTTAGATACCTAATTTAAAAACCTAGAAACCCAAACCACAGACATAGAAACCTAATCTAGCCTTAGTCATAATCCTAATATATATGCATGCCAAAAACACAATAGCAACCCCATCCTAATAGATTCATGCCAAAAAAAATTCATATATTCATGTGCATCGCCTTGTATCTAAATCATTGTTCTACAAATATGCAGAAGAGTCCAAGAAACCATAATTTGTATTCTAAACCCCTTAATGCATCTTTAACAAATATTGTATTGATTCTAGGTGCGTTTCATGGATATTGAATTTGAGGAGTAGCATTTAGGAAACAAAAACCTTGTTGTCCTCTCTTAACCTTGGTAGACCTAGAGACCCATTCTTGGTTCAAAAGTAATGTAGTCATGGTACCCATATCACCGTTGCAAGTGATAATTAACATACACATGTGGTTCAAGGGCTCGTACATGGTGCTGATCCTAAGAAGAAAGGTTTAGCATAAGAGGCTATTGTTTCCATCTCAACTATTGTAAAGGGCTCAAAACCCATCCATGCTACTGAAGACCTAATACCCATTAAAGAATCCCCAAGAATGAGAATGTTTTCTGGATTCTAGATATTTTTCATGGGGATTGAGCCTAATAAGTGTCACTTAGGGAATGTGCCCCTTTTTTCCCTTACTTACACTTGGTACACGTTGAGACCCATTCTTGGTTCACAAATAACCTAGTCATGGTGCCATAAAAATCCTTGGAGGTGATTATTAACCTATATAGGTTTAATATGGTGCTTTGTAGACTCATAAATGGTTCTTTCAATTGAGAATGAAGGTTTAATACTTGATGCTCTTGTTTCCCTCCCCCAAGTGGAGTTAAGGACTCGAGGCTTATCTAAGATTCCCAAGACTTGATCATGGTGTCCATATTCAACTTGAATTCCAATTACTCCTTGGAGAGGGATTCTTTCATGGTGTTTGAGCTAACAAATGTTAAGTTTGGAATTAAATCCATTGTCCCCCCAACCATGTTTATTCCTCAACACTTATTTATAGTGCACAAAACATACTAATGGCACTTATATCCCAGTTAGATGTAAAATACCCCCTACAAAGATCTCATTTTCTAGTTAAAGGAATTTGTCAATGCCCTTAAGCTTTAGAAAATTTAATATGATCATAAATCACTTGTTTCAACACTTGATGATGGCTAAGGCCCCACTGCATTCATTGTCATATGTGGAGGTCCAATGATACATTCATGAAGGTTGAGCCTAAGAAGTACCAAATGATCATGGCCAATGCATGAGTACCCATATGTGCCGTAAAAAACATCTTATTGGAACCCGTATCCAACTAGGGTTTTTCTCATTAAGACGCAAAGTATATTTTGCATTAAAAGGTCGAATTCATAAAAAGTTTGCATGAGAGTTTATGGACAATGCGCTCATGTTGGTCTCTCCCAAACACACTTTCCAAAAATTACAACATTCAATTTTGTTTCATGGTTTGGTTATTATGCCCAAGGATGAATTTTCCATCTCTTCTTGAGACACTTTACCTAAATGCAATTGGAGGCATGAAACGAAAATTGTGCATTGAAAGGACATGTCACTAGTTGCAATACATCTAATTTAGTAGGGCCATCCTCCCCATTCACTGATAGAGTTTGAACACATTTTCTCTAGATTTTAAACAAGCCTAGAAATCATAGCCAGACTTTGATAGCTTGATAGATTGATAAATTGCACAGACTTGGTACAAATTGATAAATTGCACAAGTTTCGTCATGGATTTGTTTTCTTTGTTTTTTTATCCCATCTAAGTAAACCATAATATCTGCATCCTCATTCCCATTTTCATTCTCACTATCACCACCACCATATCCATGCTCATTATCACTATCCTCATGGTCATTGTCTCTATCACCATGCAACCATGTAAATCACCACCATGCTCTTCCTTACCCATGTTGTCACCATCACCCTTTTTCAATATAAGATTCTCATTCATCATCCACACAAATATAATCATTAGATACCTAATTGGAGTGATCCATAGAATGATGAACGTGGCTCGGATCGAGAATCCATCAAATCCATTGGATTCAAGACATCGGGATAGTGCTAGGGGTTCCCCTCTCCTTCGGTCCCATGGAACGGGTGTCATCTTTTAGGTCCATTTTGGAAACTAGGTTTTTGCTCATTAAGGGACTGTGCAATCTTTGCACATAGGGGTCAACTTTGAAAAATCATCGACCAGGGAATTATGGCTAGTGCTCCTAGCTGGAACCTTCCTAAACACACTTGTAGGACTTCGCAGAACCTGTTTTCGTTGCACGGTTGGAATTCTATGCCCTCGGTAGGTATCCAACAGGTGTCCTTGAAGTCCATTGGGATGCGAGTTGGAACGAGACATAAAATGATGATCGTGGCTCAAATCAAAAAAACATTGACTACGTTGGATTAAAGACATCGGGATAGTTCTATGGGTGACCCTCTTTCGGTCCCATGGCCCATGTGTCATCTTTTAGGTCGATTTTGGAAAATAGGATTTTTCTCAGTAAGGGACTGTGCAATCTTTCCACATAGGGGTCAACTTTGTAAAATCATCGACCGAGGTATTATGGATAGAGTTCCCAAATCGAACCTTCCTGCACACACTTGCAAGACTTCATGGAACTCGGTTTTGTTGCATGGATGGAATTCTATAATCCCGATAGGTATCCAATAGGTGTCCCTGAAGGCCTTTGGGATGCGAGTTGGAACGAGCCATAGAATTATTACCGTGGCTCGGATCGAAAAACCGTTGAATCCGTTGGATTCAGGACATCGATATAGTGCTAGGGGTTCTCCCCTCCTCCAGTCCCATTGTAGCTAGTCACAATTCAATTCCCATTCCAACATTGGGTCTGGATTTCGTCGGACCTATTAATCCTCCTTCTTCCCTGCAACACAAATATATTTTGACAACTACAGACTAGTTTAGCAGATGGGTAGAGGCAGTCCCTCTTAGACAAGCAAACATGAGTCAAGTAATTTCATTTCTTAAAAGTCAGATAGTCACAAGGTTTGGTGCTCCAGAATTCCTAGTGTTTGACAATGCGTCATACTTTTCCTCTTTTGAATTAACTCAATATTCCTTTGAAAAAGGGATAAAATTAAAGTTTTCTGCCAATTATTATCCACAGGGAAATGGATTAGCAGAGTCTTCTAATAAGAATTTAATTAACATCTTGAAGAAGACAGTGGCTACTCGTCACAAAAATTGGCATATCCAGTTATACAATGCTCTTTGGGTAGACCGTGTCACTCCTAAAGCGGCCTTTGAAAACTCCCCTTACTGTTTAGTTTATGGTAAGGAGGCTGTATCACCAGCCAACCTCTTGATCCCTTCCCTACAACTATCACAGTCTGTACGGGAAGATAACTCCTCCCCACTCTAGCACAAAATTGATACATTACTAAAACTAGAGGAGGATAGGGAAAAGTCTAAAAACAAGTTGTATTAACATCAACACCTTGCCAAGAGATGGTTTGATGAGTGTTGACACAAACCCAGTCGACAGGGGTTCCTCACGCTATCGACACCCAAACCACGGAGATATACCTGAGCACCAGCCCATACATGTTTTACCTTGTCCAGCAACACCTGGGGAGCAGATGAGGTCTCACCCGAGATGTTCAAGGGAGAGTTGACAGAACCATGTTTCCACCGAATGAAGGAGGATGTTGTGCATTAACTGCTTAACTTATTGCAAAATTCAGAAAATAGATCTAAGCATTTACCTTAGCATTAAGCATAACCGCATCATCATTCAACATATCTTATCATTGAAAATGTCATAAGTGCACAACATATATAACATTAAACATTAAGCGCACCAAGGAAACATTGCATCATTCATAGATTCATATCGCATAATTCTTTTACCGCAGAGAAACAAAAAAGACACAAGGATTCTGCTAAAAGCTCTATCACATCATATTTATCTCTACAAAACCCAGATACAACAAGATATTCAATCATCAACTCTCAGTCTTCAACTATGTCAAGATATCTCAACACTTACAAACCTACATCTACTTATAGGCGTGCGCCTTTACATTTACAGTCCACTTAAAACTGCCTAACTAATTCTTAACAAACTTTACAAAACGATGACCCAAAACCCACATAATGTAGTCCAAAGGAACCAAAATACACATGATGCGGTCAAAATGACCCAAAATAAACAAGATATGGTCCAAATGACCCGAAACTACATATGATGCGGTCCAAATGACCCGCAACTACATAAACTACTGTTACCTTACGCGCTGGTTTCCTTTTTTTGTAGTACTTTTGGCCTTGCTCAGCATCCACGATGCTGAGATGCTGAGTAGTCCAAACTGCCTACCAATAGACCCCCAACACAATCTTGTGGCTCACCCTCAAGCCATGTCGACTGGACATGGTGTACTCATTGGTCTTCAGCATGAAGTTCTCGTACTGCTGATCGATCTCCTGGACATGCTCCTTCGCTGCTGCAGCCACTGCCTAGCTCTGAGTCACATCCTGTGCGGATGGATGCTCAGTCATATTCTCTGCAACTTTCCAGCGGCCCTCCTGCATAGCCTATAGTGCGGAAGTTGCTGTGAGTAAAAATTGGCCTCCAATCTCTTAAAACTCCTCTAGCTGCACAGTGCACTTCTTCTGATGCTCATCGGCCTTTGCGATGCACTACTGTAATTCTCTCAGTTTGGCGGATTTGGTGAACTAAGCAACTCATGGCAGCGTTCTCAGCGACACCTTCAATGTTGCCACTTGCCCTTCTACTTCTTTCCGCATCTTGGTCAGTTGTTCTAACTGCTCATCTTGAACAATGTTGCCCCAAAACTGCAAGTCTCAATAGTGATCTTTGTCGCTGCTTGTTCCAGCTCACCCATCTGTGTTTCGAACTCCTCGATAACTCGTTTCTGTTCATCTATCTCCTCTTCGAGTGTGCCAGGGTTATTTATTGCTACTAACTCCACATTGTCACGCTGTAATTGGACGATGACAGCCCCAATTCGTTGTGCTTTCTCAATCGAATCTAACTGTGTGGTGAGCTTTGGTACATACTGATAGGCTTCCGAGACTGCTACCTCCAATCACACTTTGCTGTCCCAAATGGTGGATTTCTCCACTGTTAGTCGATCGTGCTCTTTCTTCAATTCCTCTATCGCCCAATCTTTCTCAGCCATCAATTGCTCGAGCTTATCCTCCAACTCATCGATGACCTCCCGCGTCGCTACTGCCTTTCCTTTTAACTCTACGACTTCTTGCTAGGCCGCTACCTCGTTTTACTGTGATTGTAGGAACTGACCGTTGACCTCCTGTATTCTGTCCACCATTTCTCGGCTGGAAACTGCCTGCATATTTGTCAACTCCTTCGTGGATAGCTCATTGATGTTAATGGTCAATTTTTCTAACTGTTGCAGCAAGGCCTAGAAAGCCTCGTTGTCAGTCACAATCGTAGTCAGGGGAATGTTCACGTTTCGCACCCGTGGCTTAGTGCTGATTGCGCCAACTGCCTCCCTAGTTTCTACCTCTAGTACTCGCCACGAAACAATATCACATAAACAATCAAGGTGAACATTTACCTCTTTGAAACCTGCTCCCGCCTGTGGCATCATCGCTCAAGTGGCCACATTTTTTGCATTGGTGATAGCCACTATAAGTCGTCCCAATTGCACCTCCGTCACTGGAGAGGCCCACTAATCGTACCATGCTCATGATGCGCCTTCATTCTTCCCTCCTCAACGTCGCAGTCAATATCATAATCTGTGGGGGTCTTCGTTGATTCCTGATCTAAGTTATTGTGCCTCTGCTGGTCCTGCGCAGATAGTGGATCATATGGATCATTGGCCAGACCGACATGTTCCCTCCATTTGACAAGCCAATCATTGACGATTCCATCCAGCTCCTCCTCAAACAACTTGTTGGGTGTCATCAACCTTTGCTTCGCAGGGTTGCGTCATGCTTGCACATGAATAGCATGAGGCTAAGTCACAAACAACACAATCTGCTTGTATTTTGTGGCGGCTTCATCAGATAAACGAGGCACCTTCGTCGTTGTTGCTTGTAGCATCTCCCAATAGAGCCAAAACTGCATTGCAGATTCCTTAAGGCACTTGGGTTCTTGCACACACCACAAGTTCTTGTAGCGTGCACCCTTACAGTCTTCCACGACATCAACTCCCATCCCTTGGAAAGTAACGTGCTCCTTCCATGTGATAAGCGCGATCAAAATTAGGAGCTAGCTGTACATAAATGTGCCCTTCCCTTCTTGGACAACTGCTATGTCCTTCACCAATTGGTTCAACAAAAATAGTGACTAGTTCATCTGTACGTCTTCCGCACACTGTTCCGCACATGCCACGACCCTCGAATTACACTGGCTGGGTTGATTCTTCCAGACAACTTTGTAAGATAGTATCTTTTCTTCGGTGAGGACCGCCCTATCATTAATGCTTCTAGTGCAGTAGGCATGGACGTCATGTTCCAATCCATAATGTAGTACCAACTGTGTTTCCCTCTTTTTATCATTCTCCTTCCCTCTAAAGTATTGTGAAGGGTCCACTCCATCCTTCGGCAACCCGGTGATCTCAACAATCAAATCAAGGTTGACTGGAATTTCTCTGTCTAGCCACAATGTTCCACCGTGGAAGTAGGCCAGCAACTACTTCACACATGCATTGACCTCTGGCAAGCACCCAAAGTGTGGCATGTTGATGAGACTAAACAATCCCACTTTGTCTAACCCACGCGCCCAATCTTGTGGAATCGGCTTACCACTAATTTGTGTCCCAAACACATAGGGATCCGATGTAATTTCCTTATATGCCACCATGTCATGGTCATCATATTTCAGGCACATCAAGGCCGACACAATGTCAACAAAGCGCTCCATTCTTGCTGGTAGTGTTGGCATCCGCACTGGGTATTTCTGATTTTTTTGTGGGCTTTCGGGGCGGTATACCAGACCGACAGGGGGGTACATAGCCAAGGATATCTGCAGCAGATATCCCTTCCCAAGCAGTCGAATCATCATTCCAAGGCTCGACTGTCCTACCTCTGCTGGGATCTCCTCCACAACAGCTATCGATGATCTTAGCTACATTTTGCTTTGCGGGGACTCGGAATGCTGACCGCCCCTTCGCTTATTTGGGATACCTGTGAACACCGATCCAACCGATATGCTGGCGACCTCTTCTTCAATGCTTACTAGCCTAGCTAGTGACTCTGCACCACTGGAAACATAGACCATGGTTGTACTCGACATGCCGCACTAGGTCCCCTCTTGCCGCAACAGTTACTCACCCTCAGGTGTTGAGCAATGTGCACTACTTGGGACTAGCAAACACCTAACACCTAACTCGGCAATTCAAATCAACAATGAAACACTGAACTATACTTATCACTCTGCACAATGATTCCTTCCGACCATATTTTGCCCCTTCTTATAGTTCTGAATTGCATCCTTAACCATCATTACCAAATCAAACCACTCATTATGACCAAATCATGCCTTAATTACTCGAATCCGCCATCGATTCTATCAATCCAATGGTCGGATCCGCTATTAATGCCGATCACTTCATCATGCATCACTTAATTAACTATCTTTGATTTCCTGCCTTAATTGCTGATTTGAAGGGGTCGCAACCCTGCAGTTGTCGCGGTACTGACCCCAAACTATGATACAATCGCTTCTGCTTGCACATTCTGTCCCTGCTGGTGCACCATCCTGCCACCCAACCTCTGGATATTTTTTTTTATTTTTCGATGTGACTCAGGCATCGCGCTGCTCTAAACCTGTCCTGTAGGGATTCAACCTACAACCATTTACTAACTTTGGGAACATTGTTCCATCTAACTGTTGCAGCTGTACTGCACCTCCTGAAGTTATGCTACCGATGCGATATGGATCCAGCCAATTCCTTTGTAATTTCCCTGGATGCTTCATAAACATGCTGTCATATAGCAACACCAAGTCACCCTGCTGAAATTGTTTTTTCTTGATAGGGTGATCATGCCAAGCCTTTTGTTGATCCTTCGCCACATGCTAGTGGAAACCTACAATAAAGCGATCTTCGTCAAGTCGCACTAGCTGCTCCAGTCGCTCTCCTAATGCTACCGCATCATCCATGCATGTCGTAGTTGTTATGGGCAGACTCGAAAAAATGTACTCCATAGGCATAATCGCTTCTTTCCCATACACCAATTTGAATGGTGTCTGTCTCGTCAACCTTTTACAAGTGCTGCGATATTCCCACAAAACTGTTGGAATCTTCAAATCCCAGTCATCACAGTTCACATTACAAACCTTTCTTAGTTCATTCTCCAATACCTTGTTGAAAGCTTCCACCATCCCATTTTCCTATGGATGATATGGCGTACTCTTCTTATGTTGTATCTGAAGCTCTGTTGTCAATGCACTGACTGTGCGATTGATGTAATGACTTCCCTGATCACTCATCAATACCTTCGGCCAACCAAACCGAGTGACAATGTTGTCGAACAAGAAACTCGTTTCCTTTGCAGTGATGCAATCAATGACTGGTGCAGCCTTCCCCCATCTTGTCAAATAATCTGTCATTGTGATTATGTATCTTGCACCAGTGCGCTTCCCAGGTGGGTTTATAGGGCCCACGAAATCCACTTCCCATTTATCAAATGGTTGTAGTGTCACTTAAGGTAGTAGGGACATATCATCCCTCCGGGAGGGTTTCCCAGTTCTTTTATAGACATCACAGGTCCATGCATAATCTGTCGCATCATTATGAAGAGTGGGCCACCAAAGCCTTGCGTGAAGCACCTTCCTCATAGTCGCACGACCACCATTTTTCCCCCCAGCCACTCCTGCATGTGCTTCCGACAACATCTTCCCTTGCTCATGGGGTGGGACACAATGACAAGATCTCCTCTGATCCTAGTTTGTACAACTACCCTCCAATCAACTAGAAATATGCAACCTTAACTGCTAGCTGCTTCTTTTGACTGGTGGTGAACCCCTCTGGTGTGGTTCCCGTTGTAAGAAACTGAATGATTTCTTCATAGTATTCATCAGGTACTTCAACCTTGAACAGTTGCGCATCTGGAAATCCATCTTCAATGCTAGTTGGTTCCTCCCCTGTCTCAATCTGTGACAGATGATCTAGCCCTGCATTCAAGCGTCCTGGCAGCACAATCACTTCAAAATCAAACTCCTGAAAAAGAAGTAGCCAACGAAATATCTTCCCCCCCAACACAAGGTTATTGACCAAGTATTTCAATGCAGAATGATCTGTGAACATCTTAAAGTGACCTCCCAATAAGTAATGTCGAAACTTCTGCAGTGCATATACCATTGAGAGTCCTTCCCTTTCCGTAATTGTGTAATTCCTCTCTGCATACGACAACTTCTGAATTGCAAAAGCAATTGGGTGATCCAAATCCCCTTCCCTTGGTTGGGCGAGCAGTACTCCCAGCACAATTGAGGATGCATCTACATGGACATGGAATTCCTTGCTCTAGTCTGTAAATACCAATATCGGCGTGTTGTGGCCACAACAGATCCCATGCTTTAGCTAAGCATAGGAGCCCCAATTTTAAATAAACACAAAGGTTTTTGGGTAAGTGTTCTTGTGAGCATCAGATTTTCAACCTCCTTTCTATGATCTTATGCTTGTACCTTTTTTTGGCCTGATGGTAATTCTTTTTCTTGGAGATTTCTAAAAGTTTTGGTTGTAGGAAGATTTAAATTTTAAAGTATTTTGGCACTTTACCTCTGTCAACTTGAAACCCGACATTCCGACACCCTGAAATCCCGAACCCAAAAGGTGCGGGTTGCGGGAGTTTATTTGTGATATTTTGGTTTTGGCATCTCGAAAATCGCACCCCAAAAGGTGCGGGTTTCGGGAACCCCTTGTTAATAATCTTTGAGGAATCTTCATTCCGAAACCTAGAACCCACAGTTGCGGCTTTTGGATTTTGGATTTTTCGTTTCCCCATTTAGTTGCGTTGTGTGTTTGCGAAACCCACAACCCACAAGTTTAGGTTGTGGATTTCAGAAACCATGAATAAATTTTTCAATAAATCTCCAAGACCTCATCCTGCGTCTTGCTTCGGTTAATCCCAACCATTGAATCACTTGATCTAGTGGATGAAATTCCATCATTCGAAATTGCGATTTTGATGTCTCTTTTACGTTGCTTTATGACCGGATTTTTCACCACAATTCTGATCTCATGATCACTTTTGAAGATATGATTGCTTGATTATATTGATTCGTAATGATAGTTTCCAGATCCAACCTTGAATCGTGTGTGATTCTGTTAAAATATCCTTCGTCGTGATCCAATCTGGGCTAACACATGCTGCGACGTCGTTTCATTCTAGGTCAAATGATTACAGTATTGGATTTGTATGATTTTAATCATAATAAGCTCATCATTTTTAATCATTATGATTTTCTGTGATCCTTCTTAAGTATGGTCGTAAGTATGAAACATTTAGTTAATCGTCGGTATTTGTTAGATAAGTTTCCAGTTTGTTTTGAAAGGTTTATGCCTGACAATTTGATGAGTAACATGCAGGCAGGTCATGAATCCTTTGATGACTGTTATATGCAAGAAGAACTTCATTCTTTGGTATTTCCAGAACCTATGTCACCAGCTTTTGACGCAAGTGTTTTTGATACCAGCACTGATGGCGAAAAGGAAAATTCTGAAATTCTTCCCCTTTGTATACCACTCCCTCAAGAGGATGAAGACGAGATTGATGAACAGCAGCGTGAGCGAGATGATTCCATTAACCATGATTTTATAATCAATAAGGAACCTGATATTCCATCATATCATGAGGAGGACGACCCGTTGTCCGATTTTTCTATCTTCGAGAACATTGTGGATCAACCGGAGGATTCCGTGGAGGTTCAACAGGAAGATTTCCTAGACTGACACTTGCCTGTTGTCGACAGCTAGTGGGATGAATGTTCAATTCCACAATTTTGTTACGGGATTGTCTTGAAATAAGAGGATGATCTATATTTCAAACTTTATCTTAGGATTTTAGGGAGTCATTAGATGTAAACTGTTTAGATTATTTTGGCATAATTCCCTAGATTGGTAGTTTGATCCGATTTTGTAATCCCTATCCTGTGGGAATTTCTATTTTGTACTCTATTGAAATTTCCTATTTAAGGAGGAATGTTTCTCAATGCTTGGGGTTGGAAATTTTTGGTTAAGGAATCACCAGAAGACGAACATGTAATGTCCCCATTCAAATAAGTGCATAGTAAGACAATCCCATCAATCCTACTAGTTTCCTAGGTTGGATGGGCACATGTGGGATGGTAATAAGGAAACTAATAAATGATATTTAGACATTAGAAGGGTTCAAGAATTTAATAAATATGATGAATAAATAAATTCAAGAGAAATTCTAGGTGGCAAGTGGTTTTGGAGACATATGGAGGTGGTGGGACCCACACTAGCTTGATTTTTCAATGACACATGGCAGCTCTCTCTTGCCAATTCGAATTCATGGGAAGGTGAACACTCTTGGGTGAGTTGGTAAGTCATAACACATGGCATTGAGCATATTAGGTCGAAATGGGAAGGAATAGTAACCTCCATGGGAGAGGAAGAGTCAAATTGGAGACTAGTGGACACATGGGCTAGATTCCCTAGTTTTATGACAACAATAATGAAGCATATATGACATTTTATGACAAAATTCAGACCTGACTTCTTACACCTGACCATTATGACATGTCAGCCCCAAAAATAGGCTCAAGAAGGCGCTCATGGAGTTGGAGGAATCTAAAGAGACTCAAATTCAAATTTGGGAGAAGATAGAAGGTTGGAACTAGGAGACAAGTGGCAAATGAGGAATATTTTCTAAATGGAAAATTATTGAATCTATTGAGAGGATTTCGACCCCTTGAAGGATAATGTTGGTTATAAAATGTAGAAATCAAGTATGAGAATGGCTTTTGATGATTTGAGAAAAATTGCATTTGTGAAGAGAGAGCTAGTGGATGACTAGTTTCTTGCCTTAGCCAATTTCGAGGGTGAAAGATTCCCATCCAAGTTGGTGTTTGGAGAGGCCACTCAGGTCTTTCATGGTGCTTTAATGGAGTTTGTATTTGCAGGTAGTATCTAAAGGAATTTTCATGGTTTGGTTTAGTGCAACACTTTCTCTCCACCGTTTCTAGTTTTGAAGGCATATTCGTGCTCCTTGAGGGAGGGCGTTTTTGGTGAGCTATTGTACTCTTTGGGGGAGCTTCTAATGCCCCATTTATTTTTTAATATGAATTAAATACTCTGTTCTTCATCTCCAAAAAGTTTCAGGTCGAAATTCCAAGTAGAAATGTATAAATCTCATTTTTAATGGAAGAACAATGCCATTTCCCCACTACCTTGTTGTGAGCCAATGTATTGATGATGATTTCGAATGTATGGATGATTCTCTGATATATTTGTGATAAATATATTTCCATGGATGTATTCTACAAGTTTCATATACTGTACTTGAGCATTTGAAGCATTTTTACTCAGTTTAGTTGTATTGGGAGGTGAAATAGTGCCATTTCCCCAAGGGTCGAATTGGGGGTTTTTGCTGTTGAATGTGAGAGAGTTAGAACAGTATTAAAAATCAATTAATGGTGCATATGAGACCTTAATCACATACTTAACACATTATATACCTCTGTTCATAAATTTGTGGGAGTTTGGAGGCATTTGGAAGGCCATTTGCAGTGTTACCCGAGGGGGATTTGATGCACAAATTACTAGTCAAAATTACATATATTGATCAGAATACAAATCAAGTTTGCAGCAGTATTTGGAGGGCCATAAAACATCCCTGAACCTTATATTCAAGTCTAAATACCATTCATACACTCCTACAGAATATTTGGGAGCATTTGGGTTGATTTGGAGGTCAAAACAGTAAAACTAGTCAAAGGTCGAAATTGGGAAAAAAAGTGGAAAATTGGGCATTTTAATAAAATTTGAAAAAGGGATATTACAAGTGGTATTAGAGCATGGTATTGGCACCTGATGGTATTAACAAGAAGCCAAACAAATAAAACACCACCCTTTGAATCAGTAGTTGAAGAAGTTTTGGTTGAAGAAGAGATAGTAGCAGAAAAAGAGTTCTTTTCTAAAACAATGGGTAGAGAGGAGGAGGAAAAATTAAGACATAAGGAGGAATTTATTGAAGCCTTAAAACCATGTTTTGAAGGACTTACCATGGTTATGCTAGATATGAATAAACAAATGATGAAAGGTTTCGAATTGTTGGGTAGCCAACTTTCAGGCAAAGGGATGATAGGAGATAATAGTGGTTCACACTCAGGGGAAAAGATGAAAGGGAATGAGCATATTTTATCAAGTACAGGACCTCATAATAGACCTGATGAATTTCAAAGCACACAAAGGCATACTGCACCTAAATTTCTCACACCCAAAGAAGAACCCAATCTTGAATTGGATTACAAGAAACTAGTAAATGATTGGAATGATTTGAATGAAGAGTGTAAAAGAGGTGTACCACTCAGTGACTACATTGATGCTATGCAAAAGATTAAAATGAAGGGAGACAATAGGAGTCCATTCCAAAACAAAGAATTGAATAGTGCTATTGGAAAAATGCCACTTCCTACTTTTGATGGTTCTTCTCAAAATTCTGCTAACACTTGGGTGCAAAAATTGGATGTATATTTTCAGCTGAATCCTATGTTGGAAGAGGATGCATTAAAAATGGCCATTTTGCATTTGGAAGGAGATGCCAATGAATGGTGGTTTCATGGGCTGAAAACCTTGGGTCATAATCAGGTTAAAACATATGGAGAATTTGTTGACAGGGTACTAGAAAGATTTGAACAAAAAGATCCAGAATTGCCTTTCAAAGAACTAGCTCAATTGAAGCAAACTGGGTCCCCTACCGAATATATGTTGGACTTTCAAAAATTATCAGTCAAGGTGGCTGATGTATCTATGGGAAGATTAGTATTGCTGTTCACTAAAGGTTTGGCTGAACCCTTAAGAGGTTTGGTCAAATCCCACAAGCCAACTACATTAAAAGATGCAATGAGCTTGACTAGGGATCTCCAAAATGTGCTTCCTAGAACGAGATTTCCTCCTAAGCCTAGCTATAAATTTGAAAAGAAACCTTGGAAAAGGGATGGATATGATAAGAAACCTTGGCAAAGAGAGTCATTTGAGAGGAATAAAAAAGAGGGACTAAACAGGGATGAACTTAGAAAAAAGAAACTATGCTTCACATGCTTCCAACCATGGACACCGGGGCACAAATGTACCAAAGGAAAGGCTCAATACATAGAAGTATTTTCTGATAATGAGGGGTATGATGGGGGCATGGATGAAGATGGACATATTTCAGATCAAGAAGAGGCATATGAGACAGCAGTAGAAGAGGAAAGACAAGAAGAAAATCATCCTTCACCGGACAAAGCAAGAATGGCAGTGCTTTCAGCAGTACCTCGCTATCATACTATCCGATGCAAAGGTGTGGTACAAGGACAAAGAACTTCATTTTTGGTAGATGGAGGAGCCACTCATAACTTCATTGATGTAGAGATGGTAGAGAAAAGAAAGATACCTATTGAACCATTTGATGGCTTCACAGTTGTCATTCCCGGTCACAACACAATGCAATGCAAAACATGGGTTCCAAAGCTGCAAGTCACCGTAGGTAACTATACTTTTGTTGATAGTTTTTATGTGGTTGATGTTGCTGATACTAATGTGGTTTTGGGAGTGCAATGGTTGTATTCAATAGGAGAGCATACAGTAAATTATCAAATTCTCCAAATGAAATTCCAAGATTCAAAAGGAGTACAAAGAGTTGTGAGAGGGCAACACACTTATCCAAATCAAGTAGTGACTTGTAATAGCATGAGATCTATATTGAGGCATGGGGATATAGAATGGGCTGCTGAATGTCATATTACATCTCCCAATCCAACTATAAATATTGTCAAACACCCAAAGGAGATAGAGAGACTTTTGCAAAAATATGAAAAGGTTTTTAGAGACCTTCCACATGGTAGGCCACCAGATAGGGGGGTTGAGCACAGTATTGTTTTGGATGAGGGTACTTCACCCATTCAAATACCACCTTATAGGCATCCTAAAAGGTTTAGAGATGAGATTGAAAAAGCTATCCAAGAACTCCTAGAGTTGGGTCTCATTAGACCAAGCTCTAGCCCTTATGCTTCTTCAGTAGTGCTAGTGAAGAAAAAAGATGGAACATTGAGAATGTGCATAGATTTCAGAGCCTTGAACAAAAAGACTATCAAGAATAGGTATCCTATTCCTAGGATTGATGAGCTCATGGATGAGATACATGGAGCCAAATACTTCTCAAAAATTGACCTTAGATCAGGGTATCACCAAATTCGAATGAAAGATGAAGATGTGCAAAAGACCGCTTTTCGATGTCATTTTGGCCACTTTGAATTTCTTGTCATGCCTTTTGGGTTAACTAATGCTCCAGCCAGCTTTCAAGCATGTATGAATAGGATATTTTGCAAGCAACTAAGAAGGTTTGTTTTGGTTTTCTTTGATGATATTCTCATTTACAGTAAAACATGGGAAGAGCATTTGCAACAGTTAGAGATTGTGTTGAAAATCTTGCAAGAAGAGTCCTTATTTGCTAAGTTATGAAAATGTGAGTTTGGGATGAAAGAACTACTGTATCTTGGGCACATTATTGGGCAAGAAGGAGTGAAGGTACACATGGAAAAAATCAGGGCTATCTTGGAATGGCCATCACCAAAAAATATTACCGAATTGAGAGGCTTTATTGGCATATGCATCTACTACAGAAAATTTGTGAAAGGGTTCTCCAAGTTGACTTCTCCACTCACTGATTTGACTAAGAAGGATGCTTTCAAGTGGGATGAAGAGGCTGAAAAAGCATTCCAAAAAATGAAAGAGGTAATGAGTAGTTGTCCCATACTTGCACTTCCTGATTTTACTAAACCTTTTGTTGTGGAATGTGATGCTTCAGGTGGAGGAATAGGGGCTGTCCTAAAGCAAGGCCAACACCCCATAGCCTTTGAGAGCAGAAAGTTGCAGCCTCATGAAAAACTTTACTCCATCTATGATAAAGAAATGCTGGCCATTATGCATGCATTGGCCAAATTCAGACAATACTTGGTGGGCAGCAAGTTTGTGGTGAAAACTGACCATAATAGTCTAAGACACTTTCTCACCCAAAAGGATCTAAATGAAAGGCAACAAAAGTGGGTAAGAAAGATTCAAGCTTATGATTTTGATATTGGATATGTCAAAGGAAAGAATAATATAGTAGCAGATGCTTTGTCAAGAAGGCCTTCCTTTTCTCTCATGGATATTGCCAAGGATTGGAAAAACATGCTACTAGTTGAATATGCCAAAGACAAATTTGCTTGTGATGTGTTGGATGGAATCAAAGGGGATGATAATTATAGGATTTTGAATGGGCTGATATATTATAAGGTAAGAATTTATTTAGTTCATAACTCCAAGCTCAAGTACCGAATTTTGCAAGAAGCACATGATTCCCCACTAGCGGGCCATCCGGGGATCTTCAAAACTTATAGACAGTTGAGGCAAAGATTTTTTTGGAAGGGGCTGAAGGAAGATGTTCAGAAGTATGTGAATGAATGTAAATCATGTCAACAAAACAAATCAGAACTTACATGTCCAGCCGGCCTATTACAACCATTGCCCATTCCGGAGCAAAAATGGGACAGTATTTCCATGGATTTCATCACCGGATTGCCTAAATCCTTAGGTAAGGATTTCATCTATGTGGTAGTTGATAGGTTGAAAAAATTTGCTCATTTCTTTGCTGTTACATCATCTTTTAGTGCTGCACAAGTGGCTGATATTTTTTTCAAAGAAATCTTCAGATTGCATGGGCTCCCTAAGAGCATTGTCAGTGATAGAGATAGTAGATTCATGGGTGCTTTTTGGCAAGAACTTTTTAGATTGGTAGGCACTCAATTGACTCCAAGTACCAGCTATCATCCACAAACTGATGGACAAACAGAGAGTGTAAACCAATGGTTGGAAGGATACCTAAGAAACTATGTGGGAGGGCAGCAAAAAGCATGGGCAAAATGGCTACACTTGGGTGAGTTTTGCTACAACACCACTTATCATATGCCAATAGGAATGTCTCATTTCAAAGCATTATATGGTTATGATGCACTTACATTTGCTGACATTATATTTGGTGATAGTAGAGCCCCAAAGGCTAAAGATTGGGTGGAAGAGAGCCAAGAAATTTTAAAGCTCTTGAAAGACAATTTGCAGGTTGCTCAAAATCAACAAAAAAAATATGCTGATAGACATAGAGAAGAGAGAACCTTTCAAGTCAATGATTTAGTATATTTAAGGTTGCAGCCCTATAAACAAACATCTCTCAAAAAGAATGGAGCAGAAAAATTAAAACCAAGGTACTATGGGCCATACAAGGTAGTGCAGAAGGTTGGAGAAGTAGCATATGAACTAGAACTTCCGGAAGGGAGTAAAATCCACAATGTATTTCATGTTTCTTGTCTTAAGAAATCTCTTGGTCATAAAATCATCACTTCAGAAATACTTCCTCCTTTGGATGATGAAGGTCAGCTCACACTTGTTCCGGAAAAGATTTTGAAGACACGGGAAAGAAGGTTGAGGAGTAGAATCATCAAAGAATATTTAGTGCAATGGAAGGACTTACCAAATGAAGATGCCACATGGGAAGAGGAGAAGATTTTGCAGCATCCAAATTTGAAATTGCTTGAGGACAAGCAATCTTGGGTGGGGAGGACTGTAATGTCCCCATTCAAATAAGTGCATAGTAAGACAATCCCATCAATCCTACTAGCTTCCTAGGTTGGATGGGCACATGTGGGATGGTAATAAGGAAACTAATAAATGATATTTAGACATTAGAAGGGTTCAAGAATTTAATAAATATGATGAATAAATAAATTCAAGAGAAATTCTAGGTGGCAAGTGGTTTTGGAGACATATGGAGGTGGTGGGACCCACACTAGCTTGATTTTTCAATGACACATGGCAGCTCTCTCTTGCCAATTCAAATTCATGGGAAGGTGAACACTCTTGGGTGAGTTGGTAAGTCATAACACATGGAATTGAGCATATTAGGTCGAAATGGGAAGGAATAGTAACCTCCATGGGAGAGGAAGAGTCAAATTGGAGACTAGTGGACACATGGGCTAGATTCCCTAGTTTTATGACAACAATAATGAAGCATATATGACATTTTATGACAAAATTCAGACCTGACTTCTTACACCTGACCATTATGACATGTCAGCCCCAAAAATAGGCTCAAGAAGGCGCTCATGGAGTTGGAGGAATCTAAAGAGACTCAAATTCGAATTTGGGAGAAGATGGAAGGTTGGAACTAGGAGACAAGTGGCAAATGAGGAATATTTTCTAAATGGAAAATTATTGAATCTATTGAGAGGATTTCAACCCCTTGAAGGCTAATGTTGGTTATAAAATGTAGAAATCAAGTATGAGAATGGCTTTTGATGATTTGAGAAAAATTGCATTTGTGAAGAGAGAGCTAGTGGATGACTAGTTTCTTGCCTTAGCCAATTTCGAGGGTGAAAGATTCCCATCCAAGTTGGTGTTTGGAGAGGCCACTCAGGTATTTCATGGTGCTTTAATGGAGTTTGTATTTGCAGGTAGTAGCTACAGGAATTTTCATGGTTTGGTTTAGTGCAGCACTTTCTCTCCACCGTTTCCAGTTTTGAAGGCATATTCGTGCTCCTTCTGGGAGGGCGTTTTTGGTGAGCTATTGTACTCTTTGGGGGAGCTTCTAATGCCCCATTTCTTTTTTAATATGAAGTAAATACTTTTTTCTTCATCTCCGAAAAGTTTCAGGTCGAAATTCCAAGTAGAAATGTATAAATCTCATTTTTAATGGAAGAACAATGCCATTTCCCCACTACCTTGTTGTGAGCCAATGTATTGATGATGATTTCGAATGTATGGATGATTCTCTGATATATTTGTGATAAATATATTTCCATGGATGTATTCTACAAGTTTCATGTACTGTACTTGAGCATTTGAAGCATTTTTACTCAGTTTAGTTGTATTGGGAGGTGAAATAGTGCCATTTCCCCAAGGGTCGAATTGGGGGTTTTTGCTGTTGAATGTGAGAGAGTTAGAACAGTATTAAAAATCAATTAATGGTGCATATGAGACCTTAATCACATACTTAACACATTATATACCTCTTTTCATAAATTTGTGGGAGTTTGGAGGCATTTGGAAGGCCATTTGCAGTGTTACCCGAGGGGGATTTGATGCACAAATTACTAGTCAAAATTACATATATTGATCAGAATACAAATCAAGTTTGCAGCAGTATTTGGAGGGCCATAAAACATCCCTGAACCTTATATTCAAGTCTAAATACCATTCATACACTCCTACAGAAGATTTGGGAGCATTTGGGTTGATTTGGAGGTCAAAACAGTAAAACTAGTCAAAGGTCGAAATTGGAAAAAAAAGTGGAAAATTGGGCATTTTAATAAAATTTGAAAAAGGGATATTACAGAACATGAGATACTTTGTCTTAGCAGAGCTTTCTAATCTTGTTTATTGTTCAAGTTTCTTTGATGATGCCTGATTTCTTACTTCAAATTGTCATCTACAGTATTTGATCTTTGCAAGTAATTGATTTCACATAAATATCTATTATACCGATTTCTCTTTATAGCCGATTTGTGTGAGAAAATGTGTAATTGGATTTTTGTCAATTAAGTTAATTTCTTTATCAATTTGTGTAAGTGATCCACATTCAAATAATCATTGTTAATTTTTCAAATAACAAAGTGATTACAGATTTATCTTGAACAGGTTTATATGCTGATGTTATTGTCATTTAATTTTCATTAATTGATTATGATTTAAGTAAACAAGTAAATGCACCTTTTACATTTCTGTTGAAGTTGGAAAACACACTTGTTCCTCTCACATCAAGATTGATCTGCACAACAACAAGCTTTTCCTTAGAATAGATCTAACATAGAATAGATCTTTCTGTTTTAAATAGGTTAAGTTAGGACACTTCTAATTTTTCACACTTTCTTTTCGTTAACTGGAGAACCGATCCTTTGATCGAAACTTCAACTCATACAGTGCTAGCAGTGGCCGAAGATCTGTGGGATATATTTCCATACCAAACAGGCTAGGGATAGAAATACCCTTACGTAGAGTCTTTTGAAGCCTTTCAGTCTGGGTTTTTACCCTTTGTTGGGAGCCTTAGAACCATTACAGCACCTCGCAACTAACCTGCAGCCCCGAGGCCTCAACATAGCGCTGAATCCATCTTATCCTTTAGTGCCTAAAAACTGAATTGACATTCGAGGCTCCATTGAAATACCGCATCCTTTTTCAACAACTTCGCCATAGGGGTCGTGATTGTTGCATAACCCCGGATAAACTTGCATGAGTACCCAGTGTATCCCAACGTTGCTCTCAACTGCTTGACATTGGTAGGTGGTGTTAAACTCAAAATGAGCGCAATCTTTGTTGGGTGGACCAACAATCCCTTCTTGCAAACAATGTGACCCAATAATATCCCAAAAGGTGCACAAAAGATGCACTTCTTCAAGTTCATTGATATCTGATGCTATCGATAGCGCTCCAACATGAGTCATAGATTCGTCAATGATCGTTGATCAACCCATAAACCGTCTAGTCATCCATATACACTTGCAAGAACTTCTGCATAAAATCCCTGAAATCGGAAACAACAACCCGAGAGAACATCGCAGGTGAGTTCTTCAGCCCAAACGGCATCATCGTGTACTGAAAAAAACCCCATTCTATCACAAATGTTGTCTTATGGCGGCCTTCTTTCGTGATTATGATCTGGTGATAGCCAGAGAACCAGTCCATGAAAGAATACATCTCTTGGCCACACATGCCCTCCAGCACCTCGTCAGTGAATGGTGTCGAAAATGGATCATGCAGACATGCATCATTCAACTTCCGCAAGTCAACACAAATGCGCACTTCACTGGTCTTCTTATCCTGCACCACCATAGGACTAAGCCATTCTGATTCTTCAATGGTTTCAATGATGCCAACATCCGACATGCAGTCAAGTTCAATTTTGACCCTTTCTTTATGGCATGGATTCAGCCGATACGGTCGATTCCTTACTGGTTTTGCATCCGGTTTTAATGGGATCTTCATCTCCCCTAGATCCCCCAACATCCCCTTCATCTCAGAAACATTCGTAGGGAACAAGTCTTGGAACTCATGCAACAGGTCTATGACCTTCACCATCATTTCTTCATCCCAATAGTCACCAACATTTGCAAACTTTGGGCTCTCCTCCATCCCAATGTTGATCTTCTTAATATTGAATGCATGAGTGACTCGATTGGTCGGTGCACTAGGTGCTACAACATCACGACTCCCTTCTATCTCTGGAATATTGATATTTCGCGGATCATCACCATCCTCTAGCCCGCCAATGATATTATAACATTCCATCATCAATTGCATCTTGCAGTGCGTATGCGGATCCGCGGGATATGCCACTGGAATAACCTTCAGAACAACATCACGGATACGCTGCAAAGCATTGTGGATATATGGGTTTGCATCCGCGAAGCTGAAGGTATGAGTAAAGCAAACTGTCAGCTCCAACCAAGTAGTAATCTCCCCTGGCAACTCAACTGCGGTATACCATGATCACGACATCTTATCCAAAGTATGGACAAAGGCATGGACCCACTCATCTTTTGGTCGCGATGCCCACAACATCTAACATTCAACCAGATGACTGCCAAGGTCATTTTTCCCATCGTACCTTTCAGTGTGATATACTTTTGTGTGGCCAAAGCGAACCATCATTAGCCTTTGACACTCTAACCAACCTGCAATCGACTTCTTATGGGTCACCCGCCACCGTGTTGGAGTATCCTTCACTGCCTTTTCCAATGCTAGCAACCGTTGCGGTTCTGACACCTTAGCTTCAAATGCCACGAGAAATTCAAACACTGGGAAACCCTTCATATACTAGCAGTGCAACAGTTTCAGTCGAAACATGGCATAATGACTACGTGATCAACCCACACTTGCAAAACAATACTTCATGCAAGCGATTCTGCCAATTTTCTAAAGTGTCATCAGATTGGGCTGACGTAGAACTAGAGCTAGGCCACTCAAGCTCACCGCCGGTAGTCAGATGAACGTAATCTTTGGAAATATTGTACGCATGGTCACATCCGCTCCCAACTTCATCTTTCACCAGTTCAACATACATGCGTCCTTCATCCGGATCCAATGGAGCGATGAATCTGAGGTCGCGGTTTTCAAAATTCATCATCCACTTCTTAAAGTTAATTACTGTTGCACTGTCATTAGCCCATCCAATCCCAAGAAACACGGAATAGGACCTTCCACCTTGAACATCCTCAATGACATCAAAATCCTCATATGTATTCATCCCCTTGATATCTACAACAAGGCGCGAGACCCTCCCAATGGGTGTCACCCTAGCCTAATTAGCCAATCGCTGCTGTACGGGGGACTAGCTCAGCATTGGGCTCCCCATCTTTTTCCATCCTTTCTTTGTCAATATGTTAACATCAGAGCCTAGGCTGATAATAACTGAATAGTCCTCATAGTCTCCAATTTGAATGTTCATCCGCATCTCGTTACCTTTCTTATGCCATTGTAACCAGTTTACCGCGGATTCTCTCCATCCCCTAGCTGCTCGATGCAATAGCCCCTCAAGCTTGGAAAGTGCTTCTGGATCTCTTTCCAGTGATAAGCAACTTTCAAAGAAATTTTGTAAAGTACCTATTGGCACCCCAACAACTCCCCTTCATTTTGCAAAATGAAAGGGCCCCCATTAGAATTTTGTAAATACCTAGTTTGGTTTTATCTTGCTTGGCTTGATAGGTGATTTCATATCTTCGCTCTTGGCTTCTTTTTGGCTTTCCTTCCATGGATTAAAGATTTGGTTATCTTGGTTATATAACTCTAATGGTTTCCTTTTTTGAACAATGATGTATCTTTTGCTTATTGATTTTGCGGCCGTGCTTTCATGAGATCATGGTTTGGTGGTTTTGACTGCTTCTCTTGATTGAATCTTTTAGCATAATAGTTCATTGCATGATACTTTTGGGCTTATTACATAATTTTATCTCTCTTTTTCTTTGTACATCAAAATTGAACACATTGATTTTCCCAAGCTTAATATTATCTTATTTACAAATAATTTACAAATAAAGCTTGACCAATTTTTATGTAAATTTTATATTGAAGTCTAAAGGACACTTTATAACTTCTTATATTCTTTCAAATTTGATGGAATTTGTACTTACTTCTACATCATTTTTTTTTTTTTCCATCAAATTGAAGTTTAGCCTAAATTTTTCTTGAAACGTGTTCATGAATTGACAAGGTATTTATTTGAAAAGTGGGAAGCCTAAACTTTGTGCACTTTGTAAAAGGTTGGAAGTCAACCTCATAATTTTCAATGTTACCAAAATTTATTTATAAATATTATGACTGAATCATTTCTTAATGGATGAATATGTTTTAAATTATTTAAAGGAGATATTCCAATTGGTCTCTTTATTATTAAACATATCCTTATCATATTTAAATGGGTAATTAATAATACTTTCACAAAAGATATTTGGTTGATTATTAAAACATCCAAATAATTTTTTATTTTGGGATTCTTACTCATATAAACATTGAATCATTATGAGGCAAACTTTGCTTATCATTTTTATTTTATTTTTTATAATTCTGTGGCATCAATTTATAAAGTGAATACCTTATCTTCCCAAGTAAGTGAGCATGTTATTGCGTAATGAAAAACTTTATATGATAATGGTCTCAAACGTCGATACATACCTATTTTCAAAACTAGACTAATTTGTTTGTTAATTTTATTTTTTATAATTGTGTGGCATCAATTTATAAAGTGAATACCTTATCTTCCCAAGTAAGTGAGGATGTTATTGCGTAATGACAAACTTTATATCATAATGGTCTCATACGTTGATACATACCTATTTTCAAAACTAGACTAATTTGTTTGTTGACTGCATAATGGTGTGATAGGTATGATGGAATAAAAGTTTACGTGAATGAACTCTCAAGAAACATGGATGCCAAAAAAAGAAAATCATTAAGTGATTGTCGAGTTCTTATGCCATGATCTACACAAATATTTCCATATCATTTAAGTTCATTTAACGAAGGAGATCTTCCTCCTCGAATGATGCCAAGGCTACCGAATGAGGTTGTTGCAGCAAAAGGAGATAAAACCGGGATCAGTTCAATAACTGTTAACATAATTAGACCAGAGTGCATGCAGTTCAAGCTCACCTAAACACCAAGTTTCTAGGTTATTAATTCATGAAAAGAAAACGTAGTTGGTTGTTCTACCGATCCACCAAAAAAGTGAATGCCAACACTTTCCTTGTACATATTTCTTGTGAATGCCTTAATACACCACTTGCCACAGAATCAGCTTCCATTTGTTCAATGAAGAGGTTTAAAGGGTTAAAGAGAAAGTAAAGATCGTCCAGCAGCATCAGCTGGTTCCACCAAACCACACGCATCAAAGATCACACCAATTCCGAAGAATCGTTGCTATAGAGATGCTCAACAAACTACATAGAATTCGTGCTGAAAAGGATCCGAGAAGAGGGGGACCGATTTTATCTTTTACAACACTTTTTAGTTTTTTTTAAAACAAATATCATTATATGATTTGAATGAATTACTTATGGGTGTTTTCCTCTTGGTCCAGATTTGTGAAGGCACATTTTATATAAGGCATAAATGATGCAGTGACTGAATTCATATATGTTTTTATCTCACTAATAGCGTTTTACTCAAATCATAAAGGAAGCTTCAGTGGTTAAATATTAGATCTAGTGAAGAAGATCCACATTACCATTCTAGTTTGACGAGGTCGAGAAGTTGAAGATTCGTATGACCAGTTCATCAAATGGAGAATCCCACATCAGTTGGAAGAGGCTAATTTTGGGCTCAATTTGCCACTAAATCGTGGAGTATCAGATGATTGTGTTCAAAGCCCACTTCCCAAATGGTGTATTTTACACGTAAGTGTGGGCCGTTTTTGAAAATTGTGAAGGAGTTGGGAGATTTTCAGTCCCGTTCAAGCCGGAGTTTTCCAGATATTTCTGTTGCGTCCAACTGTGAGAGTGAATTTTGGAGATTGTTATGGTCTTTTGTGCCTATTTAAACAGAGACAATTCATTGCTGCAAGGAGAGGGGGGTCTCCATAAACCAAACAGAAGAGAATGGTTTCTGTTCTTTTAATCTATTTCTTTCTGTAAAGGATATTTTGGAAGAATACAGTGGGATGTGTGGGATGTGCTGCCTGTCAATGGTTCGATTCTGGGGCATCTGAGAGAAACAATTTTATATGGTATTTTACTGCATTCTGCTTAGTTTGGATTTTCTTCGAACTTATTCTCGAGATTTAAGTTTTAGCATAATTTTTGAAGGCTTTGGTTAAGTATTTAATCATCACATTTCACATGCTCTATCATTTTACTGGTTAATTCTCTTTTGTCTTTCTGTTACTTTTATATATATATATATATATATATATACCTTGTTATTATATATGATGTCATCTTTTGTGAATTCAAATTTATATGCTAATCTGGAGCATGAATGATTTATTCAAGGTTGAAATCAATGAACTATTTTGCTATTTTAATATTTGATAAATTGATTTTCATTATTGGTTAATTTGTATGATGATTGTGTTTCATTTACAAGTTGACATATAATTATATATTTTTATTGTTTCCAGAATTGTATATATATATATTCAATTGTTAAAGATAATCTTCTCGGCCCAAAGGGGCCAAATGGAATACGATCCAAGGGCCTCTTCAATCTCTTCCTCCTACTTGCTCTAAGCTGCCCCTCGGAGCAATTAGCTCTTCCTTTTCATCTCCCTAGAAGTGGCTTTCCCTCATATCTATTCATTTTCCGATTATTGGGATTTTGTGGGAGCCTGGTGATAAGTGGGGTTTTCTGCCATTTGTTCCCATTCTGATTTTATTCTGCATCTGGGTAAGCAACCATCCAATTCTCATTTGTTTTAGGTCTACTAATAAATTACAAAGCATTTGATTTCATTTCAAATTATGGGTTACGTTTATGCAGAAATGGGATCTACGCGAGAATTTGTACTACTGTGTTTAGTGGTGATTTCGTCTTTGGTGGCATCGGCCACTACAGGGGTGGAGTACTTCTCTTCCTTTCCCAGGAATCTAGAAGTCACAGTAACCATCAATTCACTGACACCAATAACACCCAATGGTAAGAAGCATTGTTTCCATTCAAATTATTGTACTCACTTGGCCCAACGTCTACAATATTTCTAGTTCTTGTTTAGCATAATTTTTTACAATTCTATATATTGTAATGCTCATCTAATTCAAAAGAAATTTATATATGTTTAGGTTTAAGTAAAAACTTACTAATACATATAAGTGATCCATGGTTATTCTTTGTTACTAGACATAAATTTTTCATAATCCCTTTCCTTTCAACATTGAAAAAATCTTAAACTAAAATAAGTGTATACTGATAGAATTTACCTTGGAAACCCATATGGGAAACATTAAGAGGGGAGGTTTGCTTGGCTCGAAAGAATCTAATCAAATAGTAGATTACAAATTAGGCTGAGCTAGAGCTCTGCCATTCCTGTTCCAACAAATCAAGGCTATAGGAGAAAGTGTCACCTTTAATTTTCTCTTGACACAACATCTAGGATAAATACTAATGTATAACTCATATTTTTTTTCCTTCTTGATTATGGACAAGCAATCAATAAATTCCTTCTCTTACTTCTGTGGTGATTAGATGTTGTGGCAACAAGTTCTCCTCTGCCCCATAACCTGGGCCTTGGCAATAAATTCAGTTCTTGCAAACCTTCTAGTCACACGATGCCTAGAAACTGGATCACCTGTTATCTAAGGAGGGTTGTCTTCCCATGTTCAAACAGTTACTGTGGACTACTTCCGAGTTTAACTTTTATGCTCTTTAGACCACAATCGATGGCCAAGAAATCAAAATAGCATATAAAATGGATCCAATAGCAATATTCTTCTCCAAGGTGTACAACTCTATGATATAAGGCATAAGGATGTGTGCGATAGGACGCTTCAAAGATGCGGCCCCTCCAAATATGGCATTAAACCTCTCCTCACAATGGGAAAACAAGAATAGTTAAATGAAAAAAAATTCCCAACTAATCCAAGAATAAAAGGATGGCCCATCCAATACAATAGCAAGTCATGCCTCAACATGTGTGTAGGTCACCACTCACGTGGACCCATCAAAGAGAAAGAAAATGTGATCAAGTGTGAAAATACCCAGCAAACAATATGCTGTAATCAAAGGTTGTATTGCTCACAATGCTGGATTTAAGTCTTAAAACAATGTGAACTGTCATTTCCTCAAAGGCTGTTGCTACAGATCACTCTACTGTTGAAAGAAGAGTATTGTATTTCGGCCAGACTAGAAGATGAACAGAATGCTCCCAACAACCCCACTGTTAATATGTATATTGGCTTGAATTAGGTTTTTCTATGGGTTTGCAAGCTACCTCTACATGCTGGAAATTGTGCAGTTGTTGCTATATGTGAATCAACAAAACTTATTCGTAAATTAAAAGAAAAATGCTCTCAAATTACTCACCATATATCTCTTCTACCACTGTCTGAATATGGAGATGAAGGCATGATTGGACACTTTCTCACCTAAAAAGCTCGGAAGAGATCTACCACAAAATGAACAAGGAAAACGCCCCCAACCTCGTATATAAATACTATTCTACCTTCATATTTAACATGGGTCATCCCTGGGATTCATATTAATAGGTCGGCTCCATAAATTGCGGGCACAAGTTGGCCTTAGGAGAACAGTTAGGCACAGGTCGGCCCCAAATTCATTAGAAACATACTTTTATGATTTAGACCAGCCCAAGATCGTTATTTGACTCTTCACTGACATTGTTTTCTCTACAGATATTTAATTCTTCATTGTTCAGTCTGTATAAAAGCTTCAATGTATAGAAACTCACATAACCAAAAGGAATTTACCCAGAGCAATACTTTTATTATGACCAAAGGTCTATCACCCATGCATGAAACATATTTGGACACGACATGTAATTCCACCAACATTAGGTCTTCGTTGGTAGGCTTCGTTGGTAGGCTTGTGTTGTGTGTGTGTGAATGTATGTACATTGTATATATAGATATCTATACATATATCTCTAAGCATCTTCAGCATACAGTTGAGTGTCATTAGCAACAACTCTATCCCTTAACCAGTCAATGCACATTTGAACCCTTCAACTTGGCGAATTTCTCAGTCCAATACATTATTCTCTATCTTATTTAGTAGAACAATTATGCTATATCTCCGCTACAGCCCATCAAATCTCATCTCATAACATCGATGCAAGGTATAATAACCATAGTAAAATGTGCAAAGTGTTCTCTAGAGATGGAAATCAAGTATACTAAGAACAACTCCATATTTCCAAGATAAGTTAGGTAGCAGCCTCTGATCAAACATATACCAATAAGGTAATCCATCAATGAAATCTATGCAAATATGATATGAGTACAAAACTATATACCAACAAATATGATCATTTAAGAAGGAGAAGTGAGTATCCTCCAACCCAAAAAACAAACTCAACCAATAGAATAATCATCTCCAAGCAAGGAAAGAGGGCGTGTACCCCCAATCTATCATAATATCCAACAGTACCAGGCTCTGAATCATTTCTTTGTGATTTTCGTAACAGTCTGATTGTTGGTGTTTGTACTCACAAGTTACTGTTCTCTCCTCTGTGGCTTGTAGTTCGCTGAGCTATATGATTTCAGTAAAGAGTAAATGAAGATAATCACTGCTTCTCTCCTCTTCCTCTCATAACACGGTGCCTCTCTGTCTTCTTGTCTGCATGAAGATGCTAGATTGATATTGTCAAATCCATGAAAAACCTGAAAAAATTACTAAAGGCCCCCCTTCTTGCTTGATCTCTTGGAATTCAATTTTCTCTGGTCACCTAAAGGCCAAAGGATTGGCGAAAATTGGTTATGGGGTATTCACCCTCTTCTTGGCGAGCTTGTACACAACACCTTCCTTGGGTGTGAGGCTTCTGTGCAAGAAACAACCTCTTAGGCCCTTTTCCATTTTTCTATGTGGCAGCTTTTGATTTCGAGCTGCCATGTTGGCCACATGGCATATATGTCATTAGTTTATGTAGCCACATAGTCAACAAGGTAAGCTTCGATGTTCTTCATCTCAGGTCTTCTTATGTATTGTAATGTAGAGGGAAAATCCTTACTGCCAATGATTTGCATGAGATGTGGAGTGTGGAGGCAAGACTTCTAATGTTGTTTGCGTTCTTGCTTCACATAGACTGAATCCTTTGTGCAGAGTGATTGTGCAGATGTAACACCTCACTTTGCTTCTTCGAAACCTTCACATGCCCAAACTTAGCTCCATGTTCCTTCCTTGCTTGAGCTGATTTCGAGTCGTTTTCCCTCCCCATGTGGAAAGGACAATGTGCAAAGGTAACACCTCTGTTCCATTCATGAGATAGTCCCCATGACCAAAGCTTTGCATACAATTTTCTTAGCTGATTTATTTAATTCTTTTGTCCATGCTTTCGTTGGAGTGTGGGGGGTAACATCTCTGTGTCAACTCCTATCCTTCACATGACCCAAATGTCTCTCATAGCATGCCTTAGTCAATTTCTAAAGGCTGAAAAGGCCCTTTCAACAAGACTCGAGAAATCTTGAAGACTTGATGGAGGACACTGCATTTTTTAAGGATGGGGCGTATTTTAGCCCCAAAAATGGCCATTACCATCAATTCTCGAGTAATGCACTTATGTAACAATAATGATGTAATAAAGACCATATATGGGTTATGTAACACTTATGAGGAGATTGCTCTTATGTGTCATAAATGTATGTATCTGCATAAGGCACGCAAGATGTGTTGTGTATATTGGCAAACTGATGTGTTCCCAACAATCATAGAGTGTTGGAGCTTGTTGTCTCCCATGTATAAAGAAGTCCCCTTAAAATTTAATTGTATTATCATCACCACCCACACTATACATAAGAACCTAATGTTGAGTACGTTTCCTACCAGACACAAATCTTAAACTATGTTCTTGTAGAGACTAGATAGAGAAATTATGTTCATCAGTCATAAAGAGAGTCTTTGGATCCAAGTGCTTATATTAGAACCTCTATATCTAGCCTTCTCAGCGAAACCTGATTTGGAGACACATTTACTGGGATATTGAATGGTGGTAAGTGGGTATAAATCCTTAGGAGAATCTGAATTGACAGTTGTTCTATTATTTGAGAGTTCCTATCCTTGTTCCACTATCCACATGGTAGACTAAAACTTGTTGTATGTCCTAAAATAACATGAGTGGTAGACTTAAACTGATTTATATTGTTGTCCTGGTTAGATTTGTAGGGTTTGTGTATGCATTATAGATAGGTTGATAGTGATGTTGATGGGGGCTGCAAAGCGACTGCTCACGAGTCACAACTATTCATAGGGATAATATCATAATCCATAGTGTGAAATTTGAATAAAAGGGTTTGTAGAAAATGTTAAAACTACAAATTGTTTCTACACTTGTTGGTTCTGTATTCTTGTTGACCCAACCAAGATTATAAAAGTCGTGGATGCAGTTTCAGAATCTTGGGGAACACAACAAACTCCTTATTTTGATGATTTATGTGAGTAATGCTTCCTTTCTCATGGATTAAATTTCTTTCATCAGAGGCACTAGTTAAGGTATCACAACAATTGAGGACTAGTAGTACTTGAGGAATCAAATTATCCAACTTAACTATTTTGATGTAAAAGTATTTTTTAAAGAATATTTTCTGTTACACCATAGTAAGAATATCAGGTATAATAAGATTTCTATCAAACTATTGTATTGAGCAATTCCTTGCATCTTTATGCACCGGATCATGTTTGAAGTTTTAGCAAATTACATGGATGTTGTCTTTGTTTGTCAAGATGGTTGGTTGGCATTGAAAATAATTGCGAGTCTTTGAATTTTCTTGTTATATGTCTATAAAGATTATTTTTTTGTAAGCAATTATCTATGGAGATTTAATTTTCTCAGTTATTTAGAATGAAGTTTTTAATTTCATTTTGAGATCATTATTGAAGGAAGTGAGTTAAGAATATGATTGTGTTGGAGATTTTAAAGATATAGATTGGCAGAGTTATTGTTATAAACTGAAGCAGTGTATTCCTATAGCAATTGTCCCTCTACAGCCAGGAACTTGATGGAATATGGCGATAAAAAGTTGTTAATGTTGACAGTGAAATTCTGCAATCTCGCAAATTCGGATACCGTAGATGGGATTCCTAGGCCCCCATGGAAAAACTACAAACTGTAATTTCAGTAATCAAAACTTGTAATTCCAACCATATGTCGAATATCCTAATGGATTTGTAAATAAAACCCACAAAGAAATAGGGTTTGTTTGCTAGACGATACTATCCCCCTTACACATATTATAACAAAGCTGGCAACACTATCCCCCACGATTTTCTTTTACATTGGCATTGGGAGATATGGTTGTTCATTTGCCATGATGATGTTTGTTGGGGTTGGTTCCTTGTATGTCAATCATTTTGCACTTTAATGTTTTTTGAAAATATATATTCAAGATTGAAGTCTGATTACATCTTAACTGGTGAAAGGGCTTCTCAAACCATTTTGCAGTTATATCTGATTCTTAGTGTAATGTCTGGTTTTTGCATTTCCTTAAAAGTATTATTTGCTCAAATCTAGAGAGAGATCAAAGAAAGCATATGGGCCAGTGTTACAATAATAGATATAAAGATGGCAAGGAAGTAGTTCCCAATGTTCCATATATTTGAGTCTCCTATCTCCTATTTATTATAACCTCAAGTCTTTACACTCATCTCAAGTCATTATGGTGTGTATTGACACTTTACATTTTCACTCATTTCAGATGCAATTTGAATATCTGATCCCATAGTGTACCTTTAAGTGTTCTCAACATACTTAACGCTCAAGAGTGCTTTATAGTTTATTATTGTTGATGAGGCAAAGTTTTCTTCCATGAGATGATTGGGTCTTTGTTGGAATCCCCTTATAGAAGGATAAAATGATTATTGGAACATCCATAGCTGGAAAGCCCTTTGCAATCTATTGGGTTAATCCTAATTCCTTTTCTAATGCTTGCATATGAAAGTGTGGGAAGCTATTGCTGTGGTTCATTCAATTTATATCTCCTATTAAGTTGGGCGATATCAAATTAGGAAGGCTAGACCTTTCAACAGTTATCCACCCTACTTTCTCCATACTTGTAACATGGGACTTTTTATCATCTTGTTGGGTTGGGTGAGAGTTCAGCGACTTGTTGTCTTGGGGTGTTATGAACTTTTAGTTCTCAATGAGCGACATTCTACTTCAAAGTCCGACATTGAAGAAAAGAATAGTTATGTGCTTTGTTTGACCAAATTCTTAGCATATTATCTCTGTTTGCAAGTGTCATAAATCCTAGCCTCCCCTTCAGGACTCAACCTAGAAGTTTGTTAAGTAAACTTCTTGTTTGAATACAATTTCCAATGATGGTGTTTCTGGGTTTTCAATAGATTTCCAACCATCATCAATGGTCACAAATCCTAGCAGTGCGCCTCCATCTGAAAGGTTGAACTATATAATGAGCTGTTAGAACCTTTCTCCACTTCCCACAGTGTCCAGAATACAGCATCAAAAATCCATAGAAAGCATTTATACCATACCCCCTAAATCCCAAAACATGCTGAATTGTAGCCAAGACGAAAAATTGAATACTGGAATAGAAATTTGCATACTAGAGTTATCACAGAGACAAGGCAGTCAACATTAGAAAAGGAAGAGGAAAGATTGACTATAAAATGAAAAAGACTGACATGATAGTTTGGAATCTAAATATGGACTTATCTACAAACACCATATTGTTGTTTATCAAGACTAACCATTGATACTTTTAAGGAGGGTAATTGCCTTCATATAGAGGACATCATAGAGGTAAATATTGGGACACTTGAGCATAAAAAGGTTATCAAGTTAGGTGCTACTCTTACTAAAGAAGAGATTCAGCATTGCACTAAACTCTTAAAAGAGTACGAGGGCATGTTTACTTTGGAAAAAAGAGATATGATAGGTATGGATCCCTCCCTTGTGTCACATAACTTGCCTTCAAAGTTGAACTCTAAGCCTGTGAAGCAAAAACTCTATAGACATAGGCCTGAAGTGAATGCTATGGTAAACAAGGAGATTCAAAAGGTCCTAGAAGCGTCATTCATTCATCCCATTCATTATCTTGAGTTCCAAGCAAATATCATTCCTGTTACGAAGAATGAATGGAACTATAAGGGTCTATATCGACTTCAGAGATCTTAATGCTACTAGTCCTAATGATTATTTTTATATTCTCTTTAATGTCGATACCTCCTCTAGGATTCTATCTACAAGGTAGTTGGAGGTGATGAAATCATAGAAAGATTTTTGAGTATTATTCTGGGCTGGATTTCTTTTCCTGGGAGGAAATGATAGCCAATCCCTCGAATTTTACTATATAGTCCATTTTATATTTAGACTTACAGATATTCCATAATCTCTTTTTTAGATTGACATGGTTGGGCCCATATACATTGACAGCCATGAAAGTTTCTTTGGAGACTAGAGATTTTACCATTGTGTATTATATGAGTTTGGAAAAATTTGATGCTTTTTCATAGGTAGGTTTTTATTTATGCTCAAGGGATTATGTAGGGGGGGGCAGGAGAATAAAGCTGAATGCACTTGGGACCTCGGAATCTTCACAAGATGGCTCAAAGATATCAGTTTTCCGACATTTCCATTTATGGCAATAATTTGCACATCATCTACAAAGTCTACCAATGTTTCTTGACTTTTCTTCTTAGATGGAAGTGTCCCAAACATTCCCAGAGGTTTGCATATGCTCATGAGAATAGAGACCTTTCTAAATATCCCTAGGGTGCAAAGAAACCATTTAGTGCAATGGGAACTAACACCTCTTTAATATGCATACCGATCGAAAAGAAGTGATATCTTTGTTCTATGTCACAAGGTATCTCACCACTATGATTATGTAACTCATGCATGTATTGGTGAGTTTTTTCTTCAAGAGAATCTTCTAGGAAATGTTGACACCCTAAAGTAGTTACTTGTGCATGTATTGTTGAGTTTGTTAACTATTTTCTAGGAATTGTTGACACTCTAGTATAGAGTAGTGTTACGAACCGTTACACCAAAACCTCGATATGTTAGTGAAGGCCATCCATTAGGATCTTAACATCCCACCACGCTCCGCAGTCCAGACTCTGGGCTGGATGTGCGCCTGTACGGTGGTGTCCCCTTTGCGCCGTACGAGCCTCAAGCGAACACTGCAATGCCGACATTGCCACCCGCTCTGTGACTTGAACCTGGGTGGAGGCTCTGATACCAAATGTTACGAACCGTTACACCAAAACCTCGAGATGTTAGTGAAGGTCGTCCATTAGGATCTTAACAAGTAGTCAATGCTTCATACATTTTGTTATCCTATTTTCCCATGATATTAGGGATTAGGTGGTACTACATGGAATCCATAAATGTCATATTTTATTTTACAATTTTTTTCTCATATCGATCCAATGGTTGGGGATTTGTGGAAACTGTAGCTAATTGACACACAGTTAATTGCATGTTGATAGATGATGTTAACTAGAAATAGTACATAGTTAATTTCCTGTTGATAGATGCAAAGTATGAAGGGGTTAAGGAACTGTTTCCAACTACCAGATATGATCACTATAAGTTGAAAAAAAAGGTAACCTTAGTTTTCTATATGAATGATGTTAAAGGGTTGCTGTATCAAATGATGTTTGGGCTACTCAGATATAGTCCTGAAATTGCCATTTTATTTTCCATATTGGTTGCCAACCACAAAATCATGTTACAACTCGATTTTATAGTAATATATGATATAAGGTCTTTGAGTAAAACATGGGTGACAGATTATTTGTGTCTTTGCATAGTACAAAAAAACTGAGACCTTGCCAGGAAATCCTTGAATATTATCTCAAGTTAGAACTCCATTATGTAGAATTAGCTAAATAAGTATCAGTATAAGATGCCACTGATATCCAGTTTTCTTCTCCCTTATGCTGAATGGAAAATGTAATGACCCTTTTTCAAAATTCTATTAAAATGCCAATTTTTCCACTTTTTCCCCAATTTCGACCTTTGACTAGTTTAACTGTTTTGACCTCCAAATCAACCCAAATGCTCTCAAATCTTCTGTAGGAGTGTATGAATGGTATTTAGACTTGAATATCAGGTTCATGGATGTTTTATGTCCCTCCAAATACTGCTGCAAACTTGATTTGTATTCTGATCAATATAGGTAATTTTGACTAGTAATTTGTGCATCAAATCCCCCCTGGGTAGCACTGAAAATGGCCTTCCAAATGCCTCCAAACTCCCACAAATTTATGAACAGAGGTATATAATGTGTTAAGTATGTTATTAAGGTCTCATATGCACCATTAATTGATTTTTACTACTGTTCTAACTCTCTCACATTCAACAGCAAAAACCCCCAATTCAACCCTTGGGGAAATGGCACTATTTCACCTCCCAATACAACTAAACTGAGTAAAAATGCTTCAAATGCTCAAGTACAGTACATGAAACTTGTAGAAGAAATCCATGGCAGTATATTGATCACAAATATATCAGAGAATCATCCATCCATTCGAAATAATCAACATTATAGCGTCATACATCAATGCATTGGGGAAATGGACATTGTTTGCTCATTAATCAATAGTTTTGCATACAACCAGTGGGTATTTCAACCTGATACTTTCTGAATATTAATAACAGAGGATATGAATCTATTACAATCAGAAATATATAATTAGAAGCTCTCTCAAGAAGCACAAGTGCTCACCAAAAACGCCCTCCCTCAAGGAGCATGAATATGCCTTCAAAACTAAAAACGGTGGAGAGAAAGTGCTGCACTAAACCAAACCATCAAACTTCCTGTAGCTTCTACCTGCAAATAAAAAATCCATTAAAGCACCATGAAAGACCTGAGTGGCCTCTCCACACACCAACTTGGATGGGAATCTTTCACCCTCGAAATTGGCTAAGGCAAGAAACTAGTCATCCACTAGCTCTCTCTTCACAAATGCAATTTTTCTCAAATCATCAAAAGCCATTCTCATTCTTCATTTCTACATTTTATAACCAACATTAGCCTTCTAAGGGTCGAAATCCTCTCAATAGATTCAATAGATTTCCATTTAGGAAATATTCCACATTTGCCACTTGTCTCCTAGTTCCAACCTTCCATCTTCTCCCAAATTCAATTTTGAGTCTCTTTGGGTTCTCCAACTCCCAAATTCGCCTTCCTTGAGCCTATTTTTGGTGTTGACATGTCATAGTGGTCAGATGTCAGAGGTCAGGTCTGCAATTTGTCATATTTTTCATAGATGCTCCATCATTGGTGTCATAGGAGCTACGGAATCTAGCCCAAGTGTCCACAAACTTCTACTTTGACTCTTTATCTTCCATGGAGGTTTCCAATCCTTCCCAATTCGACCTAAGATGCTCAATGACATGTGTTATGACTTACCAACTCACCCAAGAGTGTTCACATTCCCATTAATTCGAATTTGCAAAAGAGAGGTACCATGTATTATGAAAAATCAAGCTAGTGTGGGTCCTGTTATCACCTAAGATGTAGTTACCCCTATGGATAGGATCCAGTCATGGATGGCAATAGGAAAGGGAAACTCAAAAGGTGCAACCCCGATAACCTCGACCTCCAAATATGTATGGTTGTCACGCCAGTCGAGGCAACCTTCGCTTTATGTTATCTAGCCCAGACAACAAAGGGGGAGACCCGATCTACTCCCGACAGGAGAGATCAAAACCAAGACACCAAATCAGGGTAGTTCTAGTTGAAGTTAGGTGTATGGTTTATCCTAGACCTAAGGATGAAGTCACAAGCCAAGTGATGGGTTTAATAGGTATAGCTTTGGTTCATAGTTGAAGTGAAAGTGACTTATAAGGTTTAAAGTGAGATCTAGGGCTAGTGTACTAGGTCAATGTTAAAAGATCCACTGCCTTGGGAACCGTGTCCAATGCAGGGTTGTTTAGGGGTTAGATTGGGGCTAACTAGTACATGAGACAATCTTGACCATGGTCCATGATGTCTTCAAAGGTATAGTTCACCATGCAAAAGTCAAACCACAAGTCAATCCCACAATCTAGGAGAGTGGGTTGTCTTGGAGTTAAACCAGTGCCTTGGGAATTGGGAAGTGGAGTCAAAGTAGGGTTGACTTTATGGTTTAGGACTCCTACAACATGAGATAAGTGGACAGTATAGGTCTCATGTACTAGTTAGCCCCAATCTAACCCCTAAACAACCCTGCATTGGACACGGTTCCCAAGGCAGTGGATCTTTTAACATTGACCTAGTACACTAGCCCTAGATCTCACTTTAAACCTTATAAGTCACTTTCACTTCAACTATGAACCAAAGCTATACCTATTAAACCCCTCACTTGGCTTGTGACTTCATCCTTAGGTCTAGGATAAACCATACACCTAACTTCAACTAGAATTACCCTGATTTGGTGTCTTGGTTTTGATCTCTCCTGTCGGGAGTAGATCGGGTCTCCCCCTTTGTTGTCTGGGCTAGATAACATAAAGCGAAGGTTGCCTCGACTGGCGTGACAACCATACATATTTGGAGGTCGAGGTGATCGGGGTTGCACCTTTTGAGTTGCCCTTTCCTATTGCCATCCATGACTGGATCCTATCCATAGGGGTAACTACATCTTAGGTGATAACATTTTGGCGCCGTTGCCGGGGAAGGCATAGGCTTACCCTGGTTCGATATATTATTTTAAAGCTCTCCTCCCCTTCTCTTTGCCTAACATTTTGGCGCCGTTGTCGGGGACGCAATAGGCTTACCTTGGAAAAGCTAGTAGTCCTTCTCGCAAATACAACGACACATATCTTGGTAGAAGAGTTTAAATCTACCTGGCGACTCCCAATCGTGACTCCTCTGAGGAGAGAGCTCATTTACATCCCTATAACACTAGAATTTAGACAGATCTTATGGGGTGCATCATTTTGTTTTCAGGTTCTTGAATTTAAAAATAAATATTAAAATAAAAAATAATAATAATAATAAATAAAAAATATTATCCATGGCTGCTGCTGAGCGACCTAGGACTTTTGGTCGATTGAAAGTTTTTGAATTTTCCAAAATTGTTGGGTATCCTCATCATATTCCTCATCAAGCCTATGAAAGGTTGCCTACTTTCGATGGAAGTTATGAAATCTCTGCTAGAAGGCACCTTGAAAGATTTCGGGAAGTTCTTAACGAGTTATCCATAACCCATGAGGATGTGTGTATGAAACTATTGGCTTCATCTTTCAAAGAAAGAGATGGGCTCTGGCTTTCGAATTTGAAACCCAATAGCATTTCCGGATATGACATGTTTGAAAATAAATTCTTAGAAGAATGGGGAAGTGAATTCGATGATATATATCTTTCGAATCAAATCCAAGATCAAAACCTTCCCCTTTACGATCCTATTGTTGAATCATTTAACAATCAAGCTTCCAGTGAACTGTCAATATTCGGAGATGACCCCTCTTGCCCAATTTCCTTGGAGGATAAGTTTTCCACTTTTGAATTAATTGAAAGTCAAATCACTAATATAAATCGTATGTTTTCAAATTTCTTTTTAGGTAGCCCTAGTCCTGATCCAGAGGAAATTTCTGAGGATGAGCTTTTAGTCAACAAGTCCATTGAAGTTCTTCCTTCGAAAGAACTCATTTTCCATACTAGCTCTTCTGATCATTCAATTCCTTATCAAGAAGAAGAAAGTAGGGACATAGATCAAGATACTTTAGTGGTGATTTCGGGTGATCATTGTGCAAATAATCAGGATATTTTAAATGAAATTATTAATTTCACCCCTGATCAATTACATGAAAATGATCACTTATCCTCTTATAATTTTAATGATGAATCAATAGAATTTCACTCTCAAGATGAAGATGAAATAGCAAACCACACTAGATGCTCTAATCTTTGTTCCACCTCTTACAATGAATCTTTAAATTTTCATTTTTTTATCTTTAATCAAGCTAACTTAGAGTTAGATAGTTATGGTCAATCTTGTCTTCAGGTTGTAAATATTAAATTTGATGAAAAGTTTGAAATTATTCCTAGAATAAAGAATGTTTTTCAAAATCCAAGGTCAAACTTGTCTATCCATTTGGGAGAGATTTCATATTTGCAATCCACCCTCCTTTCTCAATTCTTTCAATCGTCTTTGGGTTGGTGCTCTAGTCAATCTTTTGCCTTGGAAATTTTTAATAGGAAGTATAAGCATGATTACATGTTTGGAGAAAAAGCACTTCATGTCCCTTTTCAGCCACTTTGGAACCATAATGTATGTTGTCAAGTTATCAATCATTCTTGGTGGCTAGAAAAGATGTTTAAAGATCAATTCCATATTTTCTCCATTTTTGAGCATCAAGTGGGTCTGACTTTGATTTTCCGTCTTTTAAGCTTTAATTTATCTCCACTTGAATTTTTGATCATCAGTCCCAAGGAGAATCAAATTGAGTATGTGAGAGAAGTAAATGAAAAAGTTAATTTGTGTGAAAATAAATCGAATCACATGTCTTATGTTCTTCCTCTATCTATCTCTGAGTTTAACTTGCATAAATTTTATGATCCTATCAGTTCTTTGATGGAGGATGTTTGCATCAGTCAGTCTTCTCCTTGGCATAATTTCGTATTGCATCATTCAAACCATTCTTCAATTTATGAACAAATCAAGAAGACTGTGCCCTTAAATTTGTTGATCTTTAGCCCAATCTTGACTTGTTCTATTATCAAAAATCAAATAAGAATCATTAACCTATTTGATGAATGGTTGCACTGGATTTATGATTTTACCTAACATTTGTGATGACTGGTTAGATTATGGTAGGTAGGAAACGGAATAAGCCTACTTGGGCAGTAGTTAGTCTTTTCAGCCATTGAGTCTGGCACCTTGTTTGTCTCTAAGCTCCTTTGTAAGCTCCTAGTTTAATTGAGTACCTGTCACTTTTCTTTTCCTGCACAATAAATTTCAAATTTTGCAAATTATGTTAGTAGTTTAATTTACTTTCTGCATTTATATATTTCATGCATTTATATTTCTGACATAGAATAGATTTTATTTCAGTTGGTTTTATATTTTTCCCACACATGCAGCATGAGGTATTTTTGATGTCTGTGAATGCAGAAAATAGGTTGCAAGAATAAAAGTTGGAAATAAAATGGTAGAGTGCTGGATCGTGGATTCGAGTAGCAGAGTTCGAGGACCAGAGATTCTGAGGTTCTCAAGCGCTCATTTCAGCAGAGCACTTGTCCCAGCTGGAGCCAGATGTTATCACATATATAGTAGCCGGGCTACCATACATTATTTTTCTCATTCCAGTACACTATTCAGCCAGTTCCCTTACATTTGAGATGCTGAGATGAGCATCTAGATTGGATCACTATCAGATTGTGGACAGCAGTTGTATTCCCCATGCCATGACCGAGTCTCAGGACACTCAGAGAGATGACCGATATAGCCATTATACCATTTGTACAGAGTAGTCAGTAGTGTTCAGAGTTGCAGCAGCAGTTCCAGAGGACAGGTGATGGTACAGGTTGATGAGCTTTCAGGTATATGACTCAGCAGGTATATCATGGTGTTATGGTTAGATTGCTTTTATACTTATTCTTATAGCATGTCTTAGCACTCAGTGTCATGATCTGGCGATCTTATAGATATTTGGACCTGGTCGATCTATTATATATATTACATTGTCCCTACTCAGACTTAGAAGTTCACTATTCATACTCATTGGTTTTACCCTCCTTAGGGAGAATAGAGGTGATCATTCAACCATACCTTGGCTTTCTAGTGTTGGCTCCATTATTCATTGTCTCCATCCATCCATGGCCTACCTTTTAGTTTATCACCCTGACTTACTACTTGACTAGTGACATGGAGGATCTTTCCCCCACTGTAGCCTCTGTATTGGATGAGCTTCCCTGTTTATTGTGTCTCGGCTCTGAGTTGGTGACAAAACTTACCTATGGTGAGTTGGAGTTCCTTGTGAATTCCCCCTAGTCACTAAAGTTGTGTTGGCTAAACCTGAAACTTTTGGTGCTGCCATGAATACAAAATCTGGAAAAATGAAATGCTATATCTTGTATGAAAAGCCCATTCATGCAATGTGTTTCTAAACACACATGAATGAAAGGCATACCAAATGAAAATGGCTATGAAAATAAAATGTTATATCTTTTGGAAAAATAAATACCTAGGTAAACAAGCTGTCCATGACACACCTAGAAGTGCTCAGGTAAACAAGTGCCTTAAAAACACACCTGCAGCAGGAAGCCTAAAATAAATGTAAATCTATGCAATGTGTTTATAAACACACATAGATCAAGGCTATGGAAACTTCAGGCCCAAAAAGCAATGGAACTTAAATGCTATATCTAAACAATTGCTGGCCTTATTTGTATTATGGATTGTGCGCATCTGTGAAGGTGAATAAACTCTCTTTGAACAACTCATCCATTTGTGAGACACCGCCATTCCCTGTGTTATTGCTCATTCAGTATATACTATGGTGTGTATTCCCTTTCCCTTGCCAAAGTGTCACAAAGTCAAGTCATTCAAGTCATCCCTTAGCCTAGCCAATTATTTTAGCCTTCACCCTTCACTAGCAAATTGATCACAGCTATGAAGTGAGTATGATCCTGAAAGTCTAGTCTGAGTAATAATAATAATTAACGACACTATATATTTGGATTTAGATCGCCAGTTATGATTACTCTGTGTTATAATTGTTATTTGAATAAGTTGTAGAGCATGTATTAACCTTGACACTTTGTAGCAGCCTTGGATGATGGTCTGAGTTATATTTGGTCTTGGTTAGACCCAGTTTGACCATGGAGGACCATGGGACATGAGATGTTGGACCTTATGATGATATGGATAGATGATATATGGTCTATGTATACATACATGATGATTCTATGCAGCAGCTACAGGGTTATGATGGTGATTCTTGGGTTACAGCATTATTTGATCATTTACAGATCATTATTATTGGCCTTGTTCCGGTATATTGGATATTTATTTTGATCATGCAGAGACTCATATGGTGTATGAGTACACATATTGGATGGATTTGGACCTTCTGAGTCCAAATGGGACAGTTTGTTTTCAGTTCCGGGCACTTACAGTGATGATTGAGCCTCAGTAGGTTGTCCCAGTGCAGTTTTGGTCTGTCGGAGGCCCTGTCAGAGCAGATGAGATTTTTATCCGGTTGACTTAGGGCGCTGATGATGGAGGGGGTGGTCCAGCCACTTGTTTTTACCATTATACCCCCCTCCTGGACACACTGGTGCCCTCACCTTGACAGCGCAGGCACTCCAGGAGGCTGTTTGGGGCAGTTTCACGCTTCCCGAGGCATTTCAGGATTGGTAGAAATGGCTATTGAGGAAATCGATTTGGGCTACTGAGGAAAATTTATGGCATGGGATGATCAGTGATGATAGATCGGGGCCTTCCACACCTTCTCCAGCAGTTTCAGCTTCATCGGGGCCCGCATCCATCACTTATGGCATTTTCTGTGGATTTCTGAGGTCTTTTTGAGGCCCACGATTTGACTATGGTGGCACGATTTGGTACATTTATGATTATTTATTGATTATTGTGCTATGGGGATTGACCAAGGAGGGATAAAATTACCCCTTGGACCCACCATAAGCCTCTTATGATATTTTGTCATCATGATTTGGTGGGATTCCCCTCTTATAGGGCGATTTTGTCTACTTACATAATATTTTATTAGTGATCCATGTATTTTATTGTTGAGCTCATCTCAACCAGTGATTAGACATTTGTATCTTCTAATCTTAGCCACTCATTCAAAAAGTGGTTAGGGTTTTGGTGCCTCTCCTTCCTATTTAAAGGAGAGAGCCTCTCATTGTAAAGGAACTTTTGGCTCTGGATTATTGGAATAGAAAATTATTATTGCATCTATCTCCAGTGTTGTGGTGAATGTTTTTGGTGTTCGTTCGTTGGTTCTTCCTTTGCACTGAGTTATTGGAGATCTTGTTTGCCATATCTTTTGTACCACGATTTTGCATCTACAGGTGGAGGCCGATTTGTTTTGAGGAGGAGGTATTGGTAGGGGAAGACTCTCCCTACTTCTTCTTTGGAGCTCTTCGTTGGTAACAGGGAGTATTACTGTCCTAGGACCTTCTATTTCATGTTACTATTGCATTTCTCTTGTATTTCTTCCATACTTGATCTTACTGATTGAATCGCTATTCCTTGGTTTGACAGGTAGAGGAGGTCGCACTTGTGGGCTAGGGCATCAAATTGGCAAGCAAATCAACAATTTCTCATTTGATCTCTGCGGGAATCTTCCTCAACATCAAGACAACTCATTCACATCACTCAGGTATGATCTCAAGGTAAGTTCTATCTCCATGATCTATCCAATTGTCTAAAATATTTAAAAAACCCTAAATATTTCAAAACCCCATTTTACATTTTCTCAGATCTACTTAGATTTAGTGGGTTGTTGGGCATAATATTGAAAACCCACCTCTATAGCATCCACGGCATCCCGGATCTATAGTTTGGTGAGGATTGGCTTCCGTTTGACCCCCTTCCCATGCCAACTTAGCTCCTCCCAAGCAAAGCGCACTTCCTAGTTTGAGCAAGTTGACCTAGATCTAGGTGGTGGGTGTTTGAGATTCCACTTGATTTGTCATCTACACATCCAATAACATACACCCAGATTGTTACTTTCCTGAAATTCACCTTGTGGGCCCAATTCCACATTTTAAGGGATTTAATCCCCATTTTGGACCAGTTGGAACACTCAAACTCAGATCTACTAAGATCTAGCCGTTGGATTGCCACGAAACTATAGATCCATACTCCTACTTGACTAACCTACCCGGATCTAAAGTTTGGATGCCATCCGACTTGTCTTGACCCACCTAACCCCACTTTTTAGCCTCCTTGGGCAAAGTCGCACCACCTTGGAGAAGTGAGTTGACTCACTTCTAGGACGTGGGTACTTGAGATTTTTGGAGATTTGAAACCGGAATAATTCAAAACCTAGGTCTAGACTATCACTTTGTCAAATCTTGCCTTGGGGATAGCATTCCTTGTTTTAAGGGATTGTGGTCCACTTGGGTCAAACCTAGATCTAGACACATTCATCCATCAAGACCTCTATTGCCTACTTGTCCCATGTACTAGGAGTCCTAAACCACAAGTCAACCCTACTTTGACTCCACTTCCCAATTCCCAAGGCACTGGCTTCTCTCCAAGTTAATTCGACTTTCCTAGATTGTTGGATTGACTTGTGGATTGACCTATGCATGGTGAACTAAACCCTTGAAGCTATCATGTATCATGGTCAAGCTTGTCATCTGTACTAGTTAGCCCCAATACAACCCTTAAACTACCCTGCACTGGCAACGGTTCCCAAGGCAGTGGATCTTCTGACATTGAACTAGTACACTAGCCCTAGATCTCACTTCAAACATTATAAGTCACTCTTACATCAACCATGAACCAAAGCTATACCTATTGAACCCCTCACTTGGCTTGTGAATTCAACCTATAAGGTCTAGGATAAACCATACACCTAACTTCACTTAGAAATACCCTGATTTGGTGTCTTGGTTTTGATCTCTCCTGTCGGGAGTAGATCGGGTCTCCCCCTTTGTTGTCTGGGCTAGATAACATAAAGTGAAGGTTGCCTCGACTGGCGTGACGACCATATATTGGAGGTCGAGGTGATCGTGGTTGCACCTTTTTGAGTTTCCCTTCCCTATTGCCATCCATGACTGGATACATCCATAGGGGTAACTACAGTTTAGGTGATAACAGGTCCCACCACCTCCATATGTCTCCAAAACCACTTGCCACTTAGAATTTATCTTGAATTTATTTATTCACCATATTTATTAAATGCTTGAACCCTTCTAATGTCTAAATATCATTTATTAGCTTCCTTATTACCATTCCACATGTGCCCATCCAACCTAGGAAACTAGTAGGATTGATGGGATTGTCTTACTATGCACTTATTTGAATGGGGACATTACAGTCCTCCCCACCCAATATTGCTTGTCCTCAAGCAATTTCAGATTTGGATGCTGCAAAATATTCTCCTCTTCCCATGTGGCATCTTCATTTGGTAAGTCCTTCCATTGCACTAAATATTCTTTGATGATTCTACTCCTCAACCTTCTTTCCCGTGTCTTCAAAATCTTTTTCGGAACAAGTGTGAGCTGACCTTCATCATCCAAAGGAGGAAGTATTTCTGAAGTGATGATTTGCTGACCAAGAGCTTTCTTGAGACAAGAAACATGAAATACATTGTGGATTTTACTCCCTTCCGGAAGTTCTAGTTCATATGCTACTTCTCCAACCTTCCGCACTACCTTGTATGGCCCATAGTACCTTGGTTTTAATTTTTCTGCTCCATTCTTTTTTAGAGATGTTTGTTTATAAGGCTGCAACCTTAAATATACTAAATCATTGACTTGAAAGGTTCTTTCTTCTCTATGCCTATCAACATATTGTTTTTGCTGATTTTGAGCAACCTGCAAATTGTCTTTCAAGAGCTTTAAAATTTCTTGGCTCTCTTCCACCCAATCTTTAGCCTTTGGGGCTCTACTATTACCAAATATAATGTCATCAAATGTAAGTGCATCATAACCATATAATTCTTTGAAAGGAGACATTCCTATTGACATATGATAAGTGGTGTTGTAGCAAAACTCACCCAAGTGTAGCCATTTTGCCCATGCTTTTTGCTGCCCTCCCACATAGTTTCTTAGGTATCCTTCCAACCATTGGTTTACCCTCTCTGTTTGTCCATCAGTTTGTGGATGATAGCTGGTACTTGGAGTCAATTGAGTGCCTACCAATCTAAAAAGTTCTTGCCAAAAAGCACCCATGAATCTACTATCTCTATCACTGACAATGCTCTTGGGGAGCCCATGCAATCTGAATATTTCTTTGAAAAAAATATCAGCCACTTGTGCAGCACTAAAAGATGATGTAACAGCAAATAAATGAGCAAATTTTGTCAACCTATCAACTACCACATAGATGCAATCCTTACCCAAGGATTTATGCAATCCAGTGATGAAATCCATGGAAATATTGTCCCATTTTTGCTCCGGAATGGGCAATGGTTGTAATAGGCCGGATGGACATGTAAGTTCTGATTTGTTTTGTTGACATGCTTTACATTCATTCACATACTTCTGAACATCTTCCTTCATCCCCTTCCAAACAAATCTTTGCCTCAACTGTCTATAAGTTTTGAAGATCCCTGGATGGCCCGCTAGTGGGGAATCATGTGCTTCTTGCAAAATTCGGTACTTGAGCTTGGAGTTATGAACTAAATAAATTCTTCTCTTATAATATATCAGCCCATTCAAAATCCTATAATTATCATCCCCTTTGATTCCATCCAACACATCACAAGCAAATTTGTCTTTGGCATATTCAACTAGTAACATGTTTTTCCAATCCTTGGCAATATCCATGAGAGAAAAAGAAGGCCTTCTTGACAAAGCATCTTCTACTATATTATTCTTTCCTTTGACATATTCAATATCAAAATCATAAGCTTGAATCTTGCTTACCCACTTTTGTTGCCTTTCATTTAGATCTTTTTGGGTGAGAAAGTGTCTTAGACTATTGTGGTCAGTTTTCACCACAAACTTGCTGCCCACCAAGTATTGTCTGAATTTGGCCAATGCATGCATAATGGCCAGCATTTCTTTATCATAGATGGAGTAAATTTTTTCATGAGGCTGCAACTTTCTGCTCTCAAAGGCTATGGGGTGTTGGCCTTGCATTAGGATAGCCCCTATTCCTCCACCTGAAGCATCACATTCCACAACAAAAGGTTTAGTAAAATAAGGAAGTGCAAGTATGGGACAACTACTCATTACCTCTTTCATTTTTTGGAAGGCCTTTTCAGCCTCTTCATCCCACTTGAAAGCATCCTTCTTAGTCAAATCAATGATTGGAGAAGTCAACTTGGACAACCCTTTCACAAATTTTCTGTAGTAGGTGCATATGCCAATAAAGCCTCTCAATTCGGTAATATTTTTTGGTGATGGCCATTCCAAGATAGCCCTGATTTTTTCCATGTGTACCTTCACTCCTTCTTGCCCAATAATGTGCCCAAGATACAGTAGTTCTTTCATCCCAAACTCAAATTTTGATAATTTAGCAAATAAGGACTCTTCTTGCAAGATTTTCAACACAATCTCTAACTGTTGCAAATGCTCTTCCCATGTTTTACTGTAAATGAGAATATCATCAAAGAAAACCAAAACAAACCTTCTTAGTTGCTTGCAAAATATCCTATTCATACATGCTTGAAAGGTGGCTGGAGCATTAGTTAACCCAAAAGGCATGACAAGAAATTCAAAGTGGCCAAAATGACATCGAAAAGCGGTCTTTTGCACATCTTCATCTTTCATTCGAATTTGGTGATACCCTGATCTAAGGTCAATTTTTGAGAAGTATTTTGCCCCATGTAGCTCATCCATGAGCTCATCAATCCTAGGAATAGGATACCTATTCTTGATAGTCTTTTTGTTCAAGGCTCTAAAATCTATGCACATTCTCAATGTTCCATCTTTTTTCTTCACTAGCACTACTGAAGAAGCATAAGGGCTAGAGCTTGGTCTAATGAGTCCCAACTCTAGGAGTTCTTGGATAGATTTTTCAATCTCATCTCTGAACTTTTTAGGATGTATATAAGGTGGTATTTGAATGGGTGAAGTGCCCTCCTCCAAAATAATACTGTGCTCAACCCCCTTATCCGATGGCCTACCATGTGGAAGGTCTCTAAAAACCTTTTCATATTTTTGCAAAAGTCCCTCTATCTCCTTTGGTTGTTTGACAATATTTATAGTTGGCTTGGGAGATGTAATATGACATTCAACAGCCCATTCTATATCCCCATGCCTCAATATAGATCTCATACTATTGCAAGTTACTACTTGATTTGGATAAGTGTGTTGCCCTCTCAAAATTCTTTGTACTCCTTTTGAATCCTGGAATTTCATTTCGGGAATTAGATAATTTACCGTATGCTCTCCTATTGAATATAGACATTGCACTCCCAAAACCACATTAGTATCAGCAACATCAATCACATAAAAACTATCAACAAAAGTATAGTTACCTACGGTGACTTGCAGCTTTGGAACCCATGTTTTGCATTGCATTGTGTTGTGACTGGGAATGACAACTGTAAAGCCATCAAATGGTTCAATAGGTATCTTTCTTTTCTCTACCATCTCTGCATCAATGAAGTTATGAGTGGCTCCTCCATCTACCAAAACTGAAGTTCTTTGTCCTTGTACCACACCTTTTCATCGGATAGTATGATAGCGAGGTACTGCTGAAAGCACTGCCATTCTTGCTTTGTCCGGTGAAGGCTGATTTTCTTCTTGTCTTTCCTCTTCTACTGCTGTCTCATATGCCTCTTCTTGATCTGAAATATGTCCATCTGCATCCATGCCCCCATCATACCCCTCATTGTCAGAAAATACTTCTATGTATTAAGCCTTTCCTTTGGTACATTTGTGCCCCGGTGTCCATGGTTGGAAGCATGTGAAGCACAATTTCTTTTTTCTAAGTTCATCCCTGTTTAGTCCCTCTTTTTTATTCCTCTCAAATGACTCTCTTTGCCAAGGTTTCTTATCATATCCATCCCTTTTCCAAGGTTTCTTTTCAAATTTGTAGCTAGGCTTAGGAGGAAATCTCGTTCTAGGAAGCACATTTTGGAGATCCCTAGTCAAGCTCATTGCATCTTTTAATGTAGTTGGCTTGTGGGCTTGGACCAAACCTCTTAAGGGTTCATCCAAACCTTCAGTGAACAGGAATACTAATCTTCCCATAGATACATCAGCCACCTTGACTGATAATTTTTTAAAGTCCAACATATATTCGGTAGGGGACCCAGTTTGCTTCAATTGAGCTAGTTCTTTGAAAGGCAATTCTGGATCTTTTTGTTCAAATCTTTCTAGTACCCTATCAACAAATTCTCCATATGTTTTAACCTGATTATGACCCAAGTTTTTCATCCCATGAAACCACCATTCATTGGCATCTCCTTCCAAATGCAAAATGGCCATTTTTAATGCATACTCTTCCAACATAGGATTCAGCTGAAAATATACATCCAATTTTTGCACCCAAGTGTTAGCAGAATTTTGAGAAGAACCATCAAAAGTAGGAAGTGACATTTTTCCAATAGCACTATTCAATTCTTTGTTTTGGAATGGACTCCTATTGTCTCCCTTCATTTTAATCTTTTGCATAGCATCAATGTAGTCACTGAGTGGTACACCTCTTTTACACTCTTGATTCAAATCATTCCAATCATTTACTAGTTTCTTGTAATCCAATTCAAGATTGGGCTCTTCTTTGGGTGTGAGAAATTTAGGTGCAGTATGCCTTTGTGTGCTTTGAAATTCATCAGGTCTATTATGAGGTCCTGTACTTGAGAAAATATGCTCATTCCCTTTCATCTTTTCCCCTGAGTGTGAACCACTATTATCTCCTATCATCCCTTTGCCTGAAAGTTGGTAACCCAACAATTCGAAACCTTTCATCATTTGTTTATTAATATCTAGCATAACCATGGTAATTCCTTCAAAACATGGTTTTAAGGCTTCAATGAATTCCTCCTTATGTCTTAATTTTTCCTCCTCCTCTCTACCCATTGTTTTAGAAAAAAACTATTTTTCTGCTACTATCTCTTCTTCAACCAAAACTTCTTCAACTACTGATTCAAAGGGTGGTGTTTTATTTGTTTGGATTCTTGTTAATACCATCAGGTGCCAAGACCATGCTCTGATACCACTTGTAATGACCCTTTTTCAAAATTCTATTAAAATGCCAATTTTTCCACTTTTTCTCCAATTTCGACCTTTGACTAGTTTAACTGTTTTGACCTCCAAATCAACCCAAATGCTCCCAAATATTCTGTAGGAGTGTATGAATGGTATTTAGACTTGAATATCAGGTTCATTGATGTTTTATGGCCCTCCAAATACTGCTGCAAACTTGATTTGTATTCTGATCAATATAGGTAATTTTGACTAGTAATTTGTGCATCAAATCCCCCCCGGGTAACACTGAAAATGGCCTTCCAAATGCCTCCAAACTCCCACAAATTTATGAATATAGGTATATAATGTGTTAAGTATGTTATTAAGGTCTCATATGCACCATTAATTGATTTTTAATACTGTTCTAACTCTCTCACATTCAACAGCAAAAACCCCCAATTCGACCCTTGGGGAAATGGCACTATTTCACCTCCCAATACAACTAAACTGAGTAAAAATGCTTCAAATTATCAAGTACAGTACATGAAACTTATAGAAGACATCCATGGCAGTATATTTATCACAAATATATCATAGAATCATCCATCCATTCGAAATAATCAACATTATAGTGTCATACATCAATGCATTGGGGAAATGGACATTGTTTGCTCATTAATCAATAGTTTTGCATACAACCAGTGGGTATTTCAACCTGAGACTTTCTGAATATTAATAACAGAGGATATGAAGCTATTACAATCATAAATATATAATGAGAATCTCTCTCAAGAAGCACAAGTGCTCACCAAAAACGCCCTCCCTCAAGGAGCATGAATATGCCTTCAAAACTGAAAACGGTGGAGAGAAAGTGCTGCACTAAACCAAACCATGAAACTTCCTGTAGCTTCTACCTACAAATAAAAACTCCATTAAAGCACCATGAAAGACCTGAGTGGCCTCTCCACACACCAACTTGGATGGGAATTTTTCACCCTCGAAATTGGCTAAGGCAAGAAACTAGTCATCCACTAGCTCTCTCTTCACAAATGCAATTTTTCTCAAATCATAAAAAGCCATTCTCATTCTTCATTTCTACATTTTATAACCAAAATTAGCCTTCTAACGGTCGAAATCCTCTCAATAGATTCAATAGATTTCCATTTAGGAAATATTCCACATTTGCCACTTGTCTCCTAGTTCCAACCTTCCATCTTCTCCCAAATTCAATTTTGAGTCTCTTTGGCTTCTCCAACTCCCAAATTCGCCTTCCTTGAGCCTATTTTTGGTGCTGGCATGTCATAGTGGTCAGATGCCAGAGGTCAGGTCTGCAATTTGTCATATTTGTCATAGATGCTCCATCATTGGTGTCATAGGAGCTACAGAATCTAGCCCAAGTGTCCACAAACTTCTACTTTGACTCTTTATCTTCCATGGAGGTTGCCAATCCTTCCCAATTCGACCTAAGATGCTCAATGACATGTGTTATGACTTACCAACTCACCCAAGAGTGTTCACATTCCCATTAATTCAAATTTGCAAAAGAGAGATACCATGTATTATGAAAAATCAAGCTAGTGTGGGTCCCACCACCTCCATATGTCTCCAAAACCACTTGCCACTTAGAATTTATTTTGAATTTATTTATTCACCATATTTATTAAATGCTTGAACCCTTCTAATGTCTAAATATCATTTATTAGCTTCCTTATTACCATCCCACATGTGCCCATCCAACCTAGGAAACTAGTAGGATTGATGAGATTGTCTTACTATGCACTTATTTGAATGGGGACATTACAGAAAATTTGTATTGCATAGACACGTTGTATGATCGTCTTGATTTATTCGGATCCCAAACTAGGTTGGAAACCTGAGACTATCATTAATTGGATAAACTTCCTAGGTATCTATTCATTGTTGCAAGAATCCAAGAATATGCTAGAGATACCAAATAAGGATGGAACTAGAAGTTAACATTAATGGGTGAGTTATTTATCTAAATAGGTGCTACAGGAAAATTCTTTGAATGTGGTGGAAATGGGAACATTACAAGGTGGATTCTACAGGAAAATGACCAAATATATTTGAACAAGAACTAAGGGTGGGTTAGCATAAAAATTTGTAGGCCGGAAAATTTGTAGGGTTTCTTTGTAGGCCCTCATCATTTTAGGAAACTTGTTTTCCAATTCCTTACTCTTGGCATATTGGGGCTCATTACTAAAGGCCCCACTCGTTGTGGCTATCTCATTCTGAAATGCTATGATGTAAGTTGTAATAACATGAGAGAAGCCCCCATGCTTTTACTATTCAATAAATTATACAATTTCCTAGAAGGGAAAAAATAAGGGGACATTTTTTGAGGTGAAAGGACCTAATTCATCATATTTAATTGGACAGTTTTTGATCTATTTCCATAATGAAGAGAAAAGTTGTTAAGTAATCTGTGGTGCTGTAATAAACAACTTGCTGGCTATCTATTATTAACCGAAAGATAGATTTCTTAATTATTTACTTCCCTCCAATTATATCAACAAAAGTGAGAGTTGATACTGGATTTAAATAAGGGTATACAGTAAGTGTACATCATGATCCAAATGATAACTGAACAAGCCAGAGTCCTCTTGCATGTAAAGAAAAATATTTTTTTTCTGCAAACTTATGTTTTGAAGAACAGTTTTAGAGTTTGACACGATCAAAGGAAAGATTCAGTCTAGGATTGAATTTTGTTGCATTATCATAAAGAAAAGTGTGCTCATATGATCTTAAGAATCTCCTACAGGAATATGCACAAAAGAATGAGCCTTCCACTTCCTAATATTTTCCATGTAGATTTAGGAAAGATTCATTCACCAATTTTTATATGCATTCTCTAGGGTTCAGTGTACAGGAGGTTTTGCACATAATATAAGAATAAAAGAGAAGAGGCAGAGACAACAGGGTTGTGATTCTGACATTTAGGACAACACCACCTTTTCCTGACATAGGACATTGATTATTTTTGGCTTTGAGTGAGAAGATTGCATTGGAAATCGTACACGAATTAAAGGGCTCTCTCTTATTTGTCTACATAACCACTACTTGATGTTATTCCCAATACTAGCATTCTTTGTTTTCTTTGACCGTGTTAAAGTTCCTGGAATGGGGGATGGATATGGGTTTACCATGGTGGTTGGTCGACTTCTTAAGGTTATGACATTTGTAGTAATGATACTTCCTTCTACATGGCCATGATGTGCTTCTACTTGTTTTGATGTTCCTGACCATCCTCATCCTTAGGCACAAGTGTTACATGTCATATTCATCTTATCCTAGTATGATTCATCAGCTTCTTTGATATGATATGGTTGATATTCCTATTGAAGGGTATCCATTGGAAATAGCACTCGATTGGGAGTCGATGAAATTTCTAGTTAATGTTTTGAGACCACATGGTTCAACATTCTCAAGAGAGCTCGTGGTGGTTGCAATGATCTTGTTTACAGTTTTCATATGCTTGTTGCAGTGCTTACAACAATGGCCTAGATGAGAGTCTATCTAGGCTACACATCAGACGTAATAGGCTTTCGTTTTTTACATAGTGCCCAAAGGGAAATTCATGAGAAACATTACTACAATGTCGACTTTGTTGTCTCTATATATGTGGGTATTATGCTATGGAGGACCACTAGTCTTATCGATCTAAGATGCTGAAATTGGAGCGGCCTATTAATATCAAATGAAGACTTGTTCAAACTGCCAAGGATGTTGATAAGCCTTTACTTGGACCAAAAATGGAAGACCATTCTTGACTCTACGCAAGCACAAGATTTAGGGAGACAATGTGTTTGCGAGAGATCAAGCATTTCAAGGAGCACATGAATGTGAGTAACATAAGATTAGTTGTTCATGTTGGAGGAAAATTTTGTGAGCAAAAATAAGGAATGAATCAATGAATGCCGATATTGATTATGAAATTCACCAAATGAAAATTGTTTTATTATTAGTTAGAGAACCAGTTTGGTGATCATCCATGAATAATTTGACAACCATCTCTTCGAAACCCTCACAGTATAGAGCCTTGTCTTAGCTTCCATTGATGAAGGATAGAATTATTAGGCTTATACTTGATAGATTTTATAAAAAAATGGTTGTTTGATGGTCATTCCCACAAGTTTCTAAAGCAAGCTACTGATCGAGGCCTTCGATGCATAGGAAATGGCCATGTGGACAGTAGGGGACCAGGTGGCAGAGGTTTGGTCAAAATATGACATGCTATGCCACTTGTGAATTTAAAGAAGGGGACATCCACCCTTTTGTGGACTTGGTTGTCCTTGTGAACAATGATCGATCAGTTTGTTGGAAATTCCCTTTTGAAGGATCCTTTGTAGAAGTTTGTGGACACACTTGGTCATTTTGTTTATTTTGTAGACAACTTTTCTTGTTGGAGCGATGCCTTTAGATTCTAGTGGTTTGATTGGGCCACCTTTTTTCAACATCATTTCTTATTTGGTGGGGGCACCATCCTCATGGGCCATGTGTTGTTAATCAACTCTTCGAGGTGGTTGGGCCTATATTGGATTGATTCTGCGTAAAATTTTATTTGTATGTGCATTTACATAGATCATGCTGTGCATTTTGCTTAGCAATCACAGAAGGGGGAATATTTGATTTTGCACCAAATATAGCATAACATGTCAATCATGCAAATGAAAAAAGTTCTATCCAGAATATGCCCAACTACATGAAAAGCACTAACTTGGGCCCAAATTCCCTAAACAGAGTAAGTGGCATAACTAACCTATATGCAGAAAGGGTATGAGAAAAATTCATAGTTTATTCAGCTAATGATTTTGTTTGTGGGAAGTACTGGTTTTAGGTACAATTTCGAGTAGTAAACTGTAAGGAAAGGTTGTCATGACTATAGATAGTCTCATTCAATTTCATTGATCTGTTGTATTTTTTGAACTTGAAACAGGTGGAGGCCTACACCATTAACTTGCAAGGCTTGATCATTGAACTTCGATCATATTTAAGTATGATTACTTCTCGGTGAATGTTTTGTTCATAGAATATTTTACTGCATAGCTTCTGACTATGTTGAGCAATTGATGTCATTCATTGCACCATCCATATGAACTCATCCAGTCCCATAAGTTGTCGTAAGTAGAAAAATTGGGTCACCTAGTATCCTATTATGATCACAATGGAATCTGGACGCATGTGGTACAGGAATCAAAACATTTTGTTTCTAGTTGGGACACAATGCTGAATTAACTTGTATAGCAATCCAAATTGGATTTTGTAGTCTAGTAAAGGGTTCTGGACCCTATTGTTGGGCACTCTATATGTCAGTTAATTAAAGCTAACACACAGAATGATAAATATAAATTGTCAAACCCAGGAAGGTCTTTTATTTCAAGGGTAATAAGCACAATCTATGCATAAACAGATTAAGCAGTTTATTAATGAATGTAAGTAATGATCCTACCTAGATGCTCAGCCAGCTCATTCCCTAAGCAAATAATCTAATTCACACATCAACAAATCCCAATTGAAACAATCCTTCATACAGAATCAATCTAGAAAGTTAATGATCTAATAATGAAATGAAACGAGATTACTTTTGCAAAAAGTTAAATCATTGTGATCATCAAACTACAACATTCAACCTTTACCAAAATGATCTATCCAGTGACTACTACAACTCCAACATTATCTGTCTAATCTATGTATGCAATTAAAGATACAACAACAACCAGAATTGAAATACAAGCTTGAACTCTACTGATGATTATTGGAAGTCCTAAAAAGCATAAATAACTACCAATTGATTGGGATCGAGCTTGGCTGTCACAGTTGATAAAAACACAATTGCAATTAATTGAATTGTTCTACACAGTCGACTGTCACACCACTCTGCTACAGCTATTCAAGATGCAATTGTAAACTACCAGCAAGGAAGCTAATCTCTGTTACAACTATCAGCAATGTTTGCAACATTCCACACCACACAACATAAATGAATTTGAACTATTCTTTGTTATAGCTATCAGCAATGTCTGCAACTTTCCACACCACACAACATAAATGAATTTAAACTATTCTACCTACTTAAATCGGCTATCTCTGTGAGAAGGCGGGCCCTGGCCTTCTAATAGAGATGCCGAGAGTCACAGCTAATTAAAAATCAGAAATGAAGAATTCGACTCTCATATTATTAATGGAAGATCATGAGCTTTAATGCTCTATTACAGCTTACACCAGTAATGATTGTCCAACAACAAGCTATGAGAGCCTTCTGGAATTTATACAAAAAGAAAGACAGTTTCAGATCCACAAAAATAGCGCAGCAATGAAGATCTATGATCTTCATGTTGTGCAGTTACAGCTAACTGATACAACGTGTTGAATAGTGCTATTAATACCGAAGGATGTTGTTGTCCCGATGGCAATTGGATCAACAGACTTGAAAGCTGGAATGCCGCTTGTCTGTTGCAGCTAAACTCTTCTTCAATGGGATCTGTTATAGTGGAAATATGTTACAACTCGCGTGGAGGATGCGTTGTCCCTTAGAATATGAGGAGCTGACGTTGAAGAGTCACAGCTGGTACTGCTGGGATGATACACGTGCGCTTTTAGACCTTGGATAAATAAAGTCACATAAATTAGTATAAACCAAGGACTAAGATCCATAATCTTTAATAGTCTTAAGCATAAAAACAAATAAAGTAATAGCAAATCATATCTGTCAATGTTATAGGTTGATCTGGAAAGACATGGACATAGCTCATGAAAATAGGATGGAATTAGGGAAAAAAGGTGTAATAGAGGTAGCCAAAAAGGGGCATTTCCTAGACCCAACATCTTCCCCCAACTATCCAATTGCATGTCCTCATGCAACAACCTCCTTTAGTCTGAATCTGAATCTGAGTGAAATCTATGGAGATTGGTGATGTTATAAGCAAATTCAGGTGCCTCCCCTCGAGGGACAAACCCATAGCAATATACCTAATGCTCCCACCAACTCTCTTCTTCTTCTAATGTTAGAGCATAACTGGTTCTATAAGAATTGCTTATAGGCAACCAAATGAGGGGGGAACTTAAATCTTAAACCAATCCACCAAGGTCCACACCTCTACATGCATTGCACATATCTAGGCACCCTAGTGAAGGCTTGCCTGAAATGTTCAAAGCCATGTGGATCCATTTCCTTCAGAGATAAGGATGAGTATAGCCATCTTTATTCACTACCTTCCAGGGCATCCTGCTGCATATTAAGAATCATTGGGAAACATGTAGTAAGGAGTTTATCTTGCAGGCTCTCAAAATATTGAGCAATTGAAGGAACCCTGAGGGATTTAGCATGGCTGGCCATGAATGTTGGTTGATTCTGAGGTTCCTCCCTAATCCATAGAGTAGAATTCTCCTCATTCCTGAGGATGGTTTGGAAGGAATCCTTCCATCTTACATGGTTAATGACAAAGGAGGCAAATGCCCTCAGCTGAACATCCCCAAGAACAGGTAAAGGGTTAGATGGAATGGTATTATAGCAAGCCCTATCATGCAAATATAACTCACATAACAAATGTTGATCCTCAAAGTCACTCTTCAGAAAAGTCTCCAGAAATTGATCAGCTGTTGCCAACTCAAATTATCTTCCATCTTTGAGAGCCTTCAATTTAAATAAGGTTGTCTACTCATAGAGGAAGAAAAGATAAGAGGCGGATGGAGCTTTGGAAGTCATCAATTCTATAGAAATATTATACATTTGGTTTTTGTCCTACTGTAGGGACTCAAGCTTCTTCAAACCTTCCAGTTTTTCTTGGAGTTTCTCCCACTGGAGTTTCTGGAAGAATAACTCCTCAGCCCATTTTTCTCTTAGTCCTTTAATGACATTCCTATGCTCCTAGAGAGGGATCATACCTTCTTTGAACGGTTCAATCCATTTGAGCCATTTATCCAGTTCAAGGTTTAACCAGAGAATTTTCTTCTCTAGTCGTTGAATCTTTCTGTCTTCTACCTCCTTTTCATCATCAGAATCTAGATGAATGAATTCCTTGTCTTGCCTCAGCACTGTGATAGCTTCATCTTCTATCGAGATTGCAATGGTCCATGCATGTGGTGCAGTATCAGCCATGGGGTCTAAGGATGTTGGTTCTTGTGTAACAACATTCTTCATATCCATATCCATCTCAGCTTCCTCGGTAAGTGTTACAGTCTCAGTTAGTATTTTTAGGGTTGTTGGTTCTTGTGTAACAGCACCCAAGTCTTTCATTTCAATCTTAGCCATCTCAGATTGTGTTGCCACTGTAGCAAATGATTTTGGAAACCTTGGTTCTTGTGTAGCAGTGTTTCTCTCATGATTCTCCACATCAAATGTTGCTATCTGAGTTGCAGATTTAAACATTCTCAAGGGTACTGGTTCTTGTGTAATAGTCCCCTATTCCTCCGTTTCTTTAAACTGCTGAGATTGTTTCTCGTTTTTATCAGATCGTTCTAACTAGTAAGACTGGTCCTGAAGGAGCTCAGTATCCCCTGATGGCTGGGACTATACCATTTCATCCCCTAAATTCAAATAGGGATTTCTTCCATTTTTGGCTCATTCTCCTCTATCAATTCGATCCCTAGCATTCCTTCTTCCACCTCTTTTATTTGTACATGACTCTGGGATGCAAGTCCCAACACAATAACTCTGTGTCCTGCTGAAGCAAATATATCTCCACATTCTGGGAAAATAGTCTCCCCATACTTCTCATTTTCAAATGCAAAAGATGAGTTTTCTAGTAAATTTGCAGCGTTTGCTAATGTATCCAAATTTCTCTGTGCTTGTCTTCTAGCTGCTCCCTTCCACTTTTCCAGCTCCTTTCTTAGTGCCTGCACTTCCTCCTTTAATAATTTGTTTTCAAACAGAAGGTTTTCGATTTGGGGTTCTTCCCTAGATGGTTCCTATGTAGCAGTAGGCAATTTGGGGTTCAAAATAGGAATCTCTATATATACCCCTACTGTATGTGCTTCTTCTAACACAAGTGACCCCCTATTCCCTTTAACTACTTATGTCATCTCTGATACGGGTGTTCCATTGTTACCCCCAATAGTATTCACTATATCAGCTTCTACTGCTGTCCCTGTTAATTCTGCTGCCATTACAGTTACTTCTGCTGCTGCCACTGTCATAGCTGCTTCCGCTACTGCTGCTGACCGAGTTATTCTTTTCCTCATCAATCCCACTGGGTGTTCCTCACCACTTGCTACTACTGATGCTTTGACAGTCCCACTCTTCTTCCTCTTTGCTGCCATGGGTGTATGACCTCTGTTTCTTGATTCTATTCTTCGTTTCTTTGACACAGGGGTGTTCACCTTGGTTTCTTCTTCTTCAATAATGGTGCCCCTTATTTTTGAAGAGGGCTCCACTTCCAAGACTTCCACATTCCCTTCTGCTAGTGTTTCTGGCCAATATCCTTCCTTCTGAATCCCTACTTCTGCAATTGCAGCTTCAACAACTGCTCCAGTTTCAGCTTCTTTCAATTGAGTACTTGACTCTGCAATTACAGATTCCAATTTTTCTACCTCCTACTCCATGGTTTCCATCACACTTCCTTCAATTATAGGGTTTTCTGCTACTCCAACCTCTTCTTTACTTACTTCCCCTTCATTATTGGCCTGAATTTCTGTTACTCCAACCTCCCTCCCAACTGGGTTTGAGGAACTCCGGTCGTCACTATCCTCACCAACACCTCCCTCTTCTAACACAGGTTGTCTGATTGGTGCGTCCCCAACCAAAAATTGCTCCCAAGTTAAATGAAGACTTGCAATGGCTCTTAGGACCAATAATTTAATTAAACCATGATTAGTGAGGGAGGAAACTGGGTGCTGGGCAGTTCTTGCATAGCCAACCATGGTTTGTAGGGCTTTAAACAGATAGAATGGTATATTTACTAAGATACCATGTCGTAAATGAGACAATAAGGGAAGTTCAGAAAATGAAACAACTTGGTACTTACCTCCATAAGAAATATATCTCTTCACAAAGACTGCAACTTGATTCGAGGGTGGTGGTAAGGATGCCAGTTCCAGCCCACGGAGCTTTGGAATAACCTATTCTCCTGTTGACAGAAATTCCCTCACTGCATTCGCATTATGTACTTTCAGCCCAAATGACTTCTTTCCCACCATGGGAAAACCAGTAACCTCAGCTACGATTTCTTCTGTAACATCCATGCGCAGTCCTCTGACCTCGGCCTGAGTATCAGTCAAGCTAAGGGAAAATTGCAATGCGGTTTCGGTATGAAAACCATTCAACCGTTTGAAATACTCCATCCAACCTACTGCTATAAAAATATTGATAACCTCTGCATTGGCATGCACAGCATATGTATTCACAGGTTCATGTCTGACTGGATTTCCCATTTTAATCTCTCCTCAAGGTTCTGACCTCAACAATTTCTGGTTTAGAAATGGAGAGTTGCAGCTTACGAACATGCAAAGGGTCGTTGGGGTTCAAGAATCAGGTTTCAGGCTAGTCTATGATAGTATGAACATTCTATGGAAGTGACGAGGTTGGAAGATAGGAGTAATAGGTGCAAAATTAGGTAAGGTGACGGAAACAATAATCACAATTATGACCTTTAACTTAATCTTTAAAGTGTGATTCAATTCGGTTCATTGATCGAGGGTTATGATAGGACATAATCGTTATTACCGTATTAATTCTCTACCAAATCATGTAAAAGATAGGACCCGTACCTTGCGTTTATGAATTTGAGCCATGAATTAATCATTGTGGTCGGCTGTTGTCCGGGCGGATGTAAATGCACATGTGCCGAAGTACATGGCCCTTGCCACCCAAGATGATAGCTACTCAAGGCATACGAATTGTCCTTCATGGTGGATCATGGTTGGACCGTGTGGAGCAAGTGCCAAAACTGACACCTAGTCACATCGTTATTGACATCATTAATCGGAGAGCAGACAAACTAGCGGAGTATCAGCTACAGAATCTAGCAAAATAAATGAAAAATGGCAGAGTCGCAGCTGTATGGAAGGAGCTATAATGAAGTGGAAGGAATGGATCCGCGGTGCTGGATTTAGCAGAACGGACAAAGGTAGCGGATTCTGAACTACTATATTTAGCGGAGTGGACAAAAGTGGCGGAGTCGCAGCTGCGAATTTTGGCTGAACGGGAAAATGTAGTGGAGTCGCAGCTATGAATTTGGCAGAATGGGAAAATGTGGCGGAGTCGCAACTGCGAATTTGGCAGAATGGGAAAATGTGGCGGAGTCGCAGCTGCTAATTTTGCAGAATGGGCAAATGTGGCAGATTCACAGCTGTGAATTTGGCATAATGGGAAAATGTGGCAGAGTCGCAGCTGTGAATTTGGCAGAATGGGAAAATGTAGTGGATTCACAGCTAGGAATTTGGCAGAATGGGCAAATGTAGCGGATTCGCAGCTGCATCCAACTGTAGTATAAGCAAATTTTATTTGTGAAAGACCATGAAATATCCATCTTCTTCAAAGAGCTTTATTAGATCAGGAACAAATATGGGGTGTTTGCAGTCATCTGGCCCAGTCACGGCTGTTGCTCCTCAAATAAGTTCCTGCACATAGTTATTTAAAACAAACCGATCAAGTGCAAGAAAAATTAAAAAAAGATAAAATACAGAATGAAAGAAAAACCGATTATTTATCTACAAAAATATGTGTGGAAACTGCAACTTTTAAGAATTCAGAGGGTTTAAAAATCCATGTCCTAACGTTAACTGATACTCTGGATCAGATGTAACTTGTGAAATAAAAGCCTCCCTTGAGATCGACCTGTGATACAGTCGCAGCCGATGACCATTTGCGAATAATGGTACTTTTTTCTCATCAATGGTGATCAATCGGATTGTTCCATTATCAAATACCCGATCTATCTGATAAGGTCCCAACCATCGGGTGCGCAATTTGCCTTTAAAATCCCTCTTAAACCGTGAATCATACAACAGGGCCCAGTCTCCTTTCTGGAAGACTCTTTTCTTTATAAATCTGTCATGCCATCTAGAGCGTTGTTGTTGGATTAAAGTTGTATGATGCACAGTAGCTGTGCGTTTCTCATCCAATTCATTGAGCTGATTTAGTTGATTCCTCTCAGCCTCTGATAAATCCAGATTTGCTTCAATAGCTGTTTTCAAAGTTCTGATTTCAAATTCAACTGGGAAAACAGTGTTCTTGCCATATACTAGCTCATATGGGGAAAAACCAGTGGTGTTATGCCAAGTAGTACGATAGGCCCACAGTACCTTTGGTAGTCTTTCAGCCCAATCTTTACAATGACTCTTCATTGTTTTTGTCAAAATAGACTCATTAACCTTGTTCGTGCTCTCCACCTACCCATTGGCCTGTGGATGATATGGTGAGGTTATTCTATGCTGAATATGAAATTTCTGCAATAGTGCCTCCATCTTGTGAGATAAAAACTGTGGTCCACTGTCTGTAATGATCTCCTTGGGTACTCCAAAGAAAGTAAAAATTTCTTCATACAGGAAATCAATCACAGCCTGATCATTGGCCTTAACTAAGGCTATAGCTTCCACCCATTTAGTCTTGTAGTCTGTGCAAACCAAGATATGAACTTTCTGCTTTGAGGGAGGGTTGATAGGCCCTACAAAATCTAGATCCCACCTATCAAATGGTTCAACCACAAGCTATGGCTGTAAACGAATCTCATCTAATCTGTCGGGTTGGCCCATCCTCTGGCAGCTATCACATGCCTGAACATACTTCTTCACATCCCTGAATAATGTAGGCCAGAAATAGCCCATTCTCAAAACTTTATGACTTGTCCTCTTGTCAGAAAAATGGCCCCCATAGGGCTCATCATGGCAAGCTTTAAGAATGCTAAAGATTTCATCCTCTCTAACACATCTTCTGATTTCTAAATCAAGCCCAGTGTAGAAAAGATGGCCATCAATTCAACAATACCTAGCACTCTGCTGTATGATTTTCTTTCTTTCTCTCTTCGACAGATGTGCTAGAAGCTTACCTGCAGCTAAAAAGTTAGCAATATTTGCATACCATGGGGAATGAGCTGATACTGCGAACAAATGTTCGTCAGGGAAGGAATCTTCGACTAGTAAATTGTCATCACTGTTAGTAAGTTGAGATAAGAAATCTGCAACAACATTTTTTTTTCCTGGTCTATCAATAATTGTGGTATCAAATTCCTGTAGCAGTAACAACCATCTAGTAACTCTAGAATTTGTGATTGGTTTATTCATTAAATACTTGATGGCAGAATGATCAGTGTGAACAAAAGTAGAGTATCCAGTAATATAATGCCTAAACTTATTGATGGCATAAACAATGGCAAGAAATTATTTTTCTGTGATAGTATAATTCAGTTCAGCAGGAGACATATTTTTACTAATATAATAAATAGCATAAGGAGCATTACCTTCCTGTTGTCCCAAAACTGCTCCAATGGCAGTGTCTGAAGCATCTAAAGAAATATGGAAAGGCAGAGCCCAATTGGGTCCTCTTAAGATGGGTGCTATGGACAGCCTCCTTTTTAGCTCAGTGAATGTTGTTTGGCATGCATCATTCCAGATAAACTGTGCCTCCTTCATTAGCAAAGTGAACAAAGGAGAAGCCAGTTTGGAAAAAATTTCTATGAATCTTCTGTAATAACCAGCATACCCAAGAAGCTACGCACATCCTTCTGAGTTCTAGGAGTTGGTATGTTTTCGATTACCTTGATTTTAGATGGGTCTACCTAGATACCAGCAGAAGAGATGAAGTGCCCTAGCACTATGCCTTCACTCATCATCATGTAGCACTTTTCAGTGCTCAAAGAGAGATGACTTTGCTCACAGCTTTTCAACACCTTTTCTAAGTTCTTCGGTGCTTCTTCATAGATGTCACCATATGGAGTAAAGTCGTCCATAAATATTTCCATGCAATCATTCACCATTTCTGAAAAGATTCCAATCACTGCACTCTGAAATGTAGCTGGTGCGCTGCACAACCCAAAAGGAAGTACTCGGTATGCAAAAGTCCCCCAGGGACAAGTGAAATTGGTTCTGTCCTGATCTTCTGGAGCAATTTGAATCTGGTTGTAGCCACTAAAGCCATCCAGAAAAGAGAAATACTTCTTCCCAGACAAGGTATCAAGAACCTAATCGATGAAAGGTAAGGGGAAATGGTCTTTCTATGTTTCCTTTTTCAACTCTCTGTAATCCAAACAGACCCTCCATTTCCCATTTTTCTTCGGCACGATCACAAGTGGAGAAACCCACTCACTATCTGAAATTGGATATATGAATCCAGCTTCCAATGGTTTCTAGATTTCCTCTTTCACTATGTCTCTCAGGTTCGGGTTCATCCTTCATTGCGGTTGGCATATAGGCCTGGAGTCACTTTTAATATAGATGTGATGAGTGCATAGATGAGAGGGAATTCCCTTCATATCTGTGTACTCCCAAGCAAAAGCTCCCCTACACTGTTTCAGCAGAGTGACTAGCTGTTCCAGCTTACTAGGTGCTAGATTAGGATTAATATTCAATGTTTTTCCTGGCTCAACCTCCACTAGAACACTCTTCGAATTCTTAAGTACTGGAATTACATTGTCATCACCGATTATAATTTCTTTTGTAAGGTTTTCTTGTTCTATTGCAGCTAAAGTACTGTCCAAGATCTAATAAACATTCTTATTGAGTGACGTGGGCTCACTGATGAAACTATTAATGGCATCATCCTCTATTTCATCTTTAAATGTCAAGTCTCTCCCTATGGTTAATAGTGGTTGAACTCCCTCTTCCTCCTCCAAATATACCCATAATGGAGTATCAAATTCTGTGCTTGGTCGAGCTAGAGGGTATAGGGTTAGATTCTTGATCTCAGTCTCATCTAAAATGGTCATAGAACCTGACCGACAATTGGTACAGGCATCAGCTATGGCCAACCATGGCCTTCCCAACATTAGTGGGTGTCCCCCCAACTGAGATTTTGGCTGTAACACCAAAATGTCTGCAGGGGATTCCCACGACTGAGATTACAAGGTCATCTAAAATTCCTTCAGGCTTGATCATTGATCTATCAACAAGTTCCAAAACAGCAGGGGTTGGCCGAAGATTAGTGAGTCCCAATTCCTTCATAGTTTTTATGGTCATAACATTAATAGCTGCGCCCAAATCCACCAAGACATTTGGAATCCGTGTGTTCCCTATGTGCACTGTAATAGTCGGGTTCCCAGGGTCATCATACTTTGCCACAGGGGCCTTTCCCATTATTAATTCTGACAATTTTCCCAGCAAGTGGACAGTGGGAGGATCCCTGGGCCTTCTTCCTAGTTTCTTAACACACAAATCTTTAACTGTCTTAGCATAAATAGGCACATCATGAACGGCCTGTAACAGTGGAATTTTAACATATAAATTCTTCAATTCCCCCATGGGATCAAATCAGGGTTGTTCCACTGTCTTCTGCAGCTGCAATCGTTTAGGATATGGTGGTTCTCTGTTCAACTATGTAGGCTGTGGCAGATTGTGTGTTGCTTCCTGAGTTTCAGCTGTTGCTTTAGTAGGAGTATCAACATCCTCAATAATGGGACTTGCTGAATAGTGTTGATTTACTCTAGTTTCAGTCACTGGGGATGACGGATCCTCAGTGATATTAGGCTCCACTACCCTCCGTGATCGTAAATGTATTTCATTGCAGGGAATCTGAGTAATGGAGTATGCAGGCATGTTGGCAGTCTCAAGCTGATGGAATTCTTTATTGTTTGGGTTCGGGTTAGGTTGTGCAAGTAGTTGGGGTCAAAGTGGTGCATTCATGGGTGCGGCATTGTTCTGGAAGGGGAGCTGTGGTTGTTGATACTGCTGGTGCTCATACTATTGAGGAGGGTATTGTTGATACTGAGTCTGGTGATGGGGAAATTTATTTCCTCAGTAAGGGTTCCTCCAGTTGGAATTCCAAGGAGTTTGGTTTGACTGATGTGGCCAAGGTGTCCATGAATTAAGATTTTGCATTAGGTTCTGAGATGGATGCCACTGGTTGTTGGAAAAAATGTGAAGGGAATTGTGTATTCATATTATGCATGTTTTTCATTCCATTCATATTATGCAAAAAAAATGTTGGATCTAGATTCATACCTTGGTTTCTAGGCTGCCATGGTTTCTTCTGTGCCATAAAGTATGCTGGCTCTACATCAGGAATAGACGCCTGCAGGACTGCTTTAACCTTAGGTAATGAAGGACACTCTTTAGTTTCATGCTTGAGTTCACATATGCTACATACCTCTGCTTTGTCCAGTGGGCACTCCCTCAGTGGATGCTTCTTTTTACATCTGGGACAGAATACTCCAAGTGTAAGGTCTTCTATTACTTGGTTATGTTTTGCCTTCATGGCATCCAACTCTGAGGACAGGGAACTCATCATATCTGTTTTAAATTTATCCATTAGGTTGCCTATTTCTGCTCGAGTGGCACCTCCACTAGCTGATTTCTAAGTCCTAGTGAAAACATCCTGATCTCGATCCTTGTCTCGTTTGCTGGTTCTGGAAGATCCCCTGGAGTACCTTCGGCATAATTCAACAATTTTTTCAAAAGGTTCCTTCGAGATATCCCCTTTACCCAGTAGATTCAACATGTCAAGGCCATCTTCCCTAATTCCTCTTAACAAGATGATCTTGAGCACATCCTTTCCAATCTCAGAATGACCAGATCTTTGCAAATTGTACAGTAATCTCTCCACAAACTCTTCCAAACTCTCTTCATCCTTTTGAACCATTTTGAACAACTCTTCCTTCCTATCTCTAGTTTTGCAATATTCTTGATATTTAGAAAGGAAGATGTTCTTCATTTGGTCCCAAGTAGTAATGGTCTCACGACGCAAACTCATGAACCAACGCAGAGCATTTCCTTTCAAGGTGGTTGGGAATAGCTTCAGCTTCTGAGCACTGGAGGTGTAATCATAGCTGTGACAAAGAATATCAAACTCAAAAAGAAACTCATCAGGATCCTCAGAGGACTTACCATGGAAATTAGGGAGGACTGATGGTGAGATATTCTTCATAGGAGCTGCTCTAGGTCTTTGAAGGATAGGAAATTCTAATGTAGCCACAGTATTACCAGGCTGATTATTTTCTCCTTCTTCCTCCTGGTAGTCCTCATGTTCATTTTCACCCCTTTGTTCTCTACCAGCCATGGTTCTGGTCCAAAATTCAATAGTCTCTTTTATGCATTCTTCCTCTGCCTTAGCTTCTTCCTCTTTTCTCCTCTCTTATTTTTGCCTTCTTTCTTCTTCTACTATTCTACGAGCTTCCAAGCACACCTCTTTAGTAACTCTGGTTATTTCAATATGATAAATCTCCTCTCTATCTGGTGCACCTACAGCACTTCCCTTATCTTTAGGAGGCTTACTTTCTGCAACAGGAGTTGAAGGTCCCGTTGAATTCTCCACTGTGGATGATGAATGTTCAACATTAGGAGGAACATAATTTCCCTTGCCTGTAGAGTTCCGTTGTGGTCTAGTGGAAGAATCAGCTCTAGCAATTATCTCGTCAATATAGGTGTGTCTCCCCTGACCTACATTACGACCTCGACCTCTTCCACCTGCGATGTTAGTATTCACAGGGGGTTCCCAATTTTTTTTTCTTGTATTCATGCATACCGTAAAAATATTGAACTAAAGTAAAATCAAATGAAGCCAACTACTAAATTTGTCTATCTATTACCATCCCCGGCAACTACGCCAAAATGTTGGGCACTTTATATGTCAGTTAATTAAAGCTAACACACAGAATGATCAATATAAATTGTCAAACCTAGGAAGGTCTTTTATTTCAAGGGTAATAAGCACAATCTATGCAAAATCAGATTAATCATTTGATTAATGAATGTAAGTAATGATCCTACCTAGATGCTTATCCAACTCATTCCCTAAGCAACTAATCTAATTCACACATCTACAAATCCCAATTGAAACAATCCTTCTTACAGAATCAATCCAGAAAGTTAATGATCTAATAATGAAATGAAACAAGATTACTTTTGCAAGAAGTTAAATCCTTGTGATCATCAAACTACAGCATTCAACCTTTACCAAAATGATCTATCCAGTGACTACTGCAACTCCAACATTATCTGTCTAATCTATGTATGCAATTAAAGATACAACAACAACTAGAATTTAAATACAAGCTTGAACTCTACTGGTGATTACTGGAAGTCCTAGAAAGCATAAATAACTACCAATTGATTGGGATCGAGCTTGGCTGTTACAACTGATAAAAACACACATGCAATTAATTGAATTGTTCTACATAGTCGACTGTCACATCACTCTGCTATAGCTATTCAAGATGTAATTGTAAACTACTAGCAAGGAAGCTAATCTCTGTTACAGCTATCAGCAATGTTTGCAACATTCCACACCACACAACATAAATGAATTTGAACTATTCTCTGTTATAGCTATCAACAATGTCTGCAACTTTCCACACCACACAACAGAAATGAATTTAAACTATTCTACCTACTTAAATCAGCTATCTTTGTGAGAAGGCGTGCCCTGGCCTTCTAACAGAGACACCGAGAGTCACAGCTAATTAAAACTCAGAAATGAAGAATTCTGCTCTCATATTATTAATGGAAGATCATGAGCTTTAATGCTCTGTTACAGCTTACACCAGTAATGATTGTCCAACAACAGGCTATGAGATCCTTCTGGAATTTATACAAAAAGAAAGACAGTTTCAGATCCACAAAAATAGCGCAACAATGCAGATCTATGATCTTCATGCTGCGTAGTTACAGCTAACTGATACAGCGTGTTGAATAGTGCTATTAATACCGAAGGATGTCGCTGCCCTGATGACAATTGGATCAACAAACTTGACAGCTGGAATGCCACTTGTCTGTTGCAGCTAAAATCTTCTTCAATGGGATCTGTTACAGTGGAAATCTGTTACAGCTCGTGTGGAGGATGTGCTGTCCCTTAGAATATGAGGAGCTGACATTGAAGAGTCACAGCTGGCACTGCTGGGCTGATACACCTGCGCTTTTAGACCTTTGCTAAATAAAGTCACATAAATTAGTATAAACCAAGGACTAAGATCCATAATCTTTAACAGTCTTAGGCATAAAAACAAATAAAGTAATAGTAGATTATACCTGTCAATGTTATAGGTTGATCTGGAAAGACATGTATATAGCTCATGAAAATAGGATGGAATTAGGGAAAAAAGGTGTAATAGAGGTAGCCAAAAAGGGGCATTTCCTGGACCCAACACCTGTTTAACCACTGTGGGATTCTAGATGGATTTCATGATGAGAATAAAATAGGGGTCAGTGTAATATTGGTCTTTCCACTCTTCATATGTTGAATTTCTTGTATCTGAAGGTAGAGGGCCTTGGCAGAAGGCCTACTGAGTAAATCAAGCATTCTATTGAAGCTAGCTTCCTTGTCTTTAGTGGCTATATGAAATTGTTGGGTGTAGGAATTCCACATTAAGTATCCTTGTTCCTAAATTTAAAATCGTGAATTTAAAATAGTTTCCTTTCCAAAGATGTAGTGCTACCATTGCTTGATTGCTTGGACCAACACATAAAATTTCCCTTCTCACAAGTGTTATAGTTTAACTTGGCTCGGGATAAGGTCTCCGAATGGTAGGTGATTGGATGTCCTCTGTTCTTAATAATAATTCCTGTTGTATATTGAGAACCATCTATCTTGATCTTGGAATGTCATCGAAAATCTGGGAGAGAAGTCTCTGGGGCATAATAGAGAGCTTTATTCAACTTCTGAAATGCTCGGTCTACTTAGGAATTTCAGTGAAGAGTGTTTTGATTGCTGATTTGATTAAGTGGTTGAGAAATAATCTTGGATTACAACTTATTTTGGTGGAGGAGATTAAAAACTGTTTGAATCTGTTGCAAATGTCCAACCGAAGTTCTACTAAAAACTAGATTCTCATTTAAGTAGACCACCACGAAATTGGCAAGATGTGGGTGAAATATATTGTTGTTGATCTGTGTGAAATTGTCAAGAGTATTAGTCCGAAAAAAAAGGCATGAACAACCATTCATAGGTGTTGAATTTCATCTTGAATGTTATTTTCTATATGTGATTAGATTGCATACAAACTTGGTGATGTTCTGAAGCAAGGTCCAGCTTGGTGAAATAATTGCCGCCATTGAGCTGATAAAGAAGGTCATCAATTTGAGGGAGTAGACATTGATTCTTGATAGTGACCTTGTCGAGAGCCCGATAACCTATGCAAAGTTTCTACTCTTGTTGTTGCTTAGGTACAACCAAGGTAGGAGATCCACATGGCTATGTGTTGCACCAGATCTTATTGTCCTCCAACCACTGTGTGGTCTTCCTTTTTATCTCTGCATTGTCCATAGGTAAGGTGCATTATGCAGGATAGTTGGGAAGGGAAGACCCAAGAAATTGGATCAGTGGAATGCTGGATGGTCCTAAGCGAAAACAAACCCCTTGTTTCTTCAAAGAAATTGGTGTATGTGTTGAAGATTTACTAAATGCCCGAGGGACTTAAATTATGTCAATTCCACCTTCTATGACCAGTGACTAGTATCCATGAAACAGTTCGTTATTGTTTTTTCCAGCCAACCAAACACAGATTATTACCAAAGAGAATTAGATATAATGAAAAAGACTACTGAATAAAAGACAAGATCCACCTTCTATGGCTAGTAGTTTGTCATAAAATCCCACATTACCAAGTTATCACCATAGAAGAACATTTCCAAGTTCATATTTATGTACTTCAAAGGATTATATGCAAATTCAACTTGCAAAGCCAGAAAATAGTTGACAGTATAGAAAAATGTCATTGAAAAAGAAAAAAAAATTGGAAGTATAGCAAAATTTCATTGACAAAGGAGTATTAACAAGACATTATCAGAGTGCTAGAGAGTAATGGTTGAGAACACCATTATCTACCTAGACCTCTATTAAGGCCTGTTTGACAGTGTATCAAGGCCATTTAATTATATATATCTATATATATCTATATATCTATATATATATATATATATATTCAAAAGATAGATAAGTAAATGACCTGGAGATGAATTTTAATTGATTTGCTAAAGCTTGAATATTTATGCCCCAGACAGTAGATTTATTCTCCACCCACTTAATGACAAACAACAAGTCCCCAAGGACTTGTAGGGAATGTATATTTTGTGTTATTGGAAAGCTTGAAAATTTTTTCAAAGACAGCATCTCCGCTTTGTTGTTTGTTCTGTACCCACACGAGCACATATACATAGAAAATGTTGAATCATTCCCATACAAAGGTAACAAAAATATACCCCATCTATAGTGTCCATCTTCCCCTTGACAAGTCCCATCAAAAAACATCCATGGAAATTCCTTATTGATTAGTTGCTCACATATAACATGTCTCTTCATGGGAAAATCATGGGTAATGTAGTGTTGAGCCCAGATGCAGATTTGTGTGGTTATCCTGAATGGTTTTGGGGTCTCAACCTTCAAATATATTGTGATTTCTTGTTGTTCCATCGAATACTACAGCAATATAATTGCTCTTTTTCAGTTGGCTTCTTTTCATCTTCCTTCAACATTAGAGTTCTTCCATTCCAAGATATTAGTGCAAAGCCTGGTTAAATCATTTGTAATAAATAGTGTTGAACCTATACAGGACTATTGGCAATAACATTTGTTGGGACAATGTTGAAACAACTTTGTGAGACAATGATCTTAGCTACATGATAAGATTTAAAATGGTTTTGGAAAGTCTTTGGCGCTTCAAAGAAGATTCCAAAAATGATACATCATGGCTATGAACAAGTATCTTGTTCACATATATAAAGAGGCCTCCATGATTCCACACATGAAATGATGATAAGATAATGCTCAATGTTGTAGATAATACCGTATACTTGAATTATTTAAATCTCCATTAGCTATAAGGAACTTATTGTGAAATTTCTTAATTGAGATAAATTTAGAAGGTTTAGTTGTTTTGTATCTATATTTTTATCTCATGTATATGTTTATTTCTGTACTATTGTACACTATGCCATCATCCACTCTCGCATATTACATACATAGATACTACTCTGATTTGTGTGGATACAATTCTAACATGAGAAAATATTGACTGCACAGAATAAATGACTAAATCCCTCCAAGCATACGCAAGATACTGTCTAATTTGTTGTTCTTGCGTTGCTATACTTGGCACTACCATTTAAGATCCACCTAACACGGTGAATTGCTTCTCTTTGCTAAACATGTTACTTAAGAGCATCCAAGGTGTCTTTAAGGAACACAGGATCATGCCATCAGTCTAAGATATGAAATAATGTGTTCAACTCTGTGAAGAAGAATCATACAAATAAGAGTAACATGGTCCCTCAATTGCAATATCTCAACATTCTAAGGTGCGCTTTTTTGTTGTTGGTTCTATACTTTTCTAGTTGCAGTACAATTTTCTAGCATAACTGAATTTGTAAGTACCTCTTGTTCATACTAGATCTACTTCATCTTTATTATCTTTTATGGTATGAAGTGTCTTGTAATTTCATTTTCTTGTATTGCATTCTTCACTGACTATTGCCTCATTTGTAGCTCTTCACTTTGGGCATTGATAATCAATATATATTGATCGTCTGCCCCATTATATTTTACAGCAATAACATTTTTGAATGCCAACATTGGATTGGAAATTTTTCCACCCTTCAGCTTCTTAAATTGGAAATCAACATGAAGCTTTTATGTGGTTAAGGTTTAAGGAATTGTGAACCAAGATACAGAAACAATGTTGATCTACATTACTTCCAAGATCATGATAATGTTTTGAAAAGGAAATGCATGTCTGTGGATGTAAATCACATGTGTTTAGATATGGATTTTCTGAAAATAGTTTAGCTTTCAAAATTCTATTGTTATTTTGTTGCTTAGATTCTTCATTAAAATCTAGAATTGAATCAAATAAGTAAAAGTTTAGTTTGCTCTGTATTTTTTTTAATGTATCTACAATATATTTTGTGCACTTCAATTCGCATAATAATAAATTTGTTCGTTCCACAAAATTGTGCAACTTGTTGTGATTATTGTGGGTGAACTTTTGGTATTTCATTTCTGATCTATTTCCTGTAGGTAATCTTTTGTCTCTCATTTCTGATTTAGGTGGAACCCATATATTAAAAATACAAAACCTTACGTTATGGATTATGCAACTATATCCCACATGATTACAAGGTGCATAAGGTTATGTTTATTAACACTAGAGTATGTATGATCTCTTAGGATAGGCATAAGGTCTTTCAAACAATTGGATGTAGGATTGTGACCAAGATTCTTCTTCCATGAAGCCCTCATATTTTGAGGGAGTTGATGGAGATTTCCATGCGTAGGCCTCTCAAGGGAAAGAATTAAGTAAACTTCCATGAATTACCCATTTGTTTTTTTTCTAATAATGCATATGTAGTGAAAGCAATACCCATTTGTTTTGTTTTGTTTTGTTTTAGACTGAAAGCAATACCAAGGTATCCATTATATTCAATTATGCTAGACTGAGAAGAATATGAAGTTCATAGGTATTTTGGAGCATTCTTTGATTCAATATTAACTAATATGTTGTCTCTTCACCTTTGCAATGTCTAATTTTCAGTTTTTGGAGCCACTTGAACTTTGTTACTGATCACTATCTTCTACTGGGGACTAGCCAATAGTAGATGGCAGTATTCTTGATTTCATGTGTCAACTTTCAACATTCGGTTTGTCACTTGTTAGGATGCATATTAGACAGGAATCTGACAGACACGCTGATGTTGTTGATGCAATTACAAGGAATTTAGGCATAGGATCCTACAAAGAGTGGCTTGAGGAACAATGACAATCATGTCTCTTGTCATAATTGTAAGGGAAACGACCTTTGTTTAGGCATGAAATCCCAAAGACAGATGTTAAGTGAAAAAAAAATATTTGCACTTAATAAATGCAGTTGAAAGACTTGAAGGACTAGTGATGAGTCCCCATTTCAGGTATCTGATAGTTTCTTTTCCCACCAGAAAACACAAGAGAGGTTGAAAAGATACACTCGTTAGTGGGAAAATGATTTACCTTAATAATTTAATGAAGTGTTTAAAAGATTATTTCTGTAATGTTTTGAAAAGCGTTGCTTTGAGCTAATTGCATGTAAAATGAGGTTGGATGAGCAAGTGTAGGAGTACTCAAGGATGACACGTGAATCAAGTGGAGAACTGGAAGCACATCACCAAACTCAGCACCTTTTTCCTGATTTATAGAGAACGAACTCCTGTTCAAAAGTGAATCGACAGTTAGACATTTTTGTTAGGTTAAGCTTTAGGATTTTATAAATATGGACCTCTTGGTTAGTGAGAGGCCCCTGCTGCTATTTTGAAAAATTATTGTTTATGTTTCAGACTATCAAGACAGTTGTGTTACAGACCCGGTTTTTAAAATGATGAACTTTCTATTTTAAATAAAGACTTGATTTTATCTACGATTCAGTGTTTATAAGTTCTTTTCACTCCTGGGTACGGGTTGGAGAGGGCCCCTCCAACACGTAGGTCAGGAGATATTGCAGTACAGGTATTTCTTATTATGTGTTGTGCATTGATTAAATTTATATTGCAGATGAGAGTATTCTAAATACCATATAGATAAACATGATTTAAATTCTATAGTGGTTGATCATTTTTGATTCCGTAGTTCATTACAATGGATTCCATAGTATGATAATGCTGTGTCTATAGTCCTGTAGTAGTGTTCCGTTGAACCATAATTAACACCCATTTCTCTGTGTACTTGCATTTATTTCTGAAGCAGCAATCTAGATCTCCAGTTTATGTATTCGTTTCATTATTAGAACTGCTTATGGAGATTGATTCCTTTTAGTATTTATTGGTTACATGATTTGATTAACGATTGCAGCATTAGATAATGGCATTCCGAATTCAGCTTTACCCTTAGATTATGTTAGATCAGAGTTCAAGTTTTAGGCATTCAATTTAGAGTAAGATTAAATGTCAAGCTTTCATTTCTGTAGAATAGGTTTGTTATAATTCCAGCATTCAATTTCATAGAATAATTTTTCTTGTTTTTAGCAAATTAATTCTTAAAATTAGATTGATTATTTCTTGCATTCAAATTCTTATCCATAGATTTCCTGCTTTCAGTATTTGATTTCTTAGCATAGGAATTTCTTTTCCATAGATTAACAATCCTATTTACAGTTGATACAAATACCTAACTTCGACAGAGACTATCCTAGAAGAGCACATATAGTGCCAGTGCCTCTAAAGTTTGTACGTACCCTGGTTTGATAATTAAAGTAAAGCTCCTAGTTTAGCTGCCCTCATTAGGAACCCATACTTAGAGCTCACCACTTTTTGGCGCCATTTCTGGGGAGGTGCTAATCGTTTAGGAGACATCACCTAAAAATAACACAAAAAGAAAACAAAAATTACATAAAACAGGAACATCAAAAACAACACAAAAAGAAAACAAAAAGAATCACATAAAACAAGAACATATTTTTTTCCAATGAATGCCTTGTCAGCAAAGCGATAGGTTTGGACGCTTTCTTCCTAGGCGTCCCATGAGCAATAACGGTGACAACAATTCTTACTACTCTCAGTTTTAATCCCCAAGCTCTGAAAACGAAACTGATTCCACATACGATCCAAACAGAGACAACTTCTCTAGTAGTTCCAGCTCAAACACCACTATGGCTGAGGAAGAAGAAGAACCTAGGGAGATTTTCACCTTTCTTATTAGCATACCTCTTGGAGATGCCAGAATGAAGAATATCAACCCTAATAATCTGCCAAACTTCCATGGATTGACTTCAGAAGATCCTAACACATTCCTGTTTGAGTTTGAGGTAGTTTGTAGATCTTTCAATTATACTATAGATGCACAAAAGCTGAGGCTTTTTCCCTCCACACTGAAAGATTTATCACTTAGGTGGTTCATGAGTTTAGAAGGAAATAGTATTTTCAGCTGGGATGAAATAAAACAGGCATTCCTAGAAAAGTATAGGGACTATTGCAAAGCAAAAGATACAAGGGATGAAATATTTACGATGCAGCAGGGAGACCATGAATCCTTAGAAGATTATTCCCAACGATTTCAACTCAGCTACAAATGAGCTAACCATTGCACCCTAGACCTTGAATCGCTGAAACTGGTCCTTCTTAGGGGGATTAAAGAGGACAATTTTGATATCTTAAATCTCTTGGGAGATGGAGACATATTTCAAAAGACTTATGACCAAATACTACAGATCTTCAAGAACCATTCTAGGTCTAGGAAAAGCAAGAATGGACAAGAGATACACATTTACCCACTAGATCCTCGTCATCTTCAGGATCCAATCTTAGAAAATCTGACTCTGGAAACCTGTTAGATGACATGAAGACCGACATCTTACAATCTCTGGCCATGAAACTTGATCCACTACAAATCAAAAAGAAGCGGGATGAAATTAACCAAGCCTTGGCAGTATTTTGTCCTCGTTGTAGAAAAAAACTTGATGAGGGGCAGTGTACCATGAACACAATAGACGTATGTGGTCTCTGCACTGACGATCATTCCACTGATAAATGTCCCCTCTTAACCTCATGTAAGGCAGTTACTCAAGACCCAACATCTGAAGTGGCAATAGAACAGCTCTATTTTATAAATCAGAGGAGGAATAATTTTGTTAGACCATATCAATAGAGCAATCAAGCCTACTATAATCAAGGACATCCAAATTGGAACTCTACACCAACTCTATGGCAAGCATAGCCAAATCCAAACCAATGGCAACAGACTCAACAAACATATCAACCATCCTATCAACAATCGTATTACCCACCATCCTACCCACAATACCCCCCACCTTTTCCTCCATCCACCACAAATTATGCAAATCAATACCCCTACCCATCAAATTGGAGGGCCCCGTTACAACAACCACTTATTATGCCACCCCGAAAGCCTCATCCACCTCCCAAACCTCCACCCATTCTAGCCCAACCAATCCCAAATCCTAATAATAACAGACCTCCACAACAAGAACAGGCTTATAATGCTGATATCACACAATTCCCTACCTATGTTGTAGACACCATAGAAATAAACACAATAAACCTACGATCTAGAAAAATGTTGCAGAATACATCCCCAAACAATATCCAACAACCTGAAGCTCAAGAAAAAACATCAAAACCCTATGTTCAGCATCCAGATGAACTAGATCCTCCTGAGGACGAAACCCAACCACTCCCACGCAACAGAAACCCTCCATTTCTAGAAAAAACTAGTCCGAAGTATGAAAGAAGAGGAAGAGAATACAATTTTAAATGAATTCAAGCACTTCAACATCCAAATTCCGATTTTACAAGCCATAAGGGATGTGCCCATCTACAACATATTTATTAGAGAGAATTGCCTAAAGAAACTAGGAAGGAGGAAATGTGACCCACCAACCATAAATGTAGTCGAACAATTGGCTGATTTAATGCTGGGTGTCATAATAAAGCCTAAAGATCTTGATCCAGGTAGTACTGTAGTAAACATCACCATCAATAACAAGCAAATAAATAAAATCTTAATAGATTTGGGAACTGCGATCAATGTTATGACTAAGGAAACCATGCTATACCTAGGACTCCAATCAATGGTCAGACCAACCACAACAATACTCCAACTAGCAGACTCATCCACTGTGAAACCCGAAGGAATTCTAGAAGACATTATGATCAATATTGAATCCTGGGAATACCCAGCTGATTTTATAATAATTGAAATCAAAAGCAAACTTAGTGGCTATCCAATTATACTCAGTAGACCTTGGTTAGCAACTACGGATGCTTACATAGATTATTGATCAGGAAATATGACAATCACCAGTGGACATGCCAGGAAGAACATCACAATCTACCCACCAACAATGAAATCTTCAGAGTTAGAATATCAAAATCAGACTGATGATTAACAAAACACACCAAATCACAACCTCCGACCTATCCTAACAATTGATGCTACAATATCAGTAAAAGCAATAGACGAAGATGGCCATATAGATAGATTTATACAAAATGTATCTTCTAACAATCATGTTATTCAATAATTTTTTTCCACAGAAACAGGTGACAGTTCAAAAAAGAACATGTATGAATTATGGACAGAAGTGCTCGAAGAGCAAATTGAAAAAGTAAAAATTGTGGAAATTCTGCCTGGCAAAACAATCAACATAAATTCCAATTTGAAACTAGAGCAAGAAAAGAAATTGATGAAGATACTGGAAGAACAAAATAAATCATTTACATGGACATATGCAGACATGAAAGGCATACATCTTGATATCTGCAAACACTACATTTACATCAAAGAAGGTTCTACTCCTATCAGGAAACCACAAAGAAGGCTAAACCCTGCATTGAAATACATAGTCAAAGTGGAACTATAAAAATTATTAGATTTAGGGTTCATCTATCCAATATCTGACAGTGAGTGGGTTTCACCACTAGTTATAATACCTAAGAAAGGAGGCAAATGGAGCATTTGGGTGGACTACAGAGAGCTGAATAAAGAAACCAAGAAATATCACTTTCCTCTTCCATTTATAGATCAGGTGCTAGATACATTATCAGGAAACAACTATTTTTCATTCTTAGACAGTTTCAGTGGGTACAACCAAATTTTAATACACCCAACTGATCAAGAGAAGATGACCTTTACATGAACATGGGGAACTTATGCCTATAGGGTCCTACCCTTTGGTTTATGTAATGCCCTAGCAACATTTCAAAGAGCCATATTGAGTATTTTCTCCGATTTTATAAATGACAAAATGGAAGTCTTCATGGATGATTTCACACCCTATGGACAAAAAATTGAGCATGCATTGAACAATCCTGAATTAGTATTGAAAAAATGTATTGAAATGAGTTTGTGCCTAAGCAATGACAAATGCAGAATGTTAAATTTTGAGCATTAATTCACAATACTCTAGGATCTTTACTGAGAGAACAACATGTACAATATATCAATGCATATCAATCATAACAAGTATGTCAATCATCACAAGAAGCAAAACCATGAGAGACAATAGACACACAGAGTTTTTGTGGGGAAAACCCTAAGGTGAAAAACCCCACAACTTCCTCAGAGATAGATAGAGCAATAGCTCAACCAAAGTAGAACCAAAGTCCAAGAGATAGACTCCTCTTAGTAGCTGATCCTCCTCCTCACAAGTGCACCACTTTCCAAGTGAAGGAAGAATGAGTTTCTGAGTGATCGAAATAGAGATCTCCCAATCTCTATTTATAATTGTTATGTTTTCCCAAGAACCTTATGGGGCCGACTTGTCTATCTAGGGACATCAACCACATATTACATAAATCAGGGCCGACCCCACACATGGTGGTCTAATAACCCATTGGCAAGTTAACACACTTGCGACACTTGTCAATACACATGACGACACTTCCGTATAGAGGAATGACACATCTCTATAGGAGTACAATAATATATAAATGAAATACATGGATGAAATACATTCTGAAGTTACATATACATCAACAAAGAAGGCATCGTTATAGGACATCATATATCCCAGAGGGGGATAGAGGTTGATCAAGCAAAAGTATTAGTAATCAAAACGCTGCCACCACCTATCAAACAAAGGGATGTAAGAAGTTTCCTTGGAAAAACAGGGTACTACAGAAGGTTTATTGAAAAATATAACAGAATTGCTGCCCCAATGTTTGCACTTCTCACAAAAGACAGTGAGTTCATATGGTCAAGCAATTGCATGACAGCATTTGAAAAACTTAAAGAGAAAACAATCACAGCACCAGTGCTCCAAGGACCAAACTAGTAAATTCCATTTCACATCCACACAAATGCATCAGATAAAGACATTGGTTCTGTGCTTGGACAAGAACAAGACAAGAAACCCTATGCCATATACTATATAAGCAAGAATTCGGCTGGGGCAGAACTCAACTACACAGTCACGGAGAAGGAATTTTTAGTAGTCATACATGCAATCAATAAATTCAGGCATTACATCACGGGATACCAAAGTTTTATCCACACTGACCACTCAGCAATCAGATATCTTATGAACAAGCCTAATACTAGTGCAACAATTATTAGATGGATGCTACTTCTACAATAATTTGACATTACTATAATAGATAAACTAGGCAAGCATAATGTGGTAGCCAACTTTTTGTCAAGAGTCACACATGGAAAAGATAATGAATTGGTTCGAGATAACTTTCCTCATGAGCACCTTTTTGCCATATCAACAAGAAGCCCATGCTTTGCTGACATAGCAAACTATTTAGTATCCGAAAAGTTTCCATAACATTATAGTTATAAAAAAAGGACAAAAGTAGTAAGGCAAAGTGCCACATATACATGGATAGAGGGCATGGTTTTTAAACAGAGACCAGATCAGATACTTAGAAGGTGCATTAGGGAAGATGACGTACATGACATAATTCATGCCACTCACAATGAAACCTGTGGTGGACACTATGCTGCAAAAAGGACACCCTACAAAATCTTGAAAATAGGGTATTATTGGCCAACACTCCACAAAGATGCTTATTAGTATGTGTCCCACTGTGATGACTGTCAAAGAATGGGGAAGCCTACACAAAAATAAGAAATGCCTCTTCATCCACAGATCTCCTTAGAAGCATTTGAGAAATAGGGATTTGACTTCATTGGTCCAATAAACCCACCATCAAATCAAAAGAACTACATTCTAGTATGTACAGATTACCTTACAAAATGGACTGAGGTAGCAGCACTTGCTGCAACAAATGAGAACAATGTAGCAAAATTTTTCACTGAGCAAATCTTCCACAGGTTTGGTGTTCCAAGGGAACTAGTTTCTGATCAAGGACCGCAATTTACATCCAACTTAATAGAGGACATACTGAAAAAAACTAAGGTTAAGCATAGACAGTCCTCTTCATATCACTGTCAAGGAAATTGTCAAGCAGAAGTCACCAACAGAGAATTAGAGAGGATTCTAACAAAGGCAGTCCAACTCCACAAAAGAGATTAGGCTGACAGATTAAGTGAATCATTTTGGGCCTATAACACCACATGGAAGACAAAAACAGGATTCACACCTTATGAGTTAGTATATGGAAAGAAAGTCATGTTGCCAATTGAATTTGAAATAAAAACACTAAGAATTGCAGTAGAGTTAAACGTGGAACTAACAGAAATATCAAAAGAAGTGTTTACACGGGTACTCTACCAGCAACAACTCATGCTGATAGAAAATATGAAAAAGCATTGAAAAAATGAATGAAAAAAAACAAAAATGAAAAATGAAAAAAAAGAGAAAAAAAAAAACAAAGAAAATTGATAGAGAAAATAGCAGGCCAAATAACAGGGCGTCGTATATAACTATGAAGATCCAACATTACTATTGCAAAGAAAAATATCAACCACAATTCAAGCGAGCCAGGAAATTCTCAAATATTTTCAGCAATCAAGTGAGCCAGATATGCATTCAAGAGAGCCAGCAAAATTATCTACCACTACAGGAACAATCCAAGCACACTCTTCATTCAAATCTACCATATAATCACGAGAGCCTAACCATACTTCAAGTGAGCCTGCAATTGATTCAAGTGAGGCTACCATTTAGTTCAAGTGAGACTACAATTGATTCAAGCAAGACTGCCATTTATTCAAGTGAGCCAGACATTCATCCCAAGAGCAGCAACAAGCAATCAAATTCATACAAGCATTATCAAAATCAAATCACAAATGGCATGAAAAAAGAAAATGCAGAAAGGACATAACTACTGACACGCCAACTATTACTACGGATTACACCAAATCTACTACAGCATCTAGCATGCATACAAATCAGCAAAGATCGTGAACTCAGGTACGCTAACAAAAATATAGCAAGGTAATCTCTGAACATTTTCATTTTATGCTTAAGGTCAAATCATTTTCCCCAAAAATGGTTATATTTTAAAAGCAGAGGATAGCTTTACAGTAAATTTGGGGGGGAAGGTTCAGATTACAAAATCATGATTGCACATACCCGTCATTTCGACAAATGATGAATCCGCATATAACCACCATACTTCGCAATAATTGAAGAACCAGTGCAAAGTACAAGCATAAACGAAATAAAGAGCCTGATCATGAAAATAAATGGATCAATCATCAAGTACAACGAAGAATAATAAGGATAAGTGTGGAAGGACATTTAAGTTAAGCTGGATGATCGTCAAAGAAAAAGCTAGTTTTTGCAAAACAAAAGAAACCTCTCAGCACTTCCCGGAAGCAAGCCATCATAAGAGAGTGCGTCACACAACAAGCAATCCGGCCCCAAGCCTATAAGTAAATCCAGGCTAGTGAGGTAACAGACACATTCAAAGTTGGTTTTTGTCGATTGTAGAAGAGATTTTTAATATGATGAAAGGATTAAAGAAAAGTGAACCAGAGGAGCACAGTGCCATCTACCAGAACCTGCGAATATTAACAACCATCCGCAATGCAGGATGGATGCCTTTCATCCTAGGATTGAAAGGGTACAACACAGGGGTAGCTCTGTAGTTTGAAAAAACTTTTAAACATATCAAGGATGAACAGTACGTCACCCGAGTGAAGGGGTTACGTATAAAGTTGGATGAGGAGGTGATTTCCAAATTCACTGGTCTACAAAGAGGTTTGTATTGGAGCAAGGATATTAGGGAGGCAAATCATGAAGCAAAAACAACATTCTTCGAGCAAGGAGAGGTCCATGATGAAGACAAAAACGGAGTCAAGAGACTCTCCATACCACTTTCATGGGAGGACGTGGCTACAATCGTTCAGAAGTACATCACATGCTCTGGTAGGTTAAGCTATGTTCCCATCTTTCATTTTCAGATTTTAGAGTTGTTAAGACACAGAACCCATTATCCACCAAACAAAAACATTAGTATTCCATATTAACTACTCCAATCTCTAGCATAAATGAGTAAGAAGGTGGCTAAGGGTAAGGAGGATGCCTTGGCCCATCATGGGATGATCAAGTTAATCGTCTATGAGGAATTAAAGGCGCAGATACTAGAGATTTCCTGGGAAGAATTCGTTTTGGTATCCCCCGAAGATGTTCAAAGGATTAAAGGAACAACCACAGCTGGCATACCGCCAGGGGCAATGAACAAAATCACCTCTACATTAGGGGCGAAGAGGAAAATTGACCTAGACCATGTGGCCGAAACCCTGGTGAAAATCAAGCACTCAAGAGAGGACTCCCCCAAGGCAAACCCAAGGATTCTTGCCAGTAATCAAGAGCTGAAAAGAAGAAGCAAGAGATTCACCCAAGCATCCTGAATCTGAGTTACCAAGGAAAAGAGTAGGGAACCCAGTCCCATAGTTCAAAATGTGTCGGATGGGGATGACGATCAGTGGGTAGATCAAAAGGATCCCACTATAGAAGAGGAGGATGATGAACATGAAATGCAGGATGAACAGGAAGAACAGGAGGAGGAAGAAGAACAGAATGAACCAAAAGAAGAATTCAACCCCCAGGGGGGCCCTCCTCAGCATAATGAAAACCCTAGGGTTGTCAATCAGCTCGCTGAAGCATGGGAAGAATTAGAAGAGCTTAGAAAGGAGCTGGCGGCATTAAAAATTGGATCAGGAAGCCAGACAACATCACTCCCGTTCTCGTTTGAGAAGACACAAATTCTAAGAATGAATCATGTAGGGGAGCTAAGACTGGTGGAACAGAGAAATTCAACACTTCAAGAAAAGTTGGCTGAGACACAAGGGGAACTAGCCAAGAAGGACTAGGAAATTGTTCAACTGAGGCATGTCTTGGCTACTACCACTGGAATATACAGTAAACTATTGGAGAATAGGCCACCTTCAGCAATATATGTAGTTTACCTATAAGAGAAGTGGGGCAAATTCCAGCTCCAAAGGTTGGCACAGGTACTCCCAATAAAAATCAAAACACCCAGGGAATTTGTGGATGCAGCTCTCAAGGCCACAAAGTTAGAGAAGGACCAGCTCAGTGAGTTTTTCCTACACAATTTTTTAGCTCCTAGCTCGTCCAATAGGTCGCCAAACCCTTACATGGGCGATTTCTAGTTAAGGGTATTATGTTCTTGGATGAACAACGAAATCGAACAGGCACAGGACTACCACATTTATGTGGCAGCAAAATGGCAGACCCCATTATGGATCAGGGCAAAAGCATCTCACCCTGAAAGAATAATCTATGACCACAGGAATATCACCATAGACAAGGAACTGATCCCAATTCTCCTTCAGAAACAACAGGGGGTGGTGAGTCACTTTGATATTACTCTTCAGAGCACACATAAGGAGGTTTAGGAGTCTATTGGTGAAAGATGGTGCAGAGTGGAAAATGGCCTGAAAATAAAAGAACTTCACTCCCCTGCCAGACTAGAAAATGCTCTTGTAAAAGCCAAGCTCTACACAGAGTCATTAATAAAGAATCAGCTTAGGTGGATAGGGATGAGGCTAAACCCCCCATTCTTCCTCCCTCTAGTCATTAAGGAACAGATCAATGAGGAAGAAGAAAGGGGGGCATGGATCAAGGAAGATCAAAGTATGGGCTACCATAGACAGGTAGGGACCCCCAAGGTGGCAGCATGGGACATCAAAGACGTCATCAGAGAGAAGAACATGTCACCCAAGTATGGGTGAATCCTTCACGCATGGGGGAGATGATGAGTCCCCATTTCAGGTATCTCATAGTTTCTTTTCCCACCAGAAAACACAAGAGAGGTTGAAAAGATACACTCATTAGTGGGAAAATGATTTACCTTAAAGATTTAATGAAGTGTTTAAAATATTATTTATGTTATGTTTTGAAAAGCGTTGCTATGAGCTAATTGCATGTAAAATGAGTTTGGATGAGTAGGTGTAGGAGTGCTCAAGGATGACATGTGAATCAAGTGGAGAACTGGAAGCGCATTACCAAACTCAACGCCTTTTACCTGATTTATAGAGAACGAACTCTTGTTCAAAAGTGAATCGGCAGTTAGAAATTTTTGTTAGGTTAAGCATTAGAATTTTATAAATATGGACCTCTTGGTTAGTGAGAGGCCCCTGCTGCTATTTTGAAGAATTATTGTTTACGTTTCAGACTATCAAGACAATTATGCTACAAACCTGGTTTTTAAAACAATGAAGTTTCTATTTTAAATAAAGACTTGATGTTATCTACGATTCAGCGTTTATAAGTTCTTTTCACTCCTAGGTACGGGTTGGAGAGGGCCCCTCCAACACGTAGTTCAGGATATCTTGTAGTACAAGTATTTCTCATTATGTGTTGTGCATTGCTTAAATTTATATTGCAGATGAGAGTATTCTAAATAGTGTCTAGATAAACACGATTTAAATTCTGTAGTGGTTGATCACTTCTGATTCCGTAGTTCATTACAACACATTCCGTAGTATGATAATGTTGAGTCTGTAGTCCTGTGGCAGCATTCCCTTGAAGCATAATTAACACCCATTTCTTTATGTACTTGCATTTATTTCCGAAGCAGCAATCTAGATCTTCAGTTTATGTATTCATTTCATTATTAGAACTACTTATGGAGATTGATTCCTTTCAGTATTTATTGGTTACATGATTTGATTAACGATTGCAGCATTAGATAATGGCAATCTGAATTCAGCTTTAGCCTTAGATTATGTTAGATCAGACTTCAAGTTTTAGGCATTCAATTTACAGTAAGATTAAAGGTCAAGCTTTCATTTCTTTAGAATAGGTCTGTTATAATTCCAACATTCAATTTCATAGAATAATTTTTATTGTTTTCAGCAAATTAAGTCTTAAAATTGGATTGATTATTTACTACATTCAAATTCTTATCCATAGATTTCCTGCTTTCAGTATTTGATTTCTTAGCATAGGAATTTATTTTCCATAGATTAACAATCCTATTTACAGTTGATACAAATACCTAACTTCGACAGAGACTATCCTAGAAGAGCACATATAATGCGTGTTCCTCTAAAGTTTGTATGTGCCCTGGTTTGATATAAAGTAAAGCTCCTAGTTTAGCTGCCCTCATTAGACACCCATACTTAGAGCTCACCAACTAGTACAAGGTAGGACATTATGGATCTATAGTAAGTTGGTAATCATTATTTAGTATGCTTGAATCATGCAAAATTTGTTTGAATATCATCATTGTCAAGCAATAACAACTTCTTAAAGGGTGCTACCTCAATGGTAGAGCACCTTCCTAATCATAGGTAGGAGATTGGTGGTTCGATTCTTACGTACCCTATCATAAATTAGTGACTAAGAAAATGACTAAATTCTTATATATACGACTATTAGTAGCTAATTTCAAGTATCTTATAGCACGACTAACATTTAGTCGTATTTAGCTTAGTCATTAATATGTTATCATCTAGTAGTTTATTTAGTCATATGTTTGGTCATTAATTGTGACAATCAATGACTAAATCAGTGAGTATCAATGACTAAATCAATGAGTATCAATGACTAAATCAATGACTTAATCAGTGACTTTCAATGAATAAATCAATGACTAAATCAATGACTAATAAGTCAACCAATTAATGACTAGTGAAATACGACTAGAGATAAGATAGTGGAAATCAGATACTATTAGTCACCGACTCAAAAATAGTCGTTTATAGTCATTTTTTTAGTCATTAATTTCTCATTTTGTACTAGTGATTTGCTAGAATTGATAACTGTTTGGAATCCGACTCTCTTGATCATAAATCTTTCTCTTATTCGAATTAAAAGTTTTAAGTTGATATTGAAAGTTCAAAATCTAAGAGAGTGATAGCTCTAAATTCAATCAATAAATCTAATCATAATTTTTCAATATCAAACCAATTTTGGAGTTGTCCTCAATCTAACTCTTCAACTTCAAACAAAAGTTATGTTTCATATGATTATGTGAGTAATGACAACTTATTGAATGATTATACGAACTCAGCTACTCTTGAGACATTGGGTAATAATTACGAATGTGAAGCAGAAATATCTCATGCTCCTAAAACTCAAGTTTGTGTCGAATCAAAATCTCATGGCTTAAAAGAACACAAACCAAATAACAATAACCTTCTCACCATTAAACAATGTTTAGGAGATGGTGAGGGGAAATTTTTGGGAGATAATTTCTCTTCTGACACAGAAGATTTCTATAACTACCTGATCTGCTCACAAGAATTTTATACAGAACAAATTTTGCGTGAATGTTATTTTCCTTCCAATTTTGAAAATGTAACAAGTACTCTTGATGTTGAATTAACTGAAATTGTGACTCAATTTGATAGTCTCTATGAAAGATGTATTTGTTTACATTAGAATATCCGTAAGGAAAAGATTGCAGATCATACATTAAAGGGATCAGAGCAAATTTCACTTTTTGTAAATCAGATTTCCAATGAAGAACTAAAAGAAGATCAAATATCTCCACATGAATGTTCATATGTTATACCTTATCAATCTATCATGTCTAAAGAAGGGATGATAACAATGAATGATTTTACGCATGATTTTCCCTTAACTGAACAACCATCACAGTCTGTTTATAGTCATTGTACATATCATGATCCGATAGAAGCTTGGTTAGAAGAATCATTTCACACAAGATTCCATGTAAATAATAATTTTCTTATCTTGCACTTGTTAGAGATAGTTCTAGGTAGTTTTAATTTTGATTTTTACATTTTATCATTCTCGTTTCCGATTTGCGATGTACATGTGTTTATTGGTTTGAGTTTACCTGACTGGTTACATTGGCTATATGATTTCATTTGATTTTTTAAATTTTGTTTGATCTTTTTGTACATATGTAAATAGGGTTTGGTTTTCCTTTGTATTTTATATTTAGTTTGGTTTTGTTTGATTTAAAGGGGTTGTGTATATAAATAACACTATGGTAGTACATTACCTGGTATTAACATGTTTCTTGTTTATTTAACCTGATATCTTTTGAAGAAAGCATTTTGAGTGATCTTCTTGTCTTATAAGATTTCATTATTTATGACCAAACTACTCCTAGCCCTGAAATATTTTGTTGAACTTAGCTAAATAGTCAATTAAATCCATGAGCATTATTCTCATACTTTTATCTTTTCAATGATGACCTTATCATAGCAAGCTTAATTTTTGAAGAATGTTCTTCTTGAAATTTATAACAGTCGATAGCATTGGCCATCACTAGGCTATCCACATGATCCAGACAACCTGCAATCTGAATGATTTTTACCATCCATTAGAATGAATTTGTAAATAAATAAAAACTTTGGTTGAATAATAGGTCTCTCCATAGATCCGACCTATCATGATCATCATCCCTTTCAGAGATGACATCATTTATGATCACTAGGGTGATGGATCTTGGTCATACGATCAAGGGACGAGAGGTCTCATCACAAGCCAGCCTGTTCATCTCCGTTAGTTCTCATGAATGTTGCTGTCGATACCTGGTTACCATGCCAGGACAACAGTCTTAAACCAAATTTCTAATTAATATTATTATTTTGTGTAAATAAATATTAGCAATAAAAGAGGTTAACCCAGGAAAGGAAGGTCTCATCATGAGCCGGCCCGTTCATCTCTGATAGTTCTCTTGAATGTTGTTGTCGATACCTGGTTACAACGCTAGGATAGTAGTCTTAAACCAAATTTCTAATTAATATTATTATTTTGTGTAAATAAATATTAGCAATAAAAGAGGTTAACTAAGGAAAGGAAGGTCTCATCACAAGCTGGTCCTTTCATGATCATGGGTCCTATTGGATTGACTTTGCCATATTTATTTACCAAGCTAAGGCATTGACTCTTGGTTTTATAATCAGAAGACAGGGGGTCTCATCATGAGGTAAACTGCTCAATTTTTGATAGTGCTTGTGAATGATGCTACCATCATCTAGTTACCATGCTAGGGTAGTATTCATTAGCTAATGTCTTCATGTTCATATATTAAATAAAAAAAAAAGAGAGAAAAAGAAAAGAAAATGCAAAATTGAATAATTAGTCATTAATGGATGGGTCAAATTTTTCAGATACCTTCTTTGAAAATGTGCAAGTCATATTTTTATGCTAATGATTGCTTGACTATCTTTAATCATGGAGGGATTCTTTCTTCTTGAAGTTTTCTTACTATGTGTATATTAAAATCTCATTCATTTTTGTAAAGTTCCAGATATAATGTTTGGGGGTGCTTTATTGGTTGCAAAACATTTTGAGTTCAATTCTTACTATACATGCTAGTGATTTAAGTGGGTGAAGTGATATCAAATTTGACACTTCGAGAAGTCGCTTTTTGTTGCTTATCTTTATCATTTTAAAGTATATTTGCAGAGCTAACTAGGTCGCCCAGCATGTCGCCATTTGTTGGCACCCCAACAACTCCCCTTCATTTTGAAAAATGAAAGGGCCCCCATTAGAATTTTGTAAATACCTAGTTTGGTTTTATCTCGCTTGGCTTGATACGTGATTTCATATCTTCACTCTTGGCTTCTTTTCGGCTTGCCTCCCATGGATTAAAGATTTGGTTATCTTGGTTATCTAACTCTAATGGTTTCCTTTTCTAAACAATGATGTATCTTCTGCTTATTGATTTTGCGGCCGTACTTTCATGAGATCATGGTTTGGTGGTTTTGACTATTCTCTTGATTGAATCTTTTAGCATAATAGTTGATTGCATGATACTTTTGGGCTTATTACATAATTTTATCTCTCTTTTTCTTTGTACATCAAAATTGAACACATTGATTTTCCCAAGCCTAATATTATCATATTTACAAATAATTTACAAATAAAGCTTGATCAAAGTTTATGTAAATTTTATATTGAAGTATAAAGGAGACTTTTTAACTTCATATATTCTTTCAAATTTGATGGAATTTGTACTTACTTCGACATCATTTTTTCTATTTTTCCATCAAATTGAAGTTTAGCCTAAATTTTTCTTGAAATGTGTTCATGAATCCCCTTTGTTGTTGATACTGTGGCTGAGGAAACTGTTGTTGCATGGGATTCGGTTGCAGCTGCACACACTGTCATGGATGAACGCAGTGTCCTAGCTGAACGTAGTGTGGTTGTTGAACATACTGTTACGTGCGAAGAGTTGATAACCTGTGCACTTGAATTCTTAGTCGAAACTGTTTTTGCACATCACCTTTGTCACCATAACCTTCATCTTCATTATTAATCACCAGTCATAATTATTGATAGGAGATGGCTTATAATGATGTGATCATGCAAGAAGTTCCAAATCATGCAAACACTAATTGAACTTGTACTTCGCATAGGCTTTGATTCGACTGGCACATATCTCAGCTTTTTCATTACAATTGAATTAATTAGAATGAATTGATTGGATAACTTTAATCATTGCAGATCGCCCCGTTCGATTATCATCAACCTGCTTGTTGGCCTTTAAATAGCATTTAACATGAAAGTTCTAGTTTATTCATTTCCTTCTCAAACAGGGAACACTCTGTTTGGCATTCTACTTACATCCTTCTATCTGAAACTCTTTCAGAATGAGCAATTTTCATGCAGATGGTGAATTTTCTAACGTTCATATTGAAAATGAAGAGCTCTACCCCTTTTTATATCAAGAAATGTTGTCACCAATGTTTGATGTCGGTGTTCCTGATCTTAGCAGTGGTAGCAGTGAAGAAGACTTTGAAACTTTGTTTGCATACATTCACGACCCCGAAAAGCAAAGAAACAAAATTTTGGAGGGATCAACTGATTTTGATAACGATGTTATAAAGGACTTTATAATCAATGAAGAACCTGACATGCTGGCTCCCGTTCCTGAAGTAAATACTCTAATGGATTTATCTGTTTTTGATAGTGGGTTCTTCGACCTCGAATTTCCTACAGCGGATGCTCTGCTAGCCACATCACCTGTCGATGCTAGTGAGCAATCTATGATTAATTTTTTATGGTGCCACGAAACCTTATCAGATTGAAAAATGACTCTTTCTTTTGTGAAAGGTGGCAGAAAATCTTTTTGAGTTTAAAAATAGCAAAATTTCTTGGATTGATGGTTAGACCCGATTTTGTAATCCCTATTTTGTAGAATCTCTCCTTTTTGGAACTCTGATGTAAATTTAGTATAAAAGGAGGGAAGTTTCTCTTAGGAAGGGGTTGGGAATTTTGGAATTGCAATTCAGCGGGAGTTTGGACTGAAGATACTATGTTTATCAGAGTCATTATAATTTTTGTACAAGACTTATTTATTCTGGAAAGTTATCTTTTAATTCACCTCCTATTGTTCTACAAATTTCTTTGGGAATTGCTGAGTTAATGTTTCAAATTCATCATCGGTTATGTGTTTAATCCTTTGCAGGACGTTCCTTAATGCATAAGATCTCTCATATTGATTTTTGTGTATGTTTGTATTATGCTCAAAACTATTCTATTAAATTTCTTTAATTGAATATTTTCCTTTTATATTTCTGCAAATGATTCGATGCAAGCAAATATGTTTAATCAAATGTTGTTTTTTCAATTGACACAATGATTACAGATCATATATTTGAATAAGCTCAAATGTTTTGAAGAATTGTCATTTAATTTCTTAATTGATAAAAATTTAAATTAACAAGTGAAGAACCCGAAGACATTTCTGTTAAAGGTATTTAATCACTTGTTCATCGCACCTCAATTCTGATCTACACAACATCAACTTTCCCTGTAGGTTAGATCTAACTTAGAATAAGTTCTTTCCTTAGGTAGTTTAAGATAGGTTTGTTAGCTAACTTTCTTCCTTTGTTTTCCATTATAGGAGAACTGATCCCCCAAGATCAAATCTTTTACTCATAGAGTGCCAGCAGAGGCCAAATATCCGTGGGTGATTACCACACCAAACAACTCGAGGATAGAATTTCCCTTGCGCAGGGTCTTTCGAAGCCTTTGGCTGGGTTTTCATCCGCTGTTGTGTGCCTTGGAACCTATTCTAGCACCTCCCACTTACCCTACACCCCCGAGGCATCAAAAAATGGCACTAGAAGGAGGGTCACTAGTAAAACATGCCTAAGAAAACTACTAATAAACCTCCTCTAGCAAGTACTTCAATGGTTCAAACCCGAAGCCAGACTAGGGCTTCAACATCTGAACAACCAACAAATACACAAACTACAATTCTCCCTGTCACGTCTACACAACCTACGGTTATACCCCTTACACTGGTAATTACAAAATGAGAATAGAGGAGAAGTCATCTTCACGTCACCCACAAGAGGATCCATCTCGTTAGAGCAATTATTGAAAACATCTACCGATAGGGTTTTAAGAGTAGAACAACATCTTGCCGATCAAAGAAGACGCGGTCTGGAAACTCTAAACTTAGAAGGTGTTTTGCAGGCTAGCAGTCAAGAAGAACAGCAAGTTCCCACCTCACAGACCACTGATCCACCGGTTCAACATACCGATAGTTTTAACGCACAGGATCAACATACAACTAATCACCAATCTAAAAACCAAGATCTAGTTAATCGACCAAATTGTCCTGAATATAGCAGTGAGACCACCCACATAGGAACACAAGGTCAACCAAATCTTGGAGCCGGTGGTCTACCACAATCCCCTCCTTCATCTTCATCATCTTCCTCAGACGAAGAGAATTCTTCTAGTTCGTCATCTGAAGAAGAAGAACAAGAACCTCCAATGGCTAGAGAAGGTCAAAACAGACCTTGGCTTGACCAAGGTGTAGTTTTCATATTAGGCGATCAACATAGATTACCAAAGAATCCTGAGAAATGGTTTCCTAAATACAAACCTGATGATAAAATGCCCACGTTGGATCACATAAAAACTTTCATGCAAGCAATCAGGATTAGAAGCGTGGTACATGAAGATGTAGTATGTAGACTTTTTCCATACACCTTTGAGGGTAGAGCGGCCACTTGGTATTTTGCTTTACCGGCTCAATCTATAACATCCTGGGATGAATTCGAGAAACATTTTACCCAGAAATTCGGGGATGACAAAACACCACAAGATCTTGTTTTAGAGTTATCCTCCATGAAAGCCAAAAGAAAAGAAAGGGTAAAAGACTTTAACCAAAGGTTTTCATATCTCAAAAACAGAATTCTTGCCAATCTTCTTCCTGCTGAAGAATTGTTGGTAGCCTATTATGAAAAGGGCCTACCTCCCGCTATTGCTATATGGGTCAAAAGGGTACAGAAAGGTACTTTACTGGAAGCATTTGATGAAGCAATCCAAGTGGAAAAGGACATCTTTTGTCTGAAAGATAGCCATGAACCTTCAGAAGGACAACCTTCTACTTCTAGGAAGAAAATTGAGAATGTCACTAAACCCACAACTCAGAACAAGGATCCATTTGATTTGACCGATATGAAAAAATTCCTTCAGAAGATGTCAAATGAGATGGTTGATTTGAAGAAAAACACTAATGATAATCAGAATCAGAACAGAGGTTTTGTAAGGCCACCATTTAGGAGACCTTACCAGCCTCCACAAAATACACCACCACCAAATCCGTCGGATGCACTCACAAACGAGGAACTCTTTTCTATTTTTAGAGCATTGCAAGTAGAATCTCAAATCACCCCCGACACTTCCAATGATCAGACTACCCCGGATCCTCCACTACCTGAAGAAGAAGCGGAAGGTGATCCACATGTTGATGCTGTGGGTTGCTTTTAAGATCTCCCTATGTGTGAAGAAGAAGAAGAACCTAAGGCGGTGTTTAACACACAACATACTTATAATACAAGTTTAAAACCACAGCCACCTCAACAACCTTCATCTTCTCCCCCGGTTCCCACAAGAAACAATCCTGCCCCACAGAAGGATACAGTTCTCCCTCAAATGGAGTACAACCTAGTTGAAGACTTAAAAATAGTCAAAGAAAACATCTCTCTGTTTGAGCTACTCAAGATTCCTGCCATGAGGGATTCTTTACCTAAAAACAAGATAGTCAAACAACCTAGAGAGTCACAGAATAATAATCTAGACTATGTCACTAAAAGTGATGATAAAAAAACAACAAGTAAGAGAACTCCTCGTTTCTTGCTCACTTTTTAGATTTTCAACCGGAATGTACACAACTGCATGATAGATTCAAGAGCTACACAACTGCATGATAGATTCAGGAGCTACACAACTGCATGATAGATTCAGGAGCTACACAACTGCATGATAGATTCAGGAGCGTCGTCAAATGTGATGCCCCTATCTGTTTGCAAAAAAATGAATGCAACATGGAAACCCTGTCCAACCCAGATTGTGCAACTTGACAGATCAAAAGTCAGAGTGGTTGGTAAATTGAGAAATGTTCTGCTCACACTGTCAGCTGATCCAGGATCCATCAGATAGTTGACATTGTGATAGCTGACATCCAAGAAGCTTATGGGATGTGGTTGAGCAGGGAATGGTCAGAGAAACTTAAAGGTTATTTTGCAACTGATTGGTCCCACTTATGGTTGCCATTCAATGGTCAACCGAATAAAATTAAGATCAGCAGAGAACCTTTTATGAAATAGACAGTTATTGATCTTAATGATTCAAGTGAACCTACTGGTTATCTCACCTCTCGTACAGATCACTTTACATTTGATACCTTTTTCAGTGAATTCCCAGTTGATGCCTCGCCAGTTTAAAGCATTCAAAACAAGTCGCATATCACTCAGGTTACTTATGTACCTTTTTTTAGTGAAATTGTGCATAATGTATATAATGTGAATACAAATTTTAGATTAGACCCTGTCTCATGGACTTTGTTTTTCGATGGCTCCAAGTCCAAGGAGAAAGATGGAGTGGTTTGTGTGCTTATCAATCCTAAAGGAATAAAAATCATGATTGCATGCATGTTAGAATTTGATTGCACTAATAATGTAGTCGAATATGAAGCCCTTGTGCAGGGGCTCAAGAAGGCCATTGATTTAGGTGTACAAGCAATAGAATGCTATGGAGACTTCGAAATTATAGTCAAGCAAGTCAAGAATAAAATAAATTGCTTATCTCCACGGTTGGCTAATTATCAAAAGTTGGTAAGGGATCTAACCAACTCATTTTCGGCATTCAATATTAAATCAGTTCCCAGGTCACAAAATTTTGATGCATACCTGTTAGCAAATACAACGTCTAGACTGATCCCACCAGAAGGTCTATCTCCTCAAACCTTTTCTATTGAATTGATGTATAGACCATCCATTCTGGATAATGTGACTAATTGGAAAGTATTTTATGATGATTGACAGATACTTGATTTTCTCACTGCTCAGGATACGTTTCGAGACACGACCATCGATGAAGCAGAACATGAAGAGTCTCTCACTGATTCCTCAAACGTCATCCCAAAGTCTGTGGTCAATCTAGAAATTTTTTACAATTTACAGGACAAGTTCTAACCGCAAACTAATTGTAAAACTCAAAGCTCATCTTTGAATTATGAGCGGGTCAACCTAGGCACCGAACAGGAATCTCGTTTCATCAACTTGGGAGTTGATTGTACCCCTGAAGAACGCAGAGCCATTATTGCATTGTGCAAATACTATAAGGATGTTTTCGCCTTGACGTGTGACGAATTCAAAATGTTTGACACTAGCATCATGTTTCATAATATACCCATGAAACCAGAGGTGAAGCCATTTCAACAAAAGCTGTGGAAGATGCACCCCAGTTTGGAGCCTTCTGTAAAAAAGGAGCTGGAGCAGCTGCTCACTGCTCGAATTATCTTTCTGGTCAGGCATACTCAATGGATTGCTAACTTAGTACCTATCCACAAGAAAAGCGACGAAATTCGACTATGTGTCCATTTCATGAACCTAAATCGGGCTTCTGAGAGAGACAACTATCCCGTTCCACCAATGGAACAAATTCTTCAAAAGGTGGCAGGGTCAGAGATGTTTTCCCTCCTAGACGGTTTTTCGGGATATAACCAGGTTATGGTTGCCCCGGATGATCAATTGAAAATAACTATCAGGACCCCATAGGGTACTTTTGCTTATAGACGGAGGCCTTTCAGGCTGATCAATGCAGGAGCTACTTTTCAGAGAGCTATGGATATAGATTTTTTAGGGTTAATGCATAATTATGTTGTGGTTTATGTTGAGCCCAGAATTGGCCCTTTTTAATCATCTTTAATCATCTTTCCTGCCCCTGTCTTACACCACTTATCATGATAATTAGACCTGTTGTCCCTACTTTATTCCCCCAAGTTGCCAAGGTATGACTGATCATTGTTTTATCTTATTAATGCTTATGATTGTGATAATTAAAGCTGTGCATCTCTCAATTGTGCTAACATGTTACGATTTATGAAGGTAGTTGAGATAAATGGACTGCAGGAAGATCGGGGCTGAACAAGTCGTGAAAGAAGGGATGTTCGTTGCTTGTAAAGGGGTCCTCGGGGCTCGAATCATCAACTTAAGGCACAGCTATGACAGGGCAACTGTAACAGAATGGGCTATCTTGAGTATGTTGCTGCTCGAGTCTAGCTGTGATCTGGAAGGATTACCACTCTTGGGTCAATTGATAACTTTCTCATATTTTGATGTCTCTGTTCTGACACGTATTGTAAGAGCTAGTTATTTTAGGGCGCCTAAAGATCAGAGATCTTCATGGCTGCCCGATTATAGGACTGGATGTTATGATTTGTATGTATAAATATGGGGAGTTGCCTCGACCCAGGGGGTTGAACGAAAGACAAGTAATTCATTGTATTAGCAGCCGAGAAAAACTGTGTAATCATTCTTCTGTTAATATAAGGGGTTACTTCTGAGTTAAAGGAATTCGTGTTGTTCAGCCAGCGTCTCTGTGTGAAGGCTGGGCCCATCTTCCACAGAGATTGCTGAGTTAAAATAGGATTTTGAATTCATTGTTGTGTGATGCTTTGTTCATGATATTTCCTTTTGTACGCAGCAACAACATTTATGGTGTGGATTTTTAGTACAATTAATATTAGAGTCCCTTGAATTTGGCAAGTAATATAGAGTGACAGTCGACTGAGTAGAGACTTTATGCAATTTGTGTGACAATTATACACAGCCTTGTTCATCTTGCAGCTAAGTTGTGATCCCATGAGCCCTTGCAATTTATCTTTCTTGTTATGATTGTTGATTTCCATTCTGCAATTCAATTTCTTAGAACAGTTGACTCAATCCTTTGCAATTGGATTTCTAGATTAATGTTCAGTTTATGCATTATGATTTTCCAGAGTGATTAGATCAGATAGGTGATTGTTCTAGAATATGAATGAGATTTATTTCCTGCAATTGTTGATTAGATCTGATACCATTTCTTATTGATGCATGATAGAGAGGAATTGAAGTGTAGCAGTTAGAAGGCAATTGGGATTGCATAGATTTTTGGGATGAACATGGATGATAGAAGATAAAAGTATTCAATTCTAATGGTTTGGTGTTTAAGCATAGATTGTGCACTTATCCTTTGAAATAAAGAGACTTTCTCGGGTTGACAATAAATCTCATATGCTCTGTGTGTATTGGTAACAATTTATCTGCATATAGAGTGCTTGACATTTTGGCGCCATTGCCGGGGAAGGATAAAAATTAAACACTAGTCATTAGTTGCATCTGATAATTTTTATTAGTCAGTCTCTTCTTTGCTGAAATGATCTGCTTCGCATGAATACGAGGAGGGTAAAACGCGATCACCTCCCAACTCCCAAAACCCCACAAAATACTAACAGCACAGGTGGTTCGGGTCGTGGTCGAGGACCACTGTTGGGCAGAAGGACATTCATCAACGATCTTGTTGACAAAACTGATTCAGCTACCAGGACTCGTCAACGGGAAACTCCTATCAAAATAATCCCTGCTGATCCTGGGGCACCAGCGTCAGGATCCATGGTGGAGAGTACAGGAGCAGCCGTGACTCACTCATATACCCCTGCTAAGGAAGGTACAGCTGACGCAGCTGTTACAACTGAAGAATACGTAGCTATTGCAACTGAGGAGTACGTAGCTGTTACAACTGAAGAATACGCAGCTGTTACAACTATGGACTACGCAGCTGTTACAACTGAAGAATATGAAGCTGTTACAACTGAGGAAAAGAACGTAGGAACGAACGAAGATGAGGATACAAAAGAAAAGATGAGTAACAGACATGAGACCGAAGAGGAAGAGGCAGTGGTAGAATACCATCATGAAAATTACTCCCTGGCAGAAGGAACTACAGCTACATTACAATTTCCAATTCAACAGCCAGAAGGGACAGCTCCTATGAAGAACATCTCACCATCGGTGTTGCCTCGCTTCCATGGCAGGGCGGCAGAAGATCCAAACGGATTCCTGTTTGAATTTGATATCCTTTGTCGCAGCTATGATTATGTCACAGATGCCCAAAAGCTGAAACTTTTTCCCGCCACCCTGAAGGACAATGCATTACGATGGTTCATGAGCCTTGGGGGAGGAATTGTTGCTAATTGGAATAAGATGAAGCAAGTATTCCTGGAGAAATATCAAGAATATTGCAACACCAGGGACAAAAGAGAGGAATTATTCAAGATGGTGCAGAAGGAGGATGAAAGTCTGGAGGATTTTGTAGAAAGGTTGTTGTACAATGTGCAATGAGCCGGGCAGACAAAAATGAGGCTGGATGTGCTCAAGATAATCTTGCTTCGAGGGATCATGGATGATTGTTTAGACATGTTAAATCTGTTAGGAAAGGGAGATATCTCCAAAGAGCCTTTTGAGATGATTGTGGAATTATGTAAGAGATACTCCAGGGGATCTTCCAGGAACAATAAGCGGGATAAATGGGATAAGTTGGAACGTGATGTCTTCGACAGAACTCAGAAGTCATCCAATGGAGGAGCTACACGTGCAGAGATAGGCAATCTCCTTGAAAATTTTAAAACAGAAATGATGAGCTCCATCTCTTCGGAGATTGATGTCCTGAAGGCCAAACAAAGACAGGCAGTGGAGGATCTCACACTAGGTGTGTTCTGTCCCCGATGTAGAAAGAATCATCCACTGAAAGAATGCCCTCTTGAAAAAATACAAGTATGTCAGCTGTGTGAGCTGAACCATGACATGAAGGAATGTCCCACACTTCCCCAAGTGAAGGATGTTCTGCAGGCATCAACTCCAGAAGTGGAATCAGCCTATTTCATTGCACAGAAGAAACCTTGGCAGCCTCGAAATCAAGGTATGCCTCCAGACTCGTTTCCATTTTTGAATAATATGAACAATTGGAATAATAACATGCAAAATGTGAATACACAATTCCCTTCAAATTATGCTCAGTGGAATCCTTCTCAACCTGCAATGCAAAATTATAACTCATGGAGTCCTTGGACACAGCCGCCACAACAACCTACGTCATGGTCTCCTGGATGGAGGAACTTCCATCTTGGGAACCAGTTTCCTCAACCACCTCCACCTCAACAGTCACCATATTCTCCTCCATACCCTCAATTTCCTCAATTTCCTCAATTTCCTCAATATCCTCAATCCCCACCTCAGCAGTCGCAGCTGCACCTGCAAAATAATCATGTTCCTAATATACCAATACGGCCTCAGCTGCTTGCCTAACCTAATCCTAACCCGAATAATAAAACAGTCCATCAATTGGAAACTGTTAATATGCCGGCCTACTCTCTCTCCCCTGTACCTTGTAATGATATTCGTCTACGATCTGGGAAGATAATAGAACCTGTAATTACAAAAGATATTCCACCTTCTGTGCATGAAAAAGGAGAGAGTTCACAGCATCCATCCGATCCGGTTCCTATCACTGAAGGTGCTGAGCATCCCTTAGATGAGACAGCTGAAACATTAAATGAGAAATCAGATATGTAGCCTACCCAGCTGGTAAGGAAACTGTTGAGCTCAGAATTGGCCCTTTTTAGCCATCATTAATCATCTTTCCTGCCCCTGTCCTACACCATTTATCATGGCAATCAAACCTATTGTCCTTACCTTATTCCCCAAATTACCAAGGTATGGCTGATCATTGTTTTATTTTATTAATGCTTATGATTGTGATAATTAAAGCTGTGCATCTCTCAAATTGTGCTAACATGTTGCGATTTATGAAGGTAGTTGAGACAAATAGACTGCGGGAAGATCGGGGCTGAACAAGTCATGAAGGAAGAGATGTTCGTTGCTTGTAGAGGGATCCTTGGGGCTCGAATCATCAAGTAAGGCACAGCTGTGACAGGGCAGCTGTAATAGAATTCTCTATCTTAAGTATGTTGCTGCTCGAGTCTAGCTGTGAGCTGGGAAGACCGCCACTCTTGGGTCAATTAACAACCTTCTCATATTTGGATGTTTCTGTTCTGCCACGCATTGTAACAGCCAGTTATTTAGGGTGCCTGAAGATCAGAGATCTTCATGGCTTCCCAATTATAGGATTAGATGTTACGATTTGTATGTATAAATATGGGGAGTTGCCTCGACCCAGGGGTTGAACAGCAGACAATTAAATTATTGTATTAGCAGCTGATCAAAATTGTGTATTCATTCTTCTGTTAATATAAGGGGTTGTTTCTGAGCTAAAGAGTTGTGTTGTTCAGCCAGCGTCTCTGTGTGAAGACTGGGCCCGTCTTCCACAGAGATTGCTGAGTTAAAATAGGATTTTGAGTTTATTATTGTGTGATACTTCGTTCTTTCATTTTGTATGCAGCAGCAATATTTATCGTGTGGATTTCTCAGTAAAAGATTATATTTCTGTAAAATTGGTGAATGGTGTAGAATATCAGTCGACTGGGTGAGGTTTGCTTTATGCATTTCAATTGCTGTTATACACAGCCGTGTTCATCTTACAGCTAAGTTGTGATCCCATGAGCTCTTACAATTTATCTTTCCTGTTGTGTGTTGCTTGATTTTCTTTCTGCAATTCAATTTCTTAGAACAGTTAACTCAATCTTTGGCAATTGGATTTCTAGATTAATGTTCAGTTTATGTTTTATGATTTCCAGATTGATTAGATCAGACAAGTGATTGTTCTAGAATACGAATGAGATTTCTTTTCTGCAATTGATTGATTAGATTTGATACCATTTCTTATTGACGCATGATAGAAAGGAATTGAAGTATAGTAGTTAGAAGACAATTGGGATTGCATAGATTTTTGGGGATGAACATGGTTGATAGAAGATAAAAGTATTCACTCCTAATGGTTTGGTGTTTGAGCATATATTGTGCACTTATCCTTCGAAATAAAAAGACTTTCTCGGGTTGACAATAAATTTCATATGCTCTGTGTGGATTGGTAACAATTTATCTGCATATAGAGTGCTTGACATTTTGGTGCCGTTGCCAGGGATCGAACCCAGGTCACCCGCGTGACAGGAGGGAATACTTACCACTATACTTACCACTATACTTACCCAGTGGGGGATGACATTGCATTTGAAGGAGAGCAAGGGGAAGCACAAACAGATCCATTAGATGATGGTGCAGATGAAACCTTTGTTGAAAACCTAGATAACAGAACAGCTCCGACAGCAGAAGGTGAAATTGGAGCAGCATCAAATGCTGCGACAATGGAACCTGAAGATGATGGAGCTAGGGAAATGGAAGAAGACATTGAGCTGGTGACAATTGAGTCTTCACCCGAGTGGGTAGGAGGAGGAGCTGTGATTGAAGAAGAACAGCATGAGGGGCAAGGAAATATTCTTTTGACCTCAGTTTTGGCTCCCTATATCCCAGCTCCACAGGAGGAAACACCACAAAAAGAAAAATCACAAAAGAAAACACCAGAGAAGAAGAGGAAGAGAGCCACCAATGAATTTGACCTAATAGCACCAATCAGAAAGAAACGAACTCGATCCGCCACAGCAGCAGAGGCAGCTAGGAAAAAATGGACAACCACAGAGACACAGGTTGAGCCCCCAATCCTTGTACCAAGGCCAATGGATGCTCCACAAAGGCCAGTGGAGGAAGAACCTGGAATTGAAGGACTTCTGTATGAGAATGCAATGCTGAAAGAGGACCTCCAAGTACTTAGAAGGGAGATGGAAACTTGGAAGGAAACTGTTATCACACCATAGTAGCAGGGCTACTATTCTTGTACAGCAGATATCTGCACATTCCAGAGCTTCATTTATTCCAGAGCATGGCTATATATATTGGATCACTCATGATCAGAGCAGTACATTATTCAGATATTGTATGACCTTGTGTCAAGGCTGAGCCTTGAGAGTTCAGATTTGATGACTGATGTGACCACTTATCCCATTACAGTTTCAGTTCAGTGCCTAGAGATGTACTTCAGCAGTGTTTCAGATGATGCATGATGATTGCTATTATGATGATGTTGTATGATCTATGGATATGTTCTCACTGACAGTGGATTATTAGCTTGTTGATTTAGTCATGATTATAGCATGTGCTTGGTATATTATTCCTGATGTGGCAAACTATTTAAAATGAACTGTAAACCTTAAAATGGACAATTGCTTGCACTTTTAGGTCATCTAACAAAACTTACTGGTATTTCACCTTACATAGACATGGTCTTTCCCGACACCTGTTGTCTGCTAGTGTAGGCTCCATATCCACTTGTCTCCATCCATACATGACCTTCCCGTTTGACTTTAAACCCTGACTTGTCTTATTTGACTTTCTGATACTGAGGACTTCCCCATTTTTCTACCTCTGTGTTTGGACCGCATCCCTGTTTATTCAGTGTCTCGGCTCTGAGTTGGTGACAGAACTTGCCTTTGGTGAGTTGGATTGTAGGCCTTGGCTCGAACTCCCCCTAGTCACTTGAGATGTTGTTGGCTAAAACTGAAAGCTCATGTTCTACCTGTGGAAACTAAATAAATTCGCCCATGGAAACAAAAAAAAGGGCAAGAGCAATGAAAAGCTAAAAAAAATACTCCTCGAAGAGTATAAAGAAAGGTCCAAAAAAGCAATAGTTCTTAAAAGCTATATCTAAACAATTGCTGACCTTGTGAATATATAAAAAAACATGCCCTGGATGCAAGCTGCAACTAGTTGTGCTTCTCAGCACATCTGAAATCCGAAGGGTTATGTAGGCCAAAAAGGCCATGGAAATAAATTGAATGATCCTAATGAACTTGGATCAACTTGATGTAGACATGATGCCTAAGTTGAATAAGCACTCTCTAAACAACTTATCCATTTGTGAGGCACAGCCATTCCCCGTGTTCTTTTGTCCAGCACAGAGTTTGTAGCTTCCCCCTTCTCCCAGTCCAAAGTATTTTTGAGTTAAGTTAGACAAGTCAAACCCTTGGCCCAACCTTGCTCCTAGCCTTCATCCTTCACTAGCAGTTTGACCATGTCCAAAGGGTAAGTTTGTCATTTGAACTAGGGTGCAAGTAATTTTATATTATCATGGAATATGTTAACTTAATTAATGCCACTGAATTGAATTTATACTTTGAGCTTAGCTATGAAGTGATTAAAGAAGCATTGTCTTAGTCTACTGATGTGATTTATCCTTGATTATATATATTCTTGGGATTCGTGATGATGTGGACCATGTATGATGATTATTGGTGATGATTTATGGTCCCACATGTTTGATGATGATATCATATGATGGACATATGATACAGATGATGTTTGATCCAGTTCAGCAGGTTATTATTATTACAGATCAGCAGATTATACATTGTCCATATATGGTGGACCCTACAGCTGGCCCATTAGGGCAACCCAGGGTGTATGAGTACTCATTCCTAGTGGATTTGGGTCTTCTGGATCCATTGAGACACTTATATTTCAGTTCCGGGCACTTCTGGCAGTGATTGATGCAGTTTTACACTTGTTGACCAGATTTGGGGCTGATTTCCCAGCCTGAGCAGCAGGGGCCCCGAGAGGCCAGTTCACCTAGGGCGCTGATGATGGAGGGGGTGGTCCAGCCACTTGTTATTACCATTTATCCCCCCTCCCGGAGAGCCTGGTGGGCTCAGATGGACAGCGCTAGCACCCTAGGAGGCAGTTTTGGCACTTTCACAGTTCCCGAGGCAGTTAAAAAATGGGATAAAGTGGTCACTGAGGAAATCGATTTGGGCAATTGAGGCAAGGTTTTGGCATTTGGTTTTCACAGAGGTCTTCCAGGTTGATCTCACTATCTTCCAGTCATTTTTCACCATGTGGGTATCTCCAGATTGATCACAGGAGGACATTTACTGCTCGACTGTCATGGATTCTGAGGACAGTTTTGGTCATTATTTATTATATTGGACATATTTTTATTATTTCATTGTGCCTTGGGGTGAGCTAGCAAGGATTTATACCTCCTAGCCCCACCATGTGCTTATTTTATTATGTCCTAGTCATCATGAGGTGGATTATTGTACTTTATACCCCTCTTGTGGGATGACGTCACCCTCTATTGTACCATTTAGTGAGGGCACTATTGTTATGTTGAGTGATCCATGTGATATGATGTTATGGATTCATCTTAGCCATTGATTATGTTGTGAGATCTTTTAATCTCAACCACTCATTTCAAAAAGTGGTTTTGAGATCTAGGGTTTTGGTCTTTATTATCCTATATAAGGAGGAGACCCCCTCATTGTAAAATTCATCTAGAGATTTTTGGCTCTTGGCTCTTGGAATAAAATTTCTATCTTTTGGAGTACATGCTTGGATTGGAGTGGATGTTGGTTGTTTCGATTGTAAATGCTATTGTCCATTGCACTGGAGGATCTTTTGTAGCTATCTTGCGTATTTGCCATACTTTATTTGCAGGTTGAGAGGGCGACTTTGACAAGTGCGAATTGGTGGGGAGGCTTGCCCTTCAAGCTTGGAAGAAGTCGTTTTGGGTTTGACAGGGAGTGGTTTTGCCTTTGTGTCAACTATTCTATGTTTTTCTCTCTCTTGCTTGCATCTACCTTCAATTTGTTAAACTAATTGATGCTTTGCTCCTTGGCTTGACAGGTTAGAAGGAATCACATGTGGCTTGGAAAAATCGATTTGGAAAGAGGGCTTCAACAATTCTCCATTTGATCTTTGGCAAAGTAATCCTCGTCTCAACTAGCATTCATCTCTTCATCCAGGTATGTCCCAAGAGGTATGATCTTCTCTTCCTTGAATCTTCCATAATTTCTAGATCATAAAAACCCTAATCAAATTAAAACCCTTGTTTTTGGTATTTCTTAGATCTACTTAGATCTAGCCCTCAATTTGAAAAGATATTGAAAACCCACCTCTATAGCATCCACCCCTAGTTGGATCTATAGTTTGGTGGTGATTGGCTAAGAATTGACCCATTTTCTAAGACAAAAAGCTCTCCTTGACCTAAAGCGCACTTCCTTGAGAGAGGCTTGTTGGGCTAGATCTAACACATGGGTATGTGAGATCCCGCTTGATTTGACAACTAGATACTTGATAACACATACCCATATCCTTACTTTGGTGAAAACTACCTTGTGGACATCTCTCCATGTTTTGAGGGGTTGAAACCCCCCTTTGACCTCATTGGTAACTTAAAACTTAGATCTACTAAGATCTACCCATTGGATTCACTTGAAACTTTGAACATGCATAGATCGGGGTACTAGCATCCCGGATCTACATTTTGGTGGCCATTGGACTCGGTTTGGTCCACCAAAACCACTTTTTGCCTCTCCTTGAGAAAGTCGCACCCCTTGGGAATTTTGAGTTGGACCACTTCTAGGAAGTGGGTGTTGGAGATTTTCGTAGATTTGGAATGCCCATGCCTTGAAACCTAGGTCTAGACTATCCTTTTGTCCCGATCCACCTTGGGGATTGCATTCCTTGTTTTAAGGAATTGTGGTCCACTTTTGGTCATTACCTAAAAACCTAGATCTAGTAAGATCCAACCATTGGATCTCATCCAAACCACTTGACTTGGCTTCTAGGTGTCCCGATCTACACTTTGACATCCTTCTTGACCCCATTAGCCCATCCAACAAGGCACTAGTCCTTCTCCAAGCAAGGCGCACTTCTTGGGATTAGTGTCAAACCCTAGATCTAACACATGGGTAACCCTAGAACCAACTCTAACTTGTAAATCTAACTTGTAAATCTAACTTAGATCTAGCCTATAGTACCATCTTCACACTTAACTCTACCTTGTGGGCCCACTTAGAACCATTTCACACTTCCCAAGGCAACAAGACCCACTTGTGTAAACACATGGTACTATACTTAATAATCATACCCCATCATGTGGCCTAAACCATTCATAGGTTGAAACACTTATTATCCATCACACCACCTTCAACCATACCTTAACCTTTAGGTCCACTTAGCCTTGCATTGGTTTCCGTAACTCATCATTTACCTACCCTTAGAAACCTTTGTTTAGGTCCAATCAACTGTGATTGGGGTATAGGGTCTCCCCCTTGGTCTAGTTATACCTTGACCTAAAGTGAAGAGTGCCTCGGTTGACGTGACTCCCACATTGCATTGGGAACCGTGGCATCTCTTGGGTCACCTCTTTAGTTGCCTGTCTCCTCTACCATCCCGGATGGGATACCTCTAGGGGCAACTAAAAGTTGTGTGATAACATTTTTGGCGCCGTTGCCGGGGAGGTAGGGGCCTACCTTGGTTCAACACATCTTTGTGTCTCACTACCTTTCTGCACTTCAAACGACATACCTCTTGGTAGTAGAGCCTAAAAATCTACCTGGCGACTCCCAACCGTGACTCCGCTGAGGAGCGAGCTCATAGTCATCCTTACAACACACGAAGTAAATCAAATCCAAATCAATTGGAAGGAACCCCACTCACATATCACAAAAGAGATCCTAAAACCCAATCAACTAATTTCTTGTGGAAACTTGTTAACTCAGGTTCTCCAAACCGTGTCTTAGGATCCCCTTTGTTCAATCCGGTTCCTCCTTTATCACCTAATCATAACTCCAGTTCAAACCCAGTCAATCCAATGGCTGGACAAGGTCAATCAAGCTCCGGTGTAAACAACCAAAACAACCCTCCTGTTGCTCGTGCCTTTGGTCATAAAGCTAGAGCTTCTCCCTTAGACTTTTCTCAGATTTTGGGTGCTCCCCATAATATGCCAGATAAGTACTTTGAAAAGATCCCAAAATTCAATGGCAACTGTGCCACCTCTATTGAGGACCACATAGACAATGTTTGGGCTCATATGGAAGCATATGGGGCTGAGGAAGAGGATGTGTTTATTAGGGGTCTCTTTGCATCCTTGGAGGGTGATGCTCGCAAATGGTTTGACCGATTGCCTCCATCATCAATCAATGGGTATGATGTATTCGCCAATAAACTCAAGCAAGAGTGGTCAGTCAAGTTAGATGGGCGTTTCCTTTTACACCAACTTTTTGACATCAAAAAGAAGGAGAATGAGTCTGTCCATGAGTTTAACCAACGCTTTGATAGGACTGTTGCCAACATCCCAAGTAACATAAGGCCCCTTGACCAAGCCATCTTGATCCATTACCTTAATGCTTATGAAGGTTACCTGGGTTACCACCTAAAGGACAAAGACCCTAACAATTTGAAGGAAGCACAAGACAATGCCAAGAAAGCTGAGGCAAATGCTGCCTCCATGGGAAAACAAAACTTCTTTGACTTAATTAGTGGACCTTCTTCCTCTAGATCTGAGCCTAAGTTTAAGAAGAGTAAGGAACCTAGCAAAGATCCAAATGAAATGATGGAGAGTATGCATGAAATGATGAAAAACTTAACTCTCCTAACTAGGGACCTAGCCAAGAACAGAGAAGGGGATAGATATAGGCAGCCCTATGGTCCTAAACCTTATTGGAATCAACAAAAGAAACCTAAAGAAGGAGATAGAAGAAACCCTATGAATCAAGAACCTCCTATCATAAACTGGTCTGAAGAGCAGAAGTTGGAAGATCCTGAGTATACCACCCATGGTGATGATACTCCGAATTCTCCAAAGAACATTAATTGGGTTGATGACTTAAAATTTGACAAAGACTTTGGAAGAATCCTGATTGATCATGAAGAAAACACCATAGAAGAAACAAACCCTAGTGGTCCCATCTATGCTACTGAACAAGTCAATAGTGATCAAACACCCTATAAAACCTATCAACGAAGGAAGGATGGCCAAAAGCCTATGCCTTTTAGCGAAAAGAAAAACAAAGAGTTGCCTAGTCCAGTAAGTGAGCCTTGCCCTTTGCCTGAGTATGACTTTGATATCAACATCGAAAGAGAGTTAGACAAAGTTATGCACAACATTCCACTCACTGAGCTAATGAAAATCCCTTCGATAAAAGAACAAGTGGTAGAGTTTTTCGAGAATATCCCTGAGACAGCCACGACTAGTGGTGAGGATTCATCTTCCCAAAACCCAGCACCTTGTGATGTGGTTGAGGAAGAGGATGACCCTCCCATTAACATCCAAACTGCCTTATATGAGAGAAAGAATGGGGGTCATCAACCATTTTACCTTACACTACGCATAGGTGATCTCCTCCTTCATAACTGTATGTTGGATTCTGGTGCCTCCATGAATGTGATGCCTTTACAAGTCATGGAAGCTATGGGACTAAAAATAACTAGACCTTATGGGAACGTTTGTGGGATTGACTCTAAACCAGTAAAAGTCTTTGGCTTGATCAAAAACCTGAGAGCTGACCTGTTTTCATGCCCCGACATATCTATGCTGATGGATATAGTAGTCATAGATCTCCCTCCAGCCTATGGCATGCTCCTTTGTAGGAAGTGGTCCGCTGGGCTAGGGGGACATCTTCAGATGGACTTGTCATATGCTACCATCCCCAACTCTGATGGGTCTTTGGTTAGGGTGTATCGGGAGCCATTTTATGATGGACATCTTGAGAATTATGAGGATGGCGTGAGAAACACTTTTGGTGAGGGTGAGTTATTACCAGAGGGTATCTTTATGGTCATGGGTGGTCATGATGATGATCCTAACATGGTAGAAGAAAGAATTATTGAAGTTGACCCTCACTCCATTCAAGTGTCAGAAAACCTTAGGACCTCGAACCAACCAAATAGTGTAGGGCCAAACATTGACCAACCTGCACCTCCCATTCAGCTAAACACTTCGGAGGATAACTTTGACCAAATTAGAAGGGGTGAGTACATACCTAGGACAGTACATGAGTGGCTTTTCCTAGTTGACCTTAACACAGAAAGAGGAAGACAGGGTTTACCTCACATCACTCCTTGGACAAATAACAATGAAGGAACACACCTTCCCTCACCTGAGGGGAATGATGAAGAACTAGTTGATTATCACTTCTCTGATGTCCCTGATCACTTGTCCCATTTGTCCTTAGAGGATGGGGTTTTAAGGCAAGTGAATGACAACTCTATGAGTTGGAAAGAACATGCCTTGAGCCATGATGCCCCTGGGGAAGACTTTTCATTGAATAATCTAGCCATTTTTCAAGAAGAACCCACTGACCCACAGTTGCTTCATCCTTACCCTAGCTTCCTTTTGCCTAGAGAGTTACCTAGTAGTGAAGAGGATGTTGACTCTACACCAGCATCTTTGGATATGAGGAGCCAAAGTACACCTAGCACAGTTCATAGTCCCATCTCTGATGACCATTTGGCATTTTTAGAGAACATGACCATTCCTATCCCATCAGGAGAGGGTAGTAGCGGAAGTAGAGAAAATCAAAGCCCTCCACCCTTAACCCAAGCTGAAGTGAATGAGGATGTTGATACTGACCTTTTGACCATAAGGGAAACACAAAAAAGTATCATTCACCCACTAGAAGAAAGTCCTCCTAGGGGAACTGTAGGAGAAGTCTTGATTGGTAGTGTAGTTGTACCTTTAGACGGTGGACCTCCCAGATTTGATGAAATTCCTCCCAATAGGAATTCAAGTATAGTTACACCTCAACCTCAATGCACTTCTGATATCCAACCTTTTCCTGAACATGTTATTGAAGTCATCCCTCAATTTGTAAATCACCAAAGGTTTCAAATTGGTGATAAGGTTGTAATACCTAATGATTTGTTTATTATACGATCGAGGGGATCAGGTGACTTTTGGGTTGGACCACTTACGGTTGAACGCTGCATTGATGAGATGTGTTTTCTCACCACTGGGACTGGCCAACGCATCTTGCTCCCTATCAATCAAAGGGAGCTAAGGGATTATCATCCCTAACCTTCCTTACCTTGCCTTGCATGTTTAGAATAGGTAGGTTCTGAATAAGCTCACTTGAGCAGTAGGATTTGTGTGATTTTTTTTTTCTGTGTGCCGAGTATTGTCCCGTTTTCTTGTTTCTGCCTGAGTTGAGTCTTGCTCCTTCCTAAGCTTTTCTCTTCTCCTGCATGCATTTAAGAAATTATAGTTAGCGTTTATATTGTTGGCTGCCTGTGCTGGTCGAGATTTGCCTGAATTAAGAATATACTCCTTTCCTCCTGCACAGTAAATAAAATGAATAATATATGCCATGTTAGTTTATATTTATATTTTGACGCATTTTCAGTTTATGCTTTAGATTAGATTTCAGTTCAGTTTTATTTTATTTTTATCCCATACATGCTCCATGATGGTATTCTAGTTTTTGTGAGAGCAGGAACAGGTGCAAGATAAAGGCTGAAAGCAAGGATGGTGCAGTGCTGGATTGAAGATTGATGCAGAGGTGTTCGAGACCAGAGATTCTGAGGTTCTCAAGCGCTCTCTCCCTTAGAGCACTTGTCCCAGCTAGAGCCAGATGTTATCACACCATAGTAGCAGGGCTACTATTCTTGTACAGCAGATATCTGCACATTCCAGAGCTTCATTTATTCCAGAGCATGGCTATATATATTGGATCACTCATGATCAGAGCAGTACATTATTCAGATATTGTATGACCTTGTGTCAAGGCTGAGCCTTGAGAGTTCAGATTTGATGACTGATGTGACCACTTATCCCATTACAGTTTCAGTTTAGTGCCTAGAGATGTACTTCAGCAGTGTTTCAGATGATGCATGATGATTGCTATTATGATGATGTTGTATGATCTATGGATATGTTCTCACTGACAGTGGATTATTAGCTTGTTGATTTAGTCATGATTATAGCATGTGCTTGGTATATTATTCCTGATGTGGCAAACTATTTAAAATGAACTGTAAACCTTAAAATGGACAATTGCTTGCACTTTTAGGTCATCTAACAAAACTTACTGGTATTTCACCTTACATAGACATGGTCTTTCCCGACACCTGTTGTCTGCTAGTGTAGGCTCCATATCCACTTGTCTCCATCCATACATGACCTTCCCGTTTGACTTTAAACCCTGACTTGTCTTATTTGACTTTCTGATACTGAGGACTTCCCCATTTTTCTACCTCTGTGTTTGGACCGCATCCCTGTTTATTCAGTGTCTCGGCTCTGAGTTGGTGACAGAACTTGCCTTTGGTGAGTTGGATTGTAGGCCTTGGCTCGAACTCCCCCTAGTCACTTGAGATGTTGTTGGCTAAAACTGAAAGCTCATGTTCTACCTGTGGAAACTAAATAAATTCGCCCATGGAAACAAAAAAAAGGGCAAGAGCAATGAAAAGCTAAAAAAAATACTCCTCGAAGAGTATAAAGAAAGGTCCAAAAAAGCAATAGTTCTTAAAAGCTATATCTAAACAATTGCTGACCTTGTGAATATATAAAAAAACATGCCCTGGATGCAAGCTGCAACTAGTTGTGCTTCTCAGCACATCTGAAATCCGAAGGGTTATGTAGGCCAAAAAGGCCATGGAAATAAATTTAATGATCCTAATGAACTTGGATCAACTTGATGTAGACATGATGCCTAAGTTGAATAAGCACTCTCTAAACAACTTATCCATTTGTGAGGCACAGCCATTCCCCGTGTTCTTTTGTCCAGCACAGAGTTTGTAGCTTCCCCCTTCTCCCAGTCCAAAGTATTTTTGAGTTAAGTTAGACAAGTCAAACCCTTGGCCCAACCTTGCTCCTAGCCTTCATCCTTCACTAGCAGTTTGACCATGTCCAATGGGTAAGTTTGTCATTTGAACTAGGGTGCAAGTAATTTTATATTATCATGGAATATGTAACTTAATTAATGCCACTGAATTGAATTTATACTTTGAGCTTAGCTATGAAGTGATTAAAGAAGCATTGTCTTAGTCTACTGATGTGATTTATCCTTGATTATATATATTCTTGGGATTCGTGATGATGTGGACCATGTATGATGATTATTGGTGATGATTTATGGTCCCACATGTTTGATGATGATATCATATGATGGACATATGATACAGATGATGTTTGATCCAGTTCAGCAGGTTATTATTATTACAGATCAGCAGATTATACATTGTCCATATATGGTGGACCCTACAGCTGGCCCATTAGGGCAACCCAGGGTGTATGAGTACTCATTCCTAGTGGATTTGGTTCTTCTGGATCCATTGAGACACTTATATTTCAGTTCCGGGCACTTCTGGCAGTGATTGATGCAGTTTTACACTTGTTGACCAGATTTGGGGCTGATTTCCCAGCCTGAGCAGCAGGGGCCCCGAGAGGCCAGTTCACCTAGGGCGCTGATGATGGAGGGGGTGGTCCAGCCACTTGTTATTACCATTTATCCCCCCTCCTGGAGAGCCTGGTGGGCTCAGATGGACAGCGCTAGCACCCTAGGAGGCAGTTTTGGCACTTTCACAGTTCCCGAGGCAGTTAAAAAATGGGATAAAGTGGTCACTGAGGAAATCGATTTGGGCAATTGAGGCAAGGTTTTGGCATTTGGTTTTCACAGAGGTCTTCCAGGTTGATCTCACTATCTTCCAGTCATTTTTCACCATGTGGGTATCTCCAGATTGATCACAGGAGGACATTTACTGCTCGACTGTCATGGATTCTGAGGACAGTTTTGGTCATTATTTATTATATTGGACATATTTTTATTATTTCATTGTGCCTTGGGGTGAGCTAGCAAGGATTTATACCTCCTAGCCCCACCATGTGCTTATTTTATTATGTCCTAGTCATCATGAGGTGGATTATTGTACTTTATACCCCTCTTGTGGGATGACGTCACCCTCTATTGTACCATTTAGTGAGGGCACTATTGTTATGTTGAGTGATCCATGTGATATGATGTTATGGATTCATCTTAGCCATTGATTATGTTGTGAGATCTTTTAATCTCAACCACTCATTTCAAAAAGTGGTTTTGAGATCTAGGGTTTTGGTCTTTATTATCCTATATAAGGAGGAGACCCCCTCATTGTAAAATTCATCTAGAGATTTTTGGCTCTTGGCTCTTGGAATAAAATTTCTATCTTTTGGAGTACATGCTTGGATTGGAGTGGATGTTGGTTGTTTCGATTGTAAATGCTATTGTCCATTGCACTGGAGGATCTTTTGTAGCTATCTTGCGTATTTGCCATACTTTATTTGCAGGTTGAGAGGGCGACTTTGACAAGTGCGAATTGGTGGGGAGGCTTGCCCTTCAAGCTTGGAAGAAGTCGTTTTGGGTTTGACAGGGAGTGGTTTTGCCTTTGTGTCAACTATTCTATGTTTTTCTCTCTCTTGCTTGCATCTACCTTCAATTTGTTAAACTAATTGATGCTTTGCTCCTTGGCTTGACAGGTTAGAAGGAATCACATGTGGCTTGGAAAAATCGATTTGGAAAGAGGGCTTCAACAATTCTCCATTTGATCTTTGGCAAAGTAATCCTCGTCTCAACTAGCATTCATCTCTTCATCCAGGTATGTCCCAAGAGGTATGATCTTCTCTTCCTTGAATCTTCCATAATTTCTAGATCATAAAAACCCTAATCAAATTAAAACCCTTGTTTTTGGTATTTCTTAGATCTACTTAGATCTAGCCCTCAATTTGAAAAGATATTGAAAACCCACCTCTATAGCATCCACCCCTAGTTGGATCTATAGTTTGGTGGTGATTGGCTAAGAATTGACCCATTTTCTAAGACAAAAAGCTCTCCTTGACCTAAAGCGCACTTCCTTGAGAGAGGCTTGTTGGGCTAGATCTAACACATGGGTATGTGAGATCCCGCTTGATTTGACAACTAGATACTTGATAACACATACCCATATCCTTACTTTGGTGAAAACTACCTTGTGGACATCTCTCCATGTTTTGAGGGGTTGAAACCCCCCTTTGACCTCATTGGTAACTTAAAACTTAGATCTACTAAGATCTACCCATTGGATTCACTTGAAACTTTGAACATGCATAGATCGGGGTACTAGCATCCCGGATCTACATTTTGGTGGCCATTGGACTCGGTTTGGTCCACCAAAACCACTTTTTGCCTCTCCTTGAGAAAGTCGCACCCCTTGGGAATTTTGAGTTGGACCACTTCTAGGAAGTGGGTGTTGGAGATTTTCGTAGATTTGGAATGCCCATGCCTTGAAACCTAGGTCTAGACTATCCTTTTGTCCCGATCCACCTTGGGGATTGCATTCCTTGTTTTAAGGAATTGTGGTCCACTTTTGGTCATTACCTAAAAACCTAGATCTAGTAAGATCCAACCATTGGATCTCATCCAAACCACTTGACTTGGCTTCTAGGTGTCCCGATCTACACTTTGACATCCTTCTTGACCCCATTAGCCCATCCAACAAGGCACTAGTCCTTCTCCAAGCAAGGCGCACTTCTTGGGATTAGTGTCAAACCCTAGATCTAACACATGGGTAACCCTAGAACCAACTCTAACTTGTAAATCTAACTTGTAAATCTAACTTAGATCTAGCCTATAGTACCATCTTCACACTTAACTCTACCTTGTGGGCCCACTTAGAACCATTTCACACTTCCCAAGGCAACAAGACCCACTTGTGTAAACACATGGTACTATACTTAATAATCATACCCCATCATGTGGCCTAAACCATTCATAGGTTGAAACACTTATTATCCATCACACCACCTTCAACCATACCTTAACCTTTAGGTCCACTTAGCCTTGCATTGGTTTCCGTAACTCATCATTTACCTACCCTTAGAAACCTTTGTTTAGGTCCAATCAACTGTGATTGGGGTATAGGGTCTCCCCCTTGGTCTAGTTATACCTTGACCTAAAGTGAAGAGTGCCTCGGTTGACGTGACTCCCACATTGCATTGGGAACCGTGGCATCTCTTGGGTCACCTCTTTAGTTGCCTGTCTCCTCTACCATCCCGGATGGGATACCTCTAGGGGCAACTACAAGTTGTGTGATAACATTTTTGGCGCCGTTGCCGGGGAGGTAGGGGCCTACCTTGGTTCAACACATCTTTGTGTCTCACTACCTTTCTGCACTTCAAACGACATACCTCTTGGTAGTAGAGCCTAAAAATCTACCTGGCGACTCCCAACCGTGACTCCGCTGAGGAGCGAGCTCATAGTCATCCTTACAACACACGAAGTAAATCAAATCCAAATCAATTGGAAGGAACCCCACTCACATATCACAAAAGAGATCCTAAAACCCAATCAACTAATTTCTTGTGGAAACTTGTTAACTCAGGTTCTCCAAACCGTGTCTTAGGATCCCCTTTGTTCAATCCGGTTCCTCCTTTATCACCTAATCATAACTCCAGTTCAAACCCAGTCAATCCAATGGCTGGACAAGGTCAATCAAGCTCCGGTGTAAACAACCAAAACAACCCTCCTGTTGCTCGTGCCTTTGGTCATAAAGCTAGAGCTTCTCCCTTAGACTTTTCTCAGATTTTGGGTGCTCCCCATAATATGCCAGATAAGTACTTTGAAAAGATCCCAAAATTCAATGGCAACTGTGCCACCTCTATTGAGGACCACATAGACAATGTTTGGGCTCATATGGAAGCATATGGGGCTGAGGAAGAGGATGTGTTTATTAGGGGTCTCTTTGCATCCTTGGAGGGTGATGCTCGCAAATGGTTTGACCGATTGCCTCCATCATCAATCAATGGGTATGATGTATTCGCCGATAAACTCAAGCAAGAGTGGTCAGTCAAGTTAGATGGGCGTTTCCTTTTACACCAACTTTTTGACATCAAAAAGAAGGAGAATGAGTCTGTCCATGAGTTTAACCAACGCTTTGATAGGACTGTTGCCAACATCCCAAGTAACATAAGGCCCCTTGACCAAGCCATCTTGATCCATTACCTTAATGCTTATGAAGGTTACCTGGGTTACCACCTAAAGGACAAAGACCCTAACAATTTGAAGGAAGCACAAGACAATGCCAAGAAAGCTGAGGCAAATGCTGCCTCCATGGGAAAACAAAACTTCTTTGACTTAATTAGTGGACCTTCTTCCTCTAGATCTGAGCCTAAGTTTAAGAAGAGTAAGGAACCTAGCAAAGATCCAAATGAAATGATGGAGAGTATGCATGAAATGATGAAAAACTTAACTCTCCTAACTAGGGACCTAGCCAAGAACAGAGAAGGGGATAGATATAGGCAGCCCTATGGTCCTAAACCTTATTGGAATCAACAAAAGAAACCTAAAGAAGGAGATAGAAGAAACCCTATGAATCAAGAACCTCCTATCATAAACATGTCTGAAGAGCAGAAGTTGGAAGATCCTGAGTATACCACCCATGGTGATGATACTCCGAATTCTCCAAAGAACATTAATTGGGTTGATGACTTAAAATTTGACAAAGACTTTGGAAGAATCCTGATTGATCATGAAGAAAACACCATAGAAGAAACAAACCCTAGTGGTCCCATCTATGCTACTGAACAAGTCAATAGTGATCAAACACCCTATAAAACCTATCAACGAAGGAAGGATGGCCAAAAGCCTATGCCTTTTAGCGAAAAGAAAAACAAAGAGTTGCCTAGTCCAGTAAGTGAGCCTTGCCCTTTGCCTGAGTATGACTTTGATATCAACATCGAAAGAGAGTTAGACAAAGTTATGCACAACATTCCACTCACTGAGCTAATGAAAATCCCTTCGATAAAAGAACAAGTGGTAGAGTTTTTCGAGAATATCCCTGAGACAGCCACGACTAGTGGTGAGGATTCATCTTCCCAAAACCCAGCACCTTGTGATGTGGTTGAGGAAGAGGATGACCCTCCCATTAACATCCAAACTGCCTTATATGAGAGAAAGAATGGGGGTCATCAACCATTTTACCTTACACTACGCATAGGTGATCTCCTCCTTCATAACTGTATGTTGGATTCTGGTGCCTCCATGAATGTGATGCCTTTACAAGTCATGGAAGCTATGGGACTAAAAATAACTAGACCTTATGGGAACGTTTGTGGGATTGACTCTAAACCAGTAAAAGTCTTTGGCTTGATCAAAAACCTGAGAGCTGACCTGTTTTCATGCCCCGACATATCTATGCTGATGGATATAGTAGTCATAGATCTCCCTCCAGCCTATGGCATGCTCCTTTGTAGGAAGTGGTCCGCTGGGCTAGGGGGACATCTTCAGATGGACTTGTCATATGCTACCATCCCCAACTCTGATGGGTCTTTGGTTAGGGTGTATCGGGAGCCATTTTATGATGGACATCTTGAGAATTATGAGGATGGCGTGAGAAACACTTTTGGTGAGGGTGAGTTATTACCAGAGGGTATCTTTATGGTCATGGGTGGTCATGATGATGATCCTAACATGGTAGAAGAAAGAATTATTGAAGTTGACCCTCACTCCATTCAAGTGTCAGAAAACCTTAGGACCTCGAACCAACCAAATAGTGTAGGGCCAAACATTGACCAACCTGCACCTCCCATTCAGCTAAACACTTCGGAGGATAACTTTGACCAAATTAGAAGGGGTGAGTACATACCTAGGACAGTACATGAGTGGCTTTTCCTAGTTGACCTTAACACAGAAAGAGGAAGACAGGGTTTACCTCACATCACTCCTTGGACAAATAACAATGAAGGAACACACCTTCCCTCACCTGAGGGGAATGATGAAGAACTAGTTGATTATCACTTCTCTGATGTCCCTGATCACTTGTCCCATTTGTCCTTAGAGGATGGGGTTTTAAGGCAAGTGAATGACAACTCTATGAGTTGGCAAGAACATGCCTTGAGCCATGATGCCCCTGGGGAAGACTTTTCATTGAATAATCTAGCCATTTTTCAAGAAGAACCCACTGACCCACAGTTGCTTCATCCTTACCCTAGCTTCCTTTTGCCTAGAGAGTTACCTAGTAGTGAAGAGGATGTTGACTCTACACCAGCATCTTTGGATATGAGGAGCCAAAGTACACCTAGCACAGTTCATAGTCCCATCTCTGATGACCATTTGGCATTTTTAGAGAACATGACCATTCCTATCCCATCAGGAGAGGGTAGTAGCGGAAGTAGAGAAAATCAAAGCCCTCCACCCTTAACCCAAGCTGAAGTGAATGAGGATGTTGATACTGACCTTTTGACCATAAGGGAAACACAAAAAAGTATCATTCACCCACTAGAAGAAAGTCCTCCTAGGGGAACTGTAGGAGAAGTCTTGATTGGTAGTGTAGTTGTACCTTTAGACGGTGGACCTCCCAGATTTGATGAAATTCCTCCCAATAGGAATTCAAGTATAGTTACACCTCAACCTCAATGCACTTCTGATATCCAACCTTTTCCTGAACATGTTATTGAAGTCATCCCTCAATTTGTAAATCACCAAAGGTTTCAAATTGGTGATAAGGTTGTAATACCTAATGATTTGTTTATTATACGATCGAGGGGATCAGGTGACTTTTGGGTTGGACCACTTACGGTTGAACGCTGCATTGATGAGATGTGTTTTCTCACCACTGGGACTGGCCAACGCATCTTGCTCCCTATCAATCAAAGGGAGCTAAGGGATTATCATCCCTAACCTTCCTTACCTTGCCTTGCATGTTTAGAATAGGTAGGTTCTGAATAAGCTCACTTGAGCAGTAGGATTTGTGTGATTTTTTTTTTCTGTGTGCCGAGTATTGTCCCGTTTTCTTGTTTCTGCCTGAGTTGAGTCTTGCTCCTTCCTAAGCTTTTCTCTTCTCCTGCATGCATTTAAGAAATTATAGTTAGCGTTTATATTGTTGGCTGCCTGTGCTGGTCGAGATTTGCCTGAATTAAGAATATACTCCTTTCCTCCTGCACAGTAAATAAAATGAATAATATATGCCATGTTAGTTTATATTTATATTTTGACGCATTTTCAGTTTATGCTTTAGATTAGATTTCAGTTCAGTTTTATTTTATTTTTATCCCATACATGCTCCATGATGGTATTCTAGTTTTTGTGAGAGCAGGAACAGGTGCAAGATAAAGGCTGAAAGCAAGGATGGTGCAGTGCTGGATTGAAGATTGATGCAGAGGTGTTCGAGACCAGAGATTCTGAGGTTCTCAAGCGCTCTCTCCCTTAGAGCACTTGTCCCAGGTGGAGCCAGATGTTATCACACCATAGTAGCAGGGCTACTATTCTTGTACAGCAGATATCTGCACATTCCAGAGCTTCATTTATTCCAGAGCATGGCTATATATATTGGATCACTCATGATCAGAGCAGTACATTATTCAGATATTGTATGACCTTGTGTCAAGGCTGAGCCTTGAGAGTTCAGATTTGATGACTGATGTGACCACTTATCCCATTACAGTTTCAGTTCAGTGCCTAGAGATGTACTTCAGCAGTGTTTCAGATGATGCATGATGATTGCTATTATGATGATGTTGTATGATCTATGGATATGTTCTCACTGACAGTGGATTATTAGCTTGTTGATTTAGTCATGATTATAGCATGTGCTTGGTATATTATTCCTGATGTGGCAAACTATTTAAAATGAACTGTAAACCTTAAAATGGACAATTGCTTGCACTTTTAGGTCATCTAACAAAACTTACTGGTATTTCACCTTACATAGACATGGTCTTTCCCGACACCTGTTGTCTGCTAGTGTAGGCTCCATATCCACTTGTCTCCATCCATACATGACCTTCCCGTTTGACTTTAAACCCTGACTTGTCTTATTTGACGTTCTGATACTGAGGACTTCCCCATTTTTCTACCTCTGTGTTTGGACCGCATCCCTGTTTATTCAGTGTCTCGGCTCTGAGTTGGTGACAGAACTTGCCTTTGGTGAGTTGGATTGTAGGCCTTGGCTCGAACTCCCCCTAGTCACTTGAGATGTTGTTGGCTAAAACTGAAAGCTCATGTTCTACCTGTGGAAACTAAATAAATTCGCCCATGGAAACAAAAAAAAGGGCAAGAGCAATGAAAAGCTAAAAAAAATACTCCTCGAAGAGTATAAAGAAAGGTCCAAAAAAGCAATAGTTCTTAAAAGCTATATCTAAACAATTGCTGACCTTGTGAATATATAAAAAAACATGCCCTGGATGCAAGCTGCAACTAGTTGTGCTTCTCAGCACATCTGAAATCCGAAGGGTTATGTAGGCCAAAAAGGCCATGGAAATAAATTGAATGATCCTAATGAACTTGGATCAACTTGATGTAGACATGATGCCTAAGTTGAATAAGCACTCTCTAAACAACTTATCCATTTGTGAGGCACAGCCATTCCCCGTGTTCTTTTGTCCAGCACAGAGTTTGTAGCTTCCCCCTTCTCCCAGTCCAAAGTATTTTTGAGTTAAGTTAGACAAGTCAAACCCTTGGCCCAACCTTGCTCCTAGCCTTCATCCTTCACTAGCAGTTTGACCATGTCCAATGGGTAAGTTTGTCATTTGAACTAGGGTGCAAGTAATTTTATATTATCATGGAATATGTTAACTTAATTAATGCCACTGAATTGAATTTATACTTTGAGCTTAGCTATGAAGTGATTAAAGAAGCATTGTCTTAGTCTACTAATGTGATTTATCCTTGATTATATATATTCTTGGGATTCGTGATGATGTGGACCATGTATGATGATTATTGGTGATGATTTATGGTCCCACATGTTTGATGATGATATCATATGATGGAGATATGATACAGATGATGTTTGATCCAGTTCAGCAGGTTATTATTATTACAGATCAGCAGATTATACATTGTCCATATATGGTGGACCCTACAGCTGGCCCATTAGGGAAACCCAAGGTGTATGAGTACTCATTCCTAGTGGATTTGGGTCCTCTGGATCCATTGAGACACTTATATTTCAGTTCCGGGCACTTTTGGCAGTGATTGATGCAGTTTTACACTTGTTGACCAGATTTGGGGCTGATTTCCCAGCCTGAGCAGCAGGGGCCCCGAGAGGCCAGTTCACCTAGGGCGCTGATGATGGAGGGGGTGGTCCAGCCACTTGTTATTACCATTTATCCCCCCTCCCGGAGAGCCTGGTGGGCTCAGATGGACAGCGCTAGCACCCTAGGAGGCAGTTTTGGCACTTTCACAGTTCCCGAGGCAGTTAAAAAATGGGATAAAGTGGTCACTGAGGAAATCGATTTGGGCAATTGAGGCAAGGTTTTGGCATTTGGTTTTCACAGAGGTCTTCCAGGTTGATCTCACTATCTTCCAGTCATTTTTCACCATGTGGGTATCTCCAGATTGATCACAGGAGGACATTTACTGCTCGACTGTCATGGATTCTGAGGACAGTTTTGGTCATTATTATTATATTGGACATATTTTTATTATTTCATTGTGCCTTGGGGTGAGCTAGCAAGGATTTATACCTCCTAGCCCCACCATGTGCTTATTTTATCATGTCCTAGTCATCATGAGGTGGATTATTGTACTTTATACCCCTCTTGTGGGATGATGTCACCCTCTATTGTACCATTTAGTGAGGGCGCTATTGTTATGTTGAGTGATCCATGTGATATGATGTTATGGATTCATCTTAGCCATTGATTATGTTGTGAGATCTTTTAATCTCAACCACTCATTTCAAAAAGTGGTTTTGAGATCTAGGGTTTTGGTCTTTATTATCCTATATAAGGAGGAGACCCCCTCATTGTAAAATTCATCTAGAGATTTTTGGCTCTTGGCTCTTGGAATAAAATTTCTATCTTTTGGAGTACATGCTTGGATTGGAGTGGATGTTGGTTGTTTCGATTGTAAATGCTATTGTCCATTGCACTGGAGGATCTTTTGTAGCTATCTTGCGTATTTGCCATACTTTATTTGCAGGTTGAGAGGGCGACTTTGACAAGTGCGAATTGGTGGGGAGGCTTGCCCTTCAAGCTTGGAAGAAGTCGTTTTGGGTTTGACAGGGAGTGGTTTTGCCTTTGTGTCAACTATTCTATGTTTTTCTCTCTCTTGCTTGCATCTACCTTCAATTTGTTAAACTAATTGATGCTTTGCTCCTTGGCTTGACAGGTTAGAAGGAATCACATGTGGCTTGGAAAAATCGATTTGGCAAGAGGGATTCAACAATTCTCCATTTGATCTTTGGCAAAGTAATCCTCGTCTCAACTAGCATTCATCTCTTCATCCAGGTATGTCCCAAGAGGTATGATCTTCTCTTCCTTGAATCTTCCATAATTTCTAGATCATAAAAACCCTAATCAAATTAAAACCCTTGTTTTTGGTATTTCTTAGATCTACTTAGATCTAGCCCTCAATTTGAAAAGATATTGAAAACCCACCTCTATAGCATCCACCCCTAGTTGGATCTATAGTTTGGTGGTGATTGGCTAAGAATTGACCCATTTTCTAAGACAAAAAGCTCTCCTTGACCTAAAGCGCACTTCCTTGAGAGAGGCTTGTTGGGCTAGATCGAACACATGGGTATGTGAGATCCCGCTTGATTTGACAACCAGATACTTGATAACACATACCCATATCCTTACTTTGGTGAAAACTACCTTGTGGACATCTCTCCATGTTTTGAGGGGTTGAAACCCCCCTTTGACCTCATTGGTAACTTAAAACTTAGATCTACTAAGATCTACCCATTGGATTCACTTGAAACTTTGAACATGCATAGATCGGGGTACTAGCATCCCGGATCTACATTTTGGTGGCCATTGGACTCGGTTTGGTCCACCAAAACCACTTTTTGCCTCTCCTTGAGAAAGTCGCACCCCTTGGGAATTTTGAGTTGGACCACTTCTAGGAAGTGGGTGTTGGAGATTTTCGTAGATTTGGAATGCCCATGCCTTGAAACCTAGGTCTAGACTATCCTTTTGTCCCGATCCACCTTGGGGATTGCATTCCTTGTTTTAAGGAATTGTGGTCCACTTTTGGTCATTACCTAAAAACCTAGATCTAGTAAGATCCAACCATTGGATCTCATCCAAACCACTTGACTTGGCTTCTAGGTGTCCCGATCTACACTTTGACATCCTTCTTGACCCCATTAGCCCATCCAACAAGGCACTAGTCCTTCTCCAAGCAAGGCGCACTTCTTGGGATTAGTGTCAAACCCTAGATCTAACACATGGGTAACCCTAGAACCAACTCTAACTTGTAAATCTAACTTAGATCTAGCCTATAGTACCATCTTCACACTTAACTCTACCTTGTGGGCCCACTTAGAACCATTTCACACTTCCCAAGACAACAAGACCCACTTGTGTAAACACATGGTACTATACTTAATAATCATACCCCATCATGTGGCCTAAACCATTCATAGGTTGAAACACTTATTATCCATCACACCACCTTCAACCATACCTTAACCTTTAGGTCCACTTAGCCTTGCATTGGTTTCCGTAACTCATCATTTACCTACCCTTAGAAACCTTTGTTTAGGTCCAATCAACTGTGATTGGGGTATAGGGTCTCCCCCTTGGTCTAGTTATACCTTGACCTAAAGTGAAGAGTGCCTCGGTTGACGTGACTCCCACATTGCATTGGGAACCGTGGCATCTCTTGGGTCACCTCTTTAGTTGCCTGTCTCCTCTACCATCCCGGATGGGATACCTCTAGGGGCAACTACAAGTTGTGTGATAACAGAAAACTGTAGAAAGCAGGGTGAAAGAAAAATGTACACACTGATAGAGGCTGCAGACCAAGTGGAGGAATCAGAGTCTGTTGGAGCTAGGGATGAGGATGAACGAATACGCTGCCCCAACTGTGGAGAAATATTTAAGGAAGCAGGCCATAAAATTTTACTTAACACTTGTTCAGCACAACAGCCTGCGGCCACAGTGGGGAAAGCAGTGGAAAAAGAAGGTGTTGCTACACAAGAACCAGCACTTTTAAACATCCTTGCTGAAGCTGTTACTTCCCACAATGCAGAAATTATGGAACAGGTGGGAGAAGAACATGGGATGGGGGACGCCCTGGAGCTTATAAAAGAATATAGCGAAACCCCAGAGTGTTCCCACGATACAGAAATCATATATCGGATGGGAGAAGAACTTGGAATGGAGGTCATGAAGAATTCCATACTGTGACCCCAGAATGCTCCCAGGACACATAAATTTTGGAAGAAGAAGCTCAGAGGCAGGACAGTGATAAACTGGAATAGGATGCTGTAACACAAGAACTAGCAAACCTGAATTTACTTGTCCAATAAACCAAACAGGTGGGAGAAGAACCTGGAACAGAGGACATTTTGGAATTTAATGATGAACTCTGGGTTGTAACCCTAGAGGACTCCCATGACACAGAGCTCCTAGGAGAAGAATTGCAACAACAGGAGGTTGAAGAGGCAAGCCAGGATGTTGCTACACAAGAACCAACATCCTTGGAAGATGCAACAAGAGCTCCTGAATTTCATCTAGAAGATAAACCTGGAGTGGATTTCATTCCCGATATACAGTTGGGAGAAGATGAACAGGTACAGACACCATGCTCAGGTGACACCGAAATTCTGGAGGATGAACTGCACAATGAGAAGGAGACTCAATCTCAGCAGCAGAGGGACAAGGAAGACACTGCTACACAAGAACCAGTGTCTCTAAAAGCAATGATGGTAGCTGCTGAAGAAAGCCTAAAGGATGTTGCTGTCACACAAGAACCAGCAACTCTTTTATTAAATTTAGATGTGCTAGAAGACACTGCCCCACAAGAACCAGTGCTTCTCCCTCCGAGGAATGTTATTGATATAGATTCAGATTAAGAATGGCCCTCTAATCTCTCAGGCACAGCATAATGAGATTGCAGGAAGATTCCCACTACATTGGATGCATTTCCAGATACCAGTAATTAGCAGTGGATGGGGGAACAATGATGAAGGAAGATGTTGGGTTACTCACAGAGGCTGTTCAAAAGATGGATAAGGTACCTGGGTTTCCTACAATTCTTTTTCTCTCCATGGAGAGAGCTCAGTACAGGATTCAGATTGTAAATAATGCAGGTTGTTGCATGAGGACATGCAACAGGATAGTTGGGGGGAGATGTTGAGCTCAGAATTGGCCCTTTTTAGCCATCATTAATCATCTTTCCTGCCCCTGTCCTACACCATTTATCATGGCAATCAAACCTATTGTCCTTACCTTATTCCCCAAATTACCAAGGTATGGCTGATCATTGTTTTATTTTATTAATGCTTATGATTGTGATAATTAAAGCTGTGCATCTCTCAAATTGTGCTAACATGTTGCGATTTATGAAGGTAGTTGAGACAAATAGACTGTAGGAAGATCGGGGCTGAACAAGTCATGAAGGAAGAGATGTTCGTTGCTTGTAGAGGGATCCTTGGGGCTCGAATCATCAAGTAAGGCACAGCTGTGACAGGGTAGCTGTAATAGAATTCGCTATCTTAAGTATGTTGCTGCTCGAGTCTAGCTGTGAGCTGGGAAGACCGCCACTCTTGGGTCAATTAACAACCTTCTCATATTTGGATGTTTCTGTTCTGCCACGCATTGTAACAGCTAGCTTTTTAGGGCACCTGAAGATCGTAGATCTTCATGGCTGCCCAATTATAGGATTAGATGTTACGATTTGTATGTATAAATATGGGGAGTTGCCTCGACCTAGGGGTTGAACAACAGACAATTAAATTATTGTATTAGCAGCTATGCAAAATTGTGTATTCATTCTTCTGTTAATATAAGGGGTTGCTTCTGAGCTAAAGAGTTGTGTTGTTCAGCCAGCGTCTCTGTGTGAAGACTGGGCCCGTCTTCCACAGAGATTGCTGAGTTAAAATAGGATTTTGAGTTTATTATTGTGTGATACTTCGTTCTTTCCTTTTGTACGCAGCAGCAATATTTATCGTGTGGATTTCTCAGTAAAAGATTATATTTCTGTAAAATTGGTGAATGGTGTAGAATATCAGTCGACTGGGTGAGGTTTTCTTTATGCATTTCAATTGCTGTTATACACAGCCGTGTTCATCTTACAGCTAAGTTGTGATCCCATGAGCTCTTACAATTTATCTTTCCTGTTGTGTGTTGCTTGATTTTCATTCTGCAATTCAATTTCTTAGAATAGTTAACTCAATCTTTGGCAATTGGATTTCTAGATTAATGTTCAGTTTATGTTTTATGATTTCTAGATTGATTAGATCAGACAAGTGATTGTTCTAGAATACAAATGAGATTTCTTTTCTGCAATTGATTGATTAGATTTGATACCATTTCTTATTGACGCATGATAGAGAGGAATTGAAGTATAGTAGTTAGAAGACAATTGGGATTGCATAGATTTTTGGGGATGAACATGGTTGATAGAAGATAAAAGTATTCACTCCTAATGGTTTAGTGTTTGAGCATATATTGTGCACTTATCCTTTGAAATCAAAAGACTTTCTCGGGTTGACAATAAATTTCATATGCTCTGTGTGGATTGGTAACAATTTATCTGCATATAGAGTGCTTGACAGCAACCACCATACCTCGAGAGACTAATGCTACCAAAAATAGGGGGGAAACCTTAGTTCAACCTCCTAGGAGAATTGAAGAATCTTTACGTTAAAATCCCCCTTCTGCAAGCCCTTCAAGATGTTCCCATTTATGCTAAAACCGTTCGGGACCTGTGCACTAAGAAACCAGGGAGGAAACGTAGAGACCCTCCCACTGCTCACGTCATAGGGAATTTATTTTCTTTAATAACAGGAAAAACCCTTGTGACCAAGTATGACGACCCTGGCAATCCTACTGTCACTGTACATATAGGACAAACGCAGATACCCAACGTGCTAGTCTACTTAGGAGCAACGATCAATGTCATAACAATTGAGACTATGAGGAAGCTTGGACTCACTAATTTTAGGCCGACCCCTACCATTTTAGAATTGGTAGACAGATCCACCATTAGACCCGAAGGGATTCTGGATGACCTTGTCATCTCAGTAGATTCATGGGAATACCCTGCTGACTTTTTAATATTGCAACCAAAATCACAGCTGGGGGGACATCCATTGATCCTGGGGAGGCCTTGGTTGGCCACAGCTAATGCTTGCATCAGCTGTCGATCTGGGTCCATGACTATATCTGATGGTACAGAGATTAGAAACCTCACCCTGTATCCTCCAGCTTGGCCATGTTTAGAGGCTGAAACTTCTCTCTGGATAGAGCAGGAAGAGGAGGATGATGTTCAGCCATTATTAACAATAGGGAAGGCCTTAACTTTTAAAAATGAAATAGAAGACGATGCCATCAGTAATTTCATTAGCGAACCTGCTTCAATGGATAAAGAAGTCTATCAAATCCTGAACATTACCCTTGGTAAGGAAGAACAAGAAAATCTTACGGAGGAAACACTAGTCGGTGACGCAAACATAATCCCAGTTTTGAAAAATTCGACAAGTATTCCTATTGAGGTAGAGCCTGGAAGGACTTTGAACATCAACCCTGGTCTCTCCTCAGAAGGACAGATGCACCTAATCAGTCTCTTGAAGGAACGTAGGGGGGCATTCGCCTGGGAGTATACAGACATGAAGGGTATCCCTTCTAATCTGTGCACCCACCATATTTATATTAAAAATGATTCCCGGCCTTTCTGTTAACCCCAACGACGCATGAACCCCAATCTGAGGGATATAGTGAAGGAGGAAATCCAAAAACTTTTGGAAGCGGGATTTATATATCTGATTTCAGATAGTGAATGGGTTTCCCCACTCGTAATTGTGCCCAAGAAAAATGGTAAATGGAGAGTCTGTGTTGATTATAGGGAGCTGAACAAAGCTACGCAAAAGGATCATTTTCCTCTGCCCTTTATTGACCAGGTACTTGATACCCTGTCAGGGAAGAAGTTCTTCTCCTTCTTAGATGGGTTTAGCGGGTACAACCAAATTCAAATTGCTCCCGAGGACCAGGATAAGACCACCTTCACTTGCCCCTGGGGAACGTTTTCCTACAGGGTGCTTCCCTTGAGTTTATGTAATGCACCAGCAACATTCCAAAGAGCTGTAATTGGCATATTTTCTGAATTGGTTAATGATAGTATGGAAGTCTTTATGGACAATTTTACTCCCTATGGCAAGGATTTTGAGGAGGCACTGGAAAATTTAAAGAAGGTTTTAATTCGCTGCGAACAGGCTCGCCTCTCATTAAGCACTGAAAAATGCCATATGATGATGAATGAGGGTGTGGTATTAGGACATTTCATCTCCACCGATGGCATTCAGGTGGATCCTTTAAAAATTAAGGTGATAAAAAATATACCAACCCCTTCAACTCAGAAAGAGGTGCGAAGCTTTTTGGGACATGCTGGATATTATAGGAGATTTATAGAGAACTTCTCCAAACTCGCTTCTCCTTTGTTTTCTTTGTTAATGAAGGACGCACAGTTTGTGTGGAGTGAAGCATGCCAGACAACGTTTGATAAGCTTAAAGAAAAGCTGTCCATAGCCCCTATCCTAAGGGGACCTAATTGGACCATACCTTTCCACATTTCTTCAGATGCTTCTGATACTGCCATTGGAGCAGTACTAGGACAGCAGGATGGTCAAGTACCTTATGCTATCTATTACGTCAGTAAAAACTTAGCCCCCACTGAACTTAATTATACTGTTGCCGAAAAAGAATTCCTTGCTATTGTTTACTCTATTAATAAATTTCAGCATTACATTACTGGGTATCCTACGTTTGTGCACACTGAGCACTCCGCCATTAAATATTTAATGAATAAACCTATCACCAATGCCAGAGTGACCAGGTGGCTCTTATTATTGTAGGAATTTGATATTACCATTATAGATAAACCTGGAAAAGAAAATGTTGTTGCTGATTTTTTATCACGTTTTACTAATAGTGATGACAGTTCGCCTATTGAGGATTCTTTTCCAGATGAACATTTATTCGCACTCTCAGCTCATTCCCCCTGGTATGCAGATGTTGCTAATTATTTGGTCGCAGAGAAGCTCCCACCACACATGTCTAAACGAGAGAAGAGAAAAATTATCCAGCAAAGTGCCAAGTATTGTTGGCTCAATGGTCATCTCTTTTACACAGGACCCGATCTTGAGATTAGAAGATGTGTAAGGGAAGATGAAATCTTTCATATACTGAAGGCCTGTCATGACGAACCCTATGGAGGACACTTTGTAGACAAAAGAACAGGGCATAAATCGTTGCAGATGGGCTACTATTGGCCGACATTGTTTAGGGATGCTAAAAGATATGTTCAGTCCTGTGACAGCTGCCAAAGGATGGGCCAAGCTAATAAAATAGATCAGATGCCTTTACAGCCCCAAGTGGTACTTGAACTATTTGATAGATGAGCATTGGATTTTGTTGGCCCTATCAACCCTCCTTCCAGATAGAAGGTTTACATTCTGGTTTGTACTGATTACATGACTAAGTGGGTAGAAGCTGTAGCTTTGGCTAAGGCTAATAACCAGGCGGTGATTTATTTTCTGTACAGTGAAATCTTTACCCGTTTTGGGGTACCAAAGGAAGTAGTTACCAATGGGGGACCGCAATTCATCTCACATCAATTTGAATCCTTGCTTCGGAAGTATCATGTGCAGCATAGGATAGCTTCACCTTACCACCCCCAGGCCAATGGTCAGGTGGAAAGTACTAATAAAGTTATTGAAGCAATCCTTACTAAAACAGTTAAAAGACATCGAAAGGATTGGGCTGACAGGCTTCCAGAAGCACTGTGGGCATATCGCACAACTTGGCGCAACACCATAGGGTTATCTCCCTATGATCTAGTGTATGGAAAGAGTGCCATCTTTCTAATTGAGTTTGAGATCAAAACCCTGAAAACAGCCACAGAAATGAGTCTGGATGCAACAGAAGCCCAGAAGAGAAGATTAAATCAATTAAACGAATTAGATGAGAAACAGCTAGCTATAGTAGATCAGACTATTTTGCTTCAGCAACAGAGATCCAACTGGCATGACCGATTTATTAAAAAGAAAATTTTCTGTGAGGGAGACTGGGCGCTATTATACGACTCCAGATTCAAGAAGGATTTTAAAGGTAAATTACGTACAAGATGGCTGGGTCCATATTTGGTCGACAAGGTATTTGACAACAGCACTGTTCGCCTGGTGACCATTGATGAAAACCGTATACCATTACTTACTAATGGCCACAGACTGCGACTGTATCGTAAGCCCATCTTGAAAGATGCATTCATTTCGCAAATTGCTACCGATCCAGATTATCAGCTGGCACCAGAGCAGGAATTTCTCTCTGCCTTTGCCAATCCTTAAACTGAAAATCGTATTTGCTGTACATAAATAATTTCCTGCTGTAGCGTATAATTGTTGTTTTTTTCTTTCTCTTTGCATTTGATCTTTTCGTTTGCTGTTATGTTTCAAAAAAAAAAATTTCAGGGAAGCACCAGGAGAAAGACCAGATTGGGCCCGTCAAGCGAGAATCTCCCTGTGCCATCCTATGCTGTATTTCCCTTTTGCCTTAATAAAATAAAAAATAAAAATAAAAAAATTCCGGCAGCTGCGACATATTTTCCGGCAGCTGCAACATCTTTTTCGGCAGCTGCAACATCTTTTCTGGCAACCGCGATATCGTTTCCCATCAACGGTAAAATCATTTTCCCCGCGGCCACAAATCCTTTTTCCTGGCAGCTACAACATTTTTTCTGGCAGCTGCAACACCGACAACTGCAACATCTTTTTCGGCAGCTGCAACATCATGTCCCAGCTGTTGCCACCTCATTTCCCAGCGGCTACCACCTCATTTCCCAGTGGCCGTAATATCCTTTTTCCCGGCTGCCATCAATATTTTCTAGAAGCTGCAACATCGGCAGCTGCAACATCATTTTCGGCAGCTGCAACATCATGTCCCAGCCACTGCCACCTCATTTCCTAGCGGCTGCCACCTCATTTCCCAGCGGCTGTAATATCCTTTTTCCCGGCTGCCATCAATATTTTCTGGTAGCTGCAACATCTTTTTCGGTAGCTGCAACATCATGTCCCAGCCACTACCACCTCATTTCCCAGTGGCTTCCACCTCATTTCCTAGCAGCTGCCACATCATTTCCCAGAAGCCGTAAACCCTTTTTCCCGGCAGCTGCAACATCATGTCACAGCGGCTGCAACATAATTTCCCGGCAGCTGCAACATCATGTCACAGCGGCTGCAACATAATTTCCCGGTGACCGCGTTATCATTTTCTGTCAACCGGTAAAATCTTTTTCCTGGCAGCTATGAACTTTTTCCGACGGACATGAACTATTTCCCGACAGCCGCAACCATTTTCCCGTAGCTGCAACAACTTTTCCGACAGGATGCAACATATTTCCCACCATCGTAAAACCTTTCCCGCCAGCTATAATTTTTCCCACCACCGTAAAACTTTTCCGTGACAGCCGTAATTTTTCCTGATGCCATAAATTATTTTTCCGGCTGCCGTGAATTCTTTTCCGGTGGCTGCAACCTCTTTCCCGGCGGCTGCAACTTCTTTCCTGGTGGCTACAACATCTTTTTCGTCGACTGTGATATCATTGTTTTTTTGCAACTTGCAGTGGTAACTCCTGTGTTAACGGAATAATTTCTCCAAACCTGCTAAATCATGGTGTTGATTCACCTCAGTCGAGCCGGCGAACTCATCATTCCGACCCCGAGGACGCGATGGCTTGTGTTTCACTGGCGGAAGAAATTATTTCCTTATCCAAGTCATCATGATCACACTTCTGACTGTGCACGAGTTCGGCTCTGCAACGTCACCAACTGCATGCTCCACCATTCTCCATAGGATTCCGACGCAAAGTCTTATGAGGTATGGCTTTCATTTATCATGTGATTAAGTATTGATATCATTTAAATGATATTAGTTGTACCTTCACTCGTACCACCATTATACCTGATTAAAACTTTCCCTCGTACGACGTAAACACTAATAATTGCCACCTTCCCCAATTCGGCATGGAAATTTCAAACGTTTTTCTGTGCTCAACTTTCCAAATTTGCCCATTATTTCAACGTCTCCGCTCAGCGATTCGTGCATCCTCTGTGCTGCAACTTCCATTTTGGGATCCTGTAATCTGTGGAATAGCAACTTCAGCTTGTAGCCAAGATCATGGGGATTCTAGTTCGTCATGAACCTTTCAATACACGGGAACTCAGGAGAAATCTTCAAGTTCTTTCCATCTTTCAAGCTGCCGGCTGGCTCGAATTCTTTGAGCGACTAGACGGATTTGATCGGGATGCAGCCCTGCAATTTGCTTTGAATCTTACCAAAACTCATTCCATGGTGTGGGGGCTGCACATAGAAGTCTCCGAGACCATTATATCCGAGGTTACAGCCATCCCGATGGTGGGAAAACCATGGTTTAACCGATGAGTCCTTGCAACGATTGCACGAGAAGAATTTTTACTCGCACGGGAGCAAGTTGAAGCATCCAGAAGAGGGATTGCGTTGAACTCACTGCCGCGGCCATGGGACCAGGTTGCTGTCTTCCTCAAGAAGTACATTACTTGTGAAGGTAGATATCAAACTATGTATAACTCTGAACTTCCTTTGCTTTCTCATCTCCGCCATGGAATTTTATTGAACATTCCATATTATTTATTGCACGACTTGTGTCATATGGCGGCATTTGTTCAGTGTGCTAAGCACCCACTTTCCTCTCTCACCCACCATGGCCTTATCAAATTAATCATTGTAAGAACCCTTGCCCAACATCATATAACTTGGGAACAATTCATAACCCGACCTTAGCAACCCGTTCCCTTGTGGGTCATCCCATTGCAGCAAATACAGGTTCCACCACAACAGGAGGACCGGAGTTCCTCCATTGAAGTTGGGGGGAGGGATGAAATGGAAGAAGAACAGCAATCGGGGGCACAAGCAGGACCATCCGGGGTGGGTGAAACCATAGTAGAAGAACAACCAGGGGCACAATCAGAGCCATTTGGGGGAGATGAACCTCCGGCACAAGCAGAGCCGTTGGGGGATGAAACTGCGTTTGAAGAAGAGCAATTGGAGGCACAAACAGAGCCATTGGGTGATGGTGTAGATAAAACCTTTGTGGGAAACCCAGATAACAAGGAAGCTTCGATAGCAGAAGGTGAAATTGGAGCAGCATCAAATGCTACGACAATGGAACCTGAAGATGACAGAGCCAGGGCAATGGAAGAAGACATTGAGCTGGTAACAATTGAGTCTTCACCTGAGTGGGTAGGAGGAGGAGCTGTAATTGAAGAAGAATAGCATGAGGAGCAAGAAAACATTCCTTTGACCTCAACTTTGGTTCCCTATGTCCCAGCTCCACAAAAGAAAACACCACAAAAGAAAATACCACAAAAGAAAAGAAAGAGAGCCACCAATGAATTTAACCTAATATCACCAATCAGAAAGAAAAGAACTCGATCAGCTACAGCAGCAGAGGCAGCCAGGAAAAGATGGGCAACCCTAGAAGCACAGGTTGAGACCCCAATCCTTGTACCAAGACCGATGGTTGCTCCACAAAGGCCAGTGGAGGAAGAACCTGGAATTGAAGGATTTCTGGCTGAGAACACAATGCTGAAAGAGGACCTCCAAGTACTTAGAAGGGAGTTGGAAATCTGGAAGGAAACCTGCAGAAAGCAGGGTGAAAGAAAAATGTATACATTGATAGAGGTTGCAGAACAACTGGAGGGATTAGATTCTGCTGAAGCTGGGCAGGAGGATGAACGAATACTCTGTCCCACCTGTGGAGAATCCTTCAAGGAAGTAGGCCACAAAATTATACTTAGCACTTATTTAGCACAACAGACCGTGGCCACAGTAAAGGAAGCAGCAGAAAAAGAAGGTGCTATCACACAAGAACCAACATCTTTAAATATCCTTGCTGAAGCTGCCACTTCCCATGACATAGAGAACAAAGAATAGTTAGGAGAAGAACAAGGGATGGAGGACACCCTGGAGCTTAATAAGGATGATACTGTAACTCCAGAATGTTCCCATGATACAAAGATTATAGAACATATGGGAGAAGAACCTGGAATGAAGGACACTCTGGAGGCAAATGAAGAATTCTATACTGTAACCCCAGAATGCTCCCAGGCCACAGAAATTCTAGAAGAAGAGACACAAAGTCAGGACAGTGATAAACTGGAACAGGATGCTGTAACACAAGAACCAGCAAACCTGAATATATTTGCCCAATGGTCCAAACAGATGGGAGAAGAACCTGGGACAGAGGACACTTTGGAGTTTAATGATGAACTCTGGGTTGTAACCCCAGAGGACTCCCATGACACATAGCTCATAGGGGAAGAGTTGCAGCAACAGGAGGATGAAGAGGCAAGCCAGGATGTTGCTACACAAGAACCAACATCCTTGGAAGCTGCAGCAGGAACTCCTGAATTTCATTTAAAAGATAACCCTGGAGTGGATATCATTCCCGATACACAGTGGAGTGAAGATGAACAGGTACAGACACCATGCTCAGGTGACACTGAAATCTTGGAGGAGGAGCTGCACAATGAGAAAGATATTCAATCTTAGAAGTAGAAGGACAAAGAAGACACTGTTACACAAGAACCAGTGTCTCTAAAAGCAATGATGGTAGCTGCTGAAGAGAGTCGAAAGGATGTTGCTGTTACACAAGAACCAACAACTCTCTTATTAAATTTAGATGTGCTAGAAGACACTGCCCCACACGAACCAGTGCTTCTACCTCCTAGAAATGTCATTGATTTAGATTCAGATTAAAGATTTCCTTTCGAGCCCCCAGGCACAGCATAATGAGACTGCAGGAAGACTCCCACTACACCAATTGTATTTCCAGACACCAGCAAGTAGCAGTGGAAGGGGAACAGTGATGAGGAATATGTTGAGTTACTCACAGAGACTTTTTCAAAAGACAGATAAGGTGCCTGAGTTTCCTACAATTCTTCCTCTCTCCATGGATAGAGTTCAGTACAGGACTCAGATTCTGAATGATGCAGGTTGTTGCATGAGGACATGCAATAGGGTAGTTGGGGGGGATGTTGAGCCCAGAATTAGCCCTTTTTAATCATCTTTCCCACCCCTGTCTTACACCACTTATCATGATAATTAGACCTATTGTCCCTACTTTATTCCCCCAAGTTGCTAAGGTATGACTGATCATTGTTTTATCTTATTAATGCTTATGATTGTGATAATTAAAGTTGTGCATCTCTCAATTGTGCTAACATGTTATGATTTATGAAGGTAGTTGAGATAAATGGACTGCAGGAAGATCGGGACTGAACAAGTCGTGAAAGAAGGGATGTTCGTTGCTTGTAAAGGGGTCCTCGGGGCTCGAATCATCAAATTAAGGCACAGCTGTGACAGGGCAGCTGTAACAGAATGCGCTATCTTGAGTATGTTGCTGCTCGAGTCTAGCTGTGATCTGGAAGGATCGCCACTCTTGGGTCAATTGATAACTTTCTCATATTTTGATGTCTCTGTTCTGCCATGTATTGTAACAGCTAGTTATTTTAGGGTGCCTGAAGATCAGAGATCTTCATGGCTGCCCGATTATAGGACTGGATGTTATGATTTGTATGTATAAATATGGGGAGTTGCCTCGACCCAGGGGGTTGAACGACAGACAAGTAATTCATTGTATTAGCAGCCGAGCAAAACTGTGTAATCATTCTTCTGTTAATATAAGGGGTTACTTCTGAGTTAAAGGAATTCGTGTTGTTCAGCTAGTGTCTCTGTGTGAAGGATGGGCCCGTCTTCCACAGAGATTGCTGAGTTAAAATAGGATTTTGAATTCGTTGTTGTGTGATGCTTTGTTCATGATATTTCCTTTTGTATGCAGCAGCAACATTTATGGTGTGGATTTTCAGTACAATTAATATTAGAGTCCCTTGAATTAGGCAAGTAATACAGAGTGACAGTTGACTAAGTAGATACTTTATGCAATTCGTGTGACAATTATACACAGACTTGTTCATCTTGCAGCTAAGTTGTGATCCCATGATCCCTTGCAATTTATCTTTCCTGTTATGATTGTTGATTTCCATTCTGCAATTCAATTTCTTAGAACAGTTGACTCAATCCTTTGCAATTGGATTTCTAGATTAATGTTCAGTTTATGCCTTATGATTTTCCAGAGTGATTAGATCAGATAGGTGATTGTTCTAGAATATGAATGAGATTTCTTTCCTGCAATTGTTGATTAGATCTGATACCATTTCTTATTGATGCATGATAGAGAGGAATTGAAGTGTAGCAGTTAGAAGGCAATTGGGATTGCATAGATTTTTGGGATGAACATGGATGATAGAAGATAAAAGTATTCAATTCTAATGGTTTGGTGTTTAAGCATAGATTGTGCACTTATCCTTTGAAATAAAAAGACTTTCTCGGGTTGACAATAAATCTCATATGCTTTGTGTGTATTGGTAACAATTTATCTGCATATAGAGTGCTTGATAGTTTACCTTGACAATATTACTATTTACTCTAAAAAATGACATGAACATGTGTTGGCTCTGAAACAAGTTTTTGATCGCTACAGAAAATTCGGTATTTCTCTCAATCTGAAGAAATCTATTTTTGTAGTAATGGAAGGAAATCTTCTGGGCTTCATTGTTTCGAAAGAAGGTATGATTATCGATCCTAAATGTACAGAGGCTATTTCAAAGATTGGCTTGCCAGGCACACGCAAAGCCATGCAATCTTTCTTAGGTAATATTAATTTCATACGTAGGTTTGTACCAAATTTTGCTTAGATCGTTAAACCATTATAGCATTTGGTCAAGAAAGATGTGCAGTTCACTTGGTCGCATGAATAGAGAGAGGCGTTTTTTCAAATTTGAAAAGCTATTGCAGAAGCTCCTGCTCTCATGTCCCCAGATTTTAATAAGGATTTCATTCTTTATACTTTTGCCCTTGACTTTTCTTATGTAGCTATCCTTAATCAAAAGCATGAAAATGATACTGAAATACCGATCTCTTTTATGAGCTCAACATTCAAGGGTGCAGAGCTGAAATACCCGCAGATCGATAAGCAAGCCTATGCGGTCTATAAATTTGTCAAACATTACAGACCCTACTTGCTGAAGTCTCGAACCAAAGTCATTGTTCCATATTCTGCTATCAGAAATGTCCTCGTCCAAAAAGAATTGGGGGAAAAGAGGGCCCATTGGATGACCACACTACAAGAGTATGATCTTGAGATCAGACTGGCTAAAAATGTAAAAGGCCAAGGCCTTTGTCTTCTTACTGTGCAATCCAATGACCCCGCACTGCAGCAGTCCGAATGGGATCATGAGGAGGAAATTCCCTCAGGTGTTGCTGATGTTATCGATGCCCCGAAATCGGAATGGTACCACGATATCAGATTTTTCCTGAACCATGGGTTTGCTCCCGAAACCGTTGATTTTAAAAAAAGAAGAGCTTTAAGACTGAAATATGCTCCTTATCAATTCATCGATCATGTTCTTTTTAGAAAAAAATATGATGGAGTATTTCTTAGATGCTTGGAAAAACATGAAACTGATGACATTTTGTTTCAATTTCATGCAGGTGCTGCTGGAGGCCATTTTTCAGGAGAGACTACAACAAACAAGATTCTTAGGGTCGGATATTATTGGCCCACATTGTTTAAAGATGCTTATGCTTATGTCAGGAAGTGTGAGCCATGCCAGAAATGCATAGGGAAGTTTAGGAAACCTCCATTTCCTTTACATCCAGTTACAATTCAGTTTCCATTTCAACAGTGGGGACTGGATTTTGTTGGGCCTATAAACCCTCCCTCATCCCTCCAACATAAGTATATCCTCACTGCTACAGACTATTTCACTAGATGGGTGGAGGCAGCTCCTCTTAAACAATGTAATGTTTCCCAAGTAATCTCTTTCCTTGATAGCCAGATCGTCACACGCTTTGGCGCTCCAGAGTACTTATTTTTCGATAATGCATCCTACTTCTCCTCAATCGATATAACTGAATATGCCTTTGAGATGGGGATTAAGCTTAAGTTCTACGCCAATTATTATCCTCAAGGTAATGGTTTGGATGAGTCATCAAACAAAAACTTGATAAACATTCTTAAGAAAACTGTAGCTTCTCATCACAAAAATTGGCACACACAGTTTTATAATGCATTAAGGGCAGATCAAATTACTCTAAAAGCGTCAATTGCGAATTCTCCATACTGTCTAGTTTATGGCAAAGAAGCCATCCTTCCCACTAATCTTACCATTCCTTCACTACAATTGGCCCATTCTATCCATGAAGATGATTCTTCTCCCCTCCAGCAAAGAATTGACACCCTCTTGAAGCTAGAGGAGGACAGGGAAATAGCCAAGAACAAGTTGTATCATCACCAGTAGATGGTGAAAAGGTGGTTTGATGAAAAATATTCATCCGATAGGGAATTTTCTATTGGTGACCTGGTTCTAAAATGGGATAAGCAAGATAAATATTTGAATCAGTACACTAAGTCTTAGCGCCTTTGGCTGGGACCTTTCATTATTAAAGAAAAGATTGGGCCCAACACGGTTGGATTACAGACGCTTGAGGGAGTTGTAGATACCTTCCCAGTGAACGTATCTCTTCTGAAGAAGTATTTTGTTTAAACAATCTGGTGCACTTCTATATAGGTGTGGTTTGTTTCATGATCATTTGTTTTATTGAATTGACTTTTTGATTGGTTTTCTTGTTATTTTTTGGTTTCCCTCAATAAGGATTCACACTTGTGGTAATGTCCTATGATCGTTTTCTTAGCAACAATTGCTTCTGAAGCTTCGTTGTCATTATCAATCTTACTCTCTGGATTTTGATTAGAATTTGATCTGAAGAATTAATAGTCAATAAGTGCAGTGCCATTAGATACTTTTCACTTTGATCATTATCTTTACCATGCTTTATTTGTGTAATTGAGGGATGAAGGATAGTCATCATTTCTCTATCTGGTGTTTCATGGTTGAATGGCATATCATAATAACCTGACCAGTTCCGATTGCTCATGGACCCTTTTACAATCGCTTTGAATATGAATTTTGTTTAAAATTATACGTTACAAGGTGGGTGGTCTTGTTATCAAGCCAGCCCATTAGGTTCATACGTGTTTAAAGTGGAATGACATCTTCACATCAAGCCACCACACTTGGAAGATGACTTTCAGTTCTACTCGGAGGTGGAAGATCCTATTACAGGTCGATCCATTCATGATCCGCAAAGCACTAGTGAGTAACATTATCACTAAATGGTCACCAAGCCATGGTAATTCCTTGTAACTTATGCCAAAATAAATTGTTTCCTTTTTATAAGATTTTGTTATATACAAGAACAAGGGGGTCTTATCACAAGCCAACCCTGCTATGATCATAGGTTTGACCTTGGATTGGAATTATCATTATGTGGTCACCAAGCCATGATAATTTCGTTTGGTCTTACAAGCAAAAGACAAGGAGTCTCGGCATCGAGCTAGCTTGACCAGTTTCCGGATCAGGCTTGTGAATGGCACTATTTCATCTGATCACCAAGTCAGTACAGTGGTCTTGTATTAACAAAGTTTTATGTCTTTTTATTCAAAAAATAAAAATAAAAAAAATTAATAGATATATAACCCATAGAAGATTGTTGATTAATAAACCAAGGGGATCTGTAATTAGGATATCCATGAGCATTACTAAGACTGTGCCCAGGTTCAACACAAGCCGGTTTTCAATGATCAAATCACGGAAAATATTTGGTATTACCCTCTAAATCTCCTTATCGAATGAGTGTTATCTTTAAAATGGTCATTGTTGAGATCTATCCATTTTCATGTTCATTGCTTGTTGGTTGTTATCTTTTGAGCATCTTCTTTGAATTAAGTTTCAAGAAATTGGTTGATTGACATGTTGTCTTTAGTTGGATTTGATTGTAGAGATAACTGGTTCTTCCCAGCCAGTCGCCATTTGTTGTGGCCACAACAGATCCCATGCTTATCCAAGCATGAGAGCCCCTCCAATTTTAATAAACGCATAGGTATTTGGGTGAGTCATATTTAAATATTTAGATTTCATTTTATCTCTAAAAATATTTACCCATCCCTTTGGTCTGTTTGTTTGTAAGGGTTTGATTATTTCTTCCAAAGTGTTTCGGTCTGAAAAGAGCCAAAATTTTGAGTTTTTTGTTGACTGTTATCTTCATCCCAAAACCCGACTTTTGGAGAGCCCGAAATCTGCAACCTGATAGATGCGGGTTGCGGGCTTGTTGTTTTTGTTTTGGATTTTAATGATTCTGAAACCTACAACCTAACGATTGCAGGTTGCAGAATCATTCTTCAATAAGATTGAAAATAATTACTCCAAAACCCGAGTCCCGCAATGGTGGCATTCGGCTTTTAGGATTGTGGTTTTTCGTTTATTTGGAATGTGCTCCCGAAACCCACAAACCGTAGTTTCGGAATGCAGCTTTTGGGATGGTTATTCTACATCACAGATTTACGTTTCCGAAGCCCGCCACCCGCACAGTTGGTTTTGGCTTTCGAAAATCCTTTTGTTTCCATTTGAAGACCCGCAACCCACAAATCCGCACTTTCAGGTTTCGGCTTGCGGGATCTTTGAATAAGAACTTCCTTGAAATTCTTGAGCCCGATTCCACGCTCCGCTCCGATCAATCTCAGTTGTCCGTCTGTTATAATATTGCGATCATGTTGATTTTGGGTAGTCAGTCAAGTCAGGCCTTCCATTTTGTCTTTTAAAAGTTGGTTCTGCCAAATTATCATTTTCGTGCTATCCATGATAGCAGACACTAATACCAGTCTATTGGTTAGTTCATGTTGGATGGACGCCATGTTTTCTGCCTTAAGCTCACCATGTTTAGACTCAAGTTTTGACATATTGTCGTCTTTTGTTCCACCTCTTAATGATTGGATTTGTTATGTGTGAAGAGTTGATAGCCTGTGTACTCAAATTCTTAGTCGAAACCATTTTTGCACATCAGCTTTGTCACCATAATCTTCATCTTCATTATTAATCACCAGTCATAATTATTGATAGGAGATGGCTTATAACGATGTGATCATGCAAGCAGTTCGAAATCATGCAAACACTAATTGAACTTGTACTTCGCACGGGATTTGATCCGACTCGCACATATCTCATCTTTTTCATTCCAATTGAATTAATTACAATGAATTGATTGGATAAATTTAATCATTGCAGATCGCCCCACCCGATTATCATCAACCTACTTGTTGGCCTTTAAATAGCAATTAACATGAAAGTTCAGTTTATCCATTTCCTTCTGAAACAGGGAACACTCTGTTTGGCATTCTACTTACATCCTTCTATCTAAAACTCATTTAGAATGAGCAATTTTCATGCAGATGGTGAATTTTCTAACATTCATATTGAAAATGAAGAGCTCTACCCCTTGTTATATCAAGAAATGTTGTCACCACCAGTTGATGCCGGTGTTCCTGATCTTAGTAGCAGTAGCAGTGAAGAAGACTTTGAAACTTTGTTTGCCTACATTCACGACCCCGAAAAGCAAAGAAAGACAATTCTGGAGGGATCAACTGATTTTGATAATGATGTTATACAGGACTTTATAATCAATGAAGAACTTGACATGCTGGCTACCGTTCCTGAAGTAAATCCTATAATGGATTTCTCTGTTTTTGACAGTGGGTTCTCCGACCTAGAATTTCCTACAGCGGATGCTCTGCTAGCCACATCACCTGTCGATGCTAGTGAGCAATCTATTATTAATTTTTTATGGTGCCACGAAACCTTATCAGATTGAAGAACGAGTCTTTCCTTTGTGAAAGGTGGCAGAAAATCTTTTGAGTTTAAAAATAGCAAAATTTCTTGGATCGATGGTTAGACCCGATTTTGTAATCCCTATTTTGTAGAATCTCTCCTTTTCGGAACTCTGATGTAAATTTAGTATAAAAGGAGGGAAGTTTCTCTTAAGAAGGGGTTGGGAATTTTGGAATTGCAATTCAGCAGGAGTTTGGACTAAAGATACTCTGTTTATCAAAGTCATTGTAATTTTTGTACAAGACTTCTTTATTCAGGAAAGTTATCTTTTAATTCACCTCCTATTGTTCTACAAATTTCTTTGGGAATTGTTGAGTTAATTTTTGAAATTTGTCATGGGTTATATGTTTAATCCTTTACAGGATGTTCCTTAATTCATAAAATCTCTCATATTGATTTTTGTGTATGTTTGTATTATGCTCAAAACTATTCTATTAAATTTCTTTAATTGAACGTTTTCCTTTTATATTTTTGCAAATGATTAGATGCAAGCAAATATGTTTAATCAAATGTGTATTTTTCAATTGACACAATGATTACAGATCATATATTTGAATAAGCTCAAACATTTTGAAGAATTGTCATTTAATTTCTTAATTGATAAAACTTTAAATTAACAAGTGAAGAACCTGAAGACATTTATGTTCAAGGTATTTAATCACTTGTTCATCACACCTCAATTCTGATCTGCACAACATCAACTTTCCATGTAGGTTAGATCTAACTTAGAATAAGTTCTTTCCTTAGGTAGGTTAATATAGGTTCGTTAGCTAACTTTCTTACTTTGTTTTCTGTTATAGGAGAACTAATCCCCCAAGATCAAATCTTTTACTCATAGAGTGCCAGCGGAGGCAAAATATCCGTGGGTGATTACCACACCAAACAACTCGAGGATAGAATTTCCCTTGCGCAGGGTCTTTCGAAGCTTTTGGTTGGGTTTTCATCCCCTATTGTGTGCCTTGGAACCCATTCCAACACCTTGCACTTACCCTGCACCCCCGACGCATCAACAAGTCAACTCCCTCAACCTTTGAAAACTCCTGAGCCACAAACCCAACCTTTTACTTCTCCACACTGCCATCTGCAGCATGCTTTATCTTGTAAAGCCACTTGTAAGTCACAACTGAATTACCCTTAGGTATTGGCACTATCTCCCAAGCATCATTCTTGATGATGGAATGGTACTCTTCCATCATGGCATATGTCCATACCTGATGCTGAGAAGCCTCCTCAAATGTGGAAGGCACAGAGGCATGAAGATTTGCAACAAGAGCCATGCCCAACCTGTCTGGCATCACAACTATCCTGACCTCCTCCTAGGGCCTACCAAATGCCTCTGCTTCCTTCAACATATCCTGAAGCCACTTAGGCTTCCTCTTCCTTGAAGGCTCCTCCCAAACTGGTTTATCCTCATCTGAGGAACTCCGAGAAGCAGAAGGTCCAACACCCCGAGGACCAGTAACCGATGAACCAGTGCCTAAAGAACCTCTAACCTATGAACCTGAACCTATACCTGTCCCTGAACCTATCCCTGAAGTACCCGTCACCTGAACCACTGAACCTGTAGAAGCTGTGCCTGTACTCTATGATCCAGTCACTCCAGAAACCTGTGGACCTGAAACCTGTATCGAAGAAGCCTGTGTCAATTGACGTGTGGGAGCTGGTGGCTCCCTCTACTCCATCTCTCTCGACTTCCTGAAGGCTCTCTCCTCATCAAACTTCACCTCCCACCTAACAACAACTCTCTTATGTCTAGGTAGGTAAAGCTTATAGGCCTTTGAAGTCTCGTCATATCCCACAAATATGCCTCTCTCAGCAGTGGGCTCAAGCTTCATCCTCTTCTCATAAGGGACATGACAGTAAGTCAAAGAACCAAATATGAAAGTGGCTCACCTCAGGCTTCTTTCCTGTGTACATCTCCTCTAGAGTCTTCCTCCCCAAAGCACGGTGAGGACTCCTGTTCTGCAAATAAACTGCAGCACTACATGCCTCTGTCGATAGAAAGAATGGTAACCCCTGATCATGAAGCATCGCTCTCACAATTCGGTTCTCCACCTCGTGCTCTTATCAAGGAAACATCATTGCCTTGTTGGTTGCAGGTCTCCCTCTGTCGACGACAGCCCATCTATTCCAGAGGATAGACCCAGAGGACCCTACACCTTGGACTCATCACCATCTGTGGTGAGTGCCTATGGACCGTTTCGAGAGGAGTCATCAATGCCTCTCTGAGTGGTTGTTTCTCACATGCTCGACTTCAACACCTTGATCGCATCGTTGAGAATCGCGCAGGGTATATATCCCTTCAGTTATTGGTCGAAGACCCTGGATTTCCCCCGACTCTAGCACATTGGTGAGTCCCTTCGGAACGCCCAGTTCCATGTTCCCGTGGATGTCTGGGTTGCGTTGGCGAATGTATTCGGAATCCATCCAGTTATATGCTTCCTTGAGTACCAAGTTTAGTTCTTGTTTAGTGTACCATGAAGGGTATGACTCCCCGTCACTATGATCCAACAGCTCATCAGTTCCTTTGGTACCACCCTCAGCAACACTATTTTTATTCCAATGCATCAGTTCTTCATCTCAGATTTGTGTCCCCTCTGGGCCCTTATGATGTACACAGTGGTTCTCCATGTATCCTTCAGGCCCCCATTTTTTGGCCTCACTGTTATTTTTATGTATCTTGATACGAGCATTGGTATGCCCACCTCGTCCATATACTGAGATTCTTCCTCAGTCATTATTTGAGGCCATGCATATTTCAGGTCCCCATTTTTTGGACCTCCTTGTTATTATTCTATATCTTGATACGAGCATGGGAATGCCAACCTCATCCATATGATGAGTTCCTGCCCTCGCACATCAGGGGGCAATCTGTTAACACCCAAAAAGTGCTCACTACCTCATCTCCCTCATTACATGACTCATTTGTCCATATTTCCTACCATATTTGCCTCCAAAACCCAAAAAACCCATTAAAAAGCCTCCAAAAGGCCAAACACCCCCTTTTTCCCCCCAAAATAATGTAAATTCCTCCAAAAATAGCAAAAACCCTGTAAAAGGGAATAAAAAATACAAAAAGAGGAAAAAGAGGGAAAAAATGAAGCAAAAACCCTATATAGCTGACCTAAACCATATGGTTCCCAAAACCATGGGTCAGCACTCCACCACTAAAAACCTATAAATAGGTGATGGAGGCTCCCCATTTTTCATCCATAATCATCCCTATCCTTACGCTGCCGAAAATTCCCTTGAAACCCTAGCTATCCACTTGGAGCTGATTCTTGAGAACCCTTTTGGCCCCATTTCCAAAACACCTTTGGAAGAAGGAGAAGGAACAACACTAGAGTTTGGAAGCAACCCTCTTGGACTGCTACAAGGACTCCACCAACCTCTACATCTAAGGTAATTTTTAATACAAAAAGAGAGATCCTCACCATATTTTCATGTTTTATTATTTATGTTACTGTTCATGTTAGTTTAATTTTATTTTACTGTACTGCCATATTTCACCATTTTTCTAAACTGCTACTAAGGAGTCCCTTCTCCTTAATAGGTGCTCATTTGCACAAGCTAGGGTGAAAACCCTAGCTACACATGTAACCATGCTCCTCAATAATCTCAGAGCTGGGTGATGTAAGTGGGCTATCCTCCGATGTTGTAGCTCACATAGCTCACTGCTACTGTTGTGTGCTAGATCATGTTGCGGCTAAAACAATAACTTGTACAGTCTTCCACATCTAACTCCAATGTCTATGGGGGTAGATACACCTGTAGTCCTGGGGAACAACTGCACTCTCCTATCTGAGAAACACACCCCAAGACCCTTGTCCTCAATAGTGGAAACTGAAACAAGGTTCTTTTTCAACCCAGGGACATACAACACATCCCTCAGAATCATGGGACTCATAGAATCCCTCTGAAATGTAATGGTCCGCTGATCAAGTGCTCTAACAATGGTATTGTCTCCAAGTACAACCTCCACATGTCTACCTGTCTGTGATAGCTCAGAGAACAACTATCGAGTACCTATCATGTGTCTCAAGGCTCCACTATCAATGTACCTAGTACGAGTGGTGGATGGACTCGTCTGATGGCCTCCCAACAATGAATGCTCACTCTCCATATCCATATATGTGCTGATGGATAAAGAGACTCTCTCTCTGTCAATCTGTCCAGCAATATGGAAAACTCCCTCTGAAAACTGTCTCCAAAGTCATCAACCTCAACTAAGGCTACTGTTTGCTGTCCCTTCTTCTTCTTCTTGTTTGGACACTGTGAAGCATAGTGCCCAAACGTCTAACAACCATAGCACTTGATTTTACTCAAGTCCTTCTTTTGTCCACCCTGCTACTTTTGATGCTATTGCTTGGCCCCACCCTTCTTGGGACCCTTCTTCTTCTTCCCCTTGGCTTTCAAAGCCACGTTCTCCTCATCTACCCCACTCTGTGATGAACTACCCTGTACGAGACCTCTCCTAGTCTCCTCCTGCACAAAGTTATCCCACAGTCTCTGCCAAGATGATAGGTTCTCTCTACCCACTATGGCCTGCACAAATGCACCCCAGGGCTGTACGTACAATCTCAGTAGCAGATACCACTTCCCCAACCGCTACCAGTTCATCCCAAACTGCAGATATACTAGTGAGGTATGCTATGACTCCCTCTCCTCTTGAGTTTATCCTTGAGAACCATCTTCCGGTTCTCATTGGTACTCTTATACAAACTGGTCAAAGCTGTCCACATCATTTGTGCCCTAGTCTTTCCTGAAATGTGAGGGATTATGTGGTCTTTAATTGCATCAAGGATAATCCTCCTAGCCTTACAATCCTTCTTGTTGAAGGCTAATAGTGCTGCTGCATCTGTAATAGTGGGATTCTGAACCGGGTTTGTTGTAGTATTCCTAACCACTTCCTCCCATAGTTCATTCTCCTCTAATATCAGTAAAATTCTGGCCTCCCATGGCACAAAATTCACCATCCCATTCAACCTATCCTCCAACCTAAATCCTGTAGCCATCTTTCAGCCAACCAAAGAAAGTGTTGTTCACTAACAGAAGAAAATACTAAAATTTCTGAGTTTGGAAATTTCTGTGTGTCTGCAAAATATCACTGTTTTTTGCCCCCTCGCTCTGATACCATGTAAATTTTTTGAGTTTTACTGCTTGCTAGTTTATGTCAACATTTCAGTGGTTTTCACCTTCAGCCTGTTTTGCATAGGCGGAAAGTTACTTATGCAATTTATTTTCTGAGACAATTAAATACACTGTAAATCAACTAACAAGCAAAAAATAAATATTTAAACATGCACACCATAAAAGATAGAGACTCAGAATTTTCGGCAACTATGCCCTGGAAAAACCCCCATGGGGAAAACCAGTAAGAGAGAGAGATAGATTTTATTTCTTCAGCAATATTTCAGTACATTAATTTTACAGACAAGATGTATTTATCTCAACCAACCAAATCACCTAGCTGAGCTCCTTGATTTCTGTGCAAGGTTGCCTCGATTTCTGTGCAATTTTATTCTCAAAAAAATGTGCCAAGACACTTTCTCGATTTCTGTGCAAATGAACAGAAAATTCCTATATGGTACAGCAGCAATTAATGTTGATATACGGACCTTGAAACCTGTGCCATTTCTAGAAAATCGTACCCTACAATAAATGCCTCGAAAAGTGTGATGTATGGTACATCAATTAATGATTGTACGGTCCTCGATTTCTATGCCAACTGAGTAGCTGTATGGATCTGGGAAACCGTGCCTTCTTCCTACTGCAAGTTACGTTGAAAACTGTGCCACTAATTTCTGATGTACAGATTTGGGAAAATGTGCCCACTGAAATAATTCTTTGCCTCAAAAACCATGCCACCTAGAAACTCGTGTTGCTGTAAGACTCCTCGATTTCTATGCACACTCTCTCCTTGGAAATCGTGCCAATGCCCTAGCTCTCTCTCTAGCTCTTTCTCTTCACTTCAATCTGCAAAAGTGAGAAATAATTCCTCCGTCATGCCTTTTTGATCAAACCCTAAGTGAGTTCTAATCCAACGGTGAAGATTAGATCTAATTCGATGGTTGAGATTCAATGAGTGAAAATACCTTTTATTCAAATCACATAAAGAACATTCACTCACCCACTTAAATTTATGAAAAAGTGAGTTTCATTTTATAAAGTCTCATTAAGTGAAATTAATGTGAGGGTCACCTTTTTCCCCCTTCTAAGTGACATTAGGCAAATGTCACTTGGGGAACACTTCCCTAGGTCCAAAAACTAACAAATGTCAACTTTAATAACTAACTACATTAATTACAAGTTCATCATGCTTCCTTTTACATTTAATAAAAATATAGCTTTAGGAATTTCTCATTCGAGCTTAAACTATAAGACCCCTAAGATTCAAATCAAGTATCCCCGCTTAGAAAATAATGGTTACTATCATTCCACCCATGGTAAAAGAGAGATCCCATTATGTTTATTATACCGTCATGATTACAATGTGCCAATTGCCAATTAAGAGAAGGGTTTTGTGTAATTAACCGATAACCATGGGTTTGTGGATGACCCATAACCAAGTTTTCAATGGAAATCTTTGTTGTTGATATGGGTATTTTACATGGTTAAAAATAAATTACAAAATGATTAAGATAAATGCCAAAATTAAAAAAATTCATATGGAAAAATATTAATTATGGAGGTTATAGAGGTCTTACAACAAATATAATCATAACTCTTGTTGTTGGTGATGAAATTGAATTCCATCAAAGACCCATCTAAGATATAGAGAAGACCTTTCCATTGATATAACATACTTTATCTATGTCATCCTCTGGAGTGAGAAAATGTGGGTTGAACTAGGAAATGAAATAAAATTCTCTAAATTACCCATTTTATCTAACAAAAAGAAAATTCCAATGATCTATGGGATGCCCTCTAAAATTCTTTATAGAGGTCACAACATCCATCTAAATTTTGTAGAGATGGTTTAGGCTTCCATCCATCCATCATTTTGCTTGTAGGATGGAATGAGGTGATCAAAGCTCAAATATGCATGCAAAAATGATTTTAATATGTTCTATGGCCATATAAATATCAAAGAATGCTAGATGTGAGAGTGGAGAGAGACACAAAGGATTCCAACAGTTTGTAGAGTAACATGGGTTGTTGTAGAGATAATGGAATGTCGCATTGCATCATGAAAACCATGCGAAATTTAAAAAAATGCTACAGCTCAATGGATGTAGTGAAATCCATGTATGATTCCCCTGCAAAGGTGAATGCAGACATGAGGCTAAGAAAATCCTATAGTTCATGAGGAGCAATTATGATTCTTACAATGTACGACCCAACAAAGAGACTTCAAGAGTTTGTAAAGGAGGTTGGAGATTCCTACAAATCAGTGAACCCAAACTATGCTTAAAAAAATCATTCCGATGGAGTGGTTACTTGCTCTAATACCAACGATCTGGATTTTGAAGGCTGGGATTCTAAAGGATTGAATGCTGAGAGAGGAGAAAATAAATTATGAAAATATGGCATGAAATGAATCACAATAACATTGATGAAAATGCATGAATCAAATACAACACAAAAATATGAGAAAGAGACAGAGAGATTTGGAGAAGAAGGATTCCATTAATAAGAACCATTACATGCAATGACGTCAGTTTTGGGACCTCTAATTCCTTATTCTAATTGTATCCCTACTACCTTTTTATAAGGTGTCTTGTTGATAACGTCAACTTTGAATAACTAAATCCATTAATTACATGTCCATCATGCTTAGTTTTACATTTAATAAAAGTATAGATTTATGACTTTCACATTCAAACTTAGACTATAATACCCCATTAGATTCAGATCAATCCTCCTCTCATAGAAAATAATGGTTCCCATCATTCCAGCCATGCAAAAAGGGAGACCCCATTATGTTCATCGTACTGGCATGATTACAATGTTCCATATGGGAATTAAGAGAAGCATTTTGTGTGGTTAACCCATAACTGTGGGTTTTTGGATGGCACATAACTGATTTTGCAATGGAAATATTTCTGTGATATGGGGTAGTTTAGATGGTTAAAAATAAATTACTATATGATTAAATTATATCCCAAAATTAAAAAATTCATATGGAAAAATTGTGATTTTAAAGGTGATTGAGGTCTTGCCACAAATCTAATCATAACTCTTGTGGTTGGAGATGAAATTGAATTCCATCAAAGACATATTTGATAGAACCTCAAGACCTTTCCATATAACATACTCTCTCTATGATGGCCTTTGGAGTGAGAAAATGTACATTGAAGCAGAAGGTGCATGCAGTCATCTTGGAACAAATACTTGCAACAATTCAATCAACAATATCTTTCAAACTAGGAAATGAAACGAAATTATGTAAAATACCCATTTTAGCTTAAAAAATAATTTTCCAATGAGATATGGTAGACCCTATAAAATTATTTGTACTGGTCACAACATCCATCTAAATTTTGCAGAGATGGTTTAGCCTTCCATCCATCCATCATTTTTCTTCTAAGATGGAATGAGGTCTCCCAAGATCCAATATACATGTAAAAAGGATTTTAATATGTTCCATGGCCATATAAAGATCAAATAATACTCGACATGAGAGAATAGAGAGCCACAGAGGATGGAAAAGGTTTGTAAAGTAATGTGGGTTGTTGTAGAGATCATGGAACATATGGACACATCATAAAAACCATGCAATTTTTTTTAAAGATCAATGGATGTAGTGAAATCCATGTATGATGCTCCTCCAATGGTGAATGCACACCTAGGATAAAAAAAAACCCTATAATGCATGGAGACCAATTATGATTCTTACAATGTATGGCCCAACAAATAGACTTTGAGAGTGCCGAAATGAGGTTGGATATACATGCAAATATCTGAACTTGAGCTATGCTTCAAACCCTCTTTCCCATGGATTTGTTACATGCTTTGATACTAATGATCATGATTTTGAGGGATGAGATCGAGAGGGATTGAATGTCGAGAGAGGAGGAAATAAAGTATGCAAATTTCCATGAAATGAATCACAATATTATTGATGAAAATGCATGAATCAAATGCAACACAAAAATATGAGAAAGAGAAACATAGATTTGGAGAAGAAGGATTCCATTAAGATTAACCATTACATACAATGAGGTCAGTTTTGAATCCTCTCCTTCCCGATTCTAACTTTCTCCCTACTACATTTTTACAAGGTGTCTTATTGACAATGTCAACTTTGAATAAATAACTACATTAATTACATGACCATCATGCTCCCTTTTCAGATTCAATAAAACTATGGCTTTATGATTTTCACATGAGAAATTAGACTATAAACCCCCCCTAAGATTTAGATCAAGTGCCCTTAGATTACTCTATATTTTCAAGGGATGTGTTCCCGTAAACAAGAATTAATAAAAGAGAACAAAAGCCAGGGAAAAAGAACCTACATGGTCAGATCAACATATGAGAGATCTGTGTTCTCCTCTATACCTCAAAATTATGGTATACAAAAGATCATTTGGCACAAGGATCAACACCCAAACGTAAATGCTTTCTGCTGGATCATGACTCATGAAAAATTATCGACTTCTGAAATTTTTTCATATGGTCAAATTAATATATTAGGAATATTTTCTCTACTCTATAACTCAAAAGGAGAGTATATGAAATACATTTCCCATAAGTACCAACTCCGAAATGTAAATGTCAAAACTCGAAAATTTCCGTAAAATTTAAAATTTTTAAGATAGCAATAAATGTTATTAATTGCATTCCTTGATCTGTTTGTTTTAGTTAAGTGATCATAATTATGTCTAAATGATCTGTTATTGTACTTAAATTTTAATGTGAGTTTTTAATTGCAGTTATTGATTGTTTTCTGTTCTCTAACCTCAATGGGAGAAATTGCCATAACCGACTGGGCTTACTTAGCTTCTGAGCTAATGCATCGATATGTCTTTCTTTTACAGATATACAGGTACTGTACGAGTTTCTAGATTTAATTCTTTAAATTATAAAAGTCAGTTAGCTGTACCACTTCCTTCAGTAACAGCCTAAGCATACTAGACAGGTTATCAGGTAGCATTCGTCCTATGATATCTTCAAGGTCTTTATAATTATAAGTTAGTTAGAGATTATGACAGCTATGTTTCGTTGAGCTCAAAAGAAGTAAAACTCTATGAAGTAATTCACTCTGATGGTATTATCGATACGCAAGATATAATTTATAGTTAATACAGTGTATACTGCAACTGGTTGCTCAATGACAGCTAATCTTCAGCTTTTGTGTCTGTATTGTTTGTACTTCCTTTATAAAGGATCTAGAATATTTCCTCAAGTACATTACTTATTTCTAGCATTGTTTCTAACCTTTTATAGTTTATATTTCATCATTATTTTTATAACTTTTATAATGCAATATGCTTGTTCCATGCCTAGAATACTTTGTTCCTTTGTTTTCAAACAATGTTCATTTGTATGGAATATAAGTTAAGTTTATATCCATATATTACAAGAATTATAGGTATTGTCCCTATGGTTGATTGTTAAAGAGATGTTATGAGAACTATACTCTTAAAAACTTTATGGATAAATTATGCATCTACCTATATTACCCTTTATAAGAATTTAATTCTACAAACAATGATGAATCCTCAAAGTAAATTTGAACATTATTGACTATCCAAAATTCTATTTGTTTGTAGGGCAAGGTTTTATGTCCACTAGGCATCTTTGAAGGCATTGTTTTCACAAGCATTATATGGTGGTTAAATATGGGGCCTCGACCATATGGGAATATCCAAGCCATGATTATGTTTTATTCATTTGATGATTTTAATTTGAAATACCAATAATTGAAACACATCATAAACTTTGGATCGTCGACCCATAGCAAGTGGAAATATTTAAAGGATACGTGGATAGTTTTGGTCCTTGTGTTTGATGATATAAATGATTTGTCCGAAACCCTACTTGGCCATTCCCTCTGCCTTCGGGCTCGGTTGCCTCAGAAAACCCTTCTGGTCTGAGTTTCTCGTCGTGGCACTGTAAGTTGCAGCTCTCATGCGGCTACAGTCATGGAGTGTGTCCCTCGTGTTGTTTGTGAGTCAGTAAACTCTGCTAATGGCGTTCTATAAGTTTATTGGGCATCTCGGGTTATCTTTCTACTGTTACTAATGGCTATCAGTTCCTATGCTTCTCCCAGCCCTCATACTTATCCCTTGTATTGCCATAGAGTCATGGTATTCCTGTTGTCGGTATCTATGAGTGGTTATGACCTGGGGTTTATATTCGTGCTTCCAATACTAGTCTGTCCATGGCGTGAGGGTATCGTTCTGAATGTTTCCTGGTCACGGCTTCCATTTTGGAAAGAAATCTTGGAGTTTCCTAGCCCATTCTTCTGGTGATTAGGGTGGGGTTTTCCACTTAGCTCAACTCGTGGCTACAGGGTCATTCACTATGTTTTTGCTTCCTCCAAAATCGCTAGTATGATTTAACATTTGTTTCGTGATTTTCAATTTAAAAAGGGATTGTTTATTTTAATAAAAGTTTGCAACTAACTCGTTAACTTGTACTGTGCAGGCGTTGATTTCTCCTGAAGGTGTACGAGGCACAACCTTTGGCGCTTGGCTCCTACCGGGTAAGCCTGGTTACACCATGGCTGTTTCTCCCTTTGATGGTTAGGATGGTTAAGGTTTGGTCTGGGAAGACCACCTTTGTGACTGTTTGTTATCACGTTCACGAACATGGTTGACCCTATGATGGGTGTGGTATTATATAATTGCGGTCATATGTAATGTATTTGTTTTTCTTATAGTAGTTAGGGTTTGTATAAGAATTAATGTATAAAAGGAACAGGCTGTGGCTTGTTCTGACGTGATGGCCTTGGGGTTTTGTTTGTCACTGTATTTTTGAAAAGATTAGGGTAATCACCCAGTTTTGTGGAAGTTAAAATAAAATGAAAGGTTACCTATAAGATGGCTTGTATAATGTCTGCGTCTCTTTTAAATTGATACTATGTACAGTAGTAGGAATGTTTTATGTTTCTAAGACACTTTCTGAGAAAAAGATAACTCGGCTGTAGGTGATGACACGGTCTTATTTCTCAGCGTTTTGTTTTTGTGTGCTAAATGATAACGATAGGGTTCAATTAAATCTTACAGTTGTAGGCTATTAATGTATTGATAACTCTGTCAAGTTGGGGATTCTCACCGGTTGGATTATTATAACACATGAAATTGCATCCTTGCTCCATTGATTGTTGTAAAGCATACCTAGATAGATTCTATGTTTAACATTCTAATAAGTAGTGAAAATGAGCTATGGCTATGGGTGAGTCGTTGTAAAAACTCTTCAATGTTTACATGCCTGTAACGTCTAGCATACTAGGGTCTAATCCGAAAGCACAGTAGTGAATTTAGTTAAATGATGGTTCTGTAGTTATAATGTTTTATTGTTGGTAGTTCGGGAAACAAAAGAAAGATTTTATAAAGGAAACTCGATAGTGAGCTGGAAACTGTTCTGTCGGTTTCGTTTTTGTGTGTGGTTTTAACAGCTAGGTTTTTATCTGATGAAAAACTCTAAATGTTGAGAATTGGAGTGATAGGGTTCACTGAATCCTACAGTTGAAATGTCTTTCTGTTACTTTGGTCTCAACTCTGCTATTGCTTGAATGTGATAAGAAAATATGATATCTTCCCACTGTTGTGCTCGATAGATGAATTAAACTTTTGTTCTGTTGTTGCTTTGGTTGTAAAAACTGTAGATGGAAACCTGGTCCTAAACCCTAGCGTTTATATTAATAATAAAAACTGAAAATGATATGGTTTAAATAGTTTAAAAGTTACAGTTTGGACTCTATCCCGTTGCTTGGTCTATCATGTTTGGTTAAGGTTCTGATATTAGTAATACTGTAGGGTTTGTGAATCCTAGGAAATGGTAGTCGAACTCCACAGTCATGATTTGGTTTAGTTGCTTCCCCTGTGGTTACGAATTCAACTCTACTGCTATTTAAGATTGAAAAAAAAGAAGAAGAAAAAATAATACAAAGTTATTTGAGCTCGATAGATGAGCTAAAGATAAAAAGAGACGGTTCTGTGGTTCGATTTATGACTCTGTTGATACAAATAAACTCGATGTCGAGCTATTCTTGGTTCTGTTATCTCACCTATGTTGAAACCATGTAATTTTGTTAACTATAGTCAAATGCTTGTGTTGATCTTCTATTGGTTTTCTGTACCATTGTTTGGTTTGATAGTTAATCATTGTAGCAGTTGTTTCTAGCATTAGTTGTAACTAATCTGAAAGGCATTGATAAATAGTATAAATACTGTGATTTAAATGGCTATGTTTATTACAGTTCCTATGGTTGTTTAATGAGTAGTAGTACTAGAAAAAAAAAAAACTTGTACCCTTAAACCCTACGTATCTATTTCTGTGTTATTATAAATAAACTAAGTTTAACAATTACAACAATTGCTATTACTTACAGTACTACTACTGTTTATTATGCATTGTAAATATTTTATCCATAAGATAATAATAATATAAAGGAAATCTTAACACAGTAACTATTATTAAATCTACTACTGATATTCAGGGATTGCGAATTTCTTACTGAATTAATTAATACTCAGTCACAATGAAGATAAACATAACATGCATTCATTTATACTTAATAAATAAACAAGAGTAAGTGGTAGAACCTGTTTCAAGCAGTGGACAACAACAGCATTGGGAGGCTGTTCCTCCCTACCAACTCCTGAAGAGTGCCCAGACAACACTTCTCAGGACCCCCGAGCTTGCTCTGGTCTCCTTGATTGGAACTAGGTGCAGCAAAATAATTCACTTAGCCAAAACAGCTAAACTCGAACCAAGTTACTACAGCATCCATCTCAAACCACTTCCTTACTGTCTTTCCCACTTCCTCAATGGGACTCCTGAATAGCATTCACCTGAATGTATTCTCCCTCCAGAACTATTGAACCCCCAGCTCAGTTCATTGAGTACTATTTAAAAGATTGCCTAGGTCTTTGTTGGGTTAACTGTCATTAATGAGCCACCTACTCAGATTCCACTTTCTTGGGGAATCATGACCCCAAAATATAGGGAAATTGCCACCTGCAACTTAGGAAGTGTTTGAGGATGCTGCCACTTGTCTTTTGCCTTTCCACCTAGTTCCATCCACCAGTTAGACCAGTAACCTCTTTTAACAGCTCTCCCATGATGTTGTCTCCATAATTTATTTATTAATAATAAAATATTCAGAATTACATTCCATTTCTTGTGACTCTGCTGAGTCATCAATTTATACTAAGCATTAAATTTAACATAATGTCTTAGAAATATGATAAAATAATTACATTTTTTTCACAAAATTGGGGTATGTGACATACACACCCCTTAAAATGTAACACCGTTCTCGATGTTACTTACTCTTCATCTTCAGACACCTGCTGGAATAGATTTGGGTATGCTTCCCGCATCTTACTTTCCAGTTCCCAGGTAGCTTCTTCAGGACTAAGGTGCTTCCATTGCACCTTTAGCTGTCTAATTGTGCGGTTGCGCAGAGTAATTTCCCTCCTCCCGAGGATACAATCCGGTTCCACCAGAACTTCCCCTTCTGGTTCTACCTGTACAATGTTCCAGTCAATAACATGAGTAGCATCATGAACATACTTTTTCAGAACAGAAATATGAAAAACATTGTGTACTTTTAAATTAGGTGGTAATGCTAGCTGATAAGCAACTTGACCGATTCTAGATAAAATTTAAAATGGACCATAGTAACGTGGCGCTAATTTTGCACAAATTCCCAGTCTTAGGGAGCTCTTCTTTGGCCTTACCTTGATGAACACATGTTCACCTACCTGGAACTCTAGGAGTTCTTTTCAAATCTGCTTGACTCTTTTGCCGATCCTGGGCAATCTTCAAATTTACCTGCACTTGTTTCACAATCTGTTCCATCTCTTTTAATAAATCAGGTCCTAACACTAACCTGTCTACTGGATGAATCCAAGAGATAGGAGTGTTACATTTACGTCCATACAGAATTTCAAAAGGACTAAACTTAGCTGACGATTGATAGTTGTTATTGTATGCAAATTCTGCTAAATGTAAATAATCCTCCCACTTACCTGGTTGATCTTTAACATACATCCTTAGCAGATCTTCTAATACCTGATTAACTCTTTCAGTTTGTCCGTCCGTCTGAGGATGGAAGGAAGTGCTGAAATTCAATGTGGTGTTTAATCCTTTAAACAAGGATTTCCAGAAATTCCCTGTTAATTTAGGATCCCTGTCTGAAATAATAACTTTTGGAACACCATGTAACCAAAAAATCTGTTTCAGAAATATATCAGCTATGTTTGCAGCCTTGTAAGTAGTTTTAACAGGAATAAAGTGTGCTGATTTACTTAATTTATCTACCACTACCATAATTGAATCATTCTGATGCTGATTTTTGGGTAATCCCGTAATGAAATCTAAGCTGATTATTTCCCATTTCCAACTAGGAATAGGAAAAGGTTGCAATAACCCAGCTGGGTGCTGATGTTCTGTTTTTACCTGTTGACAGTCTAAACATCTGCTATATACTCAGCTGTTTCAAATTTCATATTAGGCCAAAAATAATCTTTTCTCAACATGGTGACAGTTTTCTGGTAGCCTGGATGCCCTGAGTAAGGGGTTTTATGAACTTCGTCCAGAATTAACAGTTTAACTTTAGGTACATTTGGAACATACAGCCTGTCCTTAAACAATAAAAATCCCTCTTTGTTTAGGCTATAACCCTTTATTAAATTTTCTGTAGGTTCATCTTTAGCTGTAACTTGTAACTTTTGATAAATTTCATCTGATTTTATCCCTTCAGCCAATTGTTCATTCAAATCAGAGGTATAAGTGCTGCTAGCTGATAAAAAATTCAACCTTGCATTTCTGCTCAAAGCATCAGCCACCTTATTTTCCTTTCCTTTTATGTGCTGAATTTCGAAATCATATTCACTTAAGAAGACCAACCACCTAGCTTGTCTTGCATTTAAATTAGGCTGATCTAAAAGGTATTTCAGACCCTTATTATCAGTCATTAAAGTAAATTTTCTGCCTATTAAGTGGTGTCGCCACATCTTTAAAGCATGGATAACAACAGCCAATTCCAAATCATAAGTGGCATAATTCTTTTAGTGAATCTTCAGCTTCCTGGACTCATAGGCAATGACATGCCCATCCTGAGTCAACACTCCGCCTAAACCATCATTACAAGCGTCGGTGCAGACTACAAAATCCTTATTAGGATCTGTTATTCTTAAAATAGGTGCAGTTGTTAATAAAGTCTTCAATTTCTTAAAGCTTTCTTCACACTTCATGTTCCAATCGAACTTCTTGCCTTTCTTTTGCAAGGAAGTGATTGGGTTGGCTATTTTTGAAAAGACTTCAATGAATCTCCGGTAGTAACCGGTAATTCCCATGAAGGACCTAACATCTGTTACGTCTTTTGGTACTGGCCAATCCTCAATTGCCCGGATCTTTTCAGGATCAACTGAAATCCCTTCCTTGGTGACTACATGTCCTAAGTACTGGATTTCATCTTTGAAGAAGTCACACTTACTAAACTTCGCAAAGAGCTGCTGCTCTCGTAGTTCTTGTAAGACTATCTGTAAATGTTCTTTATGCTCCTCTTCATTCTTAGAATAAACTAAAATGTCATCGATAAATACGACAACAAATTTATCTAAGTACTTATGCATTATGTTATTCATTAGGCACATAAAGATGGCTGGGGCATTAGTAAGCCCGAATGGCATTACGACAAATTCGTAATGTCCATATCTCGTTCTGAAAGCTGTCTTAAATATATCCTCTTCTTTAATCCTCACCTGATGATAACCCGATCTCAGGTCTATCTTGGAGAACATTGTAGCTCCACGTAGCTGATCAAACAGATCATCTATGCGAGGCAATCGATATCTGTTTTTAATTGTCATCTTGTTCAGTTGACGGTAATCTATGCAAAGTCGCATAGTTCTGTCCTTCTTTTTAACAAAAATTACTGGTGCTCCCCAAGGGGATACACTGGGTCGAATGTAATTCTTGTCTATTAACTCCTTTAACTGAGTTTTTAATTCATTAAGTTCCAAAATATTCATACGGTACAGAGCTTTTGAACTCGGTACAACACCTGGTACAAGTTCAATTGTAAAGTCCAGTTCTCTTTTGGGAGGTAACCCTGGGTTTTCCTCCGGGAAAACATCAATAAAATCATTTACTACAGGGATATCCTCTACTGTTATCTTGCTGCCTTCAGACTTATCTATCTCATCTGTAATAGTTACAGCATAGGCTTTGCACCCTTTTCTGACTGCCCTTTTAAGTTGTAAAGCAGAAATCTGCCTGACTACTGTTTTCCTAGGAATACCCCTAACAGTTACAGGCTGTCCATTATTGTTTACACACCTAAAAGTTTTGTCAAAACAATTTAAAACTACCCTATGATGTTCTAACCAGTCCATCCCGATAAGTATGTCATAAGAGCCAAGTGGCAGAATATTTAATTGAACAGTAGTTTGAAAATCATTCATATTTAAAGTACATTCTTTAACATAACAATTCACCTTCCTTTTAGCCCCAGTGGCTAGTTATACTGACCAAGAGTTATCAAATCTTTCAACGGTCAGATTACATTTTTCTACGATATGTGGTGAAATATAACTAAGGCTAGCACCTGGATCTATTAAAATAGTTACAGGGGTTTTGTTAATCATACCTCCTACTTCCACCATGGAAGTTTGATAGTCAGCTTGGCGGTTTTCCAACGCTGCATTGATTCGGGGCATAGTCCCTGCAAAGTCTCCAACAGTCATTTCATCTTGTATAGTATGAATATTGCTGATTTGTTTCTTTCGATTTGGGCAAACTGATGCATAATGTGGGCCATTACACTCCCAGCACTTAAGAGGCTCCTTCCGTTCAAAATTCTTAGTGTAATTTCCGTGATTGTTAGGAACCTTCTTGCTGCCCTCGAAGTTGTTCAGGTACACAGGGTACTACCAAAGGACCGAACACCAAGAGCAACCACTTCACACAAACAGATCACAGATCAACACACTGATGTTTTGACATGGTTTAAACCCTCTTGAGGGAAACACTCCACGGCCCCGGCCAAATAGCTTCTACGGGACAATTTATTATGCAAAGAAAGAAAGTTACAAATGAGCTTCTCATAATCGATCAACTAAACAATGACCCTCCATGCTTTTTAAATAGAGATCATGGACCAATCGGGTGTTAAGCCACGGATCAAGGTTAGGTTTGATCTAAGAGAAGTTGAGCCGTCGGATCACTCTATGTCGGAAACATATCGTGACCGTCGGATTAAGTATTTACAAATGCATACTAATGCATACTAAAGAAACACAATATCCCTAACGGATATATTACACAAGTTGATCTTAACTAACTCCTAAGTGTCTAAATATCCTAACATCCCCCCTTAAAAACAACTTGGGATAGGATTGAAGGATTTACAAAAGTGACACTATTAGGAGAAGGAAGGAGGCATTAGAGCCTATCCCCCCTTAATGACAAGTTCCTGAACTCCTAACATAGATCGAAGTTTAGAAAACTTCGCTTCTGTAAGAGACTTGGTGAAGATGTCTGCAACTTGATCATCTGTAGGGAAAAAGAGCACTTCAAGAACACGATCATGAACAAGATTTCTGATGAAGTGCATATGTAGCTCAATGTGTTTGCTGCGTTGATGTAGAACTGGATCTTTGGCAATCTTGATGGCACTTTGATTGTCGCACCAAAGTGGAGTAGGATGCTGCTGCTCGAATCCAAACTCTGAAAGGATCTGTCGAAGCCATAAAGCTTCATGACTGGCATTAACTGCTGCTCGATATTCTGCCTCTGCTGAAGAAAGAGCAAGAGCTTGTTGTTTCTTACAAGCCCAAGTAATAGGTCCAGATCCCAGACTGAAAACATAACCTGCAGTAGACTTTCGATCATCAAGATCGCCGGCCCAATCTGAATCAGTGAAAGCAACCAACAAAGGTTTCCCCCCTGTACTGTAATGAATCCCAAACTGAACTGTACCTCGAATATATCGAAGTATTCTTTTAGCTGCTTTCCAGTGACTTTCATGAGGTGTCTGCATATAACGGGCAACTCGACCAACGGCAAAGGAAAGGTCAGGATGGGAATGAGTCAAGTATAAAAGACTACCAACAAGCTGACGATACAAGGTGGCATCTACTTCAGGTGAAGTACAAGTGGCAGAAAGTTTGACTCCAGACTGGAAGGGAGAAGGGGCTGGTGTACAATCTTCCATGTGAAAGCGACGAAGAAGGTCACAAGCATACTTAGACTGAGAAAGAAAGATTCCTTCTTTGGTTTGCAGAACTTGGAGACCAAGAAAATAATGCAAATGTCCTAAGTCTGACATTTCAAAAGTTTGTTTAAGACTGGATTTCACATGGGTTAAAAGCTTCGGGTCACTACCAGTAAGAATAAGGTCATCAACATATAGAACAAGTATGATGAGATGGTTTCCTACTTTCTTGGTATAGACATTGGGGTCAGAATGGCATCTAGAAAAACCAGTGTCAAGGAGAAAGTTATCCATTTTGGCATACCAAGCTCTAGGAGCTTGCTTAAGGCCATATAAGGATTTCTTAAGGCGGCAAACAAGGCTAGAGTTATTCTGAACATAGCCAGGAGGTTGTTCCATGTAAATTTCCTCCTGTAAATCACCATGTAAGAAGGCAGACTTGACATCCATTTGATGGACTTCCCAGTTGTGTAAGGCTGCAAGGGAAAGAACAAGGCGGATGGAGTTCATTTTGGCGACGGGAGCAAAGGTTTCATTGTAGTCAATCCCTTCAACTTGGGAAAAACCTTTGGCAACTAACCTTGCCTTAAGTCTTTCAACACTTCCATCTGATGCATACTTAGTTCTGTAGACCCATTTACATCTGACAAGTTTTCTTCCTTTTGGAAGAGGTACAAGATCCCAAGTATCGTTCGCCATTAAGGAACGATATTCTTCATTCATGGCTGCATCCCAATCTGGATTCCCTGAAGCTTCTGCAAAGGTTTCTAGATCATGATTCTCGGAAACTTGAGCCAAAAGAGAAGAGGCTCGCTGAAACTGAGAACGTGTTCGACGTTGATCTCTAGGATCACCGGCAAGATCACTAGCTGCTTCACATGTTGAATGGACCCATCGAGGAAGCACTTATGCTGGTGCAACTGGAGGAATATGAGCATGCGGAGGTGGATTTTCATCCTCACTATCATCATCAGAAACTGGAGTTGGAAACCTGTCAAGAAAGTTGGAAGAAGAAGAAGAAGGCACAAACGCCGAATCAGGCTCGCAGGCCAAAGATGGCACACTCTCCAAGTTAGGCTCGCAGGCCAAGATATTTTCATCGAATTTAACATCTCTTCTAATGATTATAGCATGAGAATGTGGTTGAAGAAGTCTATAACCTTTTACATCTTCAGAATATCCAACAAATATGCACTTTTCACTTTTAGGCTGCAATGCTTTCCGTTTTTCATCCGGAATGTGAGCCCATGCTTCACTACCAAACACACGAAAGTGACTTACATCAGGTTTAATTTTACTCCATGCTTCTTCCGGTGTTATACCTTGTAATGCTTTTGTGGGGATGCGATTAACTATGTAATTTGCACAATTTATGGCTTCAGCCCAAAATTGAAGACTTAGTCCCTTGAATTGGATCATACAATTAGCCATTTCTTTTAAAGTGCGGTTCTTCCGCTCAACTACACCATTTTGTTGTGGTGTATATGGAACAGTGTGCTGTTGTTGGATGCCTTGTTCAGTGCAGAAAGTAGTGAACTGTTTGTTAACATATTCTCCTCCATTGTCAGATCTTAACTTAATAATTTGATGACCAGATTGTTTTTCAACAAGGGCCTTGTAGGCCAAGAACATGTTAAATACTTCGCTCTTAAGTTTTAGGAAATAAACCCAAGTGCGTCTGGTGTAATCATCAATGAAAGTTAAGAAATACTTGAAACCATAAAAGGAAGCAGATGGAAGAGGACCACACAAGTCACTATGCACAAGCTCCAAGGGAACCGAGGTGTGCCAAGAGGCACGTTTGTCAAAACTGTCCCGATGATGTTTTCCGAGTACACAACCGGAGCAAACACCATCTCTGCAAGATACCATCGGAAGACCTGTCACCATATTTTCTTTACATAGTTGTTGCAATGAGCGTTAATTTAAGTGACCAAATCGCTCATGCCAAAGTTTGCTCAAGTTATCACTATGAGCAACAAAAACTGAAGGGAAAGGTGATGACCCAAAGTTGTTAAACTTGTACAATCTGGTAATATCATCAACAATTCTGGTAGCTAGAACCTGTTGAGGATCTTTAAAATCCTTGATTACAACTTGGTGAGGTGTAAAGGTCACAGTTTTACCTTCACCAGAATGAGTGATCTGATAGACTGATAACAAATTGCGGGAAATTCATGGAACACATAGTACATCACTAAAATGACCATTATCTACTGGAACTGTTCCAGCTCCTACAACACTTAGAGATCTATCATCACCAACAAATATTTGTTTGGTGTTACATTCATGCATAGTAGAAAAGATGGCTTGATCCTTAGCCATATGATAAGATGCTCCAGAATCAATGAGCCATTCATTTTAAGTAGAAGAAGAAGATGCATTATAAGAATAACCAGATGCACAAAATGCATGTCCATGAGAGGCAGATTCTGAAGGCGAATCTAGGCTGATGTGGTGCTTCTTCATTGCTGCTTCCAAGGCTGCCATCTTCTTGAAACACTTAGATTCATCATGATTATCTTTCCCGCAATAGTTGCAATGACGCTTAGTCTTCTTGCCTTTTGGCTTGGATCCTTTGTCATTTTTTAAAGAAGGAGTTGACTGAGAGGGTTTTGGACCCTTGTTTGACTTATTATTGCGAAAATTTTGTTTCTTGGGAGGCTTGGACTTTTCTTTCTGTTGGGACAATAAGGCTTTCCTAGATGTATCTGCATTGTTGATTATTCCAAGATGAATGAGTTTATCTTGTTCCCTAATCAAAGAATCACAAAAGGATTCAAGACTAGGCTCTTGATAGCTAGCTGCATTCAATGATGCTTTCATGGAGTAAAATGTAGATACAAAAACAGAATATGCAGGTCCAAGTTTGGAAAGAATATGATAAATGCATTGTTTGTCTTCCCTCTCAATCTTACATTCTGCACATAAGAGTTTAAGAGTTTTGTACTTAGATAAATAATCTTGAATGCATGAAAAGTCACTTGGATTTAAAGAAATCAACTCATTTTCGAGTTGGTGACCTCGAATTTCATTTTGTTTACCAAACACAGTTTCCAACTTGTCCCAAGCAGCATTAGGTTCATCAATTCCAGATATGTGGAATCGCAAATCAGTAGAGATTGACATCCCAATCAATCCATGAGCTTCATCACATCTATTTCCCATTTTATTTTCTTATCATCATCAGTGGGTTCTTTTTCTTTCCCTGTTGTAATTCTGAAAAGTCTCCTACTTCGTAGAACATCCTCCATACGAGATTTCCATGAGAAATAGTTGGAACTGTTAAGTAGAATATCACAAAGGGCGGCCATATTTGTAAATTAATGGCTGTAAAAGCAGAAACAAATAGTCTGGATGTGAAGAGATCAAAAAAATAGGCAGTTTCAAAAAAAACGGCACTGAAAACGGACTCTGTATGATGAAGTTATGCTTGAACAAAGAAACTGTTGAAGATGTCCCCAATAGTGACGTGGCAGCTAGAGAATGTCCAGCAAAAAAAGAACCCCCCTCTTCCCAAGATGAACCTTTTGACAATCACTTTACAAAAAAGTTGCTTTTAAGTGAATCACTTTTGTAAAATAAGTGATTTCACTTTTACAATGATATTACTTTTAAATAGTGCAACAATAAATAAAAAGCTTAAGTGACTCACTTGTATTTTTATTTTTTATTATTTAAGTGAGATGCACTTTTACAATAAAGTAACTTGAAATTAGAAATTGCATGCACTTTTTCTTTTAAAAGTAACTTCCTAAGACTTGAACTCAAGACCTATTAAGGAATAAAACAACTTTGAACCAAGTGAGCTAGATTAAAAGGTATGTAAAATATGGGAATGAGGAAGGGGGCTTTTTTTTTTTTTTTGGTTTGCGTGCTTGCCCTTCTTCGTGCAAAACAAACCACAAATTGAACCAAAAAAACTGTTCCACACTTCTGGAGTTAGATCTTGTTAGCTTGCCCGGAAAGTTTATGTTTTCTCTCTGTTTCTGATTTGCCGAGATCGCGCAAGGTGCATGGCAAAGAGCATACGCAGCCGAGAAAAACCCTTTCCCTTTCTGTTTCTGATTTGCCGAGATCGCTCAAGGTGCACGGCAAAGATCATACGCAGACGGGAAAGCAACAATCCGAACCAAAAAAAAATCTAACAGTAAAAAAAATGAAATATGAGATTCAAAAAACGAAATAAAAAAAATGCGTCACTGTAACATTATAGCTTTAGATCTGATAAAATACGCGTTTCTGGAGCAACCGGGAACCGTTTTCGATCAAACGAAAACTATTTTTCAATGGAAACGACGCTCCGGATGCAATGAAACACCTCCCACAGCCCAGAAATGTACAAAAATACCGGAACTAGAAACCCTTTCGAGTTTCAGCAACAACAGTTCAAGATCTAGATCATAACCAGAAGCGGCACTTCATAAAAGCTCTGATACCATGTTCGGGTACACAGGGTACTACCAAAGGACCGAAGACCAAGAACAACCACTTCACACAAACAGATCACAGATCAACACACCGATGTTTTGACGTGGTTTAAACCCTCTTGAGGGAAACACTCCACGGCCCCGGCCAAATAGCTTCTACGGGACAATTTATTATGCAAAGAAAGAAAGTTACAAATGAACTTCTCATAATCGATCAACTAAACAATGACCCTCCATGTTCTTTAAATAGAGATCATGGACCAATCGGGTGTTAAGCCACGAATCAAGGTTAGATTTGATCTAAGAGAAGTTGAGCCGTCGGATCACTCTATGTCGGAAACATATCGTGACCGTCGGATTAAGTATTTACAAATGCATACTAACGAAACACACTATCCCTAATGGATATATTACACAAGTTGATCTTAACTAACTCCTAAGTGTCTAAATATCCTAACAGAAGTTACTGGAATTATTAGTAACTCCATTTTTGCTTCCCTGGAAGTTTTTACCTTTAAACAGGGTTCTGTTCTTGTTATTTTTGAAACTTTTCTCGGGTACAAACTCCTTTTTCCTGTACTCAGGCTGATTGCTATTCTTTTTAGCTTTCCAGCTAGCTATCCCTTCTTTCTTTTTATTCTGTTCATAACAGAAATTATCCTTTCGCATAGCCTCTTCCAACGTTTTGGGGTTATCATATTCAATTCTGTCCTTGATATGATAGGGCAGGCAGCTAAGAAACCACTGTATTTTTGGTTTCTCTTCGAAAAAATACGGCACATACCTTAATAGACTTAAGAACTTACTGTTTAAGTCCTTCATCGTCATAGATCCTAGCTTTAATTCATAAAATTCCTTGGCCCTCTCCTCATAATACTGTTCGGACAGAAATTTCTTTTTGAAGTACCTTTTAAAGGTACTCCAATTGACTTCTTTTTCTTTAATCCCTTTGACCCTTTTCAGGTCTTGCCACCATATATCTGCCTTTCTAGAAAAGTTATATATGGCCATTCTTGCCTTCAACTGATTTTAATAATTGTAGATCTGAAAATATTTTCTCATCCCGGATAACCAGGATTCCGCCTCTTCTCCCGTCTCAAATTCTCCATTGAAAGTTGGGGATTTTATTTTCTTAAACTCCCCGAAAATCTCTTCATAAGGTCTGTACTTTTTCCTTCTATTATGCAGCTCAGCTTCACTGCTGTCACTAGTAGTGCGATAACTGTGTTGTTCCCTTCTTTCTTCAGATGATGAACTGCTATCAGATTTAGCTGGTTTCATCCTTTTAGACCCTCTTTGATGACTAGCTTCTTCAGATTCATCTCTTTTGCTTTTCTCTTCTGTCTGAAATTTTTCTATCAATAATTGATTTAGCTCCTCTTGAGTTTTCAGAATTCTTTCGTTATCCTTCTTGACTTTTTCTATTTCCGTCTTTAAACCTTTTATGGTCTGCATCAGTTCCGAGGAGTGAGAAATTACCTCCTCTGTCACCGGTTCTCTCGACATCTGTCTTGTCGCATTTTTTGGAGATTCCTCCTCAGCATATTCTCCTAGCCTTTCCATACCTGCCTGTTAGATTCAGAAAAAGGAATTTTTCTGTTCTGTCCTTATGAAACAGAAAGTACAAGTTAGTACATGATATATATATATATAAATTTTTCTTTCCATTTTCACTGTTCTGCGGAAACTAGTTGAGCCATATCCAAGCCTAGTGTATGAACCATGCTCTGATACCACATGTCAAAACCCGAAAATTTCTGTAAAATTTAAAATTTTTAAGATAGCAATAAATGTTATTAATTGCATTCCTTGATCTATTTGTTTTAGTTAAGTGATCATAATTATGTCTAAATGATTTGTTATTGTACTTAAATTTTAATGTGAGTTTTTAATTGCAGTTATTGATTGTTTTCTGTTCTCTAACCTCAAGGGGAGAAATTGCCATAACCGACTGGGCTTACTTAGCTTCCGAGCTAATGCATCGATATGTCTTTCTTTTACAGATATACAGGTACTGTACGAGTTTCTAGATTTAATTCTTTAAAGTATAAAAGTCAGTTAGCTCTACCACTTCCTTCAGTAACAACCTAAGCATACTAGACAGGTTATCAGGTAGCATTCGTCCTATGATATCTTCAAGGTCTTTATAATTATAAGTTAGTTAGAGATTATGACACATATGTTTCCTTGAGCTCAAAAGAAGTAAAACTCTATGAAGTAATTCACTCTGATGGTATTATCGATACGCAAGATATAATTTATAGTTAATACAGTGTATACTGCAACTGGTTGCTCAGTGACAACTAATCTTCAGCTTTTGTGTCTGTATTGTTTGTACTTCCTTTATAAAGGATCTGGAATATTTCCTCAAGTACATTACTTATTTCTAGCATTGTTTCTAACCTTTTATAGTTTATATTTCATCATTATTTTTATAACTTTTATAATGCAATATGCTTGTTCCATGCCTAGAATACTTTGTTCCTTTGTTTTCGAACAATGTTCGTTTGTATGGAATATAAGTTAAGTTTATATCCATATATTACAAGAATTATAGGTATTGTCCCTATGGTTGATTGTTAAAGAGATGTTATGAGAACGATACTCTTAAAAACTTTATGGATAAATTATGCATTTACCTATATTACCCATGATAAGAATTTAATTCTACAAACAATGATGAATCCTCAAAGTAAATTTGAACATTATTGACTATCCAAAATTCTATTTGTTTGTAGGGCAAGGTTTTATGTCCACTAGGCAACTTTGAAGGCGTTGTTTTCACAAGCATTATATGGTGGTTAAATATGGGGACTCGACCATATGGGAATATCCAAGCCATGATTATGTATTATTCATTTGATGATTTTAATTCGAAATACCAATAATTGAAACACATCATAAACTTTGGATCGTCGACCCATAGCAAGTGGAAATATTTAAAGGATACGTGGATAGTTTTGGTCCTTGTGTTTGATGATATAAATGATTTGTCCGAAACCCTACTTGGCCATTCCCTCTGCCTTCGGGCTCGGTTGCCTCAGAAAACCCTTCTGGTCTGAGTTTCTCGTCGTGGCACTGTAAGTTGCAGCTCTCATGCGGCTACAGTCATGGAGTGTGTCCCTCGTGTTGTTTGTGAGTCAGTAAACTCTGCTAATGGTGTTCTATAAGTTTATTGGGCATCTCGGGTTATCTTTTTGTTGTTACTGATGGCTATTAGTTCCTATGCTTCTCCCAGCCCTCATACTTATCCCTTGTATTGCTTTAGAGTCATGGTATTCCTGTTGTCGGTATCTATGAGTGGTTATGACCTGGGGTTTATTTTCGTGCTTCCAATACTAGTGTGTCCATGGCGTGAGGTTATCATTCTGAATGTTTCCTGGTCACGGCTTCCATTGTGGAAAGAAATCTTGGAGTTTCCTAGCCCATTCTTCTGGTGATCATGGTGGGGTTTTCCACTTAGCTCAACTCGTGGCTACAGGGTCATTCATTGTGTTTTTGCTTCCTCCAAAATCGCTGGTATGATTTAACATTTGTTTCGTGATTTTCAATTTAAAAAGGGATTCTTTATTTTAATAAAAGTTTGCAACTAACTCGTTAACTTGTACTGTGCAAGCGTTGATTTCTCCTGAAGGTGTACAAGGCACAACCTCTAGCGCTTGGCTCCTACCGGGTAAGCCTGGTTACACCATGGCTGTCTCTCCCTTTGATGGTTAGGATGGTTAGGGTTTGGTCTCGGAAGACCACCTTTGTGACTGTTTGTTATCACTTTCACGAACATGGTTTACCCTATTATGGGTGTGGTATTATATAATTGCGGTCATATGTAATGTATTCGTTTTTCTTATAGTAGTTAGGGTTTGTATAAGAATTAATGTATAAAAGGAACAGGCTGTGGCTTGTTCTGACGTGACGGCCTTGGGGTTTTGTTTGTCACTGTATTTTTGAAAAGATTAGGGTAATCACCCAGTTCTATGGAAGTTAAAATATAATGAAAGGTTACCTGTAAGATGGATTGTATAATGTCTGCGTCTCTTTTAAATTGATACTATGTACAGTAGTAGGAATGTTTTATGTTTCTAAGACACTTTCCAAGAAAAAGATAACTCGGCTGTAGGTGATGACACGGTCTTGTTTCTCAGCGTTTTGTTTTTGTGTGCTAAATGATAACGATAGGGTTCAATTAAATCTTACAGTTGTAGACTATTAATGTATTGATAACTCTTTCAAGTTGGGGATTCTCACTCGTTGGATTATTATAACATATGAAATTGCATTCTTGCTCCGTTGATTGTTGTAAAGCATACCTGGATAGATTCTATGTTTAACATTCTAGTAAGTAGTGAAAATGAGCTACGGCTGTGGGTGAGTCGTTGTAAAAACTCTTCAATGTTTACATGCATGTAACGTCTAGCATACTAGGGTCTAATCCGAAAGCACGGTAGTGAATTTAGTTAAATGATGGTTCTGTAGTTATAAAGTTTTATTGTTGGTAGTTCGGGAAACAAAAGAAAGATTTTATAAAGGAAAATCGATAGTGAGCTGGAAACTGTTCTGTCGGTTTCATTTTTGTGTGTGGTTTTAACAGCTAGGTTTTTATCTGATGAAAAACTCTAAATGTTGAGAACTGGAGTGATAGGGTTCACTGAATCCTACAGTTGAAATGTCTTTCTGTTACTTTGGTCTCAACTCTGCTATTGCTTGAATGTGATAAGAAAATATGATATATTCCCACTGTTGTGCTCGATAGATGAATTAAACTTCTGTTCTGCTGTTGCTTTGGTTGTAAAAACCGTAGATGGAAACCTGGTCCTAAACCCTAGCGTTTATATTAATAATAAAAACTGAAAATGATAGGTTTTAAATAGTTTAAAAGTTATAGTTTGGACTCTGTCCCGTTGCTTGGTCTATCGTGTTTGGTTAAGGTTCTGATATTAGTAATACTGTAGGGTTTGTGAATCCTAGGAAATGGTAGTCGAACTCCACAGTCATGATTTGTTTTAGTTGCTTCCCCTATCGTTACGAATTCAACTCTGCTGCTATTTAAGATTAAAAAAAAAAGAAGAAGAAAAAATAATACAAAGTTATTTGAGCTCGATAGATGAGCTAAAGATAAAAAAAGATGGTTTTGTGGTTCGATTTATGACTCTATTGATACAAATAAACTCGATGTTGAGCTATTCTTGGTTCTGTTATCTCACGTGTGTTTAAACCATGTAATTTTGTTAACTGTAGTCAAATGCCTGTGTCGATCTTCTATTAGTTTTCTGTACCATTGTTTGGTTTGATAGTTAATCATTGTAGCAGTTGTTTCTAGCATTAGTTGTAACTAATCTGAAAGACATTGATAAATAGTATAAATACTGTGATTTAAATGGCTATGTTTATTACAGTTCCTATGGTTGTTTAATGAGTTGTAGTACCAGAAAAAAAAATAACTTGTACCCTTAAACCCTACGTATCGATTTCTGTGTTATTATAAATAAACTAAGTTTAACAATTAAAACAATTGCTATTACTTACAGTACTACTACTGTTTATTATTCATTGTAAATATTTTATCCATAAGATAATAATAATATAAAGGAAATCTTAACACAGTAACTATTATTAAATCTACTACTGATATTCAGGGATTGCGAATTTCTTACTGAATTAATTAATACTCAGTCAGAATGAAGATAAACATAACATGCATTCATTTATACTTAATAAATAAACACGAGTAAGTGGCAGAACCTATTTCAATCAACGGACAACAACATCATTGGGAGGCTGTTCCTCCCTACCAACTCCTGAAGAGTGCCGAGACAACACTTCTCAGGACCCCCGAGCTTGCTCTGGTCTCCCTGATTGGAACTAGGTGCAGCAAAACAATTCACTTAGCGAAAACAGCTAAACTGGAACCAAGTTACTGCAGCATCCCTCTCAAACCACTTCCTTACTGTCTTTCCCACTTCCTCAATGGGACTCCTGAATAGCATTCACCTGAATGTATTCTCCCTCGAGAACTATTGAACCCCCAGCTCAGTTCATTGAGTACTATTTAAAAGATCGCCTAGGTCTTTCTTGGGTTAACTGTCATTAATGAGCCACCTGCTCAGATTCCACTTTCTTGGGGAATCATGACCCCAAAATATAGGGAAGTTGCCACCTACAACTTAGGAAGTGTTTGAGGATGCTGCCACTTGTCTTTTGCCTTTCCACCTAGTTCCATCCACCAGTTAGACCAGTAACCTCTTTTAACAGCGCTCCCATGCTGTTGTCTCCATAATTTATTTATTAATAATAAAATATTTAGAATTACATTCCATTTCTTGTGACTCTGATGAGTCATCAATTTCTACTAAGCATTAAATTTAACATAATGTCTTAGAAATATGATAAAATAATTACATTTTTTTCACAAAATTGTGGTATGTGATAGTAAATGTGTTCTATTGGATCATGAATAGTGAACAATTATTGAATTTTGAAAATATTCATAAAAAGAGGTTTTTGTCCATGAAGGAGATGTTGAAACTTAGAGACATCTATTATTTTATTTTTCCTACACTAAAAGAATCAAAGATTGGCTCTCCAAGATGTTGGACTAGGAGAAAATCCTCTTAATCAATGCAAACATTTTATTTTCTATTAGCATAAGCATTATAGAGGATCCTTTCTACATAAACTCATCTTCAAATGGGTATGGATGGTCATTCTAAAATACCTTTGTTGGACAACTTGTGGACACTCAAGAATTTACTCTTTCAAAATGAGAAAATTAATCTAAGAACAAACACTTAAAAATCCAAGAGTTTATTGATAGAAGATCTATATGTCAAAGGAATCATAGATAAAAATATAATGATACTCATATGTGAAGAGAGAACTTGGATGGATGACTACAGTTTAACTCGAGAGAAATGCCACTCCCAATTCATATCCATGCGTAGCCTAGCCAAGCAATAATCCATCCTACTATATTAGATTGAACAAAGAAGAATTCAATCATTGACAACAAGTACAACAAAAGAACATCATTTTCCTCAATGGGGTTAAGAAAGGTAATTTGGGAGTTGTAGTTGTGGGTGGATCATCATTTGTCATGGAGGAATTTCAGAATTAAGGTATAGTTGGGGTCTTGGAACTAAAACCAATAATTATGTTGAGGACTATGCATTGCTTCAACGACTTTATAGTATTGATATACATAAGATACAATCCCTAATAGTAGTTGGAGACGAGATACTAATAAAAAATATTATAAGCAAGTATCACATCTTCATGGAAAACAAAAAAGTTTAATTTTTTTTAAAGAAATTGAATTCCAAAATATGATGAGCAAGTATCACATCTTCATGGAAAACAAAAAAGTTTATTTTTTTTAAGGAAATTGAATTCCATCATATTGTTTGAGACCCAAATGTAGAAGCTAATACACAGTCCAAATTGAATTCTATCACATTGTTTGAGAGCCAAATGTAGAAGCTAACACATAGTCCAACCTTAAAGCTTAATTGAAAGAAGCAAAACCCCCCCCAAAAAAAGAAGGAGAGGATAGTAATCATATAAGACCCTAATGCTATTGGATTCATTTAAATCCCTACACATTCTACATTCTAGGTAACATGTAGGATCTCGATGAAGGTGGAAATCATAGGAAACATGAGCACATTGAATAATAGACCAATCATGGGTGATATTAGACATGCCAATCCTTTCCATGTCCCATGGGTTCAAATTCTCAAGGCATTTCTTAGTAGTATAATATGTAATAGTCCAACCTCATTGCATACTCATTCCTACCTAGAGAATTTCACACATGTGAGAACGAGTGAAATCAATAATTGATGACTCAATCCCTTTGAGATATGTCATTCTATTAGATTTAGGTAGTTGCATTTTTATTTTGGCCTGTGTTTTTGTTGGAAAGGATGGGTTTTTTAAGGGTATCCAAAGACTGCCTTAAACCCATTACCTTTTCTTGAGACTGGGATATGTTAATTGAATTCTACGTTTCTTATTTTTGGGCTCTTCTAATTCTTTTTTATTATTTTTTGAAAAAAATAATTATAAACCTAGCTTAGTGTTCACTAGGGTGTCGGCTGTGTTTAGCTTAGTGTTCAGTAGGTGTCGGCTGTGTTTAGTGGGGTGTGACTAGTATAAAAGCATAAATGATTTCGATTTCTCTTAATTCAAGATTGAAACAAAGCAACAGATTTTCAGTTTGGTTATTCAAGATAGAAAGGAACATATAACTGTGTTCTCCTTCAAATTACGGGTTTATGTTTTATCAGACAACACAAGTACGGGATGGAAGGAAGAAGAAGTAGGAGTCCCAATGCCGGAAGAGCGCCAAATTCCAACAACTCTGACTTCTATGACTTCTGTAACGTCCCAACTCTTCCTTATGTTTCATTTGCCTCTCTTCCTTCTGACTCCGACGATGACGACGAAGTGTATGACGATGACGACGAAGTGTATGAACCGGCAGACAGAGCCACAGTTGAACAACTGCCTCGGATAAATATTTCAGATAACCATATCAATATTAACTCAACCTGTTCAGTTTGCCTAAATGATTTTCAATTGGCTGAAGAGGCAATCCAATTACCATGCAGCCACATATTCCATGAACATTGTATATCCCCATGGTTGCGATCGCATAATACCTGTCCCTTGTGTAGATTCGATCTTCCTCGAAGTTAACTTCACGCTGCTAATTTCTGTCGGTTTCACTTTTCATAATTTAATTTTATTTAAATTACTTGATAATATATATATATATCTATATATTTATTGTTTTTTTTACTTAAGTGTGTAAAGTGTATTAATTAGAAGAGGAGAAAAATTGCATAGCCTGTAAGCCTCTGAGGAGGTCTGAAAGGGTGAAGCCACTATCCCAAACTGTCAAAAATGTGCCCCCAAAAGAAAATTAGACGAACCTTTTCTGATCACACTTTAAGTTGTATATAGTTAACTTGGACAACAAACAACTGGACATTCCATAACATAAAAGTTGTATATAGTTAACTTGTACAAAAAACAACTGGACATTCCATAACATAAAAGCTGAAAAAAACAAAGAAAACCAGTGGACCGTGGACCGTGAAGCTGGCCTCAAGTGGCGGTAATATTACAACAAAGGAAGACAGAGATTTACATTTTTGAAACCCTTCGAAAATAGCTGAAAATTTGAGTCCCTTGGATTCATTAATGCATCCAGAAATGTACCTGAACTCGAACATTTGTACAGGGCGCCTGGTTGTTCATTTATTGTAAATGCATCTGAAACGTTCGGTCCAGCTCCTGTTTGGGCTGCTTGGTTCAGCACGTCGATAGGATTCACATTCCACCTTTCTCCTGTGAATGCAAACAGGGTCAAATATTTCAATGGTATTAGGACATAAATTGAAATCAAGCAACATAAAAAATAGAATAGTTGCAGCAAACCAAGCAATGGGGCCTGGTGAAGGTAAAGGGATAAGTGGTTCCCAGCCTTGGCAAGATGATCAAGTCTCCATAGAGAGTAGTAGCTCGAAGCCACCAGAGGGTTCCTTCTTGAGCAGTGATGGTGAATTTGTGTAACTTGGCCTCCGGAATGGGTATTGTGTTATAAACACATAACTTAATTATAAAAAAAGAAAATCACAAACTAAAAGAAATAGATTGCTCCATAATAAATTAACAAATAATAATTATAAAGTAATATAAATCCATTTAACACTATCAAAAAATATATATATAAAGAGTTATTTTAAATTAGAATATTTATTACATATATAATTTAAATTATGTATAAACATTGATATTTTATAGGATGATTTAAAGTATAAAATTTATTTTATACTATAATTCTTAATATACTTTTTGTAATATTATGTTTTTAATAAACAATCGTGATGTATTGAATGTTTTATAATTTTAGATTTGAATATGATATTAATATAAAACATGGTGGCAAGATTTCATTCCATTTATCAATATTTTGATATTTCATCAATATTTTATAATAAATTTATAGGTTTATATTATTAAAGTTTAAGAGTAGAATTTTAATTAAGATTGTTATGATAGTTATTTTTTTTAGAGTAATTAAGAATTTAAATTTGTTTCAAATTTCTGAGATGTTATCACATCTTATCTTTATCTCTTGTCTTATATGCATGGTCCACATATGCCAGCTTAATTATTATGTCAAATATACTAAGGAGATTTTTCCAATGATGTGATTATATTGTCCTACTACCATTCCAAGTACTTTTATGCTAAAGTAATTCACTCTAGGGGTGGTGAGTCCCTAGGGGAGACTTAATAGCTCAACTATGGTTAGTAGTACATCACACAGCATACATGTATTGACATGAAAAGCATCACCTCAACACATGAGGATCTTCCTTGGCACACAAGACCTTAGCCTTGACTAGCAAGACTATACAACATCATCACTTTGACATATAGAGCACTTTCCTTAACACATGAAGCTTAACCATTCTTGAGTCCAACTGAGCCTCTTATAGGGAACTACCTCAACACACAAGGCTCAATCGTGATGCACAAGATTGACCTGGAGAATCAATCATGATGCTATAACTTTAACACTCCCTCTTAAGCGAGGGAGGCATTCTCTGCCATGCCAAGTTTGTCTCTGAGGTGCCTATACTTCATCACAGATAGAGACTTAGTTAGCATATCCGTAATCTTCTCACTAGTAGCAATGTAGTGAAATCTTGCAACCACGATGTGGACCATGTCTATGATGTAGTGATAGTTCATCTCAATGTGTTTCATTGTTTCATGAAACATAGGTTTTTTTAAGAGCTTAATGCAATGCTGAATGTCAAATAAATGATTGTAGTCTTAAGCTTCTCACCAAAAAACTGAGCAAGTAAGTTCCTAAGCCACACAACTTCTTGGGAGGAGGTACTAGCTACAATATACTTTGATTTTGTAGTACCATGAGCTACATAACCTTGCTTCCTACTGGACCAAGCGACAACAACTTATCCAAAGCTAAGTCGAAGTCGGCATATTCAAGTAATATCACTCCACCACTGGAAGCATATTTGAGTCCATAAACAATAGTACTTCGAAGGTATTTAAGCACATGCATGGAAGCATACCAATGTCTATGTCTTGGGTGAGACATGACTAGACTCAACTCACTACATAGCATATGTCTCGTCTACTATGTTGAAATATTGTAACTTCTAAGAATATGATATTTGTACTTTATTATTCTGGAGATGTTTCATTCCTCCGTGAAGACCTTATTGTATATCGGAAAATGTTTATTCCTCCATGGGAATGTGGTAACTTGGGTTATTAGACTTCCCTAGTGGGGGTCGGCCCTGTATGTGTTATGTGGGTCAAAGGATTATTAGACCACCCTAGAGGGGTCGGCCCAGTCAGTTGTAATGGGGTGTTTAACCCAGTGGTTAAGTTGGGGCCGACCTAGTTAATATAAAATACAAGTTAGAGTTGTGTATAAATAGAAGTGGTGTGTTCCTCATTTAACACACATTGCACTCACTTGTGAATGGCACATAAGTGAAAGAGAGAGATCTGCTATGGAGGAAAAGGAGTTCATGCTTGTGGATTACATCTCCGTATTGTTGGTCATCTATATTGAAGAAGCTTTGTTGGGTTTTCTTCCCCATGAGGGTTTCCGAGGATAAATCTGTGTCTTCTGTGTTTATGATGTGCTTGTTGTTCTTTTAGTGATCCTCTATATGCTATTGTTGTGAAATGGAATGTAATGCTGATATTTTCTGTCATAGCATATTAAATCTTAGCATGGTATCAGAGATAACCTGAAGGAAGGCAATGTATGGCACTTACGACACTTCCTTCACTTGCAACAATTTGAAGGTTAGGGTTTTGTATAGCAAAAACTAGTCATCGTGGCAGTTTCGCTATAAATCTATTTTGGCGAAGCTTCAGGATATAAAACCTTTACAGGTCGTAGATAACATCGCCGTGTACCTTGTGTCCAAAGGACACCTGAGATTCATTGTGCTTTGTGAGTTATGATCACTACAAGCTAGGGTTTCTGCCTCTTCCATATCTTAGCCATAATTAGATGACCAAGGGAAAAAGTGTTGGTTGTGGAGCCAGATCTTCTAGTCTCAAAGATGAAATTGTATTAGCCGTGTTTGTAACCCCAGTTCTATATGATATGTAGGTGGACTGTACACTCACCCCAGCGGGGGGGTGTAGGGGGGCATCGCCCCCCCACGGGGTTCCAGGGGGGATGGTTTTGGGTATCCCGTGGTATTTTCCCATTGTATTTCCCTTATAAAAGAAGGACATTGTAATACAGCTATGGTTGATGTATTAGGTTTTATGCATTGTAAAGATCTTTGAGATCTGGAGAGAGACTGTGAAACAGAGAAGAGGAAGTGCACCGGTTGTGCTGCAGGTTGTATCCCTTCATCTTGCTGGACGGTAATAATAATAAGGACTGGCAAATTCAGTGTGGACGTAGCCCAAGTTGGGTGAACCACGATATATCTGTGTCTCTCTTGTAATGTGTATGTGTGATTATATTTGCATTTCTGTTTATTGTTATTGCTCTGCGATCCTGTTTTCTAACAATTGGTATCAGAGCCAAAGGTCTATTTGGCAGTTAAACCCGCAGGAAGCTAGGGTTTCTGGTTCGAGTGGGAGCAATGGCAGAAGAAGGAAAGTTTAAGGTCGAAAAGTTTAACGGCCAAAACTTCGGGTTATGGAAGATGCAAATGGAGGACTATCTGTACTAGAAGGATCTATACCTACCGTTGGGAGGAAAAGCAAAGCAGCCGACGACTATGAAGGACGAAGAATGGGTGGTTCTTGACAGAAAGGCTCTGGGAACAATACGGTTGAGCCTGGCTTCGTCGGTGGCTTTCAATATCTCAAAAGAAACGACAACAGAGGGTTTGATGAAAGCATTGGGTAAGCTGTATGAAAAACCCTCGGCTTCCAACAAGGTATTTCTAATGAAGCGTTTATTTAATATGAAGATGTCTGAAGGTGGATCTGTTACTGATCATTTAAATGAGTTTAATACGGTTACAAATCAGTTAAGTTCTGTAAGTGTGAACTTTGATGATGAGGTTAGGGCTCTTCTAATCTTGTGTTCATTGCCAGAAAGCTGGAATAGCTTGGTCATGGCTGTAAGTAACTCTGTCTCTGGTTCAAACACCTTGAAGTTTGATGATGTTATTGGTGTTATTCTTAGCGAGGAAATGCGAAGAAAAAGCACAGGTGAGACATCAGGTAATGCGTTGACCATGGAAAGCAGAGGAAGACAAAAGGAGAGAGGAAAGAGCCAAGGTAATCGTGGAAAGTCTAAAACGGGCAGATCCAAGTCCAGACTGGGAAAGATAGAGTGCTGGAACTGTGGAAAGAAAGGACATCTGAAGAAAGACTGCAAATCTCTAAAGAAGAAAGGAGATGCACAGAAGGAGACTACCCAGGAAGCAAATGTAGCAGGTGATGTGTTACAAGATGCTTTGATTCTTGCATTAGATAATACTAGTGATTATTGGGTAGTAGATTCAGGAGCTTCATGTCATGCTACACCCCATAGGAAATACTTTCATGAGTATGTTCCTGGCGATTTTGGACATGTTTTATTGGGTGATGATGAACCATGTAAAATTGTTGGAATGGGTAAGGTATGGATAAAAGTTAAGAATGGAACTGATTGGTTGTTCAAAGATGTTAGGCATATTCCTGCTATGAAAAGAAATCTGATCTCAACAGGGCAGTTGGGAGATGGCGGCTGTCTATCTACGTTCGGAGAAAAGTGGTGGAAGATCACTAAAGGATCAATGGTGATAGCAAAAGGAGACAGAGTAGGTACGTTGTATTTATGTCCTCATAATACTGACCATTCTATCTCTTTAGCTTCCACAGGAACAGATACAGCATTGTGGCATCATAGGCTTGGCCACATGAGTGATAAGGGGATGCAGATTCTCCACTCAAGGAAGTTGCTGCCGGATTTGAAGCAGGTAAGTTTGGAATTCTGTGAAAACTGTGTTTATGGAAAACAGAAGAGAGTCAGATTTCTCAGGGTTGGGAAACAGAAGAAGAATGAAAAATTAGAGCTTGTGCATACAGATGTATGGGGACCAGCTCAGGTACAATCTCTTGGTGGCTCTCATTATTATGTTACATTTATTGATGATGCAACTAGAAAAACTTGGGTTTATTGCATTAGACAGAAATCTGATGTGTTTGCTACTTTTAAGAAGTGGAAAGCTTTGGTTGAGAATGAGACAGGAAAAAGATTGAAGTGTCTCAGATCTGATAATGGAGGTGAGTACTGCGGCAAGGAATTTGATAGTTACTGTTCATACCATGGGATTCGTAGAGAGAAGACAGTCCCAGGAACACCACAGGAAAATGGTGTGTCAGAAAGGATGAACAGAACGATCATGGAGCGTGCAAGGTGTATGAGACTGCATGCAGGGTTGCCCTTACAGTTTTGGGCGGATGCTGTAAATACTGCTGTTTATTTAATAAACAGAGGACCTTCAAGTGCTTTGGATGGTGGTATTCCAGAGGAAGCATGGACAGATAAAAAGGTAAACTACTCATTTCTGAGAACGTTTGGTTGTGAAGCATTTGTCCATATTGATAAGGAAAATAGAACAAAGCTTGAAGCTAAATCCAAGAAATGTACCTTTATTGGATATGGGGTTGATGAATTTGGTTATCGTTTATGGGATTATGAAAATAACAAAATCATCAGGAGCAGAGATGTGATATTCAATGAAAAGGTCATGTATAAAGATCAGTTGCAGGGAAAGAAACAGGAAAAGGAAATCACAGAGTACATAGTGCTTGATGAAGTTAAAGAAAATGATGTTCCGAAGGTGCCAGAAAATCAAGAGCAGCAGCAAGTACCTGAAACTCCTGCAACTGTAAGAAGATCTACCAGGTTAAGTAGACTCCCTGAACGATACTCTCCTTCAATGTATTATTTATTGATGACTGATTCTGGTGAACCAGAATGTTATGAAGAAGCAATGCAGGTGGAAACTAGAAGGAAGTGGGAGCAAGGCATGAATGAGGAGATGGACTCATTGGTAGGAAACCAGACTTGGGATTTGGTTAAGTTTCCTGCTGGTAAAAGAGCATTGCAAAACAAATGGATTTACAGGTTGAAGGAAGAAGAAGGAGGTAAGAAGCGGTACAAGGCCAGACTTGTTGTAAAGGGGTTTGCACAGAAGAAAGGTATAGATTTTGATGAAATATTTTCTCCTGTTGTAAAGATGACTTCAATTAGGACTATCTTAAGTCTAGTGGCGGTAGAAGATTTGCATCTTGAACAATTAGATGTAAAAACAGCTTTCCTCCATGGGGATTTGGAGGAAGAAATATATATGCAGCAGCCACAAGGGTATGAGGTCAAAGGTAAGGAGGATCTAGTATGCAGGTTGAAAAAGAGCTTGTATGGCTTGAAGCAAGCTCCAAGGCAGTGGTATCTAAAGTTTGACAGGTTTATGACAGAACAAGGTTATAGTAGATGTCATTCTGATCACTGTGTTTATTTCAAGAAGCTAGACAATGGAAGATATATTATCTTGTTATTGTATGTGGATGACATGCTTATTGCAGGGTCTGACATGCAGGATATAAATGTACTCAAAAGGAAGCTAGCTAATTCATTTGCGATGAAGGATTTGGGTGCTCCAAAGCAAATCCTTGGTATGAGAATAATGAGAGACAGGAAAAATCGCAAATTGACATTGTCTCAAAGTGAGTACATACAAAAGGTGTTGGAGAGGTTCAGAATGCAGAATGCAAAACCTGTAAGTACACCTTTGGCTAGCCATTTCAGTCTAAGTAAGGAAATGTGTCCCAAGACACAAGAAGAGACAGATTACATGTCCAAGGTTCCCTATCAATCAGCAGTTGGCAGCTTGATGTATGCCATGGTGTGCACAAGACCAGATATTGCACATGCAGTGGGAGTTGTGAGCAGATATATGAACAATCCAGGTAAAGAACATTGGAAGGCAGTACAGTGGATTCTCAGGTATTTGAGAGGTACTACCACTGAGGCATTATGTTTTGGAGGTTCAGACACTATTCTACAGGGATATGTTGATGCAGATATGGCAGGTGACAAGGATAGCAGGAGGAGTACCACAGGGTATGTGTTTACTGTAGGTGGAACAACAGTAAGCTGGATTTCGAAACTACAGAAGGTTGTTGCACTTTCAACAACAGAAGCAGAGTATGTTGCCATTAAAGAGGCTAGTAAAGAGATGATTTGGTTGCAGAGGTTTATGGAGGAAGTGGGTAAGAAGCAGAAGGATAGCAGACTGTATAGTGACAGCCAGAGTGCCATTCATCTTGCAAAGAACTCAGCATTCCATTCCAGGACTAAACATATACAGCTCAAGTACCATTTCATACGCTCTGTTCTGGAAGATGAACTGTTAAAGTTGAAAAAGATACATACTAGCCAGAATCCTGCAGACATGTTCACAAAGGTAGTGACCAGAGAGAAACTGAGTTCGTGCTCGGTTTCAGTTGGCCTTCTAGCATGAAGGTGAAGAGGAGAAATTTGCCAAGTCCAAGTCTAGCAAGTGCAGCAGCGGTGGAGTTGTTGTGATCAATCTCCAAGTGGGAGATTGTTGGTTGTGGAGCCAGATCTTCTAGTCTCAAAGATGAAATTGTATTAGCCATGTTTGTAACCCCAGTTCTATATGATATGTAGGTGGACTGTACACTCACCCCAGCGGGGGGGTGTGGGGGGGCATCGCCCCCCCACGGGGTTCCAGGGGGGACCATCCCCCCTGGCTGGGGGGTCCGGGGGCAGCGCCCCCGAAGGAAATTTTTGGGGCTGTTTTCGCCAGCTGTTTTGCGGGCCCATGGTTTTGGGTATCCCGTGGTATTTTCCCATTGTATTTCCCTTATAAAAGAAGGACATTGTAATACAGCTATGGTTGATGTATTAGGTTTTATGCATTGTAAAGATCTTTGAGATCTGGAGAGAGACTGTGAAACAGAGAAGAGGAAGTGCAGCGGTTGTGCTGCAGGTTGTATCCCTTCATCTTGCTGGACGGTAATAATAATAAGGACTGGCAAATTCAGTGTGGACGTAGCCCAAGTTGGGTGAACCACGATATATCTGTGTCTCTCTTGTAATGTGTATGTGTGATTATATTTGCATTTATGTTTATTGTTATTGCTCTGCGATCCTGTTTTTCTAACAAAAAGGTCATAACTTGGGCTAGGAAGTTGCAAATGAAATTTCATAAAACGTGACAAGCATTGCACAGAATGTACTATCTCATGTTACTTTTTCAAAGGCTGAAGTTGAACCAGTGACACATGGCATGCCGTACAAGTTTTCTCTCATCTTTTATCCCATAAACATGTCACACTACAACACTTGGCATAAATCTCTCTCTCAGAGAATCCAATTGAGGTCAAACCTTTGGGGTTGGAAAGAGGACAGGTCGGGCTACCACAGGTAGAAGTTTTAGACCCTGTGGATTTGGAATTTCAAAGTTACACCAGAAACAATCAGGTGCATATTTCTGTCAAAACAGATTTGGATTTTGAGCACCTTCATTCTTGAATCGTCACTGCTATGGAAAATAAGGGTTTCAGACAAAGTTGAAATTTTTGGAAGCGGAGTCCACAGATGAATGCTACTCATCAAAATCAAAATTTAGAGACCAAGATTGAATTTTTTGGTTGGGTAGAAGACCAGGCTTGATCAAACCCCAGTTAGGGATTTTGATCGGAAAGGTGGAAAGTTAGGGCTTCTGCAAAAGTTGGAATTTTTTAAGTTTGTGACACGGCTGGAAGCTCCTCAGAAAAATAAGAGTTTGGAGATTTGGATCTAAGCTTTTGATTAGAAAGAAGTGTGGGCTTCATCAAACCCTAGTTCGAGGTCCTGTCTAGAAGATCCAGAAGTTTCAAAGGCAATTTTGAGGGGTCAAATTTTGGAGATTTCAAAATTGAAGTATGCTAGCTTGATCAACTCAGCAAGGCACATATTTCCATCCATTCAGAAGTGTGAAAGTAAAAGTTTGAATTTTTAGGGTTTCTCTGACAAACCATAATCGAGCTCCACATCCAGTTTCAACAAATCAAAGTTGATTGGGTTAAAAGCAATCCTGACAGTTATGACTTGAGGAGATACAGGTATGTGTTGAAATATGTTAATGATTAAGTTTATGTTTGTCTTCATATTATTTAGGTTAGTACAATCTTGATTAATATTAGACTTGTCTTATTACCCTAGTAAAAGTAAGAATGCATTGGAATGATAGAATACATTTATTAATTAGGGTTATGACAATTATGATTGTACTAATGCACCTCTGGTGTTGTATGAGAATGATGTTGTCTGCTAACAAGATACATGTACATCAAGAAATACAAATCAAGTTCTATGATCATGATGACATGAAGACAAAGACTCATCCATAATGTTTGACCATATAGAATCTCTAATTACGAGGTATGTATGACTTTGTCTACTATGCTTAACTTATGAAATATGCAGGTTCTAGCACAAGGTCTCTAAATCATTGAAGAGAACAAAGAAGATATTGTTTAGGTATGTTAGACATAACTAAGCATGTATACTAATCCAGGTATGTTTTCCTATGTCAAGTTAGAATCCTACTTTGTGCTAGGATCTTAGTAAACCCATGTACTGAATGATCATGACCATACATATTCAAGATTACTTAGAATCATAATGTTGTGATAATATTGAGCTTATACTAATGAATGTATGATTATGTATGAGATCATGATGATGACACTAGTGCACACTTAAGCATGCATAGTGGTCAAGGATGGATAGAAGCTCATGACATGGAAGGGAAGTAGAGACCAAGAAAGAAGCAACCTCATAAGACACAAAAAGATAAGTATTTGAATTGTTATTTGAATTACTGAATAGTCTATGATATTGCTTGTAATAGTTGTATGCATATTTGTATTCCTAGAATATATCATGCATAAAATAAGTATTCATATAACATTGAACAATATACTACTAATATGCATATGATTGGTAAGTTGGACAAACTTTCCATTGTTGCTTGTCTAGAATGAAACCTCTTTGTTGACATGTTAAGAGCTGTGCACACTCTCGATAGTATGTTCTAGTAGAAATGGAAGGCAGCTATAGCAGCTGTATGCATACATGATATGGAAAAGTGTTGTGCCAAAGTATTGGTCAAGATAGTTGCATAACTATGTGAATCATATCTGTATGCATAATAGGTTATCATGTCAACTTGATTTGATGATTATGAAGTATTACTAATCATGTGCTTAATTTTTATTTGTAGGAAAGATCATGAAGAATGATGAACAATGAACAAGTCATGGATGTTCAACAAGAATATTTACAAATCAAACATACTATAGAAGGCTCGTGACTAGAAGATTCTCTGATAAAGAAGAAGAGGATCATGACTAGTTGTTTGCTCCAAGTAGCTAGATAAATACTGTTCTCTCAATGGTGTGATTGAAGAAGAAGTGCGAATCAAGAAAACTCCCAGGATTCAATTGAATAAAGCTCTGTACGGGTACCCAGGATCGATATTCATTTGATGAGCTTAATGATCACCATGGGTGATGTAGATTTCTACCTTTGCTACAAGGTTGAAGATGGTATATATATACAGAAGGAACTCACCACAGAGTTCAAATCATCTTGAGGCGCATATCAATAGACCCATATGACAAGAGATGGAATGGATAGATATGCAGAAGATCACTCAATGCATAGTGTGAATGATGTTCAGTTACGGAGGAAGAATTGATAGCTTCTTGAAAAGCTTGGACTTTACCAAAAGTAAAGTTGATCCTAACCTTTACCTTAAGGTTATGGATGATACTATTATTGTATGTGGATGATCTCCTTCTAACAAGGAATGAGAAACATATCATGGAAAGCAAGAAGAAGCTAGCTACAGAGTTCGAGATTAATGATCTTGGATTGATGCATTACTTCCTGGGACTGAAAGCATGAAAAGGCTCAAAAGGAATCTTTCTCAACTAGGGAAAGTATGCTGAGAAATCTTGAAAATATTTGATGTGTTGGAATGGCCACTTTCATGGGTTCCAACTTGAAGCTGTTAGCTGATGAATCATCAGAGTTAGTGGATGTGACTCTGTACAGATAGATTATTGGGTCACTGATGTATTAGAAAAATACTAGGCTAGATATATGCTTTGCTATGAATACCTTGAGTCAGTATCTAGTGAAAACTAGATGTGTTCACCTGATAGTTGCAAAGCATGTGATGAGGTACCTAAAGGGTATGATAGACTTTGGTCTATGTTGTGTTGGATATCATGACTTCAGATTGTATAGCTACACAAGATGCTGACTAGGCAGGACATGTATCAGACAAGAGGAGCACATCAGGTGGATGTTATTGTCTGGGATCTGCCATGATCTCATGGTTTAGCAGGAAGCAGTCTAGTGTGTCTCTCAGCATAGAAAAAGTTGAATATATACAATTGCTTTCTCTGTTAGTTGTGAAGCATTATGGATTCAGAAGTTGTTATCAGGACTGTTTGACATAGAGGTGGACTCCACTGTGATCCTATGTGACAACCAAAGTTGTATCAAGATGACAGAGAATCCAGTGTTCCATGATAAGTCAAAGTACATAGAGATTCAATATTTTTATATATGGGATATAGTGTAGAAAGGAGCTATCAAGCTCGAGTATGTAGGCACTAATGAACAAGTTGCTGATGTGTTGACCAAACCTCTATCTCGAGTAAAGTTTGAGTATTTCCGAGACAAGCTTGGTGTAGTTCAAAAGGACCCTCCTCGAAAGGGGGAGTGATATGGTCGATAAAGATACCTTTGGATACTAGTATCGATGTGGATACCTATATCGATGATGAGATTTCCTATATTGATGATAAGGTCAATGGTAAGGATACCTATGTATACTTGTATTGGTGTGGATACTTGTATTGATGATGTGGATACTTGTATTGATGATGTGGATACTTGTATTGGTGTGGATACTTGTATTGATGATGTGTATACTTGTATTGGTGTCGATACTTGTATTGATGATGTGTATACTTGTATTGGTGCGGATAGTTGTATTGTTGATTTGGATACTGTATCGATGATGAGGATACTTGTATCCATGATGAGGCTACTTATTTTGATGATGAGGTCAGTATATGGTACCTAGTTGATGTGATAGGACTGTATCATCCCTGAACGCCTAGTTCAAAATGTATGTGATGGGGATTTCATCATCCCGAAACCACTAGTTCAAAATGTACGTGATGGGGATTGCATCAACCCGGAACAACTAGTTCAAAATGTATGAGAGGGGATTGTATCCTCCCCGAACTTCAGTCCGTAAAGTGATCTGTAGACAGATGTCTCCGAGAGTAAGAGGATTGTATCATCCTTGGACTTCAGTCCTAAAGTGAACCGTAAACAGATGTCTCCGAGAGTAAGAGGATTGTATCATCCTTGTACTTGAGTCCTAAAGTGAGCCGCAGACAGATGTCTCCAAGAGTAAGAGGATTGTATCATCTGTGGAATTCATTCCTAAAGTGAGCCGTAGATAGATTTCTTCGAGAGTAAGAGGATTATATCATCCGTGGACTTCAGTCCTAAAGTGAGCCACAGAAATATGTCTCCGAGAGTAAGAGGATTGTATCATCTGTGGACTTCAGTCCTAAAGTGATCGCAGATAGATGTCTTCGAGAGTAAGAGGATTGTATCATCCATGGACTTCAGTCATAAAGTGATCCGCAAACAGATGTCTCCGAGAGTGAGGGGATTGTATCATCCTTGGACTTCAGTCCTAAAGTGAGCCGCAGACAGATGTCTCTAAGAGTGAGGGGATTCTATCATCCTTGGACTTCAGTCCTAAAGTGAGCCGCAGACAGATGTCTCCGAGAGTGAGTGGATTGTATCATCCCTGGACTTTAGCCCTAAACTGAGCCGCAGATAGGTGTCTCTGAGAGTGAGAGGATTGTATCATCCCCAGACCTCAGTCCTAAATTGATCCGCAGATAGATGCCTCTGAGAGTGAGGGGATTGTATCATCCCTGGACTTCGGTCCCTGAATTGATCCATAGACATATGTCTCCGAGAAGTAGTCCTTAGACTTTCTCTAAGTTGATGAGTGGATTGCATCATCCCTAGACATGATATGGTGTCTTAAATAGATCATGTGTGTTGTAGGGTATGCTGCTATCATGCTGTTGATCGAGAGGATCCAGTTGATGACGATGATGTTGATCGCGTGACGATGATGATGCTGATCGCATGATGACGATGATGCAGATTGTGAGATAAAAATGCTGCTGATCATGATGATCTAGATGACGATACTGCTGATTGTTATGTTCTAGATGATGATGTTATGATCATGATGATTTAGATGATGATGTTGATGATCATGCAGATGATGATGTTGATGTTGCTGTAGCTTTTAGAGTGTTGCAGAATATGAAGACTCAATACTGAATATGTTGATGTTCCAGTATTGAAGATGTTCTAGTAACTGCTTGAGTTAGTGATGATGTTGAGAAAGCTTCCAATGATTTATAGATATATCATGTATGATGTTGATGACTCCTTGGATACTTGTATTGATGATGTGGATACTTGTATTGGTGTGGATACTTGTATTGATGATGTGTATACTTGTATTGGTGTGGATACTTGTATTGATGATGTGTATACTTGTATTGGTGCGGATAGTTGTATTGTTGATTTAGATATTGTATCGATGATGAGGATACTTGTATCGATGATGAGGCTACTTATTTTGATGATGAGGTCAGTATATGGTACCTAGTTGATATGATAGGACTGTATCGTCCCGGAACACCTAGTTCAAAATGTATGTGATGGGGATTTCATCATCCCGGAACCACTAGTTCAAAATGTACGTGATGGGGATTGCATCAACCCGGAACAACTAGTTCAAAATGTATGAGAGGGGATTGTATCCTCCCTGAACTTCAGTCCCTAAAGTGATCTGTAGACAGATGTCTCCGAGAGTAAGAGGATTGTATCATCCTTGGACTTCAGTCCTAAAGTGAACCGTAGACAGATGTCTCCGAGAGTAAGAGGATTGTATCATCCTTGGACTTGAGTCCTAAAGTGAGCCGCAGAAAGATGTCTCCGAGAGTAAGAGGATTGTATCATCTGTGGACTTCAGTCCTAAAGTGAGCCACAGATAGATTTCTTCGAGAGTAAGAGGATTGTATCATCCGTGGACTTCAGTCCTAAAGTGAGCCACATAAATATGTCTCCAAGAGTAAGAGGATTGTATCATCCGTGGACTTCAGTCCTAAAGTGATCGTAGATAGATGTCTTCGAGAGTAAGAGGATTGTATCATCCATGGACTTTAGTCATAAAGTGATCCGCAGATAGATGCCTCCGAGAGTGAGGGGATTGTATCATCCTTGGACTTCAGTCCTAAAGTGAGCCGCAGACAGATGTCTCTGAGAGTGAGGGGATTCTATCATCCTTGGACTTCAGTCCTAAAGTTAGCCGCAGACAGATGTCTCCGAGAGTGAGTGGATTGTATCATCTCTGGACTTTAGTCCTAAACTAAGTCGCAGACAAGTGTCTCTGAGAGTGAGAGGATTGTATCGTCCCCAGACCTCAGTCCTAAATTGATCCGCAGACAGATGCCTCTGAGAGTGAGGGGATTGTATCATCCCCGTACTTCGGTCCCTGAATTTATCCATAGACATATGTCTCCGAGAAGTAGTCCTTAGACTTTGTCTAAGTTGATGAGTGGATTGCATCATCCCTAGACATGATATGGTGTCTTAAATAGATCATGTGTGTTGCAGGGTATGCTGCTATCGTGCTGTTGATCGAGAGGATCGAGTTGATGACGATGATGTTGATCGTGTGACGACGATGATGCTGATTGCATGATGATGATGATGCAGATTGTGAGATAAAAATGATGCTGATCATGATGATCTAGATGATGATACTGCTGATTGTTATGTTCTAGATGATGATGCTATGATCGTGATGATTTAGATGATGATGTTGATGATCATGCAGATGATGATGTTGATGTTGCTGTAGCTTTTAGAGTGTTGCAGAATATGAAGACTCAATACTGAATATGTTGATGTTCCAGTATTGAAGATGTTCTAGTAACTGCTTGAGTTAGTGATGATGTTGAGAAAGCTTCCAATGATTTATAGATATATCATGTATGATGTTGATGACTCCTTGCCCGTGCAGATGTTGTTATAATATCCTTCTCGTTAAGGGGAAGTGTTGAAATATTGTAACTTCTAAGAATATTATATTTGTACTTTATTATTCCAGAGATGTTTCATTCCTCCATGAAGACCTTATTGTATATCCGGAGATGTTTATTCCTCCTTCAAAATGTGGTAACTTGGGTTATTAGACTTCCCTAGTGGGGGTCGTCCCTGTATGTGTTATGTGGGTCAAAGGGCTATTAGACAACCCTAGAGGGGTCATCCCAGTCAGTTGTAATGGGGTGTTTAACCTATTGGTTAAGTTGGGGATGACCTAGTTAATATAAAATACAAGTCGGAGTTGTGTATAAATAGAGGAGGTGTGTTCCTCATTTAACACACATTGCACTCACTTGTGAATGGCACATAAGTGAGAGAGAGAGATCTTCTATGGAGGAGAAGGAGTTCATGCTTTTGGATTACATCTCTGTATTGTTGGTCATCTATATTAAGGAAGCTTTGCTGGGTTTTCTTCCCCGTGAGGGTTTCCTAGGATAAATCTCTGTCTCTTGTGTTTATGCTATGATTGTTGTTCTTTCAGTGATCCTGTATATGCTATTGTTCTGAAATGGAATGTAATGCTGATATTTTTTGTCTTAGCATATTAAATCTTAACATACTATGTATCAAATACCTAAAGGAACCAATGAGTTGTCTATACATGGTAGGATTCACTAGATCCGATCCAGAATATGCCTCATGTATCCTCTTTTGATTAAACACCATTGGAGTAGACATGGACTTACAGTCCATCATACCAAATCTCTACAATACATCAACTCTGTACTTTCCTTGACAAAGAAATATCTCATCTTTCCTTTGGAAAATTTCAAGAAAAATAAAATAGTGCATAAGACCTAAGTCTTTCATTTTGATCTTAAAAATGAGCTCTCTCTTGGATTGATATATTTGTTTCACCTCTCTAGTAATGAACAAGCAATCAACATAGAGAACCAAGATCAATTGTTGGTTCTTCACAACCTTGAAGTACAGGTTGGGCTCAACTTCGCTTTTGGTGAAGCCCAAGCTCATAAGATAGTTGTAAATCCTCAAATACCAAGCCCTCAAGGCCTGCTTAAGACCATACAAGTTTTTCTTATGTTTGCATACATGGGAATCCATTCCATGAAATACAAACCCCTCAGATTTGTTAAATTTTGAGCATTAATTCACAATACTCTAGGATCTTTATGGAGAGAATAACATGTACAGTATATCAATGCATATCAATCATAACAAGCATGTAAATCATCACAAGAATCAAAAGCATGAGAGACAAGAGACACAGAGTTTTCGTGGGGAAAACCCTAAGGTGAAAAACCCCACAACTTCCTCAGAGATAGAGAGAGCAATGGCTCAACCAAAGTACAACCAAAATACACAGAGATAGTCTCCTAGTAGCAGATGATCCTCCTCCTCACTAGTGTGCCACTTTCTGAGTGAGAGAAGTATGAGTTTCCGAGTGATCAAAATAGAGATCTCCTGATATCTATTTATACTAATCTGTTTTCTTAGTGACCTTATGGGGCCGACTTGTCTAGCTAGGTACATCAACCATATAATATATATTTCAGGGCCAACCCCGCACATGGTGGTCTAATAACCCATCGACAAATACACACACTTGCGACACTTGTCAATACACATGACGACACTTCCTTACAGAGGAATAAGACATCTCTTATAAGGGTACAATAAATATATATGAAATACATAGATGAAATACATTCCGAAGTTATATATACATCAACACTCCCTCTTAACTAGGAAGGTATTTCTTGACACAGATCTGCTAGACAAGTCTTCTTCTCGGGATCATCGTCATCGATGCATCATCACTGCTGTTGCTATCTCAACCAATCTCTGAATCTACTTGTCATAGGAAGTTCTACAGAGGCAGTCCTTTTTGATACTGGATGTAGTCCCACCACTTGCAGGTCTTTGTCATCACTGGCCATATTGTGGAAATCTCAGGACCTACTACGTGCGTCACAAAACCTTAAAAGAGTCTCTTGACTAGCAAGAACCCTAAAGAGCATCTGAGGCCTTTTTCATCCTGTCCAGATCTCCAGGACTTATTACATGTGACCCCACCACAAAACCTCAAAATAGAATCCTAGGATTGATTACGAGCACAAGGATCAACCTATCGGATCTCCCAGGGCACAAATTACATGTGGTCACCACAAAACCTCGAAAGAGCATCCCAGGACTGATTACGAGCACAAGGCTCAACCTATCGGATCTCCGAGGGCACAAATTACATGTGGTCATGGAAAAACCTAAAAAAAGCATCCCAGGACTGATTACAAGCACACAACTCAACCTATTGGACCTCCCAGGGCATAGATTACATGCCATAGGACAAAACCTAGAAAGAGCATTCGCCAAATATCCCAGGGTACAAATTACATGCTATAGGAAAAACCTCGAAAGACTATCTGCAAATATCCCAGGGCACAAATTACATGCTTATCTGCACAACCTATTCCACGGACATAGAGTATCAACCTAATACTCACCATACATCATCCTGATGTACACATGATCATCCTGATCATACACTGCATCCACCTGATGCATACCAAGTATCTACCTGATACATATCATCACACATGATCCTCCTGATTATACAATGTATCCACCTGATACATACATAGATACATGATCCACACAATGCATCTAACTAATATATATCAATATACATGATCTACCTGATCATACATAGTATCCACCTCATACATATACATATACATGGTCCAAGCATCCAACATGATGCATATAAAAAATAAATACAAATGATCCAACTGATCATATCCAGCATTGAACATGATGCGTACATACATATAAATGATCCAATTGATCATATCCAGCATTGAACATGATGCGTACATACATATAAATGATCCAACTGATCATATCCAGAATCCAACATGATGCGTACATACATATACATATAACCGATCCAACTGATCATATCCAGCATCATCCTGATGCATATACAAAGCAGTAACTGGAGCATCATCCCGATGCTCATCATCCAGTGCTTACAAACACAGCCATGTGAAGGATCCTCCTTCCAACATGCTTGTAATGGCTTCAACAAATGTGTCCATCACTTCTTCCTCGAAGTGTCGTCGATCTGAAGAACACCAAGCCTCTCCCTGAAGTACTCGAACTTCACTCTGGCTAGTGGCTTCGTCACTACATCTACAATCTACTCATCTGTCGCAAAATGTAGGAGCTTCACTGCTCATCTCTGCACCATATCCCTGATATAGTGATATTTGATCTCTATTTGTTTCGACCTATCGTGAAACACTGGGTTCTCAGACAACTTCACACAAATCTGGTTATCACAGAAGATACTAGTAGCATCCAATGGGAGATCAAATAACTCAGACAGTAGCTTTCGAAGCCATACTACCTCACAACTAGATGAACAGGTTGCAACATACTCTGCTTCAGCTGTACTCAGTGCTACGCATGACTGCTTCCTACTGAACCAAGAGATCACACCTAATCCCATACTAAAGCAGCACCCAGATGTGCTCTTCCTATCTGCAGCATTGCCTGCCCAATCTGAATCAACATAACCTTGCAGGTTAAACTTTTGATTCGCTTCATACTTGAGCCCATAATCAACTGTACCCTTCAGGCACCTCAGAATATGCTTTACAGCAACCAAGTGAACACCCCTTGGATCCGTCAGGAACTGGCTCAATGTGCTCACCGCAAAGCAAATATCTGGTCCCATATTCGTCAGGTACATCAAGGACCCAATCATCTGATGATACATGGAGACATCAACCAGCTCAGATGAAGCATCACATAGAAGCTTCAGATTCGATGCCATAGGTGTGGCCATGGCCTTGCAATCCATCATCCCGAACCTCTTCAGGATATCTACAGTGTACTTCCCTTGTCCAAGGAAGATCCCATCTGTACTCTGCCACACCTCCATACCTAGGAAATAGTGCATCATCCCTAAGTCCTTCATATCAAATACAACAGCAAGCTTCCTCTTTGTATCTGCAATCAATCTATCATCTCTTGTTACAAACAGGTCATCCACATATAGGAGTAAAACCACAGGATTCCCTTCCTTAACCTTGTAGTAAAGGATGGAATCCGCTTTACTTTTAGTAAATCCCAAACTAGATAGGAAACTGTCCATCCTACCATACCAAGTTCTGGGAGCTTGCTTCAAGCCATACAAGGCTTTCTTCAATCTGCACACATATGACTCCCTGTCATGTGTTTCGAAACCAATTGGCTGCTCCACATATACTTCCTCTTCAACTACACCATTCAAGAAAGCAATCTTGACTTCCATCTGGTGTATTTTCCATTTCATTGCTGCTGCCAGGGCAAGTACTGTTCTAATGGAAGTATACCTGGCTATAGGTGCAAAATTTTCTTCATAATCTATTCCCTCTTTCTGAGAGAAGCCACGAGCTACGAATCTTGCCTTGTATTTCTTTACACTGCCATCTGCAGCATGCTTGATTTTGTAGATCCATTTGGAAGTCACAACAGACTTCCCTTTAGGTCTTGGGACAACATCCCAAACATCATTCTTCATTATTGATTGCTATTCCTTGACCATGGCATCCTTCCATTCTTTCTTTTCCGCTGCATCTTCATAACTGGAAGGTTCTTTATTCATGATGTCACAGAGTAAAGCAACATAGCTGGTATGTGATCTGGTTCTCTTCTTTGCTCTGTGTTCTTCTTCTAGAATTCCAAATCTTTTTGCATCTTGAATGAGCTCTCTAGCCCATGTAGGTTTCCTCTTGTGAGAGTTATCCTCACGGGGTGGATCTATAGGTTCTTGCGGATCTTTAAACTCACGAGCAACTTCTGGAATTGCTTCAGTCATGGTAGTGTCTTGAAATCTAGTTTCCTTAGGTTCTTCATAAACTTCAATAAGTGCCTTCCTTAATTTGATGAATGCTGAATTTTCATCAAATGTTACATCCCTGCTGACATCAATTTTCTTGAATCCTGGAAAGTATATTCTTTAATCCTTCAAGCTTTCACTATAACCCACAAAGATACCCTTCTTTCCTGAAGGATCTAACTTGGTCCTCTTTTCCTTTGGGACATGAGTGTATACTAGACAACCAAATATTCTGAGATGGTTGAATTCAGGTTTCTTACTAGAAAAGACCTCTTCTGGTGTCTTGTTGTCCAATATCTTGTGGGGTGTTCTGTTCTACACATATACAGTTGTTCTAGCTGTGTCTTCCCATAGATGTATAGGTAGATCTTGGTCGTGCAACATTGTCCTTGCTGCTTCCATGATTGTTCCGTTCTTCCTTTATGAAACTCCATTCTGTTGTGGATTGTAAGGAGCAGTCAACTCCCTCTTAATCCATGAACCACTGCAAAGCTTCTTGAAGTCACCTGAGGGGAATTCTCCACCATTGTCGGATCTAAATGTTTTTATCTTCTTATCGGTTTGATTTTCCATCAAGGTTTTGAATTCCTTGAACCTATCAAACACCTCATCTTTTTTATTCAAGAAGTACACCCAAGTCTTCCTAGAGAAGTCATCAATGAAAGAGACATAGTAAACATACCCACTTAGAGAACTGGATGACATACGACCACATACATCTGAGTGGATGATTTCCACGATATCTTTTGTCTTGCTTTCACTACTTGGGAAAGCCTTCTTGATGTTCTTACCTTTTTCACCTCCTTTGCAAAAACCTTCATGCTTGGTCTTGATTTTGTTGAGATATTGTAACTTCAAAGAATATTATATTTGTACTTTATTATTCCGGAGATGTTTCATTCCTCGGTGAAAATCTTATTGTATATCCGGAGATGTTTATTCCTCCGTCGGAATGTGGTAACTCGGGTTATTAGACATCCCTAGTGGGGGTCAGCCCTGTATGTGTTATGTGGGTCAAAGGGTTATTAGACCACCCTAGAGGGGTCGACCCAGTCAGTTGTATTGGGGTATTTAACCCATTGGTTAAATACGAGACTACGTGTACTTGTGTAAAAGATATGTCAGAGTAGTGTATAAATAGAGGAGGTGTGTTCCTCATTTGACACACTCACTCACTTGAGAGAGGCACACTTGTGGAGGAGAGGTCTGCTATGGTGGAGGAGGAGATCATATATTTGGTTTGCATCTTTGTATATTGTTGGTCATCTATATTGAGGAAGCTTTACTGGGTTTTCTACCCCATGAGGGTTTCCCAGGATAAATCTGTGTCTCTTGTGTTTATGCTATGCTTGTTGTTTCTTCAGTGATCCTGTATATGCTATTATTGTGACATGGAATGTAATGCTGCTATTTTATGTCTTAGCATATTAAATCTTAACATGGTATCATAGCTAACCTGAAGGAAGGAAAGGTATGGCACTTACGACACTTGCTTTACTTACGACAATTTGAAGGTTCGGGTTTTACATAGCAAAAGCCAGTCATCGTGTAACTTTCGCTATAAATCGATTTTGGTGAAGGTTCAGGATCTGAAACCTTTACAGGTCATAGATAACATCTCCAGGTATCTTGTGTCCAAAGGGAACCCTCAGATTCATTGTACTTTGTAAGTTATGATCAGTACAAGTTAGGGTTTCTGCGTCTTCCAGATCTCAGTCAAAATCAGGTGACCTAGGAAAAAAGGTCATAACTAGGGCTAGGAAGCTCCAAATGAAATTTTGTAAACAATGATAGGTAGTACACAGACTGTACTGTCTCAGGAAAATTTTTCAGAGGCTGAAGCTGAACCAGTGACACGGGGCACGCCGTACACGTTCGCTCTCCTGTTTTATCCCATAAACAGGTCACGTTGCAACAATTGGCATAACTCTCTCTCAAAAAATCCAAGTGAGGTCAGACCTGTCAAGATGGAAAGATGACAAGTCAAGCTACTGTAGAAAAGGTTTTCAGATCCTGTGGAGCAAAAATTTTGGATTTATAGCAGAAACAATCAGGTACATATTTCTGTCAAAACAAAATTATTTTTGGAGCACCTTTATTCATGGTTTCCGGAATTTAGGGTTTCGGAGAAAGTTGGAATATTTGAAGTCTGTAACCATGGCTGGAAGCTCCTCAGAAAAATAAGAGTTTAGAGACTTGGATCAAACCTTTTGATTGAGAAGAACGGTGGTCTTCATCAAACCCTAGTTCGAGATCCTATCGAGAAGATCCAAAAGTTTCAAAGGCAATTTTGAGGGGTCAAATTTTGGAAATTTCAAAATTGAAGTATGCTAGTTTGATCAGCTCAGCAAGACACATCCTTCCATTCATTCAGAAGTGTGAAAGTCAAAGATTGAATTTTTAGGGTTTCTCTAGGAAACCCTAATCAAGCTCCAGATCAAGTTTCATGGGGAGTTGAGGCTAAGGCCTTACATAAGAAGACTACAAGAAGTCTCAACAGGTATGACTTAAGGAGGTTCAGGTATGTCTTGAAATCTGATTCTTGATTAAGTTCATAATGTGTTTGTCTTCATGTTATCTATTAGTACAATCTTGATTAACGTTAGAATTGTCTTATCACCCTAGTAACAGTATGAGTGCATGTGAATGATCGAAGACATTCATTGATTAGGGCTATATGATTGTACTAATGCATTATGGTGTTGTGTGAGGTCGATGTTGTCTGCTAACAAGATACAGGTACATCACAAAAGACAAATCAAGCTCCATGACCATGACATCATGAAGACAAAGACTCATCCATAATCTTTGTTCTACTTACGAGGTATGTATGACCTTGTTATATTATGCTTAACCTATGAGACATGCAGGTTCTAGCTTAGGATCTCTAAATCATTGAAGAGATTGTTTAGGTATGTTGTACATAACTAAGCAGGTATACTAATCCAAGTATCTTTTCTTATGTCAAGTTAGAATCTTACCTTGTGTTAGGATCCCTTATATAAGTATACTTTATATGATTGGTTATGCTTATTCATAAAGTTAGTAATCAAGGGTTTATGAATGATTTAATTAACCAGAAGAGTACTATGATCCAACAAGAATATGCACGAGTAAAAGAAGACTTACTTGAAACCCTGAATACTAATGATCATGACTATACATATTCAAGATTATTTAGAATTAGAATGTTTTGAGAATATACTAATGAATGAATGTTTGTGTATGAGATTATGAGGATCACACTAGTGCACACTTGAGCATGCACAGTGGTACATAATGAATAGAAGTTCAAAATACATATAGAAGATCAAGCGAGAGGCAACCACACAAACATAAAAGATAAGTATTTGAGTTGTTATTTGAAATAGTAAATGATATTTCTTGTATGCATATTTGTATTCCTAGAACATATCATGCTGAGTGCAAACATTCATAGAGCATTGAACAAACAGTATACTACTAATATGCATATGATTGGTAAGTTTGACAAACATTCCATTGTTGCTTGTCTAGAATGAAACCTCTTTGCTGACATGCTGAGAGCTGTGCACACTCTCGATAGTATGTTCTGGTAGAGATGGAAGGCATCTAGATAGAAACTGTATGCATACAGGATATGGGAAAGTGTCGTGCCAAAGTATTGGTCTAGATAGTTGCATAACTATGTAAATGATATCTGTATGCATAATAGGTTATCATGTCAACATGATTTCATGATTATGAAGTATTACTAATCATGTACTTAATTTTTTTTGTAGGAAAGATCATGAAGAATAATGAACACCGAACAAGTGATAGATGTTCAACAAGAAGATTTACAAATCAAACAAAATATAGAAGGCTCATGGCTAGAAGATTCTCTTAGAAAGAGGAAGAGAATCATAACAAGATGTTTGCACCAAGTGGATAGATAAGACCATTCTCTTAATGGTGTAATTAAAGAAGAAGTGTGAATCAGGTTCTGTATGGGTACCCAGGATCGATAATCAATTGATGAGCTTAATGATCATCATGGGTGATGTGGATCTCAACCTTTGCTACAAGATTAAATATGGATTCTATGCACATATGACATGGATACAAGAATGAACTCACCTCAGAGTTCGAATGATGTTGAGGTTCATATCAGTAGACCCATCTAACGGGAGATGGCACAGATAGATGGCTGCATAAAAGAAAATGAAAGATCTCAGATTAATGTATTACTTCCTAGGTCTGGAAGTATGGCAAGGCTCAGAAGGAATCTTTCTCAACCAGGGAAAGCATGCTGAAAAATATTAAAAGGACTTGATGTGTTGGAATGGCCACTCTTGAAGTTGTTATCAGATGACTCATCAGAGTTAGTGGTGTTGGCTGCTTTCTTGGGCAGACCCGGGTTTTAATGAAGCGCAGCAACAAAACCCCTTGGCGCACTGGCCCTCTCGGCAACGAGCTGCGCGGCAGCTCGAGGTCTCACCCGAAGTGGCTATGGGGGGGTTAAGGAATCAGGTTTCCTTAACCGGGGTGACGCGGAGATGGCTTTTCCTTGAATGGCTCCTGCGAAATCGGCGGTCGGACCTTCCCGCAGGCCGCTCGGCGCAGCTGCGTGGGTCCCTTCCTTGGCAGGTCTACTGCGCAGTTTCTCCTTTCTAACGCAGCAGGCAACTATTTCTTGGGTCGACGCGCGGAACACTTTCTCGCCCTTCGCATCTAGCGCAGTAACGCAGTCTGCTCTCACCGCAGCGACCGTGCGTTACTACCTCTTTAGTACTTAAGACACTTATGGTTATCAAGGGGTCTTTCCAACTCGCTCAAACAGTCACAAAGATAAGACAGAAGTCTTGCATACACAAATAATGACTCGAAATAGTTATCATTCACACAAACATTATAACAAGAAGATATAAGTGAAGCTCATCTCCTCGAGGAAAACCACGTCCTCAGGAGTTTTATATTAACCAGAAAATGATAGAGTTATACAATATGCTGCGCACACAGCTGCAGCCTTAGAACTTACAGGAAACTCCACGCACACAGCTGGGAGCCCTTTTCTCAAGCTTGTCTCCTCTCTATGGAGATTACAAAGGCACAGACGTCGACTCAGACTGTCTGGCAACTCAGGGATTAGCTCCTCGGCTATCCGATTTCCTCTCTCTAGTTCTACACACCGGGTAGAAATTACAGTGAAGGATAATCAACACATGATCTATCCCTTTAGACTGGCTCTCTAACAGTCTAGCATCTAACTCTCTAACTCTCCAAAAGGAAGGAACTGAAGGAAGGGAGGAAGAAACCTCTACCCATTACAATGATTCATCTATATAGGTAGCCATGACGGTCACACCTTTACAAAACTGTGGGCCTTTCCCAACAGTGATTCCCAAAAACCCTAACCACGCACATGGCTAGGTGTACTGTAGGCGCCGCTTGCAGTCACGTCGCCGCTTCCTGCAGGCTCCATGAATTCCGGCGCAGATTGTGGGTATGGGCGATCGTCCTTCGCCTTCAATGCTCTGGTCCGTTGCTCCTCCTTGATCCGAGCAACCATAACTTCTGTACTAAGCCTTTAAATGAGGGTAGCTAAGCCCTCTACTCCATCACCTTATTTATTATGGTAGCTGAGCCACCTTCATTCTTTGATGACGTGCGCGCGAGCTCCGCAATTTCCGGTCCGTGATCTGCGCTGAGATCATCCATCTGGCACCGTACTGCGCACCGTCTCCTTCTTACCCAAAACTTAGTGCTTGTCCCAAAATTAGCACTTTCCTTCCATACTCGTGCTTTTTCCCAAAATTCGCAGCTTTTACTATAGCTGCGACCTTGGCCCCAACAGGCCCCCAACACTCACTTGTGGCTCGCCCTCGAGCCACTCGCACTAGCGCGTGGTCGTTGGATTTGCGCATCTGCGTTTGCTTGAATCTCCGCGAATGTTTTCTGCCATTGCGCAATAGCGGAGTCCAATTCCTCAATACACTGATCAGCTGTTTGCACTGTTTCTGCGGTTGCTTCGCCTTTAGTGAGTGTATCAATGATCTCTTGAGACTCGGCAATCTCTTTGATTTTTGTCTCAATCTGGCCAACGATTTCAGCATACTCATCCATGAATGGCTGAATGCTGTTGGTGAGCTTCTCATCTTCAGTTCTGAGCTTGTGCAGTTGCTGCTGCATTTTGCGCACTTCGCCCATTTTCTTCATCTTTGGCAAGCCTGTTAAGGACTTGGCTTCTTCATTCAGAACAGTGAGAGACTGTTCTGCAGCTTGCACCTGTTCTGATAGTCCCACTTTAAAAGGGAGGTTTACAAGCTCTGACCATGCTTCCATAGCCTGGTCCATCAGGTTCTTGGCTTCCTGTACTCGACCTTTCATTCGCGTGGAAGCTCTGCTCAATGCTTCCAATTGTACCTGCGCATCATCCGTAAGATGCGCAGCAACGCGAGCTTCTAGCTCAGCAATCTGGGTTTTATGGCCTTCTGCCATAGCAGCTATTTCTTTCTCCAGGGTTTTCGCCCTTTCGCCAATAATTTGAACTTTTGCAACCAGAGGGAGGTCTGGTTGAATCTCGCAAGCCGGCAATTCCTGGGCAATCTCTTCTATTGCATTTCTGATGCCGGTGTCTTGCGCCTCATAGAGTGCAAGCTTCGCAGAGATATTCTTATGACTTTCTTTCAGCACTATCTCCTGCGATTGCAGTCGTTGGTTTGCCTGGAAGGTAGAGAGCTCTCGAGCTCTCAACTCAAGAGAAACTTTCTCCTGTACTAGCTGTAGAGTTTCTATAGGAATCATAGACAAATTAATTTCTACAGGTCCAACTGTGCTTACCTGCAGTTCAGCTAGGGGATCTGGAAGGGTCATGCTGGTAGGCGGAATATGCACGACAGTGTGCCTTTCTGTGAGTTCTTCAACTCGCTCACCAGTTGGGATTTCTTGGGGCGCCTACGAAGTAGATGCTGGCGCATGGGTCTGCGCAATCCTTCCTGCGAGACCTTTTAGTTCTACAAATTGTAAGTCTAGAGCACCTCGGATGTGAGCATGCATGTTCCGCATCTCACGAAATTGCTCTTTCAAATATTTGTCGACCTCCGAGGGAATGGCCTCAGTGGGATGCGACACTTTCTGCTTCTTTGTGGCTGGTTCTGTTGAGCCTTCATCGCTTCTTTGCTCAGGGGCTTCCTTGCCCTTATCTTTTTCTTGCGCAGCGGCGGGTGGCATCGCAGGTGCGATGTCAGCTGCTGCTCTCCATTCGTCCGACCACGACTTAATGGTTTCTTCGACATCTTCTGTGGTCATCCTGTAAAGACCTAGCGCCCAGTCACCTGGAATGTCGCAAGGCCGAAGGTAGAGTTGATGGATGTCGGCAGTAAAAGCCAACTTCCCGTCATACAATGTGGCTGTCTCCGCGCTCAGCCTTGGCATATCTTGTATGGTATCGCGGAGGAGATAGTAATACTCACAAAAAACAGCGCGATTCATCTTGCGCTTCGCGGGATTAGGGGAATCCCAGAGGTTGATGTAGCGCATGCCGGCAACCTCTCCTGCGCGGCGTGGACGGAACTGAGTATTCGGGGGCTCCTTCCACCCGACGAGAGCACATAGAATTAAAAGCCATGAAAAATGGAATGATTGGCCTGCATTGTCCTGCACATTCAGGCAATCAGCCAAAAAAGAATTCAGCAGGAAGAGAGACCAGTTGTACTGTTCTCCCTCCGCAGCTGCGATAGCGAGCTCTACGACAGCTCCAGTAACTTCTTTTGGTCGGCACTTGGTGAGAAGTCTGCCTGCAAGTAGACTTCCTGTGAAGCGAAGTGCCTCATCTTCTACGGTCGTGAGGTCATAAGCCCGACCTCCTCTTGTCAAGTTATATTTCTGGACCAACTTTGCAGCTAATTTTCGGTCCTTCTCCTTTCCCGCAAAATGGATATTGGGATCCTTACCAACCTTAGATAGGCCGGTGATACGGTGTATCAAATCAACATTTAGATCAATTGGCCTCCCGAGCCAAAGGTAACCTCCATGAACGCAGGATAGCAGTGTTTTAACGACTGCGTTCACTTCATTGCTACGCCCAAAGTGCGGTAGCTTCAACAAATTCAAGAGTCCAGGGCGCTCAAGATTTGCTGCAAATCCCTTCGGGATAAACTCATCAATGTTTCTGGTAGGATTATGGACGATATCCAAATATCGGTCCAACTGAAACTGAGGATATGTCTTATAGTCTCCAAGGTTAAAATCAGAGAATTTAACCAGTGGAATGTTTCCCAATAGTTGGCCTTCTACCCGCACACTAGCCGGTAGTGGCGGTAGCGGAATTGGATACTTTGCATTCTTCGGAATCTGGACATCCGGCGCATCGTCTGGACGCGGCGGAAGGTAGTTCACCATAGACGCGAGCGGTTCTGGAACAGGTTCCTCCGGCTGCTGCTGAGATGCTCTTGTGCCTGGAGATGTTCTGGGATCAGTAGCACCAGGGTGTACGTAGGCCGACGGCGTCACCGGAGTGGCCATGCCGAAATCTAAGCCTCGGCGTAGAAATTGACGAATAACTTCTTCAGTCGATAAATTCTCCGTTGTGAACCAATGTAAATAACAAGACTCTGGACAGCAAATGGCGGAACTGCGTAGGGAATAGACTCTGAAAACAAGGGAAAATAGTCTGCACACTCGGCTCTGAAAACAATAATGCAGATCTTCAAAGACAACTTATGCAACTCGAGACAGTAACCCAAAATTGATACAAGTGTGAGGTATTTATAGCCAACGGGGTTAGTAAATGCGACCAAGTGGGGTTACGTAGCTATAGGCGACTACAGATGAGTTGACAACACGCTATCCTCCTTGCCGTAGCGGTGCATTTAGTGTGATTGACGGGTTCTGACAGCCTTCCGGGAGAAGCTAATGCTTTCGGCGCCTGAGTTAAATGCAAATCTTTCGGAGATTAAGCCGAATCCGTCAGAACGGGTATAATTAAATAGCGGCCTTATCCTTCATTTATTCAAACGCGGCTACATAACTGCTGTAATTCAAAATTTTTCGGCGGGTCATTTCAACTTAGGAAACTGTGCCTCTGGGGGTCCACAACAAAACTCTTTTCAGCGGCAAATTATGAAAGGGGACTTCGCAAGAGCGATAGTCCAATGGTCCATAAAGCAAAACTTCGCCAGAGCGGACCGCTAAGCTTTGTTCAAGCAATTTTTATTCAGGATGCGCGGATATTTCAAGGAACTGCGCAGGAAGCTGGAAACTGAGGGTGTGTCGCAGCTTCCGTGTAGACTAAATGCGATGTCTCTTTCAACTACACTGGGCATCTGCATTCTTGAGTACTATATTATGTTGACAGGGCGGAGTGGCCGTCGCAATAAAGCTTAAGCCGACTCCCGTTTATCATTGTCGGTAGTAGTTCTCCATTCAGCTTCGCAAGCTGAACTGCGCCTCCGTCTGTTATTTTTATTACCTGAAAACGACCTAACCAATGCACACGAAACTTGCCTGGAAACTTGATGAATTTACTATCATAAAGGAGTACCAAGTCTCCTTCTTCAAAGTGCTTATGCTTAATGTGCCTGTCATGCCAAGCTTTCTGTCTTGCCTTCTGTACCTGTTGATGAAATCCGGCCATAAGTCTGTCTTCTTCTAAAGAAAGCAGTTGCGAAAGTCTTTCATTCATAGTGTCAGGATCTGCCATTTCTGTAATTTGCGCAATTCGGAGACTGGGAACAATGTATTCCATGGGCATAACTGCTTCTTGTCCATACACCAAGCTGAAAGGTGTGTGACCTGTTAATTTCTTGCAAGTGGTTCTGTAAGCCCATAATACAGCTGTGACTCTAAGGTCCCAATCATCTCTTTGTTGATTACAGATCTTCGTCAGGGCATTCTCAAGGATCTTATTGAATGCTTCCACGGTACCATTAGCTTGAGGATGGTAGGGTGTACTCTTATGGTGATTAATTTGAAATTCTTCAGTAAGGGCCTCTATAGTCTCATTGAGGAAATGTGTACCTTGATCACTCATGAGGATCACTGGGCATCCAAACCTAGTGATAATGTTCTCGAAAATGAACTGCGCGGCAGTAGCAGCGTCGCAGTTCTTAACTGGCTTCGCCTCAGCCCATCGGGTGAAGTACTCAGTAGCTGTAATGATATATCTTGCGCCAGTTCTTTTTCCTGGTGGGTTAATAGGTCCTACAAAGTCAATGGCCCATTTATCAAAAGCACGCAGTGTGATCTGGGGTCTTAGTGGCATTTGATCTCTCCTTGAGGGTTTTCCTGTGCGCTGGCACACATCGCAACATTTACAGAATTCCTTAGTATCCTTGTGCAATGTCGGCCACCAAAGTCCTGCGGCTAATATTTTCTGCGCAGTCGGCTTTCCTGCGAAATGGCCTCCTGCGGTACCTGAATGCGCTTCTGCGATGATAGAGCTCTTTTCATGTGGTAAGATACATCTGCGCAAAATTTCGTCAGGGCCCAACTTATAAAGCTGGCCTGCTATCAAAGTGAAGTCTGCGGCTCGAATAACAAGTTGCTTCTTCTGCTGGATTGTAAACTCAGCCGGCGCTTGTCCGGTAGTGAGAAACTTAAGAATATCAGAATAATATTCGTCTGCTGCTTGGATATAAAACAACTGTGCGTCAGGCAGATTGTCCTCCAGACTCGTAGGTTCCTCTCCTGACTCTATTCTGGATAGATGGTCAGGCCCTGCATTCAATCTGCCTGGCTTTACAATAACCTCAAAATCATACTCTTGAAAGAGTAGTAGCCATCTGCAAATTCTGCCTCCTAAAACTGGTTTATTGACCAAATATTTCAAAGCAGAATGATCAGTATACATTTTAAGGTGAGCTCCTAACAGGTAGTGTCTGAATTTCTGTAGGGCATACACCATGGCTAGTCCTTCCCTTTCTGTAGTGGTGTAATTCTTCTCAGCTGTAGATAACTTTCTGCTAGAGTAAGCAATTGGGTGGTCAATACTTCCTTCTCCAGACTGTGTAAGCACGATTCCTAATGCTATGGAAGAAGCATCAACATGAACATGAAAAGGTTTTCTCCAGTCTGGGAAAACTAGAATAGGCGCTGTGATCATCTTTTCTTTAAGTGTGTCCAAGCTCTGTTGGCATTCCTCTGTCCATTGGAACTTCGAATCCTTCTTCAGCAATCTTTCCATAGGCGCTGTGATCCTTGCATATCCTTTGATGAATTTTCTGTAGTATCCTGTATGTCCCAATGTAGTGCGCAATTGCTTAACTGAGTTGGGCGCAGGTAAATTAGCAATGATGGCAACCTTCGCAGGATCCATCAAGAGTCCTTGTCTGCATACAATATGTCCCAACAAAATACCAAAGGGCGCACAGAATATACATTTTTTCAAGTTAAGGGAAATCTGATGCTGTCTACATTTTTCTAGCATCATGCGCAGATTCGCAATATGGTTCTTTAGTAAACCAAATACAGTCCAGTCATCAAAATAGACTTCTAAAAACTTGTGGATAAATTCTTTAAAAACAGCAACAACAACTCTAGAGAAGATAGCAGGTGCGTTTTTAAGACCAAAGGGCATTACCGTGTACTGGAATGAGCCCCATTCAGTTGCAAAAGTAGTCTTGTGGCGGTCATCCGGATGGATTCTAATCTGATGATATCCCGAAAATCCATCAGTGAAAGAGTAAGCCTCTTGTCCTCCAACATTATCAAGTACTTCATCTGTGAAAGGAGTGGGAAATGGGTCGTGCGCTGATGCATCATTGAGTTTGCGCAAGTCGACACAAATTCTTATTTCACCTTTCGTTTTCTTTTCTTGGACCACCATAGGACTAATCCAATCGCTTTCCTCTACTGGCTCAATAATACCTGCTGCAAGCATCTTATCAATTTCTTCTTTGACTTTTTCTTTGTAGCGCGGGTTCAACCTGTAGGGGCGCTGCTTTACTAGCTTGGCGTCTGGTTTCAGAGGTATGCGCATCACTCCTAAGTCTCCTAGGATGCCTTTCATTTCTGTGAACTTGGTAGGAAAGATATCCTGGTAATCACGTAATAAATCTGAAACATGCGCAACGGTTTCATCATCCCAATAATCTCCTATAGAAGCAAACTTTGGGTCAGCTTCTGTGCCAATGTTAACTTTCTTGAGCTTGACGTGTTCTGCGATGGCAGGAATATCAAGCTCAGGACCTTCAATATTGCGTGTCCCTTCTGATTCTGGGATATTGAGGTTGCGAGGATCGTCCTCCTCATCTTCGGCGGTAAAGTTATAACATTCCAGGGCATGTTCCATCTGAACAGCCCAATCTGGTTTGGAATATTCTGTTACTAGACCTGGTTCAAATACCTTCTTTTTAATACACTTCAGAGCCTGATCAATGCTTGGATGCTCTGACTCAAAGCTGAATGTCAGTTGAAAACTTTCTATCATAAGAGCCCAAGTAAGAGTGCCTTTGCGCAATTCTATTTCAGTATACCAATTCCTTGGAATTGTATCTAATGTGTGGATGAATTGGTGAACCCATTCATCTTCCGGAATATCTGACCATTGCTGAATACATGCTTCAATGTGTGACCTGGGGTCACTCTGTCCTTCATATTTGCGTAGCGCTTCGGCTGTGGTGTCCTGAAATCTGCGCAGTATCAATCTGCGACAGTCTTTCCATGTATGAATATTCTCCTTGTGCGCAATCCACCATCTTGCGGGTGTAGCGCGCAATGCTATATCCAGTGCCTGGATGCGCTGTGGTTCTGGAAGCTTTTGTTCATATTCCTGTATGAATTTAGTTACTTCGGTTAGACCATCAAAAGTTGGAGTGTCAGTTAATTCTGTGCCAATCCATCGAATGGATTTAGTCATCATGGCGCAACGTCTTGCAGAAACCTCATGTAGACGATTCTGCCAATTTTCCAATCCTGCATCTGAATCTGATGTGCACGAGCTATCACATCGCCAGCTGATATGGCCGTCTGCTGTGGGGTTGACATAGTCACTGTGGTTAGTGGTCATCTGATACAAGCTTTCCATGTGGCGCGCTTCCTCTTCTGCGCGAATAGGTTCTATATATCTTGGTCCTTGAATAGGATCAAGAGGTGCGATGACCCTGATCTGGTCATCCTCAAAGGTCATCTGTCTCTTCTTCAGGTTAATGACAGCCAAATTATCAAGTGCCCAGTCTATTCCTAACAGCGCTGGGTATGGTCTACTATCATCCATAATTTTGATTACTTCAAAATCTGCAGAGCTTCTTACTCCTTCAATATCAATAGGTACATTGGGTAATCTGCCCAATGGAGAGACTCGTTGCTGATTTGCGAGTCTTAGCTGGATAGGGGATCTTGTAAGCTGAGGGCTTCCCATCTGTTCCCATGTCTGCATAGTGAGAACATTGGCTTCTGAGCCCAAATCTAACATGACTTCGTCCATTTCAAATGCTCCAATCTGCGCTGTGAGCCTCATCTCTTTTCCTGTTCTAATGTGACTCCTAATCTGGTGAACAGCACGCTGTGGTGTGTTCGTCGAAGCAGAGTGTTGGCACTGATCCAGCAGGTGTTGGAGTTCTAGAGTTGCTTGTTCATTGCGCAACAATTTTAAACATTGTCGCAGGAACGCATGAACACTGCCTAGGGCATGCTCCTTATCGTCGTCAGGTCTTCCAGCTGTAGTGGCCTGTTCTTGTACCAAGTTGTCATGTCTTAGCACTTGCGATCTACTATTGTTCTGCGGAATTGCGGTAGAACTCGAAGCTCTCGGATCTGAGAAATACTCTTGAGCTTGCTTAAATGCTTCTTTTTGCTTCTGTAGGTTAAGTGGGGCTGGTTTAATGTTAGCGCGGCGCACCCATTGCGTCGCTTGCTTTCCCGTTCCCATCTCTTGCGCACCAGTGGTAGCTCCACTGCGTGTCACTATATTAACTGTAGGGTCTGGTTCTCTTTTTTCGGCTCCAATCAACTGGATATTCTGATTGACCTGTGGTGTCTTTGCTTGCATCTTAGCCTGTAACTGAGGGCATTCTTCAATGATATGGTCAGAAGATTTACAATATCTGCAGAGGGTTGTAGGATTTTGGCAATCCCTAGCAAAATGACCTTGTTCTCCGCAATTATAACAAGTGATCTGTCCTCTTCCACGACCCAAATTGGTTGTGCGTCCGCGTCCTCTGTAATTTGCTGCTCGGGCGTCCCGAGATTGGTCATAAGGTGGACCTGCTGTGGGTCCTTGTGTCTCTGCTTGTACCCTATAAACATCATGCTTTCTTTCTATCATAAGATCATATGCTCTACAATTGTTCTCATCATGACCTACTGATTTACATAAATTACAATATAGATTCTTTGGAGTTTGTACATATTTCTGAAGTAAGTGGCATTCTTGTGGTCTATGACCTCTAGTTCTGCAGATTTCACACCAAGGCCCTTGTGCCTGTGGTAAAGGATTAGGTGCTCCAGTTGCTATATAGTCTATGAAAACAGGACAATGGTCCTTTGAATGACCTTGAGCTTTACATTTTGTACACCAAATTTCTTCCTTAATCTCCTTGCCTTTCTTAATATCATGCACTTGCAAGGTTAAGTTTGCTAATTGGTTCTGTAAATGCGCAACATCGTTGCTTGTTCCTGCAATTGGCGAAGCTTCTAGTTTCATAGCCATTTCTAGAGCTTGTTCCTGAGTATTGAGATTCTGTTGCATAAGAGGAAGTCTAATGTGTGGGAGCAGCGCAGCAATGAACCATTCTTTATGTTGCTGTGGTGCAAACTCGAAGCTTACTTGATCTATCAAGGCTTTGAACTTCTGGTCAAAATCCCATACTGATTCTGTAGGTAACTGTTTGATGTCTTTGAGCTCTGTTATACACTGTGATTCTGACTTAGGTTTCTTGAATTCTCTAATCATGGCATTTCTTACCTCAGCAAGCGTCCTATTCTGTGCTGCTGAGTATTTCATGAACCAAGTCAAGGCTCTTTCTCTTAGTGTGGTTGCTAACTGAACCAGTTTAACAGCATCATCATTAATTTGCTTAATTGTCCAAATGGCTTCACATAAGAACCAGTGCTGCTCAGGGTCCTCTATCCCTGTTCCTCTAAAAGTTGGTAGTTTCATGTCATCACCCATCCTTCTTGCACGGGTTTGAGGTGGAGGTACTGTAGCAGTGCCTCCGGGATGGTTAAACAAAGGTGGTACAGAGGTACTAGAAGTAGCGTGTGGGCTACTCGAAGGTGTTACTGTAGGATTATACTGAGCTCCGTCTGGTTTTTGCGGTGTAAAGGGGTAATACGGGATATGAGCACTCCCCTGTCTTTCTATATGGCTTGCTCTAGGGACTTGGCGATTGTCTGGGCTAGACTCAAAAGGATATTGGTCAAGGCCTACTTTATATCGTTTTCCACTACGAGTGCAACCAATAACTTCAGGATCACTATCAGAATCTACGGACATTACTTGACTATGCTATTCATCAGAAGCAATACATAGCTTTCCTTTTTCATACAGAAGCATTTTAATCCATAAGTTCAGAGAATTTAAGAACTTACCTCTGTGTACTTGGAAGAAACTCCTCTCAGCTTCACTGAAACTCTTTCTTGTATCGACTGCAAATTCGGTAATAAAACCTTCCAGTAGACTATTCAACCAAAAGTCTACTGCGCGGGACACAGGATTGTCTATCCGCTTCACAATACTAGCTAGCTCAGGCGTCCACGTGACGGGTCGATCAACATGCAGCGTAGGTCTAGAATCTGCTAACTTGGCTATCCAAGCATGTAACTCCAATGCAAACGTAACAAAGAAAATTTCGTAAAGGTCAGCATAAATATACTTCTGTAACCAATCTTCTGTTTGAAGCGTAGGGCTTCTATTTTCTTGTTCAGCAAACTCTTTAGCCTTTAAATCAAACCAATCTCCAATTTCCTTAGTTGTAGGATTCCAGTAACACATTTGGAACCATTTGTTGGTCACTAGGCAACGGAACCATTTGTTGGCTGAGCAACAAGGTTCAGAGCAACGGAAGTGACGTGATCAAAAAGTCATGAGGCAACGGAACCATCTGTTGGCTCCAACAGTATCTCACACGTCGCTGAAAGAACAAGTCTCATTCGCGCGGCAACGGAATCATTTGTTGGCTGAGCAACAAGGTTCAGAGCAACGGAAGTGACGTGATCAAAAAGTCATGAGGCAACGGAACCATTTGTTGCACTGTTCTATCTCGCGCGTCGCCAAAATAACAAGTCTCATTCGCGCGGCAACGGAACCATTTGTTGCACTGTTCTATCTCGCGCGTCGCCAAAATAACAAGTCTCATTCGCACGGCAACGGAACCATTTGTTGGCTGCTTTCTTGGGCAGACCTGGGTTTTAATGAAGCGCAGCAACAAAACCCCTTGGCGCACTGGCCCTCTCGGCAACGAGCTGCGCGGCAGCTCGAGGTCTCACCCGAAGTGGCTATGGGGGGGTTAAGGAATCAGGTTTCCTTAACCGGGGTGACGCGGAGATGGCTTTTCCTTGAATGGCTCCTGCGAAATCGGCGGTCGGACCTTCCCGCAGGCCGCTCGGCGCAGCTGCGTGGGTCCCTTCCTTGGCAGGTCTACTGCGCAGTTTCTCCTTTCTAACGCAGCAGGCAACTATTTCTTGGGTCGACGCGCGGAACACTTTCTCGCCCTTCGCATCTAGCGCAGTAACGCAGTCTGCTCTCACCGCAGCGACCGTGCGTTACTACCTCTTTAGTACTTAAGACACTTATAGTTATCAAGGGGTCTTTCCAACTCGCTCAAACAGTCACAAAGATAAGACAGAAGTCTTGGATACACAAATAATGACTCGAAATAGTTATCATTCACACAAACATTATAACAAGAAGATATAAGTGAAGCTCATCTCCTCGAGGAAAACCACGTCCTCAGGAGTTTTATATTAACCAGAAAATGATAGAGTTATACAATATGCTGCGCACACAGCTGCAGCCTTAGAACTTACAGGAAACTCCACGCACACAGCTGGGAGCCCTTTTGTCAAGCTTGTCTCCTCTCTATGGAGATTACAAAGGCACAGACGTCGACTCAGACTGTCTGGCAACTCAGGGATTAGCTCCTCGGCTATCCGATTTCCTCTCTCTAGTTCTACACACCGGGTAGAAATTACAGTGAAGGATAATCAACACATGATCTATCCCTTTAGACTGGCTCTCTAACAGTCTAGCATCTAACTCTCTAACTCTCCAAAAGGAAGGAACTGAAGGAAGGGAGGAAGAAACCTCTACCCATTACAATGATTCATCTATATAGGTAGCCATGACGGTCACACCTTTACAAAACTGTGGGCCTTTCCCAACAGTGATTCCCAAAAACCCTAACCACGCACATGGCTAGGTGTACTGTAGGCGTCGCTTGCAGTCACGTCGCCGCTTCCTGCAGGCTCCATGAATTCCGGCGCAGATTGTGGGTATGGGCGATCGTCCTTCGCCTTCAATGCTCTGGTCCGTTGCTCCTCCTTGATCCGAGCAACCATAACTTCTGTACTAAGCCTTTAAATGAGGGTAGCTAAGCCCTCTACTCCATCACCTTATTTATTATGGTAGCTGAGCCACCTTCATTCTTTGATGACGTGCGCGCGAGCTCCGCAATTTTCGGTCCGTGATCTGCGCTGAGATCATCCATCTGGCACCGTACTGCGCACCGTCTCCTTCTTACCCAAAACTTAGTGCTTGTCCCAAAATTAGCACTTTCCTTCCATACTCGTGCTTTTTCCCAAAATTTGCAGCTTTTACTATAGCTGCGACCTTGGCCCCAACAAGTGGATAGAACTCTGTACAGACAAAATATTGAGTCATTGATGTGTCTAACAAATACTAGGTCAGATATATGCTTTGCTGTGAACACCTTGTGTCAGTATCTAGTGGAAAACCAGATGTGTTCACCTGTTAGCTGCAAAGCATGTGTTGAAATACCTGAAGGATACGATAGATTTTGATCTATGTTATCTTAGAGATCATGACTTCAGATGGCTACACAGATGTTGATTGGGCAGGAATTGTATCAGACAGGAAGAGCACATCGAGAGGATGTTACTGTCTGGGATCAGCCATGATCTCATGGTTTAGAAGGAAGCAATATAGTGTGGCTCTTAGCACAAGCAGAATATATGGCTTCTTGCTCTGCTAAGTTATGAAACAGTATTGCTTCAGGATTGTTTGACTTAGAGATAGACCCAACTATGATGCTATGTGACAAACAGAGTTGTGCCAAGATGGCAGAGAATCTAGTGTTCCAAGATATGGTGTAGAAAGGAACCAAAAGTTTGAATTTGTAACAAGTTACCAATGTACTAACAAAACTTCTACCGATCTGATGTACTAACCAAACCTCTACCTCAAATAAAGTTTTCCAAGACAAACTTAATATAGTTCAGAAGGACCCTCCTCAAAAGGGGGAGTGATGTGATAACTCATGATGAGATTGCCTGCATCGACAGTGAGGTCGATGATGAGGATAACTATATTAGTGATGCCGACAGAGAGGGGTGTGGATGGTCCTTAGATAGGGTCAAAGGTGACAAGGGGATTGCATCATCCTTGAACATATGTTCTAAAGAGAGCCGTAGACGTATGTCTTCGAGAATGAAGTCCTTGGTGGACATGATAGGATTGCATCATCCTCAAGAGAGCCGTAGACGTATGTCTTCGAGAATGAAGTCCTTGGTGGACATGTAAGGGGATTGGATCATCCCTGGACTTCAGTCCTAAAGAAGAGCCGTAGACGTATGTCTTCGAGAATGAAGTTCTTGGTGAACATGTGAGGGGATTGGATCATCCCTGGACTTCAGTCCTAAAGAAGAGCCGTAGACGTATGTCTTTGAGAATGAATTTTTTGCTGAACATGTGAGGGGATTGGATCATCCCTGGACTTCAGTCCTAAAGAAGAGCCGTAGACGTATGTCTTCGAGAATGAAGTCCTTGGTGGACGGTTGAGTATTAAGTCATCCTTGGACGTGGTCCTAAATGTACAGTTGAGGATTAAGTCATCCTTGGACGTGGTCCTAAATGTACGGTGGAGGATTAAGTCATCCTTGGACGTAGGTCCTAAATGTACAGTTGAGGATTAAGTCATCCTTGGACGTGGTCCTAAATGTATGGTGGAGGATTAAGTCATCCTTGGACGTGGTCCTAAATGTACGGTGGAGGATTAAGTCATCCTTGGACGTGGTCCTAAATGTACGGTTGAGGATTAAGTCATCCTTGGACGTGGTCCTAAATGTACGGTGGAGGATTAAGTCATCCTTGGACGTGGTCCTAAATGTACGGTGGAGGATTAAGTCATCCTTGGATGTGGTCCTAAATGTACGGTGGAGGATTAAGTCATCCTTGGACATGGTCCTAAATGTACGGTTGAGGATTAAGTCATCCTTGGACATGGTCCTAAATGTACTGTTGAGGATTAAGTCATCCTTGGATGCGGTCCTAAATGTATGGTAAGGATTGGATCATCCTTGGACTTTGGTCCTATGAACTGAGCCATAGACATGAGGTCTCCGAGAATTGATAGGACTGGATCGTCCCTGGACTTTGGTTGAAAAGGTACATGTTAGGACTAGATCATCCCTGGACTTCGGTTCAAAAGGTACATGATAGGACTGGATCGTCCCTGGACTTCGGTTCAAAAGGTACATGTTAGGACTGGATCATCCTTGGACTTCGGTTGAAAAGGTACATGTTAGGACTGGATCGTCCCTGGACTTCGATTCAAAAGGTACATGATAGGACTGGATCGTCCCTAGACTTCGGTTCAAAAGGTACATGTTAGGACTGGATCGTCCTTGGACTTCGGTTCAAAAGGTACATGTTAGGACTGGATCGTCCCTGGACTTCGGTTCAAAAGGTACATGATAGGACTGGATCGTCCCTGGACTTCGGTTGAAAAGGTACATGTTAGGACTGGATCGTCCCTGGACTTCGGTTCAAAAGGTACATGTTAGGACTGGATTGTCCCTGGACTTCGGTTCAAAAGGTACATGATAGGACTGGATCATCCCTAGACTTCAGTTCAAAAGGTACATGACTGGATTGCATCATCCTTGGACATAGGTCCTAAAGAGAACTACATTGATCGTGTGATGACGATGCTGCTGATCGTGTGATAATGATGCTGCTGATTGTATTGATCTAAATGAGGATGTTGTTGATCGTATTGATATAGATGATGCTGCTGCTGATCGTGTTGATCTAGATGTCGATGATGCTGATTGAGTTGATCTAGATGAAGATGATCCAGATGCTGTAGATCGTGATGATCCAGATGCTGTAGATCGTGATGATCCAGATGCTGTAGATCGTGATGATCCAGATGCTGTAGATCATGATGATCCAGATGCTGTAGATCAAGATGATCCAGATGCTGTAGATCAAGATGATCCCGATGCTAATGATCGTATGATGATGATGCTGACAATCGTAAGGATATAGATGTTGATGTTATTGTAGCTGTTCGAGTGCTGCAGAAGATAAAGATTCAGTACTGAAGATGTTGATGTTCCAATATTGAAGATGTTCCAGTAACTGGTTGAGTTACTGATGATGTTGAGAAAGCTTCCAATGATTTATAGATGTATCATATATGATGTTGATGACTCCTTGCTCGTGCAGATGCTGTTATAATATCCTTTTCGTTAAGGGGGAGTGTTGAGATATTGTAACGTCAAAGAATATTATATTTGTACTTTATTATTCCGGAGATGTTTCATTCCTCTGTGAAGATCTTATTGTATATCCGGAGATGTTTATTCCTCCGTCGGAATGTGGTAACTCAGGTTATTAGACTTCCCTAGTGGAGGTCGGCCCTGTATGTGTTATGTGGGTCAAAGGGTTATTAGATCACCCTAGAGGGGTCGGCCCAGTCAGTTGTAGTGGGGTATTTAACCCATTGGTTAAATACGAGCCTACGTGTACTTGTATAAAAGATATGTCAGAGTAGTGTATAAATAGAGGAGGTGTGTTCCTCATTTGACACACTCACTCACTTGATAGAGGCGCACTTGTGGAGGAGAGGTCTGCTATGGTGGAGGAGGAGATCATATCTTTGGTTTGCATCTTTGTAAATTGCTAGTCATCTATATTGAGGAAGCTTTACTGGGTTTTCTACCCCATGAGGGTTTCCCAGGATAAATCTGTGTCTCTTGTGTTTATGCTATGCTTGTTGTTTCTTCAGTGATCCTGTATATGCTATTATTGTGACATGGAATGTAATGCTGCTATTTTATGTCTTAGCATATTAAATCTTAACATATTTCAGGAAGACCTTCTACAGCCTTACTTGCAATGGGTAATGCTCTGTAGTGCATATGTGCAAGTCTTCTATGCCAAAGTTCACTTGGATCCATGGAATCATGCACCATGGCATGTTCAGGTTGTCCTTTCAATTTATACAAACCTCCCTCTTGCTCTCCAATCGCCACTGCATCATCAATAGTTTTACCCTTTGGCCACATTAGGACTTGGCCATCTACAAATGCAACCCTCATACCTTTTGCATCCAATGCAGAGATGGAGAGTAGGTTCTTCTTGAGCCCAGGTACATAAAGGACTTCCTTCATCTTCAAAGATTTTCTAGAATCTAGGTTATAGGAGGCTTCACCACTTCCTTGTAAAATTAGTCACAGCAGATCTAATGAACAAGTAAATCAATCACAACAGATGAACATAGAAAATATGGTGTAAAACTGTGTAAAACATGCACAGTGCTCGATATCCCAATAAGGGTGAATAATTACAATACAATCTTCTGACCATGTGAGTGAGCAATTTGAATTGACTAAGAAGATCATTCGAATCACTGAATGGAGTAGCTTGACTCCAACTAGGAGTCCTCATCATCAATCAGAGGTGGTCATCAATGCACAAGAACCAGTCATCCAAGTGTCAATCTGAGTCTAACTGAGTGTAACATGTGTAACTAAAGTGTGTAGCACTGATATAGGGAATTGGGATCAGTGGGGGGCGCATGGGAGGCTAACTGAAGCCAGAACAAGTCATCTAGTCAATCTGGAGGTCCAACGGAGTGAAACAGTTAGTCGACAGTTAAACTAGCCTCAAATCAGGGAGAATCGAAGCTAACTGAGTGTAACTGAAGTGGAACTGCAGTGGTAGGTGAAGAAGTGCGCCCTTCTCTTGAAGTAGGTGAGAAGTGGGCTCCTTCCTGACTAGGATGGATAATGAACTGATGTAAGAAGCTTTCGGGTGCTAGAATAAGGTGGCTAAGGTGTTGGAGGCATCAACCTGGTGACTGGGATGCATGCAAAGTGCATGCAAACCCTAGAATTTGCATGCAAACCCTAATTGCATGTAAGATCCTGAAAAAGATGATGTGGATATCCGAACACCCCCCGTCAAGATAGACTATGATGTGCAAAAAAAAAAATGTGGGGACCTACTAACTAAGATCAAAGGTCACCCCAATACAATAATCCAAAAAAATGCTGAAAATAAACTAAGTGAGGAAAGAGGGAAAACCCAGTGGGAAGAAAGCCCCCCCTCAATCTAAAGCATAATAATGGATCAATCTGTCTCCACCATGATGGAACTCACCCCCAACAGTGAACGGAGGTAAGAGAACTTCTTCTCAGTGAAGCTCTTGGTAAAGATGTCTGCAATTTGCTCATCAGTAGGGCAATATTGCAGAATGATGGTGCGATCATGCTCCAACTGTCGAATGTAATACATATGAATCTCAATGTGTCTGGTCCTTTGTCGTTGAACTAGATATTTGAAGATCTTGATAGCACTTTGATTGTCACAAAATAGAACAGTCGAAGTAGTGCCACCAAAAGCAAACTCGAAAAGAATACCTTGCAACCAAACTGCCTGAATGCAAGCATTGACTGCCCCTCGATACTCTGCCTCTGCTGAAGAAAGTGCAATGGCCGCCTGCTTTTTGCTGGACCAGCAAATATCACCATGGCCAATCATGAAAACATAACCGAAAGTGGACTTCCAATCAATTCTATTACCTTCCCAATTTGAATGAGTAAAACCAATGAAATCAAGCTCAGAATCTGCAACATAATGTATGCCAAAATGTTTTGTACCTTGCACATACTGCAAGATCCGCTTGGCTGCTCGCCAATGAAGCTCATGGGGCTTCTGCATATACCTTGACATGACACTCACAACATATGAAATATTAGGCCTTTAGTGTGTCAAATAAAGTAGTGAACCACTCAACTGTTGATACATACTGCAATCTGCAAGCGGTGTAGAATCTCCCTCCTCAAGACTGATTCCTGAGAGGAATGGGAATGGGGATTCCTTACATTCAGCCATATTAAACTTCAATAACAGGTCGGAAGCATATTTTTGCTGAGATATAGTGATCCCATCAAAATTTTCAGCTATCTCCAATCCCAAAAAATGACTCAGCAAGCCCAAATCGCTCATGTCAAAAGCTAGATTTAAGGCAGTTTTTAGCTTGTTTATTGAATTAAGAGTGCTACCAGTAATGAGAAGATCATCAACATAAAGTACAATAACCAACAAATTACCTTTAACTTGCTGCATATACACATTCAGATCAGATTTGCATCTTTGGAAATTTTGAGAAAGAAGGAAGGAGTCCATCTTTGCATACCAAGCTCTTGGGGCCTATTTTAACCCATACAAAGATTTCTTCAATCTGCAAACTAATGATGGATCTGATGTGTACCTCTCTGGCTACTACATATATACCTATTTAAAAAGGTCTCCATGTAGAAATGCACTCTTCACATCCATGTGGTGCACTTTTCAGTGCTTGGATGCGGAAATAGCCAAAACAATGTGGATGGAATCCATCTTTGCAACCGGTGCAAAGGTCTCAGTGTAGTCCACTCCTTGGACTTGGGAGAAACATTTTGCCACCAACCTTGGTTTGTATTTTCTGATAGATCCATCAGCAGCAACTTTCTTGTGGTAGACCTATTTACACTTTACTAATTTTCTTCCAGGTGGAAGAGAAACTAGCTCCCATGTATTGTTCTTTTGAAGAGAACTGTACTCTTCATCCATAGCAATTTGCCATCTTGGATTTTGGTGCGAAGAATAGTATGATGTGGGATCTGAACGAGTCCTCAAATAAAAAATATCAGGAATTAATGGATCAGAAATAGAAAGAGCCATACCTGCTCTTTGAAAGTCTACTCTTGTTCGTCTCGGATCAGCAGGATTTCCAATGTTCGAACCAGCAGATTGAAGAGTGTTTTGGGCCCACTTTGGTAACTGAGGAGGATCATAATGGTCGGATTCTAAACCTGATATGTCATGATCATCATGTTCTTCTAAAATATCAGAAATATCATAACTCATACCTTCATTATCGCTGCACGGATCTTCTTCTGGTGAAGGCGGTGAAACGGCAGTTTCTTCCTCGACTAGTTGCAATTCTTGAAGCGGTTCTTCAAATTGCACACTGCACTCTATGAATATATTTTTGGATATGATATCCATGAGTTTATATGCTTTTGATTCTTCCCCATATCCTATCAGTATGCACTCAATACTTTGTGGATCCAAAGCTTGTCTCTTCTTGGAAGGAATTCTAGCCCATGCAGTAGAGCCAAAAACTCTCAAATTTGACACATCCGGTTTGTGACCAAAGAATGCTTCGAAAGGAGTCATACCTTTCATGGATGAATGTGGAACACAGTTCTGTATGTATGCAGAAACATTGATTGCTTCATCCCAAAGATTTGCAGCCAAACCTTTTGATTCAATCATGCATGTAGCCATCTCTTTCAATGACCGATTTTTCCTTTCCGCTACATCGTTCTGCTGGGGTTTGTAGGGAACCGTATGTTGGATCTGAATTCCGCTTTTGGCACAAAGTTGCAGCAACTTGGCCTTGATATATTCTGCACCATTATCATATCTAAGAGCTTTGATCTTGCTCTTAGTGGCGGTCTCAATAGAAGCCTTAAAATCCTTGAATTTTCCAAGCACTTCTGACTTGTTTTTGAGAAAAATACCCATGTAAATCGGGAAAAATCATCAATAAATATCAAAACATACCTTGAACCATTTAATGACGTATCGGGTAGCAGACCACTGATGTCAGAATGTATCAGCCGCAAAATTGTAGAAGCTCTGCTAGCTTTGCTGTGGTCGAATCTGTGCTCGGGGTGCTTCCCAATAATGCAACCAGTGCATATTCCCTTCGAGGAGCAGAGTTGTGGAAGACCATCTACCATGGAATTGTTTGATAATGGAAGCAAATACTTATAATTAATATGTCCAAATATTTCATGCCAAAGCCTACTAACCTCATTACCATGTGTGCGAAGAGTAGTGGGATTTGCAAGCAGAATAAAGTGTGAAAACTCATAGCATTTTGCAGTGTGGTTCGCCTTTCCGACTGCAACAAGTCTTCCACTTTTGATATCCGAAATTTCAACTGTATTAGGGATGAATGTAACTTGCTTCTTTTCACCAGTGTGTGTCATTTGATACATAGAAAGAATATTTGAAGCCAAGGAAGGCACATAGAGAACATTCTGAAAGCTTCCATGATCTACATGAATCCTACCTTTTCCCTTTGAAGAAATTTTTGAGTCATCTCCCAAATGGATGGGGATGGAGCTGTTTGGATGGAATGAAGAAAAAGAATCAATATTTGCAGCCATATGATTCGATGCACACGAATCTATCAAGAGATTAGTGGGATTTGAAACAGTTGCCATGAGTGCTTGTCCTCTTTCATGATCATCATTCCTATCCTTCTTCCTTGCACCGTCAGGAAGAGTTATGTTGTTCTTTTCCAAAAGGAGGGCCATTTGATCTATAGTCTTCTTCATACATGAACTTTTGGGATGAAAGCCATGGTTGCAATAAGTACATTTATATTTTTGGTTACCTTCTTTGCCCTTTTGCTTGAACTTTGAACTGGATGGTGCATCCGTTTGTTTGCCTTTCTCTCTTTGCTTGTGAGGTTCAAATTTGGGCTTCTCCTTCTTTTACTTTCCTTTACCATTCGAGATATTGGGTCCATGAACATATAGGGTTGAATATTTGGAGCTTATGGACCCCATTTGAATCAACTTATCATGCTCTTTTGTGACGGACTCAATGAAGGCATTAAAGGTAGGCATCTTCCAATTCGGGGTAGTTAGCCGACCGGAATTGAAAGTAGAGAAAAATACCGAATAATCTTTACCAAGCTTGCTGAGAATGGAGAGGATCAATTGCTTATCCTCTTTGATAACTCCACTATTCTTCAACTGCATGTTCCTGTTTTTGAATTTTGTCAAGAATTCATTAATGGTCTCGAAATTCTCAGGACTAAGGGCAATCAATTCATTCTCTAATTGAAAAGCCCTAAGCTCATCCTGCTTGCCAAATAGTGTTTCAAGTTGCTCCCATATAGCTTTTGTAGTCTTCAATCCACTGACATGGAAGTGAAGATATTTGGAGATGGAGAGACAAAGAAGACTATAAGCTTCATCAAGCTTGTTGTAGTGTTTGGTTCTATCTGACAAGGTGTTTGGCTCCAATTCAAGACCAAGAGTGACTCGGTAGTAACCTTTTGAACATAATATCATCTCCATATCATCTTTCCAATCAAAATAATTGAATGGGGTGAGGATAGGCTTTGAAGAAGAGTATTCCATTGCTAGGAGTGAGTGCACACTAATGTAGAAAAGCTTGTAAGGGCAAAGTAGCGAATGCAATTGATGGAGACAATAACCTGCAAATCACAATAAAACCAAGAACAATGAGGTCGAACAATCCACCCTTTTAGAGTTGCATCACACTTAGGATTGGAGATCAAGCAATGTTGAATGGGTCCAATGTATCAGATCCAGGATGTATGTGGAAACTCAAGATTCTGGAGTGGTATTGGAATTATTTTCAAACTTTGCATGCACAAGAGCGAATGCCCTTGAGATCTTTCATGCCAAAACTTTTTGTAATTTTTGAGAAAATTCACTCAAATCTTCTTGTAAAAACACCTGTAAAAAAGAGATCTTGTCCCTGCAATGGCTATGATACCATGTAAAATTAGTCAAAGCAGATCTAATGAACAATTAAATCAATCACAACAGATCAACATAGAAAATATGGTGTAAAACTGTGTAAAACATGCACAGTGCTCAATATCCCAATAAGGGTGAATAATTACAATACAATCTTCTGACCATGTGAGTGAGCAATTCGAATTGACTAAGAAGGTCATTCGAATCACTGAATGGAGTAGCTTGACTCCAACTAGGAGTCCTCATCATCAATCAATTGTGGTCGTCAATGCACAAGAACCAGTCATCCAGGTGTCAATCTGAGTCTAACTGAGTGTAACATCTGTAACTGAAGTGTGTAGCACTGATATAGGGAAGTGGGCTTAGTGGAGGGCGCATGTGAGGCTAACTGAAGTCAGAACAAGTCATCTAGTCAATCTAGAGGTCCAATGGAGTGAAACAGTTAGTCGGGAGTGAAACTAGCCTCAAATCAGGGACAATCGGAGCTAACTGAGTGTAACTAAAGTGGAACTGCAGTGGTAGGTGAAGAAGTGCGCCCTTCTCTGGCAGTAGCTGAGAAGTGGACGCCTTCCTGAATAGGAGGGCTAATGAACTAATGTAAGAAGCTCCCAAGTGCTAGAATAAGGTGGCTAAGGTGTTGGAGGCATCAACTTGGTGACTGGGATGCATGCAAAGTGCATGCAAACCCTAGAATTTGCATGCAAACCCTAATTGCATGCAAGATCCTGAAAAAGATGATGTGGATATCCGAACATTCCTTTGATGGGATATTGATAATCATCCCCAAGTTTCACTTTATGGGGTGATTCATGTTCAGATAGATTTACAAAAGATTGTTTAAACCCAGTCATGTGTTTAGAAGCCCCACTGTCAATTAACCAATCATTACAACCATGGGAGATAATACCTGTGAGAGCAGATATTAGAACATACTCTTCTTCACTTGATGAGTCATCATCACTTTCTGCCCTATCCTTCTTCTTTGGAGGTTCATCATCCTCAGCAACATGAGAATGATATCTTCTTTTGTTATTCTTCTTCTTCTTGGGACAGTCTGAAGCAAAGTGTCCCTTTTCATTGCAATTGAAGCATCTGAGATCTTTCTTATCTTTATGATAATGGTGGTGTGAGAATTTCCTGTTATGAGATGATTCCTTCCTGGACTTGCCTTTCCTGGCATGTGCTGTGAGAGCTTGATCTTCATTTCCCATCTTTTCTTCTCGGGCCACAAGCCTAGCTTCTTCTTGAGAGCATTCCTCCCACAGTCTACTGAAAGAGATCAATTTCTTTCTTACATAGATTCCTTGAATAAAAGAGTCCCATGACCTAGGTAGGCCATTCAGAGTGGTCATAACAATTTCACCATTGTCCACTACTTCATCCACATCTTCAAGTTGTTCCTTGATTTGAGAGACCTTGGAGAAGTAAGATTGAATGGTTTCGCCATTCGACATCTTGACCCCTTTCAATTGATTTCGCAGAGTCATCTTTCGATTTATGTTCTTCCCTTCAAATAACTTGGTGAGGGAGTCAAACATCTCCTTGGGTGTCTTTAGAGAAGACACATGGGGTCTGAGATGGTCTTTGATAGAATCAACAATGATTCTTTTTTCCTTGACCAAGTTCTTCTTATGCAATACCTTAGCCTCTTCATCCTCTAGGATAGGGATGTCTTCTTTTATATATGAGTCCAACTCATTCTCTTCCAAGATTAACCCAATCCTATACTTCTAGGCTCGGAAGTTATCAGCCCCTTCAAGCTTATCCGCAAGCTTGGTGTGGTCAGACATCTTAAAGAGTACTTCAAATGGAAATAGAAAAGATGTAGGTCTTACCACTTGAATTGCTGAAAACTGGATCTGGTCCCGGATTAGGGTTTGTCGAAAAAACCCTAAAAATTCAAAATGTGATTTTAAACTTTATGAAAGTACAAAAAGATGCGCCTTGATGAGCTGATCAACCTGGTGTATTCAGAAATTGAGATCTGCGAACCTACACCCTTCCAAACTGCCTTTCTGTCTTCTCGGATTAACTAAGGAGAGCCCTGAATTAGGGTTTGAATTTCCCGGAGATCTACAAAGCCAAAAATCTCGATCCAAAGCTCTAAACTTCTATTTTTGCAAGGATCTTCCAGCTATGTCTTCAGATTTCAGCAATTCCTATTTTTGTGGAAACCCTAATTTTTAGGACCAAATCTGAAAATGCTCAGAATGGAATTCTGATTGGATAGATAGATTCTCCTTGATGAGTAGAGTCAATCTACTATACTGCTTTGCCAAAATATGTATAGAGAAACCCAATAAACACGACACTCAAGTTTTCATCACTACAGAATGTCTTCTTCTCAGGTTAGCTCTGATACCATGTTAAATTTTGAGCATTAATTCACAATACTCTAGGATATTTACTGAGAGAATAACATGTGCAGTATATCAATGCATATCAATCATAACAAGCATGTCAATCATCACAAGAATCAAAAGCATGAGAGACAAGAGACACACAGTTTCCATGGGGAAAACCCTAAGGTGAAAAACCCCACAACTTCCTGAGAGATAGAGAGAGCAATGGCTCAACCAACATACACAGAGATAGTCTCCTAGTAGTAGATGATCCTCCTCACTAGTGCGCCACTTTCTGAGTGAGAGAAGTATGAGTTTTCGAGTGATCAAAATAGAGATCTCGCAATCTCTATTTATACTAGTATGTTTTCTCAGTGACCTTATGGGGCCGACTTGTCTAGCTAGGTACATCAACCATATAATATATATTTCAGGGCCGGCCCCACACATGGTGGTCAGATAACCCATAGGCAAGTACACACACTTGCGACACTTTTCAATACACATGACGACACTTCCTTATAGAGGAATAACACATCTCTTATAACGGTACAATAAATATATATGAAATACATAGATGAAATACATTTGGAAGTTACGTATACATCAACAAGGTTATTGTATGTACACCTCTTCCTCAACCTCACCATTGAGGAAGGAAGACCTCACATCGATTTGGTGAATTTTCCAACCCAATACTGCAGCAAGGGAAATTATGGTTCAGATAGTAGTGTACCGGGCCATAGGAGTAGATGTCTCATCATAGTCTATCCCTTCTTTATGTTAGAAAACATGGACCACAAATATTTCTTTATAATTTTCAATACTTCCATTAGCTACATGCTTTATTTTATAAAGCCACTTGGAAGTTACTACTAGCTTTTTGTCAGGTATAGGAACCACTTCCCACACATCATTCTTCATGATAGATTTGTATTCTTATACCATGGCATTTTTCCATACTTGTTGCTTTGAGGCTTTTGCATAGGTAGAGAATTTTGAGTCACTAATGTGACTAATCTGTGCTACATATCTTGGAAATATTTCAGGTCTCTTTCACACTCTGGATGAGCTTGGAGGTTCTCCATGCTTTTTTGCCTCTTACAAAATCTCTCGACATCATGCAGATATCCTCTTAGCAAGAGGTTCGTCAAGAGATCCTTCTATCAGATCTTCTCACTTTTTAGGATTAAGTGGATATACCGATACATATGGCTTCTCTCTCTCACCATCCAAAAGGGGAGAATCATAAATTGGATCCTCCATCATAGGAGTATCATGATCCTGGAACATAGATTCTGTAGGATTTGGAGGATCAATTATATCCAACAAATGTTAATTTCTTTTCAAATGGTTCCATATTTGTCCTCTTCTCTTTTGGTATGTGAATATAAACAGGACAACTGAAAATATTCAAGTGTCCAATATCTCGTTTTTCATTAATGAAAACCTATTCAAGAATATTTTCTCCCAAGATAACATGCGGGCTTCTGTTTTGAATAAAACATCAGTGCTAGAGGATTCTTCCCATAAGGATGTAGGCGGATCCTAATCACACATCATGGATTTTGCAGCTTCACATATTGTTCTATTCTTTTTTTCAGCAACCCCATTTTGTTGGAGGTTGTAGGGTATAGTCAGCTGTCTTTTTATTCCTGCATCAAAACAACATTCATTGAATTCAAGGGACTCAAATTATCCTCTATTATCAGATCTCAAGGCATGGATGTGTGTTTTAGTTTGATTCTCAACCAATGCTTTAAACTCTTGAAACGTGTTGAAAGTTTCACTCTTTGCTTTCATAAAATTAACCAATGACTTGCGACAAAAGTCATCTATGAAAAGTACATAATACAACTAACCACTCAAGGAGGATGAAAACATAGGACCACATAAATTGGAATGAATTGGATCCCTTTGGATATTTTGGTACTACTTGGAAAACTCATCTTATTTGTTTTTCCCAAGAATGCAATGTCTACACACACTCTCAAAATCAAATTTAATCATGAACCTATCTTTCACAATCTTTTGCAATTCAGGTAGCGCCTTGAAATGGCGATAAGAAAGTATTCTATGACACATCTCACAAGGGATTACCATGTTATGGATCATGGCATGAATGAGTTTTCCAATAACTTTGTAGAGATCTCCCTCTCTAAATCTAATAACTGATGCAGGGTTCAATCTCCATGCTTAGGCCATTGGCTCACTTTGTTTTCCATCAAGATAACTCTGAATCTTTTATATTATAGAAATGAAACAAATACAAGGTTCTTCTTCAATCCGGGACAAACATAATTTCATCCACCTGTACTACATCTCTTGAATCCAACTAAAAAGTAGTGGATACAATGGCTTTGATCGAATAGGTGGTATTATCTCCAAGCTCCACCTTACATGAAAAATTCTTTTCCTCTAGATATGTGATGGCACTCTTATATCCAGTCATGTGCTTGCATGCACCACCATCTACAAGCCATGTCTCATCACTAGTTGCAATGGATCCAAAAAGGGAGGAGACAAGATAGTACTCATTCTTTGTCTCTTGATCATGAGATGGATTCTTTCTTGTAGGTTCATCTTCTATAACTGTAGAAGCATGAAAAATTCCCTTGAATTTTCCTCTTTGCTTTACATGGAATTATCTTGCATAATGGCCCTTCTTATTGCAATTAAAACATTTAAATTTACACTTATCAAAGTTCTTGAACTCATTCTCCTTTTAATGAGAGAATTTCTTGTGAGATTTCTTACCTCTTTTCATCAGTACCACAAGAGCGAGGTTCTATTCTTTAGAGGTAGTATACTTGCTTTGGATTAGCCCTTTTTCTTGTAAGAAATAATGCCACAATCTCTCAAAGTTAGGTTGCACTTCTCGACCATTTACTACATCCAATAATGTCTCCCATGAAGATGGAAGGCCATCATCAACAGTTTGTAGGTCCTCAATGAACAACCATCTACGTAATAAACAATATAAAGCATAGGTACCTATTCAGCGATAGTGAATGGAGGTATATTGACAAGGTCATGTTGTTGTACCTCCTCATCCACATATATAGATTCTCTATGTATTGTTCCCATCCCCAGAATGGGCTCTCCTTATATCCTGCTGGGTCGTTTTAATAAATGAGACGTAGTGCACAAATGTAACCTAAGGTTTAGCTTTCCTCGATACCAACCGGTGTCTCTTCAATGAATGAATGAAAGAAGAAGTGCCCCAATTCCTATGATAAGATGAGGAACTGGATACCTGTGAGAGTCACTACATATAAAATTTATACAACTCAATAACATGAACACCATGAAGCGAGCCACGTTGTTTTTAGATAAGGGAAATATACAAATAATAAGGAGTGGGCCCTTATGTTTGTTCAACTGACCAAAGGAGCGGTGAAGGTGTGGTTGAAAGATCCCAGTCTGAAACAATTAATCTATGTTTCCCAAGATGATCCGGGATGTCTTGCGATTCTAATAAGTTGTTGAATAGTGGGAATTCAGGATGGATTGTATGCATAATCTCCCGTAAGTGAGAGGAGGCAAGGATAGAATATCGAAGACATGGAAGAAGTAAAAAAGAAGAAAAAAAGTGGTCTAAAAGCCTACTTGGTACTTAAAGTGCACTATGGATGACCTGGCATTATATTTTGATTTTATCAAAAGGAAACATGTCAAGGCACAACATTGACCATCACACCTGTTAGTATTGGATTTGTAGCTTTACTTTTTCCATCTTTTGTATTTATTTTCTTCATTTTTCTCTATAATTTTATTTTCAATTTTTAGACCTTTTTATTTTTATTATATTTCTTACTTATATTTATGTTTTTTTATAAGATTATAGGTTATAATTTGGCTTATATTTATTTAAATCTTCCAAAAGTATTAAGAAGTATGGTTTTACATATGTGCTAACTTATGTTATGAATTATTTCTCATCTTTTCTTAGCATATTTAATTTTACACATTCCGATAGCTTAATAGATGGAGGTTATAGAGACTAGCATTGCCATAATGTCCTTTTTTCTCTGTTTTAGTCATTGTAATTTGGAATTGATTACGAGAAAATGGAAGTGAATTTCAAAATACCCAAAGAGGTTTTTGTCAAGCACAGGCTCATTCACAAAAACCTCTCTCATTTTTGCAACAGGTATCATGGTCTAAAATATTCGAATGGATGCTTACGGCATATTTTTCACGGTTTAAAACATTAAATAATTTACTGTTTTAGTCACAAACTTTGGGCACAGTTTTCGAGAAGCTAGACAAGTATTTTTGAAAACCAAAAGCGTTTTTTGTCAATTACGGACCAATACACAAAAAATTCACTTAGGTTTTACAAAGGTATTACAGATTGAAAGATATGAAGGGATATTTGAGACCCATTTTTCAGAATTTCGCCAAGCTATTTTTTACAAAGATGCCAAATCATGAAAGGGTGTTGTGCGACATCTGTTTTCGAGGAAGGATCATTCGAAACACTTGATTTTATCATAAGGAAATATCTGGAGGAATTTGATCATAAATATAAGGAGTTGATCACAGTTTTAAAAGAAGTGCTTAGAAGGAAAACAATTTTCGAGCAATTGAATCAAGAACCGTCAAAGAAAAACTCAGAACTTCAAAAAAGAATCCAGATAATGGAGGCTGAACATTCAAGACTATAGAGAATATCTCAACCCTTAGATGGACTTATAGTCCTTGCTGAGGAAGTTCACTAACTATAACTTTAGGGATAATCCAGATACTTGTCCTTTAATTTTTGAGATGACTCCACAAGTTCGAGAAGATACAATTAGGATTCAATTTACTATTTTTAGGAAATAGTTAACTTTTCAATCTTTTTCCAAATTTGATCCTTAATAGGTGGATTTTGAAAACTGCTTTGTAAAGCATCTTTGTAATTATAAATAGTAAAGCAGAAGTATTCCAAAAGGGTTGGTTTTTTTGGGACAAGGCTAGTTGATACTATTTGTTCCATCAAGACTTGTAAATGGTTCTCTATAAGTGATTATGAAAGCTATTTTTGGATTGACATATATATAAGCCGGTTTTAATCTATTATCTTAACAAAGATTATAATTGGTTCAATTACCTTGTTCATTATTTCATTTTGGATAAAGTTTTTATTTGCAAATGCTTCTTAGCAAGTGCATGCTTTTCTATTGATTTATGCTTGAGGTGTTTTATAGGCATAAAAGGGCATGTGCAAGATAATGAGGGTCACTTTTGGCACGTTAGATGCAATAGAAAACTAAAAAATCAGGCATCCCTCAACTTACTTGGTTCTTTTGAGATGCTTACACAAGATATCTTGCATCAAGTAAAAAACATGAAATGGAGGAAATTGAGTCACATTTCCTAATATATAAGTTTTAAGTATTGAAAATTCATAGACCTATGTCAAATTTCATCTTTTCTGAAAATCACTTTTTTTTTTTGGCAAATGATAAGGTATATGTTTTTGTGGGTGCAGCCTTTGAGTGCCTAAATGATGGCTTCAGGCTACAAAAAATGGTAGACATGTATAGAATCCATAGCACTAGTGGAGCACTATTTTTCCAAAATTAATGCTTAATTTTTTTATTTATTTTTAATTATGTAAGTGATGTAACCTCGAGAATGGGATGTCAAATGTGGGTGCAGCCTTTGAAGGTCTTAATGCAGTTATTTTGACTTGGATTTTTTATAGGATGTAGAGGTCAGTGTCTACTAGTGCAGCATACAATTTTATTTTAAAATGGTTGTGAAATGAAAAATTTATGGAATAAACACTAACAACATGTTTTTTGAATTAAGGAGTGATCACACAAGAAAATTAGGAAATAAATAGAAAAAATCAATATTTTTTTTAAATTACATTTTTGGAATCTGCATAAAAAAATGCTATCTATGCCTAAAATTTTGTCAATAATGGTCATTTATGTCATGTTGTAGAGAGCGGTGAAAAACAAGCATATTGAGAAAAATGGTGGAAATGCCTAATTAGCTATGGTTCAGTAAATTCCATAGCACAGGCTTGGGAAGTCCGAACCCACCACATAGGATAGTGGCTCACATGCAGAGGCGGGAGTAGGGGTTTATTAGGTGCTAAGGAAAGTGCATGCGTTATATTTAAATTCAAATATTTTTGTTGGCACACTTGGTGTTAGAAGAAACACATGCGTGTTTTGTATATACCAAACGCGCGCGTTATGAACTTCACAAGTTTATGTTTTTAAGTCTTGAATGGAGATAAAGGGGGTGAGATAAAGAAGAGAGATACGAAAGGGAGGAAAGGGACATAAATTTAAGGAGTTGGGGAGAGTAATGATAAGGGAAGGAAATTAAAGTCCTAAGTCCCAAACCCCCTAAATCCCTAAACCCCTAAGCACCTAATCCATTAACACATAATCTCTTACCCCATTAATAGTTGGTCCTAACCTATAAAGGTATTACTTCTTAAATCCCTAGTACCTTAATTAACCCTTTATCTCCCCTCACTATTGTCATTATCCTCTAATTCCCTAAGCCTTTAACACTATAATACCTTAGACCTCAATTCCTAACCTCTTAAAACCTAACCCCCTAATCCCAGAGGCCTTAATCTCTTTACCCCTAAAGCCCAAACCGCTAAACTGCTTAATTTTTCTAATTGTTTACCTATAATCCTTTAACCATTATCCCTCTAAGCTCCAATTTACCCTATTCATGTAAAATAATTATTTACGTTTGCATGTGCCACCTCCCTTATGCTAGCATGATCTACATTTGCATGTGTGCTCTACGTTTGCATGTGTGGTATTAGTTTGCATGAGAGCTCTTTGTTTGCTTGATCTCTATCCCTCTAGATTGATCACTCCTATATTAGACTTGGCATTCTTTTTTGGGCTTGTGCATTAGTCTCTTGAAGCTCTAATTTACCCCTTATAAGCCTTTAAGCCTTTAAACCCTTCACCATTAATGCCTAACCTCATAAAACCTAACACGATAACCTTATATCACTATATCAATTCAAACCTAAAGTCGCTAACCCCTAAAGACCCTAGCTAGTTTATTTATAATCCCAGAAACCCTAACCCCTAAACAGTCTAACCCATATTAATTAAAAATATCAAATCCCTAATTCCTTAAGCCTCTTAACCCTTGAAACAATTAAACCTTTTCCACCTAGTCATAACCCCCACCCCTAAGCCCATATTCCACCTACTCATAACCCCCCCTATCTCTATCTAAAAACCCCTAAAAACACCTAACTACCCACCACCCCCATCTCTCTCTCTCTCTAACCCCTCCTTTCCCTCTCCCTAATCCGCACAACTCTTAAACCCCCCTCTCTCCATATCTCTCCTAATCATGTCATTGCTAAACCTCGTTCACTCTCTCCTCTCCTACACCTAACCCTTACTAATCCCCTATCTCTCTATCTCTTATGTACTCCACCAACACCTCTCCCCCACCCCTCTCTCTCTTCTAACTCCCTTATGCCCTCCTTCCTCTCTATATCTCTATAACCCCTTAACCCACCCCACCCCACCCCACCCCACCCCACCCACACCTAACCACCTCCTCTCTCTTATTGTCTATCCTACTCCCCGTGTTAAGTTTAAACCAAATATACTAGCAAGATCACTGAAAGAAACATAATCACAAGATAGACACAGAAATTACCCTGGGAAACCCTCATGGGGTAGAAAACCCAACAAAGCTTTCCTCAATAACATGATCAACCAAAATACAAGATGTGCTCCAAGACTTGTCCTTCTTCTCTACCTTACATGCAGATCTCCCATACACAAGTGCACCACTTTTTGAGTTGTGGAGGTGTATCAAATGAGGAGCTCTCCTCCTCTATTTATATTAGTTCCCGACTGACCAAAAATACCTAATGGGGACGACCTCTCCTGGAGAAGTCTAATAACCCCTAAAATATAAACTCAGGGCCTACCCCCACATGGTGGGTCTAATAACCCTAGTTACCACAAACCATCGGAGGAATAAACATCTCCGGATACATAATAGAGTCACCTCGGAGGGACAAAACATCTCCGAAATAATAATGTACAAATATAATATTCTTAGAAGTTACAATATTCAACACTCCCCCTTAACGAGAAGGATATTATAACAACATCTGTAGGAGCAAGGAGTCATCGACTACATCACACATGATACATCTGTATATCATCGGAAGCTTTCTTTAATACATCATCTTCAGTAACTTGACCAATTACTGGAACATCGACATCATCATTGTCATACAATCATCAGCATCTTCATCACACGATCATCAGCATTGTCATCACACGATCTTCAGCATTGTCATCATACGATCATCAACATCATCATCACATGATCATCGGCATTATCATCATCATCATCACACAATCATCAATATCATCATCACATGATCTATAGCATCGTCATCACAAGACCTTCAGCATCGTCATCACACGACCTTCAGCATCGTCATCACACGATCATCCGCATCGTCATCTCACGATCAATAGCATCGTCATTACACGATCATTAGCATTGTCATCAATACAAGTATGCACATCATTAATACAATTATCCATACCAATGCAAGTATACACATCATCAATACAAGTATCCATACCAATACAAGTATCCCCATCATCAGTACAAGTATCCATACCAATACAAGTATACAGATCATCAATACAAGTATCCATACCAATACAAGTATCCACATCATCATTTAAGACACCATAACATGTCTAGGGACGATACAGTCCACTCGTCAACTTAGACAAAATCTAAGGACCACTTTCTCGGATACATATGCCTACGGATCAATTCAGGGACCGAAGTCTGGGGATGATACAATCCCCATCACATACTTTTTGAACTAGTGGTTCCGGGATGATGCAATCCCCATCACGTACATTTTGAACTAGTGGTTCTGGGATGATGCAATCCCCATCACCTACATTTTGAACCAGTGGTTCTGGGATGATGCCATCCCCATCACGTACATTTTGAACTAGTGGTTCTGGGATGATGCAATCCCCATCACGTACATTTTGAAACAGTGGTTCCGGGATGATGCAATCCCCATCAGTCCACTAAGGACTTCATTCTCGGAGACCATACGTCTACGGATCAATTCAAGGGACTGAAGTCCAGGGATGATACAATCCCCATCTGTCCACTAAGGACTTCATTCTCGGAGACCATACGTCTACGGATCAATTCAAGGGACCGAAGTCTGAGGATGATACAATCCCCATCTATCCATTAAGGACTTCATTCTCAGAGACCATACGTTTACCGATCAATTCAAGGGACCAAAGTCCGGGGATGATACAATCCCCATCTGTCCACTAAGGACTTCATTCTCAGAGACCATACGTCTACCGATCAATTCAAGGGGCCAAAGTCCAGGGATGATACAATCCCCATCTATCCACTAAGGACTTCATTCTCGGAGACCATACATCTACGGATCAATTCAAGGGACCGAAGTCTGGGGATGATACAATCCCCATCTATCCACTAAGGACTTCATTCTTGGAGACCATACGTCTATGGATCAATTCAAGGGACCAAAGTCCAGGGATGATACAATCCCCATCTGTCCACTAAGGAATTCATTCTCGGAGACCATACGTCTACGGATCAATTCAAGGGGCCAAAGTCCGGGGATGATATAATCCCCATCTGTCCACTAAGGACTTCATTCTAGGAGACCATACATCTACGGATCAATTCAAGGGACCGAATTCTGGGGATGATACAATCCCCATCTTTCCACTAAGGAATTCATTCTCGGAGACCATATGTCTATGGATCAATTCAAGGGACCGAAATCCGGGGATGATACAATCCCCATCTGTATCCTTATCAATACATATATCATCAAAACATACATCAATAAAACATGTATCCTCATCAATACATCAATAAGACATGTATCCTCATCGATACATCAATAAAACATGTATCCTCATCAATACATCAATAAGACATGTATCATCACCGATACATCAATAAAACATGTATCGTCATCAATACATCAATATGACATGTATCCTCACTGATACATCAATAAAACATGTATCCTCATCAATACATCAATAAGACATGTATCCTCATCAATACATCAATAAAACATGTATCCTCATCAATACATCAATAAAGCATGTAAAAGTAAGTAAGAGAAAATAAGTATTCTAAGTATAAGAGTCCTAAGTCTAAGTATCTAAAACAGGTATCCACATCATCGACCTTGCTGTCGATGAGGCAATCTCATCATCAGTGACTACACTACTCCCCCTTTCGAGGAGGGTCCTTTTGAACCACACCAAGTTTGTCTCAGAAGTATTCAAATTTCACTCGAGACAAAGGTTTGATCAAAATATCAACAATTTGATCCTCAGTGCTCACATACTCGAGCTTAATAGCCCCCCTCTGCACCATATCTCGTATATAAAAGTATCGGATCTCTATGTGTTTTGACTTATCGTGAAATACAGGATTTTCTGTCATCTTGATACAGCTTTGATTGTCACACATAATCACAGTGGGATCCAATTCTAAGTCAAATACTCCCGATAGTAGTTTTCGAAGCCATACTGCTTCATAGCTAGCAGAGCAGGCAGCTATATATTCTGCTTCAGTAGTACTGAGAGCCACACTGGATTGTTTCTTGCTGAACCAAGAGATCATGGCAGATCCAAGTCCATAACATCCACCTGATGTACTCTTCCTGTCTGAAACACTTCCTACCCAATCGGAATCTGAGTAACCATGTAATCTAATTTCATGATTTCCAAGGTAGTAAATACCAAAATCTAATGTACCTTTTAGATACCTCATTACATGCTTTGCAGCTATTAGGTGAACCTTCCTTGGTTCTACTAGATATTGACTCAGGGTATTTACAGCAAAGCATATATCTGGTCTGGTATTTGTTAAATACATCAATGACCCAATGATTTGTCTATATAGAGTTACATCCACTAATTCTGATGAGTCATCAACTAATAATTTCAAGTTGGAGTCCATGGGAGTAGCCATGGACTTACACTCCAACATATCAAATCTTTTCAAAATATCCATAGCATACTTACCTTGATTTAAAAAGATTCCTTTTGGTTCTTTCCATACTTCTAGACCTAAGAAGTAGTGCATTAATCCTAGATCCTTCATTTCAAATTCTGAAGAAAGCTTCTTCTTACATTTGATAATTTGGTTCTCATTTCCTGTTAGAAATAGATCATCTACATACAATAGTAATATAACAGGTTCATCATCCATACCTTTGAGATAAAGATTTGGATCAGCTTTACTCTTGGTAAAGCCCATACTTGTTAAGAAACTGCCAATCCTTCTGTACCAAGCTCTTGGAGCTTGCTTCAATCCATACAAAGCCTTTTTCAGCTTGCATACATGAGTTCTTCTATCTTTAACCTCAAATCCTTGTGGTTGTTCTATGTACACTTCTTCTTCAATGACACCATTCAGGAAGGTTGTTTTAACATCCATCTAGTGTAATTTCCACTTCATCATAGATGCAAGTGCCATGATAGTTCTAATTGATGTGTACCTAGCAACTGGTGCAAATGTTTCTTCATAGTCTATTCCCTCCTTTTGAGAGAAACCTCTGGCTACAAATCTTGCCTTATATTTTTCAATGCTACCATCTGCAGCATGTTTTATCTTGAATATCCATTTGGAAGAAACCACACTTTTATCCTTTGGTTTGGGAACTATATCCCAAACACCATTTTTCATTATTGACTGGTACTCTTCTGTCATAGCTTCTACCCACTCTTTTTCTTGAGCTGCCTCCTCATAGCTGGTGGGTTGATGATCCACAAGATCACACATTAAGGCCACATAGTTGGATACTAACTTGGGTTTCTTCCTTTCTCTAGTGGAACCTTCAGGAGCTCCATATTTTTCAACTCCTTGAATAATGTCTCTAGCCCATGCTGGTCTTCTTTTTCTAGATAGATTTGTAATGGGGGGTTCTTGAGGTTCTATCATGTCATGGTCTTCTGGTGTATCATTTTCAGGGATGGGTACAACTTTTGTAACTCTAGGAGGTGAATCTTCTTCATAGATTTCTTCAAGTTGGCACTTCCTAAATTTCTTGATAGCTGCTTCTTCATCAAATGTTACATCTCTACTTATCTCCATATGATGAAAACCAGGTATGTAGATTCTAAAAGCTTTGGATGTTTCACAATATCCAACAAATATTCCTTTCTTACCAGAGGGATCCAACTTGGTTCTCTTTTCTTTTGGAATGTGAATATACACAGGACATCCAAATATTTTGAGATGACTTACCTTAGGCTTCTTTCCTGTGAACACTTCTTCTGGAGTCTTAAATTCAAGAGCACTATGAGAAAGTCTATTTTGTACATAGATAGCTGTACTGGTTGCTTCATCCCATAGATACATGGGAAGATCTTGATCATGTATCATAGTCTTTACAACTTCCATGATAGTTCTATTCTTTCTTTCAGCAACCCCATTTTGTTGGGGATTGTAGGGAGTGGTTAGTTCCCTCTTGATTCCAGCTTCTCTACAAAAGTCTTCAAATTCCTTTGAAGTATATTCTCCGCCATGATCTGTTCTGAGAATCTTGATTTTCTTTTCTGAGAGATTTTCTATTAAGGCCTTGAACTCTTTGAATTTTCCAAAAACTTCATTCTTACCTTTTAGAAATAATATCCAAGTTTTCCTTGAATAGTCATCAATGAATGTGACATAGTATTCATATCCACTCAAAGATGTGGAGGGCATAGGTCCACATACATCAGAGTGTATTAATTCCAAGGTACTTTTAGTCTTTGTTTCACTCCTAGGAAATGGGTTCTTCATATTCTTCCCTTTTGCACATCCTTTGCATGTGCCATCATGATCAATCTTTAAGTCTGGCAAACCTATAACTACCTTGCTTACATAAGGTAGTGCCTTGTAGTTAATCTGAGCAAGTCTCCTATGCCATAGTTCATTTGGGCTAATGGTTTCATGAACAAGAGCTGCTTTTGGAAGGCCCTTAAGCTTGTACAAACCTCCTTCTTCTTCACAAATGATAATTGCATCCTTGATAGATTTTCCTTTGGACCACATTAATACTTGTCCATCAATGAATGCAACCCTATAGCCTTTCTTATCCAATGTTGAGATGGATAACAAGTTCTTCTTCAATCCTGGTACATACAATATTTCTTTCATTTTCATGGAGGTAACAGAATCAAGCTTGTAGCTTGCTTCACCAATTCCCTTGATGGGATATTGAAAGTCATCTCCTAGTGATACCTTTTGTGGAGAAGTCTTTTCTTCAAGTCTTGAGAGAGTCTTTTTATGACCTGTCATGTGCTTTGAAGCACCATTGTCAATAAGCCATGTATCTTCTCCAGAAGTTATACATCCAGAAGTGCGGAGAAAAGAACATATTCTTCTACATCTTCTTCTTTATTTCTCCTAGATCTTCTTTTGAAGAAGGTCCTTTCTTCTTCTTCTTCTTCACTTCTAGGTCTTTTATTGTGAGGCCTTTCTCTCTCTTCTACTTCTTCTTCACTATCATCTTCTGCAAGATGTGCTTGATGTCTTTTGTAATGAGAACCCTTTTTCTTCTTTAGAGGGGAATCTATAGCAAGGTGTCCTATTTTGTGACACAAAAAACATTGGAAAGAGGAGTAATCTCTTCTTTGAATAGTTCCTCTCTTCTTTTGAAATCTATGTGGAGAATGGGACTCCTTGTGACTATTCCTTTTGGAGTAGGATTGATTCCTTCTTCTCTTGGTGTGGGTGGCCAAGGCTTGGTCATATTCTTTGAGAAAGGCTTCTCGGTTTGCAACCCTAGCCTCTTCTTGTACACAATCCTCCCAAACTACATCAAACTTCATACTTTATTTTCTGGCACACATAGTTTGTATGAATGACTCCCAAGGTCTAGTGAGACCATTTAGAGTTGTCATCACAAGTTCATCTTCATCAAGAGTATCACCAATGTCATCTAGTTGCTCCTTGATTTGGGAGACTCTTGAGAAGTAGTCTTGAATGGATTCTCCTTTGTGCATCTTGGTACTCTTTAACTGGGTTCTTAGGTTCATCTTCCTATTGATGTTTTCTTCTTCATACATCCTTCCTAGGGCATCATACATTTCCTTCAGAGTCTTCTTGGAAGCCAATTGGGGAATCAAGTGGTCTTTAATAGAACCATCTATGATTCTCTTTTCCCTAATAAAATCCTTCCTATTCTTCTCTTTGGCTTCATCTCCTTTAGGTTCTGCAACTTCATCCTTGATATAATGAGTAAGGTCATTTTCTTCAAGAATGAGACCAATTCTGTATTTCCATGCTCGGAAATTTTATATACCTTCTATCTTGTCTTCAAGCTTAGTGTTTGGAGCCATCTTCTCTTGGGGGAGTCCAAGAGATAATAGATAGAGTAGTACTTACCCGGAAACTTTAACTTTTCACTTTTCCGGATCTGCAACAGAATTTCTGGTTTATCGCACTTTTGGTAAAACTAGGGTTTGACTTTCCCGGAGTTCGACCCAACCAAAAACCTCGATCCAAGGCTCAAAAGATAGATCTTTAGAAGGGCTATTCAGCCATGCAACTATAATCCAAAAATATGAACTTTTGCAGAAACCCTAATTTTGGGAGAGAGAGAGAAATATAATTTCACCTTGTGAAAGATGTTCTATTCATGCTAGCTCTAATACCATGTTAAGTTTAAACGAAATATACTAGCAATATCACTGAAAGAAACATAATCACAAGATAGACATAAAAATTACCCTGGGAAACCCTCATGGGGTAGAAAACCAAGCAAAGCTTTCCTCAATAAGATGATCAACCAAAATACAAGATGTGCTCCAAGACTTGTCCTTCTTCTCTACCTTACATGCAGATCTCCCAGACACAAGTGCACCACTTTCTGAGTTGTGGAGGTGTATCAAATGAGGAGCTCTCCTCCTCTATTTATATTAGTTACCGACTGACGACCAAAAATCCCTAATGGGGCCGACCTCTCCTAGAGAAGTCTAATAACCCCTAAAATATAAGCTCAGGGCCGACCCCCACATGGTGGGTCTAATAACCCTAGTTACCACAAACCATCAAAGGAATAAACATCTCCGGATACATAATAGAGTCACCTCGGAGGGACAAAAAATCTCTGGAATAATAATGTACAAATATAATATTCTTAGAAGTTACAATATTCAACACCCCGTACCCCTAACCCCCCTCTCTTTGTCCACTCCTCCTCGTAACCCTTACAAACCCCGTCTCTCACTCTCTCTTCCCTACTTCTACACCTATCTCTCTCTCTCTCTCTAAAACCCCTATCCATCTCCCTAACCTCTCCCCCATCCCTAGCCATCCTACTCTTTATATCTCTCTCGTACTCCCCCTAGCCCTAAACCCCCTCCTCTCTATCTCTCTCCATTCCTCTCCCTAGCCCTTACTAACTCTCTCTCTTCCATACACCTCCACCTACCTCTAACCACACCTACAACTACATCTAACCACACCTCCCATCTCTCTTTCTCATTGCCTACAACTAACACCCTCTCCTCTCTCTCTCTCTCTCCCTCCTCTCACCCCCTAACCATTAATAGCCCTCTTTCTCTCTCTCTCTCTCTCTCTCTCTCTCTCCCCCTCACTAAGCCCCCTCCTAGCCCTTACCCCTAAATAACCCCCCCCCTCTATCTCCTACTCCCTCCTCTCTTTTTCTCCTACTTCCCCCCCCTCTCTCTCTCTCCTACTCCCCCCTCTTTCTCTCTCTCTCCTACTCCCCCCCTCCCTCTCTCTCTCCCACTCCCCCCCTCTCTCTCTCCTAATCCCCCTTCCCCTACAACTAACCACCCCCTATATCTAACCCCTAAGCTCCTTGACCCCAAACGCATTGACACCTTAGCCCCTAACACCAAATCCGTATCTAACCTCCTAACCCATAGAACATGAAGCCCAAAACCTTTCAAGATAAGTAGGGATCTAGGGAAATTAAATAAGATTTTGATGAAATTAAATAATGGATCTATGGAAACCTTTCAAGAAACTATTAAATAAGGTTCCGATGAAAATGCAAATTGTGTAGATTACCATAGCTCTAGCGCATTTTTGTATGCAGAAATGCACATGCGTTTTTGGCCTCTAGACTTTAATAAGCCATGTACCAAACATATTAATTGTGTTATAGTTTTAATTACCTATTTTTAAGAAATTTTAGCGTGTTTTTTATATCCATAATGCTAGTGCACTTTTTCTATGCAAAAATTCAGCAGAATACTCTTCCTATTTCATACCCGAATGTTGCGTTTTGTCTCTTCGATAGTGCTGCAAAAAACCTTGATACTCTATGTTCACAATCAACAATCAAGGAAATTGAGGAAGCTTGATGCTATATGCTCAGAATAATCAATCTTGAACAAGACTCTACAGTTAGCATTGGGAATTGAGGATTCTACATTCACAATTAGCAAGCTTCAAGAGGATTCTACATTCACAATTTCAAGATTATAGAGGATTCTATGTTCATAATTTCAATCAAGCTTGAGAAATCTATATGAACACAATTGAAGAAGAATCTACATTCACTATTGAGCAAGATTGAAGATCCTATATTCACAACTGAGGTAGAAGTTACTTTCACATTTGAGCAAGCTTGAGGAATCTATATTCACAATTGGGGAAGTATCTATATTCACAATTGAGCAAGCTTGAAGAACCTATATTCACAATTGAGAAAGAATTTGGATATTTGAATAGTTGAGCACACCTCTAGAATCTATTTTCTTAGTATTACTCATTGTGGTCATGGGGAATTCATGCAATTGAAAAAGGAAACCACCAAGGAAATAGAATCATGAAGAAACCATGGAAGAAGTTAGAGAAAAGAAAAGATTGGACATGTGGAATTGAAGGCATTCCATGGAAAATCATCCAATTCAAACAGTAGATGATTCCACGGTCATTCCTACCCATCCACGACAAGAAAAATGGAAAAATTCACTAGAGGGGGCCTCAATTTCAACAACATTTGATGAACAAGCACCCCATGGAACTAGTCAAGAAGTAAAATGTAGGTGCTCATGGGAGGATTTTTCAATTCCCACATCAAGTCAACTTCATACTATAGTAGTGAATGACTTTTTGGGTTGTGTTTATACAAGCGAAAAATTTATGGAGGCATTGAATAAAGGATTTACAATGAAGGAAGACCGTCCAAGAGAAAGTCCAATTTCCCACATCCAACTACCAAGAAGAGAATGAAATACAATAGGCTCCTATTGAAATGTTGGAGTGTCCTGGTGATGTTGTACATGCTCCAGTTCCATCACCCTTACCTCCATTAGCAGCTACACCCCGAAGAACTCCGAAACATATACACGTTGAAGAAAATCTCATTAGTTCACATGAAGGTACGTTGTCTAAACATGCTATTTCTTATCAAACTCAACAAATAGTTGATAATTTTGTCATTCTAATTTTATCCCATGCTATGGAGACCGTCCAAGAGAAAGTCCAATTTCCCACATCCAACTACCAAGAAGAGAATGAAATACAATAGGCTCCTATTGAAATGCTGGAGTTTCCTCGTGATGTTGTACATGCTCTAGTTCCATCACCCTTACCTCCATTAGCAGCTACACCCCAAAGAACTCCGAAACATATACAAGTTGAAGAAAATCTCATTAGTTCACATGAAGGTACGTTGTCTAAACATGCTATTTCTTATCAAACTCAACAAATAGTTGATAATTTTGTCATTCTAAATGTGATGGGGACAAGTGCAAATTATTTTTATCATTGTTAAAATCTAGGTCTATGGTTGTTGTTAGAAGAGTTTTAGTGATAAAGATGACCAAAAAGTTAGAACCAAGTTCTCATATTGTTAAAAATTTAGTAGATGCATTTACTACAATTGGAAAGAAATCTCACTCAAAGGATCATAATGCGGCTCACCGTGTGTTGTCACAATCAATCGCGAACAAAAACACTAGGGAACTTCGTTTTCTTAAACCTACCTCCAAAATTTTTAATTTGAATATGAAGACACTTTGTAGGTATTGTGTTAGAAGAGAACAACTTGAAACTGGTCAAACAAATGTTTGGCCTTCAATGGCAGGTTTCCACGCTCATATATGAAGCTCAATGATGTGGTAAAGGGATTAGTGCAATCTTTTTGGCATGACAACACTAGACCTTCTTCCGACCAAAAATATGTATTAAAATTGAGAAGGGGTTCAAAGGATCGTGAACCACACATTAAACATTTTCTTGATAGGACACAAACATAATTCTATGATATATCTAGGAATGAGCATAACGAACTTAACTTGGGCCAAAGATATGAAGCTCAATTATGTAGTAAAGGGATTAGTGCAAACTTTTTGGCATGACAACACTAGACCTTCTTCCAACCAAAAACATGTATTAAAATTGAGAAGGGGTTCACGGGATCGTGAACCACACATTAAACATTTTCTTGATATGACACAAACATAATTCTATGAGAGATTTAGGAATGAGCATAATGAACTTAACTTGGGAAAACCATGGTATGTTAAAATAAACACAATTAGTAACAGATGTTGTTGTCGATACCACATTGATTATGGTTACTATTATGACACATATACATATATATTTTGTGTATTGCATAACACTCTTGCACAGGAATGCTCAGCTACATTACCAGTGATGTCATCTAGAGACTATATTCATAGCATTTTTTGTAGCAGGCCAAACGATTGCACATTTGATCAAAAAACTTGCATAGATGGGACATGCCTAGGGTGTGGTTGATTGGAATTATTGCAAAAATGCATACATGTGACCGATGAGCATGAACTTGGGAGGAAGTAGGTGAACTTGCAGTCATTCAAATATGTTAGGTATGATATTATGGAGGGACCAAAAGAAAAAAAAATACAATTGGTCACTTCTCAGGTTGGTAATGAGTTATTGAATACTATTTTTTCTTCAGATTGCAATTTCATATGTAACAATCTATTGATACATGTCTTTATTGTTGATCTACCAGGTACGGGTTTGCGACTTCAAGGAGGAATTCTTTAAAAATACACAACAATATTTAAAGCATGTACATGTGGCTCATTGGAAATATGAGAAGTTTATAACATGTAGGGATACATTTCCTATTGGGGGTATCTTGTCAGTGGTTTATTTTGTTGAAAACTACAGCCTTCAACCGAAAAATGAGATTCAAAGTCAATACTATCACTCAGAATAGGTCAGCATACTGGTCCATATCACCTATAGACATGGGGCAGATAGTACTGAAGACAACATGGTTATATTGAAGGAGTATCACTTCTACATAAGTGATGACATGTGTCATGACTTGGATTTTGTACAACACAACTTTCAAATGTCCTGAAATCACTTGAAGGATAATAGTATACAGATGGAACAACATTGGATTTGGTCTGATGGTTGTGTAGGGCAATTAAAAAATTCTTGTGTCTTCTAATGGTTGTGTATGCTCCACAAAAGGCACAAGGTGCCACATATTTGGAACTATTTTGAGACTGGACACAAGAAAGGTGAACTTGATGGAGCAGCTACGTGCATCAAAACTGCATTACATAGGCAAGAAATGAAGTTCACAAACATTTCACTCATCCAAGATGCAAAAACCATTGTTGAATGATGTGCTTCAGTCATGGGGGAGGGAACAAGAAGCAAGGAAGATCACTCAACTAGGAAAGCACATGTACATAGATATTTTTGGGATGTGGTGGATGTAGATCTATCATAGTTATATGAGTGCAAGGCCATCCAAGGAACTCATGCATTTTATTTAGTTAGAACATCGGACAATGCTATACTTGAAAAGTGGACAAGTAAACTCTCATGTTTTTGTTCTCCATGCAATAGTGGTGAATGGGACAAATGTAAATCCATAGATTGGGTTGATATATGGGACCGTATATCACTCCCCATTGGTCGAAGGATTTCTACAAAATTATCCCAGCTGGAGGAGGTCCAATCAAGTACTTGACCAGACTATGAGCATATATCAGATCTCATACAACCGGGTTCGATTAATATTTTTATATTTTTGATATTTTTACAACTAGTTGTGTCTAATTAGTTGACTAAAACGTTGGCACTATATTTTCTCCAGTGCACATATACGCAGTGATTTCCCACAGAGTCAATGCATGGCACACCGAGTATGGGATGGCATGTTCCTTAGAGGGGAATCAAACCGTAAATGTCCCATTACGAGACTCTGAGGCTAATGACTTTCTGATTGGGTCAATGGTTGTAAAAGGAGAATATTTGAACCAGGTTTCCCACTTAGCAAATAGAAAAGGGTTGATCGGAGTCGTGTCCAGGAAGCATGAGGGGGACAATAGTTCGACTGAATGAGTCAGATCTGTTATGGAAGAAGCTTAATAAATAGAATGAGAAAAAGCAAGATTACGCAATACAGATAACACAAATACACATTGATAATATGCAGGAATGCAAGTTGTTCTTCTATTACTTGCAAAAAGATCAAAAATAATATATGTTACAATGTTATACATGCTTATATAGAATTCTGAGACGCTTGGGTGCATTCCTGTTACGTTCAGTTACAAAGAAGTAGAAGTTAGAATGGTTCCAAAAAATCAACTGTTACAGTCAACTGGAAGACAGAGAGACAATCTATCGAAGCTCGATAGTCGCTGGTTGTATGTCGACGTTGCATGTCGATGTTGCGAGCTGTGAGGTTGTTGAACATGTTGAAGTTGCGGAACGTGTCGCAGTATGTCAAAGTCGAGACTTGTCTAAGTTGTGTTGAAATCGAACCTATCAAAGTTGTCAAAGTCATGTCAAGTCGAAACTTGTCGAATTTGTATCGACATTGATGAATTTCCAACTATGATGCGGATCGGACCTCCTTCCTTAAGAAAGAATGGACCCCATTCTTTGCTCGTAAAGGTGAAAAAACTTGTCGGTCACTTCAGTAGTAGAGTACCACTTTCCTTGAGATGGGATTTGTCCTACCTTGGAAACCTGAAATAAGGGAATTGTGTTTGACCTTATATGGCGTACTTGTCATCCCACAATAGTGTCACAAGGAAGAGGCTCCTGAACATTTGGATGTATGTCCTCAGGTTCTATTGTTGATAAGTCATTTTGTTCCATAAAAGGTGCATGGTATGGTTGAAGTAGATCCACATTGAAGACTAGATGCAAACCCAGGCATGCAGAAATGTCGAGATGGAAAGCATTTTCACCACTCTGTGGAAGAATATTGTACGGACCATATCGCAAAGGCTTGAGATTCTTGAATCGACCAGTGAAGCACTCCTTCTTAAGATGTAACCAGACCTTATCCCCAAATTGGAATGTATGAGGAATACAATTCTTTTCGTGTCGGGCCTTAGCTTTCTCGTTTGCTCTCTGAAACATATCATGTGCTTGCTTATGGATGTCGTAAATATGTTCTCAAAAAATGACTGCTTTATCAACTTCTCGCTGGTTGCAGTCTGTGTCATAGTTTGGCTATGTCGAGGAGCTGATCAAGTCGATAGGCACTGAGGGTTGAAATACATAACATACTTCAAATGGAATCTTACATGTAGAGTTGTGCTAAGCACGATTGTAGATGTGTTGGATGTATGGAATACTTTCATCCCATGTGCGTCGATGCCGGTGATTGTACATGCGAAGCAGTTGTACTACCAACCGATTCATAACTTCCCTCTGTCCGTCAGTATGAGGATGGAAAGCTATTGACAAAGAGAGTCGTCTGTCCAGATGTTCCCAAAGGGTCTTCCAAAAGATGCTGATGAATATGGAATCTCGGTCAGATTTGATGGTTGTGGGGAAGCCAAAGTGTTTCCAAACATGTGTAAAGAAGAGCTGAGCGGTCTCCTGTGTTGTCATGGTCTTCTTACATGGTATGAGAATGGCCATCTAAGAAAATCGGTCTACTACTACTAAGATCGCATCATGCTGATGTCTGGTAGTAGGATAACCTGTCAAGTAGTCCATAGAAATAGATTCCCATGGTCGACTAGGAACTAGCAGAGGTATGTACAATCCCTATCGTCAATTAGGTGGCTTATCAATGGCGCAAACCATGCATCATCGAATGTACTTGTTGACGTCGGATTTAAGTGTAGGCCAAAAGAAATACTTCCACAGAATAGCAAGTGTCTTTGCCACTCCAAAGTGTCCTACAATCTTATTGTAGTGCCAGTCCCAAATGAGTTGTTGTTGATGCTCACCGATCGATACACAAATTTGTCCAAGCTTGTATAGCAAGGTGTCTTTTAGGAAATAGTCTGAGGTTGAGGTCGATGACTTGTTAGTATGTAACTATCAGTAGACTGATGAGAAGTCAGTTTTTTCCTCGTACAACTGTTTCCAAATGGTTGTGTCGTATCCCTACATACTCATCACTGTCAAAAGGAGAGTAATGGGTGGTCGAACGAGGCAATCGACAACAACATTAGCTTTACCTTTCCGATAATTAATCACCAACTAGAATTGTTGTAGGTAATTAATCCACTTGAGTTGTCGATTTGTCTGCAACTTTGATTGTGTCAGAGAAAACTTTAGAGGCTTATGATCAGTGAGGATGACCATTTCCTTGATAAGGATGTAATGCCTCCATTGCTTCAGAGCTTGCACAATGTTCTTTTTCGTACGTCGAGTACCTTCTAACTATGTCATTAAAAGTATCGAAATGAAAAGTGACTGGAAGACCAAACTGAGCGATCACTGTGCCCAAGACATAGTCCGATGCGTCCATCTCAATCTCAAAGGGCTGATGTAAATTGGGTAACACAAGTACTGCTATAGTGCAGAACCTATGTTTGAGCTGTTCAAAAGGTGCTTGCTGTGTTTCTATCCACTAGAAGACAGTTTTCCCATTTCCCTTCGCCAACTAATTCAAGGGTCAGGATATGTGACTAAAGCCGAGTATGAATCGTTTATAGAAATTCGCCAAACCAAGAAAACTTCTTAGTTCTTGAATGGTTCTAGGAATGGGCCAATATTTGAGGATCTGTACTTTTTATGGGTCGACGTGAATGCCTGTAGAGTTAATTACATACCCCAAATATTTCATGTTGGTCATCACAAAAGAGCGCTTTTCCATGTTCAGATAGAGCCAATGTTGCTGGAGAGTGTCGAGGACTTCTCGAAGATTTCCAACATGTTCTTCCCATGATCGACTAAAAATCAGTATCTCGTCGAGATAGACAATAACCCATTTTACGATGAAAGGTCGAAGAATGTTATCCATATGCCACATGAAGGTCGTAGGTGCATTGGTCAAGCCGAAAGGCATGACTAACCATTCAAACAATCCTTCCTTGGTTTTGAAAGCAGTTTTCCACACATCTGAGGGCTCGATTGGAATTTGATGGTATCCCGACTTGAGGTCAATCTTAGTAAAGAATTTAGCACCTTTCAGACAGTCGATGAAATAGTCTATCCGCAGAAGAGGGTACTGATTCTTCTCCAATATTTTGTTAGGAGCTTTGCATTCGATGCACATGCAGCAAGTATTTTCTTTCTTTAGAACCAGGACGACTGGACTTCCACAAGGAGAGGAGTTGGGTCGGATATGACCGTTGTCTATGAATTCTTGGATTTGTCTGTGAATCTCTTCATTTTCGAGAATGGATCTTCTGTAAACAGATGCATTAGGCAAAGAAGAACCAGGAACAAGTTCAATGGAGTGTTTTACCCAACAATGTTGAGGTACTCCATCTGGAGTTTGAAACAGGTTCTGGTACTCATTAAGAATATGATCGATGTTGTAAGGCTGAGGATGCAGAGTGGTAACAAGACCCAGTTTCTTCACAAGTTCTTCAAAAACGAATTTTTTCTGGCTCCCGTTGTCCACAATCAGATGTAATGGGTTGCTATGGACCCATATCCATGTATGGAACAGGCATTCTCGTTCCTCCTTGTCGACGATAGTCGGGGCTGTTGGAGTGGTCGAGGTCAAAAGGGTCATGGTTGCTGAATTTGATTCTTCCACCATCTTGTCAAATGCATCGAAGGTCGACACTTTTGTCAAACATTTCTTGTTAGCTTTGCATTTAGACATATCATGCCAAGATGAGTGGTGGTAATCGCACCATTTTCTGTTCTATGGTTGTTTGCTAGGTTCCCTTTTGTGAAAAGGCTTCTTTCAGTGGTCTGGATTTGGAGGTGTCGACTGAGAATATTTCAACTTGTCGAAGTCGGTTGGTGCCTTCTTGTCGGGTGGTCATCCTAATGTTGTCTTTGTCGTGAAACGTGATTTTCCTTTCTTCTTGGTTTCGAGTTTCCTGGCATAGTAGAAAGCATCTGCAAGCGTATTAATAGTCAGAAATTCCATCTCCTACTAGATGTACTAGGACAATCTGCTAATGTACTTCAGAACAAGCAATTTCTCTTCTTCTTCGACTCCAAGTCTTTCCATGAGTCAGTAGAACTCATCGGTTTAACTCTGTACTGATTGGTCTTTCCATTGCCTTAGTTGTTTCCGCTTCTTATACTATTACTCGAGGTATTTAGGTAGGTAAAATTCCTTTCGGATGTGTTCGACGAATTTATCCCATGTGTTGATGGGTTCTCTGCTTTTCTCCATCTTTGTCGAGAGGTTCTCCCACCAGCAGTTCACGAAGGTTGACATCTTTAAGGATGCAATAGTGATCTTTTCAGCTTTAGAGAGTTGATTTACAGCGTAATAGGATTCCAATTGTTGCACCCATTTTTCAATAGGTTCTGTGTCAATCTTTCCTTCAACATTCGGTATGTCTAGATTCATTTTCACTTTGAAGGGGATGATTTTATCGTAGTGAGTTCTCGTCAAGGATCCTCCGGATGTCGAAGCAAATCGCAAGAGAGTCTCATTAAATAGGGTGAACATTTCAATCCATTGTCGAGCCAGAGCTTGCTCAATAAGTTGTGCTGTCTCATCGGTTGCATGTCTATCATCTGTTTATTCTGTCATATCTGGAGTTAGCGTCTGATTGGATAGCTGAGATTGGGAGCAAGTTTGAACTGGCATAAGTCAGGTAACTTCGAGAGAAGTGTATACGCAAAACTTAAGAATGACCGAAACTAAGTTCTCTGATACCAATGATCTGGTTCGTGTCTAGGAAGCACGAGGGGGACAATAGTTCAATTGAATGAGTCAGCTCTGTTATGGAGGAATGTGAACTGTTCTTCTATTACTTGCAAACAGATCAAAAATTATATATGTTACAATGTTATAGATGCTTATATAGAATTCTGAGATGCTTGCGAGCCTTCCTATTACGTTTAGTTACAAATAAGAAGAAGTTAGAATGATTCCAATAGTTCAACCGTTATAGTCGACTAGAGGATAAAGAGACAGTCTGTCGAAGTTCGACAGTCGATGGCCGCATGTCGATGTCGCGAGCTGTGAGGTTGCTGAACATGTCGAAGGTGCGGAACGTGTCGCAGTATGTCAAAGTTGAGACTCATCGGAGTTGTGTCGAAATAGAACCTGTCAAAGTTTTCAAAGTAATGTCTAGTCGAAACTTGTCGAAGTTGTATCAACATCGATTACTTGCCAACTATGATGCGGATCAAGGGTATACATATGAATATTATAGACTAGGTGAGATTGTAGACAAGTATAAAAACTTATTTATTGGCACAAACCTCCATTTGCAAACAATGCCAAGGAAGAACTTATCAAAGGAACGATACTTATTTCCTTACTCCAAGCATGAGAGATTAAAGGAAACGATTGGAATTCAAGGTGATCCTGATGGTCTAGTCAAATGACCATAGGTAGGTAATCTAGTATGTGGTTTTCATGTTTTATTGTGTACTATGTTATAGGTTTGTGGTGTACATGTATGCTATGATTTTTTTTTGTGGTCTCCTCCAGTATTGAGATTAATATTTTGACTATTGCAGCCAGACATTGATATCTTGATAGATTGCTAAATTGCATAGACTTGGTACAACTTGATAAATTTCACAAGTTTCTTCATGGATTTGTTTTCTTTGTTTTTTTCTCCCATCTAAGTAAACCATAATATATGCATCCTCATGCCCATTTTCATGCTCACTATCACCATTACCATCTCCATGCTCATTATCATTATCCCCATGGTCATTGTCACCATCGCCATGCCACCATGGAAATCACCACCGTGCTCTTCCTACCCATGTTGTCACCATCACCATACCCTTTTTCACCATAAGATTCCATCAATCATCCACACAAATATAACCATTAGATACCTAATTTAAAAACCTAGAAACCCAAACAACAAACATAGAAACCTAATCTAGCCTTAGTCATAATCCTAATATATATGCATGCCAAAAAAAACAATAGCAACCTAATCCTAATATATGCATGCCAAAAAAACTTCATATATTCATGTGCATCCACTTGTATCTAAACCATTGTGCTACAAATATGCAGAAGAGTACAAGAAACTATAATTTGTATTCTAAACCCCTTAATGCATCTTTAACAAAGATTGTATTCATTCTAGGTGTGTTTCATGGATATTGAATTTGAGGAGTAGCATTTAGGAAACAAAAACCTTGTTTTCCTCTCTTAACCTTGGTAGACCTAGAGACCCACTCTTGGTTCGAAAGTAATGTAGTCATGGAACCCATATCACCCTTGCAACTGATAATTAACATACACATGTTGTTCAAGGGCTCGTACATGGTGCTTGATCCTAAGAAGAAATGTTTAGCATGAGAGGCTATTGTTTACATCTCAACTATTGTAAAGGGCTCTGGACCAAGTAGGCAATTTTACTAGTAATTTTGGGTTCAAATCCACCTAGGGTTAGTACTGAAAATGGCTTCCCAAATGCCTCCAAACCCACTCAAATTTATGAAAATATGTAGGGAATGTATTAAGTATTATATTAAGGTCTCATGTGCACCATTAATTTATTATTATATCTGTTCCAACCCTCTCCCATTTAAATGCAAAAATCACCAATTCGACCCTTGAGGAAATGGCACTATTTCTTCTCCCAATGCAAGTAAACTGAGTAAAAATACTTCAAATGCTCAAGTACAGTACATGAAACTTGTAAATGACATCAATGGAAGTCAATTAATCACAAATTCATCATAGAATCATCCATTCATTCGAAATCATCATATATACATTGGTTCACAACAAGGTAGTGGGGAAATGGCATTGTTCTTCCATTAAAAATGAGATTTTTACATTTATACTTGGAATTTCGACCTGAAACTTTTTGGAGATGAATAAAAGAGTATTTAATTCATATTAAAAAATAAATGGGTCCTGAGAAGCTCACCCAAAGATTACAATAGCTCACCAAAAATTCCCTCCCTCAAGGATCAAGAATATGCCATCAAAACTGGAAATGGTTGAGAGAATGCGCTGCAATAGAAGAAACCATGAGCTTCCCTATAGCTTACACCTGCAAATAAAGACTCCATTAAAGGTCTAAATGAAAGGTCTGAATTTTCTTTCCAATTACCAACTTGGATGGGAATCTTTCACCCTCGAAATTGGCTAAGGCAAGAAACTAGTCATCCACTAGCTCTCCCTCTACACAAATGCAATTGCAAATTCTACAAATGATCAAAATCTGGTTTCATTCTTTTTTATTGAAATTTATAAGGTTCTAATTTCCTCCAGGGTCAAATTTCTTCCAAGAGACTCATGCCAACTCAAGTTGGGAAGAGATTCCAAAGAACGCCACTTGTATAACAATTCCTAGTCTCCCACTTCCACCAAATCACATGTGGAAGCATCTTAGCTTCCCTAAAACCATTGAACACCCTCTTGGATTCTATATTTATCCTTGACATGTCATATATGTCATATTTCAGCCTTCAGGTTTGATTTGTGTCATAGGTGGCATAGCATCTTCATCATTGTTGTCATAGAGCTAGGGAATCTAGCCCAAGTGTCTCACTAGCTCCAAATTGCCTCTTCCTCTTCCATGGGAGTTACTCTTCCTCTATATTTCGACCTTGTATGAGTCATGCCATTAATAATACCTTTTGGACTCCTCCAAGTATGTTACCATTCACCTTGAATTCGAATTGGTGAGAGAATGATGCCAAGTGTAGTGGAGAAATCTAGCCATATCTGGGTCCCACTTCCTCCATGTGTCTTCATGATCAAATGCCACTTTGATTTTCACTTGTATATATTTATTCAGCTCCTTTATTAAATATGTATTCCATTCTAATGTTCAAACATCATTTATTATCCCCATTATTCCAAATCCCAAAGCGTCCACCCCAAACCTAGGAAACTAGTAATTTTTCTCCTTGGCAATTATTTGACCTTTAGCATCAATTTGACAAACTCTAATGAATAGGGAAAATGTGATTAGTCCATTGTGACCCAATTCCAAATTTGGGACAGGAAAAATCCAACCTTCCCAATATTGCTTGTCCTCAAGCAATTTTAAACATGGGTGTTGAAGAACCTGCTTTCTGTATAATTCTTTGAGTTGCCATTGAATTGCCCAACCTTGAGTCTTTGAGTTTCCATGAAGATTTTAGAGAGGAACCACCATGCTTTCTGTTGCACTACTCTAATAAAAATCACTTTATTAAGTGGGAAATCCATCTCCCATACTGCTTGTTTCCCCAAAAAATTTGAAACCAATGAGATAAAAATTATTCCAGGGTCCCATTGCTTGTATTGCACCTCAATAATTAAGAGTGCTCTCCAACCCACACCATTAGGTAAGAGGATTCCTGGATCCCATTTTCTTGTATGCATCCTTCCAAACATCATAAGTACCAAATATATATCATCAAAGTACATAACAACATAATGAAAATGTACATCAAGGATATGCTTCATCAAAGAGTCATGAAAGTGCTTATACCTCCAAGCAAGTAGACCACCATTTTCCAAGTGCATACAGGCTTCAAGTGACCAATCAAATCTGCTCCAATGACATAGGTGAGGATCCCATGTCCTATAATGCTTCTCCAAAAGGATGTGATATGCATCAAAATATTCAGCCATGTATTCTTTCATCCAAGAAGTGAATGAAGAATCTCCACTAAAATCTGAACCAAATAATGAGCAAAAAAAAAAGGAGACTTCAAATGACTCAAAGAAGTCTCACCCATACATCCCTAAATGTGAGAGTCATAAATTAATAACAAAGTATGTGGCTTGCAACAAAAATGTTCTCCAATCATAAATCTATTCACCCAAGTGTTGGATGAAGTTTTTCCAACATCAAATGAATCAAGTGTTGAGAAACAAAAACCATGAGTCTTCAAGTGACTCAAATGCATATCATAGGTGCATGCATGTAGATGTGCATCATCATAAAGTAACAAAGGATGCTTCTGCAAATGTAAATAAGAATTTGCTTCAACCAGATCATCATAAAAAGTAAATATAGGAGTTCTATACTCCTCATGTGGCACCATCAAAAAGAACCCTTTCACCCATACTTCATTGAGACTAATGCTGCAAAACATGGAATTGTAGGATGTAGGAGAATGAACTAACTCACCCAAATGATCAAAAAGTGCAGAAGTTTCATCATGGGAAGGATCCATATGGGTAGTATCATGCTTCTCCTTCAAAAGTGTGAAACCTTTGTCATAGATTGGTTCCAATGTAGAGGAATCGTGCGCTTCTTTAAAAATTGCATAACCTTCATCAAGAGACAATTCAAGTTCCTCTTCCACCACATCAAGTGTTTGGATCTCTTCAAGTTCATCTTCAAACACATTAAGCACATTCAAGTTTCCACATTTCTCATGATCCACCATGTCATGAGAATCCTCCAAACAATCTACCATTTGACAATCTAGAACATACGAGGAAAAACAAGTATCTTGCAACTTTTCAAGAAGTTGCTCATTTTGAATTGTGAGATTATGAATATCCTCATTATTTTTCAGGTATGTATCATGTAACAATTCATTAAGTTCAAACAAATGGTTTCTATCAAAAATCAAAGACATGAAATAACCTTTGATGTGGCACATTGCTCTTTGAATCTTCTCCATATCTTCAAGGAAGGATGTTTCCTCCAATGAAGTAGCTCTCCAACAAAAATTTGACACCAATACTTGAGTGTCATGGAGAATGTTGAGGGACTCTTGGATCTTATTTTCATTCATATTTAAGGACCCTTCAACAAAATGAGGCTCTTGCAAATGAACCTCCTCATCTTCTTCAATTTTGCTTGGACCAACTTCATGAATCTCAAGTGGTGATGGGGAAGTTGATGTTGGTTCTTCTTCAACTGCTACAAGATATTCATTATCATGCTTAATGGAACTTGGGATTGCAGAAACACTTTCAAAAGTGATCTCTATGTCACCAACATAGAGGTGTGAGCATTCATCAGTAGGTACTCCTTCATAGTTTAAGTATCCATCAGTAGATGCTCTTTGGTTCATGTCTAAGCTAGAATGTCTCTCGAAATGATCTTCCATATTTTCAATAGAATATTCTTCGTGCTCTTGTGATGTCTCTTCATTTTTATCCTTCAAGCAAGATGATGCATTTTGCCCCTTGTTTTCCTTATGATCAATATCTTTGGAATCTCTTTTTGAAGAATTCCCAAAAGCTCTCCTCAAGTGGGACATAATTTCATGCACACATGTATGATACTCACTCCAAGGTTCTTACAAGAAGGGCATAAACCTTTATTTACTAACTCCACATCTTCATTTTTGGGCCTATTTTCAAAAACATGTTCAGCATAGTACTCAAAAGACATGTCATTTTGTGTATTTTTTCTTGAAGCAAGATAGTCTTGATATTTTTATATTGTTGGGGCAAGGTTTTATATTTTGCTCTCCATCTTTGGAACTCACTCATAGAATTATCCTTGGTTGGTGTGACACAATCATATTCATTGGATTTAAATTCTTAATAATAATCTTCATTTCTCTTGAAATTGTAAGAAGTGTTGCATGATGGCACCTCTTCCTCGTACCATTCACATTCTGCTTCATATTGCTCATAAGCATCTGCATATTCCTCATAAGAATTGTATTCACAGGATTCATCATAATAGTAAGACATGGCTTCCAATTATTATTCAATGTATGTACATAATCCACAGGTACAAGGACCATGCTCTGATACCATTGTAATGTCCCTTTTTAGGAATTTTATTTAAAATGGCAATTTTTCACTTTTTTCCCTAGTTTGACCTTTGACTAGTTTTGAGCTCTAGGTCCCCAAATTGCTCCAATTGCTCCCAAATATTCTGAGAAGGTATATGTATTATGTTAGAACATAAATATGTATTTTAGGGATGCTTTTCGACCTTTAAAATACTTCTGCAAACCCTCTTTCAATTATGGACAATGTAGGGAACTTTACTAGTAATTTCCCTTTGACTAGTATTGGTCTCTAGGTCTCGAATTGACTCCAAATTCCTTCAAATATTCAAGGAAGGTGTATGAATGATATTAGGACTTGAATATGATTTTAAGGGATGATATATCACCACAAAAATACCTCTACAAACTCTCTTAAGATTCTGGACCAAGTATGCAATTTTACTAGTAATTTGGAGTTCAAATCCCCCTCGAGTTAGTACTGAAAATGGCTTCCCAAATGCCTCCAAACCCACTCAGATTTCTGAACAGAGGTAGGGAATGTATTAAGTATGTTATTAAGGTCTCATGTGCACCATTAATTTATTATTATATCTGTTCCAACCCTTTCCCATTTGACTATAAAAATCACCAATTCGACCCTTGGGGAAATGGCACTATTTCTTCTCCCAATGCAATTAAACTGAGTAAAAATACTTCAAATGCTCAAGTAAAGTATGTGAAACTTGTAAAATAAATCCATGGAAGTCCATTAATCACAAATTAATTAGAGAATCATCCATTCATTCGAAATCATCATCAATACATTGGTTCACAACAAGGTAGTGGGGAAATGGCATTGTTCTTCCATTAAAAATGAGATTTATACATTTCTACTTGGAATTTCAACCTGAAACTTTGTGGAGAGAAAGAAAAAAGTATTTAATTCATATTAAAAAAGAAATGGGGCCTGAGAAGCTCCCCAAAGAGTATAATAGCTCACCAAAAACGCCCTCCCTGTTGTAATCTCAAGGTTCACATAGTTATCATAGATACACTACATAATATAAACAAGCATACACAATGATACAGATACGAGAGATGAGACAGATAGAGAGAAAATCCTTTATATTAACCAGCAAGAGTAGATCACAATGATAGAATTAATCTCTACCAGTGTATCGGCTCACCACCCTAGATATATATATATGCAAATACAGTTACATAGTCGACTATTGGTTTATCCAACCGACCCGACCCATACTAGTCGACATGGCTTGTCGACATATGCTACAGAATGGTCAGGCAGAGGTCCTAGTCGACAAGCCGACCTGCGAACTGTGGCAAGTTTTTCTGCTTGATTAGCGTACTGCTTGAGTGCTTTGGAAGCTTCTGAAAAGGATGTAAACTGATTTCTCATTAGCGAGGCTACCTCAATAGCTTGATCTTGTTTTTTCTTGAGAAGCTCAGATTGTAACATCGACATGACAGATTCCAGTAACTGGTATGCTTTGTCTAGAGGTGGTGTCGTGTTGGAACTAGCTAGAAGCGGGATAACTTGTTGAGCTAATTTTTCACATTTGGTGAGAAATGTACTCTGTTCTTCTTGGAGTTGCATTATTTGTTCTTGTGATTCTTGTTAATGATATCTTTGGACTCTGAAGACTGCGTCTTCAAGTATATCAAGTTCATCTTGGGGTGCCAAATTTGGTTGATAACTTGTATTAGCTCCCAATTGGTCTAAATGTATAGATGGAGTACTTTCCTATATTTGTAATTGTTGCTACAATTCTCTTTCTTTGTGTTTATTTTCTTTGAGCTTCCTGTGGCTATTCTTTTCTTTGTCTTTATTTACAGTTTGCTGTTCTGGGTCCTTATCTTTTCCTCCTGTTGCTGGGCACTTGTGAATGACTACTTGTGCACTGATAGCAACCTATTCTTCCTAACTGTGTGTACTGGGTACTGCTATTGTAATGACTGGATTGTCATGTTCTGTTACTTCGGCCCTTAATGGATTTGCTGATGATGTGCTAGAGATTTCCATATTGCTTATATTAGTAACTGGAGCATTTGTGTCTTCTGATGGTCCTATCGTGTCGGATGCAATTTCAAGAGTTTTGACTGGTTCCGTGACTCTTTTTGCTTCTGTCATGTTTGCTTCTTTGTTGAGCTGCTGTGAAATTGGACTAGAATTGGATCCTTCGACAGGGGAACTCGATTGGTTTACTGGGAATGAGGGTAGGTCGGCAGATGTCGGAATTGGACTTGGTGAAATGGTACTGTCGAACAGATCCAAACTAAATAGACTAGACCCGACCTGGGAACTGACAACTTGGGATTTTTCCTTGCTAACGGTTTTTGCTTGAATTGGATTTGTTTGTTGTGGTAGTGATTCAACTAGAAGAGGAGTGAAGACACCTGTTTGTTGTTCATATATTGGATCTGATGGATCAGGATTTCTGATATGGTGGATTTTCATGTGACCGAAAATTTCTGGGCTGACTAATGGCAAAGGTGAACTTCCTATTTGAATGTTGTCGGAGGAGCTAAGTTAACCGGGACAGTAGAAGAAGAGGAAAAAATGGGTTGTTGGATGACCATCTTGCGCCAGTTAGGATAGAATCTCGGAATGTTTGCAATGAATGTATTCAAATCGGTGTCTTCTGTGATAGGAGGAGCAGGTAATGCTAAAAGACTGCTTTCTTCTTCTACTGTAGTTTGGGAATGGGGGGGGGACTGGATGGTTAGATCAACATCAGGTACGACTGAAATTTTGGGTTTCTTAACAATGGTTTGGGAAGATGGATACTTATATTTTTCTAAGAACTTTCTGAATTGCTCTTCAATTGGCAGTTTATTCTTGACTACATCTTCAAGGATTTGGGTAGCGGTGTCGTATAGCTCGATATCATCTATCATCAACAGTTCTTGAATTGTTACTTGTCTTTTCCCTTTCCCTTTTGTCGATATTACTTGGTTCTGTCGGGCTATGTTGATTTCGGCTGCTACCTTCTGGATATTATCGTTTGTCAGAAGATGTTCTGGATAGTAAGATTCTGTATCGTTGTTCGACTACTCTCCGACCTCTATGTGCAGGGTCTGGGTGAATCCTAACATATTAGTGCTAGGTGTCGGCTTGGGCTGATAGCTGAAAGTGTTCATGTACAATCGAATTTCATATGCTTCTTCTTGTTCCATGTCGGATAGAGGTTCAACATATTTGAAGTTAGTTTTCCTGGCTTGTTCCGGGATGGGTAATACTTCGTTAGATTGACGACTTTAATTATGAGAAGATTTTGCTTGCTAAGGGGTAATAGTCGAGCCGTTTTGCTAGACCTGCTGCTCCTTCCATGTACTATACTGCCGTGTCATCCAAAGATAGCTATATGTGGGCTGTCGGGGGCAGGCTTTGACGAACGTTCTGTGGTACCCTCCATCTTGTTGCTATTTCTTTATGGTTAGTAAACCATGCTTCAAGCCAAATCTTGACTGTTGAAGGTCCATGTCGGCTTGCTCCAGGTGCAAAACAGTGGAAATTTTCCATAAGGACGAGTCAGACTTCAGCGAAATCTTTGTTTCGTTTTGGTCGAAAATGGGTCATAGCAATCCAAATGAGTACAGATGGGTAGCAGATGCTAGCTCCCTCGTCTTGGCACTTCTGGCATGTATATTTGAGAATGTCAACCAGATAATTTGCCCAGTTGTATACCTTTCCATTCATAGCCATAATTTTGACAGCTTCTAGCATTTCGTTCTGAACCTCTACCTTTCCATGGAAGTGCACATGATACAATCTTGGCGGCAGTTTTGTAATTGCCAAAAACAATCTGACTCACAACTTTACCTCGTGAATTCTTTCCAGCAGGAGAATCGACAAACTCATCAATCAAGTCTGCACCTGAACTTGTTGGTACAGCATCTCCTTTATGTGAAAGGCCAGTAATTTTGTGGATGATTTCACCATTGATTTCGACTGGAATATCAAGGTAAAGCTTGTCGTTGTGGTATCTGCTAATGATGAACTGTGCAATGACTTCCTTCAATCCTCCAAAATTATCCAGTAAAGGTGCCTTCAGGTAGTGCAGGATTGTGGTTGTCTGCAACCATCGTGCTTCCTCTCTCCAGTGACTGTTTGACTCATTTCCCCAATATTCAACTCTTATCCATGCTTTCTTCCAGGTGGGTTCTAATGCCTTTGCATTCCAAATCAGCTGGAGTCTAGTTTTCAGTGGTGTCTGTTCCTTCTCCGATTCTCTAACTGATATTGCGGTGGCTCTGCTAGCAGTTAAACTTTTTCGAGGAGCCATGGCAGATTCAAGGTACGAGGTTGTAAAAATGGTTTCAGCGGAGTCAGGGAATTATGTTTCTTGGAGTTCAAGTTCTCGGCGGAAGAGTAACCAAAAATCCTCGAGCTCTGTATTTATGGTGGAATTACTCGGCATGGGCGAACGAGACATAGAGGCCTATATTAATGGCTGATGTGATAGGGCTATTAAATTAGGCTGGACGGATATTGGCGCTTTGTCAAGTGCATTACTTTTGGCGGTGTGATTATCTTTAGCCTTTATTTCTTTTTCATCATGGTTGGTGAGCTCCTAATGTGGATGCCTAATGAGGGCAGCTATACCTAGAGCCTACTTTAAATGTCAACCCGGGGAATGTACAAACTTTAGAGATGCATGCACTATTTGTGCTCTTATAGGATAATCTCTTGTCACAGTTGGATGTTGGTATCGATGTTCTAAAGATTGTCTACTAAATGTGAAAACTGATTATGCTACGGAATTAAGTGCTGGAAAGCAATAAATCTATTTAAAGGTATTAAAGTATTGAAAGCAGCAAATATGTTCTAAGAAATGAAGATACAAAAGCAATAAATCTATTTGAAATAATTAAAATGATGAAATAATTCAATGCTGAGAATGAAAATATCATAACAGAGCTATTCTACTATTGGGGAAACAAAGTCTGTAACTACTATTTGTGCACAAAATTGGAGTCTTGATCTAACTTGTTTTACCAATCTAGAATTGAAGTACGATCATTCTATGCTTACCCATCTATTACTAAGAAGTCAAAAGAAACTAATCACGATGAGAAACTGCAGTGAACTCTAGATCTAAACCATGACATTGAAAGCAAAGCTATTACACATGTAAGTGTTGATAAAAATATGCGTTGAATGAAAGCACCTACAGGACTATGGAAACCGTTCTGCTGTACTACAGAACGTATTATAAACCACTATAGAAATAATGAATCATTCAAGTGATTCCGTATGCAATATAATTGTTCATCAATGTAAAAACGCATAATTGAAAGAAATACCTGCAAATAGAAATCTCCTTACTTATGTCTTGGAGGGGCCCTCCCCAACTCGTACTCAGGAAAGAATAAAACTTATAAACATTGGATGGAATTAATCATCAATCTTTCATTAAGATATAAAATCCATGTCAAAATAGAAGTCTGTACTTCTCAGTATCTCAATAGTGCACAAAACGTTAAAAATAATGTATTTCCAAAATAAATGCAGGGGCCTCTCGCTACCCGAGAGGTACATATTTATATGGTTTAATGTTGATCCTAATTGATTGTCAAAATGCCGATTCTTCTTGAAAGTGGGAGTGCGTCCTCTATAAATCAGGAAACAGGGTGCCGAGCTTGGTGATCCTTTAGTCTTCTACATGTCCATACTTGAATGACCCTGAACCTACTCAATCACACTTGGTTTCCATAAAATTAGTTTATTTGATACGCATTCTAACATCCAAGAATAATTATAAAACAATTCCATGAAATAATTAAAGTAAAACATTTTCCCCCACAAATGAGTATGTTTCATCACCATTGCTTGAGTTTGGCTACTGGAAAAAAGGTTATCAAATACCTGAAAACTTGACTAATCATTCTCTCCCATACTTGAAGGATTTACCCATCCTTGGGTGACTTATTCGATTCATCGATGACCTCCCTGATGTCCCATGCTACCACCCTAGGGATCCCTGCCTGCCTGTGATACCCAAAGTTTCGATCCTCCTTGGTCCATGTCCTCCTTTCTTACTCTTCATTTATCTATTCCTTGATGACTGGGGAAAGAAAGAATGGGGGATTCAGTCTCATCCCAATCCATTTGAGTTGGTTCCTTGCCAGGGATTCTTTGTAGAGTGTGGCTATGAAAAGGGCATCATCAAGCCTGAGGGGAGAGTGGAGTTCTCTCCTCTTCAAATCGTTTTCCACTATGCTCCATCTTTCCTTAATGGACTCATTAACTTCCTTCTATGTGTTGTGGAGTGTAATGTCAAAATGAGTCACGGCCTCCTATTGTTTTGCGAGGAGAATGGGTATCAGTTCCTTGTCCTAAGTGAGGATCTTGTGGTTATAGATTATTCCCTTAGAGTGAGTTGGCTCAAGTCTTATCATCAATGGGGTTTCCCATTTGGATGCAACATAGATATGGTAGCACTGTGCTCGCTCAATTTCGTGGGTCATCCACGAACATAATTCCCTCAACTGGAAATCGCCCACATATGGGTTTGGCAACCAGTTGGGCGAGCAAAAAACTGCGAAGTTATGCAAAAAGAACTCACTTAATTTGTCTTTCTCCAGCTTTGTGGAGTTCAAACATGCATCCATAAACTCCTTGGGGGTGCTTACCTCTATAGGGAGTCCTTGCTTCAACCTCTCTGCCCATTTCTCCTACATATAGACTGCATATATTTCCGATAGGGGTCTGAGGTCTCTCAGTTTTTCATATATGCTGGCAGTAGTGGCCAAAACATCTTTTAATTTGGTTACCTTCTGGTCCTTTTTGGCCAATTCGGCTTGTGCCTCCGCCAACTTTTCTTGAAGCACTGAATGCTTCTTCTCGGCCAGCCGTAGCTCTTCTTCATGGTGCATCTTCAGTATTTGAGTTTTCTCTGCTGAGAATGGGGGAGGTGTGGGATGGCTTCTTGGCCCAATCCTTAATGTTTCCAGCTCGTTTCTAAGCCTCTCCAATTCTGCTCGTGCCTCAGCGAGTTGGGTGACAAACTCGAGTTTATCTTGTGCTGGAGGATTTCCCTGGAAGTTTCCTTGCTCTCCTAAGTTCTTCTCTTCCGCCTTATCCATTTCTTCTGCTTCTTTATTCATTTCTTCCCCTCCATCCTACATTTCTTCATCCTGTTCCTCTTCTGTAGTGGGGTCTTCCTGATCTACCCACTGATCATCATCCCCATCCGACACATCTTGAACAATGGGACTGGGTTCTCTGCTCTTTTCCTTATATGTTCGGATTCGGGCTGTTTGGTTGAATCTCATACTCCTCCTCTTGGGTTCTTGACTTTTGGCAGGAATTTCTGATTTTTCCTTGGGGGAGTGCTCTTTTGAATTTTTTATTACTACCAGGGTCTCTGCTACATGGTCCAGGTCAATCTTCTTTTTCACCCTTGATACAGAGACAACTCCATTCCTTCCTCTGGGTGGTATGCTAGTTGTGGGTGTACTTCTCATCCTTTGAACATCTTATGTGGATACCAGCACGAATTCCTCCCACAAAAGTTCTGGTATCTGCACCTTCAATTCCTCACAAACAATTATCTTAATTAGCCCATGATGGACCAAGGCATCATCTTTACCCTTCACCACCTTCTTGCTCATTTCCGATAGGGATTGGAGCAAGTAGAATGGGATACTAATGTTGTTATTTGAGGGATGCTGGGTCCTGTGTCTTATCAGTTCTAGGATCCAAAAATGAAAGATGGGAACATAGCTTAACCTACTAGAGCATGTGATGTACCTTAGAATGATTTCAGCTACGTCCTCCCATGGCGCTAGCATGGAGAGTCTTTTGACTCCATTTTTGTCCTCGTCATAGACCTCTCCTCACTCAAAGAATACTGCTTTTGCTTCTTGGTTTACCTCCCTGTCATCCCCGCTCCAATACAAACCCCTCTGTAGGCCAGTGAATTTGGCAATTGTCTCCTCATCCAACTTGATATGTAACCCCTTCACCCGGGTGACGTACTGTTAATATTTAATATGCTTGAAATTTCTGCGAATTCCTAAGTTATCCCTGCATAATGTCCTTTCAAACCCAGGATGAAGGGAATCCAGCCTGTGCTGGGAATGATCTACAGGACTCTCATGTTCTGGTATATGATGTTGTGATGCTCTGGTTCACTCCTTTTAAAACCCTTTGTCATTTTGAGAACCTCTCTTATAATCAACAAAACTAGGGCTTTTGGAATGCAGTTTTATACCTTCAACTTGGTCGAGCTCTCCCTACGGGTTCGAGGAATACAAATGGTGGTTGCTTCTCTTGAAGTCCGGGTGGTTACTTATATGCGCAGTTGTAGAATATTATGCCCCTTAATTCGTTGTCTTTCTGCACCTATTCTTTCCATTATGCCTATACCTGCCCCTTTTAATCCCCTATTTTCCATGATTGATCTCTGTCTTCTCATGATCGACCTCTGTATTGAAGGTTTCCATCATTATTTGATGAGGTGACTGAATTTTAAGTAGCGATCATGACTTTTTAGGGTCATTCCACCACCATGCCGCTAGTTTAGAGTAGAAGCTGTCCTCAGCTGACGAAAATCTCATGTAGTGTGGGATAATTTTTTACTTTAATCATAAAATAAAATCATGTTAGAGATTACCTTGGTAGTTATGCGTACCTCCTTTGATGCTCTGGTGCGATTTTTATGGATGGTGGATTCTGTAGTAGATTTGTGCATGTCAGTAGTTGCTCGTGTGAACTGCTTTTTTCGTTTCTTGTCATTTTGAATTTGCTGCATTGCCTTCTTTTGAAAGTTGTGCCTATTGAGGATACAAGTCATGCGATGGTTGTTTTCTTATTGAATGGTTCAATGGTTGTATGTGACTGGCTGTCTTGAATACATGGTAGCATCACTCGAATAATTTTGCAGGCTCGCTTGAATAGTTGGCATCTTTTTGTGATGATACTGTAGAGTGTCCATAGTTGTAGAAATTTTTGCTTCCTCTCTTGAATAGGTGGCACCCTCACTTGAATTATTTCGCTGGATCACTTGAATAGATGGCAGCCTCACTTGAATCATTGTGTAGGCTCGCGTGATTAGGTTGATGCCATGTAAACTTCCTGTTACCCCTTTTTGTTTTTGTTTTTTTTTTTAATATATTTTTTTGTTTTGTTTTTTTTTCATGATATGTGTTGAAGTTTATTGATTTGCAGCATGCTCTATCAGCATCAATTGTTGCTGGTAGAGTATTTGTGTAAATTCTTCCTTGGACTTTGGTTTTTTGTAGATTTTTAGGTGATGCCCATTCACTATCATGGGGAACTCATCATCATCAGTTGTAATAATTCTCACAGCCCCATTGTCATAAATTTTATGTATACTATAAGGTCCAAGCCATCTAGTGGTTAGCTTCCCTTTGAATGTGTGAAATCTGGAGTCGTAGAGTAGTGCCCAATCACCTTCGTTGAATTTCTTATCCTTCAAATGTTGGTCATGCCATTTCTTCCTATGTTGTTGGATGATTTCAGTATGTGTAAGTGCTTGTTGGAGGTGTTCATCGAGTTGATTTAGCTGTAGCATGCATTCTTTTTTAATGTCTGATAGGTTCATATCTAGATCGGCTACAATTCTTAATGTTTTTACTTCAAATTCGATTGGTAGCATAACCTTTTTCACATAGACCAGTTCATAAGGTGTGAATCCTGTTGTTGTTTTCCATGTAGTATTGTAAGCCCAGACTGCTTCACTAATTCTGTCAGCCCAATCCATTTTGTGAAGTTGGACACTTTTTGTCAAGATTCTCTCTAATTCCCTGTTGGTTACCTCAGCTTGACCATTTCCTTGAGGGTGGTAGGTGGATGACTGTCTATGCTTTACATTGTTTCTTTTCATCAATTTTTCAATTAAATTTGATGTGAATTGTGGTCCTTGATCAAAAACTACTTCTCTTGGCACCCCAAATCTGTGAAATATCTGCTCAGTAAAGAATTTGGCCACACTGGTTCCATTTGCAGCAGCCAGTGCTGCTACCTATGTCCATTTTGTAAGGTAATCAGTGCATACAACGATGTATCTCTTCCGATTGGACCGTGGGTTGAATGGGCCAACAAAATCGAATCCCCACTTATCGAATGCCTCTAAAGGGATTTGTGGATGTAGTGGAATTTCTTGTTTTTGTGTTGGCTTTCCCATTCTCTGGAAATCGTCACAATGGGACACATACTCATAAGCATCTCTGTGGAGTGTTGTCCAATAATACCTTGTTTGCAAGATCTTGTAGGATATCCTTTTTGCAGTGTAGTGTCCTCCACAGGGTTCATTGTGGGTGGCATGCATTATGTCATGTACCTCATCCTCCCTAATGCACCTTCTAAGTACTTGATCTGGTCACTGTTTAAAAAGCATGCCCTCTATCCATGTATATGTGGCACTTTGTCTTATTACTTTTGTCCTTTCTTTATAACTGTAATGTTCTAGAAACTTCCCGGATACCAAATAATTTTCTATGTCAGCAAACCATGGGATTTTTATTGATATGGAAAAAAGGTGCTCATCAGGGAAGTTGTTTTGGACCAATTCATTATCTTTCCCATGTGCTACTCTTGACAAAAAGTCTGCTACGACATTATGCTTGCCTGGTTTATCTATTATAGTGATGTCGAATTCCTGTAGAAGTAGCATACATCAAATAATTCTTGCACTAGTATTAGGCTTGTTCATAAGATATCTAATCGTTGAGTGGTCAATATGGATAAAACTTTGGTATCCTGTAATGTAATGCCTGAATTTGTTGATTGCATGTATGACTGCCAGAAATTTCTTCTCTGTCACTGTGTAGTTGAGTTCTACCCCAGCCAAATTTTTGCTTATATAGTATATGGCATAGGGTTTCTTATCTTGTTCTTTCCCAAGCACAGATACGATTTCTTTATCTGATGCATCAGTGTGAATGTGAAATGGAATTTCCTAGTTTGGTCCTTGAAGTATTGGTGTTGTGATGGTTTTATGTTTAAGACTTTCAAAGGCTGACATGCAGTTGCTTGTCCATATGAACTCATTGTCTTTTGTGAGAAGTGCAAACATGGGGGCAGCAATTCTGCTATAATTCTCAATAAATTTTCTGTAGTACCCTGTCTGTCCAAGGAAGCTTCTCACATCTCTTTGTTTGATAGGTGGGGGCAGTGTCTTGATTACTGATACTTTGGCTTGATCAACCTCTATACCTCTCTGTGATATATGATGTCCTAGAACAATTCCTTCTTCCATTAACATCCTGCATTTGTCATTGCTTAGGCACAAGCTCATTTCAATACATTTTTTTAATATTAATTCAAGATTTTTCAATGCCTGCTCAAAGCTCTATCCATAAGGTGTGAAATCATCCATGAATACTTCCATTTTGTTATTCATAAAATCAGAGAAAATACTCAGTATAGCTCTTTGAAATGTTGATGGGGCATTACATAAACCAAAGGGTAGGACCCTATAGGCGTAAGTTCCCCATGGGCATGTGAAGGTCGTCTTATGTTGATCAGCTGGGTGTATTAAAATTTGGTTGTAACCATTGAAACCGTCTAGGAATGAAAAGTACTTGTTTCCAGATAATGTATCCAGTACTTGGTCTATAAATGGAAGTGGAAAATGATCTTTCTTGGTTGCTTTATTCAGCTCCTTGTAGTCCGCACAAATTCTCCATTTGCCTCATTTTTTGGGCACTATGACTAGTGGTGAGACCCACTCACTATCAGATATTGGATAGATGAACCCTGCGTCTAATAACTTTTGTAATTCCACTTTGACTATGTCTTTTAGTGCAGGGTTCAGCCTTCTTTTTGGTTGCCTGATGGGAGTAGAACCTTCTTTGATGTAAATGTAGTGTTTGCATATATCGGGATGCATTCCTTTCATATCTGTATATGTCCATGCAAATGCTTTACTTTGTTGTGTTAGTATCTTCATCAATTTCTCTTCTTGATCCGGTTCTAAATTGGAATTTATGTTGACTATTTTGCCAGGGTTAATTTCCACGACTTTTACCTTCTCAATCTATTATGGCAACACTTTTGTCCATAAGTCATCCATGTTTTGTTTTGAACTTTCACCTGTTTCTGTAGAAAAAAATTCTTGAAAAACATGATTGTTAGGAGATATATTTTGTATAAATCTATCTATATGGTCATCCTTATCTACTGCCTTTAAAGATATCGCAGCATCAATTGTTAGGATAGGTCGGAGGTTGGGATTTGGTGTGTTCTGATAATCATCAGTCCAATTTTGATATTCTAACTCTGAAGATTTCATTGCTGGCGGGTAGATTGTGATTTTCTTCCTGGTATGTCCACTAGTGATTGTCTTATTTCCTGATCGAAAACCTATGTAAGCGTCCACAGTTGCTAACCAAGGTCTACCCTGGATAATTGGATAGCCACTAATTTTGCTTTTGATTTCGATTATTATAAAATCAGCTGGGTATTCCTAGGACTCTATATTGATCATAATGTCTTCGAGCATTCCTTAAAGCTTCACAGTGGATGTGTCTTCTAGTTGGAGTACTATTGTGGTTGGTCTTACCATTGATTGGAGTCCTAGGTATAACATGGTTTCTTTAGTCATCACATTGATCGCAGCTCCTAAATCGATTAAGCTTTTATTTATTTGCTTGTTATTTATGGTGATGCTTACTACAGGACTACCAGGATCAAGATATTTAGGATTTATTATGACACCTAGCATCAAATCGGCCAACTGTCCCACTACATTAATAGTTGGTGGGTCACGCTTCCTCCTTCCTGGCTTCTTTAGGCAATTTTCTCTAATGAATTTGTTGCAGATGGGCACATCCCTTATGGCTTGTAAGATTGGGATTTGGATGTTTAAGTGTTTGAATTCGTTTAAGATTATATTCTCTTCCTCTTCTTTTGTATTCCGGACAAGTTTTTCTAGAAATGGAGGGTTTCTAGTTCGTGTGAGTGGTATAATTTCTTCCTTAGGAGGTTCTGGTTCATCAAGATGTTGAACATAGGGTTCTGATGTTTGGTCTTGAGATTTAGGTACAGGTTGTTGGATGTTGTGTGGGGATGTATTCTGCAATGTTTTTCCAGATCGTAGGTTTATTTCATTTATTTCTATGGTGTCTACAACATAAGTTGGGAATTGTGTGATATCAGTGTTGTAAGCCTACTGTTGTTGTGGGGGTTTGTTATTATTAGGATTTGGAATTGGTTGGGATAGAATAGGTGGAGTTCTTGGGGGTGGTTGAGGTTGTGGGGGTGTCATAATGAGTGGCTGTTGTAATGGCGCCGTCCAATTTGATGCATGGGGGTACTGGTTTGCATAATTTGTGGTGGATGGAAACGGTGGGGGGTATTGAGGATAAGATGGTGGATAATATGGTTGTTGATAGGATGGTTGATATGCTTGCTTGTTTTGTTGCCAATGGTTTTGATTTGGCTGTGCTTTCCATGGAGTCGGTGCAGAGTTCCAATTCGGCTGTCCTTGATTATAGTAAGTTTGATTGCTCTGTTGATATGTCCTAACAAAATTATTCCTCCTCTGATTTATAAAACAGAGCTGTTCTACAGTTCCTTCAGTTGCTGGGTCTTGAATAGCTGCCTTAGATGAGGGTAAGAGGGAACATTTATCAGTGGAATGGTCATCGGTACAGAGACCACATACTTCTATTGTGTTAAAGGTGCACTGCCCCTTCTCATGCTTCTTCCTACAACGAGGAAAAAATACTGCCAAGGATTGGTTAATTTCATCCTGTTTCTTTTTTATTTGAAGAGCATCAAGTTGCATGGCTAGGGATTGCAGTATGTCAGTTTTCATGTCATCCAGTAGGTTTCCTAAATCATATTTTGTAAGTGTTGGTGTTGAGGATGATGATCCACTGGTGGTTGTATGTGTATCCCTCGTCCCATTCTTAGTTTTCCTAGATCTTGAGTAGTTTTTGAAGATTTGCAGGATCTAGTCAAAAGATTTTTGGAATATATCTCCATCTCCAAGGAGATTTAAGACTTCAAAATTCTCCTCTTTTACACCTATGAGAAGGACAAGCTTTAGTGAATCAGGATCCAATGTGCAATGGCTGGCTCGTTTGTAGCTGAGTTGAAATCTTTGGGCATAATCTTCTAATGACTCTCTATCTCCTTGTTGCATCCTAAATATTTCATCCCTAGTATCTTTGGCCTTGCAGTAGTCCATATATTTTTCTAAGAATGATTGTTTCATTTGATCCCAGCTAAAGATACTATTTCCTTCAAGGCTCATGAACCACCAAAGTGATAGGTCTTTCAGTGTGGAAGGAAAAAGCCTAAGCTTTTGTGCATCAGTAGTGTAATCAAATGATCTGCAAACTACCTCAAATTCAAATCGGAATGTGTCAGGATCTTCTAAAGTCAACCCATGAAAGTTTGGTAGATTATTAGGATTGATGTTCTTCATTCTGGCATCTCCGAAAGGTACGCTAATGGGAAAAGTGAAAAGCTCCCTAGGTTCTTCCTCTTCATTTGCCATTGAGGTGTTTGAGCTAGAATTGGTAGCGAAGTTGCTTTTGTTTGGATCGTATATGGAGTCAGTTTCGTTTTCATAGTGTAGAAATTCAAACTGAGAATGGTTAGAACTGTTATTACCATTGTTTCTCATGGAATGCTTGGGTAGAAAGCGACCAAACCTATCCCTTTGCCAACGAGGCATTCATTGGTAGAAGATATTTATGTTTTTGTTTTATGTAATTTTTGTTTTCTTTTTGTGGTTTTTAGGTGATTCTCCTAAAAGATTTAGCACCTCCCTGGAAACGGCACCAAAAAGTGGTGAGCTCCTAATGTGGATGCCTAATGAGGGAAGCTATACCAAGAGCCTACTTTAAATGTCAACCCGGGGAACGTACAAACCTTACAAATGCATGCACTATCTGTGCTCTTATAGGATAATCTCTTGTCACAGTTGGATGTCGGTATCAATGTTCTAAAGATTGTCTACTAAATGTGAAAACTGATTATGCTATGGAATTAAGTGCTAGAAAGCAATAAATCTATTTAAAGGTATTAAAGTATTGAAAGCAGCAAATCTGTTCTAAGAAATGAAGATACAAAAATAGTAAATCTATTTGAAATAATTAAAATGCTGAAATAATTAAATGCTGAGAATGAAAATATCATAACAGAGCTATTCTACTATTGGGGAAACAAAGTCTGTAACTACTATATGCGCACAAAATTGGAGTCTTGATCTAACTTGTTTTACCAATCTAGAATTGAAGTACGATCATTCTATGCTTACTTATCTATTACTAAGAAGTCAAAAGAAACTAATCACGATGAGAAACTGCAGTGAACTCCAGATCTAAACCATGACATTGAAATCAAAGCTATTACACATGTAATCATTGATAAAAATATGCCTTGAAAGAAAGCACCTACAGGACTACGGAAACCATCCTGCTGTACTACAGAACGTATTATAAACCACTACAGAAATAATGAATCATTCAAGCACTCCTATATGCAATAGAACTGTTCATCAATGTAAAAACGCATAATTGAAAGAAATACCTGCAAATAGAAATCTTTGGACTTACATGTTGGAGGGGCCCTCCCCAACCTGTACTCGGGAGAGAATACAACTTATAAACGCGGACTAGAATTAATCATCAATCTTTCATTAAGATATAAAATCCATGTCAAAATAGAAGTCTATACTTCTTAGTATCTCAATAGTGCAAAAAACGTTAAAAATAATGTCTTTCCAAAATAACAGCAGGGGCCTCTCACTACTTGAGAGTTCCATATTTATACGATTTAATGTTGATCCCAACTGATTGTCAAAATGCCAATTCTTCTTGAAAAAGGGATTGCGTCCTCTATAAATCAGGAAACAGTGCGCTGGGCTCAGTGATCCTTTAGTCTTCTACACGTCCATCCTTGAATGACCCTGAACCTACTCAATCACGCTTGATTTCCATAAAATTAGTTTATTTGATATGCATTATAACATCCAAGAATAATCATAAAACAATTCTATTAAATAATTAAAGTAAAACATTTTCCCCCACAAATGAGGATGTTTCATCACCATTGCTTGAGTTTGGCTGCTGGAAAAAAGGTTATCAAATACTTGAAAAATTGACTCATCAATGGTGCTGTGACAGCTCGTTCATTGTGTTAGGTCAACGAACTTCTCTATTTATGTTTAAATGATCCGAGCTCCAATACTTCTGTCGTGTCGGATTTTCTTCTGTAAACCGTCTATGTTCTTTTCGGTGTCTGTAATATCGACGGTTGTGCGTCGGAATTCTTTCTCTGCTATTTCCTTGCTTCCTCTGCCATTCTCTCGTCATTTCTGCTTTTTTCCATGATCTGCTATATTTGCTTGATTGCTTTATAGTACTCTCGTTCGGTTATTTCTAACCGTTTTTTTTTTCAAATTCATGTTCATGATTTATACCTTTTAAGTCGGGCGTTGTTTACAAATTTCTTGAAAATATTTCCTTGTAATGTTTTTAGTCGGACTGAGCCATTAGGATTTAACTTTTCGATGATGTAGGGTCCCATCCATTCTGTATGCAACTCTTTTGGTTTCCCTTTTACTCTGCTATTATATAGGAGTGCTAAATCTCCAACTGACAGATTCTTTTTTTTGATATTTCTATCATGCCATGCTTTCTGTTGCTGTTTTTGCACTCTCTGATGTTCTAATGCCAACTGTCGACTTTCATCGAGCTTCGACAGCTGTAATAGCCGTTCGTGTAGAGCTGTTGCAATGGTCGCTGCTTGTCGTAAAAAATGTAACGGAACGATAGCCTCTTGCCCATAGAGAAGTGAGAATGGTGTCTATCCTATCGTTTTCTTATATGTTGTTCTATATGCCCAAAGGACAGCAGGTATTTTATCGTCCCAGTCATCTTTCTCTATGCTGGAGATTTTTGTCAATCCTTTTGTAAGTGTTTTATTGAACGATTCTACTGCGTCGTTCAACTGAGGGTGATATGATGTGCTTAATCTATGATCAACTGTAAATTCCTTAGTTAATGTTTTAATGGTTTTACATACAAAGTGTGTACCCTAGTCACTTATCAATGTTATAGGGCATCCAAAGCGTGTTATGATGTTTTCATAAATACATTTAGCAGCAACTTCACTTGAACATGTTTTGATTGGTTCTGCTTCTGCCCGCTTGGTAACGTATTCGACAGCAGTAATAATATACCAAGCACCTGTTCGTCTTCCCACTACTGGAAATGGTCCAATAAAATCAATAGCCCATATTTCAAATGTTTAGCTAGGGTTAATTGGGAAGAATGGCATTTCTGTTCTTGGTAGTGGTCAGCCCATGCGCTGACATTTATCACACTTAGGTACAAACTCTCGAAAGTCTTTATGAACTGTTTCCCACCAGAGTCCTTCCTGTAGAATTTTTCTGGCTGTTATATCTGCATGATAATGTCCTTTTGTTGGTCCAGCATGGGATTCTGTAAGTTTATCCTATCATTCATGCTTGAGTGCACATCGGTGTAATATATCGTCCAGGCCAAGTTTATAGAGGAAACCATTGATCAAAGTGTAGGGGGGTGCTTTCATTGCTAATATCTTCCTCTTTTTCTCATTCATTCCCTCAAGAGTTTGCCCATTTTCCAGAAATTGTGCAATTTCCATAAGTTCTGAAGGTACTGCTTCAATGCCAAACAAGTGTGCATCCGGTAAGTCATCTTCAATTCCTGTCGGTTCTTCTCCTGTGTCGATTCTCGATAGGTGGTCTGGTCTGACATTAACTTTTACAGGTCAGATGATTACTTCGAATTCAAATTCTTGAAACAGTAATAACTAGCAACATAATATCTTGTGATGCAAAGGCTTATTGAATAAGTATTTTAAAGCTTGGGGATCTGTATAAAATACAAAGGGATTAGCCAATAAATAATGACGGTATTTCTGAAGGGAAAATAACATACCTAATTCTTCTCTTTTGGTCGTAGAATAATTTCTTTCAGCTTTATTCAATTTCTGACTGTTGAATGCATTAGGATAATCCATGTTATCATCTCCGGGTTGTGTTAGGATGGCTCCTACTGCTATTCCGGATGCATCAATATGTACATGAAATTTATTTGACCAATCCAGAAATCGAAGAATCGTTGCTTCAACCATTTTTCTTTTCAATGTGTTGAATGAATTGTCGCATTCCTCCGTCCATTTATAATCTTGATCTTCTTTAAGCAATTCTTCCAGAGGATAAGTCATATCGGAATAGTGTCTGATAAATTTCCTGTAATACCCAGTATGACCTAACAGGATTCATACTTGTTTCGGATTTATTGGAGGCTTTAGGTCGAGAATAATTTTGAGCTTCGCATAGTCAACCTTAATACCTTCTTTGAACATGACATGGCCAAGTAATATTCCAATAGGTGTCACGAAGATGCACTTTGTAATGTTCAGGGATAGTTGTATCTGTCGACATCTTTCCAACATTAGTCTGAGCCATTTGCAGTGATCTTTCAGCATTGTATAAACTGTCCAATCATCAAAGTATATAGCCATGGTTTTGTAAATGTATTCTTGGAATGATTTGACGATTGTTCTTGAGAAGACCGCAGGTGCGTTCTTCAAACCAAAAGGCATAACTTTATATGCGAATGACCCAAATTCGCACACGAATGTTGTCTTTTTTAAATCTGCTTTTGCTATAGGTACTTGGTTGTACCCTGAGAATCCATCCGTGAAAGAATAACACTCATGCCCTGCAACTTCATTGATGATTTCATCTGCAAAAGGTGTAGGGAAGGGATCTATTAGAGTTACCTTGTTCAGCTCTCGAAAGTCGACAAAGATTATCAGTCGAGTCAGATCTTGTTTATTTGGCTGAATGACCATTGGGATTTCCCATTCCAACTGGTCAATAGGATATCTGATTCCTACAGCAAGCATGTTATCTATCTCCTTTTTGACAATATCCTTATATTTGTGAGCAAGTTTGTAGGGTCTTTTCTTCACGCGTCTGGTGTCAGGTTTAATATCACTTTTCATCTCACCCATTTCCTTTACAAGCCCTTTCAAATCTTTATAGTCTCGAGCAAAAATGTCTTGGAATTCTTTGAGAATACTGGAGAATTCTGTTGTTTGTTCCTCATTCCAGTAATCGCCAATTTTTTCCATTTTTGGTCGATCGTCCTTTGAAATATCTACTTCCTTTGTTTTAATCTTTGCATCCATTGATTCTGGTGCACGACTGTTACTTATCTGTCTTTCACCTTCTTTGATTTGTGTGAAAGTTGATGGGAAGTCTTTTTCTGATAATATTTCAGGTTCATTTTTTTCTACGATCTCTATACTTAAGATTGTTCTTACGGGCTTCGACACATTGGGATGATCCTTTCTCCATTGAAAACTTTTCCCTACTAACATCTCTGTTTCTAGGATCAGTCCTATCGAGTGTTTTTTTTCTGTCGTCTTTATATTGTAGCAAGTGTTAGGTGGGTGCACACTCTCTTGTTTGTTTCCAAGTGTTAAAGTTTATGTTGGTTGCAAAAATTCTTTGATGCTTTTGCTTGCTTCGACCAATCTCTCATCCTGTGGAGAAATCTGGAAATCCTTAATAAAATTTTCTTTTAGATATTTCCAAAGGAAAGTTTCTCCTCTTGCTTCTTCCATCTTGTACCACTTGTTAGGTAGATCGTCGAGTGTTCTGGGAAAGAGGTGAGGCCATTTTCTTTCATCTTTATAGCCTAATTTTCTCCATTCTTTTTCGCAACAGTCAATGTGAGCTTCAGGGTTTTTTCCTTAAGTAAACAAGGGAATGTCAGCCTGAGTTGTCAAGTTTCTTCCTCCAAACCTTTCTATGAAAGATGTTGATGCAGTATTCCAATTTTGAAGTTTCAATTGTTGAGTGTCCCACCATCTCACAGCTTGACCAGTAAATGTCTCTACCAAACTTTGTAAACAGCCGTGCTCTCCGACATGTTTTGATATCTGTTCAACGTGTACATCAAGTAAATCATGTTCTTTATATCATAATGTCGATCTACCATATTGTACATTTTTATCTAGAACAAGTGTTGGATATGCTCGCATTTTTCGTTCGAAAATATTCGGTGTGTAAGATACAGAGAGACACTTATTTATTTGTTTCCTCGAGATGGCTTCCACAGTCCATCATTATTTTGCATGCAAATCATAATTCTCTATTTGTTAGTCATAGAGTTCTGCATCGGAATTGTATACGAGCGAGATAGGATCTCCGAGATGAAGTTCTCCTTGGTTGTTTGGCTCAATACGATCTTCATTATTCTCTATTCAGTAAAGCTGTCGGATATCGTTATCGACTTCTGTAGGTTCTGACCAAGGTTCTCCCTATGATGGGAATATTGGCACAATAACCTTCTGGCCATTACCTTTCAACTTGATGCATCTTTTTTCCAAAGAAATTGAGGCCTTCATCATCCATCCCCATGGTCGACCGACCAATGCAGGGAAGGAGCTTGCATCATCTTTTGGTATGATGATTTCAAAATCTATTGATGTCGTGATACCTTTAATGGAAGTTTCGACTCCTTTCCATACTCCAATTGGCTCAATTAATCCTTGATCTGCGAGCTTTAGGTAGATGCCTGATTCCTGTAGTTGAGGTCGACCAAGTTAGTCCCAAGTATCACGAGCGATGATATTCACTTGGGATCGGAAATCAAGTACAACATGTCGTACATGATATCCATTTATGTCGAGATCAACTAATGGATCGGCATCATTTTTCTCTTTGTGTTTTAGTCGGCAAATGTTTTTAGTTTGTCTTTGCTCGACGTGTTTTAATTTATGCAACAAATCAATCATTTTTCCTACATCTTCTTCATTTGAAATTAATTTGAGCAATTCATTAAGAGTTTCTTCATGTGTTGCTAAATCATGAAATATGTCAGACGCATCTTTGTACACAGATTTTTGTTTTATGGGATTTGGATAATCCTCCTTATCGACAATTCTAGTTATCTGAGGTTTATCTTGACCAATATGGGTGCCTTGCCTTGTTACAATTTGCAAGTTTTTTGTATGAGGCACATCATTTTTTTTAACACAAGATAAAACATGAACATTTTTCTTATTATTTATTTTCTCGATCATGGTAGGGCAATCCTCTAAATAGTGATTGCCTACCCCACACTTTGTACAAAATCTGAGATCAGTTCTTTCCTTATAAGGGCATTCTGTGTGTCGATGATTCTCACTGAAGCATGTAAAGCATGCAACAGTTCAACCATATCGAAAGCATCCACCTCCACTACCACAACCGCGACTTTGGTATCCACCACGTCTATTGTAGCTATTATATCGCCAATCGTTCCATCGATCATTATACCTTGGGTATCTGTCATTCCTATTTTGATTGTACTGGTTATTTCTTCCATCATTTCTCCCGAATATGTCATTTGTTGGAGTTTTGTCTTGGTTTTGTTCGACAGAATTTGTTTGGTAGACTGCATGGTAATTATGTCGATTTTTCAGGTTCAGATGACATTCTTCGATTGTATGTGTATTTACTTCACAAATTTGACACCATCTTGCCCTCTTATTTTTTAGATTGTATGGGAAATCATTTGTGGTATGTAAATCATATTCTTTGCATAAATCGCAGAAACATCTGGATTGGATGAGTTTTACATCTTGTCGCCGATCATCATTTCGACAAGAATCTTTGGTATGTCCTGAGGTTCGACAAGTTGTACACCATAGATCTGGTCCTTTTAACGTCATATTTCTGATAGCTTGCTCCATACATTCAAGTCATTCATTGACATGTCTATCCATGGATATTAGAGGGTATTCATCATCCATTTTGATTTCTAGTGCTACTCTTAGTGCATCTGCATATGTATTAACATTTTGTCGACGGACATGTATTCTGATTTTATTGATTAGACCAGCAATAAACCATTTGATTAATAGTTTTTCTTCGATTTCATAGTCTAATTTGCTCAGGAGTTCTTTAAACCTCTTGTCATACTCCTTGATAGTTTCTGTCGGCTTTTGGACTGTTGTCTTCAGTCGTTCTTCCGCCATGTATGTCGCATCTTCAATCATAAAGAAGGCCATAAAGCTTTGTTTGATTTGTGCTTTTGTTGCACTTGTTGATTTTCCTATGTACCCCATGTACCATGTCAGTGCTCTTTTCTTAAAGAACCAACAAATTGAGCAATTTATCTGTCTTCATTGGTAATTTGATTAACTGTCCAGATTGCTTCACACACAAACCAATGTCTTCTTGGGTCTTTGTCTCCTTCGTAGAATGGAAGGTGTACTGTAGTTTGTGCCATGTCTGCCATTGTATTATTCTGAGAATTTGATGGAGGTGTGGGTGGGTTATTTCCACAATCAATACTTGGTGCTTCGTTAGTATGAATTAGCTGCCTTTTTGGACTTGGTTCTTTGTCTTCAGAATCAATGACCATATCTCCTTCGATGTCGCTAGATCTGCCTTCTCCAATTACTTCTTTAAAAATCCAGTTAAAGTTTTTATCAAATGGGATTTCGCTAAATTTTGGGCTTTCCGACGTGCTTGTCGAGTCGCTCAAATTTGGTATTGGCAGGGGAGGCGCTTCCTCATGCTTTGTATACACTAGATGAAAACTTCTATTTGAAAATTCAGGTTGAAAAGATATCCAATTCCCTTCTTTCAGATGATGAATCAATAGTCTATTGATATCATCGCCTTCTATGCTTTGATGAATCCAAACTCCCGACTGAACAGCATGGAGACGGAGGTGCTATCGTTTCCGGTATTTGAACTTGGAGAGCTCTACCACGCTCTATCCACAAGTCTTCATCCATCGGCGATAGTTCTTCTTCGACATCCCGATCATCACAGGCTTGGCTTGATTCTGGTAGATTCCCTTATGCATCTATCGCAACATTTGATCCTTGCATCCTTCGGAGCGCAATTGCCTACTCCCGTAGCTCTTCACGTCGCTGCCCCCTTTTTTCTCTTTCGATTTTCTGAATATTCTGGGTGCTTTTGTGACTTAAAAGTCTGTCTTTGTCGAATTTTTTACCACTGTTGGTCATGTCATTTGTCATATGTCGAGTTTCATCAAAATAGGTACATCATAGCATGCTTCATCACCCCCCAAATGTCGGCCCGACAGTTTCTAGACTATTGGGGAAGTGTAGACCATCACTTGTTCAAGAAAGATTCCCATTCGTGGTCCTTTACAAATTTTTCCCACTTACGGTCTTTCTCCTCCCATTTAGAGTTTGGAAGGGGCGGGGTCAGCAATGGTCTTGTTTCGACAATATGTGAGACACCTTTGTCAATAAAAAATTTAAACAATAATGTTGGCAGAGAACACAGAAATTGATCGGCTAATTCGGTGAAGAACTTTCTTCTTATTTCATCTACCGATACTCGATTTTCGATTGCCTATTCTTCACAGAAATTGTCTGCAATCTTTTTGCACCATTCTGATAGATTTGTATGACCTCCATTGATTAGCTTCAATACTAATTTCGGCTCTGCTTCATCGACTGGTCTGTTCATCCAAAAGTTTCTTCAAGGCGGTCGACACGAATTCTACAAATCACTCATGGGTATCAAAGAAGAATCGATCTCTTGCCTAGTTGATTGTTAGCCTGTTACGTCACGCATAATTCTGTAGGTAATTCATGATTTTATTCTCCCACCATTCTCTAATCTCCTGTTCTGAAATCATGGGTCATGCTGCTAGTAATTTTTCATGTATCAACCAGCAACGGAACCAGATGTTGTAATCCCAAGGTTCACATAGTTATCATAGATACATTACATAATATAGGCAAGCATGCACAATGATACAGATACGAGAGAGGATATAGATAGAGAGAAAATCATTTATATTAAACAGCAAGAGCAAAACACAATGATAGACTCAATCTCTACTAGTCTATCGAATCACCAGCCTAGATATATATATATGCAGATACAGTTACATAACCATCTGTCGGTTTATCCAACTGACCTGACCCATACTAGTCGACGCAAATTGTCGACATATGCTGCAGAATGGTCAGGCAGAGGGCCTAGTCGACAGGCCGACCTAGGCCCCTCCAACACTTCCTCAAGGATCAATAATATGCCATCAAAACTGGAAATGGTTTAGAGAATGTGCTGAAATAGAAGAAACCATGAGCTTCCCTGTAGCTTACACCTGCAAATAAAGACTCCATTAAAGCTCCAAATGAAAGTTCTGAATGGTCTTTCCAATTACCAACTTGGATGGGAATCTTTCACCCTCGAAATTGGCTAAGGCAAGAAACTAGTCATCCACTAGCTCTCCCTCTACACAAATGCAATTGCAAATTCTACAAATGATCAAAAGCTGGTTTCATTCTTTGTTATTGACATTTATAAAGTTCTAATTTCCTCCATGGGTCGAATTCCTTCGAACAGACTCATGCCAACTCAAGTTGGGAAGAGATTCCAAAGAACGCTACTTGTACAACAATTCCTAGTCTCTCACTTCCACCAAATCACATGTGGAAGCATATTAGCTGCCCTAAAACCATTGAGCGCCCTCTTGGAGTCTATATTTAGCCATGACATGTCATATATGTCATATTTCAGCCTTCAGGTCTGATTTCTATCATAGGTGTCATAGCATCTTCATCATTGTTGTCATAGAGCTAGGGAATCTAGCCCAAGTGTCTCACTAGCTCCAAATTGCCTCTTCCTCTTCCATGGGAGTTACTCTTTCTCTATATTTCAACCTTGGATGAGTCATGCCATCACTAATACCTTTTGGACTCCCCAAAGTATGTTACCATTCACCTTGAATTCGAATTGGTGAGAGAATGATGCCAAGTGTAGTTGGGAAATCTAGCCATATCTAGGCCCACTTACTCCATGTGTCTTCATGATCAAATGCCACTTTGATTTTCACTTGTATATCTTTATTTAGGTCATTTATTAAATATTTATACAATTCTAATGTTCAAACAACATTTATTATCCCCATTATTCCAAATCCCAAAGCTTCCACCCCAAACCTAGGAAACTAGTAATTTTCCTCCTTGGCAATTATTTGACCTTTAGCATCAATTTGACAAACTCTAATGAATAGGGCCAATGTGATTAGGCCATTGTGACCCAATGCCAAATTTGGGACATGACATCGGACCTATTAATCCTCCTTCTTCCCTGCAACACAAATATATTTTGACAACTACGGACTAATTTTCTAGATGGGTAGAGGCAGTCCCTCTTAGACAAGCAAACACGAGACAAGTAATTTCATTTTTTCAAAGTCAGATAGTCACAAAGTTTGGTGATCTAGAATTCCTAGTGTATGACAATGCTTCATACTTTTCCTCTTTTGAATTAACTCAATATTCTTTTGAAAAAGGATAAAATTAAAATTTTCTACCAATTATTATCCACACGGAAATGGATTAGCAGAGTCTTCTAATGCGAATTTAATTAACATCTTGAAGATGAGAGTGGCTACTCACCACAAAAATTGGCATATCCAATTATACAATGCTCTTTGGGTAGACGGTGTCACTCCTAAAGTGGCCTTTGGAAACTCCCCTTACTATTTAGTTTATGTTAAGGAGGCTGTATCACCAACCAACCTCTTGATCCCTTCCCTACAACTAGCATAGTTTGTACAGGAAGATAACTCTTCCCGACTCCAACACAGAATTGATACATTACTCAAACTAGAAGAGGACATGGGAAATTCTAAAAACAAGTTGTATCAACATCAACAGCATGTCAATAGATGGTTCGATGAGCGTTGACACAAACCCATTCGACAAGGGTTCCTCACCATAACGACACCCAAGCCACATAGATATCCCTGAGCATCGTCCCAGATAGGTTTTACCCCGTCCAGCAACACCTAGGGAGCAAATGAGTTCTCACCGGAGATGTTCAAGGGAGAATTGATGGAACCATGTTTCCGTCAAATGAAGGAGGATGTTGTGCATTAACTGATTAAGTTATTGCGACATTCAGCAAATAGATCTAAGCATTTAACTTAGCATTAAGCGTAACCGAAGCATCATTTAATAGATCTTATCATTTACAGAATCATAAATGCACAACAGATATAATAGTAAAGCATTAATCGCACCATGGAAACATCGCATCATTCATAGATTCATATCACATAATACTTTTACCGCAGAGAAACGAAAAAGACACAAGGATTCTGCTGAAAACTTTGTCACATCATATTTATCTCCACAAAACCCAGATACAATAAGATATTCAATCATCAACTCTCAGTCTTCAGCTATGTCAAGATATCTCAACACTTACAAACCTACATCTACTAATAGGCTTGTGCCTTTACATTTACGGTCCACTTAGGCAACCGCCTAACTACTTCTTAACAAACTTTACAAAAAGATGATTGAAAACCCACATAGTGCGGTCCAAATGACCCAAAATACACGACGGGGTCCAAGTAACCCAAAATAAACAAGACGTGGTCCAAATGACCCAAAACTACATATGGCATAGTCCAAATGACCTGAAACTACATAAACTACTGTCGCCTTGCGCATTGCTTTCCTCCTTTCACTGTACTTTTGGCCTTGCACAACATCCATGATGTTGTGATACTTAGTCATCCAAATTTCCTGCCAACAGACCCCCAACACATTCTTGTGGCTCACCCTTGAGCCACATCAACTAGACATGGTGTACTCATTGGTCTTCAGCCTGAAGTCCTTGTACTACTGATCGACCTCCTGGACTTTCTCCTTCACCATCACGGCCACCTCCTGGCTCTTAGTCACATCCTTTGTGGATGGATGCTTAGTCATATTCTCTGCAACTTGTCGGCGGCCCTCCTGCACAGCCTGTATTGCGGAAGTTTCTGTGAGTAATAAATGGCCTCCAATCTCTTGGAACTCCTCCAGCTACACACTGTGATTCTTCTAACGCTCTTTGGCCTTTGCGATGCGCTACTGCAATTCTCTCAGTTCGACGGATTTGGTGACCTGAGCAACTAGTGGCAGCATTCTCAGCGACACCTTCAATGTTTCCAATTGTGCTTTTGCTTCTTGTCGCAGCTTGGGCAACTATTCTAACTGCTCATGTTGAACAACGCTGCCCCAAAACTGCGTAGTCTCAGCAGTGATCTTTGTCACTGCTTGTTCCAGCTCACCCATCTGTGTTGCCAACTCCTTGATAGAGTGTTTTTATTCATCTATCTGCTCTTCGAGTGTGCCAGGGTTATTTAGTGTTGCTAACTCCGCATTGTCACGCTATAATTGGGAGATGACATCCCCAAGTCGCTGCACTTGCTCAACTGAATCCAATTGTGTGGTGAGCTCTGGTACGTGCTGATAGGATTCCGAGACTATTGCCTCCAATCGCACTCTGCTGTCCCAAATGGTGGATTTCTCGACCATTAGGCGATCCTACTCTTTCTTCAATTCCTCTATCGCCCAATCTTTCTTATCCATTAGTTGCTCGAGCTTATCCTCCAACTCATCGACGACCTCCCGCGATGCTACTGCCTTTCCTTTTAACTCTGTGACTTCTTGCTGGGCTACTGCCTCATTTTCCTGCGACCGCAGGAACCGACTGCTGACCTCATTTATTCTTTCCATCATTTCCCAGCTGGAAACCGCCTACATATTCATCAACTCCTTCATGGGAAGCTCATTGATGTTAATGGCCAAATTTTCTAACTACTGCAGTAAGGCCTAGAAAGCCTCATTGTTAGTCACAATCGTAGTTGGGGGAATGTTCACATTTCGCACCCGTGGCTCAGTGTTTATTGCCCCAACTGCCTCCCCAGTTTCTACCTTTGGTACTCGCTGCAAAACAATATCACATAAAGAATCAAGGACAACGTTTACCTCTTTTTAACCTGCTTCCACCTGTGGCATCATCGCTTGAGTGGTCACATTTGTTGCATTGGTGACAACCACTATAAGTTGTCCCAATTGCACCTCTGTCCTTGGAGAGGCCCCATTGATCGTACCATGCTCATGATGTTCCTTCATTCTTCCCTCCTCAACCTCACAGTTGATATCATCATCTGTGGGTGTCTTCATTGATTCCTGATCCGAGTCATTGTGACTCTACTGGTCCTGCGTGGATAGTGGATCATCTGGGCACGTTGCTGATGGTTCCACGTCAATCTTTTCCAGACCGACTGGTTCCCGCCATTTGACAGGCCAATCATTGATGATTCCAACTAGCTCCTCCTCAGAGAACTTGTAGGCTGTCATCAACCATTGCTTCACAGGGTCGCATCATGCTTGCACATGAATAACATGAGGCCGAATAAAAAACAGTGCAATCATCTTGTATTTCTCCCTGGCTTCATCAGATAAGCGAGGAACCTTCATCATTGCTACTTGTAGCATCTCCCAAATCCAAAACTGCATTGCACATTCCTTAAGGCGCTCGGGTTCTTGCACCCACCACAAGTTCTCGTAGTGAGGACCCTTATGGTCTTTGACGGCATCAAATTCCATCCCTTGGTAACTACCATGCTCCTTCCATGCGATAAGCGCGATGAAAATAAGGATCCAGCTATACATAAATGCGCCCTTCCCTTCTTGGACAACTACTGAGTCCTCCACCAACAGGTTCAACAAAAATGGTGACCAATTCATCTGTACGCCTTCCGCACATTGCTCCGCACATGCAACGACCCCTGAATTATGCTAGTTGGGTCGATTTGTCCGGAACACTTTGTAGCATAGTATCTTTGCTCCGGTGAGGACCGCCCTATCATTAATGCTTCCAGTGTAGTAGGCGCGGCCGTCACGTTCCAATCCATAATGCAATACCAACTATGTTTCCCTCTTTTTATCATTCTCCTTCCCTCTAAAGTATTGTGAAGGGTCCACTCCATCCTCCGGCGACCTGGTGATCTCAACAATGAAATCAAGGGTGACTGGAATTGCTCTGTTTAACCACAATGTTCCACTGTGGAAGCAAGCCGACAACTGTTGCACACACACATTGACCTCCAGCAAGTGCCCAAAGTGTGGCATGTTGATGACATCGAGCAATCCCTCTTTGTCTAACCCACTGTTAGGAACCCGTGTCAACCCTTCTCTTTACTATGTTAGTATATTGTTGCTGGACGCATATGCTTTGTAAGTCGTCCCATAGTATTTGTTGATCCATAGTTTATATTAGCCCATAGTATTGACCCATAATATTGGACGCATATGCTTTGTAAGTCGTCTCGTAGTATTATATGTCCCATGGTTTTGACTCATAGTATTGGGCATAGACTTAGTATATAAGTGTGTGTTGAGGTCATTGAAGGCACTGTGACATTAATTGTATTGAGCTTGCTCCAAGGAGGTTTCCCCCTCAAAGTGGCCCGTGATCAATATAAAAGTGATTCTGAGTTCTATTATTTCTGATATCTTGTGTATTTGCATTAATTAATTATTGCAGGTTCTTCACATCTGGTATCAGAGCACTTTCTTGGGCACATTGGGTGGAATTTCTGCCAAGTTTTTTTTTCACGCTGTTGCAAGTTTGGATCTAGGGATAACCCCTATCCGCTTAATTGTGGGAATTACTTGGGCATAAGCCCTAAAACTCATTGTGAGGAGTAACACAGGAACCCCAAAGTAGCTGGCCCATTGAGAGGACCTTCCAGCGAAAAGGGAAATGACCCCTACCTAATTTACTAGTTCCCATCCGTGAGGTAAACCAAGAGTTGTCGTTTGTGGCAAAGCGGTTATCAGTTTTACGTGAGCCATGGAGTGAGGGGTACTGCACCAATATGCAAGCCGTCAGAAAACATTGGTGGTCGAGTGAATCCCCTAAACCGATAGGAATCTGCACATACCTGGGGTCCATATCTATTTTCAGCTGAACTGTTGCTGATCACTTCCACTCCAGATCCAGCCGTTTCAGATCTATTCTGAAAGTCATTCCAGATCCAGTCGTTGTTTCAGATCCAGCCATTTTTTATCTCTTCTGCGTCGTTGCAGATCCATTTGTTGTAGAGTATAAAATTTCATTTTTCAGCTATATCTACCTTGTTTCAACTCTGTTTTCCCTGAAACTTCACTGGCATCCCTGCAATATCAATTTTGCATATTTCATTCCTAAAGACCCTATCCCAAATCCCACTTCCCAAGACCAGAAATCCCACATTTGTCTATTTTTAGGGTTTTCCATAACTCCTTCAATTTTCACCCAAACGCCTTCAACTTTTGCCACCGTGTTCCTTTCCTAATTCTCCTTCTTTGTCCCTCTCTACCAAATTTTCTCATTCTCTTACCCCGCTTCTGAAATCCCCATTTTTAGCTTCCCTATCCATCAGAAAGTGTCCAAAACCTAGTCAAACCCCAATTACCCATCTGAGTTTTTCCCAAATCCAAATATTCATTTACTAAATAAGCTTTTGTTTGTGTTCTTCTATCCATTTCCGAGAAGAAAAAAAACTCTTGGTTGTGGTTGTCACTCGCGCATGAGCAAAAACCATGGAGGAAGCACTTGCAGCCATCCAAACCAAATTCCAAAAAAAAACCAAAAAAAAAAATCTTGGTTGTGGTTGTCACCTGCACACGAGCAAAAACCATGGAGGAAGCACTTGTAGCCCTGCAAACCAAACTCCAAGATATTGATGAAAAATTTCTCATCCTCCATCTTCAGCATTCATCCATGAACAATAACGAACAGCTAGAATCTTTTGCAGCCACCGGGTTCTCTTCTTCCAGCAATTTTCGTGGGCTGAAGCTTGATTTTCCTCGCTTCAATGGTACCAATCCGACTGGATGGATATACCGCACAGAACAATATTTCAGTTTGCATAATACTTTTGATGTCCAGAAATTTCCACTTGCATCCTTTCATTTGGAACAGGAAGACCTTCAATGGTACCGTTGGTACATCAAAGCTCATCCTGAGCCAAACTGGATAGATTTTTTCCAACTCCTTTTGCCACGATTTGGTCTTAGTGATTTTGACGACTCACAAGAGCACTCACTAAACTTCACCAAACTGGCAAAGCGAGAGAGTATCAGACACAATTTGAGAAACTCACCAATCACACAGAAGGATTGTCTAATGAATTTTACAGGAGTTGTTTTATCAGTGGTCTTAAGGATGAAATCCAGTCAGAGGTTAAAATGTTCTATCCCAACACAATGATGGATGTCCTAGGGTTGGCTAAGTTGGCAGAAGACAAGCTTGCAGCCCAACAACGCTCCAAACCCACTTTTGTTCCCTTCCGAAATATGGGTTCTCAACGACCTCCCATCCCGCTAGCTCCTCGACCAACTCCTATTAAGCATTTGTCTGAAACCGAGATGCAAGCACACTGAGAAAAAGGGATTTGTTATAATTGTGATGAGAAATTCACTTGGGGACATAGATTTGTTCAACAAAATCTCTATCTCTTGGATGTGGATTCTCTGCCTGCCTCTTAACTTGGTGAAGAAGCTCCGGATATAGTAGATGATCAGGTCGACATTCAACACCTACATGTTCACACCCCATCTTAGGACGACCAACCCGCAATCTCTCTCCATGCTGTAACCGGTGTCACAACCCCACAAACAATGCAGGTCAAGGGATACTTCAAAAAGTTCCCTCTTACCATACTCATTGATTCTGGTAGCACTCATAACATCATTGACCCTCGGATTACCAAACAGGTTGATTGTTTTGTCCATCCTTGCTCCAACTTTGAAGTCATGGTTTCCAATGGGGGCACCTTACCTTGCAAGGGGAAGTGTCACAATGTGCATATCTCTATGGAAGATTATACCCTGCACTCTGACATGTTTGCCTTTTCCTTAGGCAGATGTGATGTGGTTTTGGGCATTCATTGGTTACGCACACTTGGCCGCATCTTATGGCATTTTGCTGAACTTTGGATGCAGTTTTTAGTCAATGGGGCACAACACAAATTAATGGGCTTACAACCAGGGTCCCTCTGCTTCATCAGTTCACATCGCCTAGAAAAAATCCTTAAGAAGAATTTACATGGTGTCATCGCTTAGCTCCATTCCATTCAGATGCACCCATCAATGGTCTCCGCTACTTCCTTGGATAGATATGCAGGTGTCTTTGCTGAACCAATGAGCTTGTCGCCTTGAAGATACCTTTTCGGTAAGAATTTAGTCGCATCTACCTCTCAGCAGGAAATGATGGCTATTTTGCATGCAGTATAGAAGTGGAAGCCATACCTATTAGGGAATTATTTCTGCATCAAGACTGATCTCCAGAGTATGGAAAATTTTCTGGAATAATGGGTCTCCTCCTCAACACACCTGAAATGGGTTATCCAACTCATGGGTTATCCCTATGCGATCACTTACAAGAAGGGTAAGGACAATATGGTGGCAGCTGCTCCTTATCGCACAATTGATGACCCAATTTATCTTGCAGCTCTTTCTCTGCTTGTTCCAAATTGGTTGCAATATGTTCGACAGGGCTATCAATTCTATGAACTCCATGCTTCTTCATCAGCAGGGCACTCTGGGTTCTTCAAAATATATGACTGGGAACAATGTAACTTCTTTTGGAAGGGACTGAAAATGACAATTCAACAAACGGTGGCTAATTGTGATACTTTCCAGGTCAACAAGGGTGAAGCGAAACTCCTTTCGGGATTGCTCAAACCCTTTCCCATCCCTACACAGCTTTGGCCAACTATTTCTATGGATTTCCTAGTAGTGCTCTGGTGGTACAATACCACATCTCAAAGGAAACCATATGAAGCAGTCTATGGAAAGACACCGCCATTTCTTCTTCCATGCACCCTTAGCAGCTCCCCAGTTCAGGAAATTGACTCGGCTCTTCGAAACCGCGATAGGATTCTTCTCATTATGCAAGAATATCTTCACATGGCAAGAATTTGCCTGAAACAACAAGCCGATCAACACCGTTCTGAGCGCATTTTCCACGCACCTGATAGGGTTCTTCTTCATCTACAGCCTTCCAAGCAATCCTCCCTGACACTCCAAAGGAATCAGTGGCCCGAAATGAAACCTGAGGATGCTACCGGGGAACCACTCCTTCAGATTCTGCAGCAATTTCTCCAACCAAAGCTTTGAGGACAAAGCTTTTTCTAAGGGAGAGGGGATGTTAGGAACCCGTGTCAACCCTTCTCTTTACTATGTTAGTATATTGTTGTTGGATGCATATGCTTTGTAAGTTGTCCCGTAGTATTTGTTAATCCATAGTTTATATTAGCCCATAGTATTGACCCATATTATTGGACGCATATGCTTTATAAGTTGTCCCGTAGTATTATCTGTCCCATGGTTTTGACTCATAGTATTGGGCATAGACTTAGTATATAAGTGTGTGTTGAGATCATTGAAGGCACCGTGAAGTTAATTGTATTGAGCTTGCTCAAAGGAGGTTTCCCCCTCGAAGTGGCCCGTGATCAATATAAAAGTGATTCTAAGTTCTATTATTTCTGATATCTCGTGTATTTGCATTACCTAATTATTGTAGGTTCTTCACACCCACGCGCCCAATCTTTCGAAATCGGCTTACCGTTAATTTGTGTCCCTAACACATAGGGATCCGACGTAATTTCCTTATCTACCACCATGTTGTGGTCGTCGTATTTTAGGCACATCATGGTCGGCACAATATCGCCAGAGCACTCCATTCTTGTTGGTAGTGTGGTCATCCGCACTGGGTATTTCTAATTTTTAGTTGGATTTAGGGTCGGTATATGAGGCCGATAGGGGGGGTACATACCCAGGGATATCTACAGTAGATATCCCTGCCCATGCAGTCGAATATTCAACTCTGTGGCTCAGTTGTCCCACCTCCGTTGGGATCTCCTCCACAACAGTTGCGGATGATCTTAGCTTCCTTTTGCTCTATGGGGACTCAGAATACTAACCGCCCCTTCGCTTCTTTGGGATACCTATGAACACTGATCTAGCCGACATGCTGGAAACCTCTTCTTCAATACTTACTGGCCTAGCTGGTGACTCTACACCACCAGAAAATTCAACCACGGTTGTACTCGGCATGCTGCACTAGGTCCCCTCTTGGCTCAATAGTTGCTCACCCTCCGGTCCTGAGCAACATGCACTACTTGTGAGTAGCAAACACCTAACACCTAACTTGACAATTCAACTCAAAAATGAAACTTTAAACTATACTTCTCACTCTGCACAATGGTTCCTTCCGACCAGAGTTCACCCCTTCTTATAGTGTTGAATTGCGTCCTTAACCATCATTACCAAATCAAACCACTCATTATGACCAAATCATGCCTTAATTACCTAAATCCGCCATTGATTCTATCAATCCAACCGTCAGATCCACCATTAATGCCAATTAGTTCAGCACGCATCGCTTAATTAACTCCCTTCAATTTCCTGCATTTATTACTAATTTGAAAGGGTCGCAACTCTACAAATGTCATCGTACAGATCCCAAACTGCGATACAATCGCTTCTGCTTGTGCATTCTGTCCCTGGTGGTGCGCCATCGTACCACCCAACCTCCATATTTTTTTTTTCCGATGCGACTCAGGCATCGTGCTGCTCCAAGCCCATCCTATAGGGCATAAACCTACTACCATTTAACCAACTTTGGGAGCATCGTTCCATCTAACTGCTATAGTTGTACTGCGCTTTCTGAAGTTATGCTACCGATGCGATATGGACCTAGTGAATGCATCTATAATTTCCCTGGATGCTTCATAAACATGTTGTCATATAGCAACACCAAGTCACCCTACTGAAATTTTTTGTTCTTGATATGGCGATCATGCCAAGACTTTTTCCGATCCTTCTCGATGGGATGGTGGAAACCTGCGATAAAGCGATCTTCATCAAGTTGCACTATCTGCTCCAGTCGCTCTACTAATGCTACCGCATCATCCATGCCTATCGCAACTGATATGCGCAGACTCGGAACAATGTACTCCATAGGCATAATCGGTTCTTTCCCATACACCAATTTGAATGGTGTCTGTCCCATCAACCTTTTACAAGTGGTGTGATATTCCCACAAAACTACAAATCCCAGTCATCGCGGTTCACATTACAAACCTTTGTCAGTGCATTCTCCAATACCTTGTGGAAAGATTCCACCGTTCCATTTTCCTGTGGATGATATGGTGTAATCTTATTACGATGTATTTGAAGCTCAGTTCTCAATGCGCTGACTGTGCGATTGATGAAATGACTGAACTGATCACTCATCAATACCTTTGGGAAGCCAAATCCAAGTGACAATGTTGTCGAACAAGAAACTCGTTTTCGTTGCAGTGGTGCAATCAATGACTGGTGCAGTCTCCGCCCATCTTGTCAGATATTCTATTGCTATGATTATGTATCTTACACTAGTACACTTCCCAAGTGGGTTGATAGGGCCCACGAAATCCACTGCCCATTTATCAAATGGCTGCAGTGTCATTTGAGGTAGTAACGGCATCTCATCCCCTTGGGAGGGTTTCCCAGCTCTTTGACAGACATCACAAGTCTGCGCATAATCTGTCGCATCATTGTGAAGATTGGGCCACCAAAGCCCTGTGAGATGCACCTTCATGGCAGCCGCGCGACCACCATAGTGCCCCCCAGCCACTCCTGCATGTGCTTCCGACCAGATCTTGCCTTTCTCATGAGGCAGGACACAGTGCCTCAAGATCTCATCTGATTGTGAGGCACCTGCAACAATTAATTAACAAGAATATGCGAAATAGCAGAAATGATAGAACTCAGAATCACTTTTATATTGATCACAGGCCACTTCGAGGGGGCAACCTGCTTTGAGCAAGCTCAATACAACTAACTTCACGGTGTCTTCATAGGTCTGAACACACACTTATATACTAATTCTAGGCGCCAATACTATGGGTCAAAACCATGGGCTGTTACAAACTATGGATCAACAATACTACGGGCGACATACAAAGCATCTGCGCCAACAACAATAACATAAACTATTGATCAACAAATACTACGAGACGACTTACAAAGCATATGCGTCCAACAACAACATACTAACAAAGTAAAGACATGGGTTCCTAACATCCCCTCCCCCTTAAAAAAATCTTTGTCCTCAAATCTTTAGATGTGGAAATTATTGTTGAATCTAAAGGAGTGGTTCCCATGTAGCATCCTCTGGTTGCATGTCGTGCCACTAAATTAAGACCTCTGTGATAGAGTGAGAGTGAAGCTGACGCGTGCGCCGATTGAGGATGGCCTCTGGCTCCAAAAGGATGGATCCTTCATTATCTAGTTTGGGTAAAATCGTTTGTCCGCTGATGTTGGTGCCAAGAACTTTCTTCAGACAAGAGACATGAAAGACTGGATGAATGTGGGAAGGAGGAGGAAGTTCCAATTTATAAGCAACGGACCCAATCTTTTGAAGAATCCAATATGGCCCATAGAACTTTGGAGCAAGCTTATGATGCCCTTTGATTTTCAAGGATGATTGTTTGTACGGCCGGAGACGAAGAAAAACCATATCGCCGACTTGAAAAGTGCGCTTAGAATGGTGCTGATCAGCTTGTTGCTTCATGTGATTTCTTGCCATGTGAAGATTGTCCCGCAAAATGCGAAGAATCTGATCGCAGTTTCGAAGGACCGTGTCAACTTCCTAAACTGGTGAACTAGTGGGGGTGTATGGAAGAAGAGCTGGAGGTGCTTGACCATAGACTGCTTCATATGGGGTCATTTTAGAGGTAGTGTGGTAAGAGGTATTGTACCACCATTCAGTGAGAGGGAGCCATTTTTCCCACTGATGTTGTTGTTCCGAGGTGAAGCAACAAAGATAAGTTTCCAAGCATTTATTGACAATTCCAGTCTGACCATCTGTTTGTGTGTGATACCCTGAACTCATCTTTAGTTTGGTGCTAGTGTGGCGAAATAGTTCTGTCCAAAAATGACTGGTGAAAGTCGCATCACGATCTGAGACAATGGAAGAAGGGATGCCATGAAGACGAAATATCTAGTCCAGAAAAATTTGAGCGACGGAGGAGGCTGTATAGGGATGGCTGAGAGCACAAAAATGACTATATTTGGAGAGGCGATCAACCACAACGAGAATCACTGTCTTCCCGCCAGATTTAGGGAGCCCTTCAATGAAATCCATAGAAATATCTGTCCAAATCCATGTAGGTATGGGAAAGGATTCAAGCAATCCTGGAAGGAGTGTTGTTTCACCCTTATTGCGCTGGCAGGTATCACATTCGGACACCATCTGTTGAATTGTCCTTTTCATGCCCTGCCAATAGAAGTTACATCGTGCTCGTTCATACGTTTTGAGGAACCCAGATTGCCCTGCCGATGGAGAAGCGTGGAGTTCATAGAAGACATCCTGTTTAAGATCTGTGCTCTGGGGAAGCACCAGACGACCCTTGTATCGTAGGGAAGCACCATCCCAAGAGTAATGTGGTACAACAGAAGGGTTGTTTGTCAAGCGTTGGATGATTTGAGATAAGGAGGAGTCATTGACATAACCCTGTTGAACAGATTGCAACCAATTTGTAACAGCCATAGAAATAGCTGAAAGAGAACCTTGGGCATCAAATGTGCGAGAAAGAGCATCTTCCACAATATTGTCTTTACCCTTCTTGTAAGTGATCTCATAGTCATAACCCATGAGTTTTCTAACCCATTTCTGTTGTGCCGGGGAGGAGACACGCTGGTCCAAGAAATATTTCAGACTCTGGTGACCAGTCTTGATGCAGAAATGATTCCCTAATAGGTATGGGCGCCACTTCTATACTACGTGAAAAATAGCCATCATTTCCTTCTCATAGGTAGAGGCAGCTAAATTCTTACCTGAAAGGGCTTTGCTGGTGACCGCAATGGGGTGTTCATCTTGAAGGAGAACAACACCAAGTCCATTGCTGCAAGCATCACTCTCAATAGTGAAGGGCTTGGAAAAATCGGGCATAGGTAGCACAGGTGTAGTACACATAGCTTGTTTTAGTTTGTCAAATGCACACTGAGCAGCAGGTGTCCATGTGAAGGAATCCTTTTTCAATAGAGCAGTTAATGGAGCTGAAATCTTCCCATAATCCTTGACAAACTTGCGGTAGTAGCCAGTCAACCCCAAAAAACCACGAAGGCTCTTGAGTGTCTAAGGCTGCGGCCAATTGTTCATGGCATCGATTTTGGCAGGATCCACGCGAACCCCTTGTGCTGAGATAATGTGCCCGAGATACTCAACTTCCTTCTGTCCAAAAACACATTTAGACTGCTTGGCATGGAGATGATGGTCAAAGTTGCATGACAAGATCCAAATGCTGGAGATGTTCATCCCATGTTTTACTGTAGATGAGGATATCATCAAAGAATACCAGAATGAATTTCCGCAAGTAGGGTCGAAATATTTTATTCATTAAGGCCTGGAATGTGGAAGGAGCATTAGTGAGGCCAAAGGGCATGACCAAAAACTCATAATGGCCATCATGTGTGCGGAAAGCTGTTTTAGGGATATCATCCTCATGAACCCGAATTTGATGATACCCAGAACGAAGATCCAACTTGGAGAAAAAGTGAGCCCCATGAAGCTCATCAAGAAGCTCATCAACAACAGGAATTGGAAAATTATCCTTGATGGTGAGGTGATTAAGTGCTCGGAAGTCAATGCAGAGGCGCCATGACCCATCTTTTTTGTTGACAAGAATAACTGGAGAAGAAAAGGAACTAGTGCTTGGGCGAATAATACCTTGCTTCAATAAGTCCCGAACGAGCATTTCAATCTCCGTTTTTTGGTGAAATGGGTAGCGATAGGGCATGATGTTGGGAGGAATGCTTCCAGGAAGGAGCTGAATACGATGGTCTTCTGGCCTGGAAGGTGGAAATCCCACTGGTTCAGCAAAGACACATGTATATCGATCCAGAATTTGTTGTAGATCCAAAGGAGTAGTGGAGACCGCTGAGGGTTGCATCTGGATGGAATGGATCTGAGCGATGACACCATGTGAATTATTCTTGAGGAGTTTTTCCATGCGATGTGAACTGATGATGTTGAGAGAACCTGGTTGTAATCCTGTCAATGTGTGTTTGTGTCCATTGAGGGAAAACTGCATCCAAAGTTCAGCAAAATCCCATAATATATGGCCCAAGTGTGCATAGCCATTGAGCGCCCAAAACCACATCATATCTGCCTAAGGGAAAGGAAAACATGTCAGAGCGCAAGGTATAATCTCCCATAGAGATATGCACATTTCGACACTTCCCTTTGCAAGGTAAGGTGCCCCCATTGGCAACCATGACTTCAAAGTTGGAGCAAGGATGGATAAAACAATCAGCTTGTTTGGCAATCCGAGGGTCAATGAAATTATGAGTGCTACCAGAATCAATGAGTATTGTAAGAGGAAGCTTCTTGAAGTAACCCCTGACCCGCATTGTTTGGGGGGTGGTGATTTTAGCTAAAGCATGGAGAGATATCTCTGGCTGGTCATCCTGAGACGGAGAGTCAATAGGCGGTTCCTGAATGTCGACTGGAGCATCCAGTGTTTCTGGATCTTCGTCACCAATTTCAGAGGCAAGCGTAGACTCCACATCCAAGAGATAGAGCTTTTGCTGGACACATCTATGTCCCCGAGTGAATTTCTCATCACAATTATAGAAAATCCCCTTTTCTCTGCGTGCTTGCATCTCTGTTTCAGACAAACGCTTGATAGGAGTCGGTCGAGGAGCCTGCGGTATAGGTGGTCGCTGAGAACCCATATTTCGAAAGGGAACAAAAGTGGGCTTGGAGCGTTGTTGGGCTGCAATCTTGTCTTCTGCCAACTTAGCCAACCCTAGTGCTTCCATCATTGTGTTGGGACAAAATATTTTGACCTCAGAGCGGATGGCATCCTTGAGACCACTGATAAAACAACTCCGGTAAAAGTCATCAGACAATCCTTCGTTGTGGTTGGATACATTCTCAAATTCGGTTTGATACTCTCTCACAGTGCCAGTTTGGCGAAGTTTAGTGAGGGCTCCTGTGAAGTCATCAAAAGCACTAGGACCAAATCATTGCAAAAGGAGCTGGGAAAAGTCTTGCCAATTGGGCTCTGGATGAGCCTTGATGTACCAACGGTACCATTGAAGAGCTTCCTGTTCCAAATGAAAGGATGCCATGGGAACTTTGTTGACATCAAAAGTATTATGCAGATTGAAATACTATTCTGCACAATAGATCCATCCAGTTGGATCGGTACCATTGAAGCGAGGAAAATCAAGCTTCGGACCATGAAAATTGCTGGAAGAAGAGAACCCATTGTCTGTTGAAGACTCGGACTGCCATTTGTTGTTCATAGCTGAATGTTCAAGATGGAGATCGAGAAATTTTTCATCCAGATCCTGGAGTTTGGATTGGATGGATGCAAGTGCATCCTCCATGGTTTTTTCTCCTGCACAGGTGACAACCATAACCAGGCTTTTTTTTTTTTTTTTTTCGGTTGACTGGGTAGGAAAACAAAAACAGGAACTACTTCAGTAAAGGAAAGTTTGGACTTGGGAAAAAATCAGAAGGGTAATTGGGGTTTGACTAGGTTTTGGACACTGTTGGATAGACAGGGAAGCAAAAATGAGGATTTCAGAAGCAGGGTGAAAGAATGGAAAAATTTGGCAGAGAGGGACAAAGAAGCAGAATTCAGAAAGGAACTCTGTGGTAAAATTTGAAGGTGATTGGGTAAAATCTGAGGAAGTTATGGCAAACCCTAAAAATAGACAAATGTGGGATTTCGGGCTTTGGGAAGGGGAATTGGGGATAAGGTCCTTAGGACTGAAATATGCAGAATGGGATGACAGGGGTTCCCCGAAAATATCAAGGGAAACAGAGTGAAAATAAGGGATATATGGAGAAAAGGGATATGAAAATACGGGCTTTTTCTTTTCTTTTTTATCAGACTGGAGCGGCTATGGCTCGAAAGGGATCTGGAACAGTGCCGAATGGATTGAAAACAACTGAATCTAGAATGGCTTGCAAAATGGATCTAAAACGGCATAGCAGTGATCGACAATAGTTCAGCTGAAAGTAGATATGGACCCCAGGTATGTGCGGCTTCCTAACAGTTCAGGGGTTTCACTCGGCCACCAATGCTATCTGACGGCTTGCGTATTGGGGTAATACCCCTCACTCCATGGCTCAGGTAAAACTGATAACCACTTTGCCACAAACGACAACTCTTGGTTTACCTCACGGGTGGGAGCTAGTCAATCAGGTATGGGTCGTTGCCCTTTTCGCTGGCAGGTCCTCTCAATGGGCCAGCTACTTCGGGGTTCCTGTGGTACTCCTCACAATGAGTTTTAGGGATTATGCCCAAGTACTTCCCACAGTTAAGTGGATAGGGATTATTCCCAAATCCAAACTTGCAACAGATGCGAAAAACAATTTGGCAGAAATTTCACCCAGCGAGCCCAAGAAAGTGCTCTGATACCAGATGTGAGGCACCTGCAACAATTAATTAACAAGAATATGCGAAATAGCAGAAATGACAGAACTCAGAATCACTTTTAAATTGATCATAGGCCAGTTCGAGGGGGCAACCTCCTTTGAGCAAGCTCAATACAATTAACTTCACGGTGTCTTCATAGGTCTCAACACACACTTATATACTAATTCTAGGCGTCAATACTATGGGTCAAAACCATGGGCCGTTACAAACTATGGATCAACAATACTACGGGCGACTTACAAAGCATATGTGCCAACAACAATAACATAAACTATTGATCAACAAATACTACGGGACGACTTACAAAGCATATGCGTCCAACAACAACATACTAACAAAGTAAAGACATGGGTTCCTAACACTGATCCTAGTTTGTACAACTTTCCTACAATCAACTGGAAATCTGCAGCCTTAACCACCAGTTGCTTCTTCTGAGTGGTGGTGAACCCCTCTAATGTAGTTCCTGTCGCCAGAAACTGAATGATTTCTTGATAGTAGTCATCAGCTACTTCAACCTTGAACAGTTGCGCATTGGGAAACCCATCTTCAATGTTGGTTGGTTCCTACACTATCTCAATCCATGACAGATGATCTGGCCCTGCATTCAACCGTCTTGGATTCACAATCACTTCAAAATCAAACTACTGAAAAATAAGTAGCCAGTGACATATCTTCCCCCCCAACAAAGGATTATTGACTAGGTATTTCAATGTAGAATGATCTATGAACATCTGAAAGTGACCTCCCAATAAGTAATGTTGAAACTTCTACAATGCATATACCATCGCCAGTCCTTCCCTTTCCCTAGTTGTATAATTCCTCTCTGTAGATGACAAGTTCCGACTTGCAAAAGCAATTGGGTGATCCAGATCTCCTTCCCCTGGTTGCGCGAGCACTACTCCCAGCGCAATCAAGGATGCATCTACATGTACATGGAATTCCTTACTCCAGTCCAGAAATACCATTATCGGTGTTGAAGCCATCTTATCCTTTAGTGTCTCAAAATTGACTTGACATTCACGACCCCATTGAAATACTGCATCCTTCTTCAACAACTTCTCCATAGAGCTCATGATTGTTGCATAACCCCATATAAACTTGCATGAGCACCCAGTGTGTCCCAACATTGCTCTCAACTGCTTGACATTGGTAGGTGATGTTAAACTAAAAATGAGTACAATATTTGCTGGGTCGACCAAGAATCCCTTCTTACAGACAATGTGACCCAATAATAACCCAAAAGGTGCACAGAAGATGCACTTCTTCAAGTTCATCGATATCTGATGCTGCCGACAACACTCCAACATGAGTTGCAGATTTTCCAGATGATCGCTGATCAACCCATAAACCATTCAGTCATCCATATACACTTGCAAGAACTTCTAAAAAAATCCATGAAAACAGCAACAACAACCGGAGAGAATATCGCAGGTGCGTTCTTCAGCCCAAACGGTATCATCGTGTACTGAAAAACAACCTCATTGTCACAAATGTTGTCTTATGGCGGTCTTCATTCGTGATTCTGATCTAGTGATAGCCAGAGAACCCGTTCATGAAAGAATAATCTCTTGGCCACCCATGCCCTCCAACACCGCATCAGTGAACGGTGTCAGAAATGGATCATGCAGACATGCATCATTCAGCTTCCACAAGTCGACACAAATGCGCACTTCACCACTCTTCTTGTCCCGCACCACCATAGTTCTAATCCATTCTGATTCTTCAATGGGTTCATTGATGCCAACATCCAACATGCGGTCAAGTTCAACTTTGACCCTTTCTTTATGGCACGGATTCAATCAATATAGTCACTACCTTACTTGTTTTGCATCTGGTTTTAATGGGATCTTCATCTCCCCTAGATCCCCCAAAATCCCCTTCATCTTAGAAAACTTCGTAGGGAAGAAGTCTTGGAACTCATGCAATAGGTCTCTAACCTTTGCCATCATTTCTTCATCCTAATAGTCATAAACATTTGCAAACTTTGGGCTCTCCTCCATCCCAATTTTGATCTTCCTAATCTTGAATTGTTGAGCGACCGGATCGGTCGGTGCATCAGGTGCTACAACATCGAGACTCCCTTCTGTCTCCCTAATATTGATATTCTGGGGATCATCACCATCGTTTAGCCCGCCATCGATATTATAGCATTCCATCATTGACTGCATCTTGTAGTGTGTATGTAGATCCGCAGGATATGCCACTGGAAAAACCTTCAGAACAACATTCTGGATAAGCTACAAAACATTGTGGATATCTAGTTTGGCATCCGTGAAGCTGAAGGTATGAGTAAAGAAAACTGTCAGCTCCAACAAAGTAGTAATCTCCCTATGCAACTCAACTGCGGTATACCATGATTGCAACATCTTGTCCGAAGTATGGACAAAGGCATGGACCCACTCATCTTTTGGTCGCGATGCCCACAACATCTGACATTCAACTAGATGACTGTCAGGGTCATTTTTCCCATCGTACCTTCCAGTGTGATATACTTCTGTGTCGGTAAAGCGAACCGTCATCAGCCTTCGACACTGCGAACAACCTGTAATTGACTTCTTATGGGTCGCCCACCACCATGTTGGAGTAGCCTTCAGTGCCTCCTCCAATGCCAGCAACCACTGCAATTTTGACACCTTAGCTTCAAACGCCACGAGAAATTCAGACAATCCGGGAAGCCCTTCATATACTGGTAGTGCAATAGTTTGAGTCACAACATGGCATAATGACTGCGTGATCAACCCACACTTGCGAAATGATACCTCATGCAAGCGATTCTGTCAATTTTCTAAAGCGTCATCAGATTGCGACGATGTAGAACTAGAGCTATGCCCCTCAAGCTCACTAACGGCACTCGGATGAATGTAATCTTCGGAAATATTGTACTCATGGTCCCATCCGCTTCCAACTTCATCTTTCACCGGTTCAACATACTTGCGTCCTTCATCCGGATCCAATGGAGCGATAACTCTGAGGTCGTGGTTTTAAAAAGTCATCATTCGCTTCTTAAAGTTAATTACTGCAGCATTGTCATTAGCCCATACAATCCCCAGCAACACGGGATAGGAGCTTCCACCTTCAACAACCTCAATGACATCAAAATCCTCATATGTCTTCATCCCCTTGATATCTACAACAAGGCGGGGGACCCTCCCAATGGGTGTCACCTTGGCCTGATTAGCCAATCGCATCTGTATGGGGGACTAGCTCAGCATTGGGCTCCCCATCTTTTTCCATGCTTGCTTTGTCCATATGTCAACATCAGAGCCTAGATATAGAATAACTGAATCGACCTCATAGTCCCCAATATGAATGTTCATCTGCATCTCTTTACGTGTCTTCCGCCGTTGTAAAGAGTTTATTGCGGATTCTCTCAATCCCCTAGCCGGTAAACGCAACATCCCCTCAAGCTCGAAAAGTGCTTCTGGATCTCTTTTCAGCTATAAGCAACTTTCAAATAGATTATGTAAAGTACCTATTGGCACCCCAACAACTCCCATTCATTTTGCAAAATGAAAGGGCCCCCATTAGAATTTTCTACATACCTAGTTTAGTTTTATCTTGCTTGGCTTGATATGTGATTTCATATCTTCACTCTTAGCTTCTTTTCGGCTTGCCTCCCATGGATTAAAGATTTGGTTATCTTGGTTATCTAACTCTAATGGTTTCCTTTTCTGAACAATGATGTATCTTTAGCTTATTGATTTTGTGGTCGTGCTTTCATGAGATCATGGTTTGGTGGTTTTGTCTACTTCTCTTGATTGAATCTTTTAGCATAACAGTTGATTGCATGATACTTTTCGCCTTATCACATAATTTTATCTCTCTTTTTCTTTGTACATAAAAATTGAACACGTTGATTTTCCCAAGCTTAATATTATTATATTTACAAATAATTTACAAATAAAGCTTGATCAAAGTTTATGTAAATTTTATATTGAAGTATAAAGCACACTTTTTAGATTCTTATATTCTTTCAAATTTGATGGAATTTGTACTTACTTCTACAACATTTTTTCTATTGTTCCATCAAATTGAAGTTTAGCCTAAATTTTTCTTGAAACGTGTTCATGAATTGCAAGGTATTTATTTGAAAAGTGGGAAGCCTAAACTTTGTGCCACTTTGTAAAAGGTTGGAAGTCAACCTCATAATTTTCAATGTTACCAAAATTTATTTATAAATATTATGACTGAATCATTTCTTAATAGATGAATACGTTTTAAATTATTTAAAGGAGATACTCCAATTCGTCTCTTTATTATTATTTTCTTTACAGAAATGGATAACTAGCTTTGTATATTAAAAAACGTAGGATATTACATATAGCCGGGAGGCTATTCCCGTAAACCCATAGTTGTCGCAGCAAGCATCTCATTGTTCAGCCTCCCACTTTCAAAAAGAGTGGTGCTATACCTTTTACAAAAAGAAGCAGGAAGGTTTGGACTTAAACTAAAACAGAACATGAACTTATTGCAGAGCTTCGATGGTGTATAAGAAAACCAAAAAAGGAGAAGTGCCTAAAGGTGCAAGAGCCAAATCAATTGTCCTGATGGCGACTGGTATGAGCCGTGAATGCATTTTCGTCCTCCACATTCAAAATAATAGAGGGGCTACTTCCTTTGTTGACCAAACTGTTACCATTGTTGACCCTTATGCAGTCCACTTTAGCTTCCAGAATTCGAAGATAGCTGAAAAAAGTATCGTGCTTACCCATTAATTTTTCGAAGTAGTCTTTCACCTTTCTAGAGTTGTTCCTTACTTCCAAGTTGGAGATATGCACGAAGGTGGCAAGGTTTGAAATCAACTTCTTGGTGTCCATTAAATTGTCATGGAGCCAATGAACTTGGGCTTCTAGGTCTTTAATATGAGTTTGAGCTTCAAGGGAGGGGCTAGCATGCCCATGGGGAGAGTCCATAACAACCAGGTTTCCCTGGTAACCCAAATGTTGCTTCCAATTCTTGATACCATAGCCATCCGGACTATTACACGCTAGCAGGTGAGGGCCATCATGACCAAATTCCATATTTTTTTGCAGCTTCCTGCTTCTATTGTCGTAATTAAACCCACTGCCGAGGCAGTGCATAACATCCCCATTGCCAGTACTGATTCCATTTCTCAGGGGGTTCCAATTCTTTCTACTACCCTGATCCTCAGACTAACGAGGATTGTTGCAGGCCAAGCCCCCTTTCCCGCTATTGCTTTCATTGCTCTGCATAATTTCATTGAGGTAGCCTTTCTTGCCTCTACTGGAGCTTGGTCCCAAGGCATAGACCTTACAGTGCTAAGAATGGAAAATACCCGCCATGACACAGAGCAAAAACCAACAGATGAGAGCGCCCAGAGAATGGGGAGATTTTGCAGAGGGACAATGGAGAATGAGACTGCCACCCTGCATGAGAAAGGGAAAAGGTGGCTTGGGGAAATGCCCAAATTTAAGATTGGAGCATGCGAGACATGTGGTGGAGATCAGACGCAGCCGTCATATGCGCTGAAGGGACAAGGGGAAGCATAGCTAGAATCCAAAGAAGATACAAGGAATTAATGCGACCCATGTTGGAGAATGTGGAGAGGGGGGTAGGACGGGACCAAGGAGGGTGGTGAAAAGGGAAGAGGAGGCTAGGGGACCCATTCATTGAGTTTGAGGATGCCATTAGAGATGGCATGACCATAATCCAATCTTGCTCCTGTGTTTGCCAATCGATCTGTAGTTTGATTGTTATGCCTTAGGATATGCAGGAAGGAGATAGAGTGGAATCCAGTAGATGAAAACTTGAAGTGCTCGTGAAGAGGGAGAGTGGATTTACAGTGGTTGTTGATAAGTCCTCTGGCCTCCCTTATAACCAACAAGGAGTCCCCAAATACCATGAGATCACTGACTTGTTTGTTTTTTGCTATTTCGAGACCTTTTATCAATGCAAGCCACTCAGCTGGATTGTTAGTCTTCTGGCCGATCCCCCAGGCATAATCCTTCACTCTGTTTCCATTGGAGTCCAGAAGAAATCCCCCCGCACCTTCCAACCCAATATTTCCTTTAGAGGCACCATCAAAGAATAGAGTGTAACTATCCAGAGTTTTGACCTAGCTTTGAAGCTCTTTTGGATCCATTATGATATGCCAGCCTTGGGCCTTTTTGGGTTTGAGGTAGGGAGGAGGAGAGGAGCTGGGTGGAATCAGGACATCAAAAACCCAAATTTTCTCTTCCACACTAAGAGGCTCATTACAAATATTTTTCAGGTTCCTTTTCCTGAGAGTGTTGATCCAAAGGGATTTAGCAGAGGTGACAATATTTTCCAGAACTGCCCTTGCTCCTTCAAAGATTTCCTGATTTCGAGCTGTCCAGAGTTTCCAACAAAGGAATTTGGGGAAGGCAAGCCAGGCCCTTTTGAAAATTGGCTTCTTAGAGAAGGAGGCAATGTAGTAAAGATTTCATTTTGCAAAGAGGTCATCCCAGTTGGTCAGAAGGGTGAGGGTGGGTTGGATGTCCTGCAGGGCTCTATGCCAAACATCGTGCGAAAATTTACAATCCAGGAAGAGGTGATTGACTGTCTCTTCTTCGTTTTTGCAGAGGACGCATCTAGTCGGCCCTGCAATTCCCCTTTTTTGAGATTGTCTGTAGTGAGGATCGTTTTTTGAGCTAGAATCTAGGTGAAGGAATTAACTTTTGGGAGCTCATCCTTATCCCAGACTCTCTTTCATTTCTCATCTTTTATGTCGCTGTTATTTAGGCTATCCAGATATGAGTAACCATCTTTCACAGAGTAGGCCCCTTTAAGGCCCCAGTAGCGTGTGTCCTTGACTAAGAAATGTACAGGGATGGCACCATGTAAGCAAAAGAGGAGAGCGTTGTAGTCATACTGCAGGTGTTCAGGAAGATCTGGCTGAATCTAGCCCAACGAGTTGCCTTGAGTGGACCAGCTGGAGAGCTAATGAAGGGTTTGAATATTTGCTTGATCCATCCAAGTTCTCAAATCTCTGAAACCAGAGATTCTCACAGGGTTACAGTTGCCATAATTGTCCTTCCAAATGTTTATTTTTTTACCGTTGTCAGGGGTCCAAGAGAGATTATCTTGTATAATAAAGGCTGATTTTTTGCATAATCTCCATATAGCCATTCTTTTTTTCTTTAGGTCAATGTGTTCCACACATCTGACCCTGCTTCCCTACATATATTTTTGGTATAAGATTTCTTTCCACCAGGATTTCTTCCCAGATATTAGTCTCCACATAATTTTTGCACCAAGGGAAAGGTTCATTAAGGAGAGGTCTTTGACACCAGCCCCTCCATAAATTTTTGGCCTGCAAACTGTTTCCCAACTTTTCAAATGGAATTTCTTTGTGCCATTTGTTTTTCTCCCCTGCCAAAGAAAGCTGCGGAGAGACTTGGATATATCCAACATGACTGATTTTGGGGCGAGGGAGATGGAGCAAGAGTACAATGGGAAAGCCGCGAGAATAGAGTTGACGAGGACCAACTTCCCCGTGGGGTTCATCCATCGAGAGCCCCATGTGCTGATCTTGTTTTTTATTTTTTCCGTTAGCCCATGCCAATCAGCAATACGTTTCTTGTCTTTGGTTATTGGAACCCCGAGGTAGGTGAAAGAGCTCCAATCTTTAACCCCTTCAAAGCTAAGGATTCTCGCAATTCTTGAGATCATCCCTTGAGTGCAGTTCCAGCAGTAGACTTTGGATTTTTCAAGATTCACTTTACAATCAGTAGCTTTTAGAAAGGTATTGAGAACAAGTTTGTATCTGGTTGCAATTGTGGTGGAGGCTCCCCCCAAGAAAACAATATCATCAGCAAATTGTGAGTGGTTCGCGGGCTTGACACCACGAGCAATATTAATTCCTTTGAGATCTCTAGAATCTTGGAGTTAGTGAAGTTTCCTGCTTAGAGATTCATCGACGGTTAGGAATATAAAGGGGGATAAAGGGAAACCTTGTCGTAGGCCCCTTGTGGCCATGAAGAAAGGGGAGGGTCTTCCCATAACAAGAGGAGCGATCCAAGGAGAATTAACACAGGCCTTTATCCATTGGATGAAATGGCAGGGGAAACCAAGTTTGTCCATAATTGCATAGAGGAAGCTACGATTGACCCCATCGAAGGCATTGGCCATGTCTATCTTGATGGCCATGCCTTGGTGATTTTTTTCCATACTTGTGTGCACAGCTTCCTGAACGATAACTATGTTGTCCAAAATTTGACGGTCGGCTATAAAACCTCCTTGTGAATGGGATATTAGCTTCCCCATGACCTTCTTCATTCTATTGGCAAGGATCTTAGTGAGGATTTTATACAAAGTATTAGAAAGGGAGATGAGTCTGAACCAGTTCCTGGAGTTGGGAGCTTTCTCTTTGTGGATGAGAGCTAGGAAGGAAGAATTGGTGGCTCCACCAATTTTCTCGTTTTTCCTAGTCCAGTTCAACATGCTCTTTAAGTCATCTTTAATAATTTCCCACGTGGCCCGGTAGAATTTTATAGTGAAGCCATCAGATCTAGGGGATTTATCCAAATTGAGGGACCAAATAGCCATCTTGATTTCGTGCGCCAAAATTGGTTTGGCCAACTCGCAATTTGTATTGTCAGAGACAATTTTGGGAATCTTTGCAAGGAGATCAGCCTGTGCTTCTGGGTCAGTTTCTCCACAGTCTGAGAAGAGGTCTTTGAAGTTGTTGTGAGCCAGAGCTTCAAGATTCTCTTTTCCAATGACCCTGTCACCATTGTTGTCTTTAAGTTCAGTCATAGCATTTTGGCTGCGCCGAGCTCTAGCCTGGTTATGGAAGTATTTGGTATTGCTATCTCTACCTTTGAGCTAGAGTTGTCTTGATTTTAGTCTCCATGTTTCTTCTTCCTGTGCAACAGCTTTAAGAAACTCCAGTTCGAGGTCTTTTTCCTCAACAAGAAGTGAGGGAGTGACCTCCTCTATTTCCAGTCTAAGGTGTAGATTAGAGAGTTTGGATTTTAAGAGGAGTTTGGAGCTGTGGGGATTTTTGTAGGAAAGTTTTGATCACTTTTTAAATTCGGATTTAACTTTTCTGAGCTTTGATTCCCAGACGAAGTTGGGGGATCCTGAGAAGTTAGAGTTCCAAGCCTGGGAGACTAAACTGAGGAAATCAGGGGAGTGTATCCAAAGTGGATTCAAATGAAAAGGGATTGGGACCAAGTTTTTAGGGGTTGAAATAGAGAGACAGATGGGCTTGTGATCGGAGGAGGCACATGGGAGAGTGAAATAGTTGATTAAAAAATCAGAACTGAAGAAAGACAAACTTACCAAAAAGCGATCCAAATGAGCAGCAATGTGACTAGCTCTGCATCTTCTGTTGTTCCAGGTGTACTTGGCATTTTTTAAGGGGATGTCCATTAGATCCAGATCATGTAGAAGGTCCTCCAGTTTCTCCTCAAAAGGGTCCCGTACTATGTTCCGACCACGTTTTTCTCGCTAATTTTTTGTAACATTTAAATCTCCCACTATGATCAAAGTTCCCCCCCACATGCTATCTTTTAGATTACTGAGGTCTTTCCAGAAGTTGAGCTTGTCTCTATGGTGTAGAGGCCCATACACATTGCGGACATAAATGGATTTATTACTATCTTTCGATTTATTTCCGTGAGGAGCGAGTGATTATTTTCTACTAAGGAGAGGAGAAGAAAATTGGGAGATATCAGGGTTGCAATACCTCCCGAAGCTCCACATGCATTGATGGCAGTTCCATGACTGTCTTTCTAGATTGAGCCTGAGATAGCCAAGGTCTCAGCGCTCTGCATTTTAGTCTCTTGGAGTAATAGGAGATCTAGTTTCTTGGACGTGAGAATGTTTTTTATTGCTTCAACTTTGTTGTGTCCTCCAAGACCCCTGCAATTCCAAGAGACGGCTAGCATTACTTCTTAGTTGTACTAGGCCCTGCTCGGGACCTGCCTTCTTTCCGACCACTTTGCGATTTTGATTGTTGAAGGATCTTCATGTCTTCTAGTATTTTTTATCTCCCGAGCTCTATTTCTCGTTCAGTTTCTACTTCCCTGTGGTATCTCTGGGACTTCCTGCCTCTTGTGTTTGGGGGTTGGATTAAGTCTCCATCTTCAAACAAGTCCGAGGATATATGTAGCGAAGATGAGGATGGAACAAACTTGCTTTTCACCTTGTCTACCCATGAGCCTCCAGGGGTGGTGATTTCTTCGACTGGTTCTTTTTCTGGTGCGTCAGGCACCATGGTTTCTTCCCTTATTTTCTCTTCTGAGGTTCCCTCCTTATTGGGTATCGTTTCTTCTTCACTTTGCAAGCTTTGGAAACTATTGTTGGTAGAGATCTCTTTACTCTTTAGGGATCGGCTCGTAGGAGGTCCCTGAGAGCTTTTATTGGTATTTCCCTTTTTGGCTTGCTGCCATCCTTCCTCCTGAGCCTTTTCTACATTATCCTAAGCATTCTTAGGGCAGTTTTTAACAAAATGTTCGTACTCATGGCATTTTTTGCATTTGAAGGGAATCTGTTCATAGTCCACTTTCTGCATGTGCTCCCACCCATCCATCTACAGATTAATCTCCTTAGGTAGGCCTTTTTCAAGATCTACTTCAACACAAATTCTGGCAAAGGAAAACAGGGGCCCTTTGGTTCAACTTTATCAATGTATTTGCCTAGCGAGTTTCTGATAGCATGAAGGGTTTCATCATCCCAACAGTGAAGAGGTAAATGAGGCAATCGAACCAAGACTAGAACAGCAGATGGTATGTCTTTTTCAGGGTCAAAACAGAGATTCCATTTGTTGAGATATAAGCCCCGAGGGCCCATGAAATATGGGCCGCTTCTGAAGATTAGATCCTTATCAAACTTATTTTCAAAAAGGAAGATGAAGTAACCCTTACCACAAAAGCAGTGTTGCAGGCCACTAGTGATCAGAGGCATCGAGTTCTTGTTTATCTAGGCGTCCATTGATTTGGGGGGCGGCCAAATTCCTGTAAATTGAGCAATCAACCCATGTTCGCTTAGTGCCAGGGATTTTAACTTTGAAGCTATCGACGGGATGTGAATGTAGGGGGCAGCCGCTCGCTTAATGAAATCTGAATGATCAGGAGTAGCAGGAGGGGAAGGGGTGTTCGTGACCATGGAGCAGAAGGCAACCTCCAAAGAGCATTTGCGTTCATCAGAGGAAGGGGTCGGCGACAGATCCGTGGCAGGCTGCATGAGCCCGCAGCCAGGGGTGCGATGGGGGACGCAGGGCTAGGGTTCCAGAGGGGGGGTCACGGGAGCTCCACAACAATGAGATCAATGATTCGTCTCTTTATTATTAAAAATATCATTATCATATTTTAATGGGTCATTAATAATACTTTCCCAAAAGATATTTGGTTCACTATTAAAAGATCCAAATAATTTTTTATTTTGGGATTCTTACTCATATAAACATTGAATCATTATGAAGCAAACTTTGCTTATCATTTTTTTTTATTTTTTATAATTGTGTGGCATCACTTTATAGAGTGAATACCTTATCTTCCCAAACAAGTGAGGATGTCATTGCGTAACAAAAAAATTATATGATAATGGTCTCAAACGTTGATACATACATATTTTCAAAACAGGACTAATTTGTTTGTTGGCTACATAATGGTGTGACAGCTATGATGGAATAAAAGTTTACGTGAATGAGCTCTCAAGAAACATGCATGCCAAAAAAAGAAAATCATTAAGTGATTGTCGAGTGCTTATGCCATGATCTATCCAAAGATTTCCATATCATTTAAGTTCATTTAACAAAGGAGATATTCCTCTTCGAATGACACTAAGGCTATCGAATGAGGTTGTTGCAGCAATAGGAGATAACACCGGGATCAGTTCACTAGCTGTTAACATAGTTGGACCAGAGTGCACGCAGTTCAAGCTCACCTAAACACCAGCTTTCCAGGTTATTAATTGACGAAAAGAAAACACAGTTGATTGTTCTACCGATCCACCAAAAAAGTGAGAACGTGGATGTCAACACTTTCCTTGTACATATTTCTTGTTAATGCCTTAATACACCACTTGCCATAGAATCAGCTTCCATTTGTTCAATGAAGAGGTTTAAAGGGTTAAATGGAAAGTAAAGATCGGTGAGCATCATTAGCTGGTTCCACCAGACCAAACGCATCAAAGATCACACCAATTCCGAAGAATTGTTGCTATAGAGATACTCAACAAAATACATAGAATTCGTGTTGAAAAGGATCCGAGAAGAGGGGGACCGCTTTTATCTTTTACAACACTTTTCAGTTTTTTTTAAAACAAATATCAATATATGATTTGAATGAATTACTTATGGGTGTTTTACTGTTGGTGCAAATTTGTGAAGGGACGTTTTATATAAGGCATAAATAATGCAGTGACTAAATTCATATATGTTTTTATCTCAGTAATAGCGTTTTTCTCAAAGAATAAAGGAAGCTTTAGTGGTTGAATATTAGATCCACGTTTCCATTCTAGTTTGAGGAGGTCGAGAAGTTGAAGATTCATTTGACCAGTTTATCAAATGGAGAATCGCGCATCAGTTGGAAGAGGCTAATTTAGGTCTCAATTTTCCACTGAATCGTGAAGAATCGGACGATTCTGTTCAAAACCCACTTCCCAAATGGGGTATTTTACCCCTAACCACGAGCCGTTTTTGAAAATTGGAAGGAGTTGGGAGATTTTCAGGCCTGTTGGAGCTGGAGTTTTCTAGATATTTCTGTTGCGTCCAGCTGTGAGAGTGAATTCTGGAAATTGTTATGGTCCCTTGTGCCTATTTAAACAGAGACAATTCATTTCTGCAAGGGGAGGGGGGTCTCCATAAACCAAAGAGAAGAAAATGGTTTCTGTTCTTTTAATCTCTTTCTTTTTGTAAAGGATTTTTCGGAAGAATAGAGTTGGAGGTGTTGCTTGTCAATGGTTCGATTCTGGGGCATCTGAGAGAAACATTTTTATACAGTATTTTACAGCATTCTGCTTAGTTTGGATTTTCTTCGAACATATTCTGAAGATTTAAGTTTTAGCAGATTTTTTGAAGGCTTTGGTTAAGTATTTAATCGTCACATTTCACATGTTGTATCATTTTACTGGTTAATTCTATTTTGTCTTTCTGTTACTTACATATATATATATACCTTGTTATTATATATGATGTCATCTTTTGTGAATTCGAATTTATATGCTAATCTGGAGCATGAATGATTCATTCGAGGTTGAAATCAATGAACTAGTTATTTTGATCTTTGATAAATTGATTCTCAATATTGGCTAATTTGTATGATGACTGTGTTTCATTTACAAATTGATATATAATTATATATTTCTACTATTTCTAGAATTGTATATTTAAGTTAGCATTGTTGATTTCAGGTTTGAAATTCTTTTATAATTATTTGGCAGGAGATTTTTTATCTATGGTGAAACAATTACGATTTACTTCTACATCTCGTGACTTTTTCTACCAATTGAAAATTGTCCATTATTTTCCTCGTTGAACCTTAGATCAATATTATACTTCATACTCTTGGCTGGCCAAGATAGATAATTAGCATTTAGGTTATCATAGAATAGAATTAAGATCTACTAATTTTCTGCATTTAGCATAAAACAGTCTTTAGTATTAGTTAGTCATTAGGTTAAATTTCTTTAGTTTGTTAGTAGATTGATTTAAGTAAACTTGACACACATTCACCTTAGAAAGACTCTTTACTTTGAAGAGCACATCACACAGGAAGCAGGGCCTTGATCCTGTGAAAGATAGTTACCTTAAACACATACAAGGTTGCATTAAGTCAAGTGTGTGGGCTGTCTTTCCGTTAGTTGGCCTACGAAAGTTTTTCTGGCCAACAAATGGCGCTAGAAGGAGGGCCATGAGGTAAAACATATGGTTTTTGTTTTTATCTTTTCATTATTTATTCACTAATCATTTATCCTCCAGCCCTTAGATTTCAATGTATCATATCTTATTCTTCTATGTTGTCATGGATGCATCATAGGGATGGTTAGATGGTAAGCTAATCAATTTGAGTCATTTTTTTATAACTCATTCCCATATCCCTGCATGGGAGTCCAACACGCCATTGAACCTGCATGGACCATTACATGAACTCCCTAGAAAGGCAGTTGCTCTCTTTCCAAAGTTTGAGGGTGAAGGGAATATCACAGCTTTAGAACACACAAGAAAATATGAGTTTGTATTACATTTACTTGAATATCACAGCTTTAGAACACACAAGAAAATATGAAGATGTTGTATGCACGCTTTTCCCCATTACTTTTGAAGGAAAGGTATCATACTAGTACTTTGTTCTTCCCATTCACACTATTCATGGTTGATCTGATTTTAAAAGAGTTTTTCAAAGTGCTTATGATATTTATAATGCAACTGATATATATCTTGACTTGGATGGAATACAGGTCAAAGAAGGTGAATCCATACTTGATTTCAACACACGTTTTCGACAGGTTTATCATCGACTCAAAGACAATCATAAACCTTCAGGTGACATTCTTTATGAATGGCATGTGCATTCCCTACCCAAATCTATAGCTATGTTTGTTGCACAAAAAGGTATAATTGATTTTGATCAAGCATGCGAGCACGCACAAGCTCTTGATAAATATTTTAAGAGGTATTCCCACAACCTTTCTTCCTCTTTATTTTTCGATAATGATGATAATAAAGATGAAGGTGAAGAAGATAACAAATCTGAAATTTCTAGGTTATATGAACAAGTTGAGATTTTGCATGATGAAATTATGTCTTTGCATAATCATCAAAATAAATCAATTATGCATAATGAAGAAAATATTGAAACTATGTGTATAACATCAATAGGTTTACAAGAAGATCATAACTTAGCCGTAAATTCATTGCAAAATCTTGATTATCATTTTTCTCTGCCTAGAATTGAATATAAAGAATTCCTTATGAAAAATTCTCATGGTTTTGAATCCACATTTCAAACCCCTGAAGTAGATTATAATTCAAGTTCTTTTGATTTATTAGTCAGAAATCTTACATCTTTTAATCACTTTGATCAAATTTTTCATGAATCTAAAACTGATTTGCAAACAAGTGATTTTTCTCTAGATACCAATAGCTTTGTGAAGGAATCAAGTTCCTTTCATAGTTTACCATTTGCTAGAGTTGATAATTGTTTAGAATCTGACTCTCTTGATCCTATATCTTTCTCTGATTTGAATTACAAGTTTGAAGTTGATATTGAAAGTTCAAAATCTGAGAGAGTGATAGCTCTAAATTCAATCAATAAATCTAATCATAATTTTTCAATATCAAACCAATTTTGGAGTTGTCCTCAATCTAACTCTTCAACTTCAAACCAAAGTTATGTTTCATATGATTATCTGAGTAATGACAACTTATTGAATGATTATACAGACTCACCTACTATTGAGACATTGGGTAATAATTATGAATGTCAAGCAGAAATATCTCATACTCCTAAAACTCAAGTTTGCATCGAATCAATATATCATGGCTTAAAAGAACACAAACCAGATAACAATAACCTTCTCACCATTAAACAATGTTTAGGAGATGGTGAGGGGAAATTTTTGGGAGATAATTTCTCTTCTAGCTTAGAAGATTTCTATAACTACCCGATCTGCTCACAAGAATTTTATACAGAACAAACTTTTCCTGAATGTTCTTTTCCTTCCAATTTTGAAAATGTAACACGTACTCTTGATGATGAATTAACTGAAATGTGACTGAAATTGTGTCTCAATTTGGAAATCTTTATGAAAGATGTATTTTTTTACAAGAGAATATCCATAAGGAAAAGATTGCACATCATACATTAAAGGGATCAGAGAAAATTTCACTTTTTGTAAATCAGATTTCCAATGAAGAACTAAAAGAAGATAAAATATCTCCACATGAATGTTCATATGTTATACCTTATCTTTCTATCATGTCGAAAGAAGGGATGATAACAATGAATGATTTTGTGCATGATTTTTGCTTAATTGAAGAACCATCACAGTCTGTTTATAGTCATTGTACATATCATGATCCGATAGAAGCTTGGTTAGAAGAATAATTTCACACAAGATTCCCTGTAAATAATAATTTTCTTATCTTGCACTTGTTAGAGATAGTTCTGGGTAGTTTTAATTTTGACTTCTACATTTTACCATTCTCGTTTCCGATTTGCGATGTACATGTGTTTATTGGTTTGAGTTTACCTGACTGGTTACATTGGCTATATGATTTCACTTGATTTTTTTTATTCCATTTGATCTTTTTGTACATATGTAAATAGGGTTTGGTTTTCCTTTGTATTTTATATTTAGTTTGGTTTTGTTTGATTTAAATGGGTCGTGTATATAAATAATACTATGGAAGTACATTACCTGGTATTAACATGTTTCTTGTTTATTTAACCTAATATCTTTTGAAGAAAGCATTTTGAGTGATCTTCTTGTGATCTTATAAGATTTCATTATTTATGACCAAACTACTCCTAGCCCTGAAATGTTTTGTTGAACTTAGCTAAGTAGTCAATTAAATCCTTGAGCATTATTCTAAGACTTTTATTTTTTGAATGATGACCTTATCATAGCAAGCTTACTTTTTGAAGAATGTTCTTACTGAAATTTATAACAGTCGATAGCATTGGCCATCACTAAGCTATCCACATGATCCAAAAAGCATGCAATCTGAATGATTTTTCCCATCCATTAGAATGAATTTGTAAATAAATAAATAAATAAAAACCTTGGTTGAAGAATAGGAGGTCTCTCCATAAATCCGACCTATCATGATCATCATCCCTTTCGGGGATGACATCATTTATGATCACCAGGTTGATCGCTCTTGGTCATAAGATCAAGGGATGAGAGGTCTCATCACGAGTCCGCCTTTTGATCTCCGATAGTTCTCATGAATGATGATGTTGATACCTGGTTACCACACCAGGACAATAGTCTTAAACCAAATTTCTAATTAATATTATTATTTTGTGTAAATAAATATTAGCAATAAAAGAGGTTAACTAAGGATAGGAAGGTCTCATCACAAGGTAGTCCTTTCATTGTCATGGTTCCTATTGGATTGACTTTGCCATATTTAGTTACCAAGCTAAGGCATTAGCTCTTGGTTTTATAATCAGGAGAGAGGGGGTCTCATCACGAGCCAACCTAATCAATTTCTTATAGTGCTTGTGAATGATGCTCTCATCATCTAGTTTTTGGAACATTTAAAAAACCCACTATGTCATTCTAGACTTGGGATAAAATTAATTAATCATTTATGATTAATTTCCTGAGTTTTGACTAGGTAGAATAGGCCAGTTTTGTCTTTTAGTGGACCACATCCTATCCTCATTCTCAAAAATGAATTTGGATATATTCTGGATAAGATTTCCTTGGATTCTATCTAATTTTATTCCATTCCTGAATTAGAAAGACACTATCCAGTGTTAGTTAGCTTTGTCATGTTTTTTCTGCTTTCTAGTGGAAAAGATAAAGCTAGTTTACTTGGAATCTTTTTCCACTTGACCAATTCAACCTCCACATCATATCTAACCTTCTAAATGCATCATTACATTCCGTTTACCTCACTCATGAGATGCCATACCATACTTTCCAAATTCATGAGCCTCTAGCACAGTTTTGGAAACTGCTTTTGCCACCTAGGGGGTTTTTTGTCTTTTCTAAGCCTTTTCTCTTTGCTCTTTCCATATTGCTTCAAAGCAATTCGATTTTCTCCATGGAGGATGTATTATATATTGTTACAATATCAATGAATAAGATACACAGTGTTTTCCATAATTTATTCTCTCTATTCTTCTTCTCTCATTGTCTAAAATATTCCATGGTGAAATTGTCTTATGAATCTAGTTCCTAGTAATTGAAAATCTCACACGGTATCAGAGCTAGCTTGATTCAAAACAATTTCCAAGAGTTTTTTTTGCAGGTATTACCATTACCAAGAGCGCATCAGTATGGAGCAAAATCAAGCCAAAGCTGTGACTCTCACTCCCTTCAATTTCTTTGACTGGAAGGAGCATATGATCATCCAACTTCGGAGCAAAGGATTGTATAGAGTCACTATGGGGCTTGAAACTAAGCCAGGAGCTGTTGCATTAAAATCCAAATGGTTCAAAAGGCTTGATGAATCTTATGGATTACTTTGTCTCTCTGTATATCCAGATCTTCTATTCCATATCGATTCTCTATCAACTCCAAATGAAGTGTGGACAAAGCTAGAGTCTCTCTTTGGAAAACAGGATGAGCTCAAAGGTCATTTGTTGGAGATTGAGTTGATCTCTCTTAGTACAAGTAATTTTGATTCTATGGAGGAGTTCATCTCAAAATTCAAGAACCTAGTGCTTCAACTCAAGCAATGTGGTATAGAGAAGAAGGATGAGCAATTAATCCTTACCATTCTGTCAAAAATGAGCTCTAAATACTTAGTATTTGTGTCTACTTCTCATTCTACAAGACTTGTAGTTCCCAAGTGGAACATGCCAACCTTGGATGCATTCATTGATTCGCTCACTCAATAAAAGGACAAGCTGGTCCAAGTGAGGGATCAATCACCCTCCAAAGACTTTGCACTTGTTGCTCATGGAGCAGAGAGTTTCAAGAATGACAAATCCAAAGAGAAGATATTATCAGATGAAGAGGATTGTGATGGAGATTCCAAATCCAAGAAGATGAAGAAGGAGAAGCCCAAGTGTTCTTATTGCTGCAAAGGCACTCATCCTGAGAAATATTGCTTCAAGAAGAAATTGGACATCATGGACAAGATGTTTGAAGAGCATAACATAGATGTTCCTGACCTTGCAAAGAAAGAACAAGGCAAGGTTGCTATAGAACAAGAACTCTGTCTCCAAGCCTCTCCCAAAGGTAATAGTGTTTATGCTTTGAGTGCTAGAGTGAAATATAATTCTGATGTATCTGATATTGATTCACATTCTGATATATCAGAATCAGAAACCTCCACCTCTTCCTTGGAACAATCTTTAGTCAGGTCATCCAAGTCTACTCTCAAAACTAGTCATTTTTTACTAGCTTCTGACTTGTCTTCTGCAAGGTCTTTTCACCATCATTCAAATCTTTTGGATTATGATTTAGAATATGATTTACAGTCTGATATGTAGGTCATTACATATCCCACATCATATTCCCAACCTTTGGATGCACAAAAGACCCTAGAAACTCCAAGTTCTCCAGTAAAGAAACTACACAATTCTATGTTTTCCTACACTGTGTCACTTGCCTATGTTGCACTTTTGTCTTGCATATCTTTCGTTGGTTGGAAAGCCATTATTTTGGCATTATTTGGACTGATATTCCACACATATGGACCTGACCCCATCACTCATGGTTCAAAATTCAAGTCCTCACACTCTCCAGGCTCGCTCAGCTGTCTGGGTGATCTAGTTTCTCAAACTTTTTCTATTGAAACTCTGCTCGATCATGGAGACTCCACATGTTTACTGGTTGCTGCTCCATATGACTCACATTCTGATATTTCAGAGCTTCATGATCTCATTTTAAATATCATAAAGGTTCTACATCAGTTTGAGAAGAAAGTACAAGAACTAGTACACCACATTGTAGCTACAGAAGAAATTGATCATGTTGAGTTCATTGTTTCTCCTTGGGAAGGAGTGTGCATAGATCTTATTTCCATCATTGATTATGTTTTCAGATTTGATTATGTATGTTACAGTAGCAAGAAAAATTCATTTGATGCTCCTCCATCATCAGAAGATGAACTTCATAGAGCTTTAACACATGGTTCTTGCCTACACATCATCGATGCACTGATGCATGATCATGACATCCACAATCTCTTCATCAAGTCAATTACTCAAAAGTAGCCCATTCAGCTCATTCAACTCATTCAGCTCATTTAAATGAGCAACATGACAATATGAAGACATCAAGCATGTCCATTTTTTAGGGAGGGTTTTGTTCCCATGAGGTTTTCCCTGTTTCCTCGGTTTACATGGACTAGTTATTTTTGTATTAGGGTGACCATAAGACTTGTTGCTTCGACCCTATATTTCTGATATTTTTCTAATTCCCATTACATAAAGTCAGGCTTAAGGGGGGGTGTTGGAACATTTAAAAAACCCACTATGTCATTCTAGACTTAGGATAAAATTAATTAATAATTTATGATTAATTTCATGAGTTTTGACTAGGTAGAATAGGCTAGTTTTGTCTTTTAGTGGACCACATGCTATCCTCATTCTCAGAAACGAATTTGGATATATTCTGGATAACATTTCCTTGGATTCTATCTAATTTTATTCCATTCCTGAATTAGAAAGACACTATCCAGTTTTAGTTAACTTTGTCCTGTTTTTTTTGCTTTCCAGTGGAAAAGATAAAGCTAGTTTACTTGGAATATTTCTCCACTTGACCAATTTGACCTCCACATCATATCTAACCTTCTAACGCCATCATTACATTTCATTTACCTCACTCATGAGCTTCCATACCATACTTTCCAAATTCATGAGCCTCTAGCACAGTTTTGGAAACTGCTTTTGCCACCTAGGGGTTTTTTTTGTCTTTTCTAAGCCTTTTCTTTTTGCTCTTTCCATATTGCTTCAAAGCAATTCGATTTTCTCCATAGAGGATGTATTATATATTGTTACAATATCAATGAATAAGATACAGATTGTTTTCCATAATTTATTCACTCTATTCTTCTTCTCTCATTGTCTAAAATATTCCATGGTGAAATTGTCTTATGAATCTAGTTCCTAGTAGCTGAAAATCTCACACTAGTTACCAAGCTAGGGTAGTATTCCTTAGTTAATGTCTTCATTTTCATATATTAAATAAAATAAAAAAGAGACAAAAAGAAAATAAAATGAAAAATTGAATAATTAGTCATTAATGGATGGGTCAAATTTTTCAGATACCTTCTTTGAAAATGTGGAAGTCATATTTTTAGGTTGATGCTTGCTTGACAATCTCTAATCACGGAGGGATTCTTTCTTCTTGAATTTTTCTTACTATGTGTATATTAAAATCTCATTCATTTTTGTAAAGTTCTATATATAATGTTTGGGGATGCTTTATTGGTTGCAAAACATTTGAGTTCAATTCTTACTATACAGGCTAGTGAGTTAAGTGGGTCAAGTGATATCAAATCTGAGACTTCAAGAAGTTGTTTTTTGTTGCTTATTTTTATCATTTTAAGGTATATTTGCAGAGATAACTGGTTCGCCCAGCATGTCGCCATTTATTGGCACCCCAAACACTACCCTTCATTTTGAAAAATGAAAGGGGCCCCATTATGATTTTGTAAATACCTAGTTTGGTTTTATCTCGCTTGGCTTGATAGGTGATTTCATATCTTCGCTCTTGGCTTCTTTTCGGCTTGCCTTCCATGGATTAAAGATTTGGTTATCTTGGTTATCTAACTCTAATGCTTTCCTTTTCTAAAAAATGATGTATCTTCTGCTTATTGATTTTGCGGCCGTGCTTGCATGAGATCATGGTTTGGTGGTTTTGACTACTTCTCTTGATTGAATCTTTTAGCATAATAGTTGATTGCATGATACTTTTGGGCTTATTACATAATTTTATCTCTCTTTTTCTTTATACATCAAAACTGAACACATTGATTTTACCAAGCTTAATATTATCATATTTACAAATAAAGCTTGATCAAAGTTTATGTAAATTTTATATTGAAGTATAAAGGACACTTTTAAACTTCTTATATTCTTTCAAATTGAAGTTTAGCCTAAATTTTTTTTGCAACGTGTTCATGAATTGACAAAGTATTTATTTGAAATGTGGGAAGCCTAAACTTTGTGCCACTTTGTAAAAGGTTGGAAGTCAACCTCATAATTTTCAATGTTACTAAAATTTATTTATAAATATTTTGATTGAATAATTTCTTAATGGATGAATATGTTTTGAATTATTTAAAAGAGATACTCCAATTGGTCTCTTTATTATTAAACATATCCTTATCATATTTTAATGGGTCATTAATAATACTTTCATAAAAGATATTTGGTTGATTATTAAAAGATCCAAATAATTTTTTATTTTGGAATTCTTACTCATATAAACATTTAAACATTGCATCATTATGAAGCAAACTTTGCTTATCATTTTATTTTTATTTTTTATAATTGTGTGGCATCAATTTATAAAGTGAATACCTTATCTTCCAAATCAAGTGAGGATGTCATTGCGTAACAGAAACTTTATATGATAATGGTCTCAAACGTTGATACATACATATTTTCAAAACTGGACTAATTTGTTTGTTGGCTACATAATGTTGTGACAGGTATGATGGAATAAAAGTTTACGTGAATGAACTCTCAAGAAACATGGATGCCAAAAAAAAAGAAAATCATTAAGTGATTGTCGAGTGCTTATGCCATGATCTACGCCAAGATTTCCATATCATTTAAGTTCATTTAGCGAAGGAGATATTCCTACTCGAATGATGGCAAGGCTACCAAATGAGGTTGTTGCAGCCAAAGGAGATAACACCGGGATCAGTTGACTAGCTATTAACATAATTAGACCAGAGTGCACGCAGTTCAAGCTCACCTAAACACCAGGTTTCCAGTTTATTAATTGACGAGATGAAAACGCAGTTGATTCTTCTATCGATCTGCCAAAAAAGTGAGAACGTGGATGCCAACACTCTCCTTGTACATATTTCTTGTGAATGCCTTAATACACCACTTTCCATAGAATCAGCTTCCATTTGTTCAATGAAGAGGTTAAAGAGAAAGTAAAGATCATTGAGCATCATCAGTTGGTTCCACCAGACCACATGCGTCAAAGATCACATCAATTCCGAAGAATCGTTGCTATAGAGATGCTCAAAAAACTACATAGAATTCGTGTTGAAAAGGATCTGCGAAGAGGGAGATCGCTTTTTGGGCCTGTTCGAGACGGAGTTTTCCCGATATTTTTGTTCCATCTAGCTGTGAGAGCGAATTCTGGAGATTGTTATGGTCCCTTGTGCCTATTTAAACAGAGACAATTCGTTGCATTCTGCTTAGTTTGGATTTTCATCGAACTTATTATAAAGATTTAAGTTCTAGGAGAATTTTTGAAGGCTTTGGTTAAGTCTTTAATCATCACATTTCACATGTTGTATCATTTTACTTGTTAATTCTCTTTTGTCTTTGTGTTACTTATATATATATATATACCTTATATACCTTGTTATTATATATGAAGTCATCTTTTGTGAATTTGAATTTATATGCTAATCTAGAACATGAATGATTTATTCAGGGTTGAAATCAATGAACTATTTTGTTATTTTAATCTTTGATAAATTGATTCTCATTATTGGTTAATTTGTATGATGATTGTGTTTCATTTACCTGTTTATATATAAGTATATATTTCTACTATTTCCATAATTGTATATTTAAGTCAGCATTGTTGATTTCAGGTTTGAAATTCTTTTATAATTATTTTGCAGGAGATTTTTATCTATTGTGAAACAATTACAATTTACTTCTACATCTCGGGACTTTTTCTTCCAATTGAGAAGTGTGGTTTATTTTCCTCTTTGAACCTTAGATCAATATTATACTTCATTCTCTTGGACAAGATAGATAATCAACATTTAGGTTATCATAGAACAGAATTAGGAGCTACTAATTTTTTGCATTTAGCATAAAACAGTCTTTACAATTGGTTAGTCATTAGGTTAACTTTCTTTAGTTTGTTAGCAGATTCATTTAAGTAAACTTGACACACATTCACCTTAGAAAGACTTTTTACTTTTAAGAGCACATCACACAGGCAGTAGGGCCTTGATCCTGTGAATAACAGTTACCTTAAACACATGCAAGATTGCATTAAGTCGAGTGTGTGGGTTGTCTTTTCGTTAGTTGGCCTATGACAATTTTTCTGGCCAACAATACCATATTTTCGTGATGGACTTGCTTCCAAAGTTGAATCAAAAGCCGAGGGCATATCATAAACAATTGACTTACCGTGATCTTTTTCCATTGCCCAACGCGATTGGAAGAATGCATCACGCTCGGCATTAATATCAAACTATACCTTATTTTTCCAAGTCAGTCAGATCAAAGGGTGCGAACCATCTTCTCCTATCGGCGTGCCTCCCCGAATGATCGCAGCAACACTAACATCTTGTGTCCTCGGCTCTGCTAAAATTGTCGCAACTGTTTGTCCCTGATTCTGGTTCGGCAGCCGGTTCGCAGGATGATTCAGATTTTGGTTGGCATTCTGATTTGGACGTTGGTTCTGGTTCTGTGGCTGATTCTGATTTCGAAACTAGTTCTTATTCATCAACAGCAGTTTGTTCCCTGCCTGCCACCGTGCAATCAACTGTGGATAGTTTTCAACTGTGTGGTCATTAACAAAACAAAACATACACTGTGTCTACAATTGTGGACAACCTCTTTGATAATGTCCCAACACTCCACAATTATAACATTGAACAGGTCCACGATCTCATCCTCCTCTGTACCAAAGCATCCACCGCGTCCTCCTCGGAACCCGCCACAGAATTCTCCTTTCTACTGATACTGTGGTTGAAGAAACTGTTGTTGCATGGTATTCGGTTGCAGCTGCACACATTGTCCTGGCTGAACGTACTGTGGCTATTGAACATACTGTTGATGCTGAACATACTGTGGCTACTGCACAACCATCTACATCTAAGTATATTGTGGCATAAACTATTGTGGTTGCGACTGTGGTACAAACTGCATATGCGATTGAGGTAGCGGCTGAGCCACCTGTGGCTACGGTTGTGGTTCTTATATGTCATGTTGGTCGTCTTTCACATAGAATGCATCGTACGTTCTCTCCTAAAGCAAGACATAGACATGACAATCTTTATCTTCATGTCCCATAGATTTGCAAAAGGTACAATACAAAGTCATCAGCTTTGTGACAATCTTTTGCATGTATTGACACTCCTCATGTCGATGCCCATATACCTGAAAAATGCGACACCATGGCATACCGCTACCTCTCAATCGGTTTGCCCCTCCTAAACCCAGATAATTGTGGAAGTCTGGGCATTTATCCTTATTATGCCCCTCTCCGTGACATCGCATACACCACACCTCTTCACGATGTTCTTTACCCTTCTTAAGGTCTTACAGTTGTATTTTCAAGTTGGCCAGCTTTGTCTGAATCTGCGACATACCAGCTGCGTTCTCACCGATCAGAGAAGCTTCTAACCGCATCACAATTTCCAGGGCTTCACAAAGTGTCGTAATGTTTTCTTGCATTAGCGGTAGTCAAATGTGAGGGAGAGATGCTGTGATGAACAATTATTTATGTTGGACATTACTCATATCGAAGCTGACCCTTTCCATCAGCATTTTGAACCATTGGTCAAAATCCCATACTATTTCATTTGAATTCTGCAATCAGTTCTGCTCGAACTTCATCCATCATATTTTCTGCAGCGCCTACCGGATCCTGCACAAATTTCATGAACCAGTCTAATGCATGACCCTAAAGAGTTGTCACCAATTGTCCTTTCTTGGCATTATCTTCAGTAATTTGCTTAACAGTCCATACTGCTTCACATAAGAACTAGTCCTGCTTGGGATTATCTATTCCATTTCCATGGAACAACGACAACTTTGATCTTCGCCTTGTTAAATTTTGAGCATTAATTCACAATACTCTAGGATATTCACTGAGAGAATAACATATATAGTATATCAATGCATAACAATCACAATAAGCATCACAAGCATCACAAGAATCAAAAGCATGAGAGACAAGAGACACAGAGTTTCCGTGGGGAAAACCCTAAGGTGAAAAACCCCACAACTTCCTTAGAGATAGAGAGAGCAATGGCTCAACCAAAATACACTGAGATAGTCTCCTAGTAGCAGATGATCCTCCTCCTCACTAGTGCGCCACTTTCTGAGTGAGAGAAGTGTGACCTTCCGAAGGATGAAAATATAGATCTCCCGATCTCTATTTATACTAACCTGTTTGCTCAGTGACCTTATGGGCCGACTTGTCTAGCTAGGTACATCCACAATATAATATGTATTTCAGGGCCGACCCTACACATGGTGGTCTAATAACCCATCAGCAAGTACACACACTTGCGACACTTGTCAATCCACATGACGACACTTCCTTATAGAGGAATAACACATCTCTAATAAGGGTACAAAATATATATGAAATACATAGATGAAATACATTCCGAAGTTACATATACATCAACACTCCCTCTTAACTAGGAAGGTATTTCTCGACACAGTTCTCCTAGACAAGTCTTCTTCTCGGGATCATTGTCATCGATGCATCGTCATCATCATCATCACTACTGCTGCTATCTGAACTAATCTCTGACTCTACTCGTCATAGGAAGTTCTACAGAGCCAGTCTTTTTTCATACTGGATGTAGGCCCACCACCTACAGGTCTTCATCATCACTGGCCATATTGTGGAATTCTTAGGACTTATTACATGTGTCACAAAACCTGGCTGCAACATCCTAGGCTATTACGAGCACACAGCTCTACCTGTCAGATCTCCCAGGAGCACATTACATGTGACCCATCACAAAACCTAGCTGAAGCATCCCATGCTATTACGAGCACACAGCTCTACCTGTCAGATCTCCCAGGAGCACATTACATGTGATCTCACAACAAAACTTGGCTGAAGCATCTGAGGCCTTTTTCATCCTGTCTATATCTCCCAAGAGTAAATTACAAGTGGTCCACCAAAAAACCTTGCTAAAGCATATGAGGCCTTTTTCATCTTGTCCAAATCTCACAGGAGCAAATTACATGTGTTCATGGAAAAACCTGGCTGAAGCATCTGAGGCCTTTTTCATCCTATCCAAATCTCCCAAGAGCAAATTACATGCCATAGGAAAAAACCTCGCAAGAGGATCTCAGGATGTTACGTGTACACAACTCCGACCTGAAGATCTCCCAGGGCACAAATTATATGTCCTTTCAGAGCAATGCGTCGAAAGAGTATCCCAGGATGTTACGGGTACACAACTCCAACCTATGGGATCTCCCAGACATGCTCATCTGCACAACCTGATCCACGGCCACAAAGTATCATCTGATACTCACCATACATCATCTTGATGTACACATGATCATCCTGATCATCATCTCTGCAACATCCTGCTGCATGTCATCTGGAGAAGTTCGTCATCCACGATCACCCTGATCATACAATGCATCCACCTGATGCACACCAAGTATCTACCTGATACATATCATCATACACAGTGTATCCACCTGCTACATAGATACATGATCCACACAATGTATCCATCAACATACATGATCAACCTGATCATACCTGATATATATCAACATACATGATCTACTTGATCATACAATGTATCCACCTGATACATATACAGATACATGGTCCAAGCATCCAACATGATGCATATACAAAATACATACAAATGATCCAACCGATCATATCCAGCATCCAACATGATGTGTACATACATATAAATTATCCAACTGATCATACAAAGCAGAAACTAGAACATCATCCTGATGCTCATCATCCAACGCTTACATCCACGGCCATGTGAAGGATCCTCCTTCCAACATACTTGGAATGGCTTCATCAAATGTGTCCATCACTTCTTCCTCAAAGTGTCCTCCATATGAAGAACACCAAGCCTCTCCCTGAAGTACTCGAACTTCACCCTGGCTAGATGCTTCATCAGCACATCTGCAATCTGCTCGTCCATCGCAACATACAGGAGCTTCACAGCTCCTCTCTACACCATATCCCTGATATAGTGATATTTGATCTCTATGTGTTTCGACCTGTCATGAAACACTGGGTTCTTAGACAGCTTCACACAACTCTGGTTATCGCAGAAGATACCAGTAGCATCCAATGGGAGATCAAATAACTCAGACATCAGCTTCCGTAGCCATACTACCTCACAACTAGCTGAACAGGCTGCAACATACTCTGCCTCAGCTATACTCAGTGCTACGCAGGACCGCTTCCTGCTAAACCAAGAGATCACACCTAATCCCATACTGAAGTAGCACCCAGATGTGCTCTTCCTATCTGCAGCACTGCCAGCCCAATCTAAATCAACATAACCCTACAGGTTAAACTTTTGATTCGCTTCATACTTGAGCCCATAATCCACTATACCCTTTAGGTACCTTAGAACATGCTTCATAGCAATCAGATGGACACTCCTCGGATCTGTCAGGAACTGACTCAATGTGTTCACAGCAAAGCAAATATCTAGTCTCGTGTTTGTCAGGTACATCAAGGACCCAATCATCTGATGATACATAGAGACATCAACCGGCTCAGATGAAGCATCACATAGAAGCTTCAAGTTCGATGCCATAGGTGTGGCCATGGCCTTGCAATCCATCATCCCGAATCTCTTCAGGATATCTACTGTGCACTTCCCTTGACCAAGGAAGATCCCACCTTCATTCTGCCACACCTCCATACCTAGGAAATAATGCATCATTCCCAAATCTTTCATATCGAACTCAGCAGCAAGATTCCTCTTAGTATCTGCAATCAATATGTCATCTTCCGTTACAAATAAGTCATCCACATACAGGAGTAGAATCACAGGATTCCCTTCCTCAACCTTGTAGTAAAGGTTGGAATCCGCTTTACTCTTGGTAAATCCCAAACTAGATAGGAAACTATCCATCCTATCATACCAAGTTCTGGGAGCTTGCTTCAAGCCATACAAGGCTTTCTTTAATCTGCACACATATGACTCCGTGTCATGTATTTCAAAACTGAGTGGCTGCTCCACATATACTTCCTCTTCAACTACACCATTCATGAAAGCAGTCTTGACATCAATCTGGTGTATTTTCCATTTTATTGCTACAGCTAGGGCAAGTACTGTTCTGATGGAAGTATACCTGGCTACAGGTGCAAAAGTTTCTTCATAATCTATTCCCTCTTTTTGAGAGAAGCCATGAGCTACGAATCTTGCTTTGTATTTCTCTACACTGCCATCTACAGCATGCTTGATTTTGTAGATCCATTTAGAAGTCACAAAAGACTTCTCTTTAGGTCTTGGTACAACATCCCAAACATCATTCTTCATTATTGATTGGTATTCCTCAACCATGGCATCCTTCCATTCTTTCTTTTCCGTTGCTTCTTCATAACTGGAAGGTTCTTTATTCATGATGTCACAGAGTAAAGCAACACACCTGGTATGTGATCTGGTTCTCTTCTTTGCTCTGTGTTCTTCTTCTGGAATGCCAAATCTTTCTGCATCTTGAATGAGCTCTCTAGCCCATGCAGGTTTCATCTTGTGAGAGTTATCTTCACGGGGTGGATCTACAGGTTCTTGCGGATCTTCAAACTCATGAACAATTTCTGGAACTGCTTCAGTCATGGAAGTGTCTCGAAATCTAGTTTCCTTAGGTTCTTCATAAACTTCGATAGGTGCCTTCCTTGATTTGATGAATGCTGAGTTTTCATCAAATGTTACATCCCTGCTGACATCAATTTTTTTGAACCCTGGAAAGTATATTCTGTAATCCTTCGAGCTTTCACTGTAACCCACAAAGATACCCTTCTTTCCTGAAGGATCTAGTTTGGTCCTCTTTTCCTTTGGGACATGAATGAATACTATACAACCAAATATTATGAGATGGCTGACTTCAGGTTTCTTACCAGAAAAGACTTCTTATGGTGTCTTGTTGTCCAACATCTTGTGGGGTGTTATGTTCTGCACATATACAACTGTTCTAGCTGCTTCTGCCCATAGATGCATAGGTATATCCTAGTCATGTATCATTGCTCTTGTTGCTTCCATGATTGTTCTGTTCTTCATTTCTGCAACTCCATTCTGTTGTGGATTGTAAGGAGCAGTCAACTCCCTCTTAATCCTTGAATCACTGCAAAGCTTGTTGAAGTCACCTAAGGTGAATTCTCCACCATTGTCGGATCTGAATGTTTTGATCTTCTTGTCAGTTTGATTCTCCATCAAGGTTTTGAATTCTTTGAGCTTATCAAATACCTCATCTTTGTTCTTCAAGAAGTAGACCCAAGTCTTCCTGGAGAAGTCATTAATAAATGATACATAGTAAATATACCCACTTAGAGAACTGGATGACATAGGACCACATACATCTGAGTGGATGGCTTCCAGGACATCCTTTGCCTTGCTTTCACTGCTTGGGAAAGCCTTCTTAATGTTCTTACCTCTTGCACATCCTTTGCAAACACCTTCATGTTTGGTCTTGATTTCGGGAAGACCCTCTACAGCCTTGATTGCAATTGGAAGTGCCCTATAGTGCATATGAGCAAGTCTTCTATGCCAAAGTTCACTTGGCTCCATTGATTCATGCACCATGGCATGTTCAGGTTGTCCCTTCAATTTATACAAACCTCCCTCTTGCTCTCCAATCACTATTGCATCATCTATGGTCTTTCCCTTTGGCCATATTAGGACTTGGCCATCCCCAAATGCAACCCTCATACCTTTTGCATCCAATGTAGTGATGGAGAGTAAGTTATTCTTGAGCCCAGGTACATAAAGGACTTCTTTCATCTTCAAATATTTTCTAGAATCTAGGTTGTAGGAGGCTTCCCCACTTCCTTTGATTGGGTATTGATAATCATCCCCAAGTTTCACCTTATGGGGTGATTCATGTTCAGATAGGTTCACAAAAAATTCCTTAAACCTAGTCATGTGTTTGGAAGCCCCACTGTCAATTAACCAATCATTACAACCATGGGAGATAGTACCTGTGAGAGAAGAGATCAGAACATACTCTTCTTCACTTGATGAGTCATCATTACTATCATCATTTTCTGCCCTATCCTTCTTCTTGGGTGGTTCATGATCCTCGGCGGCATGAGCATGAAACCTTCTTTTGCTTCCCTTCTTCTTCTTGTTGAAGTTGTTGTTGTCCTTCTTATTCTTGGGACAATTTATGGCAATATGTCATTTTTCATTACAGGTGAAGCATATTCTTCTTTCTTTGAAGTGGTGTGAAGATTTCTTGGAGTGAGATGGCTCTCTCTTGGACTTCCCTTTCTTGGTGTGAGCTGTGAGAGCTTGATCTTCATTCCCCATATTTTCTTCTCGTGCCACAAGCCTTGCTTCTTATTGTGCGCATTCTTCCCGTAGTCTGCTGAAGGAAATCAACTTCTTTCTTGCACAGATTCCTTGAATGAAGGAGTCCCATGACCTAGGTAGGCCATTCAGAGTGGGCATGACAACTTCACCATCCTCCACCATTTCATCCACTGCTTCTAGTTATTCCTTGATTTGGGAGACCCTTGAAAAATAAGATTGAATGGTTTCTCCATTCTGAAACTTTACTCCTTTCAATTGGTTCTGAAGGGTCATCTTCCCATTTATGTTCTTCCCTTCAAATAGCTTGGTCAAAGAGTCAAACATCTCTTTGGGTGTCTTTAGAGAAGACACATGGGGTATGAGATGGTCTTTGATAGAATCAACAACGATTCTCTTTGCCTTGAACAAGTTCTTCTTATGCAAAACGTTAGCCTCTTCATCCTCTGGGATAGGGATGTCTTCTTTTATATATGAGTCCAGCTCATTCTCTTCCAGGATTAACCCAATCCTATACTTCCAAGCTCGGAAGTTATCAGCCCCTTCAAGCTTATCCTCAAGCTTGGTGTGGTGAGACATCTTAAAGAGTACTTCAAATGGAAATAGAAAAGATTTAGGTCTTACCACTTGAAATGCTGAAAACTGGATCTGGTCCTAGATTAGGGTTTGTCGGAAAAAACCCTAAAAATTCAAAATGTGAATTTCAACTTTCTGAAAGGATAGAAAGATGCGCCTTGATGAGCGGATCAGCCTGGTGTATTCAGAATTTGAGATCAGCAAAGCTTTACCCTTCAGATTTTCCTTTTTGTCCCCCGGGTTCAGTAGGGAGAGCCCTGAATTAGGGTTTGAGTTTCCGAGAGATCTACCCAGCCAAAAATCTCGATCCAAAGCTCTAAACTTTGCAACCCTAATTTTTGTGGAAACCCTAATTTTTAGGGCCAAATCTAAAAATGCTCAGAGTTGAATTCTGATTGGATAGATAGATTCTCCTTGATGAGTAGAGTCAATCTACTATACTGCTTTTCCAAAAACTGTGGAGAGAAACCCAATAAACAAGAAACTCAAGTTTCTGTCACTGCAAAATGTTTTCTTCTCGGGTTAGCTCTAATACCATGTTAAATTTTGAGCATTAATTCACAATACTCTAGGATCTTCACTGAGAGAATAACATATACAGTATATCAATTCATAACAATCGCAATAAGCATGACAAGCATCACAAGAATCAAAAGCATGAGAGACAAGAGACACAGGGTTTCCATGGGGAAAACCCTAAGGTGAAAAACCCCACAACTTCCTCAGAGATAGAGAGAGCAATGGCTCAACCAAAGTACAACCAAAATACACTGAGATAGTCTCCTAGTAGCAGATGATCCTCCTCCTTACTAGTGTGCCACTTTCTGAGTGAGAAAAGTGTGACTTTCCGAATGATGAAAATAAAGATCTTCCGATCTCTATTTATACTAACCTGTTTTCCCAGAGACCTTATGGGGCCAACTTGTCTAGCTAGGTACATCCACAATATAATATGTATTTCAAGGCCGACCCCACACATGGTGGTCTAATAAGCCATCGACAAGTACACACACTTGCGACACTTGTCAATCCACATGACGACACTTCCTTATAGAGGAATAACACATCTCTAATAAGGGTACAATAAATATATATGAAATACATAGATGAAATACATTCCGAAGTTACATATACATCAACACGCCCACCATCCTAGGCTTCCTTCCTCCAATGGTTGAGCTACTAGCAATCAAGTTCTATTGACACAATGAACACGACGGTGTCGAAGTTGTATTTCTACCTAGATGAGAGATAGTGAGTGGATGTGTGGGTACGTTGTTGTTCGGGTTTGGTCATGCCTCTATCCTGGGCACAGCATAGTTGTTCTTGTCATAACTGTGAGGTCGCTTTGTCCTGTGTAGTCTTCCTTCGCATTTTTGCGTTTCGATCGCAGCAGGACCTTCTCCTATTGTCTGCCTCTTTTCCTGTCGAAACCTTGCTCCTCCCATTGTAAGACCACGCTCTTCCTTGGCTTCCTTCACAGTATTGTCATAACTTGCAACCATATACCCTGTATCATTCCATGTGCTTCCCCCCTACTGTCACGGTATCCACAACCTCCGCCCACCAGGTTTCTACTGATCTAGGTGCATCTTCAGTATGCCCTTTTTGCAAGTGAGCATCTTAATGGACAACTGTAGCAACAACAGAAATATACCTCTTGGTCCATTGAAGAACTCTGTTTCTGCTTCACTATAAGACTTTGTTGTATCACCCGCAAATTCAATGATATAGCCTTCTAGTATACTATAGACCTGTTATCACATATATAGTATCCGAGCTACCATACATTTTTTGTCAGATTCCAGTACAATATTCAGCCAGTTCCCTTACATTGAGATGATGAGATGAGCATCTATATTGGATCACTATCAGCTTTTGGACAACAGTATATATTCCCCATGCCTTGACTGAGTCTCAAGACACTCAGAGAGATAACCGATGAAGCCATTATACCATTTGTATAGAGCAGTCAGTAGTGCCTAGAGGTGCAGCAGTAGTTTCAGAGGACAGATGATGGTATAGGTGATGAGCATTCAGGTATATGACTCAGCAGGTATATGACTGTGTTATGGTTATATTGCTCTTATATCTATTCTTATAGCATTTCTTATCACCTAGTGTCATGATCTGGCGATCATATAGATATGTGGGCCTGGTTCATCTTATTTTATATATTATATTGTCCCTACTCAGACTTAGAAGTTCATTATTCATACTCATTGGTTTTACCCTCCTTAGGGAGAACAGAGGTGATCATTCCACCATACCTTGGCTTGCTAGTGTTGGATCCATTATTCATTGTCTTCATCCATCCATTTCCTACCTTTTAGTTTATCACCCTGGCTTACTACTTGACTAGTGACATGGAGGATCTTTTCCCCACTGTAGCCTCTGTATTGGATGAGCTTCCCTGTTTATTGTGTCTCAGCTCTGAGTTGGCGACAAAACTTACCTTCGGTGAGTTGGATTGTAGGCCTAAATCATTCTGGTCGGTTTTCTCGATGTTTGGCATTGGCTCAAACTCCCCCTAGTCACTTGAGATGTTGTTGGCTAAAACAAAAATCTCATGTACTATTTATGGAAACTGATAAATTCACCCATGGAAACTAAACAGGGCAAGAGCGATGAACTGCTGAAAAATACTCCTAGAAGAGTATAAGAAAGGTCCAAAAAGCAATGATTCTTAAAAGCTATATCTAAACAATTGCTAACCTTATACATGTATAAAAAACATGCCCTGGATGCAAGCTGCAACTAGTTGTGCTCATCAGCACACCTGAGATCCGAAGGGTTATGTAGGCCAAAAACGCCATGAAATGAAATTGAATGATCCTAATGAACCTGGATCAACTTGATGTAGACATGATGCCTAAGTTGAATAAGTACTCTCTAAACAACTTATCCATTTGTGAGACATCATCATTCCCTGTGTTGTTGCTCATTCAGTATATACTATGGTGTGTATTCGCTTTCCCCTTGCCGAAGTGTCACAAAGTTAAGTCAGTCAAGTAATCCCTTAGCCTAGCCAGTTATTTTAGCCTTCACCCTTCACTAGCAAATTGATCACAGCTGTGAAGTGAGTATGATCTTGAAAGTCTAGTCTGAGTAATAATAATAATTAATGACATTATATATTTGGATTTAGATCACCAGTAATGATTACTTTGTGTTATAATTGTTATTTGAATAAGTTGTAAAGCATGCATTAACCTTTGACACTTTGCAGCAGCTTCCGATGATGGTCTGAGTTATATTTGGTCATGTTGACTTGGTCAAACCTAGTTTGACCAAGGTCAACCATAGGACATGAGATGGTTGGACATTATGATGATATGGATGGATGATATATGTTCTATGTACATGTATATGATGATTCGATGCAGGAGCTATAGGGTTATGATGATGATTCATGGTTTACAGTAGCATTTGATCAGTAACAGATTATTATTATTTGACCTGTTCCGGTATATTGGATATATATTTTGATCATACAGAGACTCATATGGTGTATGAGTACACATATTTGATGGATTTGGACCTCTTGAGTCCAATGAGACAGTCTATTTTCAGTTCCGGGCACTCACAGTGATGATTGAGCCTCAGTAGGCTATCCCAGTGCAGTTTTGGTCTGTCGGAGACCCTGTCAGAGCATATGTGATTTTTTGTCTGGTTGACCTAGGGCGTTGTGCTCGGATGGGGTGGTCCAGCCACTTGTTTTTACCATTTTAGCCCCCTCCCGGACACACTGGTGCCCTCACCTTGACAGCGCAGGCACTCTAGGAGGCAGTTTAGGGCAGTTTCACGCTTCCTGAGGCATTTCAGGATTGGTAGAAATGGCTATTGAGGAATTTGATTTGGGATACTGAGGAAATGTTTTTGCATGGGATAATCAGTGATGATGGATTGATGTCTGCCAGACCTCCTCCAGCAGTTTCAGCTTCATTAGGGCCGGCATCCATCACTTATGGCACTTTCTGCTGATTTCTGAGGTCTTTTGAGGCCTACGATTTGTCCATAGAGGAACGATTTGGTATATTGATGACTATTTCATTATTATTGTGATATGGGGATTGACCAAGGGTGGCTAAAATTACCCCTTGGACCCACCATAAGCTTCCTATTATATTTTGTCATCATGATTTGGTGGGATTCCCCTCTTCTAGGGCGATTTTGTCCACTTATATTATATTTTATGAGTGATCCATGTATTTTATTGTTGAGCTCATCTCAGCCATTGATTAGACATTTGTATCTTTTAATCTTAGCCACTAATTCAAAAAGTGGTTAGGATTTTGATGCCTCTCTTTCCTATTTAAAGGAGAGAGCTTCTCATTGTAAGGGGTCTTTGGCTCTTGGATTATTGGTATAGAAAAACTTTCTTGTGGAAATTATTGTGGTATCCTTTGCATCTGGTGTTTTTAGATGGTGATTGGAAAGTCTATTGCACCCTAGCATTTGGAAGTTGAGGTAAGCTCTATCTATTTTGTAAATCATTGTCTTGTCTACAGGTGGGTGACTTCAACAAGGGTGATTTTGCAAGGCTTCTTCAAATCGAATTTCTTGGCATTTGCTTGTATCAGGGGGTTATCATTAGTATCATTGTGATCTATGCTATATTTATGTTACTTCTCTTGTGGCATTAGTATTATCTCTTGATTACATCAAATCTGATATTGTTGATGTTTGTTGTGCAGGAGGAAGGGTGCATTGGCTTCTTGGACTAAATTGATTGCATAGAAAACTACCTCAAAGCTTCTCAAATTGATCGGGTTTGCATAGATCATCATCATCAAGGAATCTACAAGGCTACCCAGGTAATATCCACAGGTTTGTTTCGCTTATCTTGATCCAATCCATTGACATAACTCATAAATTGATAAAACCCTTATTTCTTCAAACCCTCATTTTTACATTTTTTCAGGTCTACTAAGATCTATTGGCTTCTTGGGTAAGATATTTAAAGCCCACCTATATAGTATCCACGCCATCCCGGATCTATAGTTTGGTGAGGATTGGCCTCCATTTGACCCTCTTCTCAAGGCATTTAGCCTCTTCAAGCAAGGGAATTCCTAGTTTGGTGGGTTGACCTAGATTTAGTATGTGGGTAGTTGAGATCCCACTTGATTCATGATCTACACATCCAATAACCTACCCCCAGATTGTCACTTTTCTGATTTCTACCTTGTGGGCCCTATTCCACATTTTAAGGGATTTAATCCCCATTTTGGACCACTTGGTATCTTCAAAATCGGATCTAGTAATATCTAGGCATTGAATTGCCATTAAATTATAGATCCACACTCTCGCTTAAGCTACTTGGATCTAAAGTTTGGGTGCCATTGGACTTGTCTTGACCCCACCTATCCCACTTTTTAGCCTCCTTGGGTAAAGTCGCACCACCTTGGAGAAGTGAGTTGTCCCACTTCTAGGACATGGGTACATGAGATTTTTGTGGATTTGGAACGGGAGTAATTCAAAACCTAGGTCTAGTAGGTCACCTTGTCAAATCTTTCCTTGGGGATAACATTCCTTGTTTCAAGGTATTGTGGTCCACTTAGGTCAAACCTAGATCTAGACCTATTCATCCATCAAGACTTTAATTTCCCACTTGTCTCATGCAATAGGAGTCCTTAACCACAAGTTCACTTTACTTTGACCCCATTATCCCAAATCCCAAGGCATTGGTCTCTCTCCAAGTCAATTCGACTTTCCTAGATTATTGGATTAACTTGTGGTTTGACCCTTGTGTGGTAAACTAAACCCTTTGATGCCATCATACTTCATGATCAAGCTTGTCACTTGTACTAGTTAGCCCCAATTCAACCCTAAACTACCCTACATTGGACACGGTTCCCAAGGCAGTGGATTTTCTTACATTGAACTAGTACTTTAATCCTGGATCTTATTTCACAAATCATAAGTCACTCTCACATCAATAATGAACCAAATCTATACTCATTGAACCCCTCACTTGTCTTGTGACTTCATTCTAAGGTCTAGGATAAACCATACACCTTACTTCACTTAGAAATAACTTGATTTGGTGTCTTGGTTTTGATCTCTCCTGTCGGGAGTAGATCGGGTCTCCCCCTTTGTTGTTTGGGTTAGATAACATAAAGTGAAGGTTTCCTCGACTGGCATGACAACCATATATTGGAGGTCGAGGTGATCGTGGTTGCACCTTTTGAGTTGCCATTCCCTATTGCCATCCATGAGTGGATACATCCATAGGGGTAACTACAGTTTAGGTGATAACATTTTGGCGCCCTTGCCAGGGAAGGCAGTAGCTTACCCTAATCGGACATATATCTCCTCGATCCCTACTCTCGTTCTTCCTACCTAACATTTTGGTATTGAAAGGCATAGGGCTTACCTTGGACAGACTATAGTAGTCATTATTCACTCTCTCCTGTATATACAATGACACATATCTTGGTAGAAGAGTTTAAATCTACCTAGCGACTCCCAACCATGACTCTGCTAAGGAGCTAGCTCATTTACATCCCTATAACACTAGAATTTAGACAGATCTTATCATTATCCAAAACCCATGGGGTGCATCATTTTGTTTTCGGGCTCTTGATTTTAAAAATAAATATTAAAATATTAAAAATATAAAATATAAAAAAAAAAATAAATAAATAAAAAATTTATCCATGGCTGTTTCTGAGCGACCTAGAACTTTCGGTCGTTTAAAAGTTTTTTATTTTTCAAAAATTGTTCGGTATCCTCATCATATTCCTCATAAAGCATGTGCAAGGTTGCCTATTTTCGATGGAAGTTATGAAATCTCTACTAGAAGGCACCTTGAACTTTTTAGGGAAATTATTAACGAGTTATCCATAACCCATGAGGATGTGTGTATGAGACTATTGGCTTCATCTTTCAAAGGAAGAGTTGGTCTCTGGCTTTCGAATTTGAAACCCAATAGCATTTCTGGTTATGACATGTTTGAATATAAATTCCTAGAAGAATGGGGAAGTGAATTTGATGATATGTATCTTTCAAATCAAATCCAAGATCAAAACCTTCCCCTTTCTGATCCTATTGTTGAATCATTTAACAATCAAATATCAAGTGACTTGTCAACATCCGGAGATGACCTTTCCTGCCCAATTTCTTCTTATAATAAGTCTTCTACTTTTGAGTCAATCGAAAGTCAAATATTTAGTCATTGTACCAACCATAAGTTTTCAAATTTCTTTTTAGGTAGCCCTAGTCCTAATCCTGAGGGAATTTCTGAGGATGAGCCTTTAGTTAACGGGTCTACTGAAGTTCCTCCCTTAGAGAAACTCATTAGTCATCCTAGTTTTATTGATCATTCAAGTCCATATCAACTTTTTGAAGAAGAAGAAAGCGTAGACATTAACCAAGATCCATTAGTAGTTCTTTCACATGATCATTGTGCAAATAATCAGGATGTTTTAAATGGGCTTGTTAATTTTCTCCTTGACAAATTAAATAAAAATGATCATTTATCCTCATATGAATTTAATGAGAAATCAATATGTCAATTGCAAGATGAGGATGAATTAGTAAGTCATGCTAGATGTTCTAATTTTTGTTCCACTTCTTATAATGAATCTTTAAATTTTCATTTTTTTATCCTTAGTCAAGATAGCTTAGAGTTAGATAGCTATCGTCAATCTTGTCCTCAGATTGTAAATATTAAACTTGATCAAAAGCTTGAAATAATTCCTAGAGTAAAGAGTGTTTTCTTGTGTCAAAATCTAAGTTCGAACTTGTCTATCCATTTGGGAGAATTTTCATATTTGCAATCCACCCTCCCTTCCCAACTCTTTCAATCATCTTTGGGTTGGTGCTATAGTAAATCTTTTGCCTTTGGAATTTTCAGAAGGAAGTATAAGCATGATTACATGTTTGGAGAAAAAACATTCCATTTCCCTTTTCAGTCACTTTGGAACCATAATGCTTGTTGTCAAGTTATCAATCACTCTTGGTGGCCAGGAAAGGTGTTTAAAGATCAATTCCATTTTTTCTCCATTTTTGAGCATCAAGTGGGTCTAACTTTGTTTTTATGTCCTTTAAAATTTAAGTTATCCCCACTTGGTTTCTATTTGATCATCAGTCCCAAGGAGAATCAAATTGAATATATAAGAGAAGTCAATGAGGAAAGTAGTTTATTAAATCAAATGTCATGTATTTTCGCTCCATCAATTTTAAATAATCATCTGCATGAATTTTATGATCCTATTAATTCTTGGATGCAGGATGTCTGCAGTAATCAGTATTTCCCTTGGCATGATTTCATTTTGCACCATTCAACTCCTTTCTCAATTTTTGAACAAGTCAGGAAAGTTGTGCTATCAATTTCATTAATCCTTAATCTAGTCCTGACTCGTTTTCTAAGCAAAAATCAAATAAGAATCATTAACCTATTTCATAAATGGTTGCACTGGATTTATGATTTTACCTAGCATTTGTGGTAATTGGTTAGATTAGAGTAGGTAGGAAACTGAATAAGCCTACTTGGGCAGTAGTTAGTCTTTTTAGCCATTGAGTCTGGCACCTTTTTTATTATCTTTTTCTAAGCTCCTTTGTAAGCTCCTAGTTTAACTGAGTACCTATCTTTTTCTTTTTCCTGCACAATAAATGTCAAACTTTGCAAGTTATGTTAGTGATTTAATTTACTTTCTGTTTTTATATTTCATGCATTTATATTTCTGATATAGAATAGATTTTATTTCAGTTGGATTTTATATTTCTCCCATACATGCGGCATGAGCTATTTTGATGTTTGTGAATGCAGAAGTAGGTTGCAAAAATAAAAAGCTGGAAGCAAAATGGTAGAGTGCTGGATCGTGGATTCGAGTAGCAGAGTTCGAGGACCAAATATTCTGAGGCTCTCAAGCGCTCTTTTTCAGCAGAGCACTTGTCCCAGCCGGAGCCAGATGTTATCACATATATAGTAGCCGAGCTACCATACATTTTTTGTCAGATTCCAGTACACTATTTAGCCAGTTCCCTTACATTGAGATGCTGAGATGAGCATCTATATTGGATCACTATCATATTTTGGACAGCAGTATATATTCCCCATGCCATGACCGAGTCTCAGGACACTCAGAGAGATGACCGATGTAGCCATTATACCATTTGTATAGAGCAGTCAGTAGTGCCAGAGGTGCAGCATCAGTTTCAGAGGACAGATGATGGTACAGGTGATGAGTATTCAGGTATATGACTCAGCAGGTATATCACTGTGTTATGGTTATATTGCTCTTATATCTATTCTTATAGCATGTCTTAGCAGTTACTGTCATGATCTGGTGATCATATAGATATGTGGGCCTGGTTTATCTTATTTTATATATTATACTGTCCCTACTCAGACTTAGAAGTTCATTATTCATACTCATTGGTTTTACCCTCCTTAGGGAGAACAGAGGTGATCATTCCACCATACCTTGGCTTGCTAGTGTTGGCTCCATTATTCATTGTCTTAAGCCATCCATTGCCTACCTTTTAGTTTATCACCCTGGCTTACTACTTGACTAGTGACATGGAGGATCTTTTCCCTACTGTAGCCTCTGTATTGGATGAGCTTCCTTGTTTATTGCGTCTCGGCTCTGAGTTGGTGACAAAAGATACCTTCGGTGAGTTGGATTGTATGCCTAAATCATTCTGGTCGGTTGTCCCGATGTTTGGCATTGGCTCGAACTCCCCCTAGTCACTTGAGATGTTGTTGGCTAAAACTGAAAGCTCATGTACTATTTATGGAAACTGATAAATTCACCCATGGAAACTAAAAATGGCAAGAGCGATGAACTGCTGAAAAATACTCCTCAAAGAGTATAAGAAAGGTCCAAAAAGTAATGATTCTTAAAAGCTATATCTAAACAATTGTTGACCTTATACATGTATAAAAAACATGCCCTGAATGCAAGCTGCAACTAGTTGTGCTTATTAGCAAACCTGAGATCCGAAGGGTTATGTAGGCCAAAAAGGCCATGAAATGAAATAGAATGATCCTAATGAACCTAGATCAACTTGATGTAGACATGATGCCTAAGTTGAATAAGCACTCTCTAAACAACTTATCCATTTGTGAGACACCGTCATTCCCTGTGTTGTTGCTCATTCAGTATATACTATGGTGTGTATTCCCTTTCCCTTTGCTGAACTGTCACAAAGTTAAGATAGTCAAGTCATCCCTTAGCCTAGCCAATTATTTTAGCCTTCACCCTTCACTAGCAAATTGATCACAGCTGTGAAATGAGTATGATCTTGAAAGTCTAGTTTGAGTAATAATAATAATTAATGACATTATATATTTCAATTTAGATCGTCAGTAATGATTACTTTGTGTTATAATTTTTATTTGAATAAGTTGTAAAGCATGCATTAACCTTTGACACTTTGCAGCAGCTTTGGATGATGGTCTGAGTTATATTTGGTCATGTTGACTTGGTCAAACCTAGTTTGACCAAGGTCAACCATAGGACATGAGATGGTTGGACCTTGTGATGATATGGATGGATGATATATGGTCTATGTACATGTATATGATGATTCGATGCAGCATCTATAGGGTTATGATGATGATTCATGGTTTACAACAGCATTTGATCATTTACAGATTATTATTATTTGACCTGTGTTCGGGTACACAGGGTACTACCAAAGGACCGAACACCAAGAGCAACCACTTCACACAAACAGATCACAGATCAACACACCGATGTTTTGACGTGGTTTAAACCCTCTTGAGGGAAACACTCCATGGCCCTGGCCAAATAGCTTCTAAGGGACAATTTATTATGCAAAGAAAGAAAGTTACAAATGAGCTTCTCATAATCGATCAACTAAACAATGACCCTCCATGCTCTTTAAATAGAGATCATGGACCAATCGGGTGTTAAGCCACGGATCAAGGTTAGGTTTGATCTAAGAGAAGTTGAGCCGTCGGATCACTCTATGTCGGAAACATATCGTGACCGTCGGATTAAGTATTTACAAATGCATACTAATGCATACTAAAGAAACACACTATCCCTAACGGATATATTACACAAGTTGATCTTAACTAACTCCTAAGTGTCTAAATATCCTAACATCCCCCCTTAAGAACAACTTGGGATAGGATTGAAGGATTTACAAAAGTGACACTATTAGGAGAAGGAAGGAGGCATTAGAGCCTATCCCCCCTTAATGACAAGTTCCTAAACTCCTAACATAGATCGAAGTTTAGAAAACTTCACTTCTGTAAGAGACTTGGTGAAGATGTCTGCAACTTGATCATCTGTACGGCAAAAGAGCACTTCAAGAACACAATCATGAACAAGATTTCTGATGAAGTGCATATGTAGCTCAATGTGTTTGCTGCGTTGATGTAGAACTGGATCTTTGGCAAGCTTGATGGCACTTTGATTGTCGCACCAAAGTGGAGTAGGCTGCTGCTGCTCGAATCCAAACTCTGAAAGGATCTATCGAAGCCATAAATCTTCCTGACTAGCATTAACTGCTGCTCGATATTCTGCCTCTGCTGAAGAAAGAGCAAGAGCTTGTTGTTTCTTACAAGCCCAAGTAATAGGTCCAGATCCCAGACTGAAAACATAACCTGCAGTAGACTTTCGATCATCAGGATCGCCAGCCCAATCTGAATCAGTGAAACCAACCAACAAAGGTTTCCCCCCTGTACTGTAATGAATCCCAAACTGAACTGTACCTCAAATATATCAAAGTATTCTTTTTGCTGCTTTCCAGTGACTTTCATGAGGTGTCTGCATATAACGGGTAACTCGACCAATGGCAAAGGAAAGGCCAGGACGGGAATGAGTCAAGTATAAAAGACTACCAACAAGCTGACGATACAAGGTGGCATCTACTTCAGGTGAAGTACAAGTGGCAGAAAGTTTGACTCAAGACTGGAAGGGAGAAGGGGCTGGTGTACAATCTTCCATGTGAAAGCGACGAAGAAGGTCACAAGCATACTTAGACTGAGAAAGAAATATTCCTTCTTCGGTTTGCAGAACTTGGAGGCCAAGAAAATAATGCAAATGTCCTAAGTCTGACATTTCAAAAGTTTGTTTAAGACTAGATTTCACATGGGTTATAAGATTAGGGTCACTACCAGTAAGAATAAGGTCATCAACATATAGAACAAGTATGATGAGATGGTTTCCTACTTTCTTGGTATAGACATTGGGGTCAGAATGGCATCTAGAAAAACCAGTGTCAAGGAGAAAGTTATCCATTTTGGCATACCAAGCTCTAGGAGCTTGCTTAAGGCCATATAAGGATTTCTTAAGGCGGCAGACAAGGCTAGAGTTATTCTGAACATAGCCAGGAGGTTGTTCCATGTAAATTTCCTCCTGTAAATCACCATGTAAGAAGGCAGACTTGACATCCATTTGATGGACTTCCCAATTGTGTAAGGCTGCAAGGGAAAGAACAAGGCGGATGGAGTTCATTTTGGCAACGGGAGCAAAGGTTTCATTGTAGTCAATCCCTTCAACTTGGGAAAAACCTTTGGCAACTAACCTTGCCTTAAGTCTTTCAACACTTCCATCTGATGCATACTTAGTTCTGTAGACCCATTTACATCTGACAAGTTTTCTTCCTTTTGGAAGAGGTACAAGATCCCAAGTATCGTTCGCCATTAAGGAACGATATTCTTCATCCATGGCTGCATCCCAATCTGGATTCCCTGAAGCTTCTGCAAAATTTTCTAGATCATGATTCTCGGAAACTTGAGCCAAAAGAGAAGAGGCTCGCTGAAACTGAGAACGTGTTCGACGTTGATCTCTAGGATCACCGACAAGATCACCAGCTGCTTCACATGTTGAACGGACCCATCGAGGAAGCACTTGTGCTGGTGCAACTGGAGGAACATGAGCAGGAGGAGGTGGATTTTCATCCTCACTGTCATCATCAGAAACTGAAGTTGGAAACCTGTCAAGGAAGTTGGAAGAAGAAGAAGAAGGCACAAACGCCGAATCAGGCTCGCAGGCCAAAGATGGCACACTCGCCGAGTTAGGCTCGCAGGCCAAGATATTTTCATCAAATTTAACATCTCTTCTAATGATTATAGCATGAGAATGTGGTTGAAGAAGTCTATAACCTTTTACATCTTCAGAATATCCAACAAATATGCACTTTTCACTTTTAGGTTGCAATGCTTTCCGTTTTTCATCCGGAATGTGAGTCCATGCTTCACTACCAAACACACGAAAGTGACTTACATCAGGTTTAATTTTACTCCATGCTTCTTCCGGTGTTATACCTTGTAATGCTTTTGTGGGGGTGCGATTAACTATGTAATTTGCACAATTTATGGCTTCAGCCCAAAATTGAAGACTTAGTCCCTTAGATTGGATCATACAATTAGCCATTTCTTTTAAAGTGCGGTTCTTCCGCTCAGCTACACCATTTTGTTGTGGTGTATATGGAACAGTGTGCTATTGTTGGATGCCTTGTTCAGTGCAGAAAGTAGTGAACTGTTTGTTAACATATTCTCCTCCATTGTCAGATCTTAACTTAATAATTTGATGACTAGATTGTTTTTCAACAAGGGCCTTGTAGGCCAAGAACATGTTAAATACTTCGCTCTTAAGTTTTAGGAAATAAACCCAAGTGCGTCTGGGGTAATCATCAATGAAAGTTAAGAAATACTTGAAACCAGAAAAGGAAGCAGATGGAAGAGGGCCACACAAGTCACTATGCACAAGCTCCAAGGGAACCGAGGCGTGCCAAGAGGCACGTTTGTCAAAACTGTCCCGATGATGTTTTCCAAATACACAACCGAAACAAACACCATCTCTGCAAGATACCATCGAAAGACCTGTCACCATATTTTCTGTACATATTTGTTGCAATGAGCGATAATTTAAGTGACCAAATCGCTCATGCCAAAGTTTGCTCAAGTTATCACTATGAGCAACAAAAACTGAAGGGAAAGGTGATGACCCAAAGTTGTTAAACTTGTACAACCTGGTAATATCATCAACAATTCCGATAGCTAGAACCTGTTGAGGATCTTTAAAATCCTTGATTACAACTTGGTGAGGTGTAAAGGTCACAGTTTTACCTTCACCAGAATGAGTGATCTGATAGACTGATAACAAATTGCAGGAAATTCTTGGAACACATAGTACATCACTAAAATGACCATTATCTACTGGAACTGTTCCAGCTCCTACAACACTTAGAGATCTATCATCACCAACAAATATTTGTTTGGTGTTACATTCATGCATAGCAGAAAAGATGGCTTGATCCTTAGCCATATGATAAGATGCTCCAGAATCAATGAGCCATTCATTTGAAGTAGAAGAAGAAGATGCATTATAAGAATAACCAGAAGCACAAAGTGCATGTCCATGAGAGGTAGATTCTGATGACGAATCTAGGCTGATGTGGTGCTTCTTCATTGCTGCTTCCAAGGCTGCCATCTTCTTGAAACACTTTGATTCATCATGATTATCTTTCCTGCAATAGTTGCAATGCCGCTCAGTCTTCTTGCCTTTTGGCTTGGATCCTTTGTCATTTTTTAAAGAAGGAGCTGACTGAGAGGGTTTGGGACCCTTGTTTGACTTATTATTGCAAAAATTTTGTTTCTTAGGAGGCTTGGACTTTTCTTTCTGTTGGGACAATAAGGCTTTCCCAGATGTATCTGCATTGTTGATTATTCCAAGGTGAATGAGTTTATCTTGTTCTCTAATCAAGGAATCACAAAAGGATTCAAGACTAGGCTCTTGATAGCTAGCTGCATTCAAGGATGCTTTCATGGAGTAAAATGTAGATACAAAAACAGAATATGCAGGTCCAAGTTTGGAAAGAATATGATAAATGCACTGTTTGTCTTCCCTCTCAATCTTACATTCTGCACATAAAAGCTTGAGAGTTTTGTACTTAGATAAATAATCTTGAATGCATGAAAAGTCACTTGGATTTAAAGAAATCAACTCATTTTTGAGTTGGTGACCTCGAATTTCATTGTGTTTACCAAACACAGTTTTCAACTTGTCCCAAGCAGTATTAGGTTCATCAATTCCAGATATGTGGAATCGCAAATCAGTAGAGATTGACATCCCAATCAATCCACGAGCTTCATCACATCTATTTGCCCATTTTATTTTCTTATCATCATCAGCTGGTTCTTTTTCTTTCCCTGTGGTAATTCTGAAAAGTCCCCTACTTCGTAGAACATCCTCCATACGAGATTTCCATGAGAAATAGTTAGAACTGTTAAGTAGAATATCACAATGGGCGGCCATATTTGTAAAGTAATGGCTGTAAAAGTAGAAACCAATAGTCTGGATGTGAAGAGCTCGAAAAAATAGGCGGTTTAAAAAAAAACGGCACTGAAAACTGACTCTGTATGATGAAGTTATGTTTGAACAAAAAAACTGTTGAAGACGTCCCCAATAATGACGTGGCAGCTAGAGAATGTCCAACAAAAAAAGAACCCCCCTCTTCCCAAGATGAACCTTTTGACAATCACTTTAAAAAAGTTGCTTTAAGTGAATCACTTTTGTAAAATAAGTGATTTCACTTTTACAATGATATTACTTTTTAAATAGTGCAACAATAAATAAAAAACTTAAGTGACTCACTTGTATTTTTATTTTTTATTATTTAAGTGAGATGCACTTTTACAATAAAGTAACTTGAAAATAGAAATTGCATGCACTTTTCCTTTTAAAAGTAACTTCCTAAGACTTGAACTCAAGACCTATTAAGGAATAAAGCAACTTTGAACCAAGTGAGCTAGATTAAAAGGTATGTAAAATATGGGAATGAGGAAGGGTTTTTTTTTTTTTTTTTTTTTTTTTTTTTTTACTCTTCTTGCTCGGTTTGCGTGCTTGCCATTTTTCCTGCAAAACAGACCACAAAACGAAACAAAAACAACTTTTCCACACTTGTGGAGTTAGATCTTGTTAGCTTGTCCTGAAAGTCTATGTTTTCTCTCTGTTTCTGATTTGCCGAGATCGCGCAAAGGTGCACGGCAAAGAGCATACGCAGCCGAGAAAAACCTTTTCCCTTTCTGTTTCTGATTTGCCGAGATTGCTCAAGGTGCACGGAAAAGAGCATACGCAGACGGGAAAGCAACAATCCGAACCCAAAAAAAATATAACAGTAAAAAAAATGAAATATGAGTTTTTTTTTTTTTTAAAAACGAAATAAAAAAAATGCGTCACTGTAACATTATACCTTCAGATCTGATGAAATACGCGTTTCTGGAGCAACCGGGAACCGTTTTCGATCAAACGAAAACTATTTCCCAATGGAAACGACGCTCCGGACGCAATGGAACACCTCCCACGGCCCAGAAATGCACAGAAATACCAGAACTAGAAACCCTTTCGAGTTTCGGCAACAACAGTTCAAGATCTAGATCATAACCGGAAGCGGCACTTCATAAAAGCTCTGATACCATGTTCGGGTACATAGGGTACTACCAAAGGACCGAACACCAAGAGCAACCACTTCACAGAAGCAGATCACAGATCAACACACCGATGTTTTGACGTGGTTTAAACCCTCTTGAGGGAAACACTCCACGGCCCCGACCAAATAGCTTCTACGGGACAATTTATTATGCAAAGAAAGAAAGTTACAAATGAGCTTCTCATAATCGATCAACTAAACAATGACCCTCCATGCTCTTTAAATAGAGATCATGGACCAATCGGGTGTTAAGCCACGGATCAAGGTTAGGTTTGATCTAAGAGAAGTTGAGCCGTCGGATCACTCTATGTCGGAAACATATCGTGACCGTCGGATTAAGTATTTACAAATGCATACTAATGCATACTAAAGAAACACACTATCCCTAACGGATATATTACACAAGTTGATCTTAACTAACTCCTAAGTGTCTAAATATCCTAACAACCTGTTCCGATATATTGGATATATATTTTGATCATGCAGAGACTCATATGGTGTTTGAGTACACATTTTTTATGGATTTGGACCTTCTGAGTCCAATGAGACAGTCTGTTTTCAGTTCCAGGCACTCACAGTGATGATGAAGCCTCAGTAGGCTATCCCAGTGCAAATTTGGTCTGTCGGAGACCGTGTCAGAGCACGTGTGATTTTTATCCGGTTGACTAGGGCGCTGTGCTTGGAGGAGGTGGTCCAGCCACTTGTTTTTACCATATTACCCCCCTCGCGGACACACTGGTGCCCTCACCTTGACAACGCAGGCACTCCAGGAGGCAGTTTGGGGCAGTTTCACGCTTCCCGAGGCATTTTAGGATTAGTAGAAACGGCTATTAAGAAATTCGATTTGGGCTAGTAAGGAAATGTTTTGGCATGGGATGATCAGTGATGATGGATTGATGTCTTCCACACCTCCTCCAGTAGTTTCAGCTTCATCTGGGCCCGCATCCATCAGTTATTGCACTTTCTGCTGATTTCTGAGGTCTTTTGAGGCCTACGATTTGTCCATAGAGGCACGATTTGGTATATTGATGACTATTTTACTATTATTGTGCTATGGGGATTGACCAAGGGTGGCTAAAATTACCCCTTGGACCCACCATAAGCTTCTTATTATATTTTTTCATCATGATTTGGTGGGATTCCCCTCTTCTAGGGCGATTTTGTCCACTTATATTATATTTTATGAGTGATCCATGTATTTTATTGTTGAGCTCATCTCAACCATTGATTAAACATTTGTATCTTTTAATATTAGCCACTCATTCAAAAATTGGTTAGGATTTTGGTGCCTCTCCTTCCTATTTAAAGGAGAGAGCTTCTCAGTGTAAGGGGTCTTTTGCTCTTGGATTATTATTATAGAAAAACTTTCTTGTCGAAATTCTTATGGTCTCCTTTGCATCTGGTGTTTTTACATGGTGATTGGAAAGTCTATTGCAACCTAGCATTTGGAATTTGTGGTAAGATCTATCTATTTTGGAAATCATTGTCTTGTCTACAGGAGGGCGACTTCAACAAGGGCGATTTTGCAAGGATTCTTCAAATCGACTTTCTTGGCATTTGCTTGTATCAGGGGGTTATCATTAGGATCATTGTGATCTATGCTATCTTTCTATTACTTCTCTTGTGGCATTAGTCTTATCTCTTGATTACATCAAATCTGATATTGTTGACGTTTGTTGTGCAGGAGGGAGGGCGCATTGGCTTCTTGGACTAAATGAATTGCATAGAAAACTACCTCAAAGCTTCTCAAATTGATTGGTTTGCATAGATCATCATCATCAAGGCATCTACAAGGTTACCCAGGTAAGATCCATAGGTTTGTTTCTCTTATCTTAATCCAATCCATTGACATAACTCATAAATTGATAAAACCGTTATTTCTTCAAACCCTCATTTTTACATTTTTTCAGATCTACTAAGATCTAGTGGCTTCTTGGGTAAGATATTTAAAACCCACCTCTATAGTATCCACGTCATCCCGGATCTATAGTTTGGTGAGGATTGGCCTCCATTTGACCCTTTTGCCAAGGCATTTAGCCTCTCCAAGCAGGGGCGCACTTCCTAGTTTGGTGGGTTGACCTAGATCTAGTATGTGGGTAGTTGAGATCCTACTTGATTCATGATCTACACATCCAATAACCTACCCCCAGATTGTCACTTTTCTGATTTCTACCTTGTGGGCCCTATTCCACATTTTAAGGGATTTAATCCCCATTTTGGACCACTTGGTATCTTCAAACTCAGATCTACTAAGATCTAGCCATTGAATTGCCATGAAATTATAGATCCACACTGTCACTTGCTTAAGCTACTTGGATCTAAAGTTTGGGTGCCATTGGACTTGTCTTGACCCCACTTATCCCACTTTTTAGCCTCCTTGGGTAAAGTTGCACCACCTTGGAGAAGTGAGTTGTCCCACTTCCAGGACATGCGTACATGAGATTTTTGTGGATTTGGAATGGGAGTAATTCAAAACCTTGGTCTAGTAGGTCACCTTGTCAAATCTTGCCTTGGGGATAGCATTCCTTATTTCAAGGGATTGTGTTCCACTTAGTTCAAACCTAGATCTAGACCTATTCATCCATCAAGACTTTAGTTTCCCACTTGTCTCATGCAATAGGAGTCCTTAACCACAAGTTCACTTTACTTTGACCCCATTATCCCAATTCCCAAGGCACTGATCTCTCTCCAAATCAATTCGACTTTACTAGATTATTGGATTAACTTGTAGTTTGACCCTTGTGTGGTAAACTAAACCCTTTGATGCCATCATACTTCATGATCATGTGTGTCACTTGTACTAGTTCGCCCCAATTCAACCTTAAACTACCCTGCATTGGACATGGTTCCCAAGGCAGTGGATTTTCTCACATTGAACTAGTACTTTAATCCTGGATCCTATTTCACAAATCATAAGTCACTCTCACATCAATAATGAAGCAAAGCTATACTCATTGAAACCCTCACTTGTCTTGTGACTTCATCCTAAGTTCTAGGATAAACCATACATCTTACTTCACTTAGAAATAACTTGATTTGGTGTCTTGGTTTTGATCTCTCCTGTCGGGACTAGATCGGGTCTCCCCCTTTGTTGTCTGGGATAGATAACATAAAGTGAAGGTTGCCTCGACTGGCGTGACAACCATATATTGGAGGTCGAGGTGATCGTTGTTGCACCTTTTGAGTTTCCCTTCCCTATTGCCATCCATGAGTGGATACATCCATAGGGGTAACTACAGTTTAGGTGATAACAAGACCCAGGCCTCAACAATGTGCAATGCTTTGTTGTCGACTTCTTGCAGCTCCTGGATCAGTTCTGGGGTCCAAGCTGTCAGCTCACCACCCTGGAAGCTCCTCTTTTGAGAGGTCAATTTTGCTAACCATTCATACAGAATGATTGGGAATTCGCAGAAAAAATATTCGTGGGGACCATCGTGTATATACTTCGCCAACCACTAGTCTGTCAACAACCCAGGGTTCTTTTTTTCCTTTTCAGCAAACTCTCACAATTTTATGTCGAAACAATCTTGAATATCTAGTCTCGTTGGATGCCACAACATATCCTCCTTTCACTTCATGCTACGGTCCCGGAAATGGAACTATTTGTTGACACAAAGTCAGTCAACAGGGGTTCCTCATGCTGTCGACACCCAAACCAGGGCGATCTCCCTTAGCACTAGCCTAGACAGGTTTTACACCATCTAGCAACACCTGCAGAGTAGATGAGGTCTCACCCGAGATGTTCAAGGGAGAGTTGACGGAACCATGTTTCTGTCGAATGAAGGAAGATGTTGTTCATTAACTGATTAACTTATTACAACATTCAGAAAATAGATCTAAGCATTTACCTTAGCATTAAGCATAACCACAGCATCATTCAACAGATGTTATCATTGATAGAATCATAAATGCGCAACAAATATAAAAGTAAAGCATTAATCGCAGCAAGTAAACATCGCATCATTCACAGATTCATATCATATAATGAATTTACCATAGAGAAACGAAAAAGACACAAGGATTCTGCTCAAAACTCTGTCACATCATATTTATCGCCGAAAAACCCAGATACAACAAGAAATTCAATCATCAACTCTCAGTCTTCAACTATGTCAAGATATCTCAGCACTTACAAACCTACATCAACTTATAGGCTTGCGCCTTTACATTTATAGTTCACTTAGGAAACTACCTAACTACTTCTGAACAAACTTTACAAAAAGATAACCCAAAACCCACAGAGTGCGGTCCAAATGACCCAAAATACACATGACGCGGTCCAAATGACCCAAAATACACAAGACATGGTCCAAATGACCTAAAACTACGTATGACGTGGTCCAAATGATCCAAAACTACATAAACTACTATTGCCTTGTGTGCTGCTTTCCTCCTTTCACGGTACTTTTGGCCTTGCAGCATCTGCGATGCTGAGTCATCCAAACTGCCTTCCAACAATGATCATTCTTCATCTGACAGGGAGTTCTCTGTGGGGGACTTAGTTCTAAAATGGGACAAGCAACACAAGGACAAGAATGATTATACTAAGTTCCAATGCTTATGGCTGGGACCTTTCATTGTTACAGAAAAAGATTGGTCCTGGTACTGTACGGTTACAAACACTGGAAGCTTTTGAAGAAACCTACCCAATGAATGTCCAACTACTCAAGAAGTACTTTGTTTGAGGAGAGCACATTGGTCCACTTGTATATAAAGTGTGGTTTGTTTTCTTCCTTTTGGTTTTGGTTGTTTTTTTCTTGTTTAGGATTCTTTTTCTTTTGAATAAGTCTACACATTTTGAAAAGGTTGTTGATCAGTGTGTCTCTAAGATTAACACATTCTGAAGTTTTAAGGTAGCAAGCTAGCTGTTTATTCATCCATCTTATATCATAAAATTATCTTCGTGGAATTAAACAATCAAATTTTGCAGGGCCTTGATTGATTTTTTCCCACTATCATCAACATCTTTTAAATACTTGTCTAATTAATTGAAGTTTAAGAGCAGATTAGAGCTCTTTACCTTGTGTTTCATGAGTAAATGGCCTAATATCTTATAGCCTGGTTAGACTTATCTATTCTGGATGTCATTCTGATCACTTTGGATAATAATCTATTTTAATTAAGGTAGGTTACAAGATGGGGGGTTTCCTTACGAGCCAACCCATTATGTTCATAGATGTTTAAGTGGAATGACATCTCCACATCAAGCCACCAAACTTGGGAGATGGCTTTCAGCTCTGGCTAAAAGATGGAAGATCCTATCACATGTCTCTCCATTCATGATCTGCAAAGCATTAGTGTGTAGCACTGCTCTCATGTGGTCACCAAGCCATGGTAGTGTCTTATAACCTAAACACTAATAAATGTTTTTTTTTTTTTTTTATGCAAGATGGTTTGTTGTATATAAGGATAAGAGGGGTCTTATTACAATCCATCCCTACCATGATCATGAATTTGATTTTGGACTGGAATTTCCATTTATGGTTACCAAGCCATGGCAATTGCTTTCAGCTTAGAAAACTGAAAGACAAGGAGTCTCTTGGCCGAGCTAGCTTGTTCAGTTTCCAAAGTTTGTAAATGGCATTGCCAGCTTCTGATCACCACGTCAGGGCAATGGCCTTATATTAGAGGACGTCTTATTTATATTTATATTTAAAAAAAAAGGAAATATGCCTATACATAAATAAATAATTAATAAAGCCAAGGTGATTCATGTATTTTAATCCAGAATGGCTCTGAGTTTATTCAAAGGTTAATCATAAATCTTCCCTTACATGGTTACATGAAGTTAGAGGATTTTTGTTTCGCTCTTCAACTGCCTTATCAGATTAAGCATTATCATTAAATTGGTTATGGATGGGAAAGTATTGATCATATGACTAACTCTGCTGTTTTGATTGTGTTTCATGAGATCATTTTGTAAATTACAGGTTGAAAACATGAGTTGGTTAGTATGACTACTTTATAACTTAAGGTTTCATCTTTGGAGATAACTGGTTCTTCCCAGTGTGTCGCCATTTGTTTTAGGCACAACAGATCCCATGTTTTATCCAAAATATGGGAGCCCCAATTTCATATCGATGAGTAAATTAATTATTTTTTGGGGTTGTTCAGCCTGTTTGTTTTCCATTTTTGCTACCCTCAATTTGATCTAATTAAGTTTGTAAATTCTCTTTCTTTAAAAAATTATGCATTTTCAGTGTGTTTTCATGAATTGCGGAAATACTTTTTGGGTTGAAAAATTTCAATCATCCTGCAACCTGCAACCCACAAATTGCGGATTGTGGGATGCGGAAAGGGGTCTTTAGATGTTGCGTGTAAAGTTTTCTTCCCGCAACCCGCAACCCGCAAATTGCGGATTGCGAGATGCATAAAGACATATTAATAAAGAATAGTTCATACTTCCCACAACCCGCAATTGCGGGATGTGGGAAGTACGTTGAGTACATGTTATGTTTTGTGTTTCGCAACCTGCAACCCCCATTTGCAGGATGCAGATTGCGGAAAGATGTACATATTTTCGACTAATGGATGCCCGCACTTGGCACCCTGCATATCGCATCCCCACCGTTGATATACAATGATCCGATGACCCTGATTGGATCTAGCAGAACGATTTGAATTTTTTATTCTGGTTCTTAGTTCGACATTTCCAAGTGTTAATCATGTTTTCGTCTGTGTTATGCTTGATCGATCATGAAATTTTCGAATCCAATGATCGCCTAATGATTAAAACTCTAATATTTGACTGTTAAATGATATGTGACTCACTGACATTTCATTCGCAGAAATGGTAATTGCACTCTACATCCCATAGGCGTGCAATCATGCCATTTCGTTATACTCATTCGATGTCAAATCCTCTTGTTTTATTTCATATATGGATTTCTATTAATAATCTGTCGGTTTACAATGATATATGCAAATGCTGATTCAAATTTTAATGTCTCTGCTAACAATTGCATGATCGTAAGTGAAATGCAGAAAAATTGTAGTATTCTTGTCCAACATTATGTGGAGAAGGAGCCTCAGCCAGTGGAATACTTTGACCCTGTTCCTGCACCATTTGATGTTGATGTTTATGTTGATATCACATATAGTGAAGAGGAAGATGATAGGATTCTATTCACATATCAACGTCTCCTTTTCAACAGGCAGAAGAAGTGTGAGAAAAGATGCTCTGATCAAGATAATACAATTGTTTGGGACTTAATCATTGATTTTCCACCTGTGCTCCCCACAATTCCTCTCAAGGATGATTGGCTAGCCGATTTTTCGGTCTTTTAAGATATGTCCGATCCTCGTGAATCCAGGGATGATTTCATATGTTCTCCGCTTACTACCATCAACAGCTCATGATCTATCATAATTCTCCTCACCTTATGATGTGATGTTCTTGATGATCTATCCTGATTCTCCGCAATGTCCTTGAACTATTGTTTATTATAAATGGGAACGGTTGAATAGTTCTAGTCTGCACAATCAGCGACAGACTCTCTTCTCTCTTCAGTAGGCCTTTGCGCACATAGCTATAGAGTCTCTTCTCTCTTTGGTAGGTCTCTACGCACATAGCTATAGAGCGTCTTTACAATAGTCTCTCAATAGAGATCAACAAAGATTAACCGAAATTCAACAATAACTTAAGCCAAAATCAACCCTTCAAAATCTAACCCTTTGTTCGAGTACACAGGGTACTCCCAAAATACCGAACACCTAGACCAACCACTTCACACAAACAGATCACAGATCGATACACCGATGTTTTGATGTGGTTTAAACTCTCGTGAGGGAAACACTCCATGGCCCTGGCCAAATAGATTCTACGGGACAATTTATTATGCAAAGAAAGAAAGTTACAAATGAGCTTCTCATAATCGATCAACTTTCCAATGACCCTCCATGCTCTTTAAATATAGATCATGGACCAATCGGGTGTTAATCCATGGATCATGGGTAGGTATGATCTAAGATAAGTTGAGCCATTGGATCACTCTATGTCGGGAACATACCGTGACCATCGGATTAAGTATTTACAAATTCATACTAAGAAAAGACACTATACCTAATGGATATATTACACAAGTTGATCTTAACTAACTCTTAAGTGTCTAAATATCCTAACATCCCCCATTAAGAACAACTTGTGATAGGATTGAAGGATTTACAAAGGTGACACTATTAAGAGAAGGAAGGAAGCATTAGATCCTATCGCCCCTTAATTACAAGTTTATGAACTCCTAACATAGATCGAAGTTTAGAAAAATTTGCTTCTGTAAGAGACTTGGTGAAGATGTTTGCAACTTGATCATCTGTAGGACAAAAGAGCACTTCAAGAACACGATCATGAACAAGATTTTTGATGAAGTGCATAGGTAGCTCAATGTGTTTGCTGCATTGATGTAGGACTGGATCTTTGGTAAGTTTGATGGCACTTTGATTGTTGCACCAAAGTGGAGTAGGCTGTTGTTGCTCAAATCCAAACTCTGAAAGGATCTGTCGAAGCCATAAAGCTTCCTGACTGTCATTAACTGCGGCTCGATATTCTACCTCTGCTGAAGAAAGAGGAAGAGCTTGTTGTTTTTTGCAATCCCAAGTGACAGGCCTAGATCCCAGACTGAAAACATAACCTGCTGTAGAATTTTGATCATCAGGATCGTTAGCCCAATCTGAATCAGTGAAACCAACCAACAAAGGTTTCCCCCTCTACTGTAATGAATATCAAACTGAGTTGTACCTCGAATATATTGAAGTATTCTTTTAGCTGCTTTCCAGTGACTTTCATGAGGTGTTTGCATATAACGGGAAACACGACCAACGGCAAAGGAAAGGTCAGGACGGGAATGAGTCAAGTATAAGAGACTACCAACAAGCTGATGATCTAAGGTGGCATCTACTTCAAGTGAAGCACAAGTGGCAGAAAGTTTGACTCCAGACTGAAAGGGAGAAGGGGAAGGTGTACAATCTTCCATGTGAAAGCGACGAAGAAGGTCACAAGCATACTTAGACTGAGAAAAAAAGATTCCTTCTTTGGCTTGTAGGACTTGAAGACCAAGAAAATAATGCAAATGTCCTAAGTCTGACATTTCAAAATTTTGCGTAAGACTGGATTTCACATGGGTTATAAGCTTAGGGTCACTACCAGTAAGAATAAGGTCATCAACATATAGAACAAGTATGATGAGAGGGTTTCCTACTCTCTTGGTATAGACATTGGGGTCAGAATGGCATCTAGAAAAACCAGTGTCAAGGAGAAAGCTATCCATTTTGGCATACCAAGCTCTAGGAGCTTGCGTAAGGAAATATAAGGATTTCTTAAGGAAACAGACAAGGCTAGATTTATTCTGAACATATCCAAGAGGTTGTTCCATGTAAATTTTCGGCTATAAATCACCATGTAAGAAGGCAAACTTGACATCCATTTGATGGACTTCCTAGTTGTGTAAGGCTACAAGGGAAAGAACGAGGTAGATGAAGTTCATTTTTGCGACAGGAGCAAAGGTTTCATTCTAGTCAATCCGTTCAACTTGGGAAAAACCTTTGGAAACTAACCTTGGATTAAGTCTTTCAACACTTCCATCTAATGCATAATTAGTTCTATAGACCCATTTACATCTGACAAGTTTTCTTCCTTTTGGAAGAGGTACAAGATCCTAAGTATCGTTCGCCATTAAGGAACGATATTCTTCATCTAGAGCTGCATCCCAATCTAGATTCCTGAAGCTTCTGCAAAGGTTTTTGGATCATGATTCTCGAAAACTTGAGCCAAAAGAGAAGAGGCTCGCTGTAACTGACAACGTGTTCAACATTGATCTTTAGGATCACCGCCAAGATCACCAGCTGCTTCACATGTTGAACGGACCCGTCGAGGAAGTACTTGTGCTAGTGAAACTGAAGGAACATGATCAGGCAGAGGTGAATTTTCATCCTCACTATCATCATCAGAAACTAGATTTGGAAACCTATGGAGGAAGTTGGAAGAAGAAGAAGAAGGCACAATCGCCGAATCAGGCTCGTAGGGCAAAGAGGGCACAATCGTCGAGTTAGGCTCGCAGGCCAAGAAATTTTCATTAAATTTAACATCTCTTCTAATGAATACATCATGAGAATGTGGTTGAAGAAGTCTATAACCTTTTACATATTCAGAATATCCAACAAATATGCACTTTTCACTTTTGGGCTGCAATGCTTTCTCTTTTTCATCCGGAATGTGAGCCCATGCTTCACTACCAAACACACAGAAGTGATTTACATCTAGTTTAATTTTACTCCATTATTCTTCTGGTGTGATACCTTGTAATGATTTTGTGGGGGTGCGATTAACTATGTAATTTGCACAATTAGTGGCTTCAGCCCAAAATTGAAGAATTAGTCCCTTACATTGGATCATACAATTAGCCATTTCTTTTAAAGTGCGGTTCTTTCGTTCAGCTACACCATTTTGTTGTGGTGTATATGGAACAGTGTGTTGTTGTTGGATTCCTTGTTGAACGCAGAAAGTAGTGAACTTTTTGTTAACATATTCTTCTCCATTGTCAGATCTTAACTTAATAATTTGATGACCAGAATGTTTTTCAACAAGGGCCTTGTAGGCCAAGAACATATTAAATACTTCGCTCTTAAGTTTTAGGAAATAAACCCAAGTGTGTCTGGTGTAATCATCAATGAAAGTTAAGAAATATTTGAAACCGAAAAAGGAAGTAGATGGAAGAGGACCACACAAGTCACAATGCACATACTCCAAGGGAACCGAGGCATGCCAAGAGGCACGTTTGTCAAAACTATCCCGATGATGTTTTTCGAGTACACAACCGGAACAAACACCATCCCTGCAAGATACCATCGGAAGACCTGTCACCATATTGTCTTTACATAGTTGTTGCAATGAGCAATAATTTAAGTGACCAAATCGCTCATGCCAAAGTTTGCTCAAGTTATCACTATGAGCAACAAAAATAGAAGGAAAAGGTGATGACCCAAAGTTGTTAAACTTGTACAACCTGGTAATATCATCAACAATTCCGGTAGCTAGAACCTGTTGAGGATCTTTAAAATCCTTGATTACAACTTGGTGAGGTGTAAACGTCACAATTTTACCTTCACTAGAATGAGTGATTTGATAGACTGATAACAAATTGCAGGAAATTCTTTGAACACATAGTACATCACTGAAATGACCATTATCTACTGGAACTGTTCCAACTCCTACAACACTTAAGAGAACTATCATCACCAACAAATATTGGTTTGGTGTTACATTCATGCATATTAGAAAATATTGCTTGATCCTTATCCATATGATCAGATGCTCCAGAATCAATGAGCCATTCATTTGAAGTAGAAGAAGAAGATGCATTATAAGAATAACCAGAAGGAAAAAGTGCATGTCCATGAGAGGTAGATTCTGAAGATGAATCTAGGCTGATGTGGTGCTTCTTCATTGTTGCTTCCAAGGTTGCCATCTTTTTGAAACACTTAGATTCATCATGATTATCTTTCATGCAATAGTTGCAATGACGTTCAGTCTTCTTTCCTTTTGGCTTGGATCCTTTGTCATTTTTGAAAGGAGGAGTTGATGGAGAGGGTTCGGGACCCTTGTTTGATTTATTATTGTGAAAATTTTGTTTCTTGAAAGGCTTGTACGTTTCTTTCTGTTGGGACAATAAGGCTTTCCTAGATGTATCTACATTGTTGATTATTCCAAGATCGATGAGATTATCTTGCTCTCTAATCAAGGAATCATAAAATGATTCAAGACTAGGCTCTTGATAGCTAGTTGCATTCAAGAATTCTTTCATGGAGTAAAATGTAGATACAAAAATAGAATATGTAGGTCCAAGTTTTGAAAGAATATGATAAATGCATTGTTTTTCTTCCCTCTTAATATTACATTCTGCACATAAGAGTTTAAGAGTTTTGTACTTACATAAATAATCTTGAATGCACGAAAAATTGCTTGGATTTAAAGAAATCAACTCATTTTCGAGTTGATGACCTTGAATTTCATTGTGTTTACCAAACATAGATTCCAACGTGTCTCATGCAGCATGAGGTTCATCAATTCCAGATATGTGGAATCGCAAATTAGTAGAGATTGACATCCTAATCAATCCACGAGCTTCGTCACATCTATTTGCCCATTTGATTTTCTTATCAGCATCAGTGGGTTCTGTTTCTTTCCCAAAGGTAATTCTGAAAAGTCCCCTACTTCATAGAATATCCTCCATACAATATTTCCATGAGAAATAGTTGGAACTAGTAAGTAGAATATCAGAAGGGGCGGCCATATTTGTAAATTAATGGCTGTAAAAGCAAAAACCAATAGTCTGGATGCAAAGAGCTCAAAAAAATAGGCGGTTTTAAAAAAAATGGCATTAAAAACTGACTTTGGATGATGAAGTTATGCTTAAACAAACAAAATGCTGAATATGTCCCCAATAGTGATGTGGCACATAGAGAATGACCAGCAAAAAAAATGACCCCCCTCTTCCCAAGATGAACCTTTGACAATCACTTTACAAGAAAGTTGTTTTAAGTGAATCACTTTTATAAAATAAATGATTTCACTTTTATAATGATGTTACTTTTAAATAGTGCAACAATAAAAAAGAAGTGATTTCACTTTTACAATAATGTTACTTTTAAATAGTGCAACAATAAAAAAGAACTTAAGTGACTCACTTTTTATTTTTATTTTTTATTATTTAAGTGAGATGCACTTTTACAATAAAGTAACTTGGAAATAGAAATTCCATGCACTTTTTCTTTTAAAAGCAACTTCTTAAGACTTGAACTTAAGACCTATTAATGAATAAAGCAACTTTGAAGCAAGTGAGCTAAATTAAAAGGTATATAAAATATGGGAATGAGGAAGGGTTTTTTTTTTCTTTTTGACTCTTTCTGCTCGGTTTCCGTGCTTTCCTTTTTTTCCTTCAAATCACACCATAAACCAAAACAAAACAAAAAATTCCCCACTTATGGGGTTAGATTTCGTTAGCTTTCCTGAAAATTCTACATTTTCTCTCTGTTTCTAATTTGCCGAGATCACACAAGGTGCACGGCAAAGAACATATGCAGCCGAGAAAAACCATTTCCCTTTTTGTTTCTGATTCGCTGAGATCGCACAAGGTGCGTGACAAAGAGCATATGCAGACAAGGAAAGCAACAATCCAAAACTAAAAAAATATAATAGTAAAAAATGATAAAAAATGATATTTTTTTTCTTTTAAACTAGAAAATAAAAAAAAATGCGTCACTGTAACATTATACCTTCAGATCTGATGAAATACACGTTTCTGCAGCAAGCGGGAACCGTTTTCGATCAAACGAAAACTATCTCCTAATGGAAACGACACTCTGGATGCTATGGAACACCTCCCATAGCCCAGAAATGCATAGAAATACCAGAACCAGAAACCCTTTCAATTTTCAGCAACAACAGTTCAAGATCTAAATCATAACCAAAAGTGGCTCTTCATAAAAGCTCTGATACTATGTTCGGGTACACAGGGTACTCCCAAAAGACCGAACACCTAGACCAACCACTTCACACAAAAAGATCATAGATCGCTACATCGATGTTTTGACGTGGTTTAAACCCTCGTGAGGAAAACAGTCCACGACCCCGACGAAATAACTTCTACGGGACAATTTATTATGCAAATACAGAAAATTACCATAATCAATGAACTTTGCAATGACCTTCCATGCTCTTTAAATAGAGATCATGGACCAATTGGGTCTTAAGCCACAGATCAAGGGTAGGTATGATCTAAGAGAATTTGAGCCATTAGATCACTCTATGTCGAGAACATATCATGACCGTCGGATTAGGTATTTACAAATGCATACTAATGCATACTAAGAAAACACACTTTAACTAACAGATATATTACACAAGTTGATCTTAACTAACTCCTAAGTGTCTAAATATCCTAACACCCTTCCCTTACAAAAATTCCCCTTTATATAGATCATGCCCTTAGGTCACATCTGTTACATTACATGTGGGCCAAAAACCCTAAGGTACCTGTTATCACCTAAACTGTAGTTACCCCTATGGATGTATCCACTCATGGATGGCAATAGGGAGAGGCAACTCAAAAGGTGCAACCACAATCACCTCGACCTCCAATAGATGGTTGTCACGCCAATCGAGGCAACCTTCACTTTATGCTATCTAGCCCAGACAACAAAGGGGGAGACCTGATCTACTCCCGATAGGAGAGATCAAAACCAAGACACCAAATCAAGTTAATTCGAAGTGAAGTAAGGTGTATGGTTTATCCTAGACCTTAGGATGAAGTCACAAGACAAGTGAGGGGTTCAATGAATATGTCCTTAGTTCATTATTGATGTGAGAGTGACTTATGATTTTTGAAATAGGATCCAGGATTAAAGTACTAGTTCAATGTGAGAAAATCAACTGCCTTGGGAAACGTGTCCAATGCAGGGTAGTTTAGGGGTTGAATTGGGGCTAACTAGTACAAGTGACAAGCTTGATCATGATAGATGATGACATCAAAGGGTTTAGTTCACCACACTAAGGTCAAACTACAAGTTAATCCAACAATCTAGGAAAGTCAAATTGACTTGGAGAGACACCAGTGCCTTGGGAATTGGGATAATGGAGTCAAAGTAAGGTTAACTTGTGGTTAAGGACTCCTATTGCATGACACAAGTGGGAAACTAAAGTCTTGATGGATGAATAAGTATAGATCTAGGTTTGACCTAAGTGGACAACAATCCCTTAAAACAAGGAATGTGATCCCCAAGACAAGATTTGACAAGGTGACCTACTAGACCTAGGTTTTGAAATATGCCCGTTCCAAATCCACAAAAATATCAAGGACCCACGTCCTAGAAGTGGACCAACTCCCTTCTCCTAGGTGGTGCGAATTTACCCAAGGAGGCTAAAAAGTGGGATAAATCAATCAAGACAAGTCCAATGGAATCCAAATTTTAGATCCAAGTAGTTTAGGCAAGTGAGAGTATGGATCTATAATTTCAAGGCAATCCGATGGCCAGATCTTACTAGATCTGAGTTTGAAGATACCAAGTGGTCCAAAATGGGGATTAAATCCCTTAAAATGTGGAATAGGGCCCACAAGGTAGAAATCAGAAAAGTGACAATATGCGGGTAGGTTATTGGATGTGTAGATCATGAAACAAGCGGGATCTCAACTACCCACGTATTAGATCTAGGTCAACCCACCAAACTAGGAAGTGTGCCCTTGCTTGGAGAGGCTAAATGCCTTGGGAAGAGGGTCAAATGGAGGCCAATCCTCACCAAACTATAGATCCAGGATGCCGTGGATACTATAGAGGTGGGTTTTAAAAATCTTACCCAATAAGCCAATAGATCTTAGTAGATCTTAAAAAATGTAAAAATGAGGGTTTGAAGAAATAAGGGTTTTATCAATTTATGAGTTATGTCAATGGATTGGATCAAGATAAGAGAAACAAACCTATGGATCTTACCTGGGTAACCTTGTAGATGCCTTGATGATGATGATCTATGCAAACCCGATCAATTTGAGAAGATTTGAGGTAGTTTTCTATGTAATCGATTTAGTCCAAGAAGCCAATGCGCCCTCCCTCCTGCACAACAAACGTCAACAATATCAGATTTGATGTAATCAAGACATAAGACCAATGCCACAAGAGAATTAATAGAAATATAGCATAGAACACAATGATACTAATGATAACCCCCTGATACAAGCAAATGCCAAGAAAGTCGATTTGAAGAAGCCTTGTAAAATCACCCTTGTTGAAGTCGCCCTCCTGTAGACAAGACAATGATTTCAAAAATAGATAGATCTTACCACAAATTCCAAATTATAGGTTGCAATAGACTTTCCAATCACCATCTAAGAACACCAGATGCAAAGGATACTACAAGAATTTCCACAAGAAAGTTTTTCTATACCAATAATCCAAGAGCCAAAGACCCCTTACAATGAGAAGCTCTCTCCTTTAAATAGGAAGGAGAGGCATAAAAATCCTAACCACTTTTTGAATAAGTGGCTAAGACTAAAAGATACAAATGTCTAATCAATGGTTGAGATGATCTCAACAATAAAATACAAGGATCACTCATAAAATATAACATAAGTGGACAAAATCACCCTAGAAGAGGGGAATCCCACCAAATCATGATGACAAAATATAATAAGAAGATTATGGTGGGTCCAAGGGGTAATTTTAGCCACCCTTGGTCAATCCCCATAGCACAATAATAATAAAAATTCATCAATCTACCAAATCGTGCCTCTATGGTCAAATCGTAGGCATCAAAAGACCTTGAAAATCAACAGAAAGTGCCATAAGTGATGGATGCGGGCCCCAATGAAGCTTAAACTTCTGGAGGAGGTGTGGAAGACATAAATCCATCATCACTAATCATCCCATGCCAAAACATTGTCTCGGTAGCCCAAATTGAATTCCTCAATAGCGATTTCTACCAATCCTGAAATGCCTCGGGAAGCGTGAAAATACCCCAAACTGCCCCCTGGAGTGCCTGCGTTGTCAAGGTGAGGGCACCAGTGTGTCTGAGAGGGGGGTAATATGGTAAAAACAAGTGGCTAGAACACCCCCTCCAAGCACAGCACCCTAGGTGAACCGGATAAAAATCACATCTACTCTGACAGTGTCTCCGACAGACCAAAACTGCACTAGGATAGCCTACTGAGGCTCAATCATCACTGTAAGTGCCCATAAATGAAAAAAAACTGTCTCATTGGACTTAGAAGGTCCAAATCCATCCAATATGTGTACTCATACACCATATGAGTCTTTGCATGATCAAAATATATATCCAATATACCGGCACAGGTCAAATAATAATAATCTGTAAATGATCAAATACTGCTGTAAACCATGAATCATCATCATAACCCTGTAGCTGATGCATAGAATAATCATGTACATGTACATAGACCATATATCATCTATTCATATCATCACAAGGTCCAACCATCTCATGTCCTATGGTTGACCTTGGTCAAACTAGGTTTGACCAAGTCAACATGACCCAATATGACTCAGACCATCATCAGAAGTTGCTGCAAAGTTTCAAAGGTTAATGCATGCTCTACAACTTATTCAAATAACAATTACAACACAAAGTAATCATTACTGGTGATCTAAATCCAAATATATAATGTCATTAATTATTATTATTACTCAGACTAGACTTTCAGGATCATACTCACTTCATAGTTGTGATCAATTTGCTAGTGAAGGGTGAAGGCTAAAATAACTGGCTAGGATAAGGGATGACTTGACTGACTTAACTTTGTGACACTTTGGCAAAGGGAAAGGGAATACACAACATAGTATACACTGAATGAGTAACAACACAGGGAATGGCGGTGTCTCACAAATGGATTAGTTGTTCAAAGAGGGTTTATTCACCTTTAACAGATGCACACAATCCATAATACAAATAAGGCCAGCAATTGTTTTGATATAGCATTTAAGTTCCATTTCTTTTTGGGCCTGAAGTTTGCATAGCCTTGATCTATGTGTGTTTAAAAACACATTGCGTAGATTTACATTTATTTAGGCTTTCTGTTGCAGGTGTGTTTTTAAGGCACTTGTTTACCTGAGCACTTATAGGTGTGTCATAGACAGCTTATTTACCTAGGTATTTACATTTCCAAAAGATATAACATTTTATTTTCATGGCCATTTTCATTTGGCATGCCTTTCATTCATGTGTGTTTAGAAACACATTGCATGAATGGGCTTTTCATACAAGATATAGCATTTCATTTTTTCAAGATTTTGTATTCATGGTAGCACTAAAAGTTTCAGGTTTAGCCAACACAACTTTAGTGACTAGGGGGAATTCACAAGGAACTCCAACTCACCATAGGTAAGTTTTGTCACCAACTCAGAGCCGAGACACAATAAACGGGGAAGCTCATCCAATACAGAGGCTACAGTGGGGAAAAGATCCTCCATGTCACTAGTTAAGTAGCAACTCAGGGTGATAAACTACAAGGTAGGCAATGGATGGATGAAGACAATGAATAATGGAGCAAACACTAGCGAGCCAAGTTATGGTGGAATGATCACCTCTATTCTCCCTAAGGAGGGTAAAACCAATGAGTATGAATAGTGAACTTCTAAGTCTAAGTAGGGACAATATAATATATATAATAAGATTAACGAGGTCCACATATCTATATGATCGCCAAATCATGACACTAGGTGCTAAGAGATGCTATAAGAATAAATATAAAAGCAATATAACCATAACACAATGATATACCTGCTAAGTCATATACCTGAATGCTCATCACCTGGACCATCATCTATCCTCTAAAACTGTTGCTGTAACTCTAGGCACTACTGACTGCTCTGTACCAATGGTATAATGGCTTTATCAGTCATCTCTCTGAGTGTCCTGAGACTCAGTGATGGCATGGGGAATGCAACTGCTGTCCAAAATCTGATAGTGATCCAATATAAATGCTCATCTCAGCATCTCAAATGTAAGGGAACTGGATGAATAGTGTACTGGCATCAGAAAAATAATGTATGGTAGCCCGGCTACTATATATGTGATAACAGTACCGAAAATGGTGCAGTTACCCCACTAACCAAATCTATTAGGTTGTGATAGCGACTTCATCATTGTGGACATCCTTTTGCGTTGTCTCTAGCTTCTGGCATCTTCTGACTACGCATGGTCACGTCACTTTCAACCCATTTACTGAGCACATGCCAATGGGTCACTTTCATCTCGCCGTTCCTTCCCTAACGGTTTCGTGCGCCCGATCCACTAAGTGATGCATGTACTCGTGGGACCAGTTGCTTTCCTTCTTCGCCACTCCTTACCCAGTTCCCGGGAATATCAGAGCATCTTAACCAAAATAGATCACTAATCGATCTCACCAAAACTTATGTTGTTTTCCTTCCAAAATGCTGCCCTGCTTTATCTTCACGGAGCTGGAACTTCGCAGCGATGGATCTTCGCAGAGCTGTATATTTACTTTGTCGACGCTACGTTGCGCTGTGACTTTGTAGCTCCAAACTTGACTTGTCCAAAATTTCCTTGATTTGGGCCACGCCCAACATGATACTTAAGATGGTGTTTAACATATTCACTAGACTTTGAATCTTGTGCTCATAAATGATGTGTACGTTGTTCACGTATCCACATTTATATGGTCTAAACATAATGGAGTAGGGGGACTCATTTTAAAACTCTACTGGTGTCCATCCACCTTCTTGGGGTTGAAGGTACTTCAAGTAACAACCTCCATGTTCTTGGATACAATACATCTCCACTCAAACGAATCATCAAATGAATCATAAAATATAGGTTCACAGGATGAAATGAATACACTTAATGGTAATATCAAGCAAAGAACTGACAAGAGAAATGGGATCAATATTAGATCCATGCATAATAGAGGGAACGCCTCCAATTTCATCATTCTTAACATAGTGGATAGGTGTCTTCACAAATGGGAGAAGAAGTCTCCAACATCCCAACTCCAATAAACGTTAATCAGGATGAAATTTCACCTACAGAAAGAGTTAATTCTTCAATGCAAAATGTAGTCTCGACAAGAGAGGATTCACAATGATAGATCCCACATGCACCGAGTGGTGCCACTACATGTTGTAGAGATAGATTTAATTGTTTCAAATTGATATGGAGGATGAGGCACCATCTTCACAATATAGAAGGAAATATGAGTGAATCAACATTTAATAGTGTGCATCCGGTCTCAACAATCAACTTCCTCTGTAGAGGAATGACACAAAACTCCATACTTCACATTGGGAAGATATAAGGTTTCAAGACTTATCTCATTTACAATGTACGTAGGATTCACATGCCACTCCACTAAGAATTACAAAGAAAAAAATCCAAATAAGGTTTCACAATCATTCAACTAGCATTGCACAGTAGTATCTCTATGTAGCACTGTAATGGACTGAGAAAGACGGAGGATATGTATCTCGATACGTAACTCACACCAAATGCATCTTCACTTTCAATGCAACACCTTACCAAATTTTCAATGCAACATTATGTACATTTCAAGAGTTATCTTAAAAAACACATAGGTCTCAAGTAAGTAGAAAGAATTACCATCCAAGAACTTCGACTCCTATGGTCCTGAATTCAATTGGCTTGGTCTTCCTTTTTGAAAGGGATAGAGGGATATAATGGAGACAATAACGATTCCCTTTGAAATTGATCCTTGGAGTGAGGAGATGATCCAGATTTATGTGGGAATGAAACAAAAGATAGCATATACAGAATCATATACAGATATATATTGCAAATAACATAGTGATATAGTAAACACATATTCTATTAAATAGCGGAAATAGAATAGACTGTAAAATACAATAGCTAGAATGGTGGTAGCTATCTCTAAGAAGAGATGTTGCCGCTATGCTCATTCATGTCAAGATGAATCCAAAGAGAGGCCGGAAGGGCCTATTTATCATAAGCATGAGGGAGAGAATCCCAAACATCCAAAAACCCAACCCTAGAAGATGAACTGTCATAAAGTTTGCAGCCCTAAGGTGGTTAGTTGAACAGTCAACTTCCTGGGGTCATAAATTTTGCATATGATCTCCGTTTGGGGTGCTCGGTAGCCCATTGGAAAGGTCTATCGGAGATTTACAATTTTTAATAGGGGCAAAATGCATATTGTTGGTAACCATTTGGCCTCCCAAATCGCAAAAAAGGTCATTTAGGGCCTCAAAACAGCTCCAGAAGTTCAGGACCCAAAAAACTACTAAAAATAGTAATTTACCAAAATTGCCAAAAGACTGTTTTGAGCCAGTTGGAAGAGATGGGAAACCATTGATATCCACCTAGATCAATCCTCCCTCCTTAGGAAGCAATGGACTCTATTGCATCAAATCCCTTATCATATGTCGAACTGTGTGTTGAGTTGAGCTCCTGGTGCAGCGTTTACTGAAGCGAAAAGGTTTCCTTTCTTTGAAATCTTCAGAGGGTTGTAATTGTTGTTGATGGATGCACTAGAGATGTTCAACAGTTTTGGTTGTTGTGATGTCCTTGGTCTGCACCGGTGTGGATGGTTTCTTTTAGGAGGAGCACCTTGAATGCATGGCCTTGCACTGTAGAGGTACCCGAATAGGCGTTGCAGCACTAACTTTGTGTTCTTCTTGTTTCTACTGAGTAGAAGGATAATGTGCAGAGGTTGTGGATGTCTCTGCGATATGATATTCTCCTTTAGTGGCACTTGCGAATAGGGAAAATTTTCCAGTGTGGGAGATTATCTTTCTTCCCTGCTTGGTTGGGGTAGGTGCAACTATCTCTGGTATTCGATAGAGTTGTCATCCCAAAGTGACAATGACACTACGAGGTCATGATTCATATACAACATGATGCTTCCACATATATGGTTGTCCTAAAAGAACATCACATACTTCAAGTGGGGCCACATCGCACAATACCTCATCTTTGAAGGGCTTGATGCCATATGGTAGGCGACATTGGTGACTGACGCAGATCCCTCGTCCTTGTCTTAGCCATCCAATGGTATATGGTTGTGGGTGTGGTGTTATTGGTAGCTCCAATTTCTTAATGACTTCTGCTGAGATGAGGTTCTTTTGGTTGCTGCTATCCACAACAAAGTGTAGGGGAATTCCCTTCGCCCACATCAGTGAGTGGAAAAGGTGCTCCTCTGCCTCGAACTCTTCAGGTTCCTCTAGTTGGATCTATGTGTTGGAAACAACGGCACTGGGTTCTACATCAATGACCTACTTCCCTTTTCGCATAGCTGTGAAATTAGGTTCTGAGTCAGAATTGGAATTGGGATCTGATTCTGACACTTTGATCTCAGCCACCAATGACAATTTTGAGCGACATTCATCAATGTTGTGCTAGGGGTTTTTGTGGAACTCGCACCACTTGTCGGTGTCCTTATTTTCTTTTTCGTTACCCTTCTTCGCTTGTGGTTGGGACTAGTTGTCCTTTCCCTGCACCATGTTTTGCGAGCCAGAGTTTCCCTCGCACTGTTTTCGCGCAGGTCCGAAGACCCGCTTGTTATTTTGCTTAAATTTCTGCTCGATTTTGATAGCATATCGATAGGCGGATCTAAGTGAAGATATTTCCAGGAAATCCATCTCTGTTCGTATGTACCGGTGTAGGCCACTGCGATATTTCAGTACCAAGTGCCGCTCAGAGTCCTTGATACCTAGCTTTGTGCACATGGTATGAAATTTGTTGGTGTACTCCGACACCATTTGGTCCCTCTATTGGTGTAGAAAGGTCCATTTTGTGTACTGGTCATCATAGTTTCCAACAAGGTAATATTGTTTCTTGACGTCATCTATAAAAGAGGCCCAAATGGGATTGGAATATTTGAACAGTCCAGACTCGTCTGATGAGGTTTGCTCACAATAAGTTTCCCACCAATTGTTTACATGGGGGGCGGCCTTGAGAAGCGCAAAGATGATCTTTTCCCTGTCGGAAGATTTGTGGATAGAGAAATACCCTTCTCGTAGATTCAACCATTCATCTAGGGCATCATCATCGATCTGGCCTTCAAATAAAGGGATATCAAAACTAACTTGTACCTTGAAAGGAGTCGCATCTCCGAAACAACTGCTCGTTGAAGGTGTATCCATCGTCGTCAGCATGCGTCGAAGGATTTGGGAAAAATTATCCATCATATCGTTCCTTTATCGCGCGAGGGCTTCCTCGAGAAACAACTTGATAGGATCTACTACTCTGTCATCTATCTTTTCTTCCGCCATGGGAGGCCGTTTGGGGCGGCGAGAGTGGTCTTCCCCAAGTGAAACTAGTTCGAGACCCAACTCTTTGTATCCTGACCTCGTCGGGGACATGCACCGAGAAACAATCAAAGAGCAGACCGCTCTGATACCAATCCGGATTTATGTGGGAACAAAACAAAATATAGCATATACAGAATCATATACAGAGATATATTGCAAATAACACAGTGATACAGTAATCACATATTCTATTAAATAACGGAAATAGAACAAACTGTAAAATACAATAGCTACAATGGTGGTAGCTATCTCTGAGAAGAAATGTGGCCGCTATGCTCATTCATGCCAAGATGAATCCAAAGAGACGTCGGAAGGGCCTATTTATCATAAGCATGAGGGAGAGAATCCCAAACACCCAAAAACCTAACCCTAGAAGATGAACCGTCATAACATTTGCGGCCCCAAGGTGGTTAGTTGAACAGTCAACTTCCCGGGGTCATAACGTTTGCATACGATCTCCGTTTGGGGCACTCAGTAGCCTGTTGGAAAGATATATCCAATGTTTACAAATTTCAACTAATGGAAAATGTTTATGGTTGGCAACCATTTGGCACCCCAAATTGCTAAAAAGGTCGTTTAGGGCCTCAAAACGGCTCTGGAAGTTCAGGACCCAAAAAACTGCTAAAAATAGTAATTTACCAAAATTGCAAGAAGGCTATTTTGAGCCAGTTGGAAGAGGTGGGCGGCCACCGATATCCACCTAGATCAATCCTCCATCCTTAGGAAGCAATGGTCTCCCTTGCGTCAAATCCCTTATCATATGTCGAACTGTGTGTTGAGTTGGGTTCCTGGTGCGGCGTTTGTTGAAGCGAAAAGGTTTCCTTTGAAATCTTCAGAGGTTGTAATTGTTGGTTATGGATGCGCTGGAGCTATTCAACAGTTTTGGTTGTTGTGGTATCCTTGGTCTGCACTGGTGTGGATGGTTTCTTTTTGGAGGAGCACCTTGAATGCGTGTCCTTGCACTATAGAGGTACCTGAATAGGCGTTGCGGCACTAACTTTGTGTTCTTCTTGTTTCTGTTGATTAGAAGGATAATGTGCAGAGGTTGTGGATGTCTCTGCGATATGATATTCTCCTTTAGTGGCATTTGTGAATAGGAAAAATTTCCCAGTGTGGGAGATTATCTTCCTTCCCTGCTTGGTTGGGGTAGGTGCAACTATCTCTGGTATCCGATAGAGTTGTCCTCCCAAAGTGACAATGACACTGCGAGGTTGTGATTCATATACAGCATGATGCTTCCACATATATGGTTGTCCTAAAAGAACATCACATACTTCAAGTGGGGCCACATCACACAATACCTCATCTTTGAAGGGCTTGGTGCCATATGGTATTCAACATTGGTGACTGACGTGGATCCCTCGTCCTTGGCTTAGCCATCCGATGGTGTATGGTTGTGGGTGTGGTGTTATTGGTAGCTCCAATTTCTTGATGACTTCTGCTGAGATTATGTTCTTTTGGCTGCCGCTGTCCACAACAAAGTGTAGGGGAATTCCCTTCACCCATATTGGTCAGTGGAAAAGGCGCTCCTCTGCCTCTGACTCTTCAAATTCCTCTGGTTGAATGTGCATGGTGGCAACAATGACACTAGGTTATGCATCAATGATCTGCTTCCCTTTTCATGTGGTTGTGAAATTAGGTTCTAAGTCAGAATCGAAGCTGGGATCTGATTCCGACGCTTTGATCTCAGTCACCAATGACTGTTTTGAGCGACATTCATCAGTGTTGTGCCAGGGGCTTTTGTGGAAGTCACACCACTTCTCGGTGTCCTTCTTTTCCTTTTCGTTACCCTTCTTTGCTTGTGGTTGGGATCGGTTGTCCTTTTCCCATGCCGTGTTCTGCGAGCCAGAGTTTCCCTTTCCCTGTTTCTATGCAGGTCCAAAGTCCCGCTTTTTCTTTTCCTGAAATTTCTGCTCGATTTTGACAGCATATCGATAAGTGGATCCAAGTGAAGATATTTCCAAGAAATCCATCTCTATTCATATAACCCGGTGTAGGCCACTGCAATATTTTAGTACTAGGTGCTGCTCGGAGTCCTTGATACCTAGCTTTGTGCGCAAGGTATGAAATTTGTTGGTGTACTCCAACACCGTTTGGTCCCTCTCTTGGTGCAGAATGGTCCATTTTGTGTACTAGTCATCATAGTTTCCAACAAATTAATATTGGTCCTTGACGACATCTATAAAATAGTCCCAAGTGGGATTGGAATATTCAAACAATCCAGACTTGTCTGATGAGTTTTTCTCACAATAAGTTTCCCACCAATTTTTGACATGGGGGACGGCCTTGAGAAGCGCAAAGATGATCTTTTCCCTGTTGGAAAATTTGTGGACAGAGAAATACCCTTCTAGTAGATTCAACCATTTATATAGGGCATCAGCATCGATCTGGCCTTCAAATAAAGGGGTATCAAAATTAACTTGTACCTTGAAAGGAGTCGCATCTCCAAAACGACTGCTCGTTGAAGGTGTATCTGTCACTGTCAGCATGCGTCGAAGGATTTGGGCGAAATTATCCATCATCTTGTTCCTTTGTCGTGCGAGGGCTTCCTCGAGCAACAACTTGATAGGATCTACTGCTCCGTCGTCTCTCTTTTCCTCCGCCATGGGAGGCCGTTTGGGGCGGCGAGAGTGGTCTTCCCCAAGTGAAACTAGTTTGAGACCCAACTCTCTGTATCCTGAACTCATTGGGGACATGCATCGAGAAACAATCAAAGAGCAGACCGCTCTAGTACCACTGATATGGATTTATGTGGGAACGAAACAAAAGATAGCATATATACAGAATCATATACCGAGATATATTGCAAATAACACAGTGATACAGTAAACACATATTCTATTAAATAGCGGAAATAGAGCAGATTGTAAAATACAATAGCTAGAATGGTGGTAGCTATCTCTGAGAAGAGATGTGGCCGCTATGCTCATTCGTGCCAAGATGAATCCAAAGAGAGGTCAGAAGGGCCTATTTATCATAAGCATGAGGGAGAGAATCCCAAACATCCAAAAACCTAACCCTAGAAGATGAACCATCATAACGTTTGCGGCCCCAAGGTGGTTAGTTGAACAGTCAACTTTCTGGGGTCATAACTTTTGCATATGATCTCCGTTTGGGGCCCTCGATAGCCCGTTGGAAGGTCTATCTGAGATTTACAAATTTTGACTGGGGTCAAGAACATGTTGTTGGCAACCATTTGGCCCCCCAAATCGCCAAAAAGGTTGTTTAGGGCCTCAAAATGGCTGTGGAAGTTGAGGACCCGAAAAACTACTAAAAATAGTAATTTACCAAAATTGCCAAAAGACTATTTTGAGCCAGTTGGAAGAGGTGGGTAGCCACCGATATCCACCTAGATCAGGAGAACTGACCATGAAATCTAGTTCTAGGATGCAAGGCTATCCATTAATTTTCTTGAAACGTTTATTGGAATCATAGCAGGAGGATGTAGAAGGAATATACAGGGGAATATGATTTTGGAGGTCTGAGCATATGATTTTGGAGGTATGAGTATAGGAAATGTAGACCACATGGAGGCACCAATTATATGCACTCAGAGATATGCAACATTGAAGAAGATAAATAGATAATAACATTTGGGTTTCCATAGAACCATAATCCCAACCCAATGAAATTACTAGAGCTGACAGAGGAGGCAGTATGCAAGTCCGGAGGAAAAAAAGGGTACACTTCCTCTAGAAAACCGAGCTAAGAATGATAGGACAGGTTGTAGATCTAAGAATATCTTTGATACCACTGTTAGGTACGCATGGGAAGATAAATGATCAACTAAGCACACAAGTCAAATACACATGTAGAATAACCACAAAGATAGAGAATATTGGCATTAAGAATATTTTTTCTCATTCACAAATGTATAATATATACATGAGGACCCAAATTCTCAATTGGTCTTTCGGACTCCTCTTGACTTTTCCTATTCACCTAGGACTCTTAGCCTTCCTTGCATGTGAATAGTGCACAATAATCCTAAGACCAAGGATAATTTTCCCTACAATTGTATAACATATCAAGTTGGGAAAAAATCGTTCGACATGTTGGTTGATATCGCCCTCTAAACTTTTCGAGTAGAGTACTGATCCATATTTTGAGGGTTATGATGAGGAATGGTTAAATTCCGAGAGAGGAGGAAATAATGTATGCAACTCTCACTTGAAATGAATCATAAGAACATTGATGAAAATACATGAAGCAAATACACAACAAAGATATGAGAAAGAGAAATAGATATTTGGAGAAGAAGGATTCCATTATGATGAATCATTACATTCAATGAGACCATTTTTGGTACATGTCCTTCCGATTCTAACTCTCTCCCTACTACCTTTTTATAAGGTGTTTTTTTGACAATGTCAACTTTAATAACTAACTACATTAGTTACATGTTGATCATGCTTCCTTTTACATTTAATAAAAATATGGCTTTATGAACTTCTCATTCGAACTTAGACTATAAGACCCTTAAGATTCAAATCAAGCATCCCCCCTTAGAAAATAATGGTTACTATCATTCCACCCATGGTCAAAGAGAGATCCCATTATGTTTATTATATCGTCATGATTACAATGTGCCAATTGCTAATTAAGAAAAGGGTTTTGTGTAATTAACCCATAACCATGGGTTTGTGGATGACCCATAACCATGTTTTGAAAGGAAATCTTTGTTATTGATATGGGTATTTTACATGGTTAAAAATAAATTACAAAATGATTAATATAAATGCCAAAATTAAAAAATTCATATGGAAAAATATTAATTATGGAGGTTATAGAGGTCTTCCCACAAATATAATCATAAGTCTTGTTGTTGGCGATGAAATTGAATTCCATCAAAGACCCATCTAAGATATAGAGAAGACCTTTCCATTGATATAACATACTTTATCTATGTCAGCCTTTGGAGTGAGAAAATGTGGGTTGAACTAGAAAATGAAATGAAATTCTCTAAATTAGCCATTTTATCTAACAAAAGAAATTTCCAATGATCTATGGGATGCCCTCTAAAATTCTTTATAGAGGTCACAACATCCATCTAAATTTTGTAGAGATGGTTTAGGCTTCCATCCATCCATCATTCTACTTGTAGGATGGAATGAGGTAATCAAGGCTCCAATATGCATGCAAAAATGATTTTAATATGTTCCATGGCCATATAAATATCAAAGAATGCTAGATGTGAGAGTGGAGAGAGACACTACGGATTCCAATAGTTTGTAGAGTAACATGGGTTGTTTTAGAGATCATGGAACGTCTCGTTGCATCATGAAAACCCTACAAAATTTTTAAAAATGCTACAACTCAATGGATGTAGTGAAATCCATGTATGATTCCACTGCAATGGTGAATGCAGACCTGATGGTAAGAAAATCCTATTGCTCTTGGGGAGCAATTGTGATTCTTACAATGTACAACCCAACAAACAGATTTCAAGAGTTTCTAAAGGAGGTTCGAGATTCCTACAAATTTGTGAACCCAAACTATGCTTCAAAAGTTCATTCCGATGGAGTGGTTACTTGCTCTGATAGCAATGATCTGGATTTTGAAGGTTGGGATTCTGAAGGATTGAATGTTGATAGAGGAGGAAATAAAGTATGAAAATATGGCATGAAATGAATCACAATAACATTGATGAAAATGCATGAATCAAATACAACACAAAAATATGAGAAAGAGACAGAGAGACGTGGAGAAGAAAGATTCCATTAATATGAACCATTACTTGCAATGATGTTAGTTTTGGGACCTCTAATTCCTTATTCTAATTGTATCCCTACTACCTTTTCATAAGGTGTCTTGTTGATAATGTCAACTTTGAATAACTAACTCCATTAATTACATGTCCATCATGCTTAGTTTTACATTTAATAAAAATATAGCCTTATGACTTTCACATTCAAACTTAGACTATAATACCCCATTAGATTCAGATCAATCCTCCCCTCTTAGAAAATAATGGTTCCCATAATTCCATCCATGCAAAAAGGGAGACCCCATTATGTTCATCGTACTCGCATGATTACAATGTTCCAATTGGCAATTAAGATAAGGATTTTGTTTGGTTAACCCATAACTATGGGTTTTTGGATGGTAAATAACCAATTTTGCTATGGAAATATTTTTGTAAGATGGGGTATTTTAGATGGTTAAAAATAAATTACTATATGATTAAAGTATATCCCAAAATTAAAAAATTCATATGGAAAAATCATGATTTTAAAGGTGATTGAGGTCTTGCCACATATCTAATCATAACTCTTGTGGTTGGAGATGAAATTGAATTCCATCAAAGACATATTTGATAGATCCTCAAGACCTTTCCATATAACATACTCTCTTTATGATGGCCTTTGGAGTGAGAAAATGTACATTGAAGCAGAAGGCGCATGCAGTCATCTTGGAACAAATACTTGCAACAATTCAATCAACAATATCTTTCAAACTAGGAAATGAAACAAAATTATGTAAAATACCCATTTGAGCTTAAAAATAAATTTCCAACAAGATATGGTAGACCCTATAAAATTATTTGTATTGGTCACAATATCCATATAAATTTTGCATAGATGGTTTAGCCTTCCATCCATCAATCATTTTTCTTCTAGGATGGAATGAGGTCTCCCAAGATCCAATATACATGTAAAATGGATTTTAATATGTTCCATGGCCATATAAAGATCAAATAATACTCAATGTGAGAGTGTAGAGAGCAACATAGGATGGAAAAGGTTTGTACAGTAATGTGGGTTGTTGTAGAGACAAACCTTGCAATTTTTTTTAAAGATCAATGGATGTAATGAAATCCATGTATGATGCTCCTCCAATGGTGAATGCAGACCTAGGATAAAAAAACCTTATAATGCATGCATTGTTGATGTATATGTAACTTCGGAATGTATTTCACATATTTGTATACTGTATTCCTATAGAGATGTTATTATTCCGCTATACGGAAGTGGTTGTATTCCTATAGAGATGTTATTATTCCTCTATACGGAAGTGTCGTCATTTATATTGTAAGTGTCGTAACTTATACTTGATGGGTTACTAGACCACCTTGTTGGCGTCGGCCCTGTATAAGTCATGTGGGTCAAAGGGTTATTAGACCACCCTATTGGGGGTCGGCCATGTGGGTCAAAGGTTTATTAGACCACCCTAGTGGGGGTCGGCCCAGTCAGCATTATGTTAAGTGGTTAAGTTGAGGCCAACCTAGTTGAGTAAAGGTCAAGTCAAGTTAGTGTATAAATAGAGAGTGTGTCTCTCTCATTTTACACATTCTATTCTCTCACTCACACTTTGGAGAGTGGCGCACTTGTGGAGGAGGAGGCTCTGTTGCTAGGAGAAGACTATCTCTTGTATTCTGGTTGTATCATTGCTCTATCTATCTCTGAGGAAGTTATTGGGGTTTTTCACCTTTATGGTTTTCTCCAAGTAAACTCTGTGTCTCTTGTGTGCTTGCATTATTGTGTCCATGAATGATATGCTGTAGATTTGTTGTACATGTTGTTCTCTTAGTGAAGATCCTAGATCATATTGGAGTAAATTCTGAAAATTTAACATGGTATCAGAGCTAGCCTGAAAGAAGGCATGATATGGCATGTATGACACTTGTAGCACTTACAATGCTAGGGCTTGATATAGAAAAAAACCAGTCATCGTAGCACTTTCGCTATAAATCCATTTTGGCTAAGTTTTCGTATCTAAAACTTTTACAGGTCGAAGATCAGATCCCCATGTACCTTTTGTACAAAGGACAACCTCTAATTCATTTTACTTTGTGATTTATGATTTGTACCATAGGGTTTCTGCCTCTTCCAGATCTGAGTCAAAAATAGGTGACCTTGGCAAAAAGTACATAACTTGGGCTAGGAAGCTCCAAATGAAATTTCGTAAAAAGTGACAGGTAGTACACAGACTGTACTATCTCAAGAAATGTTTTTAGAGGTCGAAGTTGAACCAGTGACACGTGGCATGCCGTACAAGTTTGCTCTCCTGTTTTATCCCATAAACAGATCATGTTGCGACACTTGGCATAACTCTCTCTCAGAGAATCCAATTGAGTTCAGACCTGTCGGGATGGAAATATGATAGGTCGGGCTAATTATTTTTGAGCACCTTCATTCATGGCTTCCAAAATTTAGGGTTTCGGAGAAAGTTGGAATTCTTGTAATCAGAGACCACAGCTGAATGCTACTCATGAAAATCGAAATTTAGAGACCAATATCAGAATGTTTGGTTGGGAAAAAGGTTGGGCTTGATCAGACCCTAGTTTGGGACTTTGATTAGAAAAATGGAAAATTAGGGCTTCTGTAAAAATGGGAATTTTTCAAATCTATGACCACGGCTAGAAGCTACTCAGAAAAATAGAAGCTTAGAGCCTTGGATCAACATTTTGATTGGGCAGAAGAGTGGGCTTCATCAAACCCTAGTTCGGGGTCACATCCAGTGAATCCAAAAGTTTCAAAGGAAAAATTGAGGGGTGAAACTTTGCAGTTTTCAAATTCCGAATATACCAGCTTGATCAGCTCATCAAGGCGCATATTTTTATCCTTTCGGAAGTTTGAAATTCAAAGTTTGAATTTTTGGGGTTTCTTTGACAAACCCTAATCCATCTCTAGGTCCAGTTCTTGCAAATCAAGTGGATTGGGTTAATCTTAGAAGAAGATGGATTGGTCACCTGCATAAGTGAAGAAGTTCCTGTCTCAGAGGGAGATGAGGCTAAGATCTTCCATAAGAAGATTACAAGAAATCTTGACAGGTATGTTTCATGGTTAAGTTTATGATATGTTTGTCTTCGTATCATTACAGTACAATCTTGATTAATTACTAGACTTGTCGTATTACCTTAATAGAAGATATTCATTGATTAAGGTTTTGACACTTATGATTGTACTAATGCATTGTGATGTTGTATGAGGTTTATGTTGTTCGCTAACATAAAAGGTACACTAAGAAAGACAAATCATGTTCTACTTCAAGAACATATGATCATGGTGACATGAAGACAATGATTCATCCATTGTCATGGACCACATAGAAGATCTACTTACGAGGTATGTATAACTTGGTTCTACAATGGTTAACTTATGACACATTCAGGTTACCAGCAAAAGTCACCGAAGAGAACCAGAATACATTATGCGAGTATGTTAGACATAACTAGCTAGCATGCTAATCTAGGTATGTTTTTCCTATATCAAGCTAGAATCCTATCTTGTGTTAGGATCTTATACTGTTGTGTTGTTGATAATGATTATTCATGAAGTCATAGGTTTGAATAGTCATGGTTGTATGCATATTATGTTTCTTACCATAACTGATGATATGACTAACCAGAAGAATCATGAAGGTATAGGTTTGAGTAATCACGGGTTTATGCATTGATGATTTAACTAATCCAAAGAGTCCTATGATCAAATAAGAATATGCATGAGTAAAAGAAGAGTTCCCTGAAACCTTGAATACTAATGTTTATTATCTGTGAATGATCATGACTATACATGTTTAATATTATTGTGTTCTGATAGTATTAAGATTATACTAATAAATGTGTGATTATGTATGAGACCTCAAGGATAACACAATGATGATACTAATAAGCATGCATAGTGCTTAAGGATGGATATAAGTTCAAGACAGGTAATCCAGGAAGCAAAGATCAAGAGGGAGCACACTCCAGTTGTTCCTGCAAGAAAGCAAAGGAGCACACTTCAGTAGTTTCTGCAAGGATGCAGATATTCAAAGGGAGTTGACCACTTCTCACAATCCACATCAGAATGGAATTGCAAAGATTCAAAGGGAGTCCACCCAGCAACCAAACAAGGATAAGTATTTGAATTGTCATTTCTTACATAGTGTTATTCAATGATGTATATGCTTATGTTCCTAGAATTAGGTTGTGTATTATGCATATTATAATAGTTGCATTGATGAACAGTATACTACTAATATACATGGGTAAGTGGCCTAGGGAACTGTACAACATTCCATTGCTACTTATCTAGAATGAAACCTCTTTGCTGACATGTTAGGAGTTGTGCACACTCTTAACAATGTTCTGGTTGAGATTGGAAGGCATCTAGAAAGTTACGGAATATGGATAAATGTTGTATTGAAGCATTGGCTAAGATAATTGCATGACTATATGACATATTTCTTTATGTGTAAGAATTTGTTCTGAAAACTATGAGATGTTTTCTAATCATGCAATTTAACTTGTTGTGTAGGAAATATCGTATACCATCACCTACAAAAGAAGGACTACAATATTTGTTCAGCAACAAAGTCATCTATTGAAAATATTGAAGATATTGAAGTTCCCAAGATCTGGGAAGAATGCCATGATCGAGGAGTACCAGTCGATCATGAAGATGTTTGGGATGCAGTCCCAAGACATGAAGGGGAGTCTGTAGTGACTTCCAAGAGGATCTACCAGATCAAGCATGCTGCAGTGATAAAGAGGAAGATACACTTTCTTGAATGGTGTGGTTGAAGAAGAAGTGTATGTGGTGTAGCCACTTGGTTCTGAGACACATGACAAGGAGTCATATATGTGCAGAACTTGGTATGGTAGGATAGACAGCTTTCTATCCAGTTTGGGCTTTACCAAGAATAAAGCGGATTCCAACCTTTAATACAAGGTTGAGGAAGGAAATCTAGTGATACTACTATGTGGATGACCTGTGTGTAACAGGTGAGGATAGGTTGATTGCCGACATGCAGCGAAAGCTTGCTGCCGAGTTCGAGTTGAAGAACTTGGGGATGATGCACTATTTGTTTTTGGCATGGAGGTGTGGCAGAGTGTAGATGGAATCTTCCTTGGACAAGGGAAGTATGCAGTAGAGATCCTGAAGAGGTTCGGGATGATGTACTGCAAGGCTATGGCCACACCTATGCCATCGAACCTTAAGCTTATGTGTGATGATTCATTTGAGCCGGTTGATATCACTAAGTATCATCAGATGATTGGGTCCTTGATGTACCTGACGAACACAAGACCAGATATTTGCTTTGTAGTGAACACATTGAGCCAGTTCCTAACGGATCCGAGGAGTGTTCACCTGGTTGTTGTAAAGCACATTCTGAGGTACCTGAAGGGTACAGTTGATTATGGGCTCAGTATGATGTGAATCAAAAGTTTAACCTGCAGGGTTATGTTGATTTAGATTGGGTAGGCAGTGCTGTAGATAGGGATCAAGTGTGATCTCTTGGTTTAGCAGGAAGCAGTCCTGTGTAGCACTAAGTATAGTCGAAGCAGAGTATGCTGCGATGGATGAGTAGGTTGCAGATGTATTGACCAAGCCATTGTCCAGAGTGCAGTTTGAGTACTTCAGAGAGAGGCTTGGTGCACTTCAGATCGAGGTTCCTTCCAAAGGGAAGTGATGAGTCTGGAAGATGCATATGCACATGAGATTTTCTGACATGGTTGATGTGTTCTCCCTTGGTCATGATGTAATTGCTGAGCCATTTTTGACATGGTGGTAGATGTGTTCTCCCATGGGGAAAAAGTAAGAGCTGGAGCCTTCCCTGAATTGTGGTAGATGTGTTCTCCCATGTCGGTGGTGTAAGTGCTGGATGATGTGCATCTAGGCTGTGCTTCGTGGATGATGAGATGATCTGAAGAGGACGATGGTATGATGATCAGGAGGATCATGCATGATGAGCATCAGGATGATGCTCCAGTTACTACTCTGTTTATATATATATGCATCATGTTGGATGTTGGATATGATCAGTTGAATCATTTATGTATGTATGCATCATGTTGGATGCTGGATATGATCAGTTGGATCATTTGTATGTATTTTGTATATGCATCATGTTGGATGCTTGGACCATGTATCTGTATATGTATCAAGTGGATACTGAGATCATGTATGTTGATATGTATCAGGTGGATACATTGTGTGGATCATGTATCTGTGGATGTATTAGGTGGATACATTGTATGATCAGGTAGATACTTGGTATGCATTAGGTGGATGCATTATATGATCAGGATGATCATGGATGACAAGCTTCTCCAGATGACATGCATCAGGATGATGCAGTGATGATGATCAGGATGATCATGTGTACATCAGGATGATGTATGGTGAGTATCAGGATGATACTTTGTGGCCGTGGATCAGGTTGTGCAGATGAGCATGTCTGGGAGATCCTATAGGTCGGAGTTGTGTACCCGTAACAGCCTGGGATGCTCTTTCGAGACATTGCTCTAGGAGGACATGTAATTTGTGCCCTAGGAGATCTTCAGGTAGGAGTTGTGTACCTGTAACATCCTGAGATGCTCTTGCGAGGTTTTGTCCTATGGCATGTAATTTGCTCCTGGGAGATCTGGACAGGATGAAAAAGGCCTCAGATGCTTCAACTAGGTTTTTCCATGACCACATGTAATTTTCTCCTGGGAGATCTGGACAGGATGAAAAAAGCCTCAGATGCTTCAGCCAGGTTTTGTGGTGGACCACATGTAATGTGCTCCTGGGAGATCCGACAGGTAGAGCTGTGTGCTCGTAACAGTTTGGGATGCTTCAGCTAGGTTTTGTGGTGAGATCACATGTAATGTGCTCCTGGGAGATCCGACAGGTAGAGCCGTGTGCTTGTAACAGACTGGGATGCTTCAACCAGGTTTTGTGATGGGTCACATGTAATGTGTTCCTGGGAGATCCGACAGGTAGAGCTGTGTGCTCGTAATAGCCTGGGATGCTGCAGCCAGGTTTTGTGACGCACGTAATAAGTCCTGAGGATTCCACAGTATGGCCAGTGATGGCGAAGACCTGCACGTGGCGGACCTACATCCAGTATGAAAAAGGACTGGATCTGTAGAAATTCCTATGACGAATAGCTTCATATATTGATTAAGATAGCAGTAGCAGTGACGATGATGATGACTCGATGACAATTATCCAGTGACGATGATCCAGTGAAGATGACTTGTGCTAGAAGACCTGTGTCGAGAAATACCTTCCTAGTGAAGAGGGAGTGTTGATGTATATGTAACTTCAGAATGTATTTCACGTATATGTATATTGTATTCCTATAGAGATGTTATTGTTCCTCTATACGGAAGTGGTTGTATTCCTATAGATATGTTATTATTCCTCTATACGGAAGTGTCATCATTTATATTGTAAGTGTCGTAACTTATACTTGATGGGTTATTAGACCACCTTGTTGGGGTCGTCCCTATATAAGTCATATGGGTCAAAGGGTTATTAGACCACCCTATTGGGGGTCGGCCATGTGGGTCAAAGGGTTATTAGACGACCCTAGTGGGTGTCAGCACAGTCAGCATTATGTTAAGTGGTTAAGTTGAGGCCGACCTAGTTGAGTAAAGGTCAAGTCAAGTTATTGTATAAATAGAGAGTGTGTCTCTCTCATTTTACACATTCTATTCTCTCACTCACACTTTGGAGAGTGGCGCACTTGTGGAGGAGGAGGCTCTGCTGCTAGGAGAAGACTATCTCTTGTATTCTGGTTGTATCATTGCTCTATCTATCTCTGAGGAAGTTATTGGGGTTTTTCACCTTTATGGTTTTCCCGAAGTAAACTATGTGTCTCTTGCGTGCTTGCATTATTGTGTCCATGATTGATATGTTGTAGATTTTTTGTACATGTTGTTCTCTCAGTTAAGATCCTAGATCAGATTGAAGTAAATTCTGAAAATTTAACATGCATGCCAATTGTGATTCTTACAATGTATGGCCCAACAAATCGACTTTGAGAGTGCCAAAATGAGGTTGGATATACCTGCAAATATCTGAACTTGACCTATGCTTCAATCCCTCTTTCCCATGGATTGGTTACCTTCTTTGATACTAATGATCATGATTTTGAGGGATGAGATCGACAAGGATTGAATTTCCAGCTAGGACGAAATAAAGTATGCAAAATTGCCATGAAATGAATCACAATATTAGTGATGAAAATGCATGAATCAAATTCAACACAAAAATATGAGAAAGAAAAACATAGATTTGGAGAAGAAGGATTCCATTAAGATTAACCATTACATACAATGAGGTCAGTTTTGAATCCTCTCCTTCTCAATTCTAATTTTCTCCCTACTACATTTTTACAAGGTCTCTTATTGACAATGTCAACTTTGAATAACTAACTCCATTAATTACATGACCATCATGCTCCTTTTTCAGATTCAATAAAACTATGGCTTTATGACTTTCACATGTGAAATTAGACTATAAGCCCCCCTAAGATTTAGATCAAGTGCCCTCATATTACTCTATATTTTCAAGGGATGTCTTCTGATTAACAAGAATGAATAAAAAAGAACAAAATCTAGGGAAAAAGAAACTACATGGTCAAATCCACATATAAGAGATCTTTGTTCTCCTCTATACCTCAAAAATATGGTATACATAAGATCATTTGGCACAAGGATCAACACCCAAAGGTAAATGATTTCTGCTAGATCATGACTCATGTAAAACTATTGACTTCTGAATTTTTTTCATATGGTCAAATTAGTATATTAGGAATATTTTCTCTACTCTATAACTCAAAAGTAGAGTATATGAAATACATTTCGCATAACTACCAACTCAGAAATGTAAATGTGTTCTATTGGATCATGGATAGTGAACAATTATTGAATTTTGAAAATATTCATAAAAAGAGGCTTGTGTGCATGAAGGAGATGTTGAAACTTAGAGACATCTATTATTTTATTTTTCCTCCACTAAAAAAATCAAAGATTGGCTCTCCAAGATCTTGGACTAGGAGAAAATCCTCTTAATGAATGCAAACATTTTATTTTCTATTAGCGTAAGAATTATAGAGGATCCTTTCTACATAAACTCATCTTCAAATGGGTATGGACGATCGTTCTAAAATACCTTTGTTGGAAAACTTGTGGACACTCAAGAATTTACTTTTTCAAAATGAGAAAATTAATCTAAGAACAAACACTTTAAAATACAAGAGTTTATTGATAGAAGATCTATAGGTCAAAAGAATCATAGATAAAAATATAATGATACTCATATGTGAAGAGAGAACTTGGCTAGAGGACTACAATTTAACTCGAGAAATTCTGCTCCCAATTCATATCCATGCCTAGCCAAGCAATAATCCATCCTACTATATTAGATTGAACAAAGAAGAATTCAATCATTAACAACAAGTACAACAAAAGAACATCATTTTCTTCAATGGGGTTAAGAAAGGTAATTTGGGAGTTGTAGGTGTGGGTGGATCATCATTTGTCATGGAGGAATTTCAGAATTAAGGTATAGTTGGGGTCTTGGAACTAAAACCAATAATTATGTTGAAGACTTTGCATTGCTTCAATGACTTTATGTATTGATATACATAAGATACAATCCCTAATAGTAGTTGGAGACGAGATAGTAATAAAAAATATGATGAGAAAGTATCACATCTTCATGGAAATCAAAAAAGTTTTATTTTTTTTAAAGAAATTGAATTCTATCATATTGTTTCAGACCCAAATGTAGAAGCTAACACATAGTCCAAATTGAATTCTATCACATTGTTTGAGACCCAAAGACCCAAATGGAGAAGCTAACACATAGTCCAACCTTAAAGCTTAATTGAAAGGAGCGAAAGGAAAAAAAAAAGGAGAGGATAGTTATCATATAAGACCCTAATGCTATTGGATTGATTTAAATCCCCACACATTCCACATTGTAGGTAACATGTAGGATCTCGATGAAGGTGGAGATCATAGGAAACATGAGCACATTAAATAATTGACCGATGATGGGGTGGTATTAAACTTGCCAATCATTTCCATGTCCCATGAGTTCAAATTCTCAAGGCATTTCTTCTTCGTATAACATGTAATAGTCTAGCCTCATTGCATACTCATCCCTACCTAGAGAATTTCACACATGTGAGAACGGGTGAATTCAACAATTGATGGCTCAATCCCTTTGAAATATGTCATTCTATTGGATTTGGGTGGTTGCATTTTTATTTTGGAATATTTTTTTGTTGGAAAGGATGGGTTTTTTAAGGCTATCCAAAGACTACCTTAAGGGTAGGTGCACGAAAATGGTCCCCATTTTCGTTGCAATGGGGGCGCGCTAGCGAAAAAAAAAGTGGTGCGTATTCACCTAAGGAAGCACGCACGCGCCACTAGGTTCAGTACCGAACCGAGGTGCGTGCATGTATATGGCGTGTATGCATCCCTGTCGCATGCGCGCAATAGTGGCGCGCATGCGCCTCTGTTAAAAAAAAAAAAAAAAACAGTGCCCAATTTTTGCATTGTTCAATTTCCGGCCGAGCGCAACTTGCACCTCCGCGTACGCATGACTTGAACCACCAAAGTTTCCCAAATCAACTTCAAAACCACCCCACAACACCCACTAACTCATCAACAGGGAAATTGATAGGTAAATATCAAGTTTTGTTTTCATTTTATTCATTCTTTGTATCAATTTTTTTATTATTCTTGTTTATTTAATTGTAAATAATTCTCAAATTTTGAAAACAATGAACCAATTTTCTATTGCAGATTGTAAACTGAGACAATGAGTGAACAATATGTTAACCTTGAGTCCGGTGGAACACAAGAAAACCCAAACCTTGGACCCAATGCCGAAGAAAACCGTGAACACAATCCAAATGCCGAACAAAACCAAAACCCACAACCTAATTTTGAACAAGATGACATTAACCACTATGTAAATGAAATGCGAGTGCACACTCGCGAACTTAGAAACTCGGGTGAACCATCTCGATTGCATCTTGCCACGTCAATTGAGAACTCAATCGAATCCCTCATACATGCACACCATCAATTGACAGACATGACTCAATTTAGAGCTAGGATGCGGGAGTACTACTCCACGGGCATCTCCAAGGAAGCAATAAAAGATTCAAACATTTCAAAAGCCCAATTATATAGTATGTTCACCGAGCTGAAAACCGGCCAACCACCGAACATTACAAAGCCATGTGTCTGCATGGATTGGTGTCATTACCAACCGTGGCGGGAAAATTGGATGCAGAGGTGGTTCATGGTGTACGATAAACCTCCCTGCAATAATAGGGAGGTTCCACAGTACTTCCTTCGCCAACTATGGGCTGATTTTTGCCTCGGTTTACATGTCAACTATTTTGACATAACCGAGTTCCAGGGTGTTCGGCGTGGCTCTTCCCAAGATCGACCTGCTGCCAGGAGGAAACCACTGAGAGGGCCACCACCTCCGAGGCGTGACCCCAACTGCTCTCCCCAACCACCTCAGTTGCCCCATAAGCTTGATCAGATCGAGGTGGAAATGAGGAATGTTGCACGTGGTCTCCTCAGACACACCTCCTTTGTAGCAGCGACCACAATGGAGAGGTCAGTTGACCTTGATAGAGATCTAGGTGCAGGGCCTTCACGACAGGGCCAGGATAGACCCATGACCGATGGTAGCCATTCTAGGCATTCCAGTTCAATGGGGACAATGACACATCTTTGTCCCCATTGCGAGCACACTTTCCCTAGCCCGATCGAGGGTTGTTATATGGATCAGGTTAACAATTTTTTTAATGTGTTTTCAATCACCACTATATAACTTGTAAAGTATTTTGGAAGTATTTTTGTTTGACTTAAACTATTATTTCGATGTACAGTTATTCAGAGTTGATACACCGAGATGGGAGAACGTAGAATCTCCCAACCTGGATGCAGCAATGGAAGCTGCAAATGAAATTGCGGCACCCCACACGGAGGTATTTTTAGTACCTGACACAATTTTGTTATTACTTATGTCATTTATATTACTCAAGTATTTATATTTATGCCATACACGTTAATAGTTCGTACAATGTTTTTGAATATCTTTATTTCCTAGATAATGACTTGTTTAACATGTTCATAACATGCATGCATTTTGTTGTCCATGGGTGTTTTGTGACTACGGTGATCAGCCACCCCTGCCAGGGACTCGCACATCACCATATACACAGGTACAATGTGTAGTTATAAGCATGCTTTTAATTTGATTTGTTACGACTTACTATGGTTGAATTTATTGTTTGTTTACTAAATTGTGATATTACAAATGTATATGTAAGTTCCACCAGCAGCTGTGTCTCTGCATTTTAGTCATGTGTATCCACCCTCTCCCATGAGTCCCCCCCCTCGCTTTCATCTAGGCCCCTCCCTACGTCCACCCCCTCCCTTCTGTCCATCCCCCCCTCTTCGACCATACTCCCCCTCCATCCATCCTCCCCCACTCTCCCACCCCCCTAAGTCCATACATTCCCCCCAATTTATCCACGCCCCCATGTCTATCCATCCTCCCCCATTTGTCCACATCCCGCCTTCCTTCCACCTTCCCCTCTTCATCCACAACCTCCCATTTGTCCATCGTCCTCCCTCCATACAGGACTGCCCTCCCATGCACCATCCCTCAACACCGTCCGTAGCCCTTTCTGTTTGATACACTCTATCCTACAGCCGGCAGGGGTTGATAGTCCACATGGTCCTCCTCCACCCCATACAACTGTGCCTTCTCCCACCATATCATCCCCACATCCCGCCACTATTGTGGCATCTACTCTTCCAATATCCTCATTAGTATCTCCAGTGGTTGCACCTGTAGTGGCTGCCACTACATCTGCGCCCCCCTCCATCATTGCATCGGAGTTGGTTGTCCGGCCATCTGCTCCACCTGCTATCCCAGAAGGCCAGCCATGTCCATCGTCGGAGGTGTTCACGATGAGAATCAAGTTAATTTATGAAAATATTTTGATGCATTAACACAAATTAATTTAAGCAATTATGACTTTTCAATGAAATGATTGTTTTAAATGTTGTAGGATGGAATTGCTGAGAGGCTCCGTAGATCCAGGACACCTGCCCAACATTTCCCACTCATGTTAGAGGTGATTTATTTAAGATTCGAATGCTACATTTGTTTTATAAATGTGGTAAATGTTGCAAATGATTGAAAATGACAGTATCGTATATCATTTGTTCCAGAGCCTAGAGAGATGGTCTACTCCTAGATGGACCAATACCCGAGGCACCGGTAGCTCGAAGAGTAGGAAGATCGACTTTGGATCTGCACTAGCTGGGAGTGACGGTGGTGGTCACAATGCTTGACACGCCATGTGTTATGTACATTAGCCACGATGTGGCACTTTTGTGCACCAGTTTTGATGTACTTTGTATCTACGACACTAGTTGCCATGTATTTTGTATCTACGGCATGAGTTGTCACATTTTGTGTAGGGCACGAGTTTCCATTGTACGTACATTGGGAACCATGTTCCACTATTCGCCAAAAATTGTATATGTTTGGATGAGTTTTGTAGCCTCGATGTACATGGATTTTCAGTTATGTGATTTATATATCTCGTTGTCTAATGTGGCTGTCTCATGTTGTGTGTATCATGATATGATGTTGTGTAAATTTGGGTTTTACCTAGATCTTAGAAGAGAAGTTGGATATCGTAGTTCAGCTTGGTTTATCTTTCCACATGCAAAAGCTTCTAACAGTATCTATGTTAAGAGAACATTGTAAACATAGGCTAGCTCAAACAAAATCATGTGAGAATTAATCTAAAAACAAATGGAATAAATGGATGGACAAATCACACCTCATGGCACATAAGATATATATTGGGAACTTGAGTACTAGGAAAAGAACACTTAAAAATAGAAAATGTTCATTGTTGTCAAAAGGTTAAAATGAGATCCAACGTGATTTTTAATAGCTCTACATAATGAGATCCAAAAAGGCCATACTCTACATAATGAAATGTAGTCACTAGTATTTATTTTGACCATTTTGTCCACTTAAGATCATGCAACAAATTAATAACCAAGTTATGGAATCATTTCTTAATCAATTGACACCATCCAAATAGGACAACCTTGAGCACGATGTATAGCTAGCTCATTAATTCTCACTCACACATATAGCCACCTTTGATTTGATGACCATCACATCCACTACCATTTACAATTAGGACTTCCTTAATTTATCATTATGTGATAGCGATCTAATTTTATGTATGCATATATGTGTATAGTGGTTTGGATTCAAATGTATGCAGATGAATATATATTTACAATGAAAATGATTTAATGTTTACATGTATTATAATTTAGGGCTATATCTTAGGATACATAATAGGGTTTCATTTTGATTAGAATACAAACTAGGGTTTATGCTACCAACTAGGGTTTTTAGGCTAGGCTCTCGTGTTTCTAGGCTAGGATCCAAGCTCCAGGGTCACCATATTAATGTTTAATTCCACTATCATGTCATCATTCTCACCAATACCATGCCCACTACTACAATCACCATCATGCCTCTCAATCCCACTTTGAACATTTCCCATACTTCCAAGTTAAAATTGATAGGTCTTGTTGCTAAAATCTTTTCACTTATCTATTCACATAGACAAATCCACTCCTGTGAAAGATTTGTTGTAGCTTGGTACGTGCCAGTTCACATGCAATAATACTTGAGAGATCATTTTACCCCATGATCCATGGAAGATTCATTGGAGTCATATGAACCTCATTGTCATCACCGCAACCATGGTCAAGATGCCAAGATCCATCCTTAGTAGACAAAACCTCATGTTGGCACCCATACCACACTCAAAGATAAAAAATTCTTTGAAAGGGAATGTTTGCGGGTTGCGGGAATCTTGATTTTTTTATAATCACACATGAGAGGCTCTTAGAGTCAAATACATTGGATATAAATAAATTCCCCAACACCTTCATCATCTTCATCATCATCTTCATCACCATCGCCATCATCATCAACGCCTTCATCATCATCACCATCTTCATCATCACCACCATCACCATGACCATCAACCTCACCACCATCACCATCATCATCAACTTCACCATGTTCATCATCATCACCATCTTCGTCACCATCACCATCTCCATATTTTGGATGCGAGATGGAACCATCACCATCATCATCATCACCATCACCATCACCATCAACCTCACCACCATCACCATCAACCTCACAACCATCACCATCATCATCAACGTCACCATCTTCATCATCCTCACCATCTTCATCACCATCACCATCTCTATCTTTTGGATGCAAGACGAAACCATCACCATCTTCATCATCGCCATCACCATCACAATCAGCCTCACCACCATCACCATCATCATCAATGTCACCATCTTCATTATCATCACCATCTTCATCACCATCACCATCTCCATCTTTTGGATGTGAGATGGAACCATCACCATCTTCATCATCCCCATCACCATCACCATCAACCTCACCACCATCACCATCATCATCAACGTCACCATCTTCATCATCATCATTGACCTCGTCATCATCACCATCTCCACCTTTTCGATGCGAGACAAAAGTTGGATGCTTCACTCAATAAAATGAACAGAGGGTCACATCTCCCTACTGCTAGCAAGGGGTACATCTCTCAAGTACCAAAATTCGCTCAAGAAAAATATCAATAAGATTCAAACAAAATACTATCCAACCTCATGAAGTGCACTTGTTTCTATTTATATAGCTTTAGAGAAACCCCAAAACCACTTGCAAATACCATGGGACCTAAAAACCATGTAGAAAAACCATGGGGAGTAACATAACCCTTGATTTATTCCACATTGGCCACATTCAATGTACCATTTGACCACTTCCTCATGTAATTGACCCTACAAAAACCTCTTGGACCTTTTCTAACCAACATCGATCATTTCCACAACCCAAGGTGTTGTCCTAACCACTTTTGATCATTTCTCTCCCTTCAAATTTGAATTTGGCCCAACCTTCATTATTCCTTCATTAGTGATCTCCACTAGCTTCCCCTATCTTAAGGAAACACTCTTTTACATGGGAAAACACTTCTATTTGCCCCCAAAACATCCCTTATACTTGGTAAAACATTAATGCACCTCCCTTAATCATCATTTGGTCCCATTCACACCTTGGACCAACTTTTACATCAATTTAAATAATTTTCCTTAGGAAATTTTACCCGGTTTTAATACAAAGGAAAACCTATGATAAATCTAAATTCCCAAATAAATTTACTTATATCCATTTGAACTTTGGATTGGGAATTTACTCTTCATGTGACCCACCTTTTCGATTTGGATCTAATTTTGCATTATTACTAACTGGGACGTCATGCTTTAGAAATTATTGACCCTTAGCACCAATTTGACAAACTATCATGAACATGGCCAAGGCCTTTAGGGACACATTCTCGATACCTGCCGGGGGCATAGAACTCCAACTGTGCAACAAAACCGGGTTCTAGGGAGTCATGCAAGTTTTTCTAGGTAGGTTCCGTCTGGGAATGCTAGCCACAAGTGCCTGGTGGTTGATTTTCCAGAGTTGACCCCCGTGTGCAAAAATTGCACACTCCCTCACTGAGCAAAACCCTAGTTTCGAAGATGGATGTACAAGATGAGGGCGGGGCCACCAGGCCGTAGGGGAGGGGCACCCCTCGCACTATCCAGGCATTCTGAATCCAATGGATTCGACGATTCGTCGATCCGAGCCACGGTCTTCATTCTATGGATCGTCCTGTCTCGCATCCAGAAGTGTTAGGAACCCATGTCTTTACTTTGTTAGTATATTGTTGTTGGATGCATATGCTTTGTAAGTCGTCCCGTAGTATTTGTTGATGAATAGTTTGTGTTATTGTTGTTGGCACATATGCTTTGTAAGTCGCCCGTAGTATTTTTGATCCATACTTTGTAGTGGCCCATGGTTTTGACCCATAGTATTGGCGCCTAGACTTGGTATATAAGTGTGTGTTGAGGCATATGAAGGCACCATGAAGTTATTTGTATTGAGCTTGCTAAAAGGAGGTTGCCCCCTCGAAGTGGCCTGTGATCAATATAAAAGTGATTCTGAGTTCTGTCATTTCTTCTATTTCGCATATTCTTATTAATTAATTGTTGCAGGTGTTTCTCATCTGGTATCAGAGCGCTTTCTTGGGCTCGCTGGGTGAAATTTCTGCCAAATTTTTTTTCGCATCTGTTGGAGGTTCGGATTTGGGAATAATCCCTATCTGCTTAACTGTGGGAAGTACTTGGGCATAATCCCTAAAACTCATTGTGAGGAGTACCACAGGAACCCCGAAGTAGCTGGCCCATTGAGAGGACCTGCCAGTGAAAAGGGCAACAACCCCTACTTGATTGACTAGTTCCAACCTATGAGGTAAACCAAAAGCTGTCGTTTGTGGCAAAGCGGTTATCAGTTTTACCTAAGCCATAGAGTGAGGGGTACTGCCCCAATATGCAAGCTGTCATATAGCATTGGTGGCCGAGTGAAACCCCTGAATTGTTAGGAAGTTGAAACCCCTGAACTGTTGTCGATCACTACTGCGCCGTTTCAGATCCAGTCGTTCAGATCCATTCTTAAAGTCATTCCAGATCCAGCCATTTTCAATCCATTCGGCGCCATTTCAGATCCCTTTGTTTCCACTCTCTTCCGGGCCATTGCAGATCTATCTGTTTCAGATCCCTTCCGAGCCGTAGCCGCTCCATTCTGGAAAAAAAAAAACTAAAAAAAAAAAAAATCAGTTTTTTCTCCATATCTCCCTTGTTTTCACTCCATTTCCCTTGAAACTTTCGGGGAACCCCTGTAATCCCATTCTGCATATTTCATTCCTGAGGAACCTATCCCCAATTCCACTTCCCAAAGCCCGAAATCCCACATTTGTCTATTTTGGGGGTTTGCCATAACTTCCTCAGATTTCACCCAATCACCTTCAAATTTTACCACAGAGTTCCTTTCCGAATTCTGCTTCTTTGTCCCCCTCTGCCAAATTTTCCCATTCTTTCACCCCGCTTCTGAAATCCTCATTTTTTGCTTCCGTTTCTATTCGACAGTGTCCAAAACCTAGTCAAACCCCAATTACCCTTCAAACTTTTTCCCAAATCCAGATTTTCCTTTACTGAAGCAGTTTCTATTTTTGTTTTTCTACCCAGTCAACCCAAAAAAAAAAAAAAAACTCCGGGTTATGGTTGTCACCTACGTAGTAGCAAAAACTATGGAAGAAGCACTTACAGCCATCTAAGCCAAACTCCAGGATCTGGATGAAAAATTTCTCAGCCTCCATCTTGAACATTCAGCTATGAACACCAAATGGCAGTCCAAGTCTTCATCAGACAATGGGTTCTCTTCTTCCAGCAATTTCCGTGGTCCGAAGCTTGATTTTCTTCGCTTCAATGGTACTGATCCAACTGGATGGATCTATCATGCACAACAGTATTTCAGTCTGCATAATACTTTTGATGTCAACAAAGTTCCGCTTGCATCCTTTCATTTGGAATAGGAAGCTCTTCAATGGTACCGTTGGTACATCAAGGCTCATGAAGAGCCAAATGGCTTGAATTTTTCCAGCTCCTTTTGCAACGATTTGGTCCTAGTGCTTTTGATGAATTCACAAGATCCCTCACTAAACTTCGCCAAATTGGCACTGTGAGAGAGTATCAAACCGAATTTGAGAAACTAGCCAACCACACTGAAGGATTGTCTGATCAATTTTACCAGAGTTGTTTTATCAGTGGTCTAAAGGATGCCATCCACTTTGAGGTCAAAATGTTCTGTCCCAACACAATGATGGAAGCCCTAGGGTTGGCTAAGTTTGCAGAAGACAAGATTGCAGCCCAATAGCGCTCCAAGCCCACTTTTGTTCCCTTCCAAAATATGGGTTCTCAATGACCACCCATACCGCAGGCTCCTCGACCAACTCCTATCAAGCGTTTGTTTAAAACAGAGATGCAAGCATGCAGAGAAAAGGGGCTTTTCTATAATTGTGATGAGAAATTCACTCGGGGAAATAGATGTGTTCAACAAAAGCTCTATCTCTTGGATTTGGATTCTCCGCCTACCTATGAAATTGGTGATGAAGATCTAGAAACAATGGATGCTCAGGTCGACATTCAGGAACCGCCAATTGACCCTCCGTCTCAGGATGACCAGCCATAGATATCTCTCCATGCTTTAGCTGGAATCACCACCCCCCAAACAATGTGGGTTAGGGGTTACTTCAAGAAGCTTCCTCTTACAATACTCATTGATTCTGGTAACACTCATAATTTCATTGACCCTCGGATCGCCAAACAAGTTGATCGTTTTATCCATCCTTTCTCCAACTTTGAAGTCATGGTTGCCAATGGGGGAACCTTACCTTGCAAAGGGAAGTGTCGAAATGTGCATATCTCTATGGGATATTATACCTTGCGCTCTAACATGTTTTCCTTGACCTTAGGTGGATGTGATGTGGTTTTGGGCGCTCAATGGCTACACACACTTGGCCCTATCTTATGGGATTTTGCTGAACTTTGGATGCAGTTTTCCCTCAATGGACAAAAACACACATTGACAGGATTACAACCAGGGTCTCTCAGCATCATCAATTCACATCATATGGAAAAACTCCTCAAGAATAATTCACATGGTGTCATCGCTTAGATCCATTCCATTCAGATGCAACCATCAGCGGTCTCCAGTACTCCTTTGGATCTATAACAAATTCAGGATTGATATACAGGTGTCTTTGCTGAACTAGTGGGATTGCCACCTTCAAGGCCAAAATACCATCGTATTCAGCTCCTTCCTAGCAGTGTTCCTCCCAACGTCAGGCCCTATCGCTACCCATTTCACCAAAAAACAGAGATTGAAATGCTCGTTCGGGACTTACTGAAGCAAGGTATTATTCACCCAAGCACTAGTTCCTTTTCTTCTCCAGTTCTTATTGTCCGCAAAAAAGATGGGTCATGCCACCTCTGCATTGAATTCCAAGCACTTAATCACCTCACCATCAAGGATAAGTTTCCAATTCCTGTTGTTGATGAGATTCTTGATGAGCTTCATGGGGCTCAATTTTTCTCCAAGTTGGATCTTCGTTCTGGGTATCATCAAATTCGGGTTCATGAGGATGATATCCATAAAACAACTTTCCACACACATGATGGCCATTATGATTTTTTGGTCATGCCCTTTGGCCTCACTAATGATCCTTCCACATTCCAGGACTTAATGAATAAAATATTTTGGCCCTACCTGTGGAAATTCATTCTGGTATTCTTTGATGATATCCTCATCTACAGTAAAACATGGGATGAACATCTCCAGCATCTGGATCTTGTCATGCAACTTTTCTCTGACCATCATCTCCATGCCAAGCAGTCTAAATGTGTTTTTGGACAGAAGGAAGTTGAGTATCTCGGGCACATTATCTCAGCACAAGGGGTTTGCGTGGATACTGCCAAAATCGATGCCATTAACAATTAGCTGCATCCTCAGGCACTCAAGAGCTTTCGTGGTTTTTTGGGGTTGATTGGCTACTACCGCAAGTTTGTCAAGAATTATGGGAAGATTGCAGCTCCATTAACTCCTCTATTGAAAAAGGATGCTTTTACATGGACACATGCTGCTCAGTGTGCAGTTGAAAAACTGAAACAAGCTATGTGTACTACACCTATTCTAGCTATGCCCGATTTTTCCAAGCCCCTAACTATTGAGAGTGATGCTTGCGGCAATGGACTTGGTGTTGTTCTCCTTCAAGATGAACACCCCATTGCATTCACCAGCAAATCCCTTCTAGGTAAGAATTTAGCTGCCTCTACATATGAGAAGGAAATGATGGCTATTTTGCATGCAGTACAGAAGTGGCGACCATACCTATTAGGGAATAATTTCTACATCAAGACTGATCACTAGAGTCTGAAATATTTCTTGGAACAGCGTGTCTCCTCCCTAGCACAACAGAAATGGGTTAGCAAACTCATGGGTTATGACTATGAGATCACTTACAAGAAGGGTAAAGATAATATTGTGGTAGATGCTCTTTCTCGGACATTTGATGCCCAAGGTTCTCTTTCAGCTATTTCTATGCCTGTTCCAAATTGGTTGCAATCTGTTCAACAGGGTTATGTCAATGACTCTTCCTTATCTCAAATCATCCAACGCTTGACCAACAACCCTTCTACTGTACCACATTACTCTTGGGATGGTGCTTTTCTGATATACAAGGGTCGTCTGGTGCTTCCCCAGAGCACAGATCTTCAACAGGCTGTCTTCTATGAATTCCATGCTTCTCTATCGGCAGGGCACTCTAGGTTCCTCAAAACGTATGAACGGGCACGGTGTAACTTCTTTTGGCAGGGCATGAAAAGGACAATTCGACAGATGGCGACTGAATGTGATACTTCCCAGCACAATAAGGGTGAAACAACACTCCTTCCAGGATTGCTCGAACCCTTGCCCATACCTACACGGATTTGGACAGATATTTCTATGGATTTCATTGAAGGGCTCCCTACATATGGCGGGAAGACAATGATTCTCATTGTGGTTGATTGCCTCTCCAAATATAGTCATTTTTGTGCTCTCATCCATCCCTATACACCCTCCTCCGTCGCTCAAATTTTCCTGGAACAAATCTTTCGTCTTCATGGCATCCCTTCTTCCATTATCTCGGATTGTGATGCGACTTTCACCAGTCATTTTTGGACAGAACTAATTCGCCACACTGGCACCAAACTTAAGATGATTTCAAGGTATCACCCACAAACAAATGGTCAGACTGAAATTATCAGTAAATGCTTGGAAACTTATCTTCGTTGCTTCACTTCTGAACAACAACATCAGTGGGCAAAGTTGTTCCCTCTAGCTGAATGGTGGTACAATACCTCATACCACACTGCCTCTAAAATGACCCCATATGAAGCAGTCTATGGTCAGGCACCTCCAGTTCTTCTTCCATACACTCCCAACAGTTCACCAATTCAGGAAGTTGACACGGTCCTTCGAAACCGCGATCAAATTCTTCGCATTTTGTGGGACAATCTTCACATGGCAAGAAATTGCATGAAGCAACAAGCTGATCAACACCATTCTGAGCACACTTTTCAAGCAGGCGATATGGTTTTTCTTCGTCTCCAACCATACAAGCAATCCTCCCTGAAACTCAAAGGGCGTCATAAGCTCGCTCCAAAGTTCTATGGGACATATCGGATTCTTCAGAAGATTGGGTCCATTGCTTATAAATTGGAACTTCCTCCTTCTTCCCGCATTTATCCAGTATTTCATGTCTCTTCTCTGAAGAAAGTTCTTGGCACTAACATTAGTGGACAAACTATTTTACCCGAACTGGATAATGAAGGATCCATCCTTTTGGAGCCGGAGGCCATCCTCAATCAACGCACTCGTCAGCTTCACTCTCGCTCTATCACAGAGGTCTTAATTCAGTGGCATGGCATGCAACCAGAGGATGGTACATGGGAAACGCTCCTTCAGATGCAACAACAATTTCCACTTCTAAAGCTTTGAGGACAAAGCTTTTTTTAAGGGGGAGGGGATGTTAGGAACCCATGTCTTTACTTTGTTAGTATATTGTTGTTGGACGCATATGCTTTGTAAGTCATCCCGTAGTATTTTTTGATCAATAGTTTGTGTTATTGTTATTGGCGCATATGCTTTGTAAGTCACCCGTAGTATTGTTGATCCATAGTTTGTAGTGGCCCATGGTTTTGACCAATAGTATTGGTGCCTAGACTTAGTATATAAGTGTGTGTTGAGGCCTATGAAGGCACCGTGAAGTTGTTTGTATTGAGCTTGCTCAAAGGAGGTTGCCCCCTCCAAGTGGCCTGCAATCAATATAAAAGTGATTCTAAGTTCTGTCATTTCTGCTATTTCACATATTCTTATTAATTAATTGTTGCAGGTGCTTCTCAAGAAGGCCTTCAGGGACACCTGCTGGATACCTTCCGGGGGTGTAGAACTCCAACTGTGCAACAAAACCAGGTTTCGAGGAGTCCTCCAGGTGTGTCTAGGTAGGTTCCGACCGGGAATGCTAGCCACAAGTGCCTGGTGGATGATTTTCCAGAGTTGACCCCCGTGTGCAAAAATTCCACACTCCCTCACTGAGAAAAACCCTAGTTTCCAAGATGGATGTACAAGATGAGGGAGGGTCCACTGGGCTGAAGGGGAGGAGCACCCCTAGCGCTATCCTAGCATGCAAAATCCAACGGAGTCAACGGTTCGTCGATCCGAGCCACGGTCTTCATTCTATGGCTCGTCCTGTCTCGCATCCAAAAGGCCTTCAGGGACACCTGGTAGATACCTGTCGGGGGCATAGAACTCCAATCCTGCAACAAAACCGGGTTCCGGGGAGTCCTGCAGGTGTTTCTAGGTAGGTTCCGGTCAGGAACGCTAGCCACAAGTGCCCGGTGGATGATTTTCCAAAGTTGACCCCCGTGTGAAGGCCATGCCAAATTCGCTAAAGGGGGCCATTTCTCAACTGGAGGCCCCCGGGCGTGCGTGGCCACCGTAGATAGGTCCAAAATGGCCAGGTGGACCTGTGGGAGGTGACATAATCCAATTCCTCTTGTCGGTTTGGGTTTTGTGGCCTCGGGTCAAATCCTCCAAGTGTCCGTGAACGGCCCGAGGGTACCCAACTAGAATGCCTGTAGTGCCCAAACCGTGGCTCGGTTTGTGAATCCTTCAACTCCAGTGGGTCCAAGATGGTGAGTTTCAGCTAGGGGACCCCCCAGAATGTTCCCCGAAGACCCGGAAGCGGTGCCAACGAGCCATCTCCGAAGCTAGCATTTTGCTCATTGATGGCCATTCCAAATTTCCTCAAGGGGGGCATTTCTCGTCCGGATGCCCCTGGGAATGCATGGCCACTGTGGACAGGTCCACAATGGCTAGGTGGACCTGTGGGAGGCAACATAATCCAAGTCCTCTCGTCAGATTGGGTTCCGTGGCCCCAGGGCAAATCCTCCAGGTGTCCTTGAACAGCCTCGGGGTGCCCGACTAGAATGCCAGTGGCACCGAAACCATGGTTCGGTTTGTGAATCTGTCAACTTTGGTGGGTCCAGGATGTTGGGTTTCAGCTAGGGGACCCCCCACAGCATCCCTCGAAGCCCTGGAAGTGGTGCCAATGGGTCGTCCCTGGAGCTAGGGTTTTGCTCAGTGAGGGCCATTCCATATTCGCTGGAGGGGGCCGTTTCTCGTCTGGATGCCCCTGGGTGTGCATGGCCACTGTGGAAAGGTCCATAATGGACATGTGGACCTGTGGGAGGCGACGGAATCCAAGTCCTCTCACTGGGTTGGGTTTCGTGGCCCCGGGGCAAATCCTGTAGGTGTCCCTGAACGGCCCCTGGGTGCCCGACTAGATTTCCCGTGGCACCTGAACCATGGATCGGTTTGCGAATCCGTCGACTCTGGTGGGTCCAGGATGGTGGGTTTCAGCTAGGGGACCCCCCATAGCATCCCCCAATGACCCGAAAGTGGTGCCAACGAGCCATCTCCGGAGCTAGGGTTTTGCTCAGTGATGGCCATTCCAAATTCTCTCAACGGGTGCATTTCTCGTCCGGAGGCCCCTGGGCATGCGTGGCCATCGTGGTGCCCGACTAGAATGCCCATAGAACCTGAAGGCCATTCCAGATTCGCTCAAGGGGGCCATTTCTCGTCCGGAGGTAGAAGAAGATCAATGTTCGACAAAACAATGTAGTTAGCAGAAGAAGATCAATTTTCGACAAAACAATGTAGTTATTACATGTGGAGGCAACGGTTTCCTGTGGAAAATGAGTGTAGGGTTGAGCAGATGAAAGATGTTGGGAAATGGGCTATTACATTAGCTTTTCCAATGGGTGGCTATAGGTATCTATGATTTAGCGACTGTAGATATCTACGCTTTTCTTTCGAGGGAAATCCTATTTCTGTCGGAAGAAAAGCATAGATACCTACAGCCGCCATATTTCCTTCTGTAAACCACTTGCCCATCGAAAAAGCTAATGTAATAGCCCATTTCCCAACATCTTTCCACTGCTCAACCCTACACTCATTTTCCATGGGAAACCGCTGCCTCCACATGTAATAACTACATTGTTTTGTTGAAAATTAATCTTCTTCTGCTAACTGCATTGTTTTGTCAAAAATTGATCTTCTTCTACTTCCGGATGAGAAATGGCCCCCTCGAGCGAATATGGAATGGCCCTCACTGAGAAAAACCCTAGCTCTGGGGATGGCCCATTGGCACTACTTCTGGGGCTTCGAGGGACACTGTGGGGGGTCCCCTAGCTGAAACCTGGTGTCCCAGATCCACTGGAGTCAACGGATTCGCGAATCGAGCCACGTTTCCGGTGCCACTAGCATTCTAATCGGGCACCCCAGGGCCATTCAGGGACACTTTGGGCATTTTCTACGGGGCCACGGAACCCAAACCGGCTAGAGGACTTGGATTCTGTCGGCTCCCATAGGTCCACGTGGCCATTGTGGACATGTCCACAGTGGTCACGCATGCTTGGGGGAATCCGGACGAGAAATGGCCCCCTCGAGTGAATATGGAATGGCCCTCACTAAGAAAAACCCTAGCTCCAGGGATGGCCCATTGGCACCGCTTTCGGGGCTTCGAGGGACGCTGTCGAGGGTCCCCTAGCTGAAACCCGGCGTCCCGGACCCACTGGAGTCGATGGATTCGTGAACCGAGCCACGGTTCCGGTTCCACTAGCATTCTAGTCGGGCACCCCGGGGCCGTTCAGGGACACTTTGGGCATTTGCTCCGGGGCCACGGAACCCAAACCAGCAAGAGGAATTGGATTTCGTCGGCTCCCACAGGTCCACGTGGCCATAGTGGACTTGTCCATAGTGGCCACGCATGCATGGGGGCCTCCGGATGAGAAATGGCCCCATTGAGAGAATATGGAATGGCCCTCACTGAGCAAAACCCTAGCTCCGGGGATGGCCCATTGGCACCGCTTCCGCGGATTCGAGGGATGCTGTGGGGGGTCCCCTAGCTGAAAACTGGCGTCTCAGACCCACCGGAGTCAACGGATTCATGAACCGAGCCATGGTTCGGGTGCTACATGCATTCTAGTTGGGCACCCTTGGGCCATTCTAGTGGTGGTAAAAAGTTTACTGTCTGTTGAGTTTGATACTACATCCAGGAGCCGCTCAGCAAACTTTGAGATAGAAAGCTCTGTAATTTTAGGATACTAATTCAACCACTCATACAGTTTCTTACCTTCTCGAGGATCTAAATTTATAATTTCCTTCTGGGTAGATTTAGGCATTCTCGAGGATCTAAATTTATAATTGCCTTCTGGGTAGATTCAGGCATGGAATAATATTTGCCGACACTTCCAAGCTCTCGAGACCATTTCGTTAGCCATAATATGTGCAACTCCTTTGATGAAAGATAAATTCTGGTATGGACGGCAGCATTTGATACACTAGCCAAATCTATGTTGTTGGAAGAACTTAGATATTTCAACAAAGGAGCGTTTTGTAGGTGACTTGAAAATCCCTTCTAGTTTTCAGCAATAAAACAAAGAAGTTCAACGTATAGATTTTCAGGCAAGCTTGTCAACCAATCAGACAACCAAATACAGGGAGACAACCACGCCCAAAACATTCAAGCTATTATAAAACTCTTGTTTATCAAGATAAGGATGGACTATATGTGCAACTTTTGCACAAGGGGGTCAACTCTGGAAAATAATCCACTGGGCACTTGTGGATAGCGTTCCCGGTTGGAACCTACCTAGACACACCTGCAGGACACCCCGGAACCCAGTTTTGTTGCACGATTGGAGTTCTACTCCTCCGACAAGTATCCAGCAGGTGTCCCTGAAGGCCTTCTGGCAGCGAGATGGGACGAGCCATAGAATGAAGACCGTGTCTTGGATCGTTGAACCATCGACTCCATTGGATTTAGAACACCGGGATAGTGCTATGGGTGCCCCTCTCCTTGGGGCCAGTGGCCACGCCCTCATCTTGTACATCCATCTTGGAAACTAGGGTTTTGCTCAGTGAGGGAGTGTGCAATTTTTGCACATGGGGGTCAACTCTAGAAAATAATCCACTGGGCACTTGTGGCTAGTGTTCCCGGTTGAAACCTACCTAGACACACCTGCAGGACTCCCTGGAACCCGGTTTTGTTGCACGGTTGGAGTTCTACACTCCCGGCAGGTATCCAGCAGGTGTCCCTGAAGGCCTTCTGGATGCGAGACGGGACGAGCCATAGAATGAAGACCGTGGCTCGGATTGACGAACCGTCGAATCCATTGGATTCAGCACGTCGGGATAGTGCTAGGGGTTCCCCTCCCCTATGGCCTGGTGGCCCCACCCTCATCTTGTACATCCATCTTGGAAACTAGGGTTTTGCTCAGTGAGGGAGTGTGCAATTTTTGCACACAAGGGTCAACTCTGGAAAATCACCCAGTGGGCACTTGTGGCTAGCATTCCCAGCCAGATCCTGCCTAGACACACCTGCATGACTCCCCGGAACCCGGTTTTGTTGCACGGTTGGAGTTCTACGCCACCGGTAGGTATGCAGTAGGTGTCCCTGAAGGCCTTCTGGATGCGAGATGGGATGAGCCATAGAATGAAGACCGTGGCTCGGATTGACGAACCATTGACTCCGTTGGATTCAGCATGCTGGGATAGTGCTAGGGGTGCCCCTCCCCTCTGTCCTGGTGGCCCCTCCCACATCTTGTACGTCCATATTGGAAACTAGGGTTTTGCTCAGTGAGGGAGTGTGCAATTTTTGCACATGGGGGTCAACTTTGGAAAATCTTCCACTGGGCACTTTTGGCTAGCATTCCCGGCCGGAACCTGGCTAGATACACCTGCAGGATTCCCTGAAACCTGGTTTTGTTGCATGGTTGGAGTTCTACGCCCCCGGCAAGTATCCAGCAGGTGTCCCTGAAGGCCATCTGGATGCGAGACGGGACGAGCCATAGCATGAAGACCGTAGCTCGGATCGACAAACCATCGACTCTGTTGGATTCTGCACGTCGGGATAGTGCTAGGGGTGCCCCTCCCCTACAGCCTGGTGGCCCCGCCCTCATCTTGTACGTCCATCTTGGAAACTAGGGTTTTGCTCAGTGAGGGAGTGTGCCATTTTTCCACACGGGGGTCAACTCTAGAAAATCTTCCACCGGGAACGGATGATGATGGTGATGATGATGAAGAGGTTGACGGTGATGGTGATTGCGATGGCGATGGTCATGAAGATGATGATGATGGAGGCTTTGATGAGGAACCTAGAGTTAGAGTTAGAGTTGGAGTTGGAGTTAGAGTTAGGGTTAGAGGTAGAGTCAATGATGATGATGGAGATGGTGGTGATGATGAAGACGTTGATGGTGATGGTGATGGTGATGGTGAGGATGGATAAGATGGTTTAGTGCTAGGGTTTGGGTGAGGGTTAGGGCTAAGATTATAGAAGGAAATTGAATTAGGGTTAGAGGTAGAGTCAATGATGATGATGGAGATGGTGGTGATGATGAAGACGTTGATGGTGACGGTGATGGTGATGGTGAGGATGGAGAAGATGGCTTAGTGCTAGGGTTTGGGTGAGGGTTAGGGCTAGGGTTATAGAAAGAAATTGAGTTAGGGTTAGAGGTAGAGTCAATGATGATGATGGATATGGTGGTGATGATGAAGACGTTGATGGTGACGGTGATGGTGATGGTGAGGATGGAGAAGATGGCTTAGTGCTACGGTTTGGGTGAGGGTTAGGGCTAGGGTTATAGAAGGAAATTAAATTAGGGTTAGAGTTAGAGTCAATGATGATGATGGAGATGGTGGTGATGATGAATATGTTGATGGTGACGGTGATGGTGATGGTGAGGATGGAGAATATGGCTTAGTGCTAGGGTATGGGTGAGGGTTAGGGATAGGGTTATAGAAGGAAATTTAATTAGGCTTAGAGTTAGAGTAAATGATGATGATGGAGATGGTGATGGCGATGGTGATGGTGATGATGAAGGAGATGGTTTAGTGCTAGGGTTTGGGTGAGGGTTGATAATGCAATGTTTTCAAATATATTTGGTGTATGCTAATGGATGAGGATACAAGTGCAAATATGAAGAATTTTGCATATGTATACTATGACCTATTACTTCGTGGTTATTATGAGTGATTGACCTACTAGATTCGGTAAGGTGTTATATGATGCGTTCACATATGGTTGAAGATTGTGCACATAAGTTAATTGGATTTATACATGAGGTATCACATGGTGGATGTGGTTGTTATGAGCCTAACTAAGTGGATGTTGATATAATTGAGATATTCTCTTAGCTAAGTATGTGTTAGGTGAGTATTTTTATGATTAATTTTTATAATATCTGTGTGTTTAGGTTGAGTGTTAAGTTATTAAGATATTTTCTCTCAACTTCTCTTTTTGTTAAGGAAGTAGTTACATGTCCTTAATGTACATATACATGTAATAAATGTGCAATTGCATTGAATTTTGTTGAAAAACATCTACCTATATTTTTTAATAAATCTGACATGAGAACCGGAAGCAACAAAATATTGGGAAGTTTCATTTGTAGGATAAGACGATTAACATATAATAAAGTATATTTTTCATTGATAATTATGTTACATAGTGTGTTTCTATGTTCTATGGTTTTTCTATGATGTCATTGGTTCTATGTTTTTTGGAGGTTATTTGTTGCAAAATAGTAGTCATTGTCTATTGGTTTGATGCAATCAAAGCTCTCAATATCACCGATACCACTCTGTCCCTGAAGAAGATTTCCCTATAAAGTACCTGGATCATGACCAAAGGAAGTGACTACTCCCAATCCAGTGACAACTACCCTCCTCTAATTAGTAGCAGTTAGTTTTTTTCTTGCGTAGCCTTCACAAGTTGCAGAGCAATGGGCGTTGCTTTGCCTAGAGGTTAATTAGAGTGTGTAAGATAACAAGTGTTCTCCTAGCCGGATCTTTTGGTATTTGATTAGCGGCATATAGGCTATATAAGACTGGAAATGACTCAATGTGACTTGGGCCCTTAATAGATTGGGTAACAAACCCTTCTAATAGTGATCCTATCCCAATTGGAGTCCAAATACCCCCTATTGAGGGTACGTGTAGTGGGTCACGGATTCTAGGGCTAGATTAGGTTAATAGGGCTACATTAGGTTTCTAGAATTCTAGATTAGTTTATGAGGGTTAGATTAGTGTTTCTAGGGTTAGTTTAGCTTTCTAGCATTTCTAGGGCTAGATTATGTTTCTAGCATTTTAGATTAGTTTCTGAGGGTTAGATTAGTGTTTCTAGGGTTAGTTTAGCTTTCTAGGATTTCTAGGGTATATTATGTTTCTGGGATTCTAGATTAGTTTCTGTGGGTTAGATTAGTGTTTCTAGGGTTAGTTTAGCTTTCTAGCATTTCTAGGGCTAGATTATGTTTGTAGGGTTATATTAGTGCTTCTAGGGTTAATCATACATGAATAAAGAATCACATGGCTATAAATCATAACTTAATCATAACTCAGACATCAAATAAAGGATATAAGATAACGATATAAAATAAACCATCTAACATGAATAACATTAATCGTGCATGAATAAACAATCACATGCCTATACTATGCACCTCAGTCAATTAGGCCTTCTGGATCCTCTTGGTTTTTTATTGTCTCGAACAACCTCTCATGCTCCGCATGAGGTAGTAAGTAGCATACCTTGTTTGATGACTTCATTGACATTCTCTGTAGTTGGATGTTTGTACCCACGATCAAGTGAGTAAAGTGATACAACCGCGACCCTAGTCTATAATCTGTGTATGTGTAGCCATTGCTCTTTGGTCCCTTTCCATCCACTGTAAGATATTCCCCCTGAACAACCATCGAGCTAGTCAGAAAGGTAATGCCTTCACTATCCGTTAATGATGTGAGGAGGGTTTGCTTCCCCTTGATGCATCGTGCCAACCAATAATTCGTCCCAATTGCACTGTTTGTCAGGGTGACAACTGCGTAGATGTGTCCTGCAAAAATGCATTTTAACGTCATATTCCAACAAGCAGTGGTTTGATATCTTGGATAATTACAAAAACAAGGAGGGAACCCGGATATGCATGCAGAAATGTTTACCTGGTTGTACAAGATCAGATATATGATCATATTCATTTGAAATAGAAGATTGGCCTTCCTATAACTAGATTGTTTTAGCAACTGCACGTGGGTCCACTGCAAGTGATACATGATCCCGTTCATCAACCCAATCCATTGATTCACACTCATCCCACTCACAACTACTGCAAGACCCACAAAAGCAAGCAAGTTTTCACATCCATATTTCAAATAAAGGATTGTTTGAGCTTCGAACCGAATGAAATCCACGAGTGCATTGCACAGTACTACAACTGTAAGAATGCAGTCGATCTATATCAACTACATTCCATAAATTTCTGACAACATATCCTCTACCTGTTGGTATGTGTTGCTCCATGGTTCGATCTGACATTTTTTCTTTTCACCATCGAACTGTGGATTCAGCATTCCAAATATGAGGGCCTCCCATGCACCTCATCTCCTCCCTTTGTAGGGTAGTTTTGAGACATGTGTTATAGGTGAAACTTTCACCTCTCCATCCGTGATCACCCTGAGCTGCTGATCACACAAAATGACAACTTGGATGGAGGAGCATGTTGACCTTGGATGATATGTCAACTCACTCTATTTCCTGACATTATTGGAAAACCCCAAAAAAATATCATTTTGAGATATGAGCGCTACTCTACTCAAAGAGACTAGCGCCCATACGCTACTCCACTGTATATTAGTAGCGCCCATATACAAGTATACGCTACTCCTTCTCAGCATAGTAGCGCTCGCAATGTAAAGTCGAATGAGCACTAGTTGTTAAGCACTAGGGTAGTGCCCTATACGCTACCCCACTGAACAAGAGTCGCGGACATCTTAAAAGATGATTAAAAAATAAATTAATTTCTTGAGGAGGATTAGTTGATGGTAGTTTCCTAACTCCCCCAACTTCCTCCATAACTACATATCGACCTGAACTGCTTCTTTAATCCTATAAATACCAAGAAGGTTAAAAGAGAAGGGTTAGAAATTGGAGATAGTAAGAGTGATTAATGGAAAAACTTTGAAGAATCTTGCATTGAAGGAGTTGATGCTGAAGACATCCAAGCGAAAGAAGAGCCAGAGCCTAGAATCTAGTTGCAGGAGCCTGTTTCAGGATCAGGTATACTTGTACATCTTTCTACTTTTGACTAATAAAGGTTGAAGTGTCTTTCTTGTTCCAATTTAAATGTGTTATGAAATGGCATCTTAATTGGGATCTGTTTTGGTCAATGCTGAATGTTAAACATTGTTTTCGTTTCTTTCGAGCTTTATATATTGCCCAAAATGTTTTGAGAAAGGTATTGTTATTGCAGGTTTGTTGAAGGAAAGGTGGATTTGGAAGTTGAACACGAGATTAAGTCAAGGATAGGATCAAACTTCGATTGAAAGGTGTGTTCCCAAGATCTACAACTTCTTTCTTTTTTGTAAATGTCTCTGTAATAGCATTAATACACTTACCTGTCACCCCAACCAAGTTGATAGCATTAGTTTCCTTGCTATAGGGTAGATTTGCTCGCCAACAGACTGGTGCCTCCGCTGGGGAAATAGAGTTTTTGGCTCTAGGAAAATTTGTTCTTGTTTGTCTTCTTAGATTGTTTTGACTTCTTTGATGTGTCAAGAAACCTTTTAGGTATCTCTTGCCTGTTTCTTGCATGCTTTCATCAGTTTTTGATACCTTCCAAAGTCAGTTTTTAAGCCTTTGAGATATGAGCGCTACTCTGCTATATATACAGTAGCGCCCATATGCTGCTGTGCTATATATACAGTAGCGCCCGTTTCACTAGGGGCGCGAGTTTCTCTACTACACAGTAGAGTACACTTTCTGTAGCATTTCTTTTTGGTTTGCTTGTGTTTTAACCCTTTTTGGTGATTTGCTGACTGTGCTGTAGGATCCCTTTGATGGTTGCATGAGGTTTTTAACTTTTGGTCAAGTCATAGAACCTTTTCTTAAATTTTTTCCCATCTTTTGAACCGCTTGTTGACCGTTGGAATTTTTGAACCGTTTATTGACTTTTTGGAAGACTAGGGAGTGTTTGGTGTTGAGCACTTCCACTTTTTTAGACCCTGACTACCTGTTGCTAGCTTACAAACCTGCATACTCTTGTATCTGCTATTTGTGGTGACTTTTTTCTAGTCTCTACTACTCCCATCCTTTGTTTTAGGGTTTGGTCCTTGGTAGAGTCTCTAGGGTGTCTTCTATTTTGGTCAAGTTTCATTCTTCCTTGACTTCTTGTCTCTTTGTTGGTTGCAAGTGCTTTTAAACATCTGTAGGCTAGTTCATTTCTCAGTTTCTTGGTGTTAGTAAGGCAGCTTGCTTGTCTACTTGTGCTTGGCATACTGGTCTTGCTAGGGCTAGATACTTTAGGCCAGTCCTTTTGTGTCTTTCTCTTTTGTTTTCTTCCACTTTGTTTTCAAGTTTATAGTCTTTTTCTTTGCAAAAAACCTATAGATCAAGTCTTTTTCGAGCTAGGGTTTCGACAACTATAGGCCTAAGAAATTTTAGCCATACTTACACACATCGCATATAAAGTTTTGTTTTTCTTTCCATTTTTATATAGTTCTTTTTCGTTTATTGAAAAAGCAAAAAAAATTGGTATTTTAAGTAAATAGAACTTGTTTTTGTTATTACAAGATAACTTAGTGTATTTTGTATAATTTCAAAAAAGAAAACAAATTTTTTTTTAAGTAGGTTTGCTTAGATTTTCAGTTTTGGAAGGAAGTAATTGAAAAAATGAAAAGAGATTTGTTGTAGAAAGTTTTGATATTATTGCACTTTTGTTTTCTTGTCATAACCACGCCACACAAAAGCACTACCCTTTTTGAGTAATAAAAGCCCTAAAATTTGTTAATAAAATAAACTAGGAACTTTTTTCTTTTTAGGGTACACTACACCAACTAGTTTTGGTTAGGGTCTTGGTTTTAAATCACTTTAAACCACCCAAGATCACACATTGTGCAAAAATCGTAGTGAGACTATCATAGGTAAACCCACCTCACTCAAAATTTGCCTCAGATCTATGCAGTAGGTCATTGCGAGATCAGTTTGTGGGAATACTCCTCCTACTTGTTGTTCGAGCATACGCCAGGATCGGATTGCGTATTGGGGACTCTTTCGAGTTTCGGGCTTAGCTACCCTTCCCACGCTTTCTGATTCGACCAGTGACTGTTCCCCCAGGAATTTTCGGTGTTGTGGTATCCATAGTATCTGACTCTAGGTTCATACACAGGTGATGGCAGAGGGTACATCTACTGTACCTAATACAGACGTGGGAGGAAACCCCTTGCAGGTCTTTGGGAGGGAGGTTGGGTGATTCCAGTGCTTGCACCCTTAGTCATTGTATTGTGGACCTCGGGTAACTGTATTTCTTCCTTCGTTGATCTGTTTTGGGCCCTCATCATCCCAGTTTCTTCTCCTGAAGGCACCTTTTGTTTTCCTGGTTTGTATACTTAGGACTTTTTTAGTTGGCGTGCTGTTTGCCCCCTAGTTGTAGTGGCCACTAGGTTCTAGTCTGTTATTTTATATTTATAATCACGGAGAATCAACAACCCCGTAGATCGAGAAGGATTCAAAACCTTCCACCAGTTAGGACAGAACCTATACACCTAGCTAGACGACAGCGGGTAAACCCCGGTATTTTTTTAGAAACTACTCCTGAAACTGAATTACCTGAAGAAATACTTGTAACAAAAAACCTTGAAATTGAGGTTCCTGAGGAACCACTACCAGGTACCACAGATCAACAACACTTTAGTACAGTTGAGGAGGAAGATCTTACTTCCGCGAAGTATAGCACTCCTTTCAATCCTCCTTTAACTAATACTAGAATTCCGCTTCTGTCACCTGTTGGTTTCCAGAAGCCCCTTTTCAGTGCAGATCTTTCCTTTCCTGGACATCTGATGTCTAACTCAGGAGGTGAACAGGGGGTTCCCCAAACTCCCACTTTAGGTATGAACACCAACACAGTTAACCCTTCTTTTACTGTTACACCTAGTCAAGCACAAACCACATCTGTGCCTACTCCATCTTTCAGTTTCAACACTAGTACAGTAGGTATGCCTAGTTTTACAATGATGGCATCTATTCCTACATCTACTGTTGGACCTAGCAGTATGACCAACTGTGCAACACCTTCTACTTCCCAACCGTTATATCAGATTCCTAGTACTTGGGTTTCCACACCTGTGGTAGGACCAAGTAGTTCTGCAAACATGCCAGTCATGGGTACCATGACTGCACCGTCCACATCAGCTTCTACTCGTTTCAATACCTTTGTAGGCCCTAACATGAACCAATATAGTGTGCTTGCAAGTAACACCCCTTTTTCCTTATTCTCAGGGGGAGGGGGTAATATCTTTAACCAACAATATGGCGGGGCTAACACCTAGCCACAGTGGACGAATCCGCAAAGCACTAATCCACTTTCGTATGGGAGGGGAAATTTTAATAACTCTTTCGTACAACAACAACAGATGGCAGGGGGAAACCCCTACCAACAAATAGCTGGGGGCAACCCCTACCAACAGTTAACTGGGGGCAACCCCTATCAACAGTTGGTAGGTGGCAACTCCTATAAGCACATGGCCGGGGGCAACCCTTATCACCAGATGGCTGGGGGAAACCCCTACCAACAATTCATGGGACAAACGATGGGTGGTTCCCCTTATCAAGTACCATCTTACCGGCCTCGTCTACCTTTTCTGGCAACTTTGAATTTGCCAGACCTTTCTAAACTGACAAATGATCCTGTGTGTCATAATGCCACGTGGCCATCAGTTCCCACCAAATTACCTTCGGATATTCCAAAATTCGAAAGAAAAACAGGTGAAGATCCTGGTGACCATGTCACTACCTTCCACCTTTGGTGTTCTTCCAATTCTTTAAACAAGGATTCCATTAGATTGAGATTGTTCCAAAGGACCTTAACTGGTCCTACAGCCAAATGGTACATTGAGTTACCTGCGGCTACTTTCTCTAGTTTTGGGGATCTAGCAACCGTCTTTTTGAACCACTTCCAGCTTCCTATTCGGTATGATGCCGGAACAGAACTTTTGTCTACTTTTAGACAAAATAAAGCCACTCACCTATTTGACCACATTCAGGAGTGGCGAAGACGGAAGAGGCTCATTAAGGCCAACATACCTCCGGAGTTCCTGCTTGAGTGGTACTTGAAATCACTCCTTCCTTATATTTCTAAGGAAGTAGCGACATCTGGAGTATCCAATGAAGAAGAATCCATCTTAAGGACTCAACAGTTACACCTTGTTTATGCACAATCTGGTTTACTGTACGAGATTATACCTGACGCACCGAGATCAAACACTGATCTGAGTATACCCAAACCTGGACCACATGTTGATGGCATAGTGGGTTCAGTGGACTCTGCAGCCTTCGAAGCACTGACTAAACAGGTTCACGCCTTATCAGTCAAACAATTGACTGCGGATATTTCTTCCGTCACAACCTCTCCTTCTATGTCTAAGCCTGTCAATTAGGTTCAGAACAATCAAAAGGGCCCTCGGCAGCCCAACAACAAAAAGAAGGGCAAGAAAGGAGAGGGGAACCAACAAAAGCCAAAAAAAGACAATGCCGAAGAGGGTAACAAAGAGGAAAAGAAGGTTAAGTTCCCTTGTAAACTTTGCAAGCAGAACCACCTTACTCACCAATGCCCTCTGCTTGAAGAAGCCCAGAAGCTCTTAAGAGAAAAGAATCCTACCGTCTTGAAAGATCCATTTCCTAAAGGGCAAGGCTCAACTTCTGGCACCTCCAAAACTGGGGGCACTTCGCATGCTTCGGTTGATCAAAAATTTATAAACATGGTTAATTCAGATGCACTTTTGCAAACTAGAGCTAGGAACTATACCCCGGAAGTGCAGAAAAAGGATAAGGAGATTCCCGAATCCTCCACTCCACTCCACATACCTATGGACCCAATGCCCAAGATTCTGAAAGGTGTCTTGAAGAGGGCATTGCACAATCCCAACACACGGGCTACTTCTAACTACAATGTGGTTGAAGATTTATCCCAGACCCCTTGTGCCATGTCTACTCTAGAAGTCTTGCAGAGTTGTCCTTTACAACGAAATGCACTTCTGGCAGCTATTGGGAGTATGGAATCCTCCAACATGTCTGCGCGATTTGATATGACTGATGTCAAATACCGGTTTCCCTATCACGTTTCCCTTCAGATTGAGGTCGTCCATGGTCCAATGACCATCAGACGAGCTGTAGTAGATGAAGGAGCGTCGACTTGCGTAATGTCAATTTCCTGTTGGAAAGCTTTAGGTTCTCCTGAGTTAGCCCCTTCCAACACACTGCTTACTGCATTTGATGGTAGAACTTTCCGTCCACATGGAGTTTTGCCATCATTTGATGTCACTTTGGCCGGTAAGGAAGTTGCTGTTGAAGTAGAAGTTCTGGACGCTCTGCTCGATTACAATATGTTATTGGGTAGGAGTTGGACTTATGCCATGCGAGCTATAGCATCGGCAGTTTTTCGAGTGGTCATGTTCCCATTTGAAGGTAAGATCGTTACTGTCGATCAACTTTCTTTCACTCAGAGAAACAACTAAACTTCTTCGGAAACCACAGTTCCTTTGATTGATCAAACTACCCCAGTTAGCGAGAGTTTAGGAGCAGGACTTTACGGGTCACTGATTGGCACTTTTGACCTACCGGCTCCTACTTTATTCGTTGGGACTAAGGGATGTTCATCATCTGAAACTTCTATGGTTAGTCCAACAACTGATCCTGAGTTTCCCTCAACTAATTCAAACCCCTCCGAGCCCACCCCTATTGTGGAAGTTACCCACTTGGATTCTCATCAAACCACAACAGCACATGTGTCGACTCCATTGGTGTTTGTCGAGTCAAACATAGATTGTGCCACTACTCAGACACCAGACTCGATCCATTCTCTCGACAGTTCAGAAATTACTTTACCTTCTTATGAAGAAATGTTAGAAGCCTTGAACGACCTGGACCATCCTCGTGAACATATAGATCACACGTCCTTCTTGTTTCCTTTTCTTAACTTGTTAGAGAGAGGTGAATTTTGTTCACCACCCGATGAGAATATTGGTCTCACTCCTTCACAAGTCTATATTGTTGAAGCAAATAGATTACATACCTCGCTGGTGAACATTTTCACTGGGGTCAACGGAAACATTTTCTTTGAAACGGGATGTTATCTCGACGAGATTATTCCATATACCAATATTTTCCGTGATTTCCATAACACCTTTTCCCGGCCTCACGAGGAGGATCCAAACATTGACCCTACCTGAAGAAGTACTACGCCTAGGCTGAAATACTTTTTCTTGTAACATAATTGTATATTTTTGTAAAGCTAGTTTTGTTATGCTCGTTAGGTAATCTTATGTGTGTTCGTCATTTCGTGTACCAGATGTCAACCGCACATTTCTTAGGATTTGCTGATGGCACCAGTCGCCACACCTGTCAGTTGGCTGCAGCAGCTTGGGTCATTTATTCACCCGCTGACCAACTTGTCTCTTCGGGGGGGGTTTGTTTGGGACCTGCCACGAATAATGTGGTTGAATACAGTGCAGTTATAAAACTTCTCCGAGATGCTCTTAGTCATGGCATTTCGTACCTGGAGGTAAGGCTTGACTCACAATTAATTGTATTTCAGTTAACAGGTGTCTATCAGATTAGAGATCCAGGATTGCTATGTCAGTTTCTACGAGTTAGACTATTGGAAAGACAATTTCAGTCTATCAGATATGAACACATTCTGAGAAGTTTAAACACTTTAGCTGATTCATTAGCAAACTATGTGTTAGACTGGCATTTACATCACACATTATCATAAACAACATTGCACACATAAAATTAAAATGCATACACATGTAAATAACCGATATTGTATATAGTCGGTACCATATCAAAAAATATGAGTTTTGAGTCATGAGTCTCTCAAGTCAAGTCATAAAAGTACAAAAGCTGGGCATAGTAGCCTCAAAAATATATACATATAATGTTTTCTCCTCCTATGGAGAAGGAGGGACCTCCTCATCATCTACCGCATTGCGATAGCATATGACTAGTCTAGCAACCCTCCGCATCACCCTAAGCCATGCTGGGGGCACCCCAACAACATCTTCCTGCATGTCAACAGGTATCTGGTCCATGCGGCATGCAGGAATCTCATGAGTCAACCGACTCATTTTCCTCTCCAGGGTTCCCAACATAGCATCTGCTGTGGTAATATCAGTTGGCTTCACATAGATGGTAGGATGGCCCTTAGGACGAACAAGCCCAACATCTGCATATGACACTTGTTTAGAACTTCGAAACTCATTCCTAAAAATCAAATACTTGAAAAAGTTTGAAAAAATTGAATAAATTCTCAAAATTTAAACATACCAATATCTCCCCAGGCTCCACTTGGAGGAAGCACTAGCTCTGGATTGTGACGGTACTCCAATCCAGCATAGGGAAATTGCTCGAAAGCAGGTACTTGTCTCTCCCACCACCCCCAGAAGTCATCAGTATGGTAACACTAGTGACTTTCCCCACCACCCTGGTGGAGGAAAATGTCACCCCAACGGCCTAGTCTGGGCTCACGGGGGTTAACCTGTGGTAGAGGCATCCCCAAACTAATAGCAGTCATCCTCTCGAAGAAGAAATTACACAAAATACTTCCGTACCCAAAATTCTTCATTGTGCCGAATTTGCAACCTGTCAATTGAGATTTCATGTTTGCCAGCAAACTAGTACTCCAATCATAAACATGACCGTGCAAGCATTGTACACCAATATGCATCGAATTCTTAGAAGCTAAGTGTTGTGATGCACTACCGGCTACTCGGTTGATCATGCTCACTATCACTTTCAAAGGGAGACCATCAATAGTTGAAATCAAGACTTGACTTCCCGATTTTTCCGCTCCGACAACACAGTATGTATTCACATATTCTTGCACTGATCGTGCACCCAAACGAGAAGAACCTTTCAGGTTGATTACATCCCCTCTCCTTGAGAGACCAGTAATAAAGTATATGTCATCAACAGTAAGCTCCAATGTTTTCCCACGGATGACAAAGGTGTTGGTATCCACATCCCAATACTGAATCAGTCTTCGAAACAGTTTGTTTAACGCCCGCATGTTTACGGTTCGATAAAATTTCAAGAAACCGCATCTTCAGAGCGCATGGAGGGTAGCCGGGTCTTGCATGGCTAACCTATCCATGTCCTCATGCTCCCTTTCCCTCCATTGAAGGACCATCCTGCACAAAAACCAAAATTTTTTTGAGTCTCGGCACTTGTATGTAAGCTTTTAAGTATGTACACTACTGTGTATACTACACTGTAGCGTGTAGGCGCTACTCTGTTTGAGCAAAGTAGTGCCCATCGAGTTTATACTCTACTCCTGTGTTTACACAGTAGCGCCTGCGCATAAAAACTTATGAGCATTGCGTTGCAAGCTACTTTTGCTCAAAAATTTAAAAACAAACCATGAAATTGCAAGTCAGGGAGATTTCAACTTACTTGGTGGAGGAAGTTTGGTGTTTGGATGCTCAGTTTGATCGCAGTGGAGATTCAAAATTTGCAAAATGTTGCCCAATTTTTGCCCTACAACACAAATTGAAAATTGATTTTTAAACAATGAAATTATATATAAATTGGATTTTGATTTTTACCCATAATTGTTAATTTTCTATAGTTTCAAAACTTTCAAAAAACCCTGTCATGCTCTCCCTTTCCATGCCCGGTCTCAAAATAGTTCCATACATGCAGCACATCATAAGTCTTGTGCAACATACTCAACCATTGGAAAACACGTGCATTTCTGAACTGGCCTACACAACCATCTGACCATATCCAAGGCTGATCCATATGTATCCCTCTCTCCTTCAGCTGATCATAGAAAATTTTGAAGCAATGCTGCACATAATGCAGGTCGTGGCACCTGTCGTCACTGATGTAGAAGTTGGTCTCGTTCAATATCATCCTCATGTCATTGCTACTCTCTGGCACGTGCCTATACGTGATATGGACCATTATGCTAACTTGGTCTGAATGGTAGTATTGACTTTGAATCTCATTCTAGGGTATAGTTTTCCACAAGTCCACAACCAACAATACTGTGCCCTTGGGAAAGGTGTCCCTACACTGTCTGTACTGTTCATCCTACCATCATGCTGCATGGACGTGTTGTACATAATGCTCGGTCTTTTGGTAGAATTCCTTCATGAAATAACAAATTTGTACCTGGTGCCACAAAACCAAGGGCATTAATACAACGTGACATTTTCAATTTGAATATATATGTACAATTCAACATGTACAGTATGAAAGCATGCAAACTTAGATTACCTGTGACTTCACCAATGCAATTTTTTTGCTTTCCTTCAAACTATCTACTTGATATGTTATGTACTGGAAGTTCTGCATTTCTACTGACATCCTCCCAAATTCATGCTCCGCGGTTGCGTGGATGCAGCGGCTCAATAATGCAAATCCACTGCAACTGGAACACGTCCCATATAAACATGATCTTTTATAATATTTTTGTCCTTCAGGCCTTCACCACATTATGCTATGTATAAATTATCTAGATGCATTCAGTGGTTGTAACGAAGGGAAATCCTGCACAATGTTAATATGAAAACCACAAAATATATGTCTATATGTATCATAATAGTACTCAAATTTTACATGGTATCTAAAACAACATGTACTGCGATCAATGCAAATTCTAACATACCAGGGTTTGCATTTTTCGAAGGACCTTTGGCCCAAGTTCAATTGTGTGTGCTCATTCTTGAACCTCTCATAGAGTTCTATTTGTGTGGTGTCAAGGAAGTGCTTGACATGGGGTTCACCCCCCCTAACACCTTTTCTCAACTTTAAAACATCTATTTGATCCGATGACGGTCTAGTGCTATCATGCCAAAACTTTTGCACTAGTTCTTTAACAACATCAATGAGCTTCATGTATGAACGAGGTAACCTACCAACAAAGGCCCAACAATCTTTTTGGCCTGGGGTCTCCAAGTTTTTCTCTAATGGAAGAATACTTTTGAAGAGTCTTTCTATCTACTTTAAATATTTTACATGTGTGTGATAGTAGGTGACATTGCCTTGTGGATTTGTCTACAATCGATTCCGACAGTACACGACGAGCCGCATTAAAATCTCTTGTGCGAGAAGTTTTTCCAATCAAATTAAATGCACATTGTAGATTTCTAACAACATGATTGTTGGCCTCTGAACTTCTAACTAACTTTATGCACAAAATTCTCCTAACATGAGCTAGACAATGTGATTTTAACAAAGCAAGAAACAATTGACATTTTGCTGCATCGGTTTTGGATTCAAAAAAATATTTGATTATCTTGTTACAATCGAAATCAATAGTGCGTTTGGACATCTTACCTTCAAGTCCTAGAAATGAACTTTCATCCACATGAATACGTCTGGGAGTTCTTCGTCGTCCAGTTGATAGTTGAGGCAAGGGAGTCAGCAAGGAAGTACGAGTCTCATCAACAGTTTGTTGTGGCCCTTCGTTCAGAAATTGGTCCTGCAATGGAGTGTGTTCGCCAAGTGGGTGCTCTTCTTGGGTTGGTTGCTAGTTAAGAACTTGTTCAACATCCATCCCTTCATACTCAACATCAGGCAAGATTTGATTGACTTCGACCACTTCGTCATTGCTTGTTGATGGATCTAAGGCACTAACATTTTGATTTTTATGGTTTTGCATGTACAACCTGGCCTTTTCTCTTATCTCATGGGCCTTTTCAGGGGGTAGCGGCCTCCTTCTAGACTTTATTTGATTATTACATTTGTTTCCCATATTCAATGCGCTTTTGGAAAAATGAAAATATGACCCTTGCAAGAATGAACAACAAACAAGATATTAAAACTCTATGTGCATGATTATTAAAGCTCGATGTAGCAATTGATTATGTACAACAACATCTAGTGATAATGTTTTCATATAATCTTAAAAGCTATTGGGAATGCCCTACATATAAAGTTACAACATCACATCTAAGAACTTAGTAGTATGGTATTGGATGGTGGTATGGGATGTTAGTAGTCCAGCAAATTCCCTACAAGGGAGAAGCTCATATGGACTTCATTTTCATGGTATGGATGAGGGGAAATAGCCCCAAAAGACTAAGAGTTTTCAATTGTTTAGGTGTTTGTGTGAGTTGTTGTAGTGAAACCATGAGGAATTCAACAAATGTTTGTCTACTAGATGGAGGAATGTGATTATGAAATGTTATTGGTGGTGATGCAAGTAATTTTTTTTATTATCTTCATGAAAGGTTGAAAGCATTGCTTGGTGCATGTTGTAGTTTTTTCGGGGTAGGATGTTTTTACTGTCTATGTTGAAGATTAAGAAGACTAAAATAGATCTATCATACAATTCATGAGGAAAAACCAAAATAGATGCCATTAAAACAAGTGACTGAAGACTAAATTACATTTAACAAGATCAAATTTTCACCATACCTCAAGGATTATGATTGCTCTTTGCTTCAAATGTTAAATGCTCTTTTGATGTGTCCACTATATGTAAGAAGACTTCATGTGTATCCAAGTAGCATGAGAATTCAATCCAAGGTGCCAAATAGAGTCCAACTGTTGTGTATTCACTCAATTGATCCAAATAGAGCCCAATAGGTGTGTATTCAATACAAAGAGCCAAATAGAGCCCCAAATATTGTGTATTTTATCCAAATGGTGTATGAATTCAATCTACCATGAAAATGTTTGTTGGACTGTACATGAAACCAACGAACAAAATGCGATGAATGAGGAAAAAAATGCGGGAGAAAGAACGCGGGTGATTTTCTAAATTTTATGTTCAACAGGGACACGCACGCGCCTCTGGAGCTTGCGCGCTAGAGGCGCGTGCGCATCCTTGTTGAACGTTGCAATGGTTGGTAGGTAACGCTCATTGTATTTATTGCCCAACAGATATAAATGTGTCGAGTTATGCCTAGAGCCCCTTCCCATAAAGGCCTTTAGGACCTCTTCTAACCCATAATCCCTAAGTGCATTTAAGTGCTTCTAGGTTTTTGGGGGTTTAAGGGTATATTTACAAATTTGTGTATTTTGATTTCAAAACATTAATTTAATTTTCAGTTAGAAACATATGTAGATATATATTAATGTTGTATAAAGACTGCTCGGAGGTGCGATTATTGTGAGATCGCAATATGTCAGATTTGTTCATAATTACCATCAGATTTTATTCTCTTAGGGCGTTGCAGATGTGACAAAATGCACTTTGATGGTTAGTTTTATTTGCTGGGAAATATTTTCCTAGTTAATTTATGGGGAAGGATAACAGTCTTGATACTCCCAACCCTATGTAAGGTTGGAAAATCATAGCACAGAAGGTATAAGCTTGGCTTCATGTAATATGCAGAGCACTCTTCTTTACATTGTTGTATTAATCAAAACCTAAGGTGCCTGTTATTTTTTGTCTTAGTGTAGGATGAAGATGATGAGATGTAAAGGATCTAATCAAGTAGTCATGGAGGGCCTCCTCATCGTGGAAGATTTTACAAATAGTATTCATCTGCTGTAAGTGGAATCACAATTGCAATAAAATAAGGTTTTTCGTCATGATGATCTGATGATGATGATGATGAAGATCATGACGAAGATGATGATGATGATGAAGATGATGATGACTAATGGAGATGATGATGATGATGTTAACTATGATGTTGATGATGAAGATGATGACGAATATGCAGCACATCATCCTCATCATCATCATCAACAACATGATCATCATCATCACCATCATCATTGTCATCATCTTCATCATCAACATCATTGTGAGGATGAGGATGACGATAATGATGATGATATGATGATGATGATGATGGTGGAGGATGATGATGAATATGAGTACGATGATGATGATGATGATGATGGTGATGATGACAATGGTGATGAAGATCATGATGATGGTGAAGATGGTGATGATGATGATGATCACGATGAAGATGGTGATAATGATGATGATGATGACTAATGGATATGATGATGATGATGATTGATGATGATGATGATTATGATGTTGATGATGAAGATGATGACAAATATGTAGCACATCATCGTCATCTTCATCATCATCCACAACATGATCCATAGCACGATCATCATCATCATCTTCATCATCGTCGTCATAATCATCATTGTGAAGAAGAGCATTCGGATGATGATGATGATGAAGATGATGATGATGAAGATGATGGCTAATGGATATGATGATGATTATGTTGATAATGAAGATGATGATGAATATGCAGCACATCATCCTCATCATGATCATCATCTTCATCATCATCAACAACATGATCATCATCATCACCATCATCATCGTCATCATCTTCATCATCATCGTCATTGTGAGAACGAGGATGGTGATGATGATGATGATATGATGATGATTATGGTGGTGGTGGATGATGATGAATATGAGTACGATGATGAAGATGATGACGAATATGATCATCATCATCAAAATCATCATATTCGTCTTCATCATATTCATTAGTCATCATCATCGCCATCTTCATCATCCTCACCATCACCATCATCATCATATGATCATGGTCACGATGATCATTGTCTTTGTCATCATAATCGGCATCTTCATCATCCTCATCGTACTCGTCATAGCCATATTCATCATCATCATCATCATCATGAATATGAGGATGAGGATGAGGATGATGTGCAGCATATTCGTCATCATCTTCATCATCAACATCATTGATGGGTCCAATTTTTAGGTATTTGATAACCCTTTTTCCACAGTCTAGCTCAAGCAATGGCGAAGAAACACACTCAATTGTGGGAAAAGTGTTTTACTTTAATTATTTAATGAAATTGTTTTTATGATTATTCTTGTATGTTAGAATGCATATCAAATAAACTAATTATAGGGAAACCAAGAGTGATTGAGCAGGTTCGGGGTCATTAAAGGATGGACGTGTAGAAGACTAAAGGATCACCAAGCTCGGCGCCCTGTTTCCTGATTTATAGAGGACGCACTCCCACTTTCAAGAAGAATCGACATTTTGACAATCAGTTAGGATCAGCATTAAAATCATATAAATATGGACCTCTCAGATAGCAAGAGGCCCCTGCTGTTATTTTTGAGAAAAACATTGTCTTAACGTTTTCTTCCCTATCGATACTGCGAAGTATAGACCTTTGTTTTGACATGGATTCTATATTTTAATTAAGAGATTGATGATTAATTCCAGCGAGCGTTTCTAAGTTTTTATTCTCTCGTGAGTACAGGTTGGGGAGGGCCCCTCCAACACGTAGGTCGGGAGATTTCTATGTGTAGGTATTTCTTTCAATTATGCATTTTACATTGATGAACAGTTCTATTACATATGGAAGCGCTTGACTGATTTATTATTTCTATAGTAGTTTATAATACATTCTGTAGTACAGCAGAACAGTTTCAATAGTCCTCTAGGTTCTTTCTTTCAACGCATATTTGAATCAATGATTGCATGTGTATAAAATTTGCTTTCAATATCATGGTTTATATCTGAGGTTTTTGACTGTTTCTCATCATGATCAATTTCTTTAGTAGTAGATGGATAGCTTGAAACGATTGCACTTCAATATTAGTTTTGGGATTTAAAATGTTTTAGATTAGAATTCTAGTTTTAGGTATAAAGTAACTACAGACCTTGTTTTCCCCAATCTTAGAATAGATCTATTATGGCATGTTCATTTTTAGATTTATTATTCTGCATTAAGTAATTTTATAAGATCGTTCCCTTTACTCTCAGCATTTTGATTATTTAAGATAGATTTATTGCTTTATTTGTTAGAACAGATTTAATGCTTTTGGTACCTTTATTTCTTAGAATAGATTTACTGCTTTCAGCACTTTAATTCTTTTAATTAGATTTATTGCTTTCCAGTATTTAATTCCATAGCATAATCAGTTTTCATATTTAGTAGACAATCTGTAGAACATCAATACCGACATCCAACTGTGACAAGATATTATCCTATAAGAGCACAGATAGTGCATGCATCTCTAAAGTTTGTACATTCCCCGGGTTGACATTTAAAGTAGGCTCTTGGTATAGCTGCCCTCATTAGGCATCCACATTAGGAGCTCACCAATAATCATCATCTCCAGTAGTCATTATCATCATCATCACCATCTTCATCGTCATCATCATCATCACCATATTCATCGTTGTCATCATCATCATCATCATCATCATCTTCGTCATGATGATGATGATGATGATGACGATGAAGATCATGATGATCGTGATGATGATGATGATGATGATGATGTTGATGATGATGATGATGATGATGACTATGATGTTGATGATGAAGATGATGGAAAATATGCAACATATCGCCATCGCCATCATCTTCATTAGTCATCATCATCGCCATCTTCATCATCCTCCCCATCACCATCATCATCATATGATCATGGTCACGATGATCAGTGTCTTCGTCATCATAATCGACATCTTCATCATCCTCATCATACTCGTCATAGCCATCTTCATCATCATCACCATCAGGAAGATGACGATGAATATGATGATGAGGATGAGGATGATGTGCAGCATATTCGTCATCATCTTCATCATTAACATCATCATCATCTCCAGTAGTTATCATCATCATCATCACCATCTTCATCATCATAATCATCATCACCATCTTCATCGTCGTCATCATCATCATCATCATCATCTTTGTCATGATGATGATGATGATGATGATGATGATGATGAAGATGATGATGATGCTGATGATGTTGATGATGATGATGATGACGATGATGACTAATGGAGATGATGATGATGACGATGATGATGATTATGATGTTGATGATGAAGATGATGGCGAATATGCAACACATCATCATCATCCACAACATGATGAAGATGATGGCGAATATGCAGCACATCATTCTCATCATCGTCATCATCTTCATCATCATTGACAACATGATCATCATCATCACCACCATCATCATCATCATCTTTATCATCATCATCATTGTGAGGATGAGGATGACGATGATGATGATGATATGATGAGGATGAGAATGTTGATGATGTTGGTGGATGATGATGAATATGAGTACGATGATGAAGATGATGATGATGATGATGAATATGATCATCATCATCAAAATCATCATATTCGTCATCATCATCATCGCCATCTTCATCATCCTCACCATCATCATCATCATCATATGATCATGGTCACGATGATCATTTTCTTCGTCATCATAATCTTCATCTTCATCATCCTCATCATACTCGTCATCGCCATCTTCTTCGTCATGATCATCATCATCTTTGTATCGTCATCATTTGATGATGATGATGACGACGAAGATGTTGTTGATGATAATGAGGAGGAAGAGGGTGATGATGAAGATGATGATGATGATGATGGTGGATGGTGATGAATATGAGTATGATGATGAACATGATGATGATGTTGATGATCATCATACTCATCATCAACATCGTCATCATCATCTTCATCATCATCGCCATCAATGTTGATGATGAGGAGGATGATGATGATGACATTGACGATGAAGATGATGACCTAGATGTTGATGAAGATGAGGAAGAAGGACGATGATTATGATGGTGTTGATGATGACAATGATGATGATGACGAAGATGATGATGATGATGGTGATGAGGATGAAGAAGATGATGATGATGGAGATGATGTTGATGTTGATGGAGATGATGATGATGAAGAAGATGACGATGGTGGAGATGTTGATGAGAAAGGGGGAGATGACAATGATGATGAAGATGTTGATGATGATGGTGATGGTGATGATGATGATGATCATCATCATGATTATCTTCATCACCATCATGATCATCATCCTCGTCACCATCATCACCATCACCATCACCATCACCATCACCATCATCCTCATCGTCATCTTTATCACCATTGCCATCACCATCATTACCATCACCATCATCTCATCATCATCACCATCATCCTCATCGTCATCTTCATCACCATTGTCATTATCATTGTCATCATCATTATCATCACCATCACCATCATCTCATCATCATCAGCATCATCAACATCATCATCAACATCTTCAACATCATTGTCATCTCCCCCTTCCTCATCAACATCTCCATTATCGTCATCTTCTTCATCATCACATCTTCATCAAGTTCATGTATCCCCTTGACAAAGAAAATTAAATAAACCATACAATAGCACGTACATGCAAGGACGCGTGCGCTCTGTTCTTAATGTGTGCGCGCTTTCAATCACGTGTGCGTGTGTTTGCGCGTGCACAGAGTTGCGCATGTGCGTGTTTGAATTCAAATTGTTTTTGGCGCCCTTGCAGGCTTGGAATTAGCTTCAAATTGTACCTTTAGGTTTGGTCTGATTTATCCCTGATTTATAGCAGAAAACATCAAACACTGCAACTTCTTGTTTTTCACAGCTAGTTCTGCATAAGCTCCATGAGTGCACTTCAGATGAAATTGCACACACTTGTCGAGCTCTGTGTGCAGATTCCAGATATATAATATTTTAATAGATCTGTTGTTGTTCTCTATTTTTAATTCATTTTAAACTGCACTCATGTCAAATTCATAAAAAATATAGGTCGTTTATTTCGCCTATAACTTTTGATTGGCTTACCTATTTTAAAAACGGAAAAGAACCCACGTAAGAGCACGAAAATACCTACAACCTAAAAGAAAAAAAAATGCATTTTGATTATTTTTAGACCATGATATGGTAGAATTAAACTTGACAATGTCGTTTTAGGGCTTCACTGACTTCAGTAATTTAAAAGAAATATAAAATTGACTTTTAAAATTTTGGAAAAATAGTCCCACACAAGATTTTTCTGTTGCCTACGCCTCTACATATTTTTTTCTCCTAAATTGAAAATTTACATAGGAAACAGGCTAGTCAAAAAAAACATGTACATTATGTTTTAGAAAAAAAATAACATACCAATCTTTGAATAATGACATTTTGTGGTGGTTATACCACTTTTCCATAAATACAAATTATATATTCCAGAAGGTCATCCGTTTTTCTAAGTTTCATCTTTTTACACCTAATCGGAAAAAGTTTTGTAGGTACTTATAATAATTGATTTTAATGATAATATTTATGTTTTTCCAAAATGTCATTACAACTAACGTGTCATAATTGGGTATCATTACCTTGCACCAGCCCTTAAGCCCCATTACCTTTTGTTGAGACTTGGATTGTTAATTAAATTCTACCTTTCTTATTTTTGAGCTCTTCAAATTCTTTTTTATTATTTTTTGAAAAAAAAAATTATAAACATAGCTTAGTGTTCACTAGGGTGTCGGCTGTGTTTAGCTTAGTGTTCAATAGGGTGTTGGCTGTGTTTAGTGGGGTGTGACTAGTATAAAAGTATAAATGATTTCGATTTTTGTTAATTCAAGATTGAAACAAAGCAACCGATTTTCCGTTTGGTTATTCAAGATAGAAAGGAACATATAACGGCGTTCTCCTTTTCTGTTTTAAACACAACACAAGTCAACACAAGTACGGGATGGAAGGAAGAAGAAGTAGGAGTCCCAATGCTGGAAGAGCGCCAAATTCCAACAACACTGACTTCTATGACTTCTATAACGTACAATTACCTGATATCCCTTCAGTTGCCTCTCTTCCTTATGTTTCTTCCGACTCCGAGGATGACGACGAAGTGTATGACGATGACGACGAAGTGTTTGAACCGGCAGACAGAGCCACCGTTGAACAACTGCCTCGGATAAATATTTTGGAGAACCATATCAATATTAACTCAACCTGTTCAGTTTGCCTAAATGATTTTCAATTGGCTGAAGAGGCACTCCAATTACCATGCAGCCACATATTCCATGAACATTGTATATCCCCATGGTTGGGGTCGCATAATACCTGTCCCATATGTAGATTCGATCTTCCTCGAAGTTAACTTAACACTCCTAATTTCTGTCGGTTTCACTTTTTTTAATCTTCCTCGAAGTTAACTTCACTCTCCTTATTTCTGTAGGTTTCACTTTTCATAATTTAATTTGATTTAAATTACTTGATAATATATATATATATATATTTTGTTTTTTTTCCTAAGTCTGCAAATTGTATTAATTAGAAGAGGAGAAAAATTACATAGCTTGTAGGCCTATGAAGAAGTGTAGAGGGTGAAGCCACCATCCCAAACTGTCAAAGATGTTAATATGACTCTTTCTTATCTAAAAAACTCTTCTGAAAAAAAAAACCAGACTAGCCTTTTATGATGATCAAACTTTAAACTGTACATAACTAACTTGTAAAAAAACAACTAAACATTCAATAACATGAAAAAACAAAAAAAAACCAGTCAACCGTGAAACTGGCCTCCAGTGGCGCTAATATTACAACAAAGGAAGAGAGAGATTTACATTTTTGAAACCCTTCCCGGTGTTTGGATATAATTTTGTGAGAACAAATTAATATTACAACATAATATTATGAATAATATGATGTGATGTACACTACTTATTGTGAATATGCCGATTTAAGAGTGGTCGTGTGAGGCTAAGCTTCTGATACCATTAGCGAAAATATGATGTGCTGGAGCTTCCCTCGTTCGTACACAGCGGTCATTGAATGTTATTGAGTGCAGCATTGACGACGCGTAGAAGAGTGATTTCTCCAGCCTTCACGGAGAGACGAATGGTATCTGCATACATCATTTGCCAGCACTAAATTCGAAAATAGCTGAAAAATTGATAGAGTAGTAGCCCGAGAGTGTTCCTTGTTGAGCAGTGATGGTGAATTTGTGTAACTTAGCGTGGGGAATGGTATTGGGGAATGGTATTGAGTGCAGCATACAACATTTGCCAACACTAAATTCGAAAATAGCTGAAAATTTGAGTCCCTTGGATTCATTAATGCATCCAGAAATTTGAGTCCCTTGGATTTATTGTAAACGCATCTGAAACGTTCGGTCCAGCTCCTGTTTGGGCTGCTTGGTTCAGCACGTGGATAGGATTCCTATTCCACCATTCTCTTGTGAATGCAAACAGGGTCAAATATTTCAATCGCATTCGGACATTAATTGAAATCAAAGCAACATAAAAAATAGAATAGTTGCAGCAAACCAAGCAATGGGGCCAAGTAAAGGTAAAGGGATAAGTGGTTCCCAGCCTTGGCAAGATGATCAAGTTTCCATAGACAGTAATAGCTCGAAGCCACCAGAGGGTTCCTTCTTGAGCAGTGATGGTGAATTTGTGTAACTTAGCCTGGGGAATGGGTATTGGGTTATAAACACATAACTTAATTCCAATAGAAAAAAATATGCAAAATTACAAACTAAAAGAAATAGATTACTCCATAATAAATTAACAAATAATAATTATAAAGTAATATAAATCCATTGAACACTACCAAAAATATAGAGAGAGAGATATATTTTAAAATAGAATATTTATTACTTATATAATTTAAATTATTTTTATTTTATATTATAATTCTTAATATACTTTTTGTAATATTATATTTTTAATAAACAATAGTGATGTATTGAATGTTTTATAATTTTAGATTTGAATATGATCTTAATATAAAACATGGTGGCAAGATTTCATTCCATGTATCAATATTCTGATATTTCATCAATATTTTATAATAAATTTATAGCTTTACATTATTAAAGTTTAAGAGTAGAATTTTAATTAATATTGCTATGATAGTTAATGTTTATAGAGTAATTTAGAATTTAAATTTGTTTCAAATTTCTCATATCTTATCACATCTTATCTTTATCTCTCGTCTTATATGCATGGTCCACATGTGCGAGCTTAATTATTATATCAAATATACTAGTGAGATTTTTCCAATGATGTAATTTGGATTTGTGTCGAATCAAAATCTCATGGCTTAAAAGAACACAAACCAAATAACAATAACCTTTTCACCATTAAACAATGTTTAAGAGATGGTGAGGGGAAATTTTTGGGAGATAATTTCTCTTTTGAGTTAGAAGACTTCTATAACTACCCTACTCACAAGAATTTTATACAGAACAAATTTTGGGTGAATGTTCTTTTCCTTCCAATTTTGAAAATGTAACAAGTACTCTTGATGATGAATTAACTGAAATTATGTCTCAATTTGACAATCTTTATGAAAGATGTATTTGTTTACAAGAGAATATCCGCAAGGAAAAGATTGCACATCATACAGTAAAGGGATGAGAGCAAATTTCACTTTTTGTAAATCAAATTTCCAATGAAGAACTAAAAGAAGATAAAATATCTCCACATGAATGTTCATATGTTATACCTTATCAATCTATCTTGTCGAAAGAAGGGATGATAACAATGAATGATTTTATGCATGATTTTCCCTTATCTCAAGAACGATCAGAGTCTGTTTATAGTCATTGTGCATATCATGTTTTATAGTCATTGTGCATATCATGATCCGAAAGAAGCTTGGTTAGAAGAATCATTTCACACAAGATTCCTTGTAAATAATAATTTTCTTATCTTGCACTTGTTAGAGATAGTTCGAGGTAGTTTTAATTTTGGTTTTTACATTTTACCATTCTCGTTTCCGATTTGCAATGTACATGTGTTTATTGGTTTGAGTTTACCTGACTAGTTACATTGGCTATATGATTTCACTTGATTTTTTTTTTTTTTTTTTCGTTTGATCATTTTGTACATATGTAAATAGGGTTTGGTTTTCCTTTGTATTTTATATTTAGTTTGGTTTTGTTTGATTTAAAGTGACTCTGTATATAAATAACACTGTGGCGGTACATTATCTAGTATTAACATGTTTCTTGTTTATTTAACCTAATATCTTTTGAAGAAAGCATTTTGAGTGATCTTCTTGTCTTGTAAGATTTCATTATTTATGAACAAACTACTTCTAGCCCTGGAATTTTTTGTTGAACTTAGCTAATAGTCAATTAAGTCCCTGAGCATTATTCTTAGACTTTTCTCTTTTGAATGATGAACTTATCATAGCAAGCTTACTTTTTGAAGAATGTTCTTCCTGAAATTTATAATAGTCGATAGCATTGGCCATCACTAGGCTATCCACATGATCCAAAAAACATGCAATCTCAATGATTTTTCCCATCCATTAGAATGAATTTGTAAATAAATAAATAAATAAAAACTTTGGTTGAAGAATAGGAGGTCTCTCCATAGAGCCGACCTATCATGATCATCAGCCCTTTCGGGGATGACATCATTTCTGATCACCAGGGTGATGGATCTTGGTCATAAGATCAAGGGACGGGAGGTCTCATCACGAGCCGGCCTGTTCATCTCCGATAGTTCTCGTGAATGATGTTTTCGATACTTGGTTACCACGCCAGGACACTAGTCTTAAACCAAATTTCTAATTAATATTATTATTTTGTGTAAATAAATATTAGTAATAAAAGAGGTTAACTAATGAAAGGAAGGTCTCATCACGAGCCGATCCTTTCATGATCATGGGTCCTATTGGATTGACTTTTCCATATTTAGTTACCAAGCTAATGCATTGGCTCTTGGTTTTATAAAGAGGAGACAGGGGGTCTCATAGCGAGCCAACCTGCTCAATTTCTGATAGTGCTTGTGAATGATGCTACCATCATCTAGTTACTATGCTAGGGCAGTATTCCTTAGTTAATGTCTTCATGTTCATATATTTTAAATCAAAAAAAAGAGAGAGAAAAAGAAAAGAAAATGCAAAATTGAATAATTAGTCATTAATGGATGGGTCGAGTTTTTCAGATACCTTCTTTGAAAATGTGGAAGTCATATTTTTATGCTAATGCTTGCTTGACTATCTTTAATCACGGAGGGATTCTTTCTTCTTGAAGTTTTCTTACTATGTGTATTAAAATCTCATTCATTTTTGTAAAGTTCCACATATAATGTTTGGGGGTGCTTTATTGGTTGCAAAACATTTTGAGTTCAATTCTTACTATACATGCTAGTGAGTTAATTGGGTCAAGTGATATCAAATTTGACACTTTGAGAAGTCACTTTTTGTTGCTTATCTTCATCATTTTAAGGTATATTTGCAGAGATAACTGGTTCGCCCAGCATGTCGCCATTTGTTGGGACCCCAACAACTCACCTTCATTTAAAAAAATGAAAGGGCCCCCATTAGAATTTTGTAAATACCTAGTTTGGTTTTATCTCGCTTGGCTTGATACATGATTTTATATCTTCGCTCTTGGCTTTTTTTCGTCTTGCCGCCCATGGATTAAAGATTTGGTTATCTTGGTTATCTAACTCTAATGGTTTCCTTTTCTGAACAATGATGTATCTTTTGCTTATTGATTTTGCGGCCATGCTTTCATGAGATCATGGTTTGGTGGTTTTGACTACTTCTCTTGATTGAATCTTCTAGCATAATAGTTGATTGCATGATACTTTTGGGCTTATTACATCAAAATTGAACACCTTGATTTTCCCAAGCTTAATATTATCATATTTACAAATAATTTACAAATAAAGCTTGATCAAAGTTTATGTAAATTTTATGTTGAAGTATAAAGTAAAAGGACACTTTTTAACTTCTTATATTCTTTCAAATTTGATGGAATTTGTACTTACTTCTACATCATTTTTTCTATTTTTCCATCAAATTGAAGTTTAGCTTAATTTTTTCTTGAAACATGTTCATGAATTGACAAGGTATTTATTTGAAAAGTGGGAAGCCTAAATTTGTGACACTTTGTAAAAGGTTGGAAGTCAATCTCATAATTTTCAATTTTACCAAAATTTATTTATAAATATTTTGATTGAATCATTTCTTAGAGGATGATTATGTTTTAAATTATTTAAAAGAGATACTCCAATTGGTCTTTTTATTATTAAACCTATCATTATCATATTTTAATGGGTCATTAATAATACTTTCATAAAAGATATTTGGTTGATTATTAAAAGATCCAAATAATTTTTTATTTTGGGATTCTTACTCATATAAACATTCAAACTTTGCTTATCATTTTTTTATTTATTTATAATTGTGTGGCATCAATTTATAAAGTGAATACCTTATCTTCCCAAGCAAGTGAGGATGTCATTGTGTAACACAAACTTTATATGATAATGGTCTCAAACGTTGATACATACATATTTTCAATACTAGACTAATTTGTTTGTTGGCTGCATAATGTTGTGACATGTGTGATGGAATTAACATTTATGTGAATGAACTCTCAAGAAACATGGATGCCAAAAAAAGAAAATCATTAAGTGATTGTCGAGTGCTTATACCAGGATCTACGCAAATATTTCCATATCATTTAAGTTCATTTAACAAGGGAGATATTGGTCCTCGAATGACGCCAAGGATACTGAATGAGGTTGTTGCAGCAAAAGGAGATAACACCGGGATGAGTTCACTAGTTGTTAACATAATTAGACCAGAGTGCACGCAGTTCAAGCTCACCTAAACAACAGGTTTTCAGGTTCTTAATTGACGAAAAGAAAACGCAGTTGTGAGAACGTGGATGCAAACACTTTCCTTGTACATATTTCTTATGAATACCTTAATACACCACTTTCCACAGAATCAACTTCCATTTGTTCAATGAAGAGGTTTAAAGTCTTAAAGAGAAAGTAAAGATCCCCGAGCATCATCAGCTGGTTCCACCAGACCACACGCGTCAAATATCACACCAATTAGCAGAATTTTTGAAGGCTTTGGTTAAGTCTTTAATCATCACATTTCACATGTTAATTGGCTTTTGTCTTTATGTTACTTACATATATACATACCCTGCTATTATATATGAAGCCATCTTTTGTGAATTCAAATTTATATGTTAATCTGGAACATGAATGATTTAGTCAGGGTTGAAATCAATGAACTATTTTGATATTTTAATCCTTGATAAATTGATTCTCATTATTGGATAATTTGTATGATGAATGTGTTTCATTTACAAGTTGATATATAATTATATATTTTTACTGTTTCCACAATTGTATATTTAAGTTAGCATTGTTGATTTCAGGTTTGAAATTCTTTTATAATTATTTTGCAGAAGATTTTGATCTATTGTGAAACAATTACGATTTACTTCTACATCTGGGGACTTTTTCTGCCAATTGAGAAGTGTCAATTATTTTCGTCTTTGAACATGTTAGATCAATATTATACTTCAATCTCTTGGCCAAGATAGATAATCAACATTTAGGTTATCATAGAACAGAATTAGGAGCTACTAATATTTTGTATTTAGCATAAAACAGTCTTTAGAATTAGTTACTACTGACTTCGTGTCAGATTTAGGAACCACTTCCCACACATCATTCTTCATGATAGATTTTTATTCTTCTACCATGGTATATTTCCATACTTGCTTCTTTGAGGCTTTTGCAAAGGTAGAGAATTTTGAATCACTCATGTGACTAATCTGTGCTACATATCTTGGAAAAATTCCAGGTCTCTTTCACACTCTGGATGAGCTTGGAGGTTCTCCATTCTTTTTTGCCTCTTGAGAAATCTCTCGACATCATGCCGATATCCTCTTAACAAGAGGTTCATCAAGAGATCCTTCTATCAGATCTTCTCACTCGTTAGGATTAAGTGGATATACCGATACATATGGCTTCTCCCTCTCACCATCCCTAACGCAAGAATAAAAAATTGGATCCTACATCATAGGAGTATGATGATCCTGGAACATAGATTCTGTAGGCTTTGGAGGATTAAATATATCCAACAAATGTTCATTTCTTTTCAAATAGTTCCATATTTGTCCTCTTCTTTTTTGGTATGTGAATATAAACAGGACAACTAAAAATATTCAAGTGTCCAATATCTCGTTTTTCACCAATGAAAACCTCTTCAAGAATATTTTCTCCCAAGATAGCATGAAAGATTCATTTTTTAATAAAAACATCATTGCTAGAGGCTTCTTCCAATAAGAATGTGGGCAGATCCTGATCACACATCATGGATTTGCAGCTTCACATATTGTTCTATTATTTCTTTCATCAAGCCCATTTTGTTGGAGGTTGTAGGGTACAGTCAGCTGTCTTTTTATTCCCACATCTCGACAAAATTCATTGAATTCACGGGACTCAAAATATCCTCCATTATCAGATCTCAAGGCATGGATGTGCTTTTTAGTTTGATTCTCAACCAACACTTTAAACTCTTGAAATGTGTTGAAAGTATCACTCTTTGCTTTCAGAAAATTAACCAATGACTTGCGAGAGAAGTCATCTATGAAAAGTACATAATACAACTAACCACTCAAGGAGGCTGAAAACATAGGACCACGTAAATCACAATGAAGCATATCCCTTTGGATATTTTTGTACTACTTGGAAAAATCTACTTAATGTTTTTTTCCAAGAATGCAATGTCTACACACACTATCAAAATCAAATTTAATTATGGGCATATCTTTCACCATCTTTTTAAATTCAGGTAATGCCTTGAAATGGAGATGAGAAAGCCTTCTATGACACATCTGACAAGGGCTTAGCGTGTTATGGATCATGGCTTGAATGAGTTTTGCAATAACTTTGTAGAGATCTCCCTTTGTAAATCCAATCACTGATGCAGAGTTCAATCTCCATGATTAGGCCATTGGAGTAGGTTGTTGTCCATAAAGATAACTCTGAATATTTTATATGATAGAAATGAAACAAATAGGAGGTTCTTATTCAATCTGGGACAAACATAATTTCATCCACATGTACTACATCTCTTGAATCCAACTAAAAAGTATTGGATACAATTCCTTGGATCGAATAGGTGGTATTATCTCCAAGCTCCACCTTACATGAAAACTTATTTTCCTCCAGATATGTGATGGCACTCTTATATCCAGTCATGCGCTTGCATGTACCACTGTCTACAAGCCATGTCTCATCACTAGTTGTAATGGATCCAAAAAGGGAGGAGACAAGATAGTACTCATTCTTTGTCTCTTGATCATCGAATGGATTCTTTCTTGTAGGTTCATCTTCTATAACTATAGAAGCATGAAAAATTCCCTTGAATTTTCCTCTTTGATTTACATGGACTTATCTTGCATAATGGCCCTTCGTATCGCAATTAAAACATTTAAATTTACACTTATCAAAGTTCTTGAACTCATTCTACTTTTCATCAAAAAATTTCTTGTGATATTTCTTACCTATTTTCATCAGTACCGCAAGAGCGAGGTTCTCTTCTTTGGAGGTAGTATACATTCTTTGGATTCTCCCTTCTTCTTGTAAGAAATAATGCCACAATCTCTCAAAGTTAGGTTGCACTTATCGACCATTTACTACATCCAATAATGTCTCCCATGAAGATGGAAGGCCATCAGCAACAGTCTGTAGGTCCTTAATGAAAAACCATCTAGATAATAAACACTATAATAGATAGGTAACTATTTGGTGATAGTGAATGGAGGCATATCGACAAGGTCGTATGGTTGTAGCTCCTCGTCCACATATATAGATTCTCTATGTATTGTTCCCATCCCCGTAATGGACTCTCCTTATATCCTACCAGGTCATTTTAATAATTGAGACATAGTGCACAAATGTAACCTAAGGTTTAGCCTTCCTCGATCCCAACTGGTGACTCTTCAATGAATGAATGAAAGAAGAAGTGCCCCAATTCCTATGATAAGATGAGGAACTAGATACCTGTAAGAGTCACTATATATAAAATTTATACAACTCAATAGAATGAACACCTTGAAGCGAGCCACATTTTTTCACATAAGGGAAGGATACAAATAATGAGTGGGCCCTTACATTTGTTCAATGGATCAGAGGAGTGGTGAAGGTGTGGTTGAAAGATCCCAATCTAAAACGATTAATCTATGTTTTCGAGGATGATCCGGGCTATCTTGCATTTCTAATAAGTTGTTGAATAGTGGGAATTCTAGCTGGATTGTATGCAGAATCTCCCATGAATGAGAGTAGGCAAGGATAGAATATCAGAGACATGGAAGAATTACAAAAGAAAAAAAAAGTGGTTTGAAAGCATGTGTGGTACTTAAAGTGCACTATGGATGCCTTGGCATTATATTTTCATTTTATCAAAAGGAAACATCTCAAGGCACAACATCGACCATCACACCTGTTAGTACTGGATTTGTAGCTTTACTTTTTCCATCTTTTGTATTTATTTTCTTTGATTTCCTTCATTTTTCTCTGTAATTCTATTATCAATAATTAGACCTTTTTATTTTTATTATATTTCTTACTTATATTTATGCTTTTTTATAAGATTATAGGTTATAATTTGGCTTATATTTATTTAAATATTCCTAGAGTATTTAGAAGTATGGTTTTACATATGTGCTAACTTATGTTATGAAGTATTTCTCATCATTTCTTAGCATATTTAATTTTACACATTCTGGTAGCTTAATAGATGGAGGTTATACAGACTAGCGTTGCGGAATGTCTACTTTTCTCTATTTTAGTCATTGTCATTGGGCACTGGTTACGAGATAACGGAAGTGAATTTCAGAATACCCAAAGAGGTTTTTGTCAAGCATGGGCTCATGCACAAAAACCTATCTCATTTTTTCAACAGGTTTCATGGTTTGAAATATTTGAATGGATGTTTATGGCCTATTTTTCATGGTTTAAAACATTAAATAATTTACTGTTTTAGTCACAAAATTTGGGTGCGGTTTTCGAGAAGTTAGACAAGTATTTTTGAAAACCAAAATCATTTTTTGTCAAGTATGGACCAATACACAAAAAAAACACTTAGGTTTTACAAAGGTATCACAGATTGAGAGATATGAAGGGATATTTGAGACCCATTTTTCAGAATTTCGCCAAGCTATTTTTTACAAAAATAGCAAATCATGAAAGGGTGTTGTGTGGCATCTGTTTTCGAGGAAAGATCATTCGAAACACTTGCTTTCGTTATCATCACCTTCGTGCATGATTTTACAGATGTCAATCTTGGAATTCTTTCGAAAAATCATGATCAACATTATTGAATTTGTTATTTAAATTCAATGCCCTAAAAAATCTTAGTCCCGTTGGTTCTGAAAATTGTAAATATTTTTATGCTGAGTTGGCTTGCATTGGAGAAAGGAAAATTTCATAATTGTGTAAATTCAACAGCACATCAGAGAATCAACAATATGAAGAATCCAACTAGAAAATTTTGCAGGTTTGAACCAGTCGGCATAAAGCAGGGCAGAAGTCAAAGCAATGTGAGGAAGAATATAATTCAAAAGATGAACCAAACATCGAAGAAGGCAGAACAAGAGGAGCAAAATACTGTCAAGGACGTGTCAACTTCTAATACTTGCAAAGACATGGAAGAAGAATAAACAGAAACAAGTATGATGGATAACATCATTTCCAATGATGAATTTCTGGTTTTGGAACCTTCAAAGGTACAATCAAGACCAAGAACCATATCAAAAAACAAGTTCGGGATGAATACGAAGGTTTTTCTAAATCCTAAATTCAAAAAGAAAACCTTGAAATCAAAGAGGTTGCACAGATTGTGGAAAGTATAGGAAGAGGCCTTGGATACTCTTCAGAAATTGATCACAAGATTAAAGGGAAAGATAAATTTTTTAAAATAGGAATGACTTCAGAACCTATTAATACAAAGGATGAAAGGGAAAATATGGATCCATGACTCAAACATGAATCACTAGTAAATCAAAAGCATATTGAGAATAGTCCAAGTGAAAACATGGAAATCCCTTTACATCATACAACATCAGAAGTTGAAATGCTTAAGAAATATTTGCAATACTTTAAATCTTAAAATGAGTATTTGATTGATGCTACTGATGCACTAATGAAAGCCAACAAAAAACTAAGGAAATATATCGAGGAATTCGATCATAAATATCAGGAGTTGATCACAGTTTCAAAAGAAGTGCTTAGAAGTAAAATAATTTTCCAGCAATAGAATCAACAACCGTCAAAGAAAAACTCAAAACTTCAAGAAAGAATCCAGATAATGGAGGCTGAACATTCGAGACTACAGAGAAGATCTCAACCCTTAGATGGACTTATAGTCCCGGCTGAGGAAGCTTGCTAACTATAACTTTATGCATAATCTAGATACTTGTCCTTTAATTTTTGAGATGACTCCACAAGTTTGAGAAGATACAATTAGGAGTCTATTTACTATCTTTAGGAAATAGTTAACTTTTCAATCTTTTTCCGAATTTGATCCTTAAAAAGTGGATCTGGAAAACTGTTTTGTAAAGTATCTTTGTAATTATAAATAGGAAAGAAGTAGTAGTCCAAAAGGGGTGGTCTGTTTGGGAGAGGGCTAGTTGATACTATTTGTTCCATCAAGACATGTAAATGGTTCTCTATAAGTGATTCTGAAAGCTATTTTTGTATCGACATATATATAAGCCGGTTTTAATCTATTATCTTAGCAAAGATTTTAATTGGTTCAATTACCTTGTTCATTATTTCATTTTGGATAAAGTTTTTATTTGCAAATGCTTCTGAGCAAGTGCATGCTTTTCTCTCGATTTATGCTTGAGGTGTTTTATGGGTATAAAAGGGCATGCGAAAGCCAATGAGGGTCACTTTTGGCACGTTAGATGCAATAGAAAACTGAAAAATAACTCATACCTCAACTTACTTGGTTCTTTTGAGATGCTTACACAAGATATCTTGCATCGAGTAAAAAACATGAAATGGAGGAAATTGAGTCACGTTTCCGAATATATAAGTTTTAAGTATTGAAAATTCATATAACTATGTCAAATTTCATCTTTTCTAACAATCACTTTTTTATTTTTTTGGCAAATGATAAGGTATATGTTTTTGTGGTTGCAGCCTTTGAGTGCCTAAATGATGGTTTCAGGCTACAAAAAAAGGTAGACATGTATAGAATCCATAGCACTAGTGGAGCACTATTTTTAAAAAATGAATGCTTAATTTTTTATTTATTTTTAATTATGTAAGTGATCAAACCTTGAGAATGGGATGTCAAATGTGGGTGCAGCCTTTGAAGGTCTTAATGCAATTATTTTTACTTGGATTTTTAATAGCATGTAGAGGTCAGTGTATACTAGTGCAACATACGGTTTTGTTTTAAAATGGTTGTGAAATGAAAAAGTTGTGTAATGAACACCAACAACTTGTTTTTTGACTTAAGGAGTGATGACACAAGAAAATTAGGAAATAAGTAGAAAATATCAATATTTTTTTAAATAAATACATATTTGGAAACTACACAAAAAATGTTATGTATGCCTAAAATTTCATCAATAATGGTCATTTATGTCATGCTGTAGAGAGCGGTGAAAAACAAGTATAATGAGAAAAATGGTGGAAATGCCTAATTAGCTATGGTTCAGTAAATTCCATAGCAAGGATAATTTTAGGGGCGAAATTTAGCCCATGGGCTATTTTTCCATGTTTTTTTCCAAAAAAATATTCGCCAATTTGCATTTTTTGAAGCCCCATTTCGCCCAATTTTGATGGGGTAAAAATTTTTCAATCTAAAATTTGCCAAATTATTATATAAACTATATTAAATCCTTAGAAATTGAAATAATTTTAGAAAAATATCGCCAAACATTTTGTAGTTGACATTTTAAGAATTGATAAGATTCGCCAAGGTTTATACACTTTTAAATAAGTATGGGTCCTTAAAATCATCCCTGTTCCATAGCACAGGTTTGGGAAGTCTGAACCCACCACATATGACTGTGGCTGACACGCAGAGGTGGGAGTAGGGGTTTATTAGGTGCTAAGGAAGGTGTGCGCGTTATATCTAAATTCAAATATTTTTGTTGGCACACTTGGTGTTAGAAGAAATCCACACGTGTTTTGTATATACAAAACGCTTGCGCATTATTTTTCACATAACACGCGCGCGTTATGAACTTCACAAATTTATGTTTTTAAGTCTTGAATGGACATAAAGGGGGTGAGAGAAAGAAGAGATATGTGAAAGGGGGGGAAAGGAACATAAATTTAAGGAGTTGGGGAGAGTAATGATAAGGGATGGAAATTAAAGTCCTAAGTCCTAAACCCCCTAAATCCCTACACCCCTAATCACCTAATCCCTTAACACATAATCTCTTACCCCATTAATAGTTGGTCCTAACCTATAAAGGTATTGTCTCTCCTACTCCCGTACCCCTCTCCCCCATCCCTAGCCATCCTGCTCTTTATATCTCTCCCCTACTCCCCCTAGACCTGAACCCTCTCCTCTCTATCTCTCTCTCGTCCTCTCCCTATCCCTTACTAACTCTCTTTCTTCCCTACACCTCCACCTACCTCTAACCACACCTCCCATCTCTCTTTCTCACTCCCTACAACTAACACCCTCTCCTCTCTCACTCTCTCTCCCTTCTCTCCCCCCCTAACCATTACTATCCCTCTCTATCTCTCTCTCTCTCTCCCCCTCACTAACCCCTCTCCTAGCCCCTTACCCCTAACTAACCCCCCCCTCTCTCTCTCCTACTCCCCCCCTCTCTCTCTCCTACTTCCCCCCCCCTATCTCTCTCCTACTCCCCCCCTTCTCTCTCTCCTAATCCCCCTTCCCCTACCACTAACCACCCCCTATATCTAACCCCTAAGCCCCTTGACCCCAAATGCATTGACACCTTAGCCCCTAACACCAAATTTCTATTTAACCTCCTAACCCATAGAACACAAAGCCAAAAAGCTTTCAAGATAAGTAGGGATCTAGGGAGATAAAGGAAATTTATTTTCTTGGGAAGAAACTATTAAATAAGGTTTTGATGAAAATGCAGATTGTGTAGATTACCATAACTCTACCACATTTTTGTATGCAGAAATGCATGCACATTTTTTCCCTCTAGACGTTAATAAGCCATGTACCAAACATATTAATTCTATTATAGTTTTAATTTCCTAGTTTTAAGAAACGCTAGCATGTTTTTTATATCCATAACACTAGTGCATTTTGTCTATGCCAAAATTCAGCAGAATACTCTTTCTATTTCATAGCCGAAGTTTGCATTTTGTCTCTTCAACAGTGTTGCAAAAAAACTTGATACTCTATGTTCACAATCAACAATCAAGGTAATTGAGGAAGTATGATACTCTATGTTCAAAATCAGCAATCTTGAATAGGATTCTACAGTTAGCATTGGGAATTGAGGATTCTACATTCACAATTAGCATGCTTCAAGAGGATTCTACATTCATAATTTCAAGCAAGGTTGAGAAATATATATGAACACAATTGAAGAAGAATCTACATTCACTATTGAGCAAGCTTTAAAAACCTATATTCACAAATGAAGAATTTTTTATATTCACAACTGAGGTCGAAGTTACTCTCACATTTGAGCAAGCTTGAGGAATCTATATTCACAATTGAGGAAGTATCTATGTTCACAATTGAGCAAGCTTGAAGAACCTATATTCACAATTGAGAAAGAATTTGGATATTTGAATAGTTGAGCACACCTGTGGAATCTATTTTCTTAGTATTGCTCATTGTGGTCATGGGGAATTCATGCAATCAAAAAAGGAAACCAACAAGGAAATAGAAGCCTCAAGAAACCATGGAAGAAGTTAGAGAAAAGAAAATATTGGACATGTGGAATTGAAGGAATTCCATGGAAACTCATCCAATTCCAACTGTAGATGATGCCACGGTCATTCCTACCCATCCACGACAAGAAAAATGAAAATATTCACTAGAGGGGCCCTCAATTTCAACAACATTTGATGAACAAGAACCCCATGAAACTAGTCAAGAAGTAAAACGTAGGTGCTCATGGGGGGATGTTTCAATTCCCACATCAAGTCAACCTCAGACTATGCTAGTGAATGACTTGTTGGGTTGTGTTTATACAAGCGAGAAAGTTAGGGAGGCATTGAATAAAGGATTTACAATGAAGGAAGCAAATGTTATGGCGACCGTCCAAGAGAGAGTCAAATTTCTCACATCCAACTACCAACAAGATAATGAAATACAATAGGCTCCTATTGAAATGCCGAAGCGTCCTAGTGATGTTGTACATGCTCCAGTTCGAACACCCTTACCTCCATTAGCAGCTACACCCCGAAGAACTCCGAAATGTATTCATGTTGATGAAAATATCATTAGTTCACATGAAGGTACGTTGTCTAAACATGCTATTTCTTATCAAACTGGACAAATACTTGATAATGTTTTTATTCTAAATGTGATGGGGACAAGTGCAAATTATTTTTATCATTGTTAAAATCTAGGTCTATGGCTGTTGTTAGAAGAATGTTAAGGATAAAAATGACCAAAAAGTTAGAACCAAGTTCTCATATTGCTAAAAGTTTAGTAGATGCATTTAGTATAATTGGAAAGAAATCTCACTCAAATACTCACAATGTGGCTCACCGTGTGTTGTCACAATCAATCGCGAACAAAAAAACTAGGGCACTTCATTTTCTTAAACCTACCTCCAAAATTATTAATTTGAATGTGAAGACACTTTGTAGGTATTGTGTTAGAAGAGAACAACTTGAAACTGGTCAAACAGATGTTTGGGCCTTCATTGGCAGGTTGCCACGCTCAGATATGAAGCTCAATGATGTGGTAAAGGGATTAGTGCAAGCCTTTTGGCATGACAGCACTAGACCTTCTTCCAACCAAAAAGATGTACAAAAATTGAGGAGTTCAAAGGGTCATGAAACACACATTAAACATTTCTTGATATGACACAAACATAATTCTATGAGAGATTTAGGAATGAGCATAACGAACTTAATTGTTGATGTATATGTAACTTTGGAATGTATTTCATCTATGTATTTCATATATATTTATTGTACCCTTATAAGAGATGTGTTATTCCTCTATAAGAAAGTGTCGTCATGTGGATTGACAAGTGTCGCAAGTGTGTGTACTTGCCGATGGGTTATTAGACCACCATGTGTGGGGTCGGCCCTAAAATATATATTATATTGTGGATGTATCTAGATAAACAAGTCGGCCCCATACTGTAACTGGGAAAACAGGTTAAGTATAAATAGAGATCAGGAGATCTCTATTTGGATCATTCGGAAAGACACACTTCTCTCACTCAGAAAGTGGTGCACTAGTGAGGAGGAGGATCATCTGCTCTAGGAACCTATCTCAAGTGTATTTTGGTTGTACTTTGGTTGAGCCATTGCTCTCTCTATCTCTAAGGAAGTTGTGGGGTTTTTCACCTTAGGGTTTTTCCCATGGAAACTCTATGTCTCTTGTCTCTCATGCTTTTGATTCTTGTGATGCTTATTGTGATCGTTATGCATTGATATACTGTATATGTTATTCTCTCAGTAAAGATCCAAGAGTATTGTGAATTAATGCTCAAAATTTAACATGGTATCAGAGCTAACCTAAGAAGAAGACATTTTGCAGTGACAGAAACTTGAGTTTCTTGTTTATTGGGTTTCTCTCCACAGTTTTTGGAAACGCAGTATAGTAGATTGACTCTACTCATCAAGGAGAATCTATCTGTCCAATCAGAATTCAATTCTCACCACACCAAGCTTGAGGATAAGATTGAAGGGGCTGATAACTTCCAAGCTTGGAAGTATAGGATTGGATTAATCCTGGAAGAGAATGAGTTGGAATCATATATAAAAGAAGACATCCCTATCCCAGAGGATGAAGAGGCTAAGGTATTGCATAAGAAGAACTTGGTCAAGGTAAAGAGAATCATTGTTGATTCTATGAAATACCATATCATACCCCATGTGTCTTCTCTAAAGACACCCAAGGCTATGTTTGACTGGTTGACCAAACTATTTGAAGGAAAGAACATAAATCAGAAGATGACCCTGCAGAATCAATTGAAAGGGGTCAAGATGTCGAATGGAGAAACCATTCAATCCTATTTCTCCAAGGTCTCTCAGATCAAAGAACAACTTGAAGCTATAGATGAAATGGTGGAGAATGGTAAAATTGTTATGACTACTTTGAATGGCCTACTTAGGTCATGGGACTCTTTTATCCAGGGGATCTATGCCAAAAAGAAGTTAGTCTCTTTCAGCAAATTATGGGAGGAATGTTCTCAAGAAGAAGCAAGGCTTGTGGAAAGAGAAGAGAAGATGGGAAATGAAGATCAAGCTCTCACAGCTCACACTAAGAAGGGCAAGTTCAAGAGGGAGCCATCCCATCACAAGAAGAAATCTTCTCATCATTTTCACAAAGACAAGAAAGATCTAAGGTGTTTCACTTGTAATGAGAAGGGTCACTTTGCTTCAGAATGTCCCAAGAACAAAAGGGACAACCACAACAACAACAACTCCAACAAGAAGAAGAAGGGTAACAAAAGAAGGTACCATGCTCATGCTGCCGAAGATGATGAATCTCCAAAGAAGAAGGCTAGGGCAGAAAGTGATGATAGTAATGATGACTCATCAAGTAAAGAAGAGTATGTTCTAATCTCTGCTCTCATAGGTACTATCTCCCATGGTTGTAATGATTGGTGAATTGACAGTGGGGCTTCCAAACACATGACTGGGTTTAAAGAATCCTTTGTAAATCTGTTTAAACATGAATCACCCCATAAAGTGAAACTTGGGGATGATTATCAATATCCCATCAAAGGAAGTGGTGAAGCCTCCTACAACATATATTCTGGAAAATCTTTGAAGATGAAAGAAGTCCTTTATGTACCTGGGATCAAGAAGAACTTACTCTCCATCTCTGCATTGGATGCAAAAGGTATGAGGGTTGCATTTGTGGATGGCCAAGTCCTAATGTGGCCAAAGGGAAAGACCATAGATGATGTAGTTGTGATTGGAGAGCAAGAGGGAGGTTTGTATAAATTAAAAGGATAACCTGAACATGCCATGGTGCATGAATCCATGGAGCCAAGTGAAATTTGGCATAGAAGACTTTCTCATATGCACTATAGGGCACTTCCAATTGCAAGCAAGTCTGTAGAGGGTCTTCCTAAAATCAAGACCAAACATGAAGGTGTTTGCAAAGGATGTGCAAAAGGTAAGAATATTAAGAAGGCTTTCCCAAGCAGTGAAAGCAAGGCAAAAGATATCCTGGAAATCATACACTCAGATGTATGTGGTCCTATGTCATCCAATTCTCTAAGTGGGTATGTTTACTATGTCTCATTTATTGATGACTTCTCCAGGAAGACTTGGGTATACTTCTTGAAAAACAAAGATGAGGTGTTTGATAAGTTCAAGGAATTCAAAACCTTGATGGAGAATCAAACTGACAAAAAGATCAAAACATTCAGATCCGACAATGGTGGAGAATTCACCTCAGGTGACTTCAAGAAGCTTTGCAGTGATTCAGGGATTAAGAGGGAGTTCACTGCTCCTTATAATCCTCAACAGAATGGAGTTGCAGAAAGAAAGAACAGAACAATCATGGAAGAAGCAAGGGCAATGCTGCATGACCAAGATCTACCTATGCATCTATGGGCAGAAGCAGCTAGAACAACTGTATATGTGCAGAACAGAACACCCCACAAGATATTGGACAACAAGACACCAGAAGAGGTCTTTTCAGGTAAGAAACCTGAAGTCAGCCATCTCAGAATATTTGGTTTTCCAGTATACACTCATGTCCCATTGGAAAAGAGGACCAAACTAGATCCTTCAGGAAAGAAGGATATCTTTGTGGGTTACAGTGAAAGCTCGAAGGCTTACATAATATACTTTCAAGGGTTCAGGAAGATTGATGTCAATTGGGATGTAACATTTGATGAAAAATCAGCATTCATCAAATCAAGGAAGGCACCTATCGAAGTTTATGAAGAACCTAAGGAAACTAGATTTCAAGACACTACCATGACTGAAGCAATTCTAGAAGTTGTTCGTGAGTTTGAAGATCTGCAAGAACCTGCAGATCCACCCCGTGAGGATAACTCTCACAGGAGGAAACCTGCATGGGCTAGAGAGCTCATTCAAGATGCAGAAAGATTTGGCATTCTAGAAGAAGAACACAGAGCAAAGAAAAGAACCAGATCACATACCAGCTACGTTGCTTTACTCTATGACATTATGAACAAAGAACCTTCCAGTTATGAAGAAGCAGCGAAAAAGAAAGAATGGAAGGATGCTATGGCTGAGGAATACCAATCAATAATGAAAAATGATGTTTGGGATGTTGTCCCAAGACCTAAATAGAAGTCTGTTGTGACTTCCAAACAGATCTACAAAATCAAGCATGTTGCAGATGGCAGTGTAGAGAAATACAAAGCAATATTCGTAGCTTGTGGCTTCTCTAAAAAAGAGGGAATAGATTATGAAGAAACTTTTGCACCTGTAGCCAGGTATACTTCCATCAGAACAGTACTTTCCCTGGCTGCAGCAATGAAATGGAAAATACACCAGATGGATGTCAAGACTGCTTTCTTGAATGGTGTAGTTGAAGAGGAAGTATATGTAGAGAAACCACTCGGCTTTGAAATACATGATAGGGATTCATATGTGTGCAGATTGAAGAAAGCCTTGTATGGCTTGAAGCAAGCCCACAGAACTTGTTATGGTAGGATGGACAATTTCCTATCTAGTTTGGGCTTTACCAAGAGTAAAGCGGATTCCAATCTTTACTACAAGGTTGAGGAAGGAAATCCTGTGATTCTACTTCTGTACGTGGATGACTTATTTGTAACAGGAGATGACAGATTGATTCCAGATACTAAGAGGAAGCTTGCTGCTGAGTTCGATATGAAAGATTTGGGAATGATGCATTATTTCCTAGGTATGGAGGTGTGGCAGAATTCAGGTGGGATCTTCCTTGGTCAAGGGAATTACACAGTATATATCGTGAATATATTTGGGATGATGGATTGCAAGGCCATGGCCACACCCATGGCATCAAATCTAAAGCATCTATGTGATGCTTCATCTGAGCCGGTTGATGTCTCTATGTATCGTCAGATGATTGGGTCCTTGATGTACCTGACGAACACGAGACCAGACATTTGCTTTACAGTGAACACATTGAGCTAGTTCCTGACGGATTCGAGGAGTGTTCACCTGGTTGCTGTAAAGCATGTCCTGAGGTACCTGAAGGGTATAGTGGATTATGGGCTCAAGTATGAAGCTAATCTAAACTTTAACCTGCAGTGTTATGTTGATTCAGATTGGGTTGGCAGTGCTGCAGATAGGAAGAGCACATCTGGGTGCTGCTTCAATATGGGATGAGGTGTGATCTCTTGGTTTAGCAGGAAGCAGTCCTGCGTAGCACTGAGTACGACTAAGGTAGAGTATGTTGTAGCCTGCTCAGCTAGTTGTGAGGCAGTATGGCTACGGAAGCTACTGTATGAGTTATTTGATCTCCCGCTGGATGCTACCAGTATCTTTTGTGATAACCAGAGTTGTGTGAAGCTGTCTGAGAACCCAGTGTTTCATGACAGGTCGAAACACATACAGATCAAATATCACTATATCAAGGGTATGGTGCAGAGAGGAGCTGTGAAGCTCCTGTATGTTGCGATGGACGACACTTCAGATCGACGACACTTCGAGGAAGAAGTGATGGACACATATGCTGAAGCCATTCCAAGCATGTTGGAAGGAGGATCCTTCACATGGCTATGGATGTAAGCACTAGATGATGAGAATCAGGATGATGCTCTAGTTACTACTCTGTATATGCATCATGTTGATGCTGGATATGATCAGTTGGATAATTTATATTTGTATGTATGTACGCATCATGTTGATGATGGATATGATCAGTTGGATCATTTATATGTATATATGCATCATGTTGGATGCTGGATATGATTGGTTGGATCATTTGTATGTATTTGTATATGTATCAGGTGGATACATTGTATGATTAGGTAGATCATGTATGTTGATATGTATCATGTATTTGTATTTGTATTAGGTGGATACACTGTATGATCAGATGGATCATGTATGATGATATGTATCAGGTAGATACTTGGTATGCATCAGGCGGATGCATTGTATGATCAGGTTGATCATGATGATGAGCTTCAGGATGTTGCTCTAGATGATATGTACCAGGATGGTACTGTGATGATGATCAGTATGATCATGGGCATCAGGATGATGCCTCGTGCGATGATGATCTGTTGGATCATGAGTATCAGATTGATACTTGGAGGTCAGAGATGATAATTATGTGGTAGGTTGTGCAAATAACATGTAATCTGTCCTAGGAGATCTTGCCGGTCGTGCTGTGACACATAAATGTTCTTGGGGTACTCTTTCTTGTATTGCTATGTAGTATGTAATTAGTCCTCATATATCCGATAGGTTGAGCTGTGTGCTCATAATCAGTCTTGAGATGAGGTATTACTACGGAGACATGTAATCAGTCCTGGAGATCCAAGAGGTTGAGCTGTGTGCTCATAATTAGTCCTAGGATGCTCTTTAGAGATCTTGCTGGTCATGCTGCGGCACATAAATGTTCCTGGGATGCTCTTTAAAAGTTTTGTCTATCCACATGTAATCAGTCCTGGAGATCCAAGAGGTTGAGATGTATGCTCGTAATAAGTCCTGGGATGCTCTTTAGAGATCTTGCCGGTCGTGCTGTGGCACATAAATGTTCCTAGGATGCTCTTTAAAGGTATTGCGGAGGAGATGCATGTAATCAGTCCTAAAATATCTCGTCGGTCGTGCTTAGGCACATAAATGTTCTTGGGATACTCTTTTCGGTATTGCATCCGCACATAAAATTAGTGCTGAGAGGCCACCTCTATCAGACCATTCGCACAGATGATGAAGACCTGCAGGTGGTGGGCCTACATCCAGTATGAAAAAGGACTGACTCTGTAGAAATTCCTATGACTAGTAGAGTCAAAGATTGGATGAGATAGCAGCAGCAGTGATGATAATGATGATGATGCATCGATGATGATGATCCCGAGAAGAAGACTTGTCTAGCAGAACTGTGTCGAGAAATACCTTCCTAGTTAAGAGGGAGTGTTGATGTATATGTAACTTCGGAATGTATTTCATATATATTTATTGTACCCTTATAAGAGATGTGTTATTCCTCAATAAGGAAGTGTCTTCATGTGGATCGACAAGTGTCGCAAGTGTGTGTACTTGCCAATGGGTTATTAGACCACCATGTGTGGGGTCGGCCCTGAAATATATATTATATTGTGGATGTATCTAGATAGATAAGTCGGCCCCATAGTGTAACTGGGATAACAGGTTAAGTATAAATAGAGATCAGGAGATCGCTATTTGCATCATTTAGAAAGACACACATCTCTCACTCAGAAAGTGGTGCACTAGTGAGGAGGGGCTGAGCTTATCTCGCCTGTACATTTAGGCGAGACTTGCCAGCTCACCCTTTGACTTTCAACACCAGCCCCACCACCATGCTATCCCCCCGTCGGAGGCTTAAAAAACTTTCTGGTAGAGATTTAAAAATTTTCCGTCGACGTTTCCCCCGCCAGCCGGCTTGATGAACGAGGCTCCTCCCCTCCGCTCGGCCCCTCCGCCCCTGGCCCCTCCCCCTCAATGCTGGCTCATATCCCCTATTTTTGTTTTTTCACTGTCCCCTATTTTTGTATTTTCATTGTGCATCTGAGTAGGACCGGATTTCAACCTCCATCAAGGCGGGCCACTGAAGCGACTGGATCTCAACCCATCACCAGCTTAGACGAGTGTAAGTTTAAATCAATCCCGTTTAAGTCTGTGTAAATAGAGTCCGTAAATACCAAAACGTTTAAATTAAAATGTTGTGAGTTCCACATAAATCAGTTACTGGAGTTTGTAGGGACCGGTTTAACACTCCAATGCCATGCCCGCAGTGGTTATTACACAATGTGGTCATTACTCTCCTATGGGTGTTAGTGTTCATGCACAGCCTCAACCATTACGGCCGTATTTTTTTCGCTTCAACTATGTGGAAACACCTTGCAATGGATGTCCTTGCCGTATTGCAGTATCCCCATTCACTTATGAGTAGAAGGTTTGATATTGGAGAAATGAGATTTCGCTTTTGCTAAACTTCAAAGGAAATTGGGCTTTTCAGTTCTGTTGAGGAAATTACCATTTTGGCTTTCTTCGGATTGAATTTTGATAGGAAAAATCCTGCTCGCCTATGCTTAACTTTTCCTTTTAATTGGAATTTGTGATTATTATTCGAAATCGTTAACAGAGGGAGTGGAACTGCAAATATCATGGCATCCATAAACTGTGCATTTATTCTTGTAATTGTCATGATAATGGCTCTGAGAATAATAGATGCCTGCAATACACTCCATAGTTCAGGAAATAAAATGTCAAAGTTTGATTCCTCCCAAATCACAGGTGAGGGAAGCTTGCTTTCCATGTCAAGAACCATAGCAGCTTCACTATAAGTGTCTGCACTTGTACCTTTATAGCTCTGCTTAGTTATCGCCCAAATTGTTGGGATGTGTCTGCAATCGTGATTCCAATAACATCACACTAGAAATTTTTTTTTTTCTATCATATTCAATATATTCCCAAACTTGAATTCATAGATCATAAACATGCCTCTAAGCAAAAAAACCAGTTTGAATAAATGATGCATGGATGATGGACTTATCTATGCCATGATCTCTAATTAATGCTCATTGTTAATATAATCTTTCTTCTATACGTCAATTAAGGTGCTGTCCTACTATACTACTGCAAAATTTCTTTCCATACTGGATAATAAAATAGCAAGCCACCAAATTACTTACTCCAACTTTAAAATTTTCTCAAATAAACGATTCCATCGCTCAAATTCCTGAGAAATTAGCATTCAATGATAGGAGTTTGTTTTGATTCCAAAATCAAATCCATTCGAGCAATCTTACAAACAACAATTCAAATTTGTGGAATAATTATCAAAATTATGGTAAATTATCTTAACTTCATTTCTACAAGGAATAAAAAACAATTGAAATGCAAAAGTTAAAATGAATATAATGTGTATATAAAAATATTAATTAATATTTGATATTTTAAAGATTTAAGTTTTTTAATTGTTTATCTCATTATCCTATCAAATCAATATTAAATATAAATTTTATATTATAGTTTATACATCTCATTTATATTAAATTGTAAAATATACTTCACTTCTCTAAATGCAATGAAAATCCTCCAAATACTTTTACATATAAACCAAAGCCACTTACATCCAAAGAACCTAGGTGCTAATCAGTCAGAAAACACATCACACATTTATTTGCTTGCTTGAATGTGTCATTTATACTGCTGATCACGATATAATGTTAATAATTTTTTTACCAAGTCAACAAGTTAATAAATAAAAAATAAATTGATGGCTAACTAGAGCTTTATAGTGACAGATTTTATATTTACTTAAAAACAGGAAATATAAATCATAATAGAAGCCAGTCCAATAGGTTCCTTTTTCAATGCAGCTTGTCCACTCAAATGACATGAGTTTCAAAGATATGAGGGTGATCCTAAATCATAAATCAATGGTGGTGTAGTGCATTGACATTTTCTTCTTCAAAATAATTAATAATAATGTATTTTTTAAGATTATTATTTAGTAAGATGTTAAATTGAGATATGAAATTCCTTTAATAATGTAGTTTTTAAGATCATTATTTAGTTCAATTGAGGGTTTTTCTGTTACTGATTGTATTCTTGTTTTGGCTTTTCAAATGGTTTCGAAATGGAAACAACTTCTAGCTCTCGAGGTGCAAGACCCAGAAAAAATAAACTTTTATGCTTCTGATTTACAATGGAATATGGTTGAAGGAAATGTTGTTGCCTGGATCAAATCAAATAGGTATAAAGAGTTCATTATCGGGGAGAGAAAAAACCCATTGTATCCAACAAGCTTTCGAAATAGTTACAATAGAAAATCACAAAATGAAAATAAAAATGCTGAAAATCAAAAGCATAGAATCGACAGCACCTTGGAGTATATAATGTGAGTTTTTCTCTATTTTTTTTACTCTCTTATATTCAATAGGATAACCACAATATGATTATTGGATAAAGGGATTTCCCACACCTACAAGCAACAAGTATTGAAGTATGATCATGCTTGTGTTTGAGGAGGCCTGAAATCATTTGCTTTAAGGCTGAGAATACTACTTATATTCACATTCTCATATACAAGTTTCTAGAAACCAGTTGATAAAAGCATTAGCTGCAACATGAACAATTGATGCTTTGAAATATTGTGATGTATGAAGTGTTAATATATTGTTGTTGCTTGCATCTTTTGGTGTTCGTATGGGCCAGATGAACACCGAGAGATTGATAAAATACCTGTTGATATATCCAAAGTGCCTAAGCATGGTAAGGGGAGTTGTCCAGGTCGTAAGCATATAAGACATGGTTGCCTTTGTCATTTTAGCATCCACATACTCAAGAAAACACCAGAATGCTTCCTAATCAATTATAGTGAGAGGAATAATGTAGATATTGGCGGGTAAACCTTGTCATGGACAAGAGACTGATGATTTTGTAGGCACAAGGGCATACCATGCACCTCATATTAGCAAAAAACTATATCAATGGGTAGAAAGATGTTTGCTTTTGGGGATGTCTGCCGAATGTGTACATCAAAAACATCGTGAACTAGTTCATGATAAATTATCCTCTTTCGAACTTGAGTTTGATTGAAATGATTTTCTCTCACGTGATGACATTGGCAATATAGAGAGAAAATTAAAACATGTCCAATATATGTTTGATAAGAATGATGCCCAAAGTGTGCATATATGGCAAGCTGCAAATCCTGATAAAGTGTTCTACTACTCTGAGTTTGACAAAACCATAGATGATGAGGGTCACATTCCATTCATTTTAGGCATCCAACAACCATTACAGCTGGAATGGATGAGGAAATATGGTCATGATAGTATATTAGCAATGGACTCTACATTTGGAACAAATCGCTTTAAGGTAGGTTTATATATCATGGATGTTTTTTTCTTACTATCATTTTTTATTTATAGTATAATTCAACCATGTAACTGATGTCCTATTTAATTGTATGCAGTTCCAACTTTATACATTATTGGCATTCTATTCCCAACATAATGGTGTTCCAGTGGCTTGGGTAATCATGTCAAGATCTAAGACCTCAGATATTGTGAGATGGATGGAAACTCTACTTCTTAAAGTACACATGGGTATGTTGGAATGGAAATTGAATGCATTCATGGTAGATGATGCAGCGGTGGAGATTGGTGCAATTAGGTACATATAGCTAATAGGATGTGTTTTTTCCATTTCTTGAAAAGAAGAGTTGCATACAATATTAAAGTAGGCATATATTTTTAACAGTGTATAACATATTTATTCAATAGGGAAACATTTCAATGTGAAGTCTACCTATACAATTGGCATGTTAGAACGGCGTGGCTAAAAAATCTTATGATGAAAGTTAAAGATGACACTACAAGGCGCTCCATGTTTAAGCGTTTAGGTGACATTATGCACAACCAAACAAATGGAGATTATGCTCTTGAGGAAGCCAATAGATTTTTGATTGAATTCAAAGAAGAAAATGCCTTTGTTGAGTACTTTCGAGCACAATGGTTGGACAGAATAGGTTTGCCTTCATATTATAATGTCCTAGATAGTTTTATTTAATGACTAGCCTATCCATAATCTCCAAGTGCTATGAGAATTTTACTATATTTTTGAATTTCGCATACTTCTAGATTTCAATTCATAGTTATACTATATTTTACCTATTAACATGCTTTCTAGTTATTAAGTGGTATTCTTTGATGTTCATCAAGAATGTGGGAAAAATATTGTCACACTTTAAAGCACGCTAGACAAGAAACAAATGGGGCCATCGATTCATACCATTCACACCTAAAAAAGGAATTTCTAAGGTCAATACGATCAGCTTCCAATCGTCGAGTAGATTGGTTAGTGCATCAATTGGTAACAGTGGTCCACATTTTTTATTGGTGGCGTGAATGCGGAAAGGAAAATGGTTTTTATAGAAATTATAGAGTGGAGAAAATGGAAGCTCAATCTTGGCTAAGAGCAAAATCTATTCCAGATGATAATGTTACACTACACCACTCTGATCCTTCGATAGCATATGTGCAAAGCCAACATGATATTGAGAAAAGATAAATGGTATGGAAATCAGGTCCAAACTTTGTTATGTGTGATTGCAGCTGGGAAAATAATGGATATTTGTGCAAGCATGTCATTAAGGTTACCATAATGAGGGAAAAAAACAGGTTGGAACAAGAAGAGTTAGAAATAGGAAATGATGAAACAATCCAATATCAGGTGACTTTTAGTATTTCATAATGCATATTTAGATCAATAGAAATGTTTTAGATCATAAATAGTGGTTGGTGTGGTCTAATATGGTGCAATGTAGCCATTAACATATAGTTGAAAACGATGGCTTTGGAGTTGCGAATGACTTGGATTTTCCTGTCATGGTAGTAATTTCATAACTTGGTTTATTTCATATTTTTCTATTACTCTTTTCATGTTGATGTGAATTTTTCTTTCTTTGTTTCTAGGTAGATAATAACGTCAATTGTTCGATGGTTACTTCCAATAATGTAAATCCAAGTCATGACAAAAGAAGAGTTTCACAATGTATTCAAGACATTTTTGAGTCACTTATGCAGTTGCCCAGTGAAGAATCACATCTCTGCTTCCTAGAGAAACACATGGAAGAAGTTGCCAATGAATTCAAAGCAGCAGTGGCATCTACCATTTTGGGGTTGGACCATCCGGCTGCTCCATATTTCCAACAAGTGCAAGATGGATTTGGGAATACCCTACAATGTGGGAAAGATTTTTTGAAAAGGATGGTCACTCGCAAGCACTCTTACACATCATCTAGTTTTGCACACTTTCCTCGCCCAACACAAGGCACTAGAAGGAGACAAACATTTGATGATGTACTTGATAGAGCTGCTAGACACGATAGTGAAAGAAACCCAAATAAGTGAAGGTGAGAATTTCAAACCTGCAAACTTGGTTAGTCTAAAAAACTTCAAGCTTGAAACATGCATGATTTGGAGTTTCATTGCTATGCCAATACTTCAATGCTTTTATTGTTTGTAATGCTAGATAAAATTAACAAAAGTTATACTCATTTCCATACTTCCTTACACCTTTTTCAGATGGCTTTGAATATTGGATATCAGAGCCTGAAGAGCATTTCCATGGTGAAAGGAAAATGTTAGATCAAAATGTTTTCGGGTTCATTTGTTTGAACATGCAAAGCATCTTGTTTCCAGAGGAATGGTCACATAAGGTTTAAATTCTGAAGCTATTTCAACTAGAAGAGATTGAAACACCAGAGAGCAGGGGAACCTGAATTGACAAGATTTTGTCTGGCAATGATTTGAAGTCTAGGAAATATTTAAATATTTGTCCCAAGGTTATAAAATTTCATTCGATGGGGCCCACAAATCATGCTTTGTGCTCAACGGGTCAAACAGTACTACCCATTGAATAACTTAATATTTTATTGTGTGGAAACTGTCATAAGCTGGCAGATTATCCTTTATCATGCATTGATCAGTTAATTAATTGATGACATAAGAGCTTATGTGTCATTTTATTAATTAATCTTTGGTCTATCATACAAGAACCCTTATCTTTAGCTGGAGTAAATACATTTCTGCAATCATTATTCGGAGCACATTTTCTTGTGGCTGTTGGTTGTTTATTTGCATTTATCATATCAATATCTGACGTGTGCAAAATGTGCATAGCTGCATTGTGGTTGACGTGGGGGTTAGAAGTGGCTTTCTCTGACTGTTCGCAGCGTAGGATGCTTTTTTCCAAAAATTACTTTAGATAGAGTCAAATTGCATCCTGGGAAAGTGTTGACTGCCAACTGTCAAGATGAAGCAAAACACTAAATTGAAAAGCCTATGAAAGCTACAGAATACTGGAAATTATTATGATTATGAACTTGTAAAAACTTTACAGTAAGCATGATGAATCTCTTCAATATCGTTCAACATTGAAAGCATGAATGTTAAATTGCGTGTTTAAACTTTTAAGTTGATTTTGCATGTTGATAATTTTAATGTTTTTTTTTTTCTCAAATATGGTAAAATTTATCATAATAATTTTAATTTTCAGTCTAAAATTTGTTCACATAATTTATATAATATATTGGATTTTTTTTTTTAAATCAACAAATATAATTATCAATAAGGTTGTGGCTTATCTGCTTTTAAAATAAATTGAATTAGTTGAAATAAAATCAATTCAATTACTGTAAGTGTAGGATTATTGTTATTAGAACAAATAAAAAAATATTAAATATGGTAGTATTTTTTAAGTCTTAAATAGTTACATTATTTAGTTGCAATGAAGCATAAAAAGTAATAGAATTCAAAATTTATCAAAAATAAAAATATGAATTGACATTTTGCTAATACTTATAATAATATAAATAGTTGTACACAATAATAATATAAACAAAAGTCAAAATAAACAACTGGCTTAAAGCTGGAGATAAAAGTTTATTGAAACAATGTTAATCCACATTATGATTACAATTTTGAAATATACAAGTTTTTCTGTTTTAAAATGTTTGGCCTTTATAATCTTATTTGCTCTTTTAATGTGCTTGGCATGAATGTTTCTAGTACAACTTAGTCCATTGTAAATTGACTTATTTGTAAAACATTTATAATTTGAACTACCTTAAGCAGATTATGCTTCATTGTCACAATATTCGCATGTCAAACAATATATACAATGCCATATTACGAGTGCTTATCATGCCCTTTGTTTCGAAATCCAAAAACAATAGCACTAAATTAGAAACACACATTGGAGCATATTCATTTAACTGGGGGATAAGAGTATATTTATATTCATAACTAAATTGTAAGAATTTCATAGATTCTACTAAGAACCCTATTGCTGTCAAAATAGTTGAAATATTAATATTGAACCAAGCAGTTCTGTGTGTTTCCAAAGATTTGAAATCCAAGAGGCAAGGAATTGACCGAACAAATCGAAGTAAAAATAAAATTACCATCAAAATAATTCAAATATTAATATTTAACATATTGTAGTGCGGACAAGTCTCTATGCTTTAAAAAAAAATTTGCACTTTAGTGTTGTTGTACTTAGCTGATGCTGCATAAGAGAAGATGCTACAAAAATGTAGTTTCTCTATTTTTATTTCCAAGATTGTCACTCAAATAGAAGCAACTTTTATTTCCATGCTACATAAGAGAATATGCGACATAAATGTCATTGAAATCAATTTTTATTTCCAAAGTTTGTCAATATGCCTACATTGCAGAATAGAAACAGGTTTAAGTATGCATTCAAATAATTTGAAAAGTGCAATAGCTTTAAAGATACATGTTTCATTGAAGCTTCAATTTTTATTTCCAAGTTTGTCAATATTCCTACAGTGCAGAATAGAAACAGGTTTAAGAATGCATTCAGTATCATTTGAAAAGCGCAATAGCATTAAACATACATATTTCCATGCTAATTATGGTACAATTTACTTGATAGTTGACAGGACATTCACTGCTCCATTATTGTTCCAAAATTTTCTAGCATAGCATATATCCAACGAGTACCACATTGTTGAGTAAACCACACATGCCACTCTGTTGGTGCATTCAAAAGCGGCTTCAAGTAAAACATATGCATGTACACAGAGGAAAAAATATGCAATCATGATGTGATCCATGGGTGCAAGAGGAGTTGTTGGACGGATAATTCAACCCCTCACACCTAAGTATTGTTGCATTTATAGGATTAAGATGCATTGTGCTTGGTATTTAGATTCAAGTAAACTCTTGTTCATGGTCATTGGAAGTATCATTGAACTTAATGACAAGACTCAAAAATGCTAAAGGCATGTACAGGTGAGAAGCATCATTGAGAAATTATTCATTCTGTCACAGCATAATCCTCAAACTTCATTCACCCCAAAAAATATTAGAATACTTGGGAGCATGAATGTTTCCATTTATCACATAGTTTTTCAAATTTATGCAGTTGATCCTTGCATCTTTCACATCATAAAAACTCATATGCTTGAAAGACATTTGGTTCATTATGGTACATGTACAAAAAGATTAATTGAAAGTAAATATGTTTTCCATGAGACAAAGCATCACACACAATACTGGAACACAAGAATCATCAAAGGATTTGGTATTACAAAAAATATTCGTTATGAACATTCAAATAGAATGCAACATCCATTATGGCATGTGATTTTTATGTGGTCAAATCAAATGCCACATTAACATAAGCAAAACATACAAAATAAAAATGAACTAGATGCATGTATGACACATCCATCGTTGATGTCCACCACATTTTGCTTCACTCCGTCGTACATGGGATCTATGTTGGTGTTGATTAGCATTTTTTACTGGGGATTACATTACCCCAGATAAAAGATCCTTACACATCTTGCTAGCATCCATATGATCTCCATCCATTTCATCATGATACATGGTAAATGAGAGGAATTTATGAGCAAGTTCACGAGCACTATTACACAATGGTACAAGATTTGTGGATGTAACTTTGCAATACCCTACCATTTGGTCAATAATAAGTTTTGAATTCATGTAAATAGAAATTTCATTCACCCCAAGTGTTAACACCCAAAAAGTGCTCACTAGCTCATTTACCACATTATATGGCTCATTTGTCCATTTTCCTACCATATTTCCATTAAAATCCCAAAAAATCCCATTAAAAAGCCTCCAAAAGGCCTAAAATGCCTCCAAAAGGCCACAAAACCATCAAAATAGCCTAAAAAAGGCTAAAAAATCCCCTTTTCCTCCAAAAATAGCAAAAATCCCCTAAAAAGGGAATAAAAATATAAAATAATGAGGAAAAGGAGGAAAAAAACCCTATACAGCTGCCCAAAACCATGTGTTTCCTAAAACCATGGGTCAGCACTCCACCACCAAAAAACTATAAATAGGTGATGGAGATCCCTTATTCCATATCCACAATCACAAGCACCCTTACTCTGCCAAAATCTCTCTCGAAACCCTAGTTCATCATTTGAACTATTTTCACCTTGAGAGCCACCTTTGGCCCATCCCCCAACATTGGAGAAGGAGAAGGAGCATTCAGAAGCTTGGAGCATCCTCTTGGACACTGCAAAGGGCTTCACCAACCTTGACACTCAAGGTAACATCAATACAAAGTCATTCTTTCATTTTGGTGTTTATGCTTCATGCTTGTCTTAGAAATAATTTAATTTTTGTTTTTGCATAATTAGTTTAATATACTGAACTGCTACTAAGGAGTCCATTCTCCTTAGTAGGTGCTCATTGGCACAAGCTAGGGGTAAAACCCTAGCTACAGTTTTGGCGACTCCCCTAGTTTTCGAATTTCTGGTTTCCATTTTTAAATTTTTTTCTTTCGGCTGTCCCTTTCGGCCGCTGCATACCGCGTCTTTTTCCTCTGCAGTCGCGTCCCGACCGCGCCTTTCAGGCCTTTACCCGCGATCCGACCATGGCTCTCAGACTGCTTTCGACGCTCTGCCGGCGGATTCAAGTCTGTTACCTGCGATCCGACCGTGGCTAATAAGCCTGTTTGCCGCGATCTGACTGCGCCTGTCGGCCTTTTTCCTGCGTCGCGACTGCGGCTTTCTGCCTCTTTCGCTCGTCCCGACTGTGCCTGTTAGCCCTTTTGCCGCGACCCGACTGTGTCTTTTTCCATTTTTCTTGCGTCCCGACTGCCACTGTTGGCCCGATAGCCGCGACCCGACTGTGCCTTTTCCCCTGTTTCCTGCGTCCCGACTGCCTCTGTTGGCCCGATAGCCGCGACCTGACCGCCGCTGTTTCCCTTAAACCCGCGGTCGGCCTGTTCTGATCCGCCACAGACCCGCGGTCTGATTTCTGCTCTTTTCCTGTTTTGAGCCCAGCCCCTTTTGCTGCAATATTTTCTGCATTTGAACAGCCCTCTGTCCCACCTGCAGCCCACTTCCTTACAGCCTTTCTGCACCATAATTTCTGTTCCTTTTACAGAATCTTTTTAAAATTTCAGTATTTTTATTTCAGAAAATTTTGCAAGTTAAAAGAATCAATTTCAGCATTATTGATAGATTGGAAGTTGCCATCCCTTGTGGCACTTCTATTTTTGGGATCATTACCTCACGAGCACACACTCTGTCACATTAAATCAAGTGAGCCTTAAAAAGTACCTAACTAAACCAACATTCTAACCCCACTTGGGGAACACAAAAGAATCATTGTAGTTAGGTAGGATCAGGGGGATAGGCTTCCAATAACACCCCTTGGTTATTTCACTTGAGACATAGTTGTTGTCCAAATAGGGAACCAAAATCCCCTAGTACTTTTTGGCACGGTCACGACCAGTTTATCAGAGGGCCTCTCCCTTAGGAGGGTTGAAGTCGGGAGACTGGTTCCGGAGGCCTGAGTGGAATACCGCACTCCATTCAGTAACCGAAGGGCTACCTTTCGCGGTTCGCGGGATATCCCTGTATAGGGGTATTGCGGTCAACGAACTAAACGGCAGATTCACCTTTCTGGACGTGTCATGAACGGGGTATCTTAGTTGCCATTCTTCTAGGATTGACTACCCGGTATCCCTCCCGGTAGGGGGATATCATAGCCACTTGGCTTTCCTACTCATATTGTCTGACTTGGATTTCATCACCTTGCAGAGGATATGTTTAGTTAAGTCAGAATACTTTTAGTTAGGTGTTTGCATGCTCCTCTACCTCCCTCTGGTCTAGTGAGTCCACCATTTTCTTTTTTAGGAAACCTGCTGCTTGTTGGTATTCTGACCATCTTTGTTGTTACTCCACCTATTGTAGCACAGCTGTTGCAGTGGGTGTTTTGAGTTGGTTGTTGGCCTGAGTGCCTTGCTTTTTAGCTCTCCTTCTGCACACTCGGTTGCATTAGGATTTTTGAGCTGTTTTCATACTCACCTCAACCCACAGAGATTTAGACACCATCTGTCACCATTGAGTCCCCGAGACATTCTCGGCGCCTCAGGGGCGAGCCCCCACAACACGGTTCTCTCGACACCACTCGTCATAGATTCCGATCATTGTCCGTTGATACCACTCATCACAGATCTAGAGCCTTGTCACTTGACTCCACCCGTCAGCGACGTAGGTCTCCGTCACCAAATAGTGACGCACCTTACTTTACCTCTGATTCTGACGAAGAGTCTGAGAACCCTATTTATACTGCCCCTACTAGCCCCATGGCTGGTACGACTTCCACTCCATTTGTCATAGGGACCACTGGTGGCACATCCACCACAACACCAGTTACTACACCTGTTTTTGGTATGCCCTCCATGGGGCAACCATCTACCGTTCCCCTCACGGTACCTATTCCCACAGCGGGAATACCTATGCCCACTACATCAGTAGCTCCCACTACCCATGGTGGTGCTGGACCATCCTCCACTACCTCAGTTCCCCCACTTGGGGGCACCACCCTAAATCTTGTCCCTCCACTTGGGGGCACTGGCCCCAACTTGGTCCACAGCACTACTGTGTCACAGCCTTCTTCCAGTTTGCCGTTCATGGCTAGCCTCAACCTACCTGACCTGGCCAGATTGACCAACGATCCTATTCGACACGACCCTATGTGGCCTCATATGCCTACCAAACTACCCTCTGACATCCCTAAATTCGAGGGTAAGGCCGGTGAGGACCCACAGAACCACATCATGTCTTTCCACCTATGGTGTTCCTCTAACTCCATAGTGGACGACTCTGTTCGCCTCCGTCTCTTACAGCGCACCTTTACTGGCTCTGCAGCCAAGTGGTATATTGAGCAGCCTCATGGGACCCACGCCACCTTTTCTTCCCTGGCCTCGACCTTCCTGCATTTCTTCCAGTTTCCAGTCCGCTATGACGCGGGCGTTGAGATCCTTCTATCTTGTAGACAAAACACGGCTACCCATATCACGGACCACATCCATGAGTGGCGTAGACGCCGTAGCTTATGCAAGATTAAACTAGATGACCGTATCTTCCTCGATTGGTTCCTCAAGTCCCTGCTTCCTGTCATCGCTAAGGATGTAGCTTCAGAAAGACCCCAGTCTGAAGAAGAGGCCATCCTTAAGGCACAGCAGTTCGACCTCATTTACGCCCAGTCGGGTTACCTTTATACCATTATACCTGACGCCCCTCGCGGCGAGTCCTCCCATCATGATGCGCCGGGGGCATCCCACGCTGCAGATGGTATCATTGGTCGTGTTTCTTCGCATCCCCAACCGTTTTCTATAGCACGACCTTCCCCTGGCCCCGACCTGTCGAGGGCCACCTCCCAGTCTGGAGCAACCAACTCATATGCTCCCATGACACATCACCATTCCTATGGGCCCTCATGTCCACCACAGTGCTTCGGGTATGCGACTCCTGCTTATGCTCCTCCAGTCGCCCCTCAGCCTTACTACCATCAGCAGGCTGCCTCAGCTCCTGCGCCTTCACAAGCCCCACCAGCTTATTATCCGCCCCAGGCAGCCCCTGCGGCACATCCACAACCTGCTCCGCAGTCCTATCAGCAACCCCCTCAAGTTGCTGCACCTGCTCAGCCTCAACCTGCATATCATCCTCCGCAGCCTGCTCCTACGCCTGTGCAACCTCAAAATCCACCTGCTTCCCAGGGGCAAGTTTACGCCCAACATAACCCGCAGCAAAACCAGAATAACCAACGTAACCAGGGCCAACAGAACCGCGGCAAGGGCCGTAATCGGGGAAACAACCAACCTGCAGACCAAGCTGGTCAACCGGCTAATCCCCCTGACAATAACAATGCGGCCCCCGCTAATCAAAACCCTGATCGCCCGCCCAAGCAGGCCAAAAACCCCAATCTGCGAACAAACCACCCTTGTTCTATTTGCGGAGTCTATGGACATTACACCCACGCTTGCCCACATTTAGAGCGAGCTCGGCAGCTTTGGGTTGACGAGGCCCATCGCCAAGGGCATGCGGCTCCCCAAGCACCGCCCAACGCCCCCCAACCTCAGCAACCCCCTTTGGTGCTGCAAAACCCCTTACCGACCCAAGGCGTAGTGAACACTCAGCCGTTGGCTCCCCATCAAGCCAATGCGACCCAACAACAACAGATCACCTACGCTGCCCCTGATCAACCCATGTTTGACTCAGGTACCCACCACTTACTAATGATGTCATCTGCTGACGTCAACCTCCAGACCCGTCGGAACCAATATGGCTCCACCTCTGAAGCCAATCCCACGGACAAAACTACTAATGCTCATCCCACCGATCAGGCGTTACGTATACCTCCGCCTCCCATAGACGGCGCTGCGAAAGCACCTCGTTTCCCACTTCGCCGAATCAACAATAACCCTAATGCGCGTGCTGCGTCAAACTACAACATCGTAGACGACCTAGCCCAATCTCCCGCAGCCATGTCTGCGTTAGAAGTCTTGAAGAATTGCCCTTCCCAACGCAAGACTTTACTTTCCGCCATTGGGGGGATTGACCCAACTGATTCGCATTTGATGGCATTTGATTTAGACCAGTCTGAACCACGCCTACCTTCCAGCTTAGCCTTCCAAGTTACTATCTCCGTCAGGAACCTTGTTATCCATCGGTGCATCATCGATGAGGGTGCTTCCACATGCGTTATGTCTACATTTGTATGGCAGAAGCTAGGATCCCCTCCTCTCCAGCATTCCACCACTGCGTTACGTGCCTACGACGGTCGTTCGGCCCAGCCCGAAGGCCTTCTACCCAACGTTCCAGTCCAGTTAGGTGGTAAAACAGTCCTTATTGACATAGAGGTAATCAATGCCCAATTGGATTACAACCTTCTACTTGGCCGTAGCTACATGTATGCCATGCGGGCAGTTGCCTCTTCTGTCTTTCGCACCATGATGTTCCCCCATGAGGGACGCGTGGTTAAGATTGACCAGCTCACCTACTATGATCCCAGTGCTCCGGCGGCACCGGAAAATGTTCTCCCCATGGTTGAACAACCTGTTTCTCCTGCCACCACCTCGTTTGTTTCCTCTACGGGGCCTGGGGTCTACTCAGACGCGCCGATGACCTCCACCTTTCAATCCATTCCTCCGCCGTCATCTACGCCCGAAATGTCTGACTTATGTACCTTGTCCCATGACATCCTACCACCTAACAATCAACCATCCTTGTTGCCTAAACCACCATTGGTACCTAGTCACATTGGTGTTACACCGATCCATACGATCCCCTTCCTAGTTCCTCCAGCAGGAGTAGTAAGCGCCCCGGTCATGGCTACCCTTAGCCTCCCTGGGTTAACCTTGGGATTACCTGTATGGTATCTTTCGCCTCCCGTTCGCCCGCCGACACCAGATGTCGTCCTCCAGCCGGTGCAACCCATGACTACTACCACTCAGCCACCTCCCGGAGTCTCTACCCCTTCGTCCTCCACGACACCTCCTCCTCCTCCTCAACCCACTGGGGGCAGAGGTCCTCAACCTTACACGGCTGTCCCACCTCCCAAAACAGTCAAGAACCCTCCAGTGTTTCGTGCTCCTCCCAAATGCTCACTGTGTGACGAGTTGGGCCATGCGACCCACCAATGCCCACAGTTACCCGCATTACAGAAGCACATGCAAATGCTCGATGATGACCCCAACATCCCAACTGTCGAACTAAACCCCACTCCTAAACCTAAAGATAAGTCCCTACGTACCAACCACTCATGCGCCATCTGCGGTATTTACGGGCACTATTCACATCATTGTCCCGATCTCCCGGATTACAGAGCAGCTCTTTACGAGATGAACAATCTGGACCTTGAGACGGCACCACCTACCATTGAGGAGATCTACCCCCTGGTCTCTCCCCCTTCTGAAGAGGTTAATATCATCTACATGATCTCTTCAAACAACACTTCCACTACCCCCTCGTCAACCGATTTGACGACGCAGACTTTCCGTACTGATGAGGAGATTCTTGAGGCCCTAACTGCCCCGGATTATCCTTGGGATGATATGCACCACCGTTCCTATTTCATCCCAGAAGTGTCTTCCTCTAGCACCGCTACCCAATACGCGGTCGAATCCAAAGACTTCCTCCCCACCAAGGTTGACTGGTTCAAGGACCCTATTCCTGCTCCTGATGCCTTCGAGGAGGGCAACATGGCCAACATCTCACCTGTCATCCAAGTCGATATTGCTGCTCTAGGTCGTGCCCCTGAACTCATTACTTTAGGAGCATTCTGCAATAAACAAGAGATTGAGGACTACACACACCTTTTCAAAGAATTCCGTGATGTCTTTGCCTGGTCTTATACCGAAATGCCTGGTCTTGACCCCGCAATTATAGAGCACCACATTGACACATGGCCTGATGTAACCCCCGTTCGTCAAAAACAACATCCTCTTCCTCCCTCAAAGTTCCCCGGATATGCCCCTGAACTCATCACTTTAGGAGCCTCCTGCAGCGAGCGGGAGATTGAGGATTATATACAACTCTTCCAAGAGTTCCGTGATGTCTTCGTTTGGCCCTCTAACCGAATGCCCGGTTTCAACACCGCCATTCTCAACCATCACATAGCCACACGGCCAGAGGAACTCCATGTTCTTACTGAAACCAACTCTAAAGGCCTCCCTTTATGCAACCCCCATACGGCGTCCGTTTTCCGAACCGTTTCTACCACTGGAATCAGCGCGACGTGACCGTCATGATGGTCACCTCGTTGCATTATTTTTGTCCTGTCATTTGTTACCCATTTTTCAGACGCCACTAGTCGCCTCGGTTTGCGTGCCACATCGACCGTTCTCCGTTTTTCACATGTTTTATATCATCGGATTCATTTTTCCGAGCTGGTGCTGATGCTAGAGATCATTTCTCGCTCTCACCTCCAGATTTTCCGGGCATTTTTCAAAATGCCCCCGTCACCTCGGTTTGCGTGCCACATCGGCCGTCACCCGTTTTTGACATCCTTTATATCGCCGGATTCATTTTTCCGAGCTCGTGATGATGCTTGAGATCATTTCTCGCTCTCACTTGGTACAATTTCAACATTGTGTCCCGACACCTTGCTGCCTCGGTTTGCGTGCCACATCGGCTGCCCTCGGATTGTTCCACATTTTTACATGAGCCATTCACTCCTGTCATACTGCAAACGTTTCGTTATTTTGCCACCATTTCATCTACCCCGCAAGGAGGTCCATCAGTGTTCCCACCTACCCTCGTTCTTGGTCATCATTACTAAACCTTGATTGAACACTTCCTCCTTGCCTGGCCATTCCTTTTGTTCGGTATAATTTTATCCCTTTTTCGGGCCGGACAAGTCCTTTACGAAAAAGGCACTTAGGGAGTTTCCGTTAAGCTCTTTTCTGACTCCTAAAAGAATGAAAAGATCGCCGAGCAATCTTGCTTCCTTTCATGCTCGTTAAAGTACCTGAAAGGGCGTCTATCTGGTATAAGTTTAACCCTTTTCCAGACCTGGTAGACTAATTACGAAAAAGGAATACTCTAGTCACACCGGCTAGAAGAGTTCTTCATTGCATCCTTTTATGCTTCTTTGGGCCTTGGAGACTAAATCTACGAAAAAGCAACCCCCTGGAGTCTTCTTACTTGCTTTCAGACTCTCTAAAATTGAAAGCAACCACGAGCATGAACTGTCCTGGGCTCATAAAATCCACACGACAGTACCATTCTATCATCTCAGAGTCTTCTTATCGCTTTCAGACTCCTTAAAATTGAAAGCAACCACGAGCATGAACTGTCCTGGGCTCGTAAAATCCACACGACAGTACCATTTTACACACACTTCTTCTAGTTCCTTAACCCATGAAGAAGTTTTCCCCCGTGCCTCTTGGCACTTTGATCTATCATCTCGGCAGCACCCCCAATCAGGTCGCCTTTGTTCAAAGTATTCTGCAGTCTCCTGCCATTTTATACCAGTTTGAGTCTCCCTCAGACCAGTCACTCTCCCTGAGCCATTACAGCTATGATCCCTTTCCCCTCAGTCAGTTTCATATGCTGCCAGATCATTTCCATTATCATACTCTGAACAAAGGAAGTTTGAGTCCACCCACTCTACTTGCCTAGTTATCCCCTTGTAGTTCGGTCAGTCCTGCCATCAGTCCTATCACATTTCGGTCTTGTACCTCGCGCTCCTGTCAAGGAAACATCATTGCCTTGATAGGGGCAGGTCTCCCTCTGTCGACGACAGCTCCTCTATTCCAGAGGATAGGCCCAGAGGTCCCTACGCCTTGGACTTATCACCATCTGTGGTAGGTGCCTACGGATCATTCCGAGAGGAGACATCATTGCCTCTCCGAGTGGTTGTTCCTCACATGCTCGACTTCAGCACCTTGATCGCATCGTTGAGGATCGCGTAGGATTATATCCCATCAGTTTTTAGTCGAAGACCCCAGATTTCCCCCGACTCTAGCACATTGGTGAGTCACTTCGGAACGCCCAGTTGTATGTTCCTGTGGATGTCCGGGCTGCGTTGGCGTTTGTATTCGGAAGCCATCTAGTTTCATGCTTCCTTGAGTACCCAGTTTCAGTTCCAGATCAGTTCCAGTTCAGTGTACCATGGAGAGTATGACCCCAGTCACTATGATCCAGCAGCTCATTAGTTCCTTTGGTACCACACTCAGTAGCACTGTTGATTGTTCTGGTGCACCAGTTTTGCAGTTCACACATGATCCACTCAGCAGTATGTCCCAGATTTGTGTCCCCTCTGGACTCTTATGATGTACACAGTGGTCATGTATCTTACAGGTCCCCCCTTTTCGGGCCTTACAGTTATGGTTATGTATCTTGATACGAGCATGGGTATGCCCGCCTCGTCCATATATTGAGATTATTCCTCAGTCAGTATTTGAGGTCATGTATATTTCAGGTCCCCATTTTTTGGACCCCATTGTTGTTATTATGTTATATCCTGATACGAGCATGGGAATGCCCGCCTCGTCCATATGATCAGATGATTCCTCATCCTTTATTGAGGTTATGTACTTTTAGTTCTTGCAGTTGTTCGGGATCGTTGTTCCGGGCTTCAGTTTGTTTCTTCTCTTCTCTCCACATCCCAGGAAAACCATTCATGACTTATGATGTCCATCGGCCATACGATGAGCTCCTGACCTCGCACATCAGGGGGCAATCTGTTAACACCCAAAAAGTGCTCACTAGCTCATTTACCACATTATATGGCTCATTTGTCCATTTTCCTACCATATTTCCATTAAAATCCCAAAAAATCCCATTAAAAAGCCTCCAAAAGGCCTAAAATGCCTCCAAAAGGCCACAAAACCATCAAAATAGCCTAAAAAAGGCTAAAAAACCCCCTTTTCCTCCAAAAATAGCAAAAATCCCCTAAAAAGGGAATAAAAATATAAAATAATGAGGAAAAGGAGGAAAAAACCCTATACAGCTGCCCAAAACCATGTGTTTCCTAAAACCATGGGTCAGCACTCCACCACCAAAAAACTATAAATAGGTGATGGAGATCCCTTATTCCATATCCACAATCACAAGCACCCTTACTCTGCCAAAATCTCTCTCGAAACCCTAGTTCATCATTTGAACTATTTTCACCTTGAGAGCCACCTTTGGCCCATCCCCCAACATTGGAGAAGGAGAAGGAGCATTCAGAAGCTTGGAGCATCCTCTTGGACACTGCAAAGGGCTTCACCAACCTTGACACTCAAGGTAACATCAATACAAAGTCATTCTTTCATTTTGGTGTTTATGCTTCATGCTTGTCTTAGAAATAATTTAATTTTTGTTTTTGCATAATTAGTTTAATATACTGAACTGCTACTAAGGAGTCCATTCTCCTTAGTAGGTGCTCATTGGCACAAGCTAGGGGTAAAACCCTAGCTACACCAAGTTCTAAAGCTGCTTCTAGTCCTTCAATTAAGGCAATGTAATATGCTTGTTGTTTGTGGTCTCTCCATGTATAGACCTCCTATTCTTTATGGTTATGTCTTTCACTTTGTCATACAAAACATAGGCTATCGTCCCTCGGCCTGGATTCGGACGACATGATATGGCAATGCACAATATCCATTGGCACTCCATAGTTATCTGCCAACAAAATCCATGTGATATGTTTTGTTAGTATCATATTTAGTTTGTAAATAAATAATATTACCACTTAAAAGCGTTCATATTGCCACTTATAAAAGGAAAAAAACATAAAAATTAAAAAAAGTGTTATAATAACCGAGAGGTGACAACACAAACAATATAGTTGAATTTATGGCATTCAATCCTTATGAAACTGGCATTGGCTAAAAATCTTCAACAAGTTCAGATATTTGGGGATTCTTTGCTCGTAATCAACACTAAATCCAAATCAAATCACTGAGTCCCCCTTCCAAATCCAAATCCTCCTTTGAAATAGAAGTTCACCTTTCAACACTAAATTATCAAAAGAGAACAAATTTCAACATGGAAAGTAATTTACCAAGATTTAATCAAAAAACATAGCGAAAAGCCGAAAACATACTACTATGAGAATTACACAAAAATGAAACATTAAACCTCCTAACTTGCCAAATTAAATAAAAAAGATTCCCCATGTTTATCTCAACAATATATAGCAAGAATCGAATAAGATGGCATAGGAACATCTTATTAATTATCAGTGAAGTTCTCTTGTTTAGCACAAGATATCTACAGTTTACTTTCAGCTGTTAAATGTGAAAGAAGGATAAAATTGAAAAGCAAGACCAAAACAAACTGCAATAAAAGAAATTTTTTGAAGTGTAGGCAAAATCTTAAGCTCCTAAAACCTTCTGTAAGAAACTACTACAAATAACTTATAACTTTTAACTAACTAGATAATTCAAAGGCTATTGCTCCTTTAATATCAACCTGATGAACAACAATATTACCGCGTGCAATAATGGAATGACCAACAGCTGACTTTTCCCTGAAAACACAATGATATCAAGATTGGCATAACATAATTGCCTTATTTACAAAATCAACAACCTTTTATGATGTTATTATTAAGGGAAACCTTCAGCAGATTTGCATTCCCAAGTATGGCGATGTTGAAGAATTATCACTCTAATAATGTTGAAATTGGGAATAACTAATATTTGTATAATGTGGTCACTTTATATGTTAGTGACATCTCGCCAAAGATAAACCTAAATGTAAAGGTTACGTGGTTAAACCACCATTGCCACTTGGAGGCATTGTATATTGTAATGAGACAGGACAACTCTTTTTTCAATGATGCTTTTATTACTTCCAGATCCACTCTATAGGGTACAGAACACTACCCTTGACATTTTCATTGAAAGAGATTAGAATAACAATTTTATGCTTCAATGGAGACAATGTTGATTTCATACAAAAATGAAAATGGAGAGTATTATATGTTTATATGAAATTCTGAAAGCATGACAGCAAACGCCAGTCATGATGCAATGGAAATTGCCTTTGTTACATTGCCATTAAGTATGAGGGAGAAATGATGTATCTCATAAAGAAATTAACATTAAATTTCCAGATTGATAACATTTTAGAAATGAAACACAAGAATCTGAATTTGCAAGGGCAGGAGTTAACAATCGATAACATTCTAGAAAGGCAAGTAATACATGACTATTAATTTCAAGGCCAGGAATTGAAAATAATGACAATGATGACTTGGATGTTGAAACTGTCAAAACATTATAAATAGTAGGAAAGACTTGTGTAATACTTTCTCCTCTGGAGGCTGAATTTAATCAATGAAGACAAGCAATTGAATCATAGTAAGATGGAGAAAACAATCAAAGGAAACTATGATAGAGCCTCTAAAAATTTATAGGAAGTGGATGCTAAGGCAGATATATCCAAGACTAAAGTTCAAACAACTAGAGAGGATATGCACAAATTAATGTAATAAGATGCACAAACAAGGCTGCTACTGGCAGCACAAAGAGTAAGTTACAAGCAATTAAAAAAATAGAAAAAAAAAACATTTTGGTGCACAATTTGATGTCAATGCCTGTCCAACACAAAGAATGCTTCCAGCCTTGGAATATATGTTGATATGCATCCAAAGGGAAAGAGTAAGTTACAAGCAATTAAAAAAATAGAAAAAAAACATTTTGGTGCACAATTTGATGTCAATGCATGTCCAACACAAAGAATGCTTCCAGCCTTGGAATATATGTTGATATGCATCCAAAGGAAAAAAGTAAGTTACAAGCAATTATAAAAATAGAAAAAAAAACATTTTGGTGCACAATTTGATGTCAATGCCTGTCCAACACAAAGAATGCTTCCAACCTTGGAATATATGTTGATATGCATCCAAAGGGTTGTAGGTCATATCCCATTGATCTGTCGCCCCATTCCATACCTAAATGAAAGTCACTAATGCAAAATAAGGTTGACTTACGCAAGTTATAAATAAGAGGAGGGCGCAGATAGAATGTCACGACATAAAATTAGACAAAACAATTCTAAAACCCAATGCAAATACTAATAACATAAGAATGACCTGTCCAACATGGGTGTCTCAATAACTTTGTAGATCCTAACCTATCTCCATCCTCCCAAGTGGGATTTCCAATACTACAGATGCAAATGTTGCAACAGTGAGCAATTATTGTGAAAGGCATATATGTGGTTCTTAAATTCATGAAATGGGGTTTTGTACCGTACAGAGTGGATCTGGAAGTAATAAAAGCATGATCTAACAGGATCTATCCATCTTTTCCATCGTCAATTGAATTAATGAACACCCAAGAGGCAATACTAATTAGCGATTACAATACTAATTAGCAGTTATGGTTACTTTTAAGTGAAATGTTTGAAATTTCTTTTAACTTTTAAGATTTTTACATTTAATTCAACATTCACAACTATAAGAAGCTTTTATTGCAGAATCAAAACCTTAGCCACAGGCATCATTAATTGATTACATAAGGCTGAGTCCTTAATTAACTTTCATAATTAGCTTTAGAGATTTTGGAAAATCGTGAATCCTTGCAGATTTAATTGTACATGAGTAGCGAAAGGGACAAAGTCGGGCTTACCTCGACCTGAATAACCACATGATCCTTTCACTTAATTTGAAAGTGCCATTCATTCCTTCACTGTTACTTTGAACCATTCCATAATTACTCATGACAAAAATGACTTTTGGAATTGAAAGGCCTAAGCGTTGTTATTTTTTTATGGGTTTTTGGATCTACAAGAGGCTAACCTCTTTTCAATGCTCCACTGGCTTTTTAACACTTTTTAGGCTATGTTTACTTGACCCAGTTAGCTTCATATAGGCTATGGAATATGCATTATCGTATTTCAATGGTAAGTTAGAAGGTTGAGAAACAAACTTATAACCTAGCAAGAAAATAGTTGTGCTTCGTGGGGTTGCTTTAAGGAAAATATAGATGAGGGTAATTTTACTCCCCTAGTTGTTCGTTGTTAATTGAACGAAACCTAAGAGAATGGTTGCTAAAGGGAAAAAAAGGTTTGGAAAACAAACTAAGGACTTAAAAGAAATAACCTTGTATTTAATTTTAATGAACCATAGACCTAGATTACTGTAAAATTGAAACCGAAATACATTGACAATGGCAAGAAGAAAAAATTTAGTATACGTATTTGGCTGGAGGAATCAAACTTTGACATTTTCTTTCCTGAACTATGGAGTGTATTGCAGGCATCTATTATTCTCAGAGCTATTATCATGACAATTGCAAGAATAAATGCACAGTTATTGATGCCATGATATTTGCAGTTCCACTCCCTCTGTTAACGATTTCGAATAATAATCACAAATGCCAAATAAAAGGAAAATTTAAGCATAGGCGAGCAGGCTTTTGAGCGATGGAATCGTTTATTTGAGAAAATTTTAAAGCTGGAGTAAGTAATTTGGTGGCTTGCTATTTTATTATCTAGTATGGAAAGAACTTTTGCAGTAGTATAGTAGGACAGCACCTTAATTGAAGTATAGAAGAAATATTATATTAACAATGAGCATTAATTAAAGATCATTCCATAGATAAGTCCATCATCCATGCATCGTTTATTCAAACTGTTTTTTTTGCTTAGAGGCATGTTTATGATCTCTGAATTCAAGTTTGGGAATATATTGAATATGATAGAAAAAAAAACTTTTCTAGTGTGATGTTATTGGAATCACGATTGCAGACACATCCCAACAATTTGGGTGATAGCTGAGCAGCGCTATAAACGTACAAGTGCAAACACTTATAGTGAAGTTGCTATGGTGCTTGACATGGAAAGAAAGCTTCCCTCACCTGTGATATGGGAGGAATCAAACTTTGACATTTTCTTTCCTGAACTATGGAGTGTATTGCAGGCATCTATTATTCTCAAAGCCATTATCATGACAATTACAAGAATAAATACACAGTTTATGGATGCCATGATATTTGTAGTTCCACTCCCTCTGTTAACAATTTCGAATAATAATCACAAATGCCAATTAAAAGGAAAAGTTAAGCATAGGTGAGTAGGCGTTTTCCTATCGAAATTCAGTCCGAAGAGAGCAAAAATGGGAATTTCCTCAACAGAACTGAAAAGCCCAATTTCCTTTGAAGTTTAGCAAAAGAGGAATCTCATTTCTCCAATATCAAACCTTCTACTCATAAGTGAATGGGGATACTGCAATATGGCAAGGACATCCATTGCAGGGTGCGTCCACATAGTTGAAGTGAAAGAAATACGGCCATGATGGTTGAGGTTGTGCGTGAACACTAAAACCCACAGGAGAGTAATAACCACGCTCTGTAATAACCACTGCAGGCATGGCATTGGAGTGTTAAACCGATCCCTAGAAACTCTAGTAATTGATTTATGTGGAACTCACAACATTTTAATTTAAACGTTTTGGTATTTACGGCCACTATTTACACAGACTTAAACAGGATTGATTTAAACTTACATTGGTCTGAGCTGGTAATGGGTTGATATCCGGTCGCTTTGGTGGCCCGCCTTGATGGAGTTTGAAAGCCGGTCCCGCTTAGATGCACAGTGAAAAGAAAAAAACAGGGGACAGTGAAAAAACAAAAATAGGGGATATGAGCCAGCAGTGAGGGGGAGGGGCAGCAGTGAGGGGGAGGGGCTAGGGCCGAAGGGGAGGAGCCTCGATCATCGAGACGATTGGTGGGGGAAACGTCGACAGAAATTTTTTAAATCTCTACCGGAAAGTTTTGAAGCCTCCGACGGGGGACTAGCATGGCGGTGGGGATGGTGTTGAAAGTCAAAGGGCGATCTGGAAAGTCTCGCCTGAACGTACAGGCGAGATAATCTTAGCCATGAGGAGGAGGATCATCTGCTCTAGGAGACTATCTCAAGTGTATTTTGGTTGAGCCATTGATCTCTCTATCTCTGAGGAAGTTGTGGGGTTTTTCACCTTAGGGTTTTCCCCATGGAAACTTTGTGTCTCTTGTCTCTCATGCTTTTGATTCTTTTGATGCTTGTCATGCTTATAATGATTGTTATGCATTGATATACTGTATATATTATTCTTTCAGTAAAGATCCAAGAGTATTGTGAATTAGTGCTCAAAATTTAACATTAACTTGGGCCAAAGATTCTTTGAAAAATGCAAACCATGGTGTGTTAAAATAAACACAATTCGTAACACATGTTGTTTTCGATACCACATTGATTATGGTTACTATTATGACACATATACATATATTTTTTGTGTATTGCATAAAACTCTTACATAGGAATGCTCAGCTACATTACCACCGATGTCATCTAGAGACTTTATTCATAGCATTTTGTGTATCACGCTAAACGATTGCACATTTTATCAAAAAACTTGCATAGATGGGAGATGCCTAGGGTGTGGTGGATTGGCATTATTGAAAAAATGCATACATGTGACCGATGGGCATGAACTTGGGAGGAAGTAGGTGAACTTGCAGTCATTCAAATATGTCAGGTATGATATTATGGAGGGAACGGATGAAAAAAAATACAATTGGTCACTTCTCAAGTTGGTAATGGGTTATTGAATACTATTTTTTCTTCAGATTGCAATTTCACATGTAGCAATCTATTGATATAAGTCTTTATTGTTGATCTACCAGGTACGGGTTTGCGACTTCATGGAGGAATTATTTGAAAATACAGAACAATATTTAAAGCATGTACATGTGGCTCGTTCGAAAGATGAGCAGTTTAGAACGTGTAGGGATACATTTGCTATTGGGAATATCTTTTCAGTGGTTAATTTTGCATAAAACTACACTCTTCAACAGGAAAATGAGATTCAAAGTCAATACTATCACTTAGACTAGGCCAACATACTAGTCCATATCACCTATAGACATGGGGCAGATAGTACTGAAGACAACATGGTTATATTGAACGAGTATCACTTCTACATAAGTGATGACATGTGTCATGACTTGGATTTTGTACAACACAACTTTCAAATGTCCTACAATCACTTGAAGGATAATAGTATACAGATGGAACAACATTGGATTTGGTTTGATGGTTGTGTAGGGAAATTCAAAAATGCCCGTGTCTTCCAATGGTTGTGTATGCTCCACAAAAGGCACAAGGTGCCACATATTTGGAACTATTTTGAGACTGGACATAGGAAAGGTGAACATGATGGAGCAGTTGCGTGCATCAAGATTGCATTACATAGGCAAGAAATGAAGTTCACAAACATTTCACTCATACGAGATGCAAAAAACATCGTTGAATGGTGTGCTTCAGTCATGGGGGAGGGAGTAAGAAGGCAAGAAGATCACTCAACCAGGAAAGCACATGTACAATATAGATATTTTTTGGATGTGATGGATGTCGATCGATCACAGTTATATGAGTGAAAGGCCATCCAAGAAACTCATGCATTTCATTCAGTTAGAACAACGGACAATGCTATAATTGAAATGTGGACAAGTAAACTCTCTTGTTTTTGTTCTCCATGCAGTAGTGGTGAATGGGACGAATCCAAATCCATAGTTTGGGTTGATAGATGGGACCGTGTATCACTCCCTATTGGTCGACGTATAGCTACAAAATTATCTCAGTTGGAGGAGGGCCAATCAAGTATTTCACGAGACTATGACCACATATCATATCTCGTACAACCAGGTTCGATTAATATTTTTATATTTTTGAAAACTAGTTGTGTCTAATTAGTTGACTGAAACATTGGCACTATATTTTCTCCAGGGCACATATATGCAGTGGTTTCCCCGAGATGCAATGTATGGCACACTGAGTATGGGATGGCATGTTTCTTAGAGGGGAAGCAAACCCTAAATGTCCCATTACGGGACTCTGAGGCCAATGATTTTCTGATTGGGTCAATGGTTATAAAAGGAGAATATTTGAACTAGGTTTCCCACTCAGCAAATAGAAAAGGATTGGTTCGAGTCATGTCGAGGAAGCACGAAGGGGACAACAGTTGAATTGAATGAGTTGGATATGTTATGACATAATCTTAATAAACAACGTGACCAAAAGCAGGATTAGGCAATACAAATAACACAAATACGGACAGACGATATGCAAGAATGCAAACTGTTCTTCTAGTATTTGCAAACAGATCAAAACTGTTATATCTTACAATGTTGCAAATGCTTATATAGAATTCTGAGATGCTTGGGTGCCTTCCTGCTACATTTAGTTACAAAGAAGAAGAAGTTAGAACAGTTCCAATAGTTCAACTATTATAGTCAACTGGAAGACAGAGAGACAGTCTGTCGAAGCTCGACAGTCGCTGGTCGCATGTCTATGTCGCGAGCTATGAGGTTGTTGAACATGTCAAAGGTGTGGAACGTGTCGCAATATGTATAAGTCGAGACTCATCTGAGTTGTGTCGAAATTGAACATGTCAAAGTTGTCGAAGTCATGTCGAGTCGAAACTTGTCAAAGGTGTATCGACATCGATAACTTTCCAACTATGATGCGGATCAAACTTCCTTCCTTAAGAAACAATGGACCCCATTGTTTGCTCGTGAAGGTGAGGAAACTTGTCGGTCACTTCAGTAGTAGAGTACCACTTTTCTTGAGATGGGATTTGGCCTGCCTTGGAAACCTGAAATAAGGGAATTGTGTTTGTCCTTGTATGGCGTACTCGTCGTCCCACAATATTAGTGTCACAAGGAAGAGGCTACTGAACATATGGATGGATGTCTTTGGGTTCTGTTGTTGAGAATTCATTCTGTTCCAATAAAGGTGCATGGTATGATCGAAGTATATCATCATCGAGGACTGGATGCAGACCGAGGAAAGCAGGAATGTCGAGCTAGAAAGCGTTTTTCGCCAATCTGTGGAAGAATACTATACGGACCATATCGCAAAGGCTTGAGCTTCTTGAAAGGACCAATGAAGTGCTCCTTCTTAAGATGTAACCAGACCTTATCCCCCATTTCTAATGTATGAGGATTACGATGCTTGTCATGACTGTTGGCTTTGTTTTGCAACCAAGCTTAGTGCTATGAGCACCTGCTAACTAGTAGCAGCAGTTTCAATAGAAATAAATAACAATAAACTAAATCTAAACTAAACTAAACTAGCATGTGCATTTTGAATTAAAGAACAAGAACAAGAAAGATAAAAAAAATAATTTTTTGTATTGACAATGGGGGCAAGCAAATGCTTGCAAGAACAATACCTCCAAATGATGAAGGGTTGTTGAATGGCTCCAATGGTGAGCAGCTCCAATCTCCAGTGGGTCCTTTCTCCAAGGCTTGCTACAATGGCCAAATACTCAAGGGAGATTTTGGCAGCATGAGGATAGGAATATGGATGGATGTGAAATGAGGAGCCCCTACCACCTTTTTATAGGTTTTGGTGGTGGGGAATACCATTTGTGGTTTTGTGGAAACCAAATGGTATTGACCAACATGGTTTAGGTACTTTTCCCTCCTTTTTTCTTTTTTGAATAAAATTAATATTTTTATTCCCATTTTAATATTTTGGGAATTTTGGACCCTTTTTGAGGGTTTTTTTTATGCTTTTTAGGAAAAATAATCTTTTTGAGTGGGAAAAAGGGGTGTACCAAGGTCTTTTGGTGACCTTTTGTTGGCTTCAGAGGCTCAGATGGTGGAAAAGTGGACAAATGGGTCATGTGAATAAGGGAATGAGCTAGTGAGCACTTTTTGGGTGTTAACAGATTGCCCCCTGATGTGTGAGCGCAGGAGCTCATCGTATGGCCGATAGACATCATAGTTCTTTTGTCTTTTTTCTGGGGTTGTAGGGAGGAGAAGAGACCGATTGGAGACTGGATCCGCGTCCCATGGAAGCTGCAAAAAATAAACAAATATTACATTGCCTCAATATGAATGAGGGATAATCTCTGATAATGGACGAGGCGGGCATACCCATGCTCGTATCAAGACATATACATAACAATTAGTCCCAAGAAGGGGGATCTAATACATAAAAAATATACTGGTACATCATAATGGTCCAGAGGGTACATTATTTTGGGATGTACTCATGAGCATGACATGGCTGATCTCAATAACTGATACACTGGAATAACTGATGAACTATTGGAACTGAAGGTGTCCAACATCTGTAACTACGTAATGACTGTGAGCCGTCTCTGGGAAGTATATGTGACTGTATACTCGAGGGAGTATAAAACTGGTGTACATCTGCATACTGTCGCCATGCGCAACCCGGATATCTATAGAAAAAGTGTAACTGGTTGTATCCATAGGTAGACCCTCAAATGTGGAGGAGTCAGATGGTATCCGGGGTCTTCGACTAATAACTGAATGGACCGATGCCCTGTGCGAGTCTCAACGATGCGATCAAGGTGTTGAAGTTGAGCATGTGAGAAACAACCATTTGGAGAAGCACTGAGGACTCTTCTCGAAATGATTCGTAGGCACTCATCATATATGGTGATGATTCCAAGACATAGGGACCTCTAGGTCTATGCTCTGGAATAACTTTGGTTGTCGTCGACAGAGGGAGATCAGCAACTAACAAGGCAATGATGTTTCCTTGATAGGAGCGCGAGATGTATAAATGAAGTATTGTAGTACTAATGGTAGGACTGACATACTTGTGGTGGTGGGAAGCAACTGGGGTCATATTGTGGGTAGACTCAAACTTCCTTTGTTCAGAGCATGATGACATGGTTGACCTGGCAGCGTAGGGAACTGAATTATAGGTTTGAGGATCATAGCTTTTAAGGACTGAAGGGTATGTATGACTCTAGTGGGGAATCAAGCTGATGGGTGCTGTCGAGGGGATCTCAGGGTGACATACTGCAAAATACTCTGAACAAAGGCGACCAAAATGGGGAAGCTGTCATATGAGTAGACGTGATCTGTTGTGGCATCGAGAAGCACCATTGGGTCCTTCTTCGTAGTTTTAATGAGCTCCAAGAAGGGATAAAAGTGTGCTCTAAAATGGTACTGTCCTGTGGATTTGTGAGCCCAGGACTGTTCGTGCTCATTGGTGCTTTCATTTTTAAGGAGTCTGAAAATGATAAAAAGACTCTCCAGTGGTTATGACTACTGTCCTGTTGGTTTTACGAGCCCGGGATGGTGATTGCTCATGGTCGCTTTCATTTTTAGAGAGTCTGAAAGCGGTAAGGGGACTCCATTGGTGTTTCTTTTTTGTAAGTTTAGTCTCTAAGGCCCGAAAAATCATAAAATGATGCGGATGGAGAACTCTTCTAGCCAATGTGACTAGAGTATACCTTTTTCGTAATTAGTCTACGAGGTCCAGAAAAGGGGTAAATTTATACCAGGTAAATGCCCTTTCAGATACATTTAACAAGCATGAAAGGAAGCAAGGTTGCTCGGCGATCTTTTCATTGTTTTAGGAGTCAGAAAAGAGCTTGGCAGAAACTCCCTAAGTGCCTTTTTCGTAGAAAGGGATTGCTCGGCCTGAAAAAGGGATAAAATTATACCGAACAAAAATGGATAGATGGGAGTGAGAAAAGGTCTCAAGCGTCATCATGTGTGTGGGATATTGGATCCGGTGACATAAAGATTGTCAAAAAGGGGGCTGCAGTTTTGTGGCCCGTGAACCGAGGCAATGAGAGGGCATTTTTGAAAAAATGGCCGAAAAGTATGGGCGTGAGAGTGAGAAATTATCTCAAGCATCATCACAAGCGCGGGAAACTGAATCCGGCGATATAAAGATGGTCGACCATGGAGAATGGCGGTGGATATGGTACACAAACCGAGGCAACGAGGGGGCATGGAAAAAATGCCCAAAAAATCAGGAGGTGAGAGCGAGAAATAATCTCAAGCATCATCACGAGCACAGAAAACTGAATCCGGCGATATAAGGCATGCCAAAAATGGACGAGGGCCGATATGGCATGCAAATCGAGGCGACGAGGGCGCCCAAAAAATGGTCAAAAAATGGAGCTGGTGAAAACTGGAAAAGGAAAGAACTCTCATGAAGTTCTATAATGGACGGTTGTGTCCATCCGGTTTACTATGGGTAAAATCATTTGAGGTACAACCCGTTGCCTGGGTTGCGTAGGGGGTTGCCTTCTGAATCGGTTAGGATGTATGCCCCCTGTTCGAGTCAAGTGTGTATGATATATGGGCCTTGCCACATGGATACAAATTTTCCTTTCCAAGTTTTGTCATGAGCCTGATCGTAAGTGAGGACAAGGTCCGCTTCAGAAAAAGATCTTGGGTGGACATGTTTATCATAATTCAATTTGGATCGGTTCTTGGTTGCTTCCATGTTTTGAAGGGCTGTGCGCCAATCTTCATCGGCCTGCTCCAGGAGTAGTAAGCGCTGCTCAATTGGGGCAATGTCCGGTAGGAGTTCAATGGCCATATGTAGGGTTGGAATCTGGCACTCAATGGGGAGGACAAATTCGACACCGTGAACTAAGTGGAAAGGGGTAAAACCGGTGGTGGTTTTAGTTGATGTGTGGTATGCCCATAGTGCCAGGAAGAGCATGTGGTGCCAATTTGACTTGTGTTTGTCTACAGTGCGCTAGAGGATGGTTTTCAGAATTTTGTTTATCGCTTCGACTTGGCCATTTCCTTGGGGGTAGTAGGCAGAGGAGAAATGGTGTTCAAACTTCAGTAAGGTTGATAGTTCCTTCCAGACGGCGTCTTCGTAGTGAGAGCCGTGGTCTGAGACGAGTTGCTTGGGCACTCCAAAATGTGCAATGACATGGTTGAGAAAGAATCGTGCAGCGGTTTCAGCTGTGCAATTGTAAGTTGGCATTGCCTCCGCCCACTTGGTAAAATAATCTACGGCCACAATAATATGTTTGTGGCTGCTGGCTGACGTGGGATTGCAATCAAGGAAGTCAATGGCCCATTTGCAGAATGGTCTGGCAGTAACGACTGGATGAAGGGGGGAGGGTGGGGTTCTTGCTTTAGGGGCAAAAAGTTGACAATTTTGGCAATGTTTGACTGCGGTGATGCAATCAGTAAATAATGACATCCAAAAATAACCTGCACGAATGATCTTTTGGGCGGTGGCCATGCCGGAGAAATGGCCTCCATAGGCACCGCTATGACAATCATTGAGGACTTGTTCTGCCTCATTATGGGATAGGCAACGTCGTAGAATGGTATCAACGCCTCGTCGATAAAGCACATCCCCTAACAAGAGGTATCGGGGGGCGTGGTGACGTATACGACGGCGTCCGTCACGATCGATGTGGGGTCAAAATTTCTGTGTGCGGAGGTAAACTAGGATGTCACCATACCATGGGTCGTCAGACGAAATAATGAAGATGTGATCGTCAATCAGATCCGTTTGGATGGTGGGTGATGACGAAGAGGATGGGAGGTCAGTGATGAGATGGGCAAGCGCGAGGGATTTGGTGCTCTTGGGAGTTTTGAAAGTGAGGTCATATTCCTGGAGGATAATGACCCATTTAGCAACACGACCTTGTAGGAGACACCGGTTTAGGAGATAGACCATAGGGTTAGAGTCGGCAACGACCGTGGTATGACCCAGCAGGATGTAGTGTCGTAATTTTTGGACGGAAAAGACTACAACTAGGGCTAATATTTCCTCGTATGGGTAATGTAGGGGTGGGCCAGACAAGGTCTAGCTGTCGTAATAAATGACATGTTCTTGGTGAGAGGCATCTTCTTGGACCAAGACTCCGGACACGGCATGCTCAGATGCTGAGACGTAAAGGTTGAAGTCCTGAGAGAAATCCGGAGGGGAGATCAAGGGGGCTTGTGTGAGAGCTTTCTTGAGGGCTTCGAATGCCGTGTCTCCTTGCTCATCCCAAACAAAGGGTATGTGGGTGAGAAGTAGGCGTAAGAAACCGTGAACTTTGGTGGCATAATCCGGCATGAAGTGACGAAGGAAATTGGACCGCCACTGCAAACTCTGGAGTTGCCGAAGCGTGCGTGGAGAAGGGAGGTCTAAGATGGCTTTGACTTTCAGGGGATCAACAGTAATTACATCCTGAGAAACAACGAAACCTAATAAACGGCCTGCAGGAACGCAAAAGACACACTTGTGTGGGTTCAAGCGGATTTTATATTTGCGACAACGGAGGAAAACTCGTCGGAGGTCGTTAAGGTTGTCTGATCGTTTCCGGGAACGAGCTGTAAGGTCGTCAAGATAGACCAGTAGGATATGGACCATGTTGTGAAAACAATAGGTCATGGCCCGCTGGAAGGTGGCACCAACATTTTTGAGGCCGAAAGGCATGACACGATAGGCAAAGGTTCCCCATGGGGTAGTAAAGGCAGTCTTATACTGATCCTCCTTACGAATCTGAATCTGGTTGTATCCGAAAAAACCGTCCATGAAAGATAGGACTTCATGTCCCGCACACGCATCAATGAGTTGGTCGATGAATGGCGTGGGGAAATTGTCTTTGGGACAAGCGCGGTTTAAATCACGAAAGTCAGTACATACTCTAAGGGTGCCTTGTTTTTTGCTGACGGGAACGGGATTTGAAACCCATGTCGTATAAGGAATAGGATAAATGAGTCTTGCTTCGTGAAGTTTCTCAACCTCTGCTTTAACAGCGGAGAGCTTGGAAGGATGAATGGGTCGTTTTTTCTGATGAATAGGGGGGACATCAGGCCATGTGTCAATGTGGTGCTCTATAATGGCGGGGTCAAGACCAGGCATTTCGGTATAGGACCAGGCAAAGATATCACAGAATTCTTGAAAAAGGTTTTTGTATGCCTGAGTCTCCGCTTGAGTGCAAGATGCACCCAGTGAGATGAGCTCAGGTTTCCCAGGTGTGGTGGAAATGTCAATTTGTATTGTGGGGGAAATGTTGGACATGTTCCCTTCTTCGAAGGCATCTGGTGCTGGGATGGGGTCCTTTAACCAATCGACCTTAGTGGGTATGAAATCTTTCGATTCGATGGATAACTGGTCAGATGCCGTGGATGTAGACGCCTCTGGGAGGAAATAGGAGCGATGATGCATATCGTCCCAAGGGTAGTCGGGTGCAGTGAGTGTTTCCAAAATTTGCTCGTCAGTATTGAAGTAGTCAGACCACAAATCAAGGGGTTCTGGTTTGATGACATTTGGTGTCGGCGGTGGAACGGGAGGCGAAATATACCACACGGGTAATCCCAATGTTAACCCGGGGAGACTAAGGGTAGCCATAACCGGGGCGCTTACTACACCCGAAGGAGGAAATAGAAAGGGGATTGTGTGGATGGGTGTAACCCCAATGTGACTAGGGACCAATGGTGGTTTAGGGAACAAAGGTGGTTGATTACCGGGTGTTTGTGAAAGAGTGCAGAGGTTAGCGATGTGGGTCTCTGGTGACGGTGGTGGAATGGCCTGGAATGTAGAGGTCATCGGCGCCTCGGAGTAAAGTCCGGGTCCTACTGAGGAAACGAACGAGGTATTTGCACCACCAACAAGTTGTTCAACCATGGGGAGAACATTTTCAGGTGTGGTGGGGGCCTTGGGATCGTAATAGGTGAGTTGGTCGACCTTAACCACACGTCCCTCATGGGGGAACTGCATGGTGTGAAATACGGATGAGGCAACAGCCCGCATGGCATACATGTAGCTGCGACCAAGTAAAAGGTTATATTCTAGTTGGGCATTGATGACCTCAATGTCAATGAGCACGGTTTTACCCGCTAGCTGGACAGGGACATTGGCTAAAAGACCTTGGGCTTGAGCCGAACGGCCGTCGTAGGCTCGTAATGCAGTGGTGGACTACTAGAGAGTAGGGGATCCCAACTTCTACCAAATGAATGTGGAAATGACACATGTGGAGGCCCCTTCATCGATAATGCACCGATGGATGACAAGATTCCGAACAGAAACGGAAACATGGAATGCTAAACTAGAAGGCAATCGTGGTTCGGACTGGTCTGAATCGAAAGCGATCAGCTGTGAATCATTGGGGTCGATGGCGCCAATGGCAGAGAGCAAAGTCTTGCGCTGTGAAGGACAGTTCTTGAAGACTTCCAAAGCAGACATGGCTGCAGAAGACTGGGCTAAGTCATCTACGATGTTGTAATTCGACGCAGCACGAGCATTGGGATTATTGTTGATACGACGAAGTGGGAAATGAGGTGCTTTGGAAGTGCCATCAAGTGGAGCCAGAGGTATACGTAACATTTGATCTGTGGGATTACCGTTAGTGTTCTTGTCAATGGGGGGGGCTTCAGACGTGGAGCCATATTGGTTCCGATGGGTTTGGAGGTTGGCATCGCCGGTTGACATCATCAACAAGTGGTGAGTACCTGAATCAAACATGGGTTGATCAGGTGCTGCATAAGTGATCTGCTGTGGTGGCACGTTGCCCTGAGGGGGGGCTAACGGCTGAGTGTTCACTACACCCTGGTTTGGAAAGGGGTTTTGCAGCACCAAGGGTTGATGTTGAGGTGGTTGAGGGTTGGGTGGCAGCTGAGGAGCCGCTTGCCCTTGACGATGGGCATCATTGGTCCAGAGTTGCTGAGCTCGCTCCAAATGTGGGCAAGAATGCGTGTAATGACCATAGACCCCGCAGATAGAACAAGGGTGGTTTGTTCTGAGGTTATTATTTCTAGGCTGCTTAGGATTCTGATCTGGATTGCGGTTGGGAGGAGCAGCATTGTTATTCTGCGGAGGATTGGGAGGTGGAGGACCTTGCTGATGTTGTTGGTTATTACCGCGGTTACGACCTCTACCACGGTTCTGTTGCACACCTTGGTTGCGCTGGTTGTTTTGGTTCTGGGGTTGGTTGTGTTGTGTGTACACTTGCCCTTGAGCAGTGGGAGGATTTTGGTTCGCCGCAGGTGCGGTAGCAGGTTGTGGTGGATAATAAGCCTGTGGGGCTGGAGGTGGTCCAGTGACCTGCTGGGGTTGTTGGTAACCCTGAGCTATTGGAGGTGTTGGGGTAGCTGCCACAGGTTGCTGTGGATAGTACACTGGTTGAGGTGCAGCTGGGGTGGCGTATGCAGATGGTGCATGAACAAAACACTGAGGTGGACATGAAGGTCCATGGGTATGGTGGTGATGTGCCATGGGAGCATATGAACTGGTTGCTCCAGACTGAGATGTAGCCCGAGAAAGGTTAGGACCATGGCTGGGATGTCCAATGGAAAAGGGTTGGGGATGTGCGGCCATACGACCAATGATGCCATCAGCGGCATGGGATGCCCCCGGCGCATCATATTGGGATGACTCGCCCCAAGGGGCATCTGGAATAATGGTATACAGATAACCCGATTGGGCGTAAATGAGATCGAACTGTTGGGCTTTGAGGATGGCCTCTTCTTCAAACTGGGGTCTTTCGGATGCCACATCCTTCGCAATGAGAGGGAGAAGGGATTTTAGAAACCAATCTAGGAAGATACGGTCATCTAACTTGATTTTGCAGAGGCTTCGGCGTCGACGCCACTCATGAATGTGGTCAGTGATGTGGGTGGCCGTGTTCTGTCTGCAAGACAGTAGGATCTCGATGCCTGCATCATAGCAGACAGGTAACTGGAAGAACTGCAGGAAGGTCGAGGCAAGGGAGGTAAAGGTGGCATGCGTCCCATGGGGCTACTCGATATACCACTTGGCTGCAGAGCCAGTGAAGGTGCGCTGTAATAGACGGAGGTAGACAGAGTCATCCACTATGGAGTTGGAGGAACACCATAGATGGAAGGACATGATATGGTTTTGGGGGTCCTCACCTGCCTTGCCCTCAAACTTAGGGATGTCGGAGGGGAGTTTGGTGGGAATGTGAGGCCACGCAGGATCGCGTCTGATAGGGTCATTGGTGGCTCTGGCTAAGTCTGGTAAGTTCAGACTCGCCATGTACGGTAAGCTAGCAGATGTAGTGACGGGGACTGGGACATGCCTAGTCATGGTGGTATGATGTAGGGGTCCCGTAGCACCTAAAGGTATGCTAGGTGTTGCAGGTATGTGTCCTGCAATAGGTGTGGTATGGTATGGGCCAGCACCTCCAAGTGCAACATGGGTTACACTTGGGTTAGGAATAGTAGTGGCGATTCCTGGAATCTGGGTTGTGGGAATCAGAGGGGGTGTGACCCCTATGTTGGGCATAACCATAACAGGTGGTGGACCTGTGTTGGCGATTCCTATAACAGGAGGTGGCCCTGCGTTGGGCATTCCTAAATGTGGAGTGTCTGCCATATTGGGCATACCTAGGGGGGTAGGTGTTGCCATGGATGGCACCGCAATAGAAGGGTCAGTAGACGTCTCTCCTATGGTGCTGGTAAAAAGTGGGTCAAATGGAGTTCCAGCTATAAGGTTGGTTGGGAATAACGCAGTGGGGTTTTTGGATTCTCCCTCAGAATCAGAAGTGAAGTGAGGCGTGTCAGAATCAGATGACTGTCTGGATGACCGACGATGTGTCGAGTCAAGGGATAAGGCTCGGCGTCGGTGACGTGGCGAGTCAAGTAGACTGAACTCTGGGAGTTCGCCCTGTAGACGACGAGAGCGTCTAAATTTCTCAATGGTGAGAAAATAAGTTTTTGTGTAAAAATCTGTATGTGTAAAATGGTAATGTATAAAAAACTCAAAACCCTAATGCAACCAAGGGTGCAAGAAGGGGAGTGAAAATGAAGGCTCTCAGGCCAAAAAATCAACCTCAAAAAAGGCACTTATTCTAGCAGCTGTGCTACAATAAGTGCAGGGACGCAAAAAATTGTCAGAGTACCAACATGCAAACAACTTCTAGAAAAAATAGGTGTAACTAGACCAAAGGTGGGTTGAATCATGCAAACACCTAACTAAAAGTATTGTGAATCAACAAACTATATTCTCTGCAAGGTAATGAAATCCAAGTCAGATAATATTGAGTGTTGATTCCACGGCTAGATATCCCCCTACCGGGAGGGACACCGGGTAATCAATCCTAAAGAATGGCTACTAGGATACTCCGTTCATGACACGTCGAGAAAAGGTAAATCTACCGTTTGGTTCTTGATCGCAATATCCCAATACAAGGACATCCCGAGAACTACGAATGGTAGCCCTTCGGTTACTGAATGGATTTCAGTATTCCACTCAGGCTTCCGGAACCATCCTCGCGACTTCAACCCTCCTAGGGGAGAGGCCTTCCCATAAACTGGTTGTGACCGTGCCAATAAATACTAAGATATTTTAGCTCCCTAAAGGACAACAACTATGTCTCAGATGTAATAACTGAGGGGTGTTATTGGAACACTTATCCCCTCAATACTACCTAGCTACAAAGTTCTTTTAGTGTTCCCCAAGTGGGGTTAAAAGTGGGTTGAAATCAGGGTAAATTTTAAGGCTCAGTTTAAAATTAGTGTTTGATTGGGTGCACGTGTGATATTTTAAACTGAAAATGAAAAAGTAAATGCTAAGTACTCAAAAAACAAAGGATCTTTTGAACAAAGCAAATATTATGACTTTTTCAATAAATGGAAATTAAATGCTTTTAAAGGACTATTCAAAAAACAAAGGATCTTTCACACAGGAAAGCAAATAATATAACTTCTTTTCGAAATAAATGGATTTTGTTTTCAATAATTGCTATGGGCAAAATATTAAAAAAGCAAACAGCAAAATTTTTTAATTTAGATAAAATGCAATAACGTCCTTATTTCAATTTCTGAAAATATTTAAAAAGACTTTTTCACATGGGCATTCTAAATAGTAAAATTTTTCTATGGCTGTAAAATATGCAGAATTTCTAATACTGGAAAATGTGTTATGTGGGCAGAAAATACAGTAAGAAATTAATTTTTTAAACGATTCGGCCAAATGAAAAAATTAGCATCGCGGGTTCTGACTGAAAAACCACGATGGACCGCGTGGGTTTCTGTCGCACAGTCGCGATGGGCAGCGCGGGTTTTGACCGCGAAGCCACGATGTGGAGCGCGGGTTTCGACTGCAAAGACGCGATGTGCAGCGCGGGATTTCGTCACACAGTTGCGATGTGCAGCGTGGAAAAGGTCCGTGAAGCCGCGATGTGCAGCGCGCTAAATGGCCGTGATGCCGATGTGAACTGCGCGGAAAAAATCCGCGCAGTCGCGATGAGCTGCGCGACTGTTGGGAGAAAAGCCACGAGGCGAAAGCCGTACGCAGATGACGAAAAAAGACACCGAAAATTGAGAATTTCGGGCTGTTAATGGATAAAAAAATGGGCCAAGACCTAGAACAACAATGGATCTGTTGTCTAGGGGGGACAGATCTATGAATTAAACTACCAAATACTATCAAAAAGTAAGATTTAAAGCAAAAGTGAGATCTAAAGATTCAAAAAATAGCGGCGTCGCCAAAAACTGTTGGCTTTGTTTTCCAACCAAGCTTAGTGCTATGGGCACCTGCTAACTAATAGCAGCAGTTTCAATAGAAATAAATAACAATAAACTAAATCTAAACTAAACTAAACTAGCATGTGCATTTTGAATTAAAGAACAAGAACAAGAAAGATAAAAAAAATAATTTTTTGTATTGACAATGGGGGCAAGCAAATGCTTGCAAGAACAATACCTCCAAATGATGAAGGGTTGTTGAATGGATCCAATGGTGAGCAGCTCCAATCTCCAATGGGTCCTTTCTCCAAGGCTTGCTACAATGGCCAAATACTCAAGGGAGATTTTGGCAGCATGAGGATAGGAATATGGATGGATGTGAAATGAGGAGCCCCTACCACCTTTTTATAGGTTTTGGTGGTGGGTAATACCATTTGTGGTTTTGTGGAAACCAAATGGTATTGACCAACATGGTTTAGGTACTTTTCCCTCCTTTTTCCTTTTTTGAATAAAATTAATATTTTTATTCCCTTTTTAATATTTTGGGAATTTTGGACCCTTTTTGAGGGTTTTTTTATGCTTTTTAGAAAAAATAATCTTTTTGAGTGGGAAAAAGGGGTGTACCAAGGTCTTTTGGTGACCTTTTGTTGGCTTCAGAGACTCAGATGGTGGAAAAGTGGACAAATGGGTCATGTGAATAAGGGAATGAGCTAGTGAGCACTTTTTGGGTGTTAACAGTGACGGGCCTTATCTTTCTCGTTTGCTCTGTGCAACATATCCCATGCTTGCTTTTGGATGTCATAAATTTGTTCTAAAAAATTGACTGCTTTATCAACTTCTCACTGGCTACAGTCTATGTTGGAGTTTGGTTGTGTCGAGGAGCTGATCAAGTCAATAGGAACTGAGGGTTGAAATCCGTAAGATACTTCAAATGGAATCTTTCCTGTAGAGCTTTGTTGAGCACGATTGTAGTTGTGTTGGATGTATGGAAGACTTTCATCCCATGTGCGTCGATGCTGGTGATTGTACATGTGAAGCAGTTGTACTACTAAGAGATTCGCAACTTCCGTCTGTCCGTCAGTATGAGGATGGAAAGCTGTTGACAAAGAGAGTCATTTGTCCATCTGTTCCCATAGGGTCTTCCAAAAGTTGCTGACGAATATGGCATCTCATTCAGAAATGATGGTTGTGGGTAAACCAAAGTGTTTCCAAACATGTGTAAAGAAGAGCTGAGCGATCTACTGCGCTGTCGTGGTCTTCTTACATGGTATGAGAATGGCCATCTCGGAAAATCGGTCGACTACTACTAAGATCGCATCATGTTGATGTCTAGTAGTAGGATAACCCTTCAAGTATTCCATAGAAATAGATTCCCATGGTCAACTAGGAACTAGAAGAGATGTGTACAATCCCTATCGTCAATTAGGTGGCTTAGCAATGGCGCAAACCACACATGATCGAATGTACTTGCTGACATTGGATTTAAGTGTAGGCCAAAAGAAATACTTCTATAGAATAGGAAGTGTCTTTGTTACTCCAAAGTGTCCTGCAGTGTTGATGTAGTGCGAGTCCCAAATGAGCTGCTGTCGATGCTTATCGGTCAGTACACAAAGTTGTCTAAGCTTGTATAGCAAGGTGTCTTTTAGGAAATAGTCGAAGGTTGAGCTCGACGACTTGATAATCCGTAACTGTAGGTAGACTGCGGAGAAGTCATTGTCGTCCTCATACAACTGTTTCCAAGTGGTCTTGTTGTATCCCTGCATACTCGTCACTATCAAAAAGAGTGTAATGGGTGGTCGACTGAGGCAATTGGTGACGTCGTTTGCTTTACCTTTCCAATACTTAATCACCAACTGGAATTCTTGTATGTGTTACACCTAAAATCCTACCATCATGAGATTCAGTGCATACATCCCTAAAGTTTCATTGGCTAAGTCATTTACCTCAAAGGGATACCATTGCATTTATTCTAGGTTTTGAGAGGTCGTCACATGTTGCATTCATGCAACCTGCAACGTCGCATCTTGCTCTACTGCAGGGTGCGACGAAGTCAGTTAATGGACAAAAATAGGTCCTTTGATCCCATTTTCGAAGTCTGCTGACTTGTATCCTTATCCCTGACCTCTTGGGAGGATCCCCTATCTCTCTCCTACCATATCTCAACCTAGCCTATCCATACCCTATCCACTTAGTCCTATATAAGTGAAGCTCTACCCCTCTCCAAAGGGAGGAAGTCTATAGTGTCTACATGGTGGTGAAATCATCTTGGAGAGATCTCTAACTAATCCATTGAGAGACTCACACTTCCTTGGGAGGATATGGCATTTGGCTTGGATGGAGAGGGGATACTACGTTAAGCCTTGGTTGTAGTCTATTCTTATCTATGTACTTTCCCGATTTAAAGTAATATAAACACTTTCCACCAATATTGTTTATGTGTGATGATATGGTGTAGTTTAACTGCTTAACTGTTTACTTAGATCTATTATTGTATAGATGCTCTTTACTCGTTTGCATTGTTCTATGTGTCCTGATAGGTATTGAAACTAAGATCTGACGACCGTGAGACGTGGAGCGACATCCAGGAGAAAGGATTGCGAACTTAAGGTAATACATCTAGTGACTTGATCCTTAATTCGATCTAGGAAAGTAGTTTATAGTCTGTATTATTTGTTCTAGACTCACATTGAGCTAGGGAGATCTAGCTCGCATCTGCTCGGGTGGATTGTCCATCAAACAAATCTGGTGACCCTACTAGGGATAAGAACATTGCGTTGTAGTTGTCAATTTGAATGTCATTTTTTAGTTGATTTCTTGCCAAGCCATTATATTTTCTCATTTCCTTCTTTAGTTGATTTCATCATTAGATCTTCACTTTGAAGAGCCTAATTGCCTTCCTTTGAGTTTGTACTTCTCATTTGTAGACCTTTTTTATGCTCATTACCTGGAGAATTGGTTCATTTTTGAACTTAGATCTCGCTTGTCGCACCTAGTCAGTGTACCCAGAGCGACACTGTGTTGTTTTTTATCTCTATTCTTTTTCCTATTAGTTTGTCATCGCAGCCCTTCCATTGGTATATTGTGACACCATCACACTCCTCGCATTGGTGAATTGCGACGTCGCACTGTGTATAAGCATAGAATATGTCGATCTGTCATTTTTTCCATACAGGCACCCTTTCTCCATTTCCATTTTGAGTTTGGTTTATGTGCAGACTCCCTCTGTACGGTAAGATCCAGTCAGAGACCCCATTTTTCTTTGTGTATTGAGTTGTTTGGTTTTATTTGGAGTTGTTTTGGGTTCCATCTTGGACAATTATGAGAATTGGTAGTGGTGGACACTTTTGTCTCCCCAGCTGCATCCACTCGCTCTTGCATTCCCTCCTCTCCTAAGCAGATTTGGTTGAGTGTATTGGATCAGTTTCTAGACCTCATTTGCATACATTTTGTGAGTTTTTCTTTCTTTAAGTGCCTCTTGTTACTGATCAATTTTGAGTGTTTGTATGTATTTTCAGTCCATTGAGTGCTCATCTTTTCTTGATATTTTCTGAGTTATTGAAGTGCTGCAAGTGATCTTTTCATTTCAAGTAGTTGTATTTAAAAGCATTGTTGTTTTTGAATTGTCATTTTTGATACATCCATTGAAAGATCAAAAGTACTTTATTTCCATTATTTTTCAATCTCATTTGAAGAAATGCACATGCATTGGAATGTCTCATTTGTAGATCTTTCGGAAAAGTTGAAAGAAAATTGCATTGTTTGTGTTTTTCATGAATTTTAAGTTGCTCATTTTCTTGAAAAATTCGAATAGACATCAAGTTTTGCAAAAGTAGTTCCATGCTTGGAAAGCTTCATTGTATCTTTTGGTTTTTTTGCTTTTAGGCCATCATAGTGAAAGTGAAAAGCTAACATACTTTACTTAGAAACTCTCTCTTTTCATCACTTAGCATTATTTTCGTTTTAAAAAGATAAAAGAAAAAGAAAAGCATGCTTTGATTTGGTTTAGTAGTGTTGTGTTTTTCATGTTTCACTCGAAAAGGAAAAAGAATACTTCATAGTCATTTTCTGGTAGATTTGGGATTGTCTCACATTACATTGCTTTGGTGAAATTGTTGGAAAGGAAAAAGAAAATTTCTCCTTCCCATACATAGAGCTCATTGAAAGAAAAGCGTATTTTTTGCATGTGGTTAGGGCCTACAATATGTTTACGATTATGTACTCACCTCATGCATTCACCTTATCGTCCAGATAAAATTAACGGTAGAACTAGGGTATAATTTTTAGCAACTTGTGTGTAAGTTAGGGACGTGTTCCGACATTGTTAAGGGTGGTAGCTATCGTTATTTTACAGCACTGTATCCCAGGGGTATTGTAGTATTCCACGTACTTATTGCTATATCAAGCTATTTCATGTACCCACCAAGTCACCTTTAGTACTTGGTGTATATCGAAAGGTGTTTCAAGTACTCGGTAGTATATTAGAAGGTCTCTTTCCAAACGGTTGTGCATTAGACAACACCACTACAGATTTGAGCTCCCACGTACCTTGCGTATATTGGGAGACACCCTTAGGATTCCTGAAACCAACTGAGTTAACCTTTTGGCCGTCTTGGCAGAGCAATACACTGAGAACAACACTCGGGGAGCTACTACGCATGTACCGTCCAGGTAATCAGGTATTCAGGAAAGGGTACGGTCCCAATCTTCCTTGTCGCGTTTTACTGTTGGACCCTGCGGTATATCGCGAGTTGCGAAGCCTTGACAATCATGTGAGCTTCCAGACTGTTGAATTCACTCTTATAACATAAGTTTGCTTGTGCCATTAGTTTGTGTAGGGATTGTCTGGTCTGCTTTTCTTTTGTTTAGCTTTCCTTAGGAGAAAATTTTTGTTTCAGTCACTCTGGCTGGCTTTCCTTGGAAAAGGTCTCACAGGATTCAGAATTTTCCACCCAAATATCCCCTTAACCAAGAGATAATTTTAAGGGTAAGAATGGATCCACAAGCGAGGATGGGGTCACATGAAGTGTAAAACCCCACTTTGAATATTGGAGGACATTTATTTCCTCATACTCCTCCTGATTCACCGGCCTCTCATCCCCTGCAGGGTGAAGAATCACAAATACCCACTTCACAAGATTCACTTCCCGTTGCACTGGGAGATCCTGGATCATTGGAATAGATAAATAAACCCCAGGAAGACTCCACAGCAGTTGTTTGCCCTTCAGCATCTTATTGGACATATTCTACGAGCCACCCAGTGGCCCATTTTGTCGTTGTACCCCCACCGAGTGAGACTTCCCCGGACGATCCCTTAGCTTACTATCGTAGCCAATTAGCTCAATTTCATTCTATGGCTGAGAGGTGTCAAAACTCAAGTCTCCAACGAAGGGTTGAAGACCTGTTGTTACCCCCTTACAGACCAATCCTAGGTCGCTCTTTGTCTTTCGAGTCACTAGAGTCATCCACGCAACACATGACCACTACTGAAGTTGGTCAACCATCCATTCCTGCACATGCATCTCCTAGACATGAGACCAGTTTAGTACCTCTCACAACCCAACCTGTTGAAGGACAATAGTCCAACACACCCTTAACTACCACAATTACATCACCTGCTCCTCCCCCACCCCAAACTTCGAGGGGAGGATACTCTTTACCCCCTACCTTCTTTATAGGTAGTGGTAATCCTACAGTGAATAATCAACAACTAGTGCTGGGTCAACCTTTACCTAGTGGTCAGCAAACTGTTGCTGGGGACAAACCCCTGCCCCTTACCCATAATACTGCAGTAGGAGTTCCCATCGGGCCTTCCGCTGGAGATTCCTTACCTCCTGGACATTCGACTTCGAGACTATTCCATGTTGGGGGCCCATCTAACGTAATTCAAACTCCATTGAGTCAAGCATATCCAGGTAACCTTAACCCTATGCCAGGTCAGCTTAATCCCGGAAACGCACTGTATGAGGTACCCTACCCCGGAAATACTTACACTCTATGGGGAAAACAAAATGTTTTACAACATGGACCCACACTTACAGTCCCTCAAGTCCCTCCACCCTGATTTGGTCCACGACCTCCCATTGGAGGACGCGGGCTCCCACATAAATCTGGAGGAGGCAGACCTCTACCTTCTGGAAGAGGACCACCTCATTTCGGTGATCATGGCCCACCCCCCCCTAGTGGAGGTGGTGGAGGAATTCCCCCACCCCACCCCCTCTCCCCCGGGCGACGATGGTGGGGGATTACCATCTCATCCTAGTGGTGGCGTGGGAGCACCACCCCCTCCCGGTGGTGGTGGTGGAGGACCTTCTCATCCTAGTGGAGGACCACCACCCTACTATAAAGGAGGTAGCGGAGGAGGACCACCATTCCCTCCCAGCGGAGGTGGTGGAGGCCTGTCCTATTCTGGTGGTGGTAGTGGACCATCACGTCCTCCTGGATGAGGCGGTGGTGGCCCATCCTACTTTGGCGGTGGTGGCGGACCCCCACCATTTGGAGGCGTCCCACCCTCTCCCGGTGACGGAGGCAGGTCCCCACCTTATTGTAATGGGCCACCTTATTATGGTTATGGACCACCTTAATATGGCGGTCGACCTACATTTGGTCTGGGCGGCCGTACCCCTATGGCCAATATCCTCTTGGAACACCCTATGGTCAGTTGATATAAGGTCCCATAGTTCTTTACATGCCTTTTCTGTACTATTAGTACTCGCAGCCTAATCCACAACTGCCCTTTTTGGCTACTTTGGATCTACCTGACCTGTCTTGCTTGACCAACGACCCCATTTACCATGGAACTAATTGGCCACTCATTCCGGTGAAACTACCATTAGATATCCCCTAATTTGATGGTAAGCCGGGTGAAGATCCTAAAAATCATGTGATGACATACCACTTGCGGTGTTCATCCAACTCCCTGATGGACGACTCGATCCGTCTTAAATTGTTTCAAAGGACTCTCACCGTTTCAGCTGCCAAGTGGTATATTGAACTACCACCCCATTTTTTTTTTGACTTTGGTTCTCTTGCTATGAACTTTTTGACTCATATCTAGCTGCCTATATGGTATGAAACTGGTACAAATATTTTAACCTCGCTCCATCAAAATACCGCCACTCATATCTTGGATCATATACATGAGTGGCAAAGGAGACGACGTCTCATTAAGGCTCCTATTCCAGATAAGCTCCTACCAGATTGGTTTACGAAGTCTCTCATACCAACCACAACACGAGATGTTTCCATGGGAGGTGTTGTCACTGAAGAACAAGTCATCGCCCGTGCCCACTTGCTAGACTTAGTCTATGCTCAATCTGGCACGTTGTTTGATATTCTTCCCGATGATCCGGGCAACACTTACGACCATGTGAAACCACCCAAGGTACCCTAAGCCGATGACATCATTGGATCCCTTCACACCCAACCTTCCTCTCAAACTATTGGTTCATCGAACCCCCTGGGTTCTTCCCCATCACCAACACAGGCTGGTCAGGACACCACTAGATCATCCACTTATGTTGTCACCGAAGAAGTGAATTTTGTTTCATTAGCTTCACCTAAAATGTTTGGTTGTAAGAAAAAGAACAAGGGGAAACCTAAGAAATATTCCACCCAGTAGGAACAAAATAGCACCCCTGATGATACCAAACAGAAGAGGAAGTTGAAGTATCCTTTCCTACTATGTGGTGATGATAACGTTTCTAAAGAGTGCCCCCATAGAGACGAAGTTCAAAAGTTTCTTAAGGGAAAACCCACACCCGCAGTTCTCAACGATCCCTTCCCTTCTCAAAATCAGTAGTCGATCGCTCACACTTCTTCTTCCCAAGGAGAAGCATCCACCCTTGGACATGTTCTCATGGTACGTAATGAGACTATCAACTTGAACACCCGTGCTCGTTTGTATGACTCCGTTCCAACCAAATAACCTGTTGGAAGTAATATTGAAAAAGATTCCAGTTCGATGCCCAATGTCACTGTACCGACTGCTCCTCTCACCATAGAGAAGCCCTCTCTCAAGTCAGTGTTGCATCCACCCAAGAGCATGATTAGAAAATTGGTTTTCAATCCTAATGCTCAGGCTGCTCAAAACTACAACATTGAAGAGGACCTAGAACATGGTCCTTGTGCTATGTAGACTCTCGAGGTGTTGCAAAAATGTCTGAATTAGCGCAAGACTCTCCTCGTTTCCATCGGTGCAGTTAACCAAGATTCATCGAATACTATCATGTTCTAGATATAATACTTCAAACCGAGTCTCTCCCATCAATTGGAATTCCAGGTTGCCACAAACATTGCTAGGAAGATAATCCATCATACCGTTTTGGATGAAGGAGCCTCTACATCAATAATGTCAATCGCATGTTGGAGGGCCATTGTCTCTCCCGATTTGAACCATTCTCCTACCACTTTGAGAACCTTCAACGAATGTGGCTTTCAACATCATGGGATGTTACAACCTTTACCGATCGAGCTGCGGGGCAAGACTGCAACCCTTAACGTGGAAGTGGTCGCTGCCCCGTTAGATTATAACAATCTGCTTGGTTGTAATTGGTTTTACGCCATGACTGGGGTCGCATCATCTATCTTCTGCATAGTACAATTCCCCCATCAAGGCCGAATTGCCATAGTCGACCAACTAGATTTCTACACACTTGACACCACTACTCATCCAGGCTATAACGTTCCTTCGATTGGACAATCTTCACAAAAGTATGAGAGTGTGGGGGTCGACCTACTTAAGGATTCATCCCTTATGGGCATCTTTCCTACTTCGGATCCCCAAAACCATGTTGCCACGATGAACATGATCTCCTCGTAGATTCCATCTACCCCTAACTCCACTGATTCATGGCTTGTACCTGATGAAGGCACAACACACCTGATTGGAGACACCATGCCTCTATCGCCCGCTGAACTCATGTATGAGGCTATCCAATCAGTGCCGGAGGACCACTTAACTGTGGCCTCCACATCCTCTTCTCTACAAGGGACATCATCCTATCCTCTGCTACAAACTTTTCATTCTGATGAGTCCATTATGGAAATCATGAGCGCAGATGATCCTCCCTGGGCAGACCTCCATCATTGTTCGTATTCTTTTCCATTGTTTGATACTATGGAGAACAACATTGAGACCATCGTGACACCGGATATCTACTCTGGGTATTAGTCCTTGATACTTACATTTCAAACGGACTCCGAAGGCAACTTAGCCAACATTGAACACACCACTTTGATAGAAATTTCAGTTACTCCTGGTGTAATGGAACACATTCATTTAGGCCAGAAGTGTTCCCCTGAAGAAGTCATTGCTTGTAAGGCCTTATTCAAGAGATTCCGAAATGTATTCGCTTGGACCTACGAGGAGATTCCTGGGATAGAACCCTCCATTGTTTTACACGAAATTAAAACCTATCCCGACGTCAAACCTGTCCACCAAAAGCTGCGACCGGTGCACCCTCGGAAGACTGTGACAATCAAGGCAGATATTGAGAAACTCTTGAAGGCCGGCTTCATCTATCCTATCCCATTGAAAAAATGGGTCTCAAACATCATTCCTGTTACTTGAAAATAGGGTACCATTGGTGTTTGTGTCGACTATCGGGATCTCAACAAAGCTTGTCCCAAGGACAACTACCCGACTCCCTTTATTGACCAGATTATTGACAATTGTGCTGGAAGTGTCATTTTTTCATTCATGGATGGATTTTTCGGATACAACCAAATTGAGATCAACCCCGCTGACCAACACAAGACTGAATTCATCTACCCTTGGGGAACATTTGCGTATCGTAAACGTCCGTTTGGTCTTAAAAATGTTGGTGCCACATTCTAGCGGGCCATGTCATATGCCTTCCATGGTGTGAAGGACTTTGTGGAACCTTACTTGGATGACCTCCCTTCCCACTCAAAGCAATGTGAGTTCCACTTAGATCATCTGACGGCCGTTTTCCTCAGATGCAGACGATACAATATCCGTCTGAATCCAAATAAGTGTATTTTTTGCATCGAGTCTGGATGCCTCTTATGGTTATCGTCTCAAAAGAGGGGATCCGCATTGATCCCTTGAAGGTGGAATCCATCGTCACTCTTCCACCTTCAACTAATATTATAAAACTTCAGAGTTTGAGAGGACATCGTGCAACTTATTTAAGGCATTTTGTTTGTAATTTCACCCAAAAGACGCATGGTTATATGCGATTCATGAAGAAAGACATCCCGTTCATTTGGGATGATCAAGATCAACAATCTTTTGATAGCTTGAAACATGCCATCATGCATGCCCGTGTCCTCCAATCACCAAATCACTATCGAGATTACATTCTATATCTCGCCAGTTTTGACACCACTATCGCCATTGTTTTGGTGCAGGAAGATCAGAACGCCCAAGAACATGTGATATACTATGCCATCAAAGGTCTTATTGACATTGAAACTCGCTATTCACATGTTGAGAAGCTCGCTCTCGTGGAAGTCATTGATGTGTAGAAGTTCCGACATTACATATTGCTTCGCACCACCACCATCATCGTTGATTCGAACCCCATGTACCACATTCTGACTCATCAAGTGCTTGGGGGAAAGTATTCATGCTAGATCATGATACTGCAAGAATTCAATCTTCTTTTCGAAAAAGCCAAGTCTAAAAAGTCTTTGGTGTTTTTTGAGCTCATCTACGACCTCCTCCGTACTGACATAGAATCTGAGCGCAATGAATCTTTTCTGGATGAGTCATTGTTTCTCATCAGTACGTCTGATCCATGGTATGGAGATATCACTTTGTATCTTCAAACCCAATGTGTCATCCTGAATTGTCTCGTGATGACCGTCGTCGAATACATTGCCATGCAAACTATTATCTGATTATTAGTGATACTTTGTACCCTTGTGGTATTGCTTCTATCCTTCAACATTGCCTTACTCGTGATGAGGTTGAACGTGTTTTGAATGATTGTCACGCTGGGGCATGTGGCGGTCACCTCTCTAGGATGGCTACAACCCAGAAGATTCTTCGCACTAGATATTACTGGCTGTCTATCTTCAACGATTGTAACGAGGCCGTAAAAAAATGTCCTCCATGTCAACATTTTCATACGAAAAAGTGCACCCATCCCACCCCATTACACCCAGTTATTGTCGTTGGCCCCTTCGCTAAATGGGGCATCAATTTCATGTATTGTAATCCTACCTCGTCTGGGGGGCATAGTTACATCATTGTAGCTGTGGAATACCTTAGAAAGTGGGCCGAGGAAATGCCTACATACATGAATGACAGAAAGACCACCACGCTCTTCATGTTTAGCCATGTAATAACGTGGTTTGGAGTTCCTCAAGCGATAGTTACCGACCATGGTTCTCACTTTCTGAACCATATGGTTGACAAGTTGAGCGATAGATTGGGTTTTTGCTATGAAAACTCAACACCATACTACCCAAAATCGAACGGACAGGTCAAGGCCATTAGCAAGGTCTTGAAAGCCATGGTTCAACCTATGGTGGGTTCGCACAAGGCCAATTGGCATAATATGATCTTCTCCGCACTTTGGGCTTATCGAACCTCCGTTAAAACTGCTGCTGGATTTACTCCCTTCCAACTAGTGTACGGATTGGAGGCGGTTCTTCCCATTGAGTGCGAGATTCTGTCTCTCAAGCTCGCCATCAAACTTCTCCCAAACACTACTGTCGAGGAAGAACGTTTCCTCTACCTAGATAAGCTTGACGAGACTTGACGAGATGTCACTCTTGCCAACGAGGCTCATAAAGAATGCATCAAAGCATAGTATGACAAGTCGGTAGAACCTTGTGCCTAAAGCGAAGGAGATTTGGTCCTTACATATGACCAGAAACATGATAAGCTGGGGGCAAGAAAGTTTGAGTCGATGTGGCATGGACCTTACGTAGTGAAATGTGTCTTAGAGAAGGGAGCTTATGAGCTTGAAGACTATGATGGGATATCTTTGGGTGAGCTCTGCAATGGGATCTACCTGAAGAGGTACTATGCCTGAGTCTCTCATGCATGTGTACTTTTGTATATACTGTACATGGTGTGCATGTGTGTTTTTGTGTGGTGTGACGCTTTGTTTTATTGCGTGTTTAGGTCTTGTTTCATTTCTTATACCATGTTTTGTCTGCGTGTGCAGATGGAAATGTGCTATGGATTAGCGGAGGACACCAGCTGGCATACCCGTAACCTTACTTCGGCATCCTGGGTAGTCTATTAACCTATCGGCGAGCTCATCAGCTCAGGGGAAATGTGTCTAGGTTTTGCAACCAAGAATGATGCAGAATATCAAGCAGTCATTGGAACCCTAACTGACGCAATTTCCTTGGGTATGGACCACGTTGTCATCCACCTAGATTCTCAACTAGTGGTTTCTCATCTTAACCTAGTCTACGCCATTCGCAATCTTACCTTACTCCGTCTCTATCGACTAGTCCATCTCCTCGAAAGGTCCTTCGAGTCCATTCGGTACCTACACATTCCACGAAACGTTAACATGGTTTCTGACTCTATGGGCAACTTCATCTTAGATTGGTACAATACACACACATAAGCATATTCATGAACTGTTAAAAGTAGACATAACATGTAAATAACTCATTTTATAAGCAAACGCATAAACAAGACTGCACCATTCATCCATTTTGAAATGCATAATGTATAAATCGCTGGAATGTCTGTATATATATATATCATCATAAAAAGTAGTGCCGGTATAAAATATGAAGCATGATGGCTTTCAATGAGTCTCTACAAAATATGAAGCTTCGTAGCTTTTAGTAAGTACAAAAAATTCGAGGCCTCCAAGCTCTCACTACATACATAGTAACAACATAAGGCCTATCGCCTAGCCCTTAAAACCCTAGGTCTAACGGCTCTAGCCTGCTGAGTGTGGAAACAATCAACTACTCTCGCAACACTGTGAAGCAGCACGTTGAAGTGCGTCATCCCTCCAATCGTGTACACCTACATGGGCCATGGCACCTCATATACTGTCGGCTCGGGAACGTCTAACGTTAACCCACTTAGGTTGGCATAGACTCCATCTATCTCTGCAGTGGTAGCATGTATGGCAGGACCCATGACTGCTCGCTCTCCTCTCTCTCTCCTCGCGAGAAGAGAGACTCCTACTGGTCGTATGGGGCCCATGTCGGCACACACATGTTGTTAAATTGTCAACACTATAACAAAAAAAACTAAGAAATTCACAAAAATTAAAGTACAAGGGTTATTGTTCTTACTTATGTCTCCCCATGCTGCTCCTTTGGGCAATGGAAAGTCAGGGTCATCTCTGAAGTCCGTACCATTGTACGGGAAGTCCTCTACCATCAGTAACTGGCCCTCCATCCAGGTGAGGAACTCAGGACCATATGTGATGATGGGGCTCCCATAATGTTGGGCCATCACATCTATCCACCTAGCCATGTGAGGATCCCTAGGATCCCTGTCATCCAATGGTACCTGAGGGTGCAAGAGGGGAACCTGCTCCAATAGGAATGAGATCACTATCGAACCGTAGCCGAACTATTTGATATCTCCCTGCCGACACTTGGTCAGCTGAGCTTGCATGTTTGCAAGGAGTCCCTCGCACCAATTGAAGATATTTGGAGACATGCAGTCCTCCGCATATAGCATATGAAACTGAGTAGCCAAGTGAGGAGCTTGAATCCACACTATCCTCGTAATGGTGAAAAGAATGGCACGTTATGGATGCTCTCACACGTCTTTTATGGGAATCTTCCCAGTAGAAGCACGAGAGTAAGGAGTACAGTGTTGTTGGATCATGTCATCTACAATTTCATCACTTCCCTATGGCTAGTAAGAAGCACGTTGTCCCCTCTTCGGGACAATCCAGTTAGGAAATAGATTTCCTCGACATCTATAGTAAGCACATGCTCGCCGATCACAAAATATTGTTGAGCCGCATCCCAACATCTAAACATATGCGTCAGCGGGAAGATTTGGGCTCTCATGCCCTGGATCTCGAAGAACTTTAGCAAGCCTCAGTTCCTCAACGTTGTTACACATAATGGATCATTTGCAATTTGCATGTCATCTACCTCATGCTCCCGTTCTCGCCACTCCAAAACCATTTTGGCTGCTTGGAACCTACCAAAACGAGAGTTTAAACATTGTTAACACTTAGTTCAACCACTGTAAGTTCTTTTTTTGGGCATGGTTTGTGTTTGGGGTTGAACGTTTCTACCATCACACCCCGTTATTGCTAACAGTGCGACATCATCACTGTCCAACCTTGTGACCTTTGCGATGACTCAGTCTCGTCGCAGTTCCCAAAAGGAAAAACTGCGATGACCCGATGACGTAATGGCCCTTCACAAACCAAGCTAAAAAAAAAATTGAACCTAAATAAAAAATGTAAACCGCTACAATTATGCTGGATGAAGTTTAGAGTTACCTGCTCTAGATGGTGGGTTAAATGGTTGCTCGTACCTCCCAGAATCGACAAGTGAAGTTTTGGCTCCAAATGGCACTTCTCCTCCCAATTTGGCAAATGAAACAATGGTGATTCTATTTGATCCATTTTTCTATTTATAGATCAAAATAGAATATTCTTTTTTCAAATATTTGATTCCGTTAGGTCATTTTCTATAGTTTAGATCATTTTTATTACGTTTGAATGCTTGGTTAACTATTTGACCTTGTTTCCGAGCATGCAGGAGTTATTAAGTGTCTTTTCACGCCGTTTTCACATTGGAGCAATCATCTCAGGTATGAACACCCCTTGTGTGTTTTTTGTTGTTATTTTCCATTCATTAGATTGTAAATATTTTATGATGATGAGCTTACTTTTTTTTCTTTCTTGTGCTCTTTAAAGCATGAGAATAAGTTACCGAGTTACGATTTATCACTTTTATGGGCTCGTTAAACTACTACGGAAAAGGAACCCCCTCGGAGTCTATCTTTAAGCTCTTTTCAAGCTCTCAAAATAGGAAAATATTTCCAAGCGAACTTGTCGCGTTCACACTTGTTAAAGAATTTGAATGGTCATCTTCCTGGTGATAGTTTACCCCTTTTTCAGACCAGGGGGCACTACTTACGAAAAATGTATACTCCAGCCAATTATGACTGGAAGAGTCCTCTCCCGCGTTGTTGTACCCTTTTTCGAGCGATGATGCTAACTTTACGAAAAAGGACCATTGGAGTCTTCTTTAGTTTTTTTTAGACTCTCTAAACATGAAATGACGACCAAGTTTACCGTCTATGGACTCGTTAAAATTTCACATTGAAGGGCCTGCCATGGGATGAAGCCCTCCTATCCTAGGTTCGGAAAATATTTGGGATTGGACTCATCTATGAGATGAGCTATACCGATCATTTGGTTACCCTCATCAAGCTTGTAAAAAACACATGAGGCACTCATCATTCATGATGGGGAAAAAGGAAAGCTTTTATGTTACACCCTTACTAGTGGCAATACCTAGTCATTTCTTGAACATGGCACTCATTTGCATTTGCATACTGCACTTGGATCATTCATTTTTCCTCGAGTTCCACCTATTTCCTGAGTCTTGTTACTCCTTTGAGTCACTCAAAGAATGCTTCCACCATTATTTACATTAGGAGTTGGTACCATAACTCATCAAGTCAATACTGCCAAGGCATGCCATGCCCATGTGCAAGAATACTCTTACAAGTTATTATCTGCAGTCAGTAAACCTTCCATCATGTCGGTCTACTCTGAGTTAGTCTTGCATGTCATTGTGCCATCCGATCTTCTCTACACATATTTTGTCGTGTTTCATGTCGATGATGGGGGATTCATCATGGCCCTCCTTCGACGGACTCCTTATGGACTTCAAATCATCATCCAAGGACCGAATCTAGAAACCAACCAAGTACCTTGTCCATGCATGCCTCAATGGCAGGTTACCTCACTTTCAACATGAGTTTACATCCTTGAATCTTGATTGAAATATTTCTTCTTGCATTCGACTTCAACTCATTTATTCATGCTTGATGCTATGTACTATGATACCTTGGGAATCATTGACATTAATGGTGACCTCTCTTGCACTTGTTAACGGTATACATCAATGATCGGTATTCAAGTGGTTTCTACCATGTTCGACGTCAAGACATTTGTAATCACATGGATAGATTCGTATCATTGCGGGTTCAACTTGAAGAACCTAGGGAGTCATGTTTTACCCAAGTTGTGATGGAGTTAGTATTGAGTGATGTCACACAGATCCACATTTGTATTGGTTGTCCCTGTGTTATCATCTCATCATGGATCTACACTTGTGTCCAGTAGCCATGATTGTGTTCAGTCGGTCATTACTACTTTGGATCTGTAATGTATTGGTCAGAATACATGAGACAGTGTACTCAGAGTCAGTTGTACTGCAGTAGTGTCCTTCGTCTGACAAGCCATTGCCATTCTCTCTATTAAAGCATTTCACCTGTCCAATTTTTTAACAGCCTCATGCTTTGGGGGGCATTATGTTACACCTAAAATCCTACCATCATTAGATTCAGTGTATACATCCCTAAAGTTTCATTGGCTAAGTCATTCACCTAGAAGGGATACCATTGTGTTAACACCCAAATTAACCCCAGGTTGTAAGAAGGGTAATTCGGGCTAACCACTAACCAATCTTTAGACTAATGTACTGAACCAACACAGTCTGATAGGGCTCTCTCAATAAAATAATGAAAAAACTGGAAATAATCATGGGTTTCAATCATGAAAAAGGAACACCAACATTCATTCTTTAAGATGTTCTATTAAAACATACACAGAAGGACATATTTCTGTAGGACAAAATATACTCATGTAAACCATTGGTTGGAGAACAACAGGGATCTATATCGGGCAATGGAGTCAATTCAAGTAAAACATAAACATTATTATCAAATACTTAGTAGATACATTCACACAGAGGTTAGGTAGCAACTAGCTAGTAGTCAAAGTGATTTAATTAGTCAAACAAAAGAAAGATGAACAATCCATTGATATAAGGCATATACAGATGAATCCTATACTAAATTTAGCAGAAATATTTTGTGAAATACTTGGTAAGAAATGAACAAGGCATAATTTCTATGAATCGCATTCAGATACTACACTGAACCAAGTACGAAGGAATATTAACAATATGGGATAACAAAGGAAAGAAACACATATCACATAAGAAAAGAAAAAAAAGACTACCAAACCGATTACACAGGAATCTCTGAAAAAACGCATGTAAGCTTTTGACAACTTTATTCAAAAATATATCTCAGAATAACAACAATGGACAAAAATGTGAAGCTCCAAAAAGTTCTCAACCTGTTCCATTTGAAAATACATGGAACTTATAGTGGCCTGGAGTCTCATACTTGGCCCATTTGAAACAGAAATTAGTTACAATATAGGGACACCACATCATAGTTCAGATGTCACTATCATAAAATAGAAAATATAACAAGATAAGCCTAACTGCTTTCTTGCATTTGCCGGTATGTCATTAAACAATACAAGATATTTAAACTATCTGTCTAATGGTGAAACTTCATTACATAATGGGAAATCCACTTCCACGTCCTGGAAAATCAAAATCCTAAATATATTACAAACTTTCATATCAAAAATAGAATGATATTCAAAAAATGCACAGATCCATGTTTTAAGAGGTAGCAGCTTCCAGTTGAGCGTGATAGGTATATTTCATATTTCCGTATTTCTCTATAGGTAACCAAAGTTCAGATGCAGGGATGTTATAACTTGTCATCTCTTTCTCCAGGACCCTTATGTCAAGGTGATCAACAAGAAGACATGGGTGGAAGTCCTTCACCAATAGAGATCAATCTGTACAACATCTCGAACTCTTCGTCCATCTTTCCCATCAGGATTTTCCTTGAAAGTGGCTGGCCCATATGTTTGAACTTAGAATGATCCATCCGTCTGCTAATAGTCAAATTTTTATGTTCACTTTGGGGAATCAATTTTTGCTTTTCATCACAAAATGCATGAAGTCCTTTTTCTACTAGTCCTCCAAAATATCCTTTGCACACTGTTAACTGTTCATTCATTTCATTTGCTTTGGCCTCTACAGCTTCGACTAACGCATACTTCCCTAGGATTCATTTTGTTGCCGCAATGGTTCTGATCCTGTCCTTGATGCTCAAATCTATGACATCCTTATCTATCAATCTATTTAAAAAAATTATAGCATTATACGCAGTCTCCTTTGGCCTTATGTGTAGCTTTTCCTTCGTGGCAGTGCAGCTCTTAAAGACATCAGTGACTATCTTCTCCTTTGTCCTCATGAGATCCAGACAACGTCTGAACCTCTCAGCTTCCTGGATAATTAAATCCCAAATCAAATGCTTGCACCCCTAGATAGCTGCTCTCCCTATAATCTGCTTGCCTGCTGTGAACATATATTCAACAAACTGCTCTTCAATTCTTCAATTCGACTCTTCAAACTCATCTTCTCTTTCTCCCAGCATCCTTCTTTCTCTGCAAACCTTAGCAATTCAGCTTTATTATTGTTGATCTCCCTACTTAAATATTATTTTTCTTGTATTAACTTTGTCTCTTTGGGAGCTTCTATCAACTGGGTGTTGGGAATTTTCATTCTCTTCTGCAGGTTTTGGATCAAATTATCCTTCTCTATCAACAACTTCTTGCTTACTTTGCCTCCGCCATCCTGCTCAATTAAATGAAACTGTAGGTTTTTGACATGGTGCTGAAGTGCTTTATTCTCTAACCTTTCATGTTTTAACCGGGTCTCCATTTTATTTACAGTAACTTCCAAATTAGATATCTTCAAGGCCACTTCCACTAAGTCATCATATAGACCTTCTCCAATTTTCCTGTCAAATTGAATCCTTTCTGGAAAGGGTATCTTCTTCTAGTTTATTCTTGCTTTTGTCATTTTTTCTTTATCGGATATCATTAGATTGAAAGTGTGTGTCTTGATATCCCTGCTCGTCATCAAAGACATCTCTGTTTTTGACAAACTCCTTAAAATGGGCATTAGTTCAAAAAGCTTCTGCGCAGATGCCTGCTTATTTTTCCCATGATACTTAAACATATCTTCTTGGGATGGAAATTTACTGTCTTCAATCCCTCCTATTGCATCTTGGAATTTATATTCTTGGACATGGATAGCTGGGGTTGATGACCCATCTTTCTGCTCCTCTATACTACCTATAAGGATAGTTGATTCTTCTAGTGTTTCAAATCTTAGTTTTTTCTTTTCACTTTCTTCTTCTTCTTCTGTTTCAATGACTTCTTGTAATTCTCTCTTCCCACCTACCTCCAGAGTGTTAAGTAGCTGGTCTGTCTCCATAGGATCATCGGTTAGGATCAAAGCTTGGACTTGTAAATCTAGGTCATCTTCCTCTTCGGGCTCATTTTGCAATAAAATCCGTCCCTTCAACAATCTTTCAGCTTCTTGGTGTTCAAATGCTTTCAAACCATTTTTCTTCTTCCTTTCAGCTATGATATGTAGAGGATCATATGCGATCGCTACATCTTTTCTGAACTCCATATTTCTCAACAATTTCTCCACTTCACTAATAGCTTCTTTAAACTTTACAATAAAAGGGACAACTTGCCGAGGGAGCTTGATATCAGAAACTTTCTTATATTGCCCAAACTGTTCCTCCGTTGCAATTAGCCTCTGCCAAATGAACTCAAGGGAAACAACCCTCAAAGTTAAAAATGTTGGAAAAAAGTGCGGTTCATGTACAAAACCATATACCCTTATCACTGTGGCATCTTTCAGCAAGAACCAGTCGCCAATGGCTAGTTCATCTTTCAACTGCGTCAGAGTTTGCATTTCTGGTAGCAATCTAGGTAGTTCCTCTTCAAACATAACTTTCTACACAATAGATAGAATGTAGTTCATGTAATTGAAAACATTATCCTCTAAATTCACTTTAAAGAGTATCTGAGAGAAACGTAACTCGTTTGTGTTGCTATGCAGAATCATCTTAGTCAAATAAGCCTGAAATTGAAAAAATCTAGTATTTTCAAAGCAACTCAACTATGAATGGATTTTTTCTGACAAAAATTCCTCAAACTTTAAGGATGGTATTGAATCACTTCCCGCCTCCGGGGAACTAACACTAATCCTGAATAACAGGCTCAGTTGTACTTCAGTTATCCATAAGTCTAAGTCTAAACCTAAAAATTGTGCTAAAAAATAAAAAAAACTGGGTGCAGTCATTAAAAAGGTTGACATCCAGTGGGTAAGGGGTATCTGAAATCTCTACATCAGGCTCTAAACAAGTGACAAGGAAAGTTTTACGGATTTCAAGGGAAATATTCCTATACAGAGTAACGACCATTTCTTCAGAGAAACTTTTGGGAATTAGGGCTGGTGACTCGGGCATGGTGAGGGCACTTCGTATGACGGCAGCGTCAACACTACAGATGATTTTAGACCTCTTGGCGTTCATTATTACTAGTTGAGGTTCTGAGTAATTCAATGAATACCATGACATGAACTCAGGGGAAGGCATTATCTGTTCCAGGCAAAAGAAGATGAAAAACGACTAATGGACCCTATGGACATCTATCCCTTGTTCAAGCAAAGATTTCAGCCTTCTTTTAACTTTTGGTATAGGGAGACAAAGGTCTGGGTCAAACACATCATAGTCTCTGTCTTCTAGGGTCATTCTGACCTTAGAACTAGTAGAAACTTATTCATCTTCCATTCTATGACTATAAAACAGACTTCACGTTGCAAACAAAGTGGTTTTGGAACCCTACCTATCACAGGAAAGCTGAGAGCGACCTTCTCCCTATCATCATTTTCGGCTTCTGTGCTTCTAGAAGCTTCCAAATATAACAGGTCCAAGAAATAAATGTCTATTTTACACATGCCATGTTATATATATAAAACGTTTCCAAATAACTTCCGCTCAGCTTCGCCAGCTGTCCCTCTTTCCTGTCTGTCGATCTGCTTGACATTGTTTCTAGTCCGTTGATCCGATCCCTCATTTAACTTTTTCTGATTTGACATCTTTTCATCTCCGTCGTAGGATCCTTTATTGGCTTTAAACCCTAGCCATCCATCGTATCTAACATCTTATAAGGATATGGTGGTATCGCTACCTGACCTTTAGTTTTGGGTTACCACTTAATCTTCCTCGCGAGGTGCTCAAGTCGTGAGACTTGGCAGATGGTACGCACCCTCGCAACCGCCTTCTCCACTTATCTGGGGTGCTCTTTCACATTGCGATGATCACCGAGGAGCATTGATATTGTCCTTTAATACATCTACGACGGGGAGCTATCCAAGTGTCTAGTTTTCAGCACTCTCACCAATGGAGCCCACTATGTTATCAACTTTGCATCTCTTATATCCGCCATACGTAGATCCGATCCCTTTGTCGCGAGCCGTTGATCTACCCTGACCTCCGTGCTGATGTTAAAACTTGTCCTTCGCGCCGTCAGATCTATGACCATGCAGCTTGCGCCATTGATCTTCTACCTTCCTTTCCCGCTGCGATGGTATCACAAGGCTTCTGGCAGTTTTCACTTACCGCCGAAACACTCATGCGAGGGCTCCTCTGGCTGCCATCTGTCCTGGCGGTTTATCTCTCAAGACCAACCTCCTCTAATCTTTTCCGTGCAACTTCACGATGCGAGGGCGATCAGGGGCCGTGGATCTTTTTCGCGCATCCGATCAACAGTTGGGACTTGTCCGAGCTTTAACATTCACTTTATTTTCTTTTGGACTATAGATTATTGGCCTTTTTACCAATTTTTTATTATTTGGGCTAGCTCCTTATGCCTAAAGTCCCCAAATCCTTTATTTTTCTCATTATTTCCTTCCCAATTGAGCTGCTTTTTGGCCTTAGCAACCTAGACATGACTATGGAGGGGGGTTTAACCTTCTCTTCAAGGAATTCCCCAGTGGAGTCAGTCCTTCCATTCAACTTTGTGCAAAAAAATTTATAGCTGCCAACAACTGGCTCCAGCCGGAGATGCTATCCTCCCTGTGAGGTAGCAAAGAACTCCATAGACTAAGTGCCTAGTCCATTGGGTGGTTCAAACTTCAAAGTCAACAACTTCTATTTATTTCTTAGAACTACAACTATATCTGCTGCATATCTAGGCTTCCCACACATGAAAAGAAAAAGGAACTATGGCTAGCCTTCTAGACCTTATCCTCTTTTCTTTAGGGTTTCAATTCTTTCAGGTTTTACATCAAAAATTTCAAAACAAATGTAAAACAAATGAAAAATATATACATAGGCTATGGTACATGAAATACCTACATCCCTTAGGACAAGTAATGTTTTAAGAATCTTCCGTTGACTGGACCTCCTGACAAAGCAGATCCGTCTTGATGTTCCAAGACAAAAGAATTTATTCCTCGTATTGCTGCAATAATATACGGTCCCATCCACATATGGTCAAACTTTCCATGTTTTTCTTCTTTAGGGGCATTCCACTTCAGAGCTAGGTCATTAACTTGAAAATAATCTTCCTTACCTTTTTTTTCGAAAGCCTCCTTCATCTTTTCTTGATGGCTTTCTACTTTGCCATATGCCTTACTTCTTAGCTCATTTAGCTCAACTATCTGATTTACTCTTCTTTGCATGTGATTTGGTTCTTCTTCTATTCCCTGTAATAACCTCATGATAGGAAGACCTAGGGATGCTGGAAAAATCACTTCGGCTCCATACACCAACTGAAATGGTGACATTCCAATGGCTCTTTTCGTGCTGATTATGTCGGCCCACAGAGCATACTTCAACTTTGTATGCCAAGACCTCTTGTTATCTTCTAACAACTTTTTGATGATCCTTACCAGGCTCTTATTTGAAGACTCTACTAGCCCATTTCCTTAAGGGTAATAGGCTGTGGAATGATTTAGGCTGATATGGTACTTATGGCAGAAATTAATCATCTTTTTGGAACAGAAAGCTGGAGCATTATTAGTCACAATCCTTTTGGGGCATCCAAATCTGGAGAGGATGTTATCTTCTAGAAAATACATGATTACTCCTTCAGTTGCTCTTCTGGTAGGTATGGCTTCTATCCATTTGGTAAAATAATCAGTAGCCGTCAGGCTCCATCTGTGTTGTCCAGAGGAGTTTGGGTTTATTTCCCCAATGAAATCTAAACCCCACTATTGAAAAGGTGCTTCCACTATGATGGGATGTAGAGGGAGGGAAACAACCTTTCTTTTTCCATCAAAAATCTGATATTGGTGATAAACCACAGTCTCTTTGTAAACATCGATAAACATTATGGGCCAGTAAAACCCTGCCCTTAGGATTTTGTTTACTGTCGCCTTCCAGGAATGATGTCCTCCACAGTCCCCTTTGTGGAATTCTTCTTTTATGTGTTTAGCCTCTTCTTCAATCAAACAGTTTAGGAACACCCCTCCAAGGTCTTTCCAATACAGGTATTGGTTCATGATACAGTATTTGGTAGCTTTTAGTTTTACAGACCTGGTCCTGCTTTTACTTAACCCTGCAGCTGCTTGTAAATTCTGCAGTACAAAAACAATGTCAGTATACCAAGGGGACTAAGAGAATTCAGGCTTCACCTGTATGTTTGTATTCGGCTGGTTTGGATGGTCTTCCAAAAAATTTAGCTATAAAGAGTCACAATTTTATTCAGTCATTAACTTTGCTAACCCTTGGCCTTTCACCAGTTTGGTGGGTTTTATCTCCAAATCATATTCCAGTAATATTGCAATCCATTTGGCCCTTTTGCATTCAGGATCATACTGGGTCAAAATGATTTTCACAGCACTATTTGGGACATAAGCAATGATTTGTGAGTGTATAATATAAACCCTGAAATCTTTAAAAGATTTTATGAGAGCATAAGCCTGTTTCTCCATGATATCATATTTCAGTTCCCCTTCTCTCAGCACTCTGCTGAAAAAAGCAATAGGTTGCTCAGCATTTTGGTCATTTTTTTGCAATGCACTCCAGCTATTGTATGTTCAGAAGCATATGAAAAAATTAGGAAATCCTTAGTAAAGTTTGGGCTGGCCAACACCGAAGCTTCAGTGATGGCTGTCTTGATTCCTTTGAAGGAATATCTGGCTTCCTTAGTCCACTTTATTTGATTCTCCTTTCTTAACATATTTGTAATAATTCTCATTATTTCATCAAAACTTGGTATGAATCTCCTTAAAAAACCCACTTGGCCAATGAAAGATTGTATTTCCTTTTTGCTTCTCGGTTCTCCTACTTTCTGAATAGCACTCATCCTCTCAGGATCGATTTTTATCCCATCTTTGGTGATGATATGCCCTAAAAGCTTAGCCTCATCTAGAGCAAAAAAGGATTTTTTGGGATTCAAGGAAATGCCATATTTCCTACATTTTATGAAAACTCTCTCTAAATGCTTGAGATTTTCTTCATCTGATTTTGAAAAACTGTTATATCGTCCATATATACCACCACAAATTTATACTTTTCTTCAACAAACGCAATATCCATAGCTCTTTGGAAAGTGGCTCCAGCGTTCATCAGACCAAATGGCATCTTAGCATACATGAAAGTTCCCCAAGGAGTTGTAAAAGAGGTTTTCTCCTGGTCTTCTGGGCGCACTTTAATCTGATTATACCCTGAGAAACCATCCATGGTGGAAATTCTTTCGGCCCTCACCATCTGCTGTAAGATATGCTCCATTTTAGGTAGAGGGTAATTGTCTTTCATTGACACTCTGTTGAGGTTCTTGAAATCAATACAGATTTTGATTTCTCCAATTTTCTTCCTGACAGGGACCAGATTTTATATCCATTGTGAGTACCGTAAGGTAACAATTATCTTTGCATTGAATTTTTTTTTGACTTCTTTCTCTATGATATCTATTAACTTAGGATTGATTCTCCTTAATTTTTGCTTAAAAGGTTCTCACTTGGCTTAAGGGGAATGGCATGTTGTATGATTGAGGTATCATACTCCTTTAAGTCTTCATAGGTCCAGGAAAAAGCATCAGTGTGTCTTTTCATCAATTCTACATAGCGTCCCTTTTTGTCAGCATGTAACCTTTTAGACAATTTTACCATTCGAGGGTCTTTCTCTGCAGCCAAGTTTTGATCTTCTACTGATTTGCGGGTAGGTTTAAATTTTGGTTTTTAGTTGCATCATCTTGATCAAATAGCTTTTCTAGGGGTACCAGACCTTTAGGGATGTAATTATTCTTCAATTGGATAATATCCTAACCACCCATCCTATTTTTCCACCCTTGGTTTTCATCTTCTTCTTCAGCATTCTCTCCCTCTACAAGGTTTTCCGGGTTCTCATTTTCAATATCAATATGTACATTTGCAAACTCATCAGAAAGTTCTAAAAATCTCCTGAGCTGTAAGTTGTCCTCAAATACCTACCAATACTTAGAATTATCAGGAATAGAAGGCCTGTTTATTATTTCAACCTCATACTTGGTTTGGGAGAAGATTGGGGTCTTAAAACCCCCAGCAGTAGCTGCCAAGGAATCTACTACCTCATTTTCATGCCCGGGGATTACTCTAATCTTATGTTCCATGAAATTTTTTCCAAAGAAATCCCAAACTTCATTTCTATATGCTCTCATTCTTGGGTGTTTGGCTTGGTAACTATCATTTACCTGGTTTACTACTAGCTCAAAGTCTCCAAACACTTCTATCTTCTTAGCTCCCAAATGTTTTAGAGCCCGCAATCCCAATAGCAATGTTTCATATTCGACAACATGATTAGTGCATTCAAATGTCAGCTTATATGAAAGTGCCCTAGACTCCCTGTTGGGAGGAATGATCCAAACCCGTGCTCCAGCACCACTTTTTCTCACAGAACCATCAAAATACATTTTCCACCAGCCTTCTTCATTTTTTTCTCGCTCAGAAGCTTCATACATGGCTGCAAATTCCTTATCTTCCTCAACTTCCATATATGGGGGAGGGTTAGGATCACAACGACGCCCATCAATAAAAAAAATGGAACAAACCATGTCTGTATCAACTGCATATATAGGGTGATTTTCAGGCTTGCTTTTGCTGCTGACAACATATTCCATCCTTTTTTCCCTATATAATCTCCTATTGGCTCCAAAAACGGGAATTGTGGCATAAGATAAATCCATCTGCATAGTTCCTTTCAACTTTGAAACCCAGGATATTAACAAAAGCATCCCAAACTTCGCAGGCACATTAGCCACCACCACATCCATCATGACACTTTTAGCAGGGAGTTGGGTTAGAGTCACTACCATGTTCTTAATCAGTCCCAAACACGGTACTTTTCTAGAATCAAAGGAGAAAAGGTCTTCGTATGGCCTAGTCACTTCTAATCCTAGCTCTTTCAACATATATTTTGGCATCAGTTTATGAGATGCCCCAGAGTCTATTAAAGCATTGTGCAAGATTTGATCATGGACATTTAGGCTTAAGTAGAAAGGAGGGACTTCTTCATTGCCTGGTTCTTCCAACTTAGATCCAAATATTATGGTAGGAGCATCATCAGATAGCTCCAGAATATCATGTTGGCGTTCATTTTTCCCTTTAACCATCTTTGTTATCTCTTCCCTATACTCAGTATTTTTCAGTAACTTATTAAGAGGGATGGAGATCTTTACTTTTGACAGTTCAGCTCTGAGACTAAAATTTGGGGCAGGTTTGACTATCTCTATGACTTCTGGTGGTTTTACCTCCTTCGAAGGTTGACCACCTTCTTCTTTGTTTTCAGGTCTCTTATTTGCAATAGCTCCTTGCTGTTTCTCTTTCGGCTCTTCTGCAGCTTATTGGGTAACTGAAGGTTGGTTCAAAGGAAGCTTTCCTTTATTCATCGTAACTTCTCTATTTCTCAATTTCAGCTTTCTTTGAAGATCATCCACAACATTTTGATAACCCATTAGGTATTGCTCGGATTCTAACTTAGGTTGGTTACTAGTACTTTCTTTGTTAAAGAAGTCATGTTCCCTTTCAGTAAAGTATATTTCATGGTCTAGGGAGTCAACAAAATGAATATGACCCTCAGTGAGCTCTTCAGGTACTTCATTATCTACCATATTTTCAGCAAAAGGAGGATGCATTGGCTGTTCTTCAAGATTTCTCTAATTTCTTGCAGGAGGTGGTGGTCTTCTAAAGTTTGGATTTTGGATTTGGTTTTCAGGATTCTCTCGGGGAGGAGGCTTAGTATCTACGGTCAACCTATCCATAAAATTTTCCATGGCTTTCATCATGGTATCAAATTTGGCATCGTTGGAAGCAGATGAGGTAGAATTTTGGGTCTTTTGCTTCTTTCTTTCAGCCTCTCTTTTACCCTTTGTTTTTCCTGAGGCCATCATGTTTTCCTCTACCTCTAGGGCATCTTTCAGTAGAGCAGGTAGGGAGGCAGATTTTATTTCCCTTAACATACATGAGAAATATCCATCAAAAGCGTCTGCAAAATGGAGTTTTGCAGTGCCTGCCGAGGGTATTAGGTCGTATGGAATATAATTGTATGTCCTCATAAATCTAGCAAAAAATTCATGCTTAGACTCGAAACCTCCTTTCTTGAGGTGATTGTACTGGGACAAGACTAGGGCAGGACTTCCTATCATTTCCCATCTTTCTAAGAACAGTGTCTCAAATGCTGCAAAATCATTGATGGAAGCATCTGGTAACAACCTGTACCATTTCTTAGGTTCTCTAAACAAAATTTGAGCAAATAACCTCATCTTTGCATCATCCTAATCTACTTCCTCCAAATCAAAAAAATCTTCAAACCTATCTACATGCTGTCTGGCCAAAATTGTTTCCCTCTCCATCATAGGAGACGATCCTTTGTGCATAGTTTTGGGGTAGATCATGTAAAATAGCCTGTAGGGCTAAAGGTGCAAATCTAACAGCCATGATTACAGGCGGATTTTGGGAAAGGGGTGGGATATTCTGGGAACAGGGTTTAGCTTTTTTAGCTTTGATAGTATCTAGTAAATTATGCCAGATAGGATCTAACAAGTGGTATTCGGGATTATTAAGAACTCCTTCACCTAGGGTTAGATAGGATTCGGATCTTGATCTTGGTAAAGGTTTCCCAATGTCAATCTCTATATTTAATTCTTGAAAAACAGGTAATCTTTCTTCAGACACAATTCTTTCACTATTTGAAGTACTAACTTTATCTTTTTCAGCTTTTTGCCTAAGCAGACTTTCCAGATTATCAACAACTAGCAGAATTTCAGAAATAGGATTACCTATGGTATGGATCTTTCTTGAGGCTAGGATTCCTTGTCGAGATCTACTTCAGAACTAGAATTAAGCTCTGACGGTCTTCCCTAGTGGAGTGCTTTCTTGAATATCAGTCTTTACGAGTGAAGTCACAAGGGCAAAATTGTACAACCTTCAAAAATATGGAAATATCTGTTTTCCCACAGGGATCTCTCTTTTCTTTGAATCTTCAGAATTCTTTGTCGTTCTTGCAAGGAAGACAAGAAAACTTGCATTCCCCGGCAACGACACCAATTTGTTAACACCCAAATTGACCCCAGGTTGTAAGAAGGGTAATTCGGGGTAACCACTAACCAATCTTTGGACTGATGTTACTGACCAAACACAGTCTAAGAGGGCTCTCTCAATAAACTAATGAAAAAACTGGAAATAATCAAGGGCGTCAATCATGAAAAAGGAACACCAACATTCATTCTTTAAGATGTTCTATTAAAACATACACATAAGGTCAGATTTCTGTAGGACAAAATATACTCATGTAAACCATTGGTTGGAGAACAACAGGGATCTATATTGGGCAATGGAGTCAATTCAAGTAAAACATAAACATTATTATCAAATGCATAGCAGATACATTCACACAGAGGCAAGGTAGCAACCAGCTATTTGTCAAAGTGATTTAATTGGTGAAACAGAAGAAAGATGAACAATCCATTGATATAAGGCATACATAGATGATTCCTATACCAACTTTAGCAGAAATATTTTGTGAAATACTTGGTAAGAAATGAACAAGGCATAATTTCTATGAATCTCATTTAGATACTACACTGAACCAAGTACGAAGGAATATTAACAATATGGGTTAACAAAGGAAAGAAACACAAATCACATAGGAAAGGAAAAAATAGACTACCAGACTGATTACACAGGAATCTCTGAAAAAATGCATGTAAGCATCTAACAACTTTATTCAAAAAAATATCTCGGAATAACAACGGTGGACAAAATATGTGAAGCTCCAAAAAGTTCTCAACCTTTTCCATTTGAAAATACATGGAAATTATAGTGGCCTGGAGTCTCATACTCGACCCATTTGAAACATAAATTAGTTACAATATAGGGACACCACATCATAGTTTAGATGTCAGTATCATAAAATAGAAAATATAACAAGATAAACCTAACTGCTTTCTTGCATTTGCCGCTATGACGTTAAACAATACAAGATATTTAAAGTATTTGTCTAATGGTGAAACTTCATTACATAACGGGCAACCCACTGCCACATCCTAGAAAATCAAAATCCTAAATATATTACAAACTTTCATATCAAAAATAGAATGATATTCAAAAAATGCACAGATCCAAGTTTTAAGAGGTAGCAGCTGCCAATGGAGCGTGATAGGTATATTTCATCTTTTCGTATTTCTCTATAGGTACCCAAAGATTAGATGCTGGGATGTCATAACTTGTCATCTCTTTCTCCAGGACCCTTATGTCAAGGTGATCAACAAAAGACATGGGTGGAAGTCCTTCACCAATAGAGATCAATTTGTACAACATCTCGAACTCTTCGTCCATCTTGTCCATCAGGAGTTTCCCTGAAAGTGGTTGGCCCATATGTTTGAACTCAGAATGATCCATCCATCTGCTAATCATCAACTTTTTATGTTCACTTTGGGGAATCAATTTTTTATTTTCATCCCAAAATGCAGGAAATCCTTTTTCTACTAGTCCTCCAAACTATCCTTTGAACACTGTTAACTGTTCATTCATTTCATTTGCTTTGGCATCTATAGCTTCGACTAACGCATACTTCCCTAGGATTCGTTTTGTTTCCGCAATGGTTGTGACTTTGTCCTTGATGCTCAAATATATGACATCCTTATCTGTCAAACTATTTAAAAAGTTTATAGCATTATACGCAATATCCTTTGGCCTTCTGTGGAACTTTTCCTTCATGGAAGTGCAGCTCTTCAAGACATCAGTGGCTATCTTCTCCTTTGTCCTCATGAGATCTAGATAAGGTCTGAACCTGTCAGCTTCCTAGATAATTAAATCCCAAATCAAATGCTTGCAACCCTGCATAGATGTTCTCCATGTAATCTACTAAAAAAACCTGTTGTTAATCGCTACCCATTCCTTATATTTTTCCTGTAGGGCATTTATCCCCTTTTCCCTTTTGTCATTTTCTTCCTTCAATCTTTCATTCTCCTCCTTTATTTCTCGTATTTCAACCTCCTTTAGGTTGATCTGGGACATGGCCTGTACAATGCTGTCAGTACCATCCTTCTCCTAATTCGGGCCTTCGCTTTCCTGCTGTGAACATATATTTAACAAACGGCTCTTCAATTCTTCAATTTTAATCTTCAAACTCATCTTCTCTTTATCCTAGCATCCTTCTTTCTCTGCAAACCTTAGAAATTCAGCTTTTTTATTGCTGATCTCCCTACTTAAATCTTCTTTTTCTTGTATTAAATTTGTCTCTTCGGGAGCTTGTATCAACTGGGTGTTGGGAATTTTCATTCTCTTCTGCATTCTCCTCTGCCATCCTACTCAATTAAATCAAACTGTAGCTTTTTGACATGCTGCTGAAGTGCTTTATTCTTTGACCTTTCATGTTTTAACTGGGTCTCCATTTTGTTTACAGTAACTTCCAAATTAGAGATCTTCAAGGCTGCTTCCACTAAGTCATCATATAGACCTTCTCCAATTTTCCTGTGAAATTGAATCCTGTCTGGCAAGGGTATCTTCTTCCAGTTTATTCTTGTTTCTGTCATTTTTTCTTTATCGGATAACATTAGATTGAAAGTGTGTGTCTTGATATCCCTTATCGTCATCAAATACGTCTTTATTTTTGACAAACTCCTTACAATGGGCATTAGTTCAAAAAGCTTCTACACAGATGCCTGCTTATTTTTCCCATGATACTTAAACATATCTTCTTGGGATGGAAATTTACTGTCTTCACTCCCTCCTTTTGCATCTTCGAATTTATATTCATGGACTTGGATAACTGGGGTTGATAACCCCTCTTTCTGCTCCTCTATACTACCTATCAAGATAGCTGATTCTTCTGGTGTTTAAAATCTTAGTCTTTTCTTTTCACTTTCTTCTTCTTCTTCTTCTTCTGTTTCAATGACTTCTTGTAATTATCTCTTCTCGCCTACCTCCAGAGTGTTAAGTAGCTGGTCTGTCTCCATAGGATCACCAGTCACAATCAAAGGTTGGACTTGTAAATTTAGGTCATCTTCCTCTTTGGGCTCATTTTGGAATAAATTCCGTCCCTTCAACAATCCTTCAGCTTATTGGTGTTCAAATGCCTTCAAACCATTTTTCTTCTTCCTTTTGGCTATGATATGTAGAGGATGATATGCGCTCGCTACATCTTTTCTGAACCCCATATTTCTCAACAATTTCTCCACTTCGCTAACAACTTCTTTAAACTTTACAATAAAAGGGAAAACTTGCCAAGGGAGCTTGATATTAGAACCTTTCTTATATTGCCCAAATTGTTCCTCTTCTGCAATTAGCCTCTATGGAATGAACTCAAGGGAAAAAACCCTCAAAGTTAAAAATGCTGGCAAAAAGTACGGTTCATGTACAAAACCATATACCCTTATCACTGTGGCATCTTTTAGCAAGAACCAGTTGCCAACGGCTAGTTCATCTTTCAACTGCATCAGAGTTTACATTTCTCGTAGCACTCTGGGTAGTTCCTCTTCAAACATAACTTTGTACACAACAGATAGAATGTAGTTCATGTAATTGAAAACATTATCCTCCAAATTCCTTGTAAAGAGTATCCCAGAGAAACATAACTCGTCTACGCTGCTATGTAGAATCATCTTAGTCAAATATGCCTGAAATCGAAAAAATATGGTATTTTCAAAACAACTCAACTGTGCATGGATTTTTTCTGCCAAAAATTCCTCAAACTTGACAGATGGTACTCAATCACTTCCCACCTTCAGGGAACTAACACTAATCCTGAATAGCAGGCTCAGTTGTACTTCAGTTATCCATAAGTCTGAGTCTAAACCTAAAAATTGTGCTAACAAATAAAAAACCAACTAGGTGCGGTCATTAAAAAGGTTGACGTCCAGCGGGTAAGGGGTATCTGTAATCTCTACATCAGGCTTTAAACAAGTGACAAGGAAAGCTTTACGGATTTAAGGGGAAGTCTACCTATACAGAGTAACGACTATTTCTTCAGAGAAACTTTCAGGAATTAGTGCTGATGACTCGGGCATGGCAATGGTACTTAGGATGATGGCAGCATCAACACTACAGACGATTTTAGACCTCTTGGCATTCATTATTACTCATTGGGGTTCTGAGTAATTCAATGAACACCATGACACGAACTCAGGGGAAGGCATTATTTGTTCCAGGAAAAAGAAGATAAAAAAGGATTAATGGACCCTATGGACATCTATCCCTTGTTCAAGCAAAGCTTTTAGCCTTCTTTTAACTTCTGGTATAGGGAGCCGAAGGTCTGCGTCAAACACATCACAGTATCTATCTTCTAGGGTCGTTCTGACCTTAGAACTAGTACAAACTTGTTCGTCTGCCATTCTACGACTATAAAATAGACTGCACGTTGCAAAGAAAGGGGTTTTGGAACCCTACCTGTCACGGGAAACCTGAGAGAGACCTTCTCCCTATCATCATTTTCAGCTTCTGTGCTTCCAGAAGCTTCCAACTCTAACAGGTCCAAGAAATAAATGTCTATTTTACACATGCCGCGTTATATATAAAAAACTTTTCCGAATAACTTCCCCTCACCTTGGCCAGGTGTCCCTCTTTCCTATCCATCGATCTGCTGGGCATTGTTTCTAGTCCGTTGATCCGATCCCTCATTTAACTTTTTCTGATTTGACATATTTTCATCTCCACCGTAGGATCCTCTATTGGCTTTAAACCTTAGCCATCCATCGTATCTAACATCTTATAAGGATATGGTGGTATCGCTACCCGACCTCTGTATTTTGGTTACCACTTAATCTTCCTTGCGAGGTGCTCAGGTGGTGACACGTGGCAGATGGTATGGACCCTCGCAACCACCTTCTCCGCTTATCTGGGGTGCTCTTTCACCTTGCGACGATCACCGAGGAGCGTTGATCTTGTCCTTTAACGCATCTACGGTGGGTAGCTATTCATGTGTCTAGTTTTCAGCACTCTCGCCACTATAGCCCACTATGTTATCAACCTTGCATCTCTTATATCTGCCAGCCGTAGATATGATCCCTTTGTCGCGAGCCATTGATCGGCCCTGACCTCCATGCTGATGTGACAACTTGTCCTTTGCACCGTCAGATCTCTGACCATGCAGCTTGCATCGTTGATCTTCTACCTTTCTTTCCCGCTGCGATGGTATCACAAGCGTTCTGGCGGTTTTCACTTACCATCGAAATGCTCATGCAAGGGCTCCTCTAGCTGCCATCTGTCCTCGCGTTTTATCTCTCACGACCACCCTCCTGTGCTCTTTTTCACGCAACTTCACGATGCGAGAGAAATTGGGGGTTGTGGATCTCTTTCGCGCACCCGATCAATGGTTGGGACTTGTCCGAGCTTTAACTTTCACTTTATTTTCTTTTGGACTATAGATTATTGGCCTTTTTACCCATTTTTTATTATTTGGGCTAGCTCCTTATGCCTGAAGTGCCCAAACCCTCTATTTTTCTCATTATTTCCTTCCCAACTGAGCTACTTCTTGGCCTTAGCAACCTGGACATGACTATGTAAGGGGGTTTAACCATCTCTTCAAGGAATTCCCTAGTGGAGTCAGTCCTTCCCTTCGGCTTTGTGCAAAAACATTTATAGGTGCCAACATATTGCATTTATGTTAGGTTTTGAGAGGTCTTCACATGCTGCACTCATGCAACCTGCGATGTCGCATCTTGCTCTACTGCAGGGTGCGACGAATTCAGTTAATGGACAAAAATCGGTCCTTCGAGCCCATTCTCGAAGCCTGCTAACTTGTATCCTTATCTATGACCTCTTGGGAGAGCGGGCACTCGGTTCCTGACCTCTTGGCAGGATCCCCTATCTCTCTCCTACCATATCTCAACCTACCCTATCCATACCCTATCCACTTAGTCCTATATAAGTGAAGCTCTACCCCTCTCTAAAGGGAGGAAGTCTATAGTGTCTACATGCTAGTGAAACCATCTTGGAGAGATGTCTAACTCATCCATTGAGAAACTCACACTTCCTTGGGAGGTTATGGCATTTGGCTTGGATGGAGAGGGGCTACTACGTTAAGCCTTGGTTGTAGTCTATTCTTATCTACGTACTTTCCTGATTTAAAGTAATATAAATGATTTCCACCAATATTTTTTATGTGGGATGATATTTTGTAGTTTACCTGCTTAACTATTTACTTAGATCTATTATTGAATAGATGCTCTTTACTCGTTTGCATTGTTCTATGTCTCTTGATAGGTATTGCAGCTGAGATCTGACGACCGCGAGACATGGAGCGACATCTAGGAGAAAGGATTGCGAACTTAAGGTAAGACATCTAGTGACTTAATCCTTAATTAGATCTAGTTTATAATCTGTATTATTTGTTCTAGACTCACATTGAGCTAGGGAGATCCAGCTCGCGTCTGCTCGGGCGGATTGTCCTTCAAACAGTATGTCATTAATCCACTTGAGTTGTCATTTTGTCTGCAACTTTGATTATGTGAGAGCAAACTGTAGAGGCTTATGATCAGTGAAGATGACCATTTCCTTGCTAAGGATTTATTGCCTCCATTGCTTGAGAGCTTTCACAATGGCGTGCTCTTTTTTGTACGTTGAGTATCTTCTAACTGTGTCGTTAAAAGTCTTAGAATGAAAAGCGACTGGGTGACCAAACTGAGTGATCACTGCACCTAAGACATAGTCTGATGCATCGGTCTCAATCTCAAAGGGCTGATGTAAATCGGGTAACACAAGTACTGGTGCAGTGTAGAGCATGTATTTGAGCTATTCAAAAGCTGCTTGTTGTGTTTCTGTCCACTAGAAGACAATTTTCTTGTTTCCCTTCGTCAACTTATTCAAGGGACAGGCTATGTGACTAAGCCGAGTATGAACCGTCGATAGAAATTTGCCAAACCAAGAAAACTTCTTAGTTCTTGAATGCTTCTAGGAATGGGCCAATATTTGAGGATCTGTACTTTTTCTGGGTCGACGTGAATTCCTGCAGAGTTAATTACATACCCCAAATATTTGATGTTGGTCATCGCAAAATAGCACTTTTCCATGTCCAGATAGAGCCGATGTTAGTGGAGACTGTCGAGGACTTGTCGAATATGTCCAACATGTTCTTCCCATGATCGACTGAATATCAGTATGTCGTCGAGATAGACAATAATCCATTTTCTGATGAAAAGTCGAAGAATGGTATCCATATGTCGCATGAAGGTCATAGGTGCGTTGGTTAAGCCGAAAGGCATGAATAACCATTCAAACAATCCTTCCTTGGTTTTGAAAGTAGTTTTCCACACATTTGAGGGCTCGATTGGAATCTGATGGTATCCCGACTTGAGGTTGAGCTTAGTAAAGAATTTAGCACCTTTCAGATAGTCGATCAACTCGTCTATCCGCGGCAGAGGGTACCGATTCTTCACCGATATTTTATTAAGAGCTCTGTAGTTGATGCACATGCGCCAAGTTCTATATTTCTTTGAAACCAAAATGACTGGACTCCACAAGGAGAGGAGTTGGGTCAGATATAACCTTTGTCTATGAATTCTTGGATTTGTCTGCGAATCTCTTCATTTTCAAGAATGGATCTTTTGTAAATAGATGCATTAGGAAAAGAAGAACCAGGAACAAGTTCAATGGAGTATTTTCCCCGACAATGTTGAGGTACTCCATCTAGATCTTGAAACAGGTTCTGGGACTCATTAAGAATATGATCGACTTGCTTCTTATGACAAGAGCTGCATTGGTTAGTGACTAGACTCGTTGCTACAGTCTTCCTAGAATGTTGTGGCTTGATTATGATTAATGTGAACTTCTTAGCATGATTGATGAGCTTCTTTCTGTATTTGGAAGATATACGTGCAACCGTCGGTGTAGGTTAATGCTCTAGTATGCTGAACCTTCGATTTTGGAGTGTGACAATCACCTTCTGAGGCCATGACTGATAATTTCCATGTCTATCCCAGAGGTAAGATTTCCCAAATAGGGTGTCGACTATGGAGAGTGATGCCATGTCACAGAGTACTTCATCTTCAAAAGGTTTTATGAAGTAAGTGAGTTTGCATTTTCAAGTGATCCAAAGTTCTCGTCCATCCTTCATCCAACCGATGTTGTAAGGATGAGGATGCAGAGTGGTAACAAGACCTAGTTTCTTCACAAGTTCTTCAGAAACGAAGTTTTTCCAGCTCCCGTTGTCCACAACAAAATGTAATGGGTTGCTATGGACCCATATCCATGTATGGAACAAGCATTCTCATGCCTCCTTTTCGATGACAGTCGAGGCTGTTGGAGTGGTTGAGGTCAAAAGGGTCGTTGCGTCTGAATCTCGATTCTTCCACCATCTTGTCGAACGCGTCAAAGGTCGACACATTTGTTAAAAATGTATTCCAAGCTTTGCATTTAGATGTATCATGCCAAGATGAGTGGTGGTAATCGCACCATTTTCCGGTCAATGGTTGTTTTCTACGTTCCCTCTTGTGAAAAGGCTTCTTTCTATGGTTTGGATTTGGCGGTGTCGGCTGAGAATATTTCGACTTGTCGAAGTTGGCTGGTGCCTTCTTGTTGGGTGGTCGTCCTAATGTCGGCTTTGTCACGAAACATGCTTTCTTTTCCTTTCTTATTCGTTTCCAGTTTGCTGGCATAGTGGAAAGCATCCACAAGCGTATTTTCAGTAATAAATTCCATCTCTTGCTAGATGTACTGGGACAATACGCTAACGTACTTCAGAACAAGCAATTTCTCTTCTTCTTAGACTCCAATTCTTGCCATGAGTTGGTAGAACTCATCGATGTAGCTCTGTACTGATTGGTCTTTCCATTGCCTTAGCTCCTACCACTTCTTATAATGCTGCTCGAGGTATTTAGGCAGGTAAAATTCCTTTCAGATGTGTTCGCCGAATTTATCCCATGTGTCAATGGGTTCTCCGCTTTTCTCCATCTTTGTCGAGAGGTTGTCCCACCAGTAGTGCACGGAGGTTGACATATTTAAGGATGCAATGAGGGATTCCACGTCAATATTGCCTTCAAGATTCGGTATGTCCATATTCATTTGCACTTTGAAGGGGCTGACTTTATTAGAGTGAGTTCTCATTGAGGATCCTCTAGATGTTGAAGCGAATCGCAAGAGAATCTCATTGAACTGGGCAAACATTTCAGTCCGTTTTAGAGCCAGAGCTTGCTTAATAAGCTGTGCTATCTCATCAGCTTCATGTCTATCGTCTTTTAATTCTGTCATATCTAGAGTTAGCATCTGCTTGGATTGCTGATATTGCGAGTGAGTTTGAATCGACATAAGTCAAGTAACTTCGAGAGAAGTGTATACGCAAAACTTAAGCATGAACGAAACTGAGTGCTCTGATACCAATGATCCAAGTCGTGTCCAGCAAGCACGAGTGGGACAATAGTTCAACTGAATGAGTTGGTTCTGTTATGGCGGAAGCTTAATAAACAGAATGAGCAAAAGCAGGATTACGCAGTATAGATAACACAAATACGCATAGACAATATGTAAGAATGCGAACTGTTCTTCTATTACTTGCAAACAAATCAAATCTGATATATGTTACAATGTTATACATGCTTATATAGAATTCTGAGACGCTTGGGTTCCTATATGTTACGTTCAGTTACAAAGAAGAAGAAGTTAGAATGATTCCAACAGTTCAACCAGTATAGTCAACTGGAAGACAGAGAGATAGTCTGTTGAACTTTGATAGTCGCTCATCGCATGTTGACACTGGATGTCGATGTCGCAAGCTATGAGGTTGTTGAACATGTCGAAGGTGCGGAACGGGTCACAGTATGTCGAAGTCGAGACTTGTCGGAGTTGTGTCGAAATCAAACCTATCAAAGTTGTCGAAGTCATGTCGAGTCGAAACTTGTCAAAGTTGTATCGACATCGATGACGTGCCAAATATTATGCAGATTAAGGGTATACATATGAATATTATAGACCAGGTGAGATTGTATACCATTTTAAAAACTTATTTATTGGCACAAACCTCCAGCTACAAACAATGCCAAGGAAGAACTTATCAAAGGCACGATATTTATTTCCTTACTTTGAGCATGAGACATTAAAGGAAACCCTTGGAATTCAAGGTGATCCTGATGGTCTACTCAAATGACCATAGGTAGGTAATCTAGTATGTGGTTTTCATGTTTTATTGTGTACTATGTTATACTTTTGTTGTGTACATGTATGCTATGATTTTTTTTTGTGGTCTCATTGAGTATTGGCATTAATATTTTGACTATTGCAGCTAGACATTGATATCTTGATAGATTGATAAATTGCATAGACTTGGTACAACTTGATAAATTGCACAAGTTTCATTGTGGATTTGTTTTCTTTGTTTTTTTCTCCAATATAAGTAAACCATAATATCTGCACCCTCATGCTCATTTTCATGCTCATTATCACCATCACCATCTCCATGCTCATTATCATTATCCCCATGGTCGTTGTCACCATCACCATGCCACCATGAAAATTACCACCGTGCTCTTACTACCCATGTTGTCACCATCACCATAAACTTTTTCACCATAAGATTCTCATCCATCATCCACACAAATATAAGCATTAGATACCTAATTTAAAAACATAGAAACCCAAACCACAAACATAGAAACCGAATCTAGCCTTAGTCATAATACTAATATATATGCATGCCAAAAAAAACAATAGAAATCTAATCCTAATATATGCATGCCAAAAAAACTTCATATATTCATGTGCATCCACTTGTATCTAAACCATTGTGCTACAAATATGCACAAGAATCCAAGAAACCATAATTTGTATTCTAAACCCCTTAATGCATCTTTAACAAAGATTGTATTGATTCTAGGTGCGTTTCATGGATATTGAATTTGAGGAGTAGCATTTAGGAAACAAAAACCTTATTGCCCTCTCTTAACCTTGGTAAACCTAGAGACCCACTCTTGGTTCACAAGTAATGTAGTCATGGTACCCATATCACCCTTGCAAGTGATAATTAACATACACATGTGGTTCAAGTGCTCGTACAAGGTGCTTGATCCAAAGAAGAAAGGTTTAGCATGAGAGGCTATTGTTTCCATCTCAACTATTGTAAAGAGCTCAAGACCCATCCATGCTACTAAAGACCTAATACCCATTAAAGAATCCACAAGAATGAGACTTTTTTGTGGATTCTAGATATTTTTCATGGGGATTGAGCCTAAGAAGTGTCACTTAGGGAATGTGCCCCTTTTTTTCCTTGCTTACACTTGGTATACGTCGAGACCCATTCTTGGTTCACAAATAACCTAGTCATGGTGCCAATAACATCCTTGGAGGTGATTATTAACCTGTATAGGTTTAATGTGGTGCTTTGGGGACTCATAAATGGTTCTTTCAAATGAAAAGGAAGGTTTAATACTTGATGCTCTTGCTTCCCTCCCCCAAGTGAAGTTAGGGACTCGAGACTTATCCAAGATGCCAAAGACTTGTTCATGGTGTCCATATTCAACTTGAATTCCAAGTACTCCTTGGACAGGGATTCTTTCATGGTGTTTGAGCTAAAAAATGTTAAGTTTGGATTTAAATCCATTGTCCCCCCAACCATGATTATTCCTCAACACTTATTTATAGTGCACCAAACCTACTAATGGCACTTATATCCCAGTTAGATGTAAAATACCCCCTACAAAGTTCTCATTTTCTAATTAAATGACTTTGTCAATGCCCTTAAGCTTTAGAAAATTTAATATGATCATAAATCACTTGTTTCAACAAGTGATGATGGCTAAGGCCCCATTGCATTCATTGTCCTATGTGGAGGTCCAATGACACATTCATGAACGTTGAGCCTAAGACGTACCCAATGATCATGGCTAGGGCATGAGTACCCATATGTGCAGTAAAAAACATCTTATTGGAACCTGTAGCCAACTAAGGTTTTTCTCATTAAGAGGCAAAGAATATTTTGCATTAAAAGGTCAAATTCATAAAACATTTGCATGAGAGTTTATGGACAATGTGCTCATGTTGGTCTCTCCCAAACACACTTTCCAAAAATTACAATGTTCAATTTTGTTGCTTGGTTTGGTTATTATTCCCAAGGATGAATTTTCCATCTCTCCTTGAGACACTTTACCTAAATGCAATTGGAGGCACGAAATGAAAATTGTGCATTGAAAGGACATGTCACTAGTTGCAATACATCTATTTCAGTAGGGCCATCCTCCCCATTCAATCATAGAGTTCGAACACTTTTTCTCTAGATTTTCAATAGGCCTAGAAATCATAGCCAGATATTGATAGCTTGATCGATTGATAAATTGCAAAGACTTGGTACAAATTGATAAATTGCACAAGTTTCATCATGGATTTGTTTTTTTTTTTTTTATCCCATCTAATTAAACCATAATATCTGCATCCTCATTCCCATTTTCATGCTCACTATCACTACCACCATATCCATGCTCATTATCACTATCCCCATGGTCATTTTCTCCATCACCATGCAACCTTGAAAATCACCACCGTGCTCTTCCTACCCATGTTGTCACCATCACCATCCCTTTTTCACCATAAGATTATCATTCATCATCCACACAAATATAATCTATAGATACCTAATTGGAATGAGCCATAGAATGATGAATGTGGCTCGGATCGATAAACCATCAACTCCGTTGGATTCAGGACATCAGGATAGTGCTAGGGTTGCTCCTCTCCTCTGGTCCCATGGACCGGGTGTCATCTTTTAGGTCCATTTTGGAAACTAGGGTTTTCCTCCGTAAGGGACTGTGCAATCTTTGCACATAGGGGTCAACTTTAAAAAATCATCGAATAGGGACTTAAGGCTAGTGTTCCTAGCTGGAACCTTCCTAGACACACTCGCAGGACTTCTCGGAACCTGTATTTGTTGCACAGTTGGAATTCTATGCCCCCGGTAGGTATCCAACAAGTGTCCCTAAAGGCCTTTGGGATGCGAGTTGGAACGAGCCATAGAATTATCATCATGGCTTAGATAAAAAAAAACATCATCTCCATTGGATTCAATACATCAAAATAGTGCTATGGGTGCCCCTCTATCGGTCCTATGGCCCATGTGTCATCTTTTAGGTCCATTTTGGAAAATAGGGTTTTTCTCATTAAGGGACTGTGCAATCTTTTCACATTGGGGTCAACTTTGTAAAATCATCGACCGAGGTAATATGGATAGCGTTCCCAGATTGAACCTTCCTGGACACACTTCCAGGACTTCATGGAACCCAGTTTTGTTGCACGGTTGGAATTCTATACTCCCGATAGGTATCCATTAGGTGTCCCTGAAGGCCTTTGGGATGCGAGTTGGAACGAGCCATAGAATTATTACCATGACTCGGATCGAGAAACCATTGACTTCATTGGATTAAGGAAATCAGTATAGTGCTAGGGGTGCCCCCCTTCTCCAGTCCCATTGCAGCCAGTCACAGTTGAATTCCCGTTCCAACAGTGGGGTCTGGATTTCGTCGGACTTATTAATCCTCCTTCTTCCCTGCAACAGAAATATATTTTGACAGCTATGGACTACTTTACTAGATGGGTGGAGGAAGTCCCTCTCAAACAAGCAAACCCGAGTCAATTAATTTCATTTCTTGAATGTCAAATAGTCACAATGTTTGGTGCTCGAGAATTCCTAGTTTTTGACAATGCTTCATACTTTTCCTCTTTTGAGTTAACTCAATATTCCTTTCAAAAAGGGATAAAATTAAAATTTCTGCCAATTATTATCCACAGGGAAATGGATTAGCAGAGTCTTCTAATAAGAATTTAATGAACATCTTGAAGAGGACAGTTGCTACTCACCACAAAAATTGGCATATCCAGTTATACAATGCTCTTTGGGCAGACCATGTCACTCCTAAAGAAGCCTTTGGAAACTCCCCTTACTGTTTAGCTTATGGTAAGGAGGCTTTATCACTAGCCAACCTCTTGATCCCTTCCCTATAGCTAGCACAGTCTGTGCGGGAAGATACCTCTTCCCCACTCCAACATAGAATTGATACATTACTCAAACTAGAGGAGGACAGGGAAAAGCCTAAAAACAAGTTGTATCAACATCAACAGCTTGTCAAGAGATGGTTCGATGAGTATTGACACAAAACCAGTCGATCGGGGTTTCTCATGTTGTCGACACCCAAACCACACAGATATTGTTAAGATTCAATATGCTAAGACAGAAAATATCAGCATTGCATTTCATTTCACAACAATATCATATACAGGATCACTGAAGAAACAACAAGCACAACATAAACACAAGAGACAGATTTATCGTGGGAAACCCTCATGGGGTAGAAAACCCAACAAAGCTTCCTCAGTATAGATGATCAACAAATACAAAGATTTAAACCAAAGACATGACCTACTCATCCTCCATAGCAGACCTCTCCCTCATAAGTGCGCTACATTCTGAGTGATGGAAGTGTGTCAAATGAGGAACACACCTCCTCTATTTATACACATCTTCGACTTGTACTTTATATTAAATAGGTCGGTTCCAACTTTACCATTGTGTTAAACACCCCGTTACAACTGACTGGGCCAACATAACACTTACAAGGCCGACCCCCACTAGGGAAGTCTAATAACCCAACTTACCACAATCTAATGGAGGAATACACATCTTCAGATATACAATAAGATCTTCACGAAGGAATGAAACATCTCCGGAATAATAAAGTACAAATATAATATTCTTAAAAGTTACAATATCTCAACACTCCCCCTTAATGAGAAGGATATTATAACAACATCTGCAGGAGCAAGGAGTCATCAACATCATACATGATACATCTATAAATCATTGGAATCTTTCTCAACATCATCAGTAACTCAAGCAGTTACTGAAACATCTTCAATACTGGAACATCAACATCTTCAGTACTGAGTCTTTATCTTCTGCAGCACTCGAATAGCTACAGCAACATCAACATCTTCAGTACTGAGTCTTTATCTTCTGCAGCACTCGAATAGCTACAGCAACATCAGCATCGTCATCACACGATCATCAGCATCGTCATCACACGATCATCAGCATCATCATCACATGATCATCAGCATCGTCATCATATGATCATCAGCATTGTCATCATACGACGAGCATCTGGATCATTAGTATTAGTATCCTCACCAATAAAAATACAAGTATCCTCATCAATACATATCATCAATACAAGTATTAATACATCAATACAAGTATCCTCATCAATACAAGTATACATACAAGTATCTTCATCAATACATATCATCAATACAAGTATCCATAATAGCAGCATACCCTGCAATCACACACAATCATATTACATGCTGATCAATCCTGCTCTCTTTAGGACATAGTTCCATGGATGATACAATCCATATCAAGTTCGAGGATGATCAATCCTTATCACATTAAGACAAGTCTCATGTCTAGGGACGATGTAATCCCATCACGTACATTTTGAACCAAGAGTCTAGGGACAATATAGTCCTATCATCAATTCTCAGAGACAAATGTCTATGGATCAATTATGGGACCAAAGTCCGGGGAAGATACAATCCCCTACTTGTTCATTCAAGACTTCATTCTCGAAGACCCAGTCTTCGACTCAATTCTGGGACCGAAGTCCGGGGAAGATACAATCCCCTACCTGTTCATTCAGGACTTCATTCTTGGAGATCCAGTCTACGGCTCAATTCTGGGACCGAAGTCCTGGGAAGATACAATCCCCTACCTGTTCATTCAGTACTTCATTCTCGAAGACCTAGTCTACGGCTCAATTCTGTGACCGAAGTCCGGGGAAGATACAATCCCCTACCTGTTCATTCAGGATTTTATTCTCGGATACATCTTTTCTATGGATCAATTCTGTGACCGAAGTCCGGGGAAGATACAATCCCCACCTGTCAACCAAGGACTTCATTTTCAGAGATGTCTTGTCTATGGATCAATTCTGGGACCGAAGTCTAGGGAAGATACAATCCCCACCTGTCCACCAAGGACTTCATTTTTGGAGACATCTGTCTACAGATCAATTCAAGGGACCGAAGTCCGAGGAATATACAATCCCCACTTGTCCACCATGGACTTCATTTTCGGAGACATCTTGTCTACGGATCAATTCTGGGACCGAACTCCGGGGAAGATAGAATCCCCACCTGTCCACCAAGGACTTCATTTTCGGAGACATCTGTCTACGGATCAATTCAAGGGACCGATGTCCGGGAATGATACAATCCCCAACTGTCCACTAAGGACTTCATTCTTGAAGACATCTGTCTACGAATCAATTCAAGGGACCAAAGTCCGAGGACGATACAATCCCCACCTGTCCACTAAGGACTTCATTCTCGAAGACATCTGTCTACGGATCAATTCAAGGGATTGAAGTCCGGGGACAATACAATCCTCACCTATCCACTAAGACATCTATCTATGGATCAACATGTGTTCCAGGATGATGTAATCCCTCTTCTTTCTCGGAGACATATGTCTACGGATCCTTTTAGAACATGTGTTCAAGGATGATGCAATCCCTTTTCTTTCTCGGAGACATATGTGTACGGATCCTTTTAGAACATGTGTTCAAGGATGATGCAATCCCCTTGTCAACTTAGACCATTTCTAAGGACCATCCACCAACCTATCTATCGGCATCACCAATATAGGTATCATCTTCATCGACTTCACTGTCGATGTGAGCAATCTCATCATTAGTGTCTACATCACTCCCCCTTTCGAGGAGGGTCCTACCAAGCTTGTCTCAGAAATATTCAAACTTTACTTGAGGTAGAGGTTTGGTTAGTACATTGGTAACTTGTTCACTTGAGGTAGAGGTTTGGTTAGTACATCGGTAACTTGTTCATCAGTGCCTACAAATTTGAGCTTTATAGTTCCTTTCTGCACCATATCTTCTATATAGAAATATCAGATCTCATGGATCAATGGATTCTCTATTATCTTGATATAACTTTAGTTGTCACATAGAATCATAGTGGAGCCCACCTCTAAGTCAAACAACTGTACTGGTTCACAACTAGCAGAGAAAGCAACTATATATATATATTTTGTTTCAGCTATGCTGAGAGCCACACTAGATTACTTCCTACTAAACCATGAGATCATGGCAGATCTCATACAATAACATCCTCCCGATGTGCTCTTCCTGTCTGATACACTTCCTGCTCAATGAACATACAATCTGAAGTCATGATCTCCCAGATAACATAGACCAAATTCTATCAATATCATCAAAACATTATAACTCTAAATAATCTTGAATGTGTATGGTCATGATCATTCAATACATGGGTACACTAAGATCCTAGCACAAAGTAGGATTCTAACTTGACATGGGAAAACATACCTGGATTAGTATACCTACTTAGTTATGTCTAACATACCTAAACTATATCTTCTTTGTTCTCTTCAATGATTTAGAGATCCTGTGCTAGAACCTGCATATCTCATAGGTTAAGCATAGTAGAACAAAGTCATACATACCTCGTAAGTAGAACTTCTATGTGATCAAATATTATGGATGACTCTTTGTCTTCATGTTGTCATGGTCATTGAACTTGATTTGTCTTTCATGATGTACCTGTATCTTGTTAGCAGACAACATCAACCTCATACAACACCACAGTGCATTAGTACAATCATATAGCCCTAATTTATGAATGTCTTCTATCATTCACATACTTTTACTAGGGTGATAAGCGAATTCTAACATTAATCAAGATTGTACTAATCTAAATAATATGAAGACAAACATATTATGAACTTAATCAAGAACCAGATTTCAAGACATACCTGTATCTCCTTAAGACATAACTGTCGAGACTTCTTGTAGTCTTTTTATGTAAGGCCTTAGCCTCAACTCCCCCTGAAACAAGATCTAGAGCTCGAGTAGGGTTTGTTAGAGAAACCCTAAAAATTCAATCTTTGACTCACACACTTCTGAATGGATGGATAGATGTGCCTTCCTGAGCTGATCAAACTTGCATACTTCAATTTTGAAATCTCCAAAATTTTACCCCTCAAAATTGCCTTTGAAACTTCTAGATCTTCTGGACAGGATCCCAAACTAGGGTTTGATGGAGCCCACCCTTCTTCCCAATCAAAAGGGTTGATCCAAAGCTCTAAGCTCTTATTTTTCTGAGGAGCTTTCAGCCATGGTCACAGACTTCAAAAATCCTAACTTTTGCACAAGCCCTAATTTTCCACCTTTCCGATCAAACTCTCGAACTAGGGTTTGAGCAAGCCCACTCTTCTTCCCAACCAAAAATTTTGATCTTGGTCTCTAAATTTCTATTTTTATGAGTAGCATCCAGCCATGGTTTCCGATTACAAAAATTCCAACTTTCTCCAAAACCCTAAATTCCGGAAGCCATGAATGAATGTGCTAAAAAATAATTATGTTTTGACAGAAATATGTACTTGATTGTTTTTTCTATAACTCCTAAATTTTCGATCCACAGGGTCTGAAAACGTTTTCTGTGGAAACCTGACCTCTCATATTTCCATCCCGATAGGTCTGAACTCAATTGGATTCTCTGAGAGAGAGTTATTCCAAGTGTCGCAACGTGACCTGTCTATGGAATAAAACAGGAGAGCAAACTTGTAGGGCGTGCCACGTGTCATTGGTTCAACTTCGGCCTCTGAAAACATTTCATTAGATATTAAAGTATGTCTACTACCTATCACTTTCTACGAAATTTAATTTGGAGCTTCCTAGGCCAAGTTATGACCTTTTTTCCTAGGTCACCTGATTATGACTGAGATCTGGAAGAGGCAGAAACCCTAACTTGTAATGATCATAACTCACAAAGTACAACGAATATGAGGGTTTCCTTTGGACACAAGGTACATGGGGATGTTATCTACGACCGGTAAAGGTTTCAGATCCTGAACCTTCTCAAAAATGGATTTATAGTGAAAGTTCCACGATGACTGTTTTTTGCTATATAAAACCCTAACCTTCAAATTGTCACAAGTGAAGCAAGTGTCGTAAGTGCCATACATTGCCTTCCTTCAGGTTAGCTCTGATACCATGTTAAGATTCAATATTCTAAGCTAGAAAATATCAGCATTGCATTTCATCTCTCAACAATAGCATATATAGGATCACTGAAGAAACAACAAGCACAACATAAACACAAGAGACATAGATTTATCTTGGTAAACCCTCATGGGGTAGAAAACCAAACAAATCTTACTCAATATAGATGATCAGAAAATACAAAGATGTAAACCAAAGACATGACCTCCTCCTTCTCCATAGCAGACCTCTCCCTCATAAGTGCACTACATTCTGAGTGATGGAAGTGTGTCAAATGAGGAACACACCTCCTCTATTTATACACATCTCCGACTTGTACTTTATATTAACTAGGTCAGCCCCAACTTTACCACTGGGTTAAACACCCCATTAAAATTGACTGGGACGACCCCACTAGGGTGGTCTAACAACCCTTTGACCCACATAACACTTACAGGGCCGATCCCCACTAGGGAAGTCTAATAACCCAAGTTACCACAATCCGATGGAGGAATAAACATCTCCGGATATACAATAAGATCTTCACGGAGGAATGAAACATCTCCAGAATAATAAAGTACAAATATAATATTCTTAGAAGTTACAATATCTCAATAGATACCCCTGAGCACCATCCCAGACAGGTTTTACCCCATCCAGCAACACCTCGGGAGAAGATGAGGTCTCACCCGAGATGTTCAATGGAGAGTTGACGGAACCATGTTTCCGCCGAATGAAGGAGGATGTTGTGCATTAACTAATTAACTTATTGCAACATTTAGAAAATAGATCTAAGCATTTACCTTAGCATTAAGCATAACCGCAACATCATTCAATAGATCTTATCATTGACATAATCATAAATGCGCAACAGATATAAGAGTAAAGCATTAATTGCACCAAGGAAACATCGCATCATTCATAGATTCATATTGCATAATGCTTTTACCGTAGAGCAACGAAAAAGACACAAGGATTCTACTGAAAACTCTGTAACATCACATTTATCTCTGCAAAAGCTAGATACAACAAGATATTCAATGATCAACTCTCAGTCTTCAGCTATGTCAAGATATTTCAACACTTACAAACCTACATCTGCTTATAGGCTTGTGCCTTTACATTTACGGTCCATTTAGGAAACCACCTACCTACTTCTTAACAAACTTTACAAAAAGATGACCCAAAACCTACAGAGTGCGGTCCAAATGACCCAAAATACACATGACGCGATCCAAATGACCCAAATTACACATGACATGGTCCAAATGACCTAAAACTACATATGACGCGATCCAAATTTCCTGAAACTACATAAACTATTGTCACCTTGCGCATTGCTTTCCTCATTTCACGGTACTTTTGGCCTTGCACAGCATCCATGATGCTGTGATGCTGAGTCATCCAAAATGCCTACGAACAGACCCCCAAAACAATCTTGTGGCTCGCCCTCGAGCCACGTCAACTAGACATGGTGTACTCATTGGTCTTCATCTTGAAGTCCTCGTATTGTTGATCGACCTCCTGGACCTACTCCTTCACCGTTGTGGCCACCACTTGGCTCTCAGTCACATCCTATGTGGATGGATGCTCAGTCATATTCTTTGCAAGTTGACGGTGGCCCTTTTGCACAACTTATAGTGTAGAATTTTATGTGACTAAAAACTAGACTCCAATCTCTTGGAACTCCTCCAACTATGCCTTGCGCTTCTTCTAACGCTCTTCGGCCTTTGCGATGCGCTACTGCAATTCTCTCAGTTCGTTGGATTTGGTGACCTCAGCAACCAGTGGCAGCGTTCTCAGCGACACCTTCATTGTTGCCAGTTGCCCTTCTGCTTCTTGTCGCACCTTGGTGAGCTGTTCTAACTGATCGTCTTGAACAATGCCGCCCCAAAATTGTGCAATCTCGGTAGTGATCTTTGTTGCTGGTTGTTCCAACTCACCCATCTGCGTTGCCAAATCCTCAATAGCATGTTTCCGTTCATCTATCTGCTCTTCGAGTGTGCTAGGGTTATTTAGTGCTACTAAATCCACATTGTCATGCTGTAATTGGGCAATGAAAACCCCAAGTCATTGCGCTTGCTCAACCGGATCCAACTGTGCAGTGAGCTCCGGTACGTGTTGATAGGATTCTGAGACTGCTTCCTCCAATCACACTCTGTTGTCCCAAATGGTGGCTTTCTCCACCGTTATGCAATCCTTCTCTTTCTTCAATTCCTCTATCGCCCAAGCTTTCTCAGCCATCAGTTGCTCGAGCTAATCCTCCAACTCATCGATGACCTCCTGCGTCGCTACTGCCTTTCCTTTTAACTCTATGATTTCTTGTTGGGCTGCTACCTCATTTTCCTGCGATTGCAAGAACTAACTGCTGATCTGCTGTATTATGTCCGCTATTTCCTGGCTGGGAATCACCTGCATATTCGTCAAGTCCTTTGTGGGAAGCTCAGTGATGTTAATGGTCAAATTTTCTAATTGCTGTAGCAAGGCTTGGAAAGCCTCGTTGTCACTCACAATTGTAGTCGTGGGAATGTTCACATTCTGCACCCGTGGCTCATTGCTGATTGCGCCAACAACCTCTCGAGTTTGTACCTCTAGTACTCACTGCGAAACAATATCACATAAAGAATCAAGGCAAATGTTTACCTCTTTCAAACCTGCTTCTGCCTGTGCCGTCATCGCTCGAGCAGCCACATTTGCTGCATTGGTGACAACCACTATAAGTTGTCCCAATTGTACCTCTATCCTTGGAGAGGTCCCACTGATCGTACCATTCTCATGATGCGCCTTCGTTCTACCCTCATCAACCTCATGGTCAATATGATCATCTGTGGGTCTCTTCATTGATTCCTGATTCGAGTCATTGTGACTCTCCTGGTCCTACGCAGATAGTGGAACATCTGGGCCTGTCGATGGTGGTCCCGCCTCAATATCTGCTAGACTGACTAGTTCCCTCCATTTGACAGGCCAATCAATGATGATTCCATCCCCCTCCTCCTCAGAAAATTTGTAGGTTGTTATCAACCATTGCTTCGCAAGGTCGTGTCGTGCTTGCACATGAATAGCATGAGGCCAAATTGAAAATAGCACAATCTGCTTGTATTTCCCTGCGGCTTTGTCAGATAAGCGAGGCACCTTCATCGCTACTACTTGTAGCATCTCCCAATAGAGCCAAAACTTCATTGCACATTCCTTAAGGTGCTCGGGTTCTTGCACCCACCACAAGTTCTGGTAGCGTGCACCCTTACGGTCTTTCGCGGCATCAACTTCCATCCCTTGGTAAGTGTCGGGCTCCTTCGATGCGATAAGTGTGATCAAAATCAGGAGCCAGTTGTACATAAATGCGGCCCTCCCATCTTGGACAGCTGCTGCATCCTCCACCAACTGGTACAACAAAAATAGTGACCAGTTCATCTGTATGCCATCCGCACATGCCATGACCCCCGAATTACACTAGTTGGGTCGATTCTTTCGGACCACTTTGTAACATAGTATCTTTGCTTTGGTGAGGACTTCCCTATCGTTAATGCTTCCAATGCGGTAGGCGGAGCCGTCACGTTCCAATCCATAATGCAGTACCAAGTAAGTTTCCCTCTTTTTATCATTATCCTTCCCTCTGAAGTATTGCGAAGGATCCACTCCGTCCTTCGACAACCCGATGATCTCAACAATCAAATCAAGGGTGACTGGAATTGCTTTGTCCAACCACAACGTTCCGCCGTGGAAGCAGGCTAGCAACTGCTTCACACATGCATTGACCTCTGGCAAGCACCCAAAGTGTGGCATGTTGATGAGATCGAGCAATTTCTCTTTGTATAACCCACGCGCCCAATCTTCCAGAATCGTCTTACCACTAATTTATGTTCCCGACACATAGTGATCCGACGTAATTTCCTTATATGCCACCATGTCGTGGTCGTCATGTTTCAAGTGCATCAAGTTTGGCACAATATCGATAGAGAGCTACATTCTTGCTGGTAGTGCTGGCATCCGCACTGGGTATTTCTGATTTTTCATGGGCTTTCGAGGTGGTATACCAGGCCGACATGGGGGTACATACCTAGAGATATCCGCAACATATTTCCCTGCCCAAGCAGCTGAATCTTCAACTCTGCGGCTTGACTGTACCACCTCCATTGGGATCTCCTCCACAACAATTGTGGATGATCTTAGCTGCCTTTTTCTTTGCGGGGACTCGGAATTCTAACTGCCCCTTCGCTTTTTTAGGATACTTGTGAACACCGATCCATCCAGCATGTTGGTGACCTCTTCTTCAATGCTTACTCGCCTAGCTGGTGACTCTAGACCACAAGAAACTTCTACCACGGTTGTACTCAACATACCACACTAGGTCCGCACTTCACAGAACAGTTACTCACCCTTCGGTGCTGAGCAATGTGCACTACCTACGACTAGCAAACACCTAACACCTAGCTCGACAATTCAACTCAACAATGCAACACTGAACTATACTTCTCACTCTGCACAATGGTTCCTTTCGAATAGAGTCCACCCCTTCTTATAGTGCCGACTTGCATCCTTAACCATCATTCGCAAATCAAACCACTCATTATGACAAGATCATGCCTTAATTACCCGAATCCACCATCGATTCTATCAATCCAACAGCTGGATCCACCATTAATGCCGATCACTTCATCACACGCTGCTTAATTAACTATCTTTAATTTCCTGCATTTATTGCTGATTTGACAGGGTCGTGACCTGTAGCTGTCGCGGTTCAGTCCCTAAACTACGATATAATCGCTTCTGCTTGCGCATTTTGTCCCTACTGGTGCGCCATCCTACCACCCAAGCTCCGGATTTTTTTTTCCCGATGCGACTTAGGCATCACGCTACTCCAAGCCCGTTCTATAGGGCTTCAACCTACTACCATTTACCAACTTTGGGAGCATCATTCCATCTAACTGCTATAGCTGTACTGCGCCTCCTGGAGTTATCTACCGATGCGATATGGACCCATCCAATGCATCTGTAATTTCCCTGGGTGTAACGCCCCATATTTTGATTAGGCGTATCTATCAGTTAGACACACTATACTTTATTTGCTTATTATCGGTTGAACTCAGCTCGACTGAGTAAACTATATAACGATATGATGGACCCGATTATATGATGTTACTATGTTTTAGGATTTCACTTTGGTTATGATGTTACTATGTTATGCGGTTACGATGTCATGATTATCATAGGATTCCTTTATTTTACGGTTACAGTATATGTTTATATGTTTTCATTAATAAGATTTGAAATATATGATGCGGTATTTGGATACCATCTTACTATGTGATTTATTGAAGTGTTATATGTCATATGCATCTATGATGAACTAAAAACATTACATGAAATAAAATGATTCTTATAACATGGATCAATTGGTGATCAATGGGAAATGCTTTCTATAGATTTGTATTTTGCGAAATACTAACCTACAGGACACAAGGGCTATGGGATAGCTAGTTACTTGATCTAATATATGGGATATGAACTTGTTCATAGAGTAAAACTTAGTAGCCAAAATTGATGATACGATGACACAAACCGATAATCTCGATAGCAGCAAAGTATGAGTTGATAAGGGCATAGGCCTAGTATGTTGAGAGGGATGGATGTGTTTCCCACCCTATGTTTCAATGATAGCCGAGGTCGTGGGAGGGCCATGCTGAGACACGCTCCACATGTTGTTGTGATGACGATGCTCAAATGCCTGCTAGGGGAGGATAGGTCCATTGTTCAGCTGATGCTATCGCTCTTAGGTTCTATGTGGTCAGGTCGGTGAGTTCGACATCCAATTTTGTACTAGCAGAGGAAGGATAGGGAGGATGCAGGACATAGGTTAGGATGGGAGGATATGTTAGTTAGTACTGTTGAGGATTGGGTATTCCTTGATTCTGAGTTAGGGGTATTAGGTACCCTTCCTTGTACATGATTGATTAATTGATTAAACCAATGTAAACATAAAGAGAACGATGTGAAATCGTAAAGAATTAAGTCTTAAATAACTGAGGATGTTAAAGTAATTGTACTATATATTATGCTTGTTCTTCTACATGGGGGTAAATACTATTATTAGTTAGCACGTATGCATAGGAGGGATGACATTTGTCTATAGTACATTTTCGATCTGTGCATACGCTGGCCACACATGCACACTTTGCACATGTACGCTAGTATTGATATAAAAACACTTAACATACTGAATAAGTGTATAAGTTGTCATAAGTAAATATGTTAATTATGCATTAACCAGATTCAGATAACAAATATAAAGTTATTTAATATGTGTAAAACAAGTCAATTAAGCTATGTATTAATTATAGGTAAACATTGTAATAAACAATTGAGACAAGTGTTGTCAACTAGCATTGTCATATGAGAAATGTTGTGAATAAGGTAATGGTAGTGTCTAATTAATTAGTAAAATTGTTTAATCCCTTAAGGGTGCTTTGTTTATAAGAACGGGGATACTATGTTGATGCTAGGGTACTCATGCGATAGATAAATGATTTTAAAATATTTTTATTAATTCACCATTTATTATTGCTTCATGGTGATTTTATTAATATTATTACTTAATTAATGTTATTCTAATAATATTAATATCCCTGTTGTAACAATTACAATATAATTTAAAATATTGATTAATAAATTATTAAGTGTGTGATTATTTCCATTTCAAAGAGTAGACATCATATAAATCTTGAATGGATGTGATGTGATGGAACGGGTTTTAAATATTATTATTTATTCAGTATGAGTCTTAGAGTTTAAGTTACAAGATAAGTTATCTTGTCGGATTGGTAAACCATTAAGACAAGCCTTGACCAAATTAAACAGGTCAACTAGTATATATATTATTTTATTACTTTATCCTAGTAACACTAAATACAAAGGTGGTGAATAGACTAAATAGTTATTAAACCATGTCTCAAATAAACAATCCTTAGGTAATAATTCCTGCCATAATAGATGCTTATAATCAATAGTCGAAGTCTAATAAATTTATCATGAGTATATTTAATTGTTCGGTACATTGAGTGTGAAAATATATTTTAATAATGTAACTTGTATGAATGAACTAAGTGAGGGTATTAAATCGTTGAGGGGCTCGAGAGAAGGAATTTGGGGCGGTGGAGTAGGCCCAAAGTATTCTCGAGGAAGGAAATATATATAGGGAAGAATGGAAGGGAGGAAGAGGGGTTGTATTTTGGGGAGAGATCATATTGGGAGAAAATTTGAAGGTAACAGGGGACAGTTCTAAGGGGAGAAAGGTTTTGAGAATAGAGAAAGGGTTTCAGAACTGAGGAAATACTGCTCTCGGTATTACCGATTTTTGAGTTCGAGGGCTTGGAAATCCTTTGATTTCCAAGGGCCAACAAGATAATATTTGGACACATCACTTTGGCTGGCTAACAAAGCAGATACAAAACCCACTACAATCTACCATTAATAGCATAAGGTATTCTCCTTATTATTTATTTGATTATTATGTTGAAACATACTCTTATACTCTTACTCTTATGTTGAAATATACATGAAATAAAATCCTAACATGTTAGTTTATTTTTACCTCTGTATGTATTTTAATGACCAAAAACAAGAAAGTGCTTATACTCAAGTAGAACTTGTTAGGAAATTTTCATTTTAACAATAATGAATTTACCAAAAATATATACTAAATTTCAATTGAGCAACATAAAATTTCATTGGACTTTTTATGAACTAGCTTAGGTTAAGCTTAATACATATAAAATGACTTAGGGCTCTATTGAAAAATGGAGCGCTACACTCGGTATCAAAGCGTAGGGCTCGGGCACTTACACCTTTCTGGCCTGCACACTCCTAAACCACCATGAAGATTCACTATGTTAAAGCCTACAAGAACTTAGAACATAAACCTGGATAGAATTGGGGTATGAACAACATCAAACTTTAGACTCTTTTACTTGGACGAACACAAATTGGAACACCATTAGAAAATATGGATATGTTAGAAAACTGCATGTGTATACATATGTTCTTGTATTTCAAAATAGATACAGATTTGAAATATATTTAGAAATAAAAATAACACAAGCAAGCAGTATTTTTTTTATTTAATCATAGTACAACTTGTGTTAAAATTAATAACTAACTGAGCAAATTTAGAAGTGATAAATTTCTGCAAAATTAGTGCAACCAAAAATCAAGGAGCCTGTAATGTCCCTAAAATCGTAAGATAAAAATAATTTCCTCTTCTTGCTAAATTGCCTAACATAGATTATACATTTATGGGATTTTCCTACAATGATGTGAAAAGTATTGGTACTTGCATTTCCCATTTCAATGTGTTAAGAAAACTTCTATGAAGGTAACTTTTATCAGTCAAACTCTTGTACGGAAGTAATTTAGAATGAACATATGGGTGTAAGGTTTTGCCATGCCATAATACTAGTAGTCTCTATTCTGCTTACTTGATTTAAATGTATGTTTGAATGTCAATTGTCTAATGTCAATTCTCAGGTATGATGAACCTGATGAGGGAAGTTGAAACACCCTGAATCTTTGGGGTTTGATTTAAACACTTCTGGTGGATTCACCGAGAGGTAAGGTGTGAATAAGGGAAAACCTATGGACTTACTTAGCGATTATGCTAATGCTTATTTAATTGTCATCCTCCATGCAGGTGTCCTTTGGTTGCCATAAGGTTGGCAACTTTCCTATGTAAAAAAAATACTCTAAAAGTAGACCCACCCTTATGCCAACATGAAGAGGTGGATAACTTTGTCTTTGAATTAATAACCAAAGGGTATTGCTCCCACGCGACTATACTATATAGTTTGATAAAATTGCAAAGGGATCCCATCGTGGTGGTTGCGAGCATTAAAGTCACACATGGTAGTCACATGGCTTTAGCCAACTGGACTAAGGCTTTTAGCAAAGGTTACACTAGAGTTTTCCAAGCCGTGGATTCACTTGGTCTGTTGGATACGAGGGTTTTTAGCTTTGATTAATGTGGTTGCGCTTGGCCTGAGCTACGCTCATGGCTAGGGTAGGGTTTGGAGATCACAACTATGATATACAGATCATCCCATAGGTAAATGATGTCCACTCTTTTACTGTTAATACTTCCCTCTCATTTCTAATTTTAAGAACTACTTATGACCCTAACTTGGTTTCACTTTCACTCACTGACAGGTATGATGACTCTCTGCGTGGCCAGAAGGAGAGGCAATACAACTGTACGACGCATTTGGATTGGTAAGTGCTGGATTCTTTCACCCCTTTCACCCTATTTGTCTCAGTGGTTTGGAGAAGGGTTTAATAAGTTGGTAATGGGGAGATTCGTGATGCATTTGGCTCACTCAAACTTGGAATCTCTAGGTGGTCTCCTTTGGCTTGACCCAGTGTCTGGAACACTCTTGTAATAATATTGTGATGGGTGAATCTACTAAGGGTTTTGGTCCTGGTTGCTTTCAGCTTAACCGTGCCTATGTAAATATAGGATTTGAAAGTATAGATCTCTCTGTATGGAGCTCGTCTTTAAGGTTTTGTAATGGATAAAAGGGCTTCTGCGATTTCTCTTCTATGAAGTTTAAACAACCTTGTGAAGATATTATGGCCACTATAATTCTTTTTACTTGTGCTCTGTTAGTCTACGAATGTTGATGGAAATTCGTGGTCTTAATTAATGGAATCCATGCTAACTAAATTTGTCTTAAATTTTCCCTGTCCTGCGTTTTTCTTTCCTATGGCGTAGAAGAATAGATCAAGACGTATTTGTGATTCTATCCTATAGCTAGTCGATTTGTATTTCTAAGTAGAAATCTGTAAATGCTGGTTCTTATGGTACTTCTATCAGTTGACTAGTTTATAGGGAAAGTTGCTAGGCAATGTGATTTCTTTGGGGATTTGATACTTAGACATGTGTTTATTAAATTTGTTACAAAATGGAATCCCTACAATTAGGCTAAGGGATTCTATCTTAGAACTGGGAGTCATGCCCATTAGAGTACTAAAAGGGTCTGCGTTTATATTTATATGAAATAGTAGCCTTCGTTTTGACCGGTGCATGTTTGATCATGATTTGTAAAGAGTAATTCATGGATTGCTACAGCCTACTAGATGTATTGAATAGTATTTTGACTTCTGGCAACTTTTAAATAATGGAAAAAACCCAGTTCTTCCTATGGATTCTAACTTACTATTTGCAAGGATGAATGTTTAGCTAACATAGAACAAGTTTATGCCTGCTGTGTATTCAATAAATTTGGTTTGATGTGATGCGCACTTTGATTGGGGATGGGGTTTGATCCATGAAACTTGGGATTAGAACCCATATTCAAATGAAGAATACTATTTGAGTTATATGGGAAACTATGTTTTGAATATGACTCTCTTTGTAATACTTGATGCACTTTTAGATGTAAAGTTTGACAAATGGTTGAAGCGTAGAGGCGTTTGATAATTGAAAAGTGTATTGCAGCTGAAAGTTTCGATGCCTGGTTTTTGTTTCTATTTGGTGTTGTTTCCAGTAGGAAGGATAATAATTTAAAAGAACTAACAGTCATAGATGAAACCCTACCCTATGAATAGGGAAATACAATTCAATACATAAAACACATACCTATAAACAAGAAATTATAATAACCCGAACCTAGAAGACAATATAAGTTGTCTAGCAAAGGCTAGCTTGGCTAGACCTGCTAGACCCTCCACTGGGTTCTGGGCAGAACCTCGAAGTTGATAATATTGGTAATGAAAACAATGCTGCAGTATCTATTGTAATTGTAGAAGCCTAACTTTAATATAACTGGAAATTGGAAACATTAAATACTCCATACCTGGCTGCTTGAGCTTGGCCCCTTCTTGTGGAAACCTAGCTGCTTGGCACTTGAATCCTTCCTGTAGAAACCTGCACACTCAACAATAGTTAATGCAGAGCCTGTTGTATCTAGCTAAGCTGTTATGGTGATTGCCTTTAGTTGGATAACTTTGGGGTTACCGTGTTCCTCCCAACCATGATCCTACAACCATTCTTGGTTCTGTATGGATCCTCTCGAGATGGATTCCAACATGCAAAAGAGATAGAGGACCAAGGGTTACTGATGGTTCAATTTATTGGAGCAGAAGTTTTTCCTTTAATTACCATCAAAGAATTATAATGAAAAGATAGATGATCCCCCAACTTGGGATCTTCCCTCTTTAAGTAGGGGATTCTTTAATTATGACTGTTGGAATAATTTGTTTCTTTAAATTAATTAATTTAATATTTAGAAGATATTATTTACTAAATACCTAGTCCTTTTGAACTAGGAATTTACCAACTGTTTAACTATAGGTGATTTTAATTTATGCTCTCAGTAATAATTATAATAAAAATAATTATAATAACAATAATTATGATAACAATAATTATAATAACAATAATTATATTTCACTTAACTATTAATACATTATTTATAATATTAAATAATGCATACATCATATATACTAATTATACTCCATAATTAATAATGACACCATTATTATTAAAGCTCTTAATAATAATATTAGCCCTGAGGCCTTTATACATGTTAGTCATAAAAGACTACTGGTAATTATCTTTTATTTAGTTATGTATCCTCACATGATACTCTTTTAACTTTTAAGGACAAGGTCCAATTCTTTGGATGGTCTCGGTAAGCTTGGATAGGCACCTCTAGTCTCTCTCTTTGCATGTCGGATTCCCTCGTTTAACACGGTAGTCCCCACAGTACTTGATGATAGATAAAGGATGAATCATTTAATAAAATAAAATAAGTGTGATGAAAGTAAAAGTGCTATTCAGATTCCTTCCGACTCAACACTTTGAGATCCAGTAACCCCAAGTGCTCTTCAGAGCCTTTTAACTGAACACTCTCACATGGGCGTTATGCTAGTACAATTCCAGAACCTATGCTCAACACTAGTGATAGAATGTGGTTGTGAGGCATATCTAGAATATTTAAGTTACCTCGGATCCGGTATTCGTTTATCAAGCTTGGAGTGCTCCAAGGATTAGGCCCAACACTCAATGTACCTCAGCGATTACTCCCAGTATGTAAACATTCTTCTAGGTACATCGGGGCCTATGCCCAATACCTAGGCTTCATGTGTGTTTCTCAGTCCACGCTCAACACACTCATAAGTCAAATCATGTAAAATCATAGTTATGCATAGTAAGTAACAAAAGATCATCTCAGTATATTAGGGTTTGTACCCTTATCAAAGTTGAAGAACATCATTAAAACATTGGGTCCTTCTTGCCCAGTATATACTCAAATAAAGAAGTCATTCAGGGTCCATGCCCGATATGTTGATATATATATAAAAGAATAAATCATAGGTGCTAGGTTTCATGCCCAGTACTCAAAATAAAACATAGGTGCTGGGGCCGTGTCCCAATATAAAAACAAAATAGCTAGTCCAAAATTTGGGATATTACATCCCTCCCCTCTTAGAACAACACCGTCCCCGTGTTTCTAGGGACTAGGAATGAAGTCATGAAACAAGGCAGAGTATGCCTCTTTCATGGTGGCCTCATTTTCCAAAGTAGCCTCATCTGGTCCAAAGTGCATCCATTGCACTTTTAGCTGAGTAGTGGTCATCCTCCTAAGCTGGACCTCTCTCTTGTCTAGAATGTGGAGTGGTTCTGGTGTGAACTCCCCTTTGGGCTCCACCTGTAATAAGGACCAATCAATAACGTGTTTAGTATCGTATACATATTTCTTTAATAGTGAAGCATGAAAAACATTATGAAATTTTATATCAGTTGGTAAGGCCAATCATGAGCCACTGGGCCCTTCTTGGCTAGTATTTCAAAAGGTCCACAAAACCTTGGGGCTAGTTTCCCGCAACCTCCCAAGCTCAATGAGCTTCGTTTTGCCTTTATTTTTAGAAACACATGTTCATCGGCTTGGTAGTCTTTGTATTTTCTTTTCTTGTCCGCATAACTCTTTTGGCGGTCTTGTGCTTCTTTTAAGTTTAGCTGTACCTTGGAGACTAGCTGTTCCAAGTCCTTTAGTAAATCGGGTCCTAACATAAGTCTTTCTACTGGACTGTCTCAAGTCATGGGGGTCTGACATTTCCTGCCGTAGAGTACCTCGAAAGGACTCATTTTGGCCGAGGTTTGATAACCGTTGTTATATGCAAACTCCGTGAGATGCAAATAATCTTCCCACTTGGTGGGGTTGTTCATGACATATATCCTCAACATGTCCTCGAGGATTTGGTTTACTCGTTCTGTTTGTCCATCGGTTTAGGGATGGTATGCAGTATTGAATTGTAACTGGGTTTCCAAACCGGAGAACAATGCTCTCCAAAAGTTACTAGTGAACTTCATGTCTCAATAAGAAATGATTTCTTTGGGTAACTCGTGCAATCGAAAGATCTTTTAAGAATATTTCTGCGATGTGAACTGCTTTGTAGGTAGATTTCACCGATATAAAGTGGGATGCTTTAGACAACTTGTCTACCACTACAAAGATGGATTCGTTCAATTTCTTACTCTTGGGTAATCCTGTAATGAAGTCCATACTTATTACCTCCCATTTCCATTTTGGAATGGGTAAAGGTTGAAGTAATCTGGAGGGCTGTTCGTGTTCTGCTTTGACCAATTGGCACTCCTGACATTTCACAATGAACATTGCGATGTCAGCTTTCATCTTAGGCCAAAAGTAATGTTTCTTTACGGCCGATATCATCTTTTGATAATCGGGGTGCCATGAATAGGGTTTCTGGTGAAATTCAGTGAGAATGTTTGATCTAATGTCTCCACTCTCTGGGATGTAAATTCGGTCTTTGGACCATAGTAGTCCCGATTCGTCTATCCTATATTCATTCTGCTATTAGAAAAGTTTGTCCTCTTGGATATTTGCGAGGATTTCTGTGTAATAACGGTCACTCTTACATGCCATTCAAATTTTGTGGTGTAAGTCTGAGTTGGTTTGGCTCACCGTGACCTCGTAAAGCATGTGTGCTCGATGGATCAAGGAATCCGCAATCTTGTTTTCCTTTCCCTTTATATGCTTTAGTTCGAAATGGTATTCACTAAGCAAAGCCAACCACTTGGCCTGCCTGGCATTTAGGTCGGGTTGGTAGAAAAGGTATTTCAAGCTCATGTTATCAGTCATCAATAGGAATTTATTTCCCATGAGATAATGTTGCCACATCTTCAGAGCATGGATGATGGCGGCTAGTTCGAGATCATGAGTAGGGTAGTTCTTTTCATGTTCTTTTAGTTTCCTCGATTCATAGCATATGGCAAAAATGTCTTGCATAAGGAATCCCCCTTGAGTCCTTCCTTGCTTGCATCTGTGCAAATGATGAAGTCCCCATTGGGATCTGCAATACACAGAATTAGTGCACTAATCAGTAGTTCCTTCAGCTTTTGAAATCTTTCTTCGCACTTATCCGTCCAGATAAACTTGTTTTCCTTTTTCTGCAAGGCGGTCATGGGACATGCAATCCATGAAAAGTTCTCAATGAATTTTCGGTCGTATCCGGCTAATCCTAAGAACGATCTTATATCGAATATGCATGTAGGCATGGGCCATTCTTTGATAGCTTTGACCTTTTCGGGGTCGATGGCTATTCCCTTTTAGGAGATGATATGTTCTAAGTATTGAATCTGGGGTTTGTAGAAATCACACTTACTAAACTTGGCGTAAAGCTGATGTTCCCTTAGTATCTGTAAAACAATTCAGAGGTGCTCCTCATGTTCTACTTTGTTCTTGGAGTAGATCAAAATGTCGTCAATAAAGACTAGAATGAATTTATCGAGGTATTTACTAAAGATACTGTTCATCATGCACATTAAATTGGTCGGTGTGTTCGTCAACCCAAAGGGCATCACTACAAACGCGTAGTGGCCGTAACGGGTTTGAAATGTTGTCTTGTTGATATCCTCATCACGGATCCTTGCCTAATGGTATTCGGATCGTAAGTCGATCTTCGAGAAGATATTTGCCCCTCCAACTTGGTCAAACAAGTCGTCAATCCTAGGGAATGGGTAGCGGTTCTTAATGGTCATCTTGTTGAGTTGGGGGTAATCGATGCACATCCACATCGTTTCGTCTTTATTCTTTTCGAAGAGTATTGGTGAGCCCCAAGGGGACACACTTGGTCGAATGTACCCTTTGTCTATTAACTCTTGTAACTGATGCTTGAGCTCCACCAATTCTAGTGTGCTCATGCAGTATGGGGCTTTAGAAGATGGTACTAACCTAGGTGTTAGCTCGATGGAAAAGTATAAGTCTTGTTTGGGTGGTAATCCCAGTATTTCCTTGGGAAATACATCCTTGAATTCCACGAGGACTGGGAAGTCCTCGATCTTTTGTTCCCTATCAGTTTCTATGTTTTGTATATTGATGGAAAAGAGTTTGCAACGTTTTTTGATACATTTCTTTGCTTGTAAGGCGGAGATCTGTCGTACCAACACTTTCTTAGGGATAACTTGAATCGTCTTCTGATTCCGTTGGTCATCCCTATAAAGTAAGTATTTTTTTAAGCAGTCCCGTAGGACATGGTGTTCTTCTAACGAATCCATGCTGATGAGTGTATCATATGACCCTAGGGGTAGAATTTTTAAATCTATCCTAGTTTGGAACCCGTTTAAGTCTATCTCACAAGTCTTAACTAACTCGGAGACCTTTTGTTTGGTACCGGTAGCTAGTTGTGATAGCCATTATTTCTCGTGAGGTTCTCAGTTTAACTTACAAGTATCCACTAACTTAGGGGAGATATAGCTTCGGTAAGCGCCGGGATCTATTAAAACTGAAACGGCAGTGTTAGAGATATTACCCTCTATTTCCACCATGGTGACTTGGTAATCCGCCTGCCGGCCATCAACACCGGCATAAATGCTAGGTGTCTTTGCAATGTCCCCTATGGTAGGTTCTATTTAAACATTGTGTAAAACTCCATCTATTTTGCTAGGGCAGTCTCTGTAGTAGTGGGGTCCTTGGCATTTCCAGCAAAAAATGGTTGGTGGGACAACTTTGGTCCCTTTGTTGAAAGCTGGCCTGTTGGTCGATGGTGGTGGTGTACTTGGCCATGCTTGAGGTTGGTTGAAGCCTCTATTGGGAGGAAAACTGTTGTTATGCTTCCGGTAAGGTGGGGGTCTGAAACCTGACCTGCGGTTGTCCGAGAAGGTTCTGAACCTATCTCTATTTCTATTGATGTTGTCATTCCTTGGTTGTCCATGTTCATAACACAGTCTTGCTTTATGTAAGGTCACATCCAGAGTTTTGGGCATGTCAAACTCTATCTTTTCTCTAAATTTTGGTGGCAGCCCTCCCACTAATTGTTTTATTTTGACCTTCTTGTCTTTGATGTATGGTACATAGTGCAACAAGTCTAAGAATCGGTTTACGAATGCTTCCATAGATAGGGAACCCATTTTTAACTCATGAAATTCTTTAATTTTCTTGTCAAAGAATCTTTCGGAGATGTACTTGTCCTAGAATATTCTGCTGAAAGTATCCCAAGTTATGTCTCTCAGTTCTTGTCCTTTGGTGTGTTTCAAGTCCCGCCACCATCTGGCAGCTTTATCATTCAGGTTGTATATGGCTAGTCAGGCTTGCATTTCGTTGGAGTAATTATGAACTTTGAATTATTTATTCATCCCTAGTAGCCACTCCTCAGCCTTTCCCCAGAGTTAATCTCTCCATCATAGGTTGGCACCTTTATCTTTTTGAATTCCCCTTGAAGACTGTCATCACTTTTCCTCCTTTTCTTGCAAGGAGGTGATGAACCGTTATCATTGGAAGAGCGCTTAAAGTCCTCTTCCATTGATTCAGGTATGTTTTCACCCTGCTCCTCTCCCTTAGGACTGGCAGTTTTCTTTGGGTGATTGTTTCCCCTTTTAAAAGTGTTGACTGAGAGTGCAGGATGTATGTCGGGTTTTTCCCCTGTTAAAGTCTGAAGCAAAGCTTCATTTATAGCTTGCTGCTCTCTTCTTTCCTGCATGTTTTCATCTCAGAAACTTTGGAATTCGGCCTATATATTTTGCATGGATTTCATTAAATCCGAGTTGAGTTCCACAACAATTTATTGCTCTCGTGGTGGGGAGTTCAGATTTCCATGTATGCTGCTTCCCCCTTCTACATTCATTTTTCAGACACTGACTGTACCTGTAGTGTTTATATAAACGTCAAGAAAAACAAATCTGTTAGTTCATTTTTACATAAATAAAATAAAATTTCTGAAGGTATGTTTCTATTTACTGTGTATATACAGCAGATGTTTGTAATGAGCCCAATAGGTCACTTAGTTTTATAACTGAGCTTTGATACCACTTGTAATGTCCCTAAAATCGTAAGATAAAAAAAAATTCCTCTTCTTGCTAAATTGCCTAACATAGATTATACATTTATGGGATTTTCCTATAGTGATGTGAAAAGTATTAGTACTTGCATTTGCCATTTCAATGTGTTAAGAAAAATTCTATCAAGGTAACTTTTATCATTAAAACTCTTGTGCGGAAGTAATTTAGGATGAACATATGGGTGTAACGTTTTTCCATGCCATAATACTAGCAGTCTCTATTCTGCTTACTTGATTTAAATGTATGTTTAAATGTCAATTGACTAATGTCAATTCTCAGGCATGATGAACTTGATGAGGGAAGTTGAAACACTCTGAATCTTTGGGGTTTGATTTAAACACTTATGGCAGAGTCGCCGAGAGGTAAGGTGTGAATAGGGGAAAACCTATGGACTTACTTAGCAATTATCCTAATGCTTATTTAATTGTAATCCTCCATGCAAGTGTCCTTTGGTGGCCATAAGGTTGGCAAATTTCCTATGTTAAAAAAAAGACTCTGAAAGTAGACCCACCCTTATGCCAACATGAAGAGGTGGAGAACTTTGTCTTTGTATTAATAACCCAAGGGTATTGCTCCCACGCGAATATACTATATAGTTTGATAAAATCGGAATGGCGTCCCATCTTGGTGGTTGCAAGCATTAACGTCACACATGGTAGTCACATGGCTTTAGCCAGCTCGACTAAGGATTTTAGCGAAGGTTACACCAGAGTTTTCCAAGCCGTGGATTCACTTGGTCTGTTGGCTGCAAGGGTTTTTAGCTCTGATTAATGTGGTTGCACCTAGCTTGAGCTACGCTCATGGGCGAGGTAGGGTTTGGAGATCACAACTACAATGCAGAAGTCATCCCACAGGAAAATAATGTCCACACTTTTACTGTTAATACTTCCCTCGCATTTCTAATTTTAAGAACTGCTTCTGACCCTAACTTGGTTTGGCTTTCACTCAATGACATGTATGATGATTCTCTGCATGGCCAGAAGGAGAGGCAATACAACTCTACCATACATTTGGACTGGCAAGTCCTAGGTTCTTTCTCCCCTTTCACCCTATCTGTCTCGGTGGTTTGGAAAAGGGTTTAATAAGTTGGTACTGGGGAGATTTGTGATGCCTTTGGCTCACTCAGACTTGGAAACTCCAGGGAGGTCGCCTTTGGCTTGACCCGGTGTTTGTTACACTGTTGTAATAATATTGTGATGGGTGAATCTACTAAGGGTTTTGGTCTTGGCTGCTTTCAGCTTAACCGTGCCTATGTAAATATAGGATTTGAAAGAATAGATTTCTCTGTATGGAGCTCATCTTTAAGGTTTTGTAATGGATAAAAGGGCTTATGCGATTTCTCTTCTATGAAGTTTAAATAGCCTTGTGAAGATACTATGGCCACTGTATTTCTTTTTACTTGTGCTCTCTCAGTCTACGAATGTTGATGGAAAGTCGTGGTCTTAATTAATGGAATCCATGCTAACTAAATGTGTCTTAACTTTGCTCTATCCTGCGTTTTTCTTTCCTAGGGCGTAAAAGAATATATCAAGATGTATTTGTGATTCTATCCTGTAGCTAGTCATTTTGTATTTCTAAGTAGAAATCTGTAAATGTTGGTTCTTATGGTACTTCTATCAGTTGACTACTTTATAGGGAAAGTTGCTAGGCAATGTGAGTTGTCCGGGGATTTGATACTTAGACCTGTGTTTATTAAATTTGCTACGAAATTGACTCCCTAGAGTTAGGCTAAGAGATTCTATCTTAGATGTAGGATTCATGCCCATCAGAGTACTAAAAGGGTCTGCGTTTATATTTATATGAAATAGTAGCCTTCGTTTTGACTGTTGCGTGTTTGATCATGATTTTTAAAGAGTAATTCGTGGTTTTCTACAGCCTGCTAGATGTATTGAATAGTGTTTTGACTTCTGGCAGATTTTAAATAATAGAAAACCCCAGTTCTTCCTATGGATTCTAAATTACTGTTTGCAAGGATGAATGTTTAACTAACATAGAACAATTTTATGGTTGCTGTGTATTCAATAAATTTGGTTTGATGTGATGCACACTTTGATTGGGGATGGGGTTCGATCCATGAAACATGGGATTAGAACCCATATTAAAATGTAGAATACTATTTGAGTTATATGGGAAACTATGTTTTGAATATGACTCTCTTTGTAATACTTGATGCGCTTTTAGATGTAAAGTTTGAAAAATGGTTGAATCGTAGAGGCGTTTGATAATTGAAAAGTGTAGTTCAGCTTAAAGTTTTGATGTCTAGTTTTTATTTCTATTTGGGGTTGTTTCTAGTAGGCAGGATAATAATTTAAAAGAACTAACAGTCATAGATGAAACCCTTCCCTATGAATAGGGAAATACGATTCAATACAAAATACATATACCTATAAACAAGAAATTATAATAACCCCAACCTAGAAGACAATTTAAGTTGTCTAGCAAAGGCTAGCTTGGCTAGACCTGCTAGACCCTCCACTCGGTTCTGGGAAGAACCTCGAAGTTGATAATATTGGTAATGAAAACAATGCTGCAGTATTTATTCTAATTGTATAAGCCTAACTTTATTATAAATAGAAATTGGAAACATTAGATACTCCATACCTGGCTGCTTGAGTACTTGGGGCCTTCTTGTGGAAACCTAGCTGCTTGGCACTTGAATCCTTCCTGTAGAAACCTACACAGTCAACAATAGTTAATGTGGATCCTGTTGTATCTAGCTAACCTGTTAGGGTGATTGTCTTTAGCTAGATAAATTTGGGGTTACTGTGTTCCTCCCAACCATGATCCTACAATCGCTCCTGGTTCTGTATGGATCCCCCCAAGCTGGATTCCAACATGCAAAAGAGATAGAGGACCAAGGGTTACTGCTAGTTCAATTTCTTGGAGTAGAAGTTTTTCCTTTAATTACCATCAGAGAATGATAATGAAAAGATAGATGATCCCCCAACTTGGGATCTTCCCTCTTTAAGTAGGGGATTCCTTAATTATGACTATTGAAATAATTTGTTTCTTTAAATTAATTAATTTAATATTTAGAGGATATTATTTATTAAATACCTAGTCCTTTTGAACTAGGACTTTCCCAACTATTTAACTATAAGTGATTTTGATTTACGCTCTCAATAATAATTATAATAAAAATAATTATAATAACAATAATTATATTTCACTTAACTATTAATACATTATTTATAATATTAAATAATGCATACATCATATATACTAATTATATTCCATAATTAAATAATGACACAATTATTATTAAAGCTCTTAATAATAATATTAGCCTTGAGGCGTTTATACATGTTAGTCATAAAAGACTACTGGTAATTATCTTTTATTTAGTTATGTATCCTCACATGATACTTTTTTAACTTTTAAGGACAAGGTCCATATCTTTGGATGGTCTCGATAAGCTTGGATAGGCACCTCTAGTCTCTCTCTTTGCATGTCGGATTCCCTCGTTTAACATGGTAGTTCCTACAGTACTTGATGATAGATAAAAGATGAATCATTTAATCAAATAAAATAAGTGTGATGAAAGTAAAAGTGTTATTCATAGTCCTTCCGACACAACACTTTGAGATACAGTAACCCCGAGTGGTCTCTAGAGCGTTTTAATGCAACACTCTCACATGGGCATTATGCTAGTGCAATTCTAGAGCCTCTGCTCAACACCAGTGATAGAATGTGGTTGTGAGGCACATCTAGAAGATTTAAGTTTCCTCGGATCCGGTATTCGTTTATCAAGCTTGGAGTGCTCCAGGGAAGAGGCCCAACACTCAATGTACCTCAGGGATTACTCCCAGTACATAAACATTCTTCTAGGTACATTAGGGCCTATGCCGAGTACGTAGGTTTCATGTGTGTTTTCGAGTCCATGCTCAACACACTCATAAGTCAAACCCTGTAAAATCATAGTTCTGCACAGTAAGTAACAAAAGATCATCTCAGTATATTAGGGTTTGTACCCTTATCAAAGCTGAAGAACATCACTAAAACATTGGTGCCTTCTCGCCTAGTATATACTCAAATAAAGAAGTTAGTCAGGGTCCATGCTCGATATGTTGATATATATATAAAATAATAAATCATAGGTGCTAGGGCTCATGCCCAATACTCAAAATAAAACATAGGTGTTGGGGTCGTGGCCCAATATAACAACAAAATAGTTAGTCCAAAATTTGGGATATTACAGAGCCTAAATATTTATGTAGCAAGAAATTTAAGACAAAAAATCTATAATTTAAATAATGTTGATATATTTTTAAAATATGTATTTTATGCTGATATTGTAAACTAGCATTATTTAAATAAGCTTAAGAGCTATCAATATATATATATTACATAGTTGCAAGACTATATATATACATTTACAATGTAAAATACAATAAAAACTATCACTGAAATTTGATGGCACTTGTTACCTTAGTAAAATATATATGTATATAAATAAATAAAAAGCAGAGAGTGCGAATGAAACAATAGACATGTGTAGATATTTCATAGCTAACATCATATATTATATATATATATTAGTGTAGTACTTATCTCGTAATGTCTGCAGATCACTCTGAATCCTTTAATATAAATTCTATCCTAGATTTAACCCAGAGGAATTAACACAACTAAAAGTATGAGTAGAGAAAATAATACCCATGACACCAGAGTTTCGTCCTCCCTCAAATCATAGCGATCATTTAATTTTGCTTCATGTCACGAAGATCTCCTTCTCTTCTAAGTTATCACCATGTTCTGATCTTCTCATTGTAGATCTTATAATCTCTTCGTCATAGAGACTTCAACCTCTTCATTGCATATATTCCCATTCTCATAACTCCTAAGATGGTTGCCCTTGCAAAAACATCATATCGTAGAGACCCAAAAAAAAGGGGGGGTCCAAAGACAGAGTAAGCTGATCTAGCTCCAAGGGAGCCATCCTTCCACCATTGTTAGCGTAAAAGGAGAATGGTGCACCCTAGATTTTCCAACTATTCTGATAATTAAAAGAATACCGGAAGGTAAAACAATTGAAAGGAAGACCTAGCCTGCGCTAAGGGTAGATACGCACAGGATTTACTTATCAAATCGACAATAATGTGAGCACGACTAACCACAGTGTAGTAGACGCTAACCCCTGATGCAACTGTCGCGTTTTGGCAACCCCTGCTAGCCATCTGCGCTAGGCTTGCTTGGCTTCGAATTCAAGTTTAGGGTTGGTGTTAAAGTCGTGGGAAAGGCTGGAAATAGAGATGGTGACATTAGAAGACTCATAGAAATTCTTCTAAAGGTTAAAGAAGAAGAATTCGGTTCTGGTAGGGAAGAAGAGCCTGAAGCTGTAGAAAAAAAAAACTTGTGCAAAGAATAGAAAAAGGTGAAACCCTAGCGCAGCTTCAAAACCGAATTCTTAAGTATACTAGGTCTGAACCCTGACACTTATTTCCAGTCACACCACATAAAAACTAATTCATGGGTCTTTTTGCATTGCCAGGTCAAACTCCCATCTCTAAGTCTTTGGATTCACCCTAGCGTCCAAGCATCGAGAAAAAATACATACGAATAGGGCTCACGAGTCAAGCTATGTGCACAACTCGTCCAAGTAAGCGCATCTAGGCCATCTACAGGAGTTTAAAACAAAAAATATATATATAACAATATATATATATATATATGCTAAATAAGATAAAAATAATTTGCACTATCGCTGTGCATTTGGCTATTTTACACCATGCCAATCAAGTCCTAGCTGCCATACAACCTAAGCATCGAGCTCGCATGCCTTGTGCACCAGTCTAACTCTTTTGTATTACTCATACCAATAAATATAGTTTGCATTTCAATATTAGGTTGATACCACTATAGCATTCCGTAGCATGAGCACTAAAAATCTAACAAAGGGGCGCTCTCTGACTACAAGCACAACCCAATATTATTGTTTCTTCAAGTTAGAACCACATAAACTGGTTTTGTTGGACCTCAAGCATAAGGCTTGAATAGATCTGGATGCTAGGGGCCTCATTTTCATAACAGTGCCAAGATATATCTCTCCAGGCATTTTCCTTTAAATTGCTCCAGAATTGTCTCAAGGTTATTTATCCTAATGTCTCCCCTCGTTAAAACTTGTACGATTGTATCATCCTTACTATGGCCTAAGATTCCCTCTTTGGGTTGCACCCTCTCAAATAAAGGAATACCACTAAGCCGTAAACCATTGCCATAAGGTCTAAATGCAAAAGCCAGAAAATGAATACGTCTAAGACTGGAAATGATGAAGACAAATACAATTCTAAAGCAGAAGCCAATCTTACACCACAAGTCTCAAGCTCAACACACAAGCATCCAGAAGATTCCACAAGGAGAGCCGTGGATCCATAGCTCAAACACCTAGCTAGCATAAATGCCAGGCAGATTAGGAAATGAGAAATACCTATAACCACCTCCTTATGCTTGTGCCAGTGCTTCTACCATAGAAGTTGGATCAAAAGCTCCTTCTTGTCTAAAACCCTAAGCGAGCTTGCATAGAGTTGCAGAGCTAAAACTCCAAGAGAGAGGGCTGTTGAGTAAAATATGTGCTATCTAATGCAACATTTAATTGTCAACCTCGTAAGGGATCTTGTAAGATGCAAACACTATATGTGCAGGATTAAAGCTTATTCTAATCTAAGCTAACTAGATATGAAAATGCACTAATCATGCAACTACATGATGTTAAACTACGTGCATGACTATCATGAGTTAAATGCAGGAATCCAATCAATTCTTATGAATGCAGGGAAATTATTTAACGACTAGAATTCAAATCTAGTCTACTGCTATGCTAATCTATTCTATGAAATGAAATTGCAACAACTAATCTTGGAAAGTGGTCACTGTTGGGCACTATTTTGACCCCTTTTTGCCTCTTAGATAACCTTCATTTCCTTCATAAAATTTCCATTTTTGAGTAGAAAGCCTTAAAATTTCACCTATAAACCTTGGTCAAAGAGGTATAATGTCATTTGCTTATTAATAAATTGAGTTTTGTGATTTTTAGGCATTTTAACTAGGATTTTTACTAAAATTACGGGATGTACTAACTTCCTGTATTACTTCCAAAGTTGAGTAATTGCAGGGCAGTTAGGAGGGAAACGGAAGATCAAGAATGGATCCTTAATGTCCACAGATGGATAAACATCCAACAGTCAGGTGAAGTGGCCTGTGCAAATGTCGAGTCAAGCAGAGTCAAAAGTGGCCACCTGTTCTGTGTTCAACACAAAAGAAGGAACAATGCTGATTTTGTGGACTTCCACGATTCTGAGGATGGTCTCGATTAGCTCTTAGCATTAATTAGATGCAGGTTTATAGCAATTTCAGTTTGATTTAGAATTTGTATAAATCATTTGCAAGACAATGAGAAAGGGGATCACGATTTTGAAGAGGAACGCATTTGTGCTTCCAAGCTGCGTGGTATCTCTGTGTAAAACGATTTTGGTGAATGAATACGAAGCTTTAAGTTCTGTGAAGTCTTTTAATGTGTGTTGAGCAAGGCTTTGGAGGGCCCCCATTGTCAAACTCTCACACTTTCCTGCTGCTGGTAGATTGATTTAGGTATGCATTTTAATGCAATTTCCAGTTATAAATCATAGAACAAGTTCAGTCAAGTTCTAATCGATTCTATTGATGCTCTGTTCCTTTTATTTATGATTTGAGTCACAAATTCTGTCACACTGTATATCACTGGAAATATTGGATAAGCGTTGTTCTTCACTGGTCAAACGCTACGGATATTGAATGGTTCAGACCACGACCTCTGTGAATTATTCACTACTGTTTATTTGATACTGAAATGGTAAAAAGACATTACGAATTATGAACACTATCTTGTAAGAGAAATTGATTGGTAAATGACTTTCAGTGCTGATAGAATCTTGCAGTTTAAATCTTAGGGTTTATAGATTTGTTGTTTGATTAATTTTTACCACAGTCCTTTATGCTTTCATGAGTCAATTACTGTATGTTTAAAAAGGAAACAATGAAATTACCCTTGTAAGAGGATTTTGTCTCTATAAGCTGTAGTATCTTAGTTTCTGTCAGTAGATTTAATCACAGGTAGCTAAATTCTAAATGAGTCTAGCTTCTTTGTCCTAAACTTGGATGTGTCTCGAAGTTCACAAACCTGGATTGATTTTAAATTCAAGTTCTGATTAACACTGATAGATCAGAGCCCAACATTTTGGCGCCGTTGCCGGGGAGGCACTGTAGAAGTAGACTTAGGAACTTTAGTTTTCTGATAAAAACAAAAATTTTCAAACAAAAACACAGGTTAGATTTCATTTTTATGTTTAGATTAAGAGACGAGAAAGGAAGATTTATTAAAAACCCCCCAAAAACAGAAATAACCGGAGATTCTCTTCCAAAAGGGTTCATCTCAACAGTTGGTAAATTCAAAATGTCTGAGGAAGAAACATCGAAAGATCCAACTGTAGAACAGAGAAGGGAATATGAGAGGATGTTAGAAATAGAAAACAAACGTAGACAAGAGAGAAGGGAAGAAGAAAGGAGGGAAGAAGAAAGAAGACATATGAGGGATGAAGGAATAACAGAAAATCAGGAGGCCACCTTTAAATTTCCTATCTTAGACACTAGTGTTATCCTAGGGGAAGAGGTGAAAATGAAGAATATTCCACCCTCTGTCTTACCAAACTTTTATGGCATGACCTCTAAAGATCCTGACTCTTTCCTATTCGAATTTGACATCTTGTGTCGAACTTATGGATATACTGATGACACCCATAAGCTCCGTCTTTTCCCTGCTACTCTTAAAGCAGCTGCCTTGAAATGGTTCATGGGTTTAGGAGAACACTCTATCACTAGCTGGGATGACATGAGGAAGATCTTTCTTCGAAAATATCAAGCATATTGCAGATCAAAGGGGTTGAAAGATGACATTTTTGGCATGACCCAACAGGAAGATGAGAGTTTGGAGGAATATTTAGAAAGGTTCTCATACAATTTACAGAAATCTAAATACAATTCTTTAACACCTGAAATGATTAGAACAATATATTTGAAAGGAATAAGAGAAGAGTATTTGGACATTTTAAATGTTATGGGAAAAGGTGACATTTCTTACCTTCCTTTTGATGAGATACAGGACTTATGTCAGAAGTATTCCAGAGGAAAGGCTCGAACTGGGAAAAGAGATAGCAATACCAAAGCAACTAAATCTGCAAACAGTGGTATTTCTAGAGCTGAGCTTGGGAATCTGCTAGAAGATTTCAAGACTGATTTGTTAAGCACCTTAGGTACACAAGTTGAGGCAACAAAAACCAAGAAGAGGCAAGAGCAACAGGACCAACAAGATCAGGCTTTGTCTATTTTTTGTCCTAAATGTAGAAAGAAACACCCACTTAGAGAATGTCCTTTAAATACTGTTGAAATTTGTGGCTTATGCACTTTTAATCACAAAACTGATGACTGCCCTAGATTGAAGGAACTGCAGGCAGTTCGACTGGAGGAAAATCACAGCATGGAGTCTCTTTACTTCATGGGACAAAGGAGACCTTGGCAGCCACGATTCTCAGGTATGTCTCAAGTTCCCATGCAACAATTTAATACAAATTATCATACTCCAGTTCAGAATTCATGGAATACACCCATGCCTTGGCAAACTTGGTCTCCTCCATTAACCCAATCTGCTCCAAATTGGAGAGGTTATGCCCATGGTAATCAAACATATCAGAAGGCTTACTTGCAGCCATACCAACAACCTTCAGCCTATCCCCAATACCAGCAGCAACAAGTCCAAACTCCTTATCAAGCCCCACCTTTTCAAACTCCATCTTTTCAACAGCCCAATAATATGGCTCCTCAATTGAGTACACCACATCAACAACTTCAACTGCCATCTAATCAGCCTCCACCTCGACCTACACAACTGCCAGCTCAGCCAATGCCCAATCCAAATAATAAAACTGACAGACCCATGTATAATGTTGATGATGGGACAGTGCTTCCCTACTCCATTCTTCCACTGCAAAATATCAATTTGAGATTTGGTAAAACCTTAGAAAAGCAGTCTCCTGTTATCTTAGAAGAATCACCAGCAAAAGACAAAACTCCAAAAAAATTGAATACAGAAAAATCTCAGTTAGAAAATCACAGTCAACGAGGGAACACAATAGCATCTTATCCACCTCCATTTCCTGAGAGGTTGATCAAGGAGAAACCTTCGATTTCCTTACCTGACTTCGATGTTCTGAATGAATTAACAAATGTATATGTTAAAATTCCTTTACTGCAGGCTCTAAAAGATATCCCGATTTACACTAAAGCAGTTAAAGAACTCTGTCTTAACAAAAGAAGAAAAGACCTATCAAAAATTCACATGGTAGGCAATCTAGCAGGGTTAATGTCCAACACCGTTTTCATTGAGAAATATGTAGATCCTGGAATTCCAATGGTTACAATTACCATTAATAACTTTTCCATTCCAAAAACATTGATCGATTTAGGTGCTGCCATTAATGTCATGACCCTGGAGACAATGAATTACCTTCACTTGACGAATCTCAGACCCACCACAACTGTCTTAGAATTGGCTGATAGGTCTAAGATTACACCTAAAGGAGTCTTAGAAGATATTATTGTTTCTCTAGACTCCTGGAAATATCCTGTTGATTTTATAGTCCTACAACCAAAATCCAACTTAGGAGGACACCCATTGATCCTTGGCAGGCCCTGGCTGGAAACAGCAGATGCATTCATAGGATGTCGATCAGGAAGCATGCTTATTTTGCATGGGACAGAGAGGCAACAGATTGCACTCTACCCTTCTGCCCAACGACCTTCCACAGTAGATCAGCTGTCATGGATTAGTGAAACCAAGGAACGAGCCTTTCCTCTGGAATACTTCTGACATAAGTCCTGTATCTCATCAAAAGGAAGGTAAGAAATGTCACCTTTTCCCATAACATTTAAAATGTCCAAATACTCTTCTCTTATTCCTTTCAAAAATATTGTTCTAATAATTTCAGGTGTTAAAGAATTGTATTTAGATTTCTGTAAATTGTATGAGAACCTTTCTAAATATTCCTCCAAACTCTCATCTTCCTGTTGGGTCATGCCAAAAATGTCATCTTTCAACCCCTTTGATCTGCAATATGCTTGATATTTTCGAAGAAAGATCTTCCTCATGTCATCCCAGCTAGTGATAGAGTGTTCTCCTAAACCCATGAACCATTTCAAGGCAGCTGCTTTAAGAGTAGCAGGGAAAAGACGGAGCTTATGGGTGTCATCAGTATATCCATAAGTTCGACACAAGATGTCAAATTCAAATAGGAAAGAGTCAGGATCTTCAGAGTTCATGCCATAAAAGTTTGGTAAGACAGAGGGTGGAATATTCTTCATTTTTAGATGGCTTCAGTGGTTATAATCAGATTAGTATTGCAAACGAAGACCAAGACAAGACCACCTTTACATGTCCCTGGGGTACCTATGCCTACAAAGTTTTACCTTTTGGCTTATGTAATGCCCCAACTACCTTTCATCGAGCTTTATTGGCCATCTTTGTAGATCTGATTCATGAGTGTGTTGAGGTTTACATGGATGACTTTTCTGTATATGGAAGTACCTTTGAAGATTCCTTAGCAAACTTAGAGAAAATTCTGAAAAGGTGTGTTGAATCCAACCTTTCCCTGAGTAACGAAAAGTGTTTCATGATGATGACTGAAGGGATAGTTTTAGGACACCATGTTTCTTCGTCTGGAATAAAAGTAGATCCTGCTAAAATTCAAGTCCTTAAAAATCTGTATGAACCCACAACTCAAACAGATGTGAGAAGCTTTTTAGGGTATGCAGGCTATTATCGTAGATTCATTGCAAATTTTAGTAAGATAGCCCTACCATTGTTTAAATTGATTTCAAAGGACGTGTGTTTTACTTGGGATATTGACTGTAAATCTACATTTCAGACACTTAAGGAAAAGCTCTCCACTGCTCCCATTTTAAGGGGACCCAATTGGACATTGCCTTTCCATATTTCCACTGATGCGTCTGCTACTACAATAGGAGCCTCATTGGGCCAGAAAGAACATACTTTGACTTATGCTATCTATTTCATTAGTAAAAATCTGGCACCTGCAGAGCTGAATTATACAGTCACTGAAAAAGAGATGTTGGCAGTGGTTCATGCTGTAAACAAATTCCGTCATTATATCACTGGCTATGAAGTTTTTGTTCATACAGATCATTCAGCTTTACGCTATTTAATGAATAAATCTATCACTAATGGCCGGATTACTAGATGGCTGTTATTATTGCAGGAGTTCAATATCACTGTTTTAGATAGGCCAGGACGAGAAAATCAGGTGGCAGATTTCTTGTCTCGCTTACACAATACTGGTGAGGTTGTTCCGGGTTTAGATAGTTTTCCTAATGAGCATCTATTTGCAATTTCTGTTATCACTCCTTGGTATGCTGACATTGCCAATTATTTGTCCTCAGGTCAACTACCACCATCAATGACCTCTAAAGAAAAAAAGAAGATTATTAAACAAAGTGCTAGGCATATCTGGATCAATGGTGATCTCTTTTATACAGGATATGACTTAATCATAAGAAGATGTGTCCGACAGGATGAAATCTTGGATATTTTAAAGGTGTGCCATGATGAACCATGCGGTGGCCATTTTGCCGACAAAAGGACAGCATATAAAATACTCAATTTGGTGTATTATTGGCCTTCCATTTTTAAAGATGCAAAAAGGTATGTCAGAAGTTGTGACACTTGTCAACAAATGGGACGCCCAGTCCGGTCAGATGAAATGCCACTCCAACCACAGATTCTCATTGAACCATTTGAAAAGTGGGCCCTTGACTTCATTGGTCCCATTCATCCACCATCACATGGACAGAAATACATTCTGGTTTGCACAGACTATGTTACTAAATGGGTCGAGGCCAAGCCTTTACCAAGAGCTACGGAGCAAACTGTGGTAAATTTTCTATTTGAAGAGATTTTTGTTAGATTTGGGGTGCCTAGGGAAATTGTGACTGATCAAGGTGCCCAATTTACTTCCAAATTAGTGCAAGAGATAGCAGAAAAATATAAGATCAAGCACAGGAAGTCCACTCCTTACCATCCACAAGCCAATGGCCAGGTGGAATCTACAAATAAAACCCTAGAAGGCATCATTACTAAGACCGTTCAGATGCATAGGAAGGACTGGTCAGCAAAGCTTACTGAAGCTTTATGGGCATATAGGATCACTTGGAAGAACAGTACTGGGTTTTCTCCTTATTAACTGGTTTATGGTAAGCAAGTCTTCCTTCCCATTGAGTTTCAAGTTCATACTTTCAAGTTAGTAGCAGATTTGGGCATAGACCTTTCAGCAGCTCAACAAGAAAGAATACTTCAGCTGAATCAGCTGGATGAGATGAGGCAAGCTGCCATAGAACACAATATTCTGATACAACAACAGAGAGCTCAATGGCATGACAAATTTATCAAAAGGAAGCAATTTCACGTTGGTGACTGGGCACTGTTGTTTGACTCCAAGTTTAAAGATTTCAAAGCCAAATTTACTACTCATTGGCTTGGTCCATATGAGATTGTCGATGTCTATGACAATGGTTCAGTAAAACTTCAAACCATAGATGATGAAGCACATAAATTTGTGGTCAATAGCCACCGGCTCAAGCTGTACCACAAACCTATCAACATGGCAGATTTTGTTCAACAGATTTCACAGCAAAAGGAACTGCAAGTGCTGGATAAACACCTCAGTGTTTTTCCTTCACCTGCTCCTTAGCTGTTCTGATACAGTGAGCAAATAAAAACAAAAGACAAATAAATAAAAAAAAAATAAAAAAAAAAGGCAGTTTAGTTGTGAAAACCTGTTCGCTGGCACAATATAAACTGGAATTTTCTGTGGAAAACCAGGCTTGCCTGGCCATTGAAAATTCCCCCAAAAAAAAATCTTCTTTTTCTATTTTTCCTGTTTTGTTTTACAAATAATGCATATCTTGTTTGACTTGAGGACAAGTCCAAACCTAGGCCTGTGAGGGGGATAAACTGTCATTCTTTTTAGAACCCTCCGAGTCTTTTTCAAGCAAAAGATTGTGATTTTTCATTAGCAGAAGGGACCTGATTACGAGCAATTTTATCAGTAGAAGGGACCTGACTTGTGGTAAGACAGAAGAATTATATGAAGAGATCCGACATTCAGTGAAAATGAAGGAAATAGAGACAGCAGCAGATAGAAAACATCAGAGGAACAATCAGAATACAAGCCAATTTTCACACTGGCAGCAAGCTCATCAAGGGAACATCAAACAAGTCTGTAAGAATTCATGGTTTTTATGTTTAAAAAGTTTCAAAATTCTTTTGTTTTTAAGTGATGACATCTTACAATTTGACTGCCTATTATTGCCATTATTCTGATAAGTCTCTACCAAGCTCCTTATTTACCTTTCATTAATCTCTGCCATTACCTCACTTAGTCTCTGTCAGCACTTCATTTTTATCTCTGCCAATACTTCATTTTCCACCTTAGGGGTCAGAATGGTTGTCAGAATCAAACCCAAGGGAAATTTTAAAAACTGCATCCTACAGGACATAAATTGCACTCTACAGGATACAAGTTGCATTCTATAGATAGAGTTTTCTTCCTGGTTTAAAGACAAACAGGGTCTCCTTCTCTGCAAGAAGTGAATGTTGACATGAAGGAATTAGAAAAAAAAAAATATATATGAATTTAGTGTATCAGGAATTAAGTAATACACAGAATTTGAGGGAAACAATGGTCATATTTATCTTCAGCACATTTTCTTTTCTGGAAAAGAAGGTTCATTTAAAAAAAAAAAAATATAGCCCGTTTAAGTAAAACATTGGAACCAAGGTATATTTTATGTTTTATATTAAACGATGGGCACATCAAAATATTAAAATATTTATAAACCCAAAAACCTTACCTTTTATCGTTTTTGAAGTGGCATGTCATGTAATGATGGAGGGAAAACGTGGAATGATACCCACGACAGACATGGAATGATGCCCACGACAGCACTTGAAAAAAAATTGATTCCTGTATTATTCAAGTCTAAAACACGACTCATTCATTCTAGTTGAAGCCGAGTCAGTTATTTTGCAAAATCGATTTCTGCAGCATATGCCACGATTTGGTCATTTTCTTTGAGGCCGAGCCCATTTTTTGTTTGGCATATGAAATCGATTGATGTATGAAGGTAATTGCCAGTGAGAAGGTTGTAAGCTACAGGGAAATTGAAGTCGATTGCTGTATAAAAGAATTGACAGAGAAAAGGGACCGTGGGTTATAGAGAATGTGAAATACCATTTGCTGAAGACAATCAACAGGAGGAAGGATTGTGAGCCACAGCAAGTTTGAATATATCATTTTGCTGAAGATAATTGACAGTGGAAAGAGGCCGTAAGATCACAGAGACACCATTTGCTGAAGATAACGCGCAGGAGAGAAGACAGCCAGTGAAAGAAGAAGCTGTGGATACCCTAATCTCTGTGAAAATTGTACAGGAAGAAGAAAATTGGTTACATCAGGGAAGAGGTAAGCTTAAACCCTTTTCTTTGCTGGATACTCTGTTTTATACCAGCAAACACTTACAAATTCAGAATATTATCGAGGGGATAGGAAGACAAAGGCAGTGAAAATTAAAAGTTTCCTGTTTCCTATTTTTCAAAATGTCATCTAGATTGGAACCAGAGGTATTTGAGCCCGCAGATGTTCATGAAAAATGTTTAGAAATTTTGAAGAAAAATCAATGGGTGCCTTTCTTTGAAAAATTCGATGGGCACAACGATAATGTGAGCTTAGCCTTTGCTGGCTCATTTGATGGAGAAAAGGCTACAGTAGGGAATTTAAACTTCAGGCTGTCTGAAGATGTTTTGGCACAAATCACTGGTCTGCCACAGCAGGGAGAAAGGTTCTTCAAAACCAATCAATTCAAAGAAAAATCTTGGGTACCCTTTTTGTGCAGATCTAGAGCAGGGTCAGTCAATTGGAAGAAAGGCATACCAAGGAGCTGGTTGGTTCATCCTTGGGATGAAATGGTGTACATTATACAAAGATTCATCACCTGTGAGGGGAGATTCAGTATCGTTTACCTTTACCATATCAAACTGTTGCAGCACTTGACAGGTGAATGTGAGATAAATATGCCCTTCTTCTTATTGCAGAGTCTAACCAAAATGGCCAAAGCTGTCCAGAAGCGTGAAAAAGACAAATTGATAAGTCTTTTCCACTGTGGACTTATCAAAATCATCATCCAACATGAGTTAAGGAAGCAGAATTTGACATGGATAGAATTTTTAGTCCAAAATCAATTTGAGGAACAAGAGGAATTGCATGAAGAGGTTCCAAAAGAAGAGGAATTGCTGATGATAACATGCCCTGAGGCAACAAGCTCAAAACTACCTCAGGATAAAAAGAAGAAAGAGGAAGTATTGCTCATTCTTGATGATGAAGACAGCCCTAAAGCAACAAGTTCAAAACCTCCTCAGAGGAGGATACGAACTAGGAGTGCAGTAAAAGAAGATAAACAGTTTCAAAAACAAAAACAAATCTTCACCACTTACCAGAGGAAGCCAAGGAAGAAGCAAGTTCATAGCCAGCCAGCATCAGAGGATGAAGAACATCTACAAACTGTGGAAAGACAAGAAGAAGACTTAGCAGGTGAAATAGGACAGGGAACCCTAGATACTGATGAGATAATGAGACAAACAAAGAAAATAAATCTCTTCTTAAATCAGCAGGAAAGGGAGAGGGAAAAGGAGAAACAGTCAAGACAGGGAGTACTAAAAGACTTAGCTTCTCCTTCCTCAGAGCCACAGACTGTGCAAGAAGAAAAGAAAGAGGGTTCAGTCCAGGGAAGTGACAGTTTAGGAGCAGACACCAGTTCTGTCAAGCCTTCAATGAAGAAGAAGACTTCCAAGAAAAATAAAGAGATCAGGAAATTGAAACTTGAAATCAAGGAGTTGGAACTCAAGAATGAGAAATTAAAAAAGGACAATCGGAAGCTGAGAATTCAGAGGACACACATTTCTAAGACTGCATCCAGATGGTATAAGCAGAAGAAGAACTACAAGGCTAAGTATGAGAGGCTAAAGGTCCTCTATGCATCTCCAACATCAACAGATGCATCGTCTCAGTAGAAGATCAGAAGCAGGAAGGCCAGCAGCAAAATTTTGGTTTCAACACAAGGTCAAAGTTTTTGGCATGAGGACATGCAGCAGTTTCCTCTTGGGGGAGATGTTGGGCACTATTTTGACCCCTTTTTGCCTCTTAGATAACCTTCATTTCCTTCATAAAATTTCCATTTTTGAGTAGAAAGCCTTAAAAGTTCACCTATAAACCTTGGTCAAAGAGGTATAATGTCATTTGCTTATTAATAAATTGAGTTTTGTGATTTTTAGGCATTTTAACTAGGATTTTTACTAAAATTACGGGATGTACTAACTTCCCGTATTACTTCCAAAGTTGAGTAATTGCAGGGAAGTTAGGAGGGAAACAGAAGATCAATAATGGATCCTTAATGTCCACAGATGGATAAACATCCAACAGTTAGGTGAAGTGGCCTGTGCAAATGTCGAGTCAAGCAGAGTCAAAAGTGGCCACCTGTTCTGCGTTCAACACAAAAGAAGGAACAATGCTGATTTTGTGGACTTCCACGATTCTGAGGATGGTCTCGATTAGCTCTTAGCATTAATTAGATGCAGGTTTATAGCAATTTCAGTTTGATTTAGAATTTGTATAAATCATTTGCAAGACAATGAGAAAGGGGATCACGATTTTGAAGAGGAACGCATTTGTGCTTCCAAGCTGCGTGGTATCTCTGTGTAAAACGATTTTGGTGAATGAATACGAAGCTTTAAGTTCTGTGAAGTCTTTTAATGTGTGTTGAGCAAGGCTTTGGAGGGCCCCCATTGTCAAACTCTCACACTTTCCTGCTGCTGGTAGATTGATTTAGGTATGCATTTTAATATAATTTCCAGTTATAAATCATAGAACAAGTTCAGTCAAGTTCTAATCGATTCTATTGATGCTCTGTTCCTTTTATTTATGATTTGAGTCACAAATTCTGTCACACTGTATATCACTGGCAATATTGGATAAGCGCTGTTCTTCACTGGTCAAACGCTACGGATATTGAATGGTTCAGACCACGACCTCTGTGAATTATTCACTACTGTTTATTTGATACTGAAATGGTAAAAAGACATTACGAATTATGAACACTGTCTTGTAAGAGAAATTGATTGGTAAATGACTTTCAGTGCTGATAGAATCTTGCAGTTTAAATCTTAGGGTTTATAGATTTGTTGTTTGATTAATTTTTACCACAGTCCTTTATGCTTTCACGAGTCAATTACTGTATGTTTAAAAAGGAAACAATGAAATTACCCTTGTAAGAGGATTTTGTCTCTATAAGCTACAGTATCTTAGTTTTTGTCAGTAGATTTAATCACAGGTAGCTAAATTCTAAATGAGTCTAGCTTCTTTGTCCTAAAATTGGATGTGTCTCGAAGTTCACAAACCCGGATTGATTTTAAATTCAAGTTCTGATTAACACTGATAGATCAGAGCCCAACAGTCACTTGGTCCGAAAGAAATTTAATCTAGTGAAAGTAATTTTAACTATTCAAAATAGGCAACAAATCAACTAAACTATTTCATGAATGCATGAAGTACATGCTTATGTAGGGATAAGAATCTACTTAACTATGCAATTAACTACGAAAGAAAACACTGAAATTAATTACGAAAGAAAATCTAAAACTAATTACTGTAAAATAGGAAATTATGCTACAAGTGGAAAGAGCAATTAAACTATCTATTCTATGAGCGAAACTACTCTATATTTTAAAAAGAGAAAACTAATCAATTATCCTACTCTAGTTATCAAACTCTATGCAATCGTATAAAGAAAATTGAAACACTAATCTAAGGACAAGCATAAACAAATGCAATGCTGAAAACAATAAACTAAACGGAAGTAGACTATCTAATTGATCTTAACAACTAACTAAGAATTGAGAAAGCACGATCAAACACTATTCTACAGTCTAACTACAAAAAAGTGAATGGCTTGTAAATGAATCTACTGAACCTCTATCTAACAAATTAAAATACTTCCGATGTTTGAAAAAGAGGGAAACTAATCTATGAAATTCAATTCAGAAACTAAGTATGAGTTCAAAAGCAAGACAAAATTCTATTCTAAAGACAAGCTACAAAGCAATAGACTAATTCCGCAAACAATGAACTACTTGCAAGCAAACTAACTAATTCATATTTAACGAATGAATTGCTTCCTATTCTACTGGAAATGGAAACTAATCTATGAGATAAAATTTAGATACTATCTAAAAACAAAGACTATGCTTTAGCTAATGTCTATGGCTATCGAATTCATAAATCTAATTTCTATGAATGCAGTTTCAAAGCGAGCAAATCCTATGATACGGAAGAGGAAAGAAAAAGCATGAAAACAATAAAAGCAATTATATTTCCTATCTACAACAAACCATACAAAGCAAAGATGTTATACCACTCAAACTCTAGCTTCTAATTATAATTCTGTCAACCAACAGAGTTTTGGAAATGAAGTGTTGGTTTATGGTGGCCAAAAGCAAATGCAAATTCAAATAGAAAAGAGGGCAAGTAACGTAAATCAAATACTAATGGGATAGAACAACAATGTGAAAACAATCAGCAAGAAAGTAAAACGTACAGGACATAGACGTAATGGCAAAACATGAATGGGAAAAATGGAATGGAAAAATGCAGAGGTCTGTTTGGAAACATTTTTCTCCCTGTCTGTTAACCCATTTGGAAAAATGTCCATGGTGAGGGGTAAATGGGCCCGTTTGGGAAGTGGGTTTCGAACCATTTCCACAAATTCCTCACGGTTTGCTTACACGTTGTCCCCAAAATTTATCTCTTGAACTAATGATGGAAATGTGAACGCGAATTTCTGAGAGATAAAGAATAAAATCGTGACAGAGTTGGGTGAAGATAGAGGTATGTAAAGGTAGAACTGCAATTGAAATGGAAAGAAAAGAATCTAATTTTTTCCTTCATTTGGGAAACAAAGCCCCATGATTTTCATAGATGAATACACGACCTGGGTGGAATCTTGGAGGTGAAGAAGCATGAGAGGACCACCACGGACAAAACGCATGTTTCCGTCTCTTCCATAAATGCCTCTAACTACAAGAACCAATGATTTCGGAGGTGCGAATGGCAGTCCGAATGGATGTCTAAATGGGCGTCCGAATGAACCGTAACAGAAATTAGTTCATAAATTTTTTCTGGGATGAATTTCCGCTAGGTTGTTGCACGATTTAATTGTTGGGTGCTAGGTTGAGATTATGGTTGGGTTCTATTTTCTTTACCACGTGAATCTCTGCCTTTTCATCCTCATGATATGCAAGTTCATTTCCATGGCCTGCAAAACAACATTTCGTTTATGATTAAAGACCAAATTGATTTAAAATGTTCTAGCATGAAGTGTTATACATAAAATTAAAGCAATGTTTTAAGGACAAATGCATTACAAACTAATGTCTTGAAACAAACTAAAAATCCATATCATAATGTCATTTATGTTTTTAAGTGGTACTTAAATGAAATGGCATTTGAAACTTATGAACTTGGAATTGATTCAAAGCATATTTTTGATAAATGGAAAAATAATAATTATTTAAATGTATTTCCATTTTTATTGAATCCAAGTTTTAACATTAACTTGTGGCTTTGATTTGTATATGGACGACTTGAAAGAATTAGAAGACGAATGTATCATGGGATCGACACGAGCCAAAAGACAAAGGAAAGCCAAACTTAATGAACCAATGGGAAACATGTTATCAAAACCTAGTGGGGAACGTAGGACTTGAAAGAAAGGTCAGATGAAGGACCGGATGGAGTACCAAAATGCTTACGATTTGAACAATTATTGCATTTAATACATTAAAAATAAGAGATTAGGCATTTCTTTCATTTACGAGATTTTAATTGATAAAGCAAAGTAAAAGATAGCCTTATTGAACATAAATGTATTAAATCACAGTAAATAGGATTGGAAATTAATGTATTAAATCACAATTACGGATCCCAACACTCCCCCAGACCAAAGGTATGGCACGTCCGCGTGCCATGAATGAATTGGAATGGTCTTTCATTTATTCAAAAACTTTGTTTGATCATCAAATAGTTTATAGGAAATCTTTCTGCAAAACTAAGCCAACTTTACTATTGCATGAAAAACTAGAACTTAGAAAAAAATTATTAATGTTATGTTATGAGAATACCAAAAAAACTATTAATTAAGATTTCTTAATACATACAATTCTGCCAACTAGTAATAATTCATAATTATGAAGACCATTTAAATTGAGACTGTTCTTCCCCAGACCGAAGGTATGGCACTCGTGCCATGAATGAATTAAGACCGGGTTGTGTTCTCTTATGTTAATGCATTGGATCAACAACACTTAAAAGGTAATATTATACTAATGCATATGCAAATTCATCATTTTATGCTCACGAAGACCACATATAAGCTATGACAGGGAATTTTTCTCATGTCTCTTGAAATGGAAAGCATGAGGACACAGATGGTCTATAAATCCTATAGGAGACTAGTCATCCCTGCTACTTCTCAAAGGCTTATCGTTATTCAAGTAATGATGGACACAGTTCGTATTTGAGTTCATTACGCTCCTAAGTTTATGGGTCCCACTTCTGAGATAGTGACATCCTAGGTATAGTATAAATTAGACGACCGGGTCTTAAGTGCAACTTACACACATTCTCAAATGGCAAATAGATGAAGTTAATTTACCATAACTTAACCATATATACTCCTTTCTAGCTAAATTCACTAACAGTTCCATATATTGAGGCATAAAAGAACCATATACTTTGCATAAATTATCCTCTCTAGGTAGATTCCCCTCTCTCAGTAAGGCCTGTTCAGTACCCCGTCGGGTTTACCTAGTCATACCACAGGTCGGTACCCACTTCCAACAAGCCTGTTCAGTACTCCCACGGGTTAACCTTTTAAACCTGTTTTGCATCAGAGGCTCTTGTCCCAGTGTTTCCACTCTTTATAGATTTTTGGCAATTAAATTTTCCTATGAAGGAGTGAATGGGGGAGCAGCTCTGAAAACTGTGCCATAGGATGGGATGGTATATGAGTTGGAGAATAATTTATTTAAAACTTTTTTTTGTTTGAACCAAATAAATATATTTCTCCCAATATATTGGATACTGCAAATGAGCTAACAAAATCAAAGCTATAGATGGCTGGGTTTATTAATATGAAGTGGATGGAGCCATAAGATAATGAATGAAAGGTGTCTCTAGTCTTGAAGCTTGCCTCTTTCAAATAGAGTTATAGTAGTGTTCCCAACAAATTAGGAACTTCATTCACCCTTATGCTACTGTGTAGTAAGGATGCTTAAATAAGAATCCCTGATAGTAAAGCTAGGAAGTACGAGTGACCGCTAGGATTTAGATAGACCCTAATTTATGACAAATCCCCATGATGTTTGAAGTTGGTATTGAGTAACTAGTATAAAAAGAAATATGCATGTATGAAAATGAATAATGATGTAATATTGTTTTGGTTTAACATGATCTTATTCATAGTTCTTTTATTTCAAAGGAAACCAAAAAGTGAAGTTGTATGAATATCTAAAGCTCACTAATCACATACAACTTTTTATTTATATACATACTATCCTATGCTATCTAAATGAAAGAAAAAATAATTATTCAAGTGTAAGAACATTTCCAATGTAACCATATGCGAAGCAAAATGAAAAACATACCTATATCCACATATGAAAAATTTAAAGCAGTGATTACCTGGATGTGGAGAACCAACCGACTTACTTGCTTTTGCAACAGAAGGTGTCAAATGAAGGAATGGTATTGTGGCCTCATTAGCTCTTGGAACCATCTTTCAATGTAATATTGATACTCACCTTCCTTCCTCATGCAATGCATATCCTCTTCTTCTGAATGTTCAATTGCTTGAGTAAATGAAAGATCTGTCGATAGATATGTGGAGAACTCTTCAATTTTATGTCTCTCCTGATCAAATGTAGTTTCCAAGTTTCCGATTTCCTTGGTAGATTGGCAAGGAGATTTGGTTTTTAGCTCATGGAATTGTGGTTCTTTTATTATTCCTAGAGAGGTAGATAAATTCTTGACTTATGTCAAGATATGTTCTTCTTGAGAAGAAGAAATTGAGATCCCAACTGCTGCTTGAATTTGAGAGAGTTCTCTGATACTAATAAGCACCCTTCAATCCATGTCATCGGTTGGTGGGTTCTGTCTCACACATGGGTTAATGTCTAGGGTTCTTACAACACCCAAAAAAATTTTTTTATGTGTTTTTTAAAATACTTTCTACTACTAAAACAAATTTGTGAACTAAACACACCAAACTTGTTGAAAGGCAAACTTTATGAAATAAATTGCGGAAAATTAAACACTCAGATGTATAAAAAGGAAATCAAAATTTTGAGGAAAGGAACAACAAGGCTTTAGGGAACCCCACTATAGTGGATGCGCGGGTTCTTACCTCTCATCTTACTATTCTTCCTTCCCCCTTGTTGTGTAATATAAAAGCAACCTATATACCTACACTCCAACCCCTTTAGCACCTCCTCGGCAATGGCGCCAAAATGTTGAGTAAAATATGTGCTATCTAATGCAACATTTAATTGTCAACCCGGGAAGGGAGCTTGTCAGATGAGAACACTATATGTGTAGGATTAAATCTTATTCTAATCGAAGCTAACTAGATATGCAAATGCACTAATCATTTCTTTATATTGAAAAATACAAAAAAATACATATAGTTTTGCATTTTCCTTTTGTTTATAAGAGAAAATACAAAAAAAAAATTACTTTCATGTACTGCATCTTGCATTGAGTGCTTACTGCTTTCATTTAGGTTCTGATTGTGCATCGAAAACATAAAAAGATTGCATTTTTATTTCGAAATCATTGGATTGATTTTCCATGTTAGTGACATTGTTTTATTGGATAGATGAGTCTAGGATTGGATGATTTTGCATACTATTAAGTCTTACACATCACTAGTTTCATGATCACCTCCCTTGAGTAATCACAACCACTAAAATTAACGCTTAATCTTAAAATTGATTAGACCGATTTTATTTATAGAGTACACCAACTAGCATAGGTTTAGAGTCTTGGAATAGATCATTGTGAGTTAGCAATCCAAGGCTACTAGACGAAACATTAGGTGTCTGACCAAGGAGTGGAGGAATCCATGGTATATATCGGTGTTCTCAGGAAGCTCTACTCAAACCAGAGTTAAGCACGAGGTCATGGGAGGTTGGTTGAAGGGATATCCCTCTAATACTGGCTGAGCATGGGAGATATTTCCAGGGTTTGTTCGTATCTGGGGGTACCAGAGGTTCATCCTCTTGTGCTTCGGGCTTCTCTAACCTACCCATACGACGGATCCCACCCGTGACTGTGCCCCTAAGCATTGGTTATATTGTGGTGACCATAGTTCCCTTACCTAGGTATCGCATAGGGTACTTGCAGTGGTTATGCTGTTTGTGTCCTGAGTCAGATAGGGATTAGACAGCACAGTTGTGTTTGTGAAGTGGACTTGACCGTGTACATGCAGTGAATCGTGGGTGTCTCTATAACTGATTCTGTTACCTCCGGCTATAGTTTGGGAGTCTCAAGCCTCTCCTAGGAGATACATATCAGCTCTAGTGTCGGGAGCTCATTTAGCCACTCTATTTGTCTGCTCTTGGCTGTAGTTTCTCTAGGTGTGTGCTTTTGATTTACTATTTTTGATCGATAGTTGGATGTAGGAGACGTTGTGATTTGATATCGTGGCGCGAAGTCCTACTCTCCGCCATTCCTGTTGGTTAGCTAGTTTAAAACCGATCGATTTTTCATGCTGTGTTGCTCGGCGACGCCAGCGGGATCCCTCTGAGTCTTCGGATTCTTACAAGACATACGTAGCTGACATTATGACGGCTGCACATTCTAACACGGAAGACATCCCACAATTCCATCGGGCAGAGTCGAACACACTTCAGACACCCCACGCCTCGTGAAGCCTAGCGGGGGTGATCCACCTGAGACTCAACCCGGTTCTATTTGGTCGAATCCACTTGAGAACGATCCGTTCGATCATTCGAATCCGGATAATTATCTTTATCAGATGCCAACCTTACCTGAAGATGAAGACGAAGATCCTGTGATCAAAGTTAACCCATTCTCATATAGTATGCCCGGTTTAAGCACAGTTGATCCTCCCACTGCTTTTGGTAGTCATGCTGGCACTAGTCATGGTGTTAGCAGCACTGCACTCACTGGGGGAAATACCCTCACCGAGGGCACCATGTTGTCCACTCACACACATAGTATGGGGACTGGTCATAATCCTCCTAACAATGCTAATGTTGGAAGAAGAGCACCTCCTAGGACTGCCCCACCTAATAGGAACATTGTTCGAAACTTGACTCACCATCCACCACCTAACACACATATCACTACCCGTCAACCCAGGACCACTTTCGTAAATGTTAATGCTCCTCCTAACTATGGGGGTGGACAAATACCACACTTTTGCATCCAACACTACTACTAGTAATGCTAATGTAGGAGGTGGGAATATATCTTATCCATATGGTCATAACGCCACCATTCCTACAACTAGTAACATCAACGTTGGGGTTGGGAATACTTCTCATACTTTGGGTCACCACACGACTGCTCATGCTAATCCTAATGCTGGGGGTGGGAACATACCTCACCATTACGGTCTACAACTTGGTTCCCACTACGAATAGTACTTATATGCCCCCTACTTATGGCGGCAACCCTTACTACAACACTGTCGATGCTAGCCATCAGTTCAACCCACCTCAATACAGTTCCCAAAACACACATATACCTACTTACTCTCATACAGGTCAGGTTGGAGGAGGTTATCAACCTTATGGCCATGGTCAAGCATATGGTCTGCCAAGTCCTCATTATCAGTTGTTTAATGGTCATGGTCAAGCTTTTGGTCCACCTTATAATCTGGTTCCATTCAACCAACCTTTTATGGGAGCTTATAATCAAGATTTCCAGTCACAGCTCCCATTCCTTGCACGTTTGAATCTTTCAGATCTTTCAAAGCTCACAAATGATCTGGTGTGTCATGACCCTAGTTGGCCCCTAGTCCCTTCCAAGCTCCCTTCAGACATTCCTAAGTTTGAGGGGAAAGGTGGTGAGGATCCGGGCGATCATGTTACGACGTTTGACCTTTGGTGCTCCTCCAACTCATTGAATCACGATTCCGTTAGATTACGACTATTTCAACGCATCCTCATAGGGGCAACTACGAAATGGTATGTGTAGTTTCCTTGGAACACCTATAGGGGATTCAACGAGATTGATTTGGTTTTATTGGATCATTTCTAGTTTCCAGTTTGTTATGATACTAGTACTGAACTGTTGTCTACCTTCCATTAGAATAAGGCCACACATATTTTTGACCACGTTCAAGAGTGGCGTCGATGGAGGAGATGAGTGAAAGCCAAAATTCCTCCAGAGTTTCTGTTGGAATCGTTCCTTAAGTCTATACTACCATACATTTCTAAGGATGTTTCGATGTCCGGCATTGTGACTAAGGAACGAGCTATCTTGAAAGTCCAGCAGTTAGACCTACTATACTCTCAGTCTGGCATTTTATATGACATTATTCCTGACACACCGATAACACGACATGAGCCCACGTCAGTTCCTGGACCACATGCCGATGGCATCGTGGGATCCACAAGCACTCACCCTATAGACTTGGTAGCCAATCAAATGAAAAATTTGTCGCTAAACCAGTCTACTCCCGGATAGGTTCACACCTTGTCCACTTCCACTCCGTCGTCTGATGTACACAATGCGCAATCAATGAAACTGTCATGTAACCAACAACCTAGTGGTAAGAAAAAGGGGAGAAACAACCGTAGGGGTGGAAACAATGGAAGTAACAATAATAGCAATCACAATGCCCCTCATGAAGAGAATTCCAACCCTCCTCAGGAAGGCAGAAATGCTGGTGGGGATCGTAAACCTAGGCATAAGGTGAAGTTTCCTTGCAAGCTCTGTGGGGGAGATCATCTTACTCACTTATGTCCTCGAATTGAAGAAGCATCGAAGCATTTGGCACAGAGCCTAGCTATGTTGAAGGATCCCCTTCCTCATCATCAAAACATGGCTTGGCATGCTCCTACCACTGGTTATGAACCTACTGAAACAGCAATGGCCTCTTCCAACACTAGTGGTTATGGATGTGTGAACATGGTTCAATTGGAGGTTTGTGTTGCTACTTGTCAATGCGATTATGGTGCACCACAACCTAATATGGGGAGTGAGCCTCCCCCTCCTCTTCAAAATTCCTTTCATATCGAGAAGCCCTCTAATATTCCATGGACACAGAAAGGTGTTCTCAAGCGTTGTATGCATAATCCCAATGCTCGAGCCTCCCAAAACTAATCCATTGTAGAATATTTGGGCCAAACCCCATGTGCCATGTCAGCTCTTGAAGTTTTGTAGGCCTGTCCTTCTCAGAATCATGCCCTTTTGAGTGCGTTAGGAGTTCAAGATGGGGGAAATCCTAGTGTTATCAAGTTTGATGCTACTGAAGTACAACCTCGCTTACCTTACCACATGTCTTTTCAAATCCAGGTGGTGTGCCTTTAGAGTTTTGTCAAACGTATTATGGTTGATGAAGGTGCTTCCGCGTCAGTAATGTCGTTAACTTGTTGGAAAGCTCTTGGCTCTCCTCCTCTACTCACGTCTAGAACCACGCTCACTGCATTCGACGGTCGATCTTTTAAGACACATGGAATTATCCCTTCCCTTGTTGTCTCCTTGGGAGGTAATTATGTGCCTATTGAAGTCGAGGTGGTTGATGTGCCCATCGACTACAACCTTTTACTGAGTCGAAATTGGATGTACGCTATGAAGGCTATCATGTCCACTATATTCAGAGTTATCTGCTTTCCCCATGAAGGCAATATTGTGACCATCGATCAGCTGGATTTCATTAACACTCCTTCCACAACATCCATGGGATCCATAGTCCCGCAAGTTACTGATTCTCAGTCGGAAACTAGGAACATAGGTGTTGGTATGTACCCCTCATTAATGGGAACTTATAGTCTTTTGGCACCTGTGAACTTCATCAAAACCATTTCCGACGATGCATCTCCTCCTTTGCATAATATTCCATTCCGGACTTCCTATTGTACTTATCCATGGACTTTATCATCCACGAGTCCTACGTCTAGAGACATTACGCACATTGGTATGTCTATGCCCTTGTCTGTAGCTGAGCTTGCTTACAAGCATATTCAACAAGCCACTGCACAACTGGATCTCTCTTCTTCCCAGACAGTCGAAGAAGATCCCGTTACGCTGCCAGTTTTGGCACCCAACTCATCTTGTTCACATGACTGCTTTGATGATACTTTGCCATATGATGAAGCTATTATGGAGGCCATGTGTGGTATTTAGAGGCCTTGGGAGGATATGCATCATCGCTCTTATTTCCTTCCCAACCTCGAGCTCGCTGAGCAAGAGGAGTTTAGGATGACTCTAGCAGAGATGGTTGGTCACCCAGTGGCTCTTTTGGAGTTGCATAATGTTTTTGTGGAGGGGAATATGGCCAATATTTCCCCAACCATGTCGATCAACATCTCTCGTACTCCCGGAAAGGTGGAGAATGTCTACATTGGTGTTGATTACACTCCTGAGGAGATTTCCATTTACACTGAATTGTTTATGGAACTCCGGGAAGCTTTCGCCCGGTCATATGAGGAGATGCCAGGAATAGACCCCCGCATTGTTGAGCATGAGATTAGAACATATCCTAATGCTAAACCGGTTCGACAATGCTTACGTGCTGTGAACCCTAGGAAGGCAGCTGCTATCAAGGCAGAGGTGGAGAAACTGCTCAAAGTTGGTTTCATCTACCCAGTTCCCCTTACCGAATGGGTGTCAAACCTCGTTCCTATGGATAAGAAGCAGGGAATGATCCGCGTATGCACTGAATTTAGAGATTTGAACCATGCATGTCAGAAAGACAACTTCTTCACGCCATTCATTAATCAGATCTTGGATGCTTGTGAGGGAAGTGAGATTTTTTCGTTCATGGATGGCTTCTCAAGCTATAATCAGATTCAAATCAAACCCGTGGACCAACATAAGATGGAATTTATTTGTCCATGGGGAACGTTTTCATATTGGAAAATTCCCTTCGGCCTTAAAAATGCCGGAGCTACGTTTCAACGAGCCACGACCTACGCCTTTTGAGATCATAAGAATATTATGGAGGTTTTCTTGGATGATCTTACTGGCCATTCTCGCAAGAGAGCGGACCACCTCAAGCACCTCCGTATGATTCTCGAATGATGTATACACTACAAAATTCGATTGAATCCCATTAAATGCATCTTCATCGTCAGGACGGGTCGCCTTCTAGACTTCATAGTTTCAAAAGAGGGTATTAGATTCGATCCTCTAAAATTTGAGGCAATACTTCAGTTGCCTCCTCTATGCAATTTGTTACAACTTCAGAGCCTCCGAGCTAGAGCTACTTTTCTGCGTCGATTTGTAGTCAATTATGCTAATATTACCAAAGGTTTCGTGCGCTTATTGAAGAAAGACACACCTTTTATCTGGGATGAGCGAGCCCAGCAGTCTTTCGATGCCCTTAAGAAAGCTTTGATATCAGCCCCTATGGTTAGTCCACCAGACTTTGCATGAGATTTTATCCTATATGTGGTCGCGTCTCAAGAGACAATTGGCATGGTCTTGGTTCAGGTTGATGATGCGCTCATTGAGCATGTTATCTATTACCTCTTTAAAAATCTAGTAGACACTAAACTAAGGTATACTCACGTAGAAATGCTAGCACTTGCGATTGTCCATGCAGTCCAGCAGTTATGACATTACATTTTTCTTAGAACAACCACAGTTGTAGCTCATATCAATCCATTTCAGTTCGTGCTATCACGACGCCTTATAGGGGGGAAGTATAATAAATGGATTGTGATCCTTCAGGACTTCGATCTCGATTTTGCTTCCGTGAAATCGGTGAAATCGTTGGTGTTTGCTGAGCTTATGTTGGACCTTCCGAGACATGATGAGGATGTCATTCAAGAATATTCCTTTGTGGATGAGCACTTATTTCTTATCTCATCCGAAGACCCTTGGTAAGGGGATGTCATTGTATATCTCCAAACTTTGAAGTTTCCTCTGCATTATTCACGAGACGAGCGATGGCGTGTGAAACATCATGCTAAAGACTATACCATCGTCGATGACACTTTGTATCGCCGAGGAAAGGATTCCAATCTCTGTCGTTGCTTAACTCACAAAGAAGCGGAGCGGGTGCTTAATGATTGCCATGCAGGTGCGTGTGGTGGTCACTTATCCGGGCTTGCTACAGCCCAACGTATTATGCGAGCTAGTTATTTTTGGCCTTCCATCTTTTGTTAGGATATTTAGACACTTAGGAGTTAGTTAAGATCAACTTGTGTAATATATCCATTAGGGATAGTGTGTTTCTTTAGTATGCATTAGTATGCATTTGTAAATACTTAATCCGACGGTCACGATATGTTTCCGACATAGAGTGATCCGACGGCTCAACTTCTCTTAGATCAAACCTAACCTTGATCCGTGGCTTAACACCTGATTGGTCCATGATCTCTATTTAAAGAGCATGGAGGGTCATTGTTTAGTTGATCAATTATGAGAAGCTCATTTGTAAATTTCTTTCTTTACATAATAAATTGTCCCGTAGAAGCTATTTGGCCGGGGCCGTGGAGTGTTTCCCTCAAGAGGGTTTAAACCACGTCAAAACATCGGTGTGTTGATCTGTGATCTGTTTGTGTGAAGTGGTTTCTCTTGGTGTTCGGTCCTTTGGTAGTACCCTGTGTACCCGAACATCTTTAAGGGTTGTGTTAATGTTGTGAAGAGATGTCACCCTTGCCAGGTGTTTTCTCGAAACATACGCTCGCATCTAGCTCCCCTTCACCCAGTCATCACTATCGGTCCCTTCACTAAGTGGGGGGTGGACTTCATGGATTGCAAACCATCTTTGACTGGGGGGCATAACCATATTATAGTGGCCGTGGACTATTTTTCCAAATGGGTTGAGGCCATGCCTACCGTAAAAGCCGACGGTGCTACTTCAGCTCATTTCGTGTTCAATCAGATTATTACTTGGTTCGATATCCCCAAAGAGATTGTCACTGACCATGGTAGTCACTTTCAGAACAAGATGATGGAGGATTTGTCTCTCAAGCTTGGGTTTCGTCAAGAAAACTCATCTTCCTACTATCCCCAAGCGAATGGTCAAGTTGAAGCTGTTAATATGTCTTTGAATACCTTTCTCCAACGTACCATCCAACAAAGCAAGAACAATTGGCACATCATGTTATATCCTGCTTTGTGGGCATATCAAACCACAGTCAACACTGCCACCCGATTCTCACCGTTCCAGATAGTTCATGGTGTGGAGTCACTTTTACCGATTGAATGCGAAATCCCTTCGCTTAAACTATCCATAGAGCTCGTCCCTCATATGACAGATATTGAGCAACATTTAATCCACCTTGAGCAACTTGATGAGCGACATCGAGATGCCGTTGTGGCCATAGATGTCAACAAACATTGTGTTAAGGTTCAATATGATAGGTCTGTCCGTCCCCAGCAGTATGTTGAAGGTGACATGGTCCTATTATATGACCAAGCTAAGGAACCCCTGGGGGCAGGCAAGTTCAACCCCATGTGGCATGGTCCTTACATCATGAGGCGTGTCCTTGGGAAATGAGCTTATGAGTTAGAAGATTATGAGGGGACTGTCTTGAAAAAGCCTAGAAATGGGCTCTACCTCAAGCAGTATTACGCTTGAACCTCTGGTTCAGGTAGATACTTTTGTATACTATTGTATAGTTGTTTCTGTACATAGTTTAGCTTATCTTTTGGTTTTTGGGTCTACTTATTAGCTTCTGGTTGATTGACAGATGTCAGCGGGATCTCCTACATTCTTAGTTTTCGCGAATGGTGCTAGCTGGCATATGCAGCAGCTTGCTTCTGCTGCCTGGGTTATTTTCTCACCTGACCATCTAGTTGTGTCTTCAGGTGGTGCTTGTCTCTGTCCTACATCTAATAATGTGGTCGAGTATAGTGCCATGATCGAGCTATTTCGGGATTCTATTTCACATGGTATCCAGTCTTTAGAAGTCCTCCTGGATTCACAACTAGTTGTGTCTCAGTGGAATGGGTAGTACCGTGTGCGAGATCCTACGTTACTTCGGAAATTCCTAAGGGTGAGACTCTTGGAACGATATTTTGTTTCAATTACATACATACATGTTCCGAGAAGTGTTAATCATATATCTGATGCATTTGCTAACTATGTATTAGATTGGAATTTGTCACATTCACCATGAAGCACACAAATGAAAGAGACATTCATACATTTGTACATACACACATATAGTAGAACCGAGAACCAAAGTTATATATATATAAATATGTCCAAAAATGGTAGTGTCATACAAAAATGGAGCCCGTAGCCCTAAAAAATATACATATCGATACAAAAATGAGATTATGGGATATCTACTTCCTCCGAGGAGGCCTAGCTACCACCCCAACAGGATGTGTCTCATAGAAGTAGTGAACTACATTGGCTACCCCTTGCAGTAACCACATCCAGTCACCAGGAACCCCCACTACTTGGTGATGCATGGCCTCAGGTAGTCGCGCCACCTCTATTTGTGGAACCCTAGCAACCATCTATGATAGGTTATGCTGCAATATTTGTAGAGTGTGCCCTGCTTCAGCATCACCTACCTCATCACCCCTACCCGAGGACCATGTCTTAGGAAGCCATCGGGTCTCACTGGGACATTGTCTGCGAGCAAATAGTCAACCGTTAGCATATGATAGTGGCACCAAAACGATTTCTGCATTTTGTCTGTAATAAAAAATCCATAAAAATTTAATGCACACAAAAAACCTAAAAAGAGTACTCACCAATGTCTTCGAACGTTGCGTCTGGTGGAAGCGGCATGTCCCTATCCTGGCAAAAGTCTATCCGTGCATAGGGGTAGTCCTCTATGGAAACGACCTATCAGTCCCACCAACGGAAGAACTCCTCAGCATATGGTGATGCCAGACGGCCACCACCCTGTCGTGTCAAGATCTCATCCCACCTGGTCAGGGCTGGATCGCGGAGACTTTGAGGAGGGAGATCCACCCTCGGACTAAGCCCCGGGACTCTCTCAAAGAAGAAGCTGCACAAGATGCTACCATACCTGAAGTTTTTTGCCTTCCGTTCTTTCCATTATGTCAATTGTGTCTTCATAGACACCAGTAGTGTGGTACACCAATTGAATACTATAGGCTGCATGCATTGTGATGCATAGAACATCACTGGCCTAGATTCCTGGTGCAGAGCTTTGGATCCAGTGATCCGCACTAAGGTAGCCACAATGATCTTCATGCTCAAATATACTATGGCATTGATGGGCACCTGACTTCCCACCGCTTGTGTGTTTGCGGGAAAATACCACGCTATGTAATCATGGACGGTGATCCCACCACCCATGGTACGAGACCGAAGACTGGCCACCTCACCTTGATTGGACAAACCGATAATAAAGTAGATGTCTTCCACTTCTAGTGTGAGGGGTTTCCCATCGAGACTGAATTTCTATGCATCAACATCTGAATAGTCTATCAAGCGACGGAGTAGTAGGTTTTGGGCCCTCAAACCCCTTATACTCCAGAATTTATATAACCCACATGCTTGCAATGCTTGTTGTGCTTGCACATTGTTGCACACGGCCTCATCTACTTGGTCATGCTCCCTCTCCGTCCACTCTAGAACCATCCTGGAGTGAGAAAGAACAAAGATTTTGGTCAAATTCTTTTGCAAAATCATCTTCATGACCATACCCGCGGGTTACTTTGTATACAGGAGCAGGTACTCGTAGTCAACCTTTACGTTGACTGTGAGTATTGTGCCCTACCCATGACCCACATAGTGATAGCCCACGGGTTGTGCCAAAGCCATTCAGGGCTTGGCCAAACTAAATTTCCCACCACTAAAAACTAAAATGAAAGCATTGAAATGAAAGGTACGGATGAGACTACCAACCTAATCCGGACGGTTCGATGAATAGTCGATTGTAGCTCCCAAAATCGACAACTGAACTTTCAGGTGAAAACTAACCATAAAGCCCCAAATGGGTGAATAGTACAAACGAATTGTAAATTGTAAATTTTTATTACTATTTATAATTTCCAGGACCCACTTGTCTATAGTTTTTACCATTTAATGCCATTATGGAGTAATATCATGTCTTGGAGTAGAACTTTTAATCAGATTTCCACGGCGAAAGTTGTTCTGGACCATTTCGTACCTACGGAAGGTACGTTTCACACTTGGAATATAGGTTAGATGCCATTTCCACATGCATTATGCATTTGACCTTTTGACCACTTTCATAAACCCTAGGTGCGACCCTGCTTCGTAACCGAGACGGAACCTTAACACTTCTATAGAAGTGTTGTTATGTGGCGGTAGGGATTTTCCGAACATGGTTACCCTAGTTAGAACCCCTTTGTGCATTCTGGTGCCCATGCCATTGTTTGTCCTTAGGATTGGGAGTCCTTTGTAGTTACACCATGACGTTGTGATAAAGACTCATACTCTACTTTGTCTTATGCTAGCCATCTCCCTTAAGGACTCCCCTCAGTTATATCATGTTGTGATTGCATTGCATCATCCTGCTTGCCACTTGAGCCTTGTGCCGGCTCCCACTTAGTCACTTATTCGCCATGTGCCTGAGCACTTTTCCCTATCGATCCTTGCAGAGCCTTCATTTGTCCTTCACAATTTGATGACCATTTACCTTGAGGGAACATTCCCCCGAGTGTCCACATCCTGCACATGCTTCCTTGCATTGATCATAGGTATGTTCCATTACTTGGGACTAGTTTACTCGCTATTTGACACTTGTTCCCTCACTTGTTGTACTATAAGCAATTTTATTCTTTTTCAAGCTTTCCAAATATGAAAAAGACCAAAAAAATCAAATATTCGAAAAATCCGGATGGGATTATGGTTACTACTTCTTATTGGCAGCTGTTGTGTTTCCTTTGAATAGAGAATTCATTCCACTCCATATATTATGAGTCAGGACTATAGTTGGACCTTAGGAGCTAAACTTGTTTTTCAATTTCTCCACCGATTGGTTAAGCTTCCAGTCATTATGGAGCCCTTTGTGATGCCTCCTGCATCGCACAGTTTATATTGAGTCTATGTTTCCTACGTCTATCCATCTGCTCATGCTCTTGTCCAAAGGAATTCTTGAAACCAGTGTCGGCCACTCCTTAGATCTCTTGACTATTGCATGTCGTCCATCCTTATTGAGTCAGTCCGTTTCACCTGAGATCTTCCAAATCTTTCAGCATAGCTGGTACCTCGTGTTGGTTGATGGGGGATGCATTAATGCCCTCCTTCCAGTGAGTTTTGTTCCGTCGACTTCAACCCATTTATTCCGGGACTTGATGCTTCGATTTCGGTTGAGTACCTTGAGGCTTGCAGTCATTAGTGGCAGGTTCTCTCGCCATCGACAGTTTTGGGAATACATCAATGTCCCCAGATCGATGGATTCATCCTTGTGTTCAACTTCAACTCATTTATTCACACTCTAATGATTGTGCTCTGTGCCTTGATGCCCATTTTCATTATTGGTGGGTCATCTCGCGTCTGTTAATGGTATACAACATTGACCGGTAATCAGACAATGTCACATCAGGTTCGACTTCAACTCATTTATTCACTTGATGGGACTTGCACCATTGAATACTTGTGTAGAAGACCCCAGGCAATAGTGGCATTCAGTATTCTACCTATGACTTTGACTTTACATCTGAGATATCATCTCTCAGATATCAACAGTTTGTACCTCCAGTTTGCACCAGTTGTTTCCTTTTCAACAGGAAACCATATCTTACTGTAGAGGGATCATGGCTATGATCACTTATGACATATATCCATTATGTATTGCCATTTCATGGCAATTGTATCAGATTGTTGTACTATACCAACATGTATTCAAAGATACTATTGTACTATGATGAGTGAGCTGCTCTTTCCACTTGTGTTTCCATCACTCCACTTTTGAGTTTTATAATGTAATTTGGCCATCGTAGCATCAGTATCTGACCTCACACATTAGGGGGCATCTGTTACAACATAATCTTCCACCTTGTGAGCATCAGCATTCTTTGGCCTGTAGGATCCATTTCACTGACTCAGATCCACTATATATCCTTCAGAATTACTATTTCCTCATTTTTCCTCTTACCCGCTTGTTGCATCACTATAGCATGTGTACTCGCGAGTTGCATCACTATAGCCCACATGTAGCATGTAAAATGGTAAAAATCACTAGTTAATTACTTTTTACTCCCACAAAGCGGTTATTGGGTGACCTTTGACCCTCCATCTTCCCAAGAAACGTCTTGATTTGTCCTTTCACCTACCTTTGAGAGGACTATATATTGAGCACATATGACTTATTGACGTGAGGAGAAAGAGGAGCAAGAGAACACTAGTGGATTTTTTCCCTATCTTGAGTCTACACTCATTGATCCTTGTAGTTGTGAACCCTTTATGTTCACCTTCCAAATTCCTACCATATTTTGAGTTTGCCATTCATGGAGGATTAAAGTGGTGGAGGCACAAGTGGATTGATCCAGATCTTGGTTCAGATTGGTTGCCGGCAAGAGGTCATATCACATTGTATTTATTGTTGTTTATTAATAGAAATACTCATATTCTCATCCATTAATGTTGTAAATGTTGTTTATCTTACATTGGGTTACATTTACTTGTTATATCATGGGCCATTGCTATTGATGATGTTAATATCATTTATATATTATATGTACTTGTTTTATATTGGTTGTCAAGACTAATTTGCAGATTCAAGTGCACGGATTGAAAGCTCCAATGGGGATCTACATCAAACGTTTGGATTGAGGTTGGTTACATTCTCCATTATCTTAGCATTGCCATTTATAATAGCATAATTATGAGAATTTAGTTAATTTTTTGTAGTCAGCTATCTATAGTGGTCTCCCAAGCCATATTGAGTTTTCTCCAACACAAACAGGCCCGTTTGGGAAGTGGGGTTTCAAACTGTTTCCCCAAATTCCTCATGGTTTGCTCACACACTATCCCCAAAACATGAACTAATGATGGAAATGTGAACGTGAATTTCTGAGAGATAAAGAATGAAATCGTGACAGAGATGGGTGAAGATAGAGGTATGTAAACGTAGAACTGCAATTGAAACGGACAGAAAAGAGTCTAATCGCTTCCTTCAATTGGGCAACAAAGCCCCATGATTTTCGTAGATGAATACACGACTTGGGTGGAATCTTGGAGGTGGAGAAGCATGAGAGGACCGCCACGGACAAAACTCATGTTTCCGTTTCTTCCATAAATGCCTCTAACTACCCGAACCAATGATTTCGGAGGTGCGAATGAAAGTCCGAATAAATGTCTGAATGGGCGTCCTAATGACCCGTAATGGAAATTAGTTCATAAATTCGTTTCTGGGCTGAATTTCCGCTAGGTTGTTGCACAATTTAATTGTTGGGTGCTAGGTTGATATTATGGTTGGGTTCTATTTTTTTTACCACGTGATTCTCTTCCTTTTCATCCTCATAATCTGCAAGTTCATTTCCACGGCCTGCAAAACAACATTTCGTTTATGATTAAAGACAAAATTAATTTAAAATGTTCTAGCGTGAAGTGTTATACATAAAGTTAATGCAATGTTTTAAGGATAACGAATTCATTACAATCTAATGTCTTGAAACAAACTAAAAATCCATATCATAGTGTCATTTAAGTTTTTAAGTGGTATTTAAATGAAATGACATTTGAAACTTATGGACTTGGAATTGATTGAAAACATATTTTTTATAAAAGGAAAAATAATAATTATTTAAATGTATTTCCATTTTTATTGAATCAAAGTTTTAACATTAACTTGTGGTTTTGATTTGTATATGCAGGACTTGAAAGAATTGGGAGACGAATGTATCATGGGATCAACATGAGCCAAAAGACAATGGAAAGCCAAACATAATGAACCAATAGGAAACATGTTATCAAAACCCAGTGGGGAGCTTAGGACCTGAAAGAAAGGTGAGATGAAGGACCAGATGGAGTACCGAAATGCTTACGATTTGAACAATTATTGCATTTAATACATAAAAAATTAGAGATTAGGCATTTATTTCATTTACGAGATTTTAATTGATAAAGCAAAGTAAAAGATAGCCTTATTGAATATAAATGTATTAAATCACAGTAAGCGGGATGGGAAATTAATTTAAATAACATCATTATAAAAGACTATTCCGGAGCCCAACACTCCCCCAGACCAAAGGTATGGCATGTCTGCGTTCCATGAATGAATTGGAAGTGTTCTTTCATTTATTCAAAAACTCTATTTGATCATCAAATAGTTTATAGGAAATCTTTCTGCAAAACTAAGCCAACTTTATTAGTGCATGAAAAACTAGAACTTAGAAAAAAATTATTAATGTTATGTTATGAGAAGACCAAAACAACTATTAATTAAGATTTCTTAATACATACAATTCTTCCAACTAGTAATAATTCATAATTATGAAGACAATATAAATTGAGACTCTTCTTCCCTAGACTGAAGGTATGGCACGTTCTCATGCCATGAATGAATTAAGAATGGGTTGTGTTCTCTTATGCCAATGCGTTGGATCAACAACACTTAAAAGGTAATATTATACTAATGCAGATGCAAATTCATCCATTTATGCTCACGAAGACGACATATAAGCTATGTAGGGTATTTTCCTCATGTCTCTTTAAATGGAAATCATGAGGATACAGATGGTCTATAAATCCTATAGGAGACTAGTCGTCCCTGCTACTTGTCAAAGGTTTATCGTTTTTCAAGTAATGATCGACACAGTTTGTGATTAATTTCATTAGGATCCTAAGTTTATGGGTCCCACTTCTAGGATAGTGACATCCTAGGTATAGTATGAATTAGACGACAGGGTCTTAAGTGGAACTTACACACATTCTCAATTGGCAGATAGATGAAGTTCATTTACCATAACTTAACCATATATACTCCTTTCTAGCTAAACTCACAAACAATTCCATATATTGAGGCATAAAACAACCATATACTTTGCATAAATTATCCTCTCTAGGTAGATTCCCCTCTCTCATCTAGGCTTGTTCAGTACCCTGTCGGGTTTACCTAGTCATACCATAGCCCGGTACCCGCTTCCAGCAAGCCTGTCAGTACTCCGGCGGGTTAACCTTTTAAACCCGTTTTGCATTAGAGGCTCTTGTCCCAGTGTTTCCACTCCTTATAGATTTTCGGCAATTAAATTTTCCTATGAAGGACTGAATGGGGAACAGCTCTGAAAACCATGCTCCAGGATGGGATGGTATATGAGTTGGAGGATAATTTATTTAAATTTTTTATTTTTTTTAACCAAATAAATATATTTCTCCCAATATATTGGATACTGCAAGTGAGCTAACCAAATCAAAGTTATAGATGGTTGAGTTTATTAATATGAAGTGGATGGAGCCATAAGATAATGAATAAAAGGTGTCTCTAGTCCCAAAGCTCTCCTCTTTCAAATAGAGTTATATTAGTGTTCCCCACAAATTAGGAACTTCATTCACCCTTATGCTACTATGTAGTAGGGATGCTTAAATAACAAGCCCTGATAGTAAAGCTAGGATGTACGAGTGACCTCTACGTTTTAGATAGACCCTAATTTATAAGAAATCCCCAGGATGTTTAAAGTTGGTCTTGAGTAACTAGTATAATAAGAAATATGCATGTATGAAATTGAATAATGATGTAAGATTGTTTTGGTTTAACATGATCTTATTCTTAGTTCTTTTATTTTAAAGTAAAACATAAAGTGAAGTTGTATGAATATCTAAAGCTAACTAACCACATACAACTTTTTATTTATATACATACTATCATATGTTATCTAAAAGAAAGAAAATCTCATTATTGAAGTGTAAGAAATTTTCCAATGTAACCATGTGCGAAGCAAAATGAAAAACATACTTATATCCACATATGAAAAATTTAAAGCAGTGATTACCTGGATGTGGAGAATCAACTGACTTACTTGCTTTTGCAATAGAAGGTGTCAAATGAAGGAATGGTATTGTGGCCTCATTACCTCTTGGAACCATCTTTCGATGTAATCTTTATACTCACCTTCCTTCCTCATGCCATGCAAATCCTCTTCTTCTGAATGTTCAATTTCTTGAGTAAATGAAAGATATGTCGATAGATATGTGGAGTACTCTTCAATTTCAGGTCTCTCCCCATCAAATGTAGTTTCCAAGTTCCTGGTTTCCTTGGTAGATTGGCAAGGAGATTCAGTTTGTAGCTCATGGAACTGTGGTTCTTTTATTATTCCTGGAGAGGTAGATAAATTCTTGACTTCTGAAAAGATATGTTCTTCTTGAGAAGAAGAAATTGAGATCCTAGCTGCTGCTAGAATTTGAGAGAGTTCTATCATACTAATAAGCACCCTTGAATCCATGTCATCGGTTGGTAGGTTCTGTCTCACACATGGGTTAGTGTCTAGGGTTCTTAAAACACCCAAGACAATTTTTTTTATGTGTTTTTTAAAATACTTTCTACTACTAAAATAAATTTTCCAACTAAACACACCAAACTTGCTGAAAGAATAGCACACTTGAAAAGAAGGAAGACAAAATTTACGAAATAAATTGCGGAAAATTAAACACTCAGACATATAGAAAGGAAATCACACTTTTGCAGAAAGGAACAAAAAGGATTTGGGGCAGCCCACTATAGTGGATGCGTAGGTTCTTACCTCTCGTCTTACCATTCTCCCGTCCCCCCTTGTTTTGTAATCTAAAAGCAACCTATCTACCTACACTCCAATCCCTTTAGCACCTCCCCGGCAATGGCACCAAAATGTTGAGTAAAATATGTGCTATCTAATGCAACATTTAATTGTAAACCTGGAAAGGGAGCTTGTGAGATGAAAACACTATATGGGAAGGATTAAAGCTTATTCTAATCTAAGCTAACTAGATATGCAAATGCAGTAATCATGCAACTACATGATGTTAAACTACATGCATGTCTATCATGAGTTAAATGCAGTAATCCAATCTATTCATATGAAAGCAGGGAAATTATTTAACAAGTAGAATTCAAATCTAGTCTACTGTTATGCTAGTCTATTCTACGAAATGAAATTGCAACAACTAATCTAGGAAAGCGATCACTTGGTCCGAAAACAATCTAATCTAATGAAAGTAATTTTAACTATTCAAAAAAGGCAACAAATCAACTAGACTATTTGATGAATGGATGAACTACATGCTTATGCAGGGATGAGAATCTACTTAACCATGTGATTAACTACGAAAGAAAACACTGAAATTAATTACAAAAGAAAATCTAAAACTAACTATTGTAAAATAGGAAAGTATGCTATAAGTGGAAAGATCCATTAATATATCTATTCTATGAGCGAAACTACTCTATATTTTCAAAAGAGAAAACTAACCAATTATCCTACTCTAGTTATCGAACACTATGCAATCGTATAAAGCAAATTGAAACACTAATCTAAGGACCGAGCGTAAACAAATGCAATGCTAAAAGCAATAAACTAATCAGAAGCAGACTATCTAATTGGTCTTAAAAACTAACTAGGAATTGACAAAGCACGATCAAACACTATTCTAAAGTCTAACTACAAAACAGTAAATGACTTGTAAATGAATCTATTGAATCTCTATCAAACAAATTAAAATGCTTCCGGTGTTTGAAGAAAAGGGAAACTAATCTACGAAATTCATTTCAGAAACTAACTATGAGTTCAAAAGCAAGACAAAATTCTATTCTAAAGACGAGCTACAAAGCAATAGACTATTTCCGCAAACAATGAACTACTTGCAAGCAAACTAACTAATTCATATTTAATGAATGAATTGCTTCCTATTCTACCGGAAATGGAAACTAATCTATGAGATAAAATTCAGATACTATCTAAAAACAAAGACTATGCTTTAGCTAATGTCTATGGCTATGGAATTCAAAAATCTAATTTCTATGAATGCAAATTCAAAGCGGGAAAATCCTATGATATGAAAGAGGAAAGAAAAAGCATGAAAACAGTAAAAGCAATTCTATTTCCTATCTAGCACAAACCATACAAAGCAAAGACGTTATACCACTCAAACTCTAGCTTCTAATTCTAATTCCATCAACTAACAGAGTTCTGGATATGAAGTGCTAGTTTATGGTGATGGAAAGAAAATGCAAATTCAAATAGAAAAGAGGGCAAGTAACTTAAAGAAAAATAGTAATGGGATAGAACAACATTGTGAAAACAATTAGCAAGAAAGTAAAAACTATAGGACAGAGACGTAATGGCAAAACGTGAATTGGAAAAATGAAATGGAAAAATGCAGAGGTCATTTCGGCAACATTTTTCTCCTTGTCTATTAACCCATTTGAAACAATGTCCACTTTAAGGGGTAAATGGGCATGTTTGGGAAGTGGGTTTCGAAACGTTTCCCCAAATTCCTCATGGTTTGCTCACATGTTGTCCTAGAAATTTGTCTCCTGAACTGATGACGGAAATGTGAACGTGAATTTCTGAGAGATAAAGAATGAAATAGTGACAGAGTTGGGTGAAGATAGAGGTCTGTAAAGGTAGAATTGCAATTGAAATGGACAGAAAAGAATCTAATTTCTTCCTTCATTTGGGAAATAAAGACCCATGATTTTTGTAGATAAATACACGACTTGGGTGGAATCTTGGAGGTGGAGAAGCATGAGAAAAAAGCCACGGACAAAACCCATGTTTCCGTTTCTTCCATAAATTCCTCTAACTACCCGAACCAATGATTTCGGAGGTGCGAATGGCAATCCGAATGGACGTGTGAATGGGCGTCTGAATGACCCGTAAGAGAAATTAGTTCATAAATTCGTTTCTGGGCTAAATTTCCGCAAGGTTGTTGCACAATTTAATTGTTGGGTGCTAGGTTGAGATTATGGTTGGGTTCTATTTGCTTTACCCAATGATTCTCTGCCTTTTCATCGTCATGATATGCGAGTTCATTTCCACAGCCTGCAAAACAACATTTCATTTATGATTTGTGTTGGAGAAAACTCACTATGGCTTGGGAATACCACAACAACAGATGACTACGAGAAATCAACTCAATTCTCAAAACAATGCTATTATAAATGATAATGTTAAGATAATGGAGAAATGTAACCAACCTCAATCCAAATGTTTGATGTAGATCCCCGTTGGAGCTTTCAATCCATGCACTTGAAATCTGCAAATTAGTCTTGAGAGCCAATATCCAACAAGTACATATAATATATAAATGACATTAATATTATCAATAACAATATTCCATAATATCATAAGCAAATGTAACCCAATGTATAATAAACAACATTTACAACATGATGGACGAGAATATGAGTATTTTGTTAATTAACAACAAGAAGTACAAGGTGATACGACCTCTTCCCGGCAACCAATCTGAACCAAGATCTGGATCAAGCCACTTGTGCCTCCACCACTTCAATCCTCCATGAATGGAAAACTCAAACTAGATAGGATTTTGGAAGGTGAACATAAAGAGTTCACAACTACAAGGATCAATGAGTGTAGACTCAAGATAGGGAAAAAATCCACTAGAGTTCTCTTGCTATTCTCTTCTCCTCCCGTCCATAAGCCATATGTGATCAATATATAGTCCTCTGAAAGGTAGGTGAAAGGACACATCGAGGTGTTACTTGGACAGATGGAGGGCCAAAGGTCACCCAATGATTGCTTTCTGGGAGTAAAAAGTAATAAATAATGATTTTTACCATTTTACTTGATACCGCAGGCTATAGTGATGCAACTCGCGGGTACACATGCTATAAGGATGCAACAAGCGGGTAAGAGGAAAAATAGGGAAAAATAGTGTCTGAAGGATATAAGTGGATCTGACTCACTGAAATGGATCCTACAGGCCAAATAATGTTGATGCTCACAGGGTGGAAGATTAGGATGTAACAGATGCCCTCTCATGTGTGAGGTCAGAGACTGATGCGACGATGGCCGAAATACATTATAAAACTCAGAGGTGGAGTGATGGAAACACAAGCGGAAAGAGCAGGTCACTCATCATAATACAATAGTATCTCTGAATACATGTCAGTATAGTACAACAATCTGATATAATGGCCATGAATAGGCAATATATAATGGATATATGTCATAAGTGATCATATCCATGATCCCTTTACAGTAAGATATGGTCTTCTACTAAAAAGAAGACAACTGGTGCAAAACTGGAGGTACAAATCTGAGAGGTGATATCTCATATGTAAAGTCAAAGTCATATGTAGCATACTGAATGCCACAACTGCCTGGGGTCTTTGACAGTGGAAGTCCCATCAAGTGAATAAAGGAGTTGGGGTCGAACCTGATGAGACATCGTATGATTACTGGTCAGTGATGTATAATATTAACAGACGCGAGATGACCCACCAATAATGACAATGGCCATCAAGGCACAGAGCACAATCATCGGAGTGTGAATAAATGGGTTGAAGTCAAACACTAGGATGAATCCATTGATCAGGGGACATTGATGTATTCCCAAAAAAATTGATGGCGAGAGAACCTACCACTAATGACTGCAAGCCTCAAGGTACTCAACTCAGCTATAAGCCTCAAGTCCCGGAATAAATGTGTTGAAGTCTACGGAACAAGACTCGCTGGAAGGAGGGCATTAAGGCATCCCCCATCAACCAACACGAGGTACCAACAATGCTAAAATATTTCAAAGATCTCAGGTGAAACAGACTGACTCAATAAGGATGGATGACATGTAATAGTCAAGAGATCTGAGGAGTGGTTGACACTGGTTTCAGGACTTCCTTTGAACAAGAGCATGAGCAGATGGATAGTCTCAGGCAGCATGGACTCAATATAGATGTGTAATGCAGGAGGCATCACAAAAGGCTCCATAATGACTAGAATCTTAACCAATCAGTGGAGTAAACTGAGAAACAAGTACAGCTCCTAAGTCCCAACTATAGTCCTGACTCATAATATACGGAGTGGAATGAATGCTCTGTTCAAAGGTGACACAACAACTGCCAACAAGAAATAGTGACCATAATCCCATCCGGCTTTTTGGAATATTTGATTTTTTGGGTCTTTTTCATATTTGGGAAAAGCTTGAAAAAGAATAAAATTGCTTATAGTACAACAAGTGAGGGAACGAGTGTCATATAGCTAGCAGACTAGTCCCAAGCAGTGGAACATACCTATGCTCAATGCAAGTGCGTGCAGGATGTGGAAACTCAGGGGTATGTTCCCTCAGGGTCAAAATGTCATCAAATTGTGAAGGGAAAATATAATCTCTACAGGGCTCGACAGGGAAAAGTGCTCAAACACCAAGCTAACAATTGAGTAAACAGGAGCTGACACAAGGCTCAAGCAGCAAAAAGGATGATGCAATACAATCACAACATGATATAACTGAGGGGAGTCCTTAAGGGAGACGGCCAGGATAAGACAAAGTAGAGTATGAGTCTTTATCGCAATGTCATGGCGTAACTACAAAGGACTCCCAATCATAAGGACAAACAACGGCATGTGAACCAGAATGCATAAAGGGGTTCTTACTAGGGTACCCATGTTTCGTAAAGCCACATAACGACACTTCTAAAGTAGTGTGAAGATTCTGTGTCAGTTACGAATCGGGATCGCACCTACGGTTTATAAAAATGGTCAATAGGTCAAATGCATAATGCATGCGAAAATGGCCTCTAACCTATATGCCAGATGTGAAACGCACCTACCATAGGTGTGAAATGGTTTAGAACAACTTTCGTCGAGGAAAACTGATTAAAAAACACTACTCCATGACACGATATTAGTTCATAACGGTTCGAAATGGAAAAAAATATAGAGAAGTGGCTCCATAAAACTATAAATAGTAATAAAATTTTCCAAATTACAATTAATTTGCACTATTCTCCAATTTGGAGTTGTTTGGTTAGTTTTCACCTGAAAATTCAGTTTCCGATCCTGGTAGCTACAAGCGACCGTTCAGTGAACTGTTTGGAGCAGGTTGGTATTTACTTCCATACCTTTCATTTCATTGCTTTTATTTCAGTTTTTATCGGTGGGTTTTTGAGTTTGGCCAAGCCTTAGATGGCTTCGATGCTACCCGCGGTCTATAACTATGCGGGTCACGGGTAGGGCACCAAATGCGCAGTCAAAAAATAGATTGATTGCGGGTACCCGCCACTTTATACAAATTAGCCCGCAGGTACGACCGTGAAGAAATTTTTAATCATGAAACTGACCAAAACTTGTTTGTTTTCCACTCCAACATGGTTCTAGAGTGGAGGGAGAGAGAGCATGACCAAGTTGATGAGGCCGTGCGCAATGATTTGCAAGTGCAGCAGGAATTGCAAGCATGGGGGTTGTTCAATTTCTGGAGTATAAGGGGTTTAAGGGCCCAAAAGATGGACAAGAATATGAGTATTTCTATTAATTAACAAGAAGAAGTACAAGGTGATACGACCTCTTGCCCGCAACCAATCTCAACCAAGATCTGGATCAATCCACTTGTGCCTCCACAACTTCAATCCTCCATGAATGGAAAACTCAAACTAGATAGGAGTTTGGAAGGTGAATATGAAGGGTTCACAACTACAAGGATCAATGAGTGTAGACTTAGGATAGGGAAAAAATCCACTAGAGTTCTCTTGCTATTCTCTTCTTCTCCCGTCCATAAGCCATATGTGCTCAATATATAGTCCTCTCAAAGGTAGGTGAAAGGACACATCGAGGCATTACTCGGGCACATGGAGGGCCAAAGGTCACCCAATGACCGCTTTATGGGAGTAAAAAGTAATAAATAGTGATTTTTACCATTTTACTTCATGCCCGCGGGCTATAGTGATGCAAATCGCGGGTATGCATGCTATAAGGATGCAACAAGCGGGTAAGAGGAAAAATAGGGAAAAATAGTGTCTGAAGGATATATAAGTGGATCTGACTCACTGAAATGGATCCTACAGGCCAAATAATGATGATTCTCACAAGGTGTAAGATTACGATGTAATAGATGCCCCCTGATGTGTGAGGTTGTAGACTGATGCTACGATGGCCGAAATACATTATAAAACTCAGAAGTGGAGTGATGGAAACACAAGTGTAAATAGCAGGTCACTCGTCATAATACAATAGTATCTCTGAATACATGTCGGTATAGTACAACAATCTGATACAATGGCCATGAATAGGCAGTATATAATGGATATATGTCATAAGTGATCATAGCCATGATCCCTCTACAGTAAGATATGGTCTTCTTCTGAAAAGAAGACAACTGGTGCAAAACTAGAGGTACAAACTGCTGAAATCTGAGAGGTGATATCTCAGATGTCAGTTCAAAGTCATATGTACCATATGTTAAATTTTCTGAATTTACTTCAATATGATCTAGGATCTTAACTGAGAGAACAACATGTACATCATATCTACAGCATATCAATCATGGAGACAATAATGCAAGCACACAAGAGACACAAAGATTTACTTGGGGAAAACCATAAAGGTGAAAAACCCCAATAACTTCCTCAGAGATAGATAGAGCAATGATACAACCAACCAAGAGAGATAGCCATAACCTAGCAGCAGATCCTCCTCCTCCATAAGTGCGCCACTCCTCCTTGAGTGCATGTGTGAGAAGTGAGTGAGCAAATAGAGTGCCTCCCGCACTCTATTTATACTTGACTTGACTTGCCTTTTTACCTAACTCATGTAGCCTCGAACTTAACCACATAACATAATGCTGAGTGGGCCGACCCCCAATAGGGTGGTCTAATAGCCCTTTGACGCACATGGCCGACCCCCAATAGGGTGGTCTAATAACCCTTTGGCCCACATGACTTATACAGGGCCGACCCCAAATAAGGTGGTCTAATAACCCATCAAGTATAAGTTACGACACTTACAATATAAATGACGACACTTCCTTATAGAGGAATAATACCATCTCTATAGGAATACAATATACATATATGTGAAATACATTCCGAAGTTACATATACATCAACACTCCCTCTTAACTAGGAAGGTATTTCTCAGCACAGTTCTTGTAGCACAAGTCATCTTCTCTGGATCATCGTCACTAGATAATCGTCATCGAGTCATCATCATCATCACTGCTGCTGCTATCTCAATCAATCTCTGAATCTACTCGTCATAGGAAGTTCTACAGAGCCAGTCCTTTTTCATACTGGATGTAGGCCCACCACCTGTAGGTCTTCGTCATCACTGGCCATACTGTGGAATCCTCAGGACTTATTACGTGCGTCACAAAACCTCGAAAGAGCATCCCAGGATGTTACGGGTACACAACTCCAACCTGTAGGATCTCCCAGGGCGCTATTACATGTGACCCCACCACAAAACCTCGAAAGAGCATCTCAGGATGTTACGGGTACACAACTCCGACCTGAAATCTCCCAGCGCACAAATTACATGTGGTCCACCACAAAACCTAGCAAGAGCATCTCAGGATGTTACGGGTACACAATTCCGACCTGAAATCTCCCAGGGCACAAATTACATGTGGTCATGGCAAAACCTCGAAAGAGCATCTCAGGATGTTACGGGTACACAACTCCGACCTGAAATCTCCCAGGGCCCAAATTACATGCCATAGGACAAAACCTCGCAAGAGCATCTCAGGATGTTACGGGTACACAACTCCGACCTGAAATCTCCCATGGCACAAATTACATGTCCTCCCAGAGCAATGTCTCGAAAGAGCATCCCAGGCTGTTACGGGTACACAACTCCGACCTATAGGATCTCCCAGACATGCTCATCTGCACAACCTGATCCACGGCCATAGAGTATAAACCTGATACTCACCATACATCATCCTGATGTACTCATGATCGTCCTGATCATCATCACTGCAACGTCCTGCTACATGTCATCTAGAGAAACATCCTGAAGCTCATCATCCATGATCATCCTGATCATCACTACAACATCCTGCTGCATGATCCACCTGATCATCAATGCATCCACCTGATGCATACCAAGTATCTACCTGATACATATCATCATACATGATCCTCCTGATCATACAATGTATCCACCTGATACATGATACATATCACCATACATGATCCACCTGATCATACAATGTATCCACCTGATACATATACAGATACATGATCCAAGCATCCAACATGATGCATATACAAAATACATACACATGATCCAACTGATCATATCCAGCATCCAACATGATGCATACATACATAAATGATCCAACTGATCATATCCAGCATCCAACATGATGCATACATACATAAATGATCCAACTGATCATATCCAAGCAGAAACCAGAACATCATCCTGATGCCCATTATCTAGCGCTTACATCCATAGCCATGTGAAGGATCCTCCTTCCAACATGCTTGGAATGGCTTCAGCAAATGTGTCCATCACTTCTTCCTCGAAGTGTCCTCGATCCGAAGAACGCCAAGCCTCTCTCTGAAGTACTCGAACTTCACTCTGGCTAGTGGCTTCATCAGCACATCTGCAATTTGCTCGTCCGTCGCAACATACAGAAGCTTCACAGCTCCTCTCTGCACCATATCCCTGATATAGTGATATTTTATCTCTATGTGTTTCGACCTGTCATGAAACACTGGGTTCTCGGACAGCTTCACACAACTCTCGTTATCACAAAAGATACCAGCAGCCTCCAACGGGAGATCAAATAACTCAGACAGTAGCTTCCATAGCCATACTGCCTCACAACTAGCTAAACAGGCTGCAACATACTCTGCCTCAGCTGTACTCAGTGCTACGCAGGACTGCTTCCTACTAAACCAAGAGATCACACCTTATCCCATACTGAAGCAGCACCCAGATGTGCTCTTCCTGTCTGCAGCACTGCCAGCCCAATCTAAATCAACATAACCCTGCAGGTTAAACTTTTGATTCGCCTCATACCTGAGCCCATAATCCACTGTACCCTTCAGGTACCTCAGAATATGCTTTACAACAACCAGGTGAACACTCCTCGGATCCGTCAGGAACTGGATCAATGTGTTCATAGCAAAGCAAATGTCTGGTCTCGTGTTCGTCAGGTACATCAAGGACCCAATCATCTGGCGATACATAGAGACATCAATCGGCTTAGATGAAGCATCACATAGAAGCTTCAGATTTGATGCCATAGGTGTGGCCATGGCCTTGCAATCCATCATCCCGAACCTCTTTGGGATCTCTACTGCATACTTCCCTTGTACAAGGGAGATTCTATCTGCACTCTGCCACACCTCCATGCCAAAAAAAAATAGTGCATCATCCCCAAGTTCTTCATCTCGAACTCGGTAGTAAGCTTCCGCTGCGTGTCGGCAATCAATCTATCTTCACCATACCAAGTTCTACACATATATGATTTCCTATCATGTGTCTCAGAACCAAGTGGCTGCTCTACATACACTTCTTCTTCAACTACACCATTCAAGGAAGCTGTCTTGAATCCATCTGGTGTATCTTCTATTTCATCACTTTTATATTTCTCAATGCTGCCATCTGCAACATGCTTGATCTGATAGTTCCATTTGGAAGTCATAGCAAACTTCCCTTCATGTCTTGGGATTACATCCCAAACATCATTCTTCATGATCGACGGATCATGGCATTTCATTTCTTCATCCCAGATCCTGGGAACTTCAATATCTTCAATATCTTCAATAGATATCTTTGTTGCTAGAACAAATGTTGTAGTTCTTCTTTTGTAGGAGATGGCATACGATATTTCCTACACAACAAGTTAAATTGCATGATTAGAAAACATCTCATAGTTTTCAGAACAAATTCTTACACATAAATAAATATGCCATATAGTCATGCAATTATCTTAGCCAATGCTTCAATACAACATTTATCCATATTCCGTAACTTTCTAGATGCCTTCCAATCTCTACTAGAACATTGTTAAGAGTGTGCACAACTCCCAACATGTCAGCAAAGAGGTTTCATTCTAGATAAGTAGCAATGGAATGTTGTACAGTGCCATAGGCCACTTACCCATGCATATTAGGAGTATACTGTTCATCAATGCAATTATTCTAATATGCATAATACACAACCTAATTCTAGGAACATCAGTATATACATTATTGAACAGTATTATTTAAGAAATGACAATTCAAATACTTATCTTTGTTTGTTCGTTGGGTGGACTCCCTCTGATTCTTCGCTTCCTTGCAGGAGCTGCTGGAGTCCTAATCTGAAGTAGCTTCTTCTACACCTTTATGTTGTGGGATGTAGAGAGATGGTCAACTCCCTCTGAATATTTGCATCCTTTCATAAACCACTGGAGTGTACTCCCTCTTGATCTTTGCTTCCTGGATTACCTGTCCTTGAACTTACATTCATCCTTGGTTCCTATGCATGCTTATTAGTATCATGATTGTGTTATCCTTGTGATCTCATATAAAATCATACATTCATTAGTATACTATTAAAACACAATAATCTCAAGCATGTATAGTCATGATCATTTCAAACAGAAAATAATAAGCATTAGCATTCAAGGTTTATGTAGAATTCTTAAGGTTAGTCAAATCATAAGAAACATAACATGTCTAAACCTGTAATTACTCAAACCTATGACTCTTCAGGTTAGTTGAATCATCAATCAAGATAAGAGATATATTATGCATAAAACCTGTGATTATTCAAACCTATACCTTCATGATTCTTCTGGTTAGTCATATCATCAATTAAGGTAAGAAACATAATATGCATACAACCATGATTATTCAAACCTATGACTTCATGAATAATCATTATCAACAACAGTATAAGATCCTAACACAAGGTAGGATTCTAACTTGATATAGGAAAAACATACCTGGATTAGCATGCTAGCTATTTATGTCTAACATACTCACATGATGTCTTCTTGTTCTTCTTCAATGACTTGTGCTAGTAACCTGTATATCTCATAGGTTAACTATTACAAAATGAAGTTATACATACCTCGTAAATGAATCTTCTATGAGATCCATGACAATGGATGAATCTTTGTCCTCATGTTATCATGATCATATGTTCTTGGACCAGAACATGATTTGTCTTTCTTGGTGTACCTTTCATGTTAGTATACAACATAAACCTCATACAACACCATAATGCATTAGTACAATCATAAGTGTCAACACCCTAACCAATGAATATCTTCTATCATGCATTCATAATTTTGTTAAGGTGATACGACAAATCTAAAATCAAAATTGTACTAACCGTAATAAAATGAAGACAAACATACCATAAACTTAATCATGGACAAATATCGAAACATACCTCGATGAGTCATACCTGTCGAGATCGCTTGTAATCTTCTTATATAAGGCCTTAGCCTCATCTCCCTCTGAAACAGGAACTTCTTCACTCATGCAGATGATCAATCCATCTTCTTCTAGGATTAACCCAATCCACTTGATTTGCAAGAACTGGACCTTGAGCTAGATATGGGTTTGTCAGAGAAACCCCAAAAATTCAAACTTTGAATTTCAAACTTCTGACAGGATAGAAATATGTGCCTTGATGAGCTGATCAAGTTGGTATATTCAGAATTTGAAAACTGCAAAGTTTCACTCCTCAATTTTGCTTTTGAAACTTCTGGATTCACTGGACGTGACCCTGAACTGGGGTTTGATGAAGCCCACTCTTCTTCCCAATCAAAATGTTTGATCCAAATCTCTAAGCTTCTATTTTTCTGAGGAGCTTCTAGCCGTGGTCACAGATTTCAAAAATTCCCATTTTTACAGAAGCCCTAATTTTCCACTTTTATGATCAAAGTCCCGAACTAGGGTCTAATCAAGCCCGACCTTCTGTCCAACCAAAAATTCTGATCTTGGTCTCTAAATTTCTATTTTTATGAGTAGCATCCAGCCGTGGTCTCCGATTACAAAAATTCCATCTTTCTCCAAAGCCCTAAATTCCGGAAGCCATGAATGAAGGTACTCAAAAATAATTCTGTTTTGACATAAATATGTACCTGATTGTTTCTGGTGTAACTCTAAACTTTTTTCATCCACAGGGTCTGAAACAGTTTCCTGAGATAGCCTGACTTGTTATCTTTCCATCCTGACAGGTCTGACCTCAATTGGATTCTCTGAGAGAGAGTTATTCCAAATGTCGCAACATGACCTGTTTTGGGATAATTCAGGAGAGCGAACTTGTACGGCGTGCCACGTGTTACTGTTTAAACTTCGGCCTCTAAAAACGTTTCTTGAGATATCTCGGCCTGTTATATTTCCATCCTGACAGGTCTGACCTCAATTGGACTCTCTGAGAGAGAGTTATTCCAAGTGTCGCAACGTGACCTGTTTATGGGATAATACAAGAGAGCAAACTTGTACGGCGTGCCACGTGTCACTGGTTCAACTTCGGCCTCTGAAAACGTTTTCTGAGATAGTACAGACTGTGTAATACTGGTCACGTTTTACGAAATTTCATTTGGAGCTTCCTAGCCCAAGATATGACCTTTTTCCCAAGGTCACCTTATTTTGACTCAGATCTGGAAGAGGCAGAAACCCTATATTGTACAGATCATAAATCACAAAGTACAACGAATTAGAGGTTGTCCTTTGGACAAAAGGTACCTGGAGATTTAATTTTCGTCCTGTAACAATTTCAGATCCTAAAACTTCGCCAAAACGGATTTATAGCAAAAGTTCTACGATGACTGGTTTTTGCTATATCAAGCCCTAGCATCGTAAGTGCAACAAGTGTCATACATGCCATATCATGCCTTCTTTCAGGCTAGCTCTGATACCATGTTAAATTTTCTGAATTTACTTCAATATGATCTAGGATCTTAACTGAGAGAACAACATGTACAGCATATCTACAGCATATCAATCATGGAGACAATAATGCAAGCACACGAGAGACACAAAGATTTACTTGGGGAAAACCATAAAGGTGAAAAACCCCAATAACTTCCACAGAGATAGATAGAGCAATGATACAACCAACCAAGAGAGATAGCCATAACCTAGCAGCACATCCTCCTCCTCCATAAGTGCGCCACTCCTCCTTGAGTGCATGTGTGAGAAGTGAGTGAGCAAATAGAGTGCCTCCCGCACTCTATTTATACTTGACTTGACTTGCCTTTTTACCTAACTCATGTAGGCTTGAACTTAACCACATAACATAATGCTGAGTGGGCCGACCCCCAATAGGGTGGTCTAATAACCCTTTGATGCACATGGCCGACCCCCAATAGGGTTGTCTAATAACCCTTTGTCCCACATGACTTATACAGGTCCGACCCCAAATAAGGTGGTCTAATAACCCATCAAGTATAAGTTACGACACTTACAATATAAATGACGACACTTCCTTATAGAGGAATAATACCATCTCTATAGGAATACAATATACATATATGTGAAATACATTCCGAATTTACATATACATCAACACCATATTGAATGCCACAACTGCGTGGGGTCTTTGACACAAGTCTTCGACAGTGCAAGTCCCATCAAGTGAATAAAGGAGTTGGGGTCTGTCAAGCACTCTATTTGCAGATAATTAAATATCAAACACACAGAGTATATGAAATTTATTGTCAACCCGAGAAAGTCTTTTTATTTCAAAGGATAAGTGCACAATATATGCTTAAACACAAAACCATTAGAAGTGAATACTTTTATCTTCTATCGTCTATGTTCATCCCAAGAATCTATGCAATCCCAATTGCCTTCTAACCGCTATACTACAATTCTTTTCTATTATGCATCAAGGAGAAATGGCATCAGATCTATTCAACGATTGCAAAAAGGAAATCTCATTCGCATTCTAAAATAATCACTTGTCTAATCTAATCAAGCTGGGAATTATAAAGCATGGCCTGAACATTACTCTAGAACTTTAATGAAAGAGATTGAAGCAACTGCTCTAAGAAACTGAATTGCAAAATATAAATCAATCAACACATAACAGGAAAGCTAAATTGTAAGAGCTCCTGGGATTACGTCTCAGCTGTAGGATGAGCACGACAGTGTGAACAGAAATTGAATGTGTAAAGCAAATCTGACTCAGTCGACTGTTATTCTATACCATTCACCAATCTCACAGAAATATAATCTTTTACTGAAAAATCCACACAATAAATATTGCTGCTGCGTACACAAGAAGGAACAAAGCATCACACAACAAGAAAGATGAAATCCTAAATTAACACAGCAATCTCTGTGGAAGATGGGCCCAGTCTTCACACAGAGACGCTGGTTGAACAACACTCTCTTTAACTCAGAAGTAACTCCTTATATTAACAGAAGAATGAGTACACAGTTTTGGCTTGGCTGCTAATACAAGATAAATTAATTGTTTGCTGTCCAACCCCTCGATCGAGGCAATTCCCCATATTTATACATACAAATTGCAACATCTAAACCTATAATTAGGCAGCCATGAAGATCTCTGATCTTTAGGCGCCCTAAATAATCTAGCTATTACAATGCGTGGCAGAACTGAAATATCCAAATATGAGAGAGTTATTTATTGTCCCAAGAGTGGCGGTCCTTCCAGCTCACAGCTGGATTTGAGTAGCGACATACTTAAGATAGCACTTTCTGTTACAGCTGCCCTGCCACGACTGTGCCTTGATTGACGATTTGAGCCCCAAGGAACCTTCTACAAGAAATGAACGTCCCTTCCTTCATGACTCGTTCAGCTCCGATCTTCCTGCAGTCTATTTGTCTTACTACCTTCATAAATCGCATCATGTTAGCATGAATTAAGAGATGCATAGCTTTAATCATCACAATCATAAGTATTAATACAATAAAACAATAATCGGCCATACCTTGGTAATTTGGGGAATAGATAAGGACAATAAGTCGAATTGCCAAGGTAATTGGTGTAATACAAGGTAAGGGAAGATGATAAATGATGGTCAAAAAGGGCCAATTCCGGGCTCAACATCTCCCCCCAACTATCCTGTTGCATGTCCTCATGCAACAACCTGCATCTGAATATTGCACTGAACTCTGTCCAGGAGAGAGGAAGGAATGTAGGTAAATCAGGCATCCCCTCTATCTTTTTGAAAGGCTTCTGTGAGTAACCTGGCATCTTCCAACTTCACTGTTTCCCTTCCACTGCTACTTGCTGATGTATGGGAATGCACTTGGTGTGGTGGGAATCTTTCTGCAGTTTTCTTGTGCTATGCCTGAGGGAGTTGAAAAGAAATCCTCAATCTGAGTCCAACTCAATGACATCTCTAGGAGGTGAAAGCACTGGTTCTTGTGGGACAGTGTCTTCCAGCGCATCTAATCTTAACAAGGGAGTTGCTGGTTCTTGTGTAACAGCAACATCCCTTAAACCTTCTTCAGCAGCTGCCTTTATTGCTTTTGGAGACACTGGTTCTTGTGTAACAGTGTCTTCTTTGTCATTCTGCTGCTGAGACTGGATATCCTTTTCAACTTGCAGCTCCTCCTCCAAGATTTCAGTGTCACCTGAGCATGGTGTCTGTACCTGTTCATCATCACTCCATTGTGTATCAGGAATGATATCTACTCCCAGGTTATCTCCCAACTGCAATTCAGGGTTTCTTGCTGCAGTTTCCAAGGATGTTGGTTCTTGTGTAACAACATCCTGGCTTACCGTTTCATCCTTCTTCTGCTGCAGCTCCTCTTCTACGAGTTCTGTATCATGAGAGCTCTCTGGGGTCACAACCCAGATTTCATCATTAAATGCCAGAGTATCCTCTGTCCCAGCTTCTTCTCCTGTCTGCTCAACCGGTTGGATAGTCATAATCAAGGTTGCTGGTTCTTGTGTTGCAGCATCCTGTTCCATCTTATCATTGTCCTGCCTTTCCGTTTCTTCTTCTAAAATTATTGTGTCCTGGGAACGTTCTGGGGTTGCAGCACAAAATTCTTCACTATCCTCCAGAGTATCCTTTGGCTCCATGATCTCTGTATCATGGGAACATTCTGGGGTCTCACCATATTCTTTTATAAGCTCCAGAGCATCCTTCATTTCCCGTTCTTCTCCCACCTGTTCTATAATTTCTATGTTGTGGGAGCATTTTGGGGTTGCCATACATTCTTTATAAATCTCCAGGGCATCCTCCACTCCAAGTTCTTCTCCCATCTGTTCTATAATTTCTGCATCATGGGAAGTGGCAGCTGCAGCAAGGATGTTTAAAGGTGCTGGTTCTTGTGTGACAACACCTTCTTTTTCCACTGCTTTCCCTTCTGTGGCTACAGGCTGTTGTGCTGAATAGGTGCTAAGTAAAATTTTATGGCCTGCTTCCTCAAAGATTTCCCCACAGGTGGGGCAGAGTATTCGCTCATCCTTTTCCCCAGCTCCAGCAGAAGCTGATTCCTCCACTTGGTCTGGAGCCTCTATTAATGTGTACATTCTTCTTCCACCCTGCTTTCTGCAGGTTTCCTTCCAAGTTTCCAGCTCCCTTCTAAGTGCTTGGAGGTCCTCTTTCAGCATTGCATTCTCATACAAGAGTCCCTCAACTCCAGGTTCTTCCTCCACTGGCCTTTGTGGAGCATCCCTCGGCCTTGGTGTAAGGATTGGGGGCTCAACCTGTGTCTCTAAGGTTGCCCATTTTTTTCTAGCTGCCTCTGCTGCTGTGACTGATCGAGTTCGTTTCCTTCTGATTGGTGCTACCAAATCAAACTCATTGGTGGCCTTCTTCCTTTTCTGTGGCGTTTTCTTTTGTGACTTTTCTTTTTGTGGTGTTTCTTCTTGTGGGGCTGGAATATAGGGGGGCAATACTGAGGTTAAAGGAATATGTCCTTGCCCCCCATGCTGTTCTTGTTCAATCACAGCTCCTCCTCCTACCCACTCCGGTGAAGACTCGATTGTGACCAGCTCAATATCTTCTTCCATTGCTCTGGCTCCGTCATCTTCAGGTTCCATTGTCGCAGCATTTGATGCTGCTCCAATTTCACCTTCTGCTGTCGGAGCTGCCCTATTATCTAGGTTCTCCACGAGGGTTTCATCTACATTTTTGCCTGATGGCTCTGTTTGTGCTTCCCCTAGTTCTCCTTCAAATGCAGTGTCATCCCCCACTGGTTCTGCTTGTGCTGGGGATTCATACACCTCGAATGGCTCTGCCTGTGCCTCGGGTTGTTCTTCCTCTGTGGTTTTACCAACCCCTGATGGTCCTGCCTATGCCCCCTGTTGTTCTTCTTCTGTTTCATCCCTCCCGGATGGTCCTGCCTGTGCCTCCTGTTGTTCTTCTTCCATTTCATCCCTCCCCCCAACTTCGCTGGAGGAACTCCGGTCCTCCTGTTGTGGCGGAACCGGTAATTGCTGCAATGGGATGACCCTCAAGGGAACAGGTTGCTGTGGTCGGGTTATAAATTGTTCCCATGTTATATGATGTTGGGCCAGGGTTCTTACAATAATTAACTTAATAAGGCCATGGTGGGTGAGGGAGGACAGTGGGTGCTTTGCAGACTGAACAAATGTTGCCATATGACGCAAGTCGTGCAATAGATAAAATGGAATATTCAACAAAATGCCATGACGGAGATGAGAAAGCAAAGGAAGTTCAGAGTTGTACACAGTTTAGTATCTACCTTCGCAGGTAATGTATTTCTTGAGGAAGATAGCAACCTGGTCCCATGGCTGCGGAAGTGACTTCAGTGCAATCCCTCTCCTGGATGCTTCAACTTGCTCCCCTGGAAGTAGAAATTCTTCCCGTGCAACCATTGTAGGGACTCGACGGTTAAACCAAGGTTTTCCCACCATCGGGATAGCTGTAACCTCGGATATAATGACCTCCGAAACATCTATACACAACCCCCACACCGTGGAGTGTGTTTTAGTAAGATTCAAGGCAAATTGCAGGGCTGCGTCCCGATCGAATCCGTCCAATCGTTCAAAGAACTCGACCCAGCCAGCAGCTTGAAAAATGGCCAGAACCTGCAGATTCCGTCTAAGTTCCCGGGTATTGAAAGGTTCATGGCGAACTGGAATGCCCATGGTCCTGGATGGAAGATGAAACTGCTATTCGACAGAGTACAGGATCCCAGAATGGAAGTTGCAGCACCGAGAATGCACGAATCGTTGAGCGGAGACGTTGAGCGAATGAGCTAATTCGGAAAGTTAAGCGCAGAGAGTTTAAAATTTTCATGCCGAATTGGGGAAGGTGGCAGTTATTAGTATTACGTCGTACAAGGGAAAGGTTTAATCAGGTATAAATGGTGGTATGAGTGAAGGTACGGCCAATCTCGTTTAAATGATATCAATACTTAATCACGTGATAAATGAAATCCATACCTCATAAAACTGTGCGTCGGAAGGTTGCGGAAACTGGTGGAGCATGTAGTTGGTGACGTCACGGAGCCGAACGCTTGCACAGTCAGACGTGGGATCATGATGACTCGGATAAGGCACTAATTTCCTTCGCCGGTAAAACACAAGGCGTCGCATCCTCGGGGTTAAAATGATGAGTTCGCCGGCAGGACTGGGATGAATCAGCATCATGATTAGCAGGTTGAACAATTCTTCTGTTAACACGGGAGTTACCACTGCAAGTTTCCAAAGAAATGATAACATGGCCGATGAAAAAGCTTGTTGCAGCTGGCGGGAAAGAAGTTACAGCCACCGGAAAAGAATTCACGGCGGCCGGAAAAAGATTTACGATATCAGGGAAAATTACGGCTGTCACGGGAAAGTTTTACGGCGGCGGGAAAAGATTTTACGACTATGGGAAATATGTCGCAGCCGCTGGAAAGAAATGGCAGCTACATGGAAATGATGTGGAAGTGACTTGGTCAATGAGGTGGCAGCCACCGAGAAATAAGGTGGCAGCCGGGAAAAAAAAAAAAGGTGGCAGCCGTCGGGAAATGATGTGGCGGCTGCGGGAAAAAGATGTTGCAGCTTCCAATGTTGCAGCCGCCGAAGTTACAGCCGCCGAAGTTGTAGCTGCCGGAGTTGCAGCTGTCGGAAAAGATTTGACGGCGGACGGAAAAAGGACATTACGGCTACCGGGAAGTGAAATGGCCGTGGCTGGTAAATGGAGTGGTAGCTGCGGAAAATGAGATGGCAATAGCTGGTGAATGAGGTGGCAACCATGGGGACGATGAGGTGGCAGCCGTGGAAACTGGAGTTGCAGCCGCCGATGTTGCAGCCGCCAATGTTGCAGCCACCGATGTTGCAGCCGCGGATGTTGCAGCTTCCGAAATTGCAGCTGTCGGAAAAGATTGACGGCTGACGGAAAAAGGGCATTATGGATACCGGGAAATGGAGAATATGGTTGTCGGAAAAGGATATACAACTGCCGGAAAATATGTTGCAACTGCCGGAAAATATGTTGCAGCTGCCGGAAAATATGTTGCAGCTGTCGAAATTTTTTTTTTTTTTTTTTTTAAAAACACAAGGACAGCACAGGGAGATTTTCATTACGGGCCCAAACTGATCGTTCTCCTGGCGCTTCCCTGAAAAATTTTCTTTTAAAAGACGACAGCAAGCAAAGAGATCAAATGCAAAGAGAAAGAAAACGACAACTATACGCTACAGCAAGAAATTATTTATGTACAGCAAATATAATTTTCAGTTTAAGATTTGGCAAAGGTAGAGAAATGTTCCTGCTCTGGTGCCAATTGATAGTTTGGATCAGCAGCAATCTGTGAAATGAATGCATCTTTCGAAATGGGCTTCTGATACAGTCGTAGTCTGTGGCCATTAGCAAGTAATGGTATACGGTTTTCATCAATGGTGACCAGGCGAACAGTGCCGTTGTCAAATACCCTGTCAACCAAATATGGACCCAGCCATCTTGTGCGTAATTTCCCTTTAAAATCCTTCTTGAATCTGGAGTCGTATAATAGTGCCCAGTCTCCTTCACGGAAGATTTTCTTTTTGATGAATCGGTCATGCCAATTAGATCTCTGTTGCTGAAGCAGCACAGTCTGATCTACCGCAGCTAACCGTTTCTCATCCAATTCATTTAATTGATTCAATCTTATTTTCTGGGCTTCTGTTACATCCAGGTTCATTTCAATGGCTGTTTTCAGGGTCTTGATCTCAAATTCAATTGGAAAGATGGCACTCTTTCCATACACCAGATCATAGGGAGAAAAGTCCGTAGTGTTACGCCAAGTCGTGCGATATGCCCACAGTGCTTCTGGAAGCCTGTCAGCCCAATCCCTTCGATGGCTTTTAACTGTTTTAGTAAGGATTGCTTCGATAACTTTATTAGTGCTTTCCACCTGACCATTGGCCTGGGGATGATAAGGTGAAGCTATCTTGTGCTGCACATGATACTTCCGGAGCAAGGATTCAAATTGGTGTGAAATAAATTGTGGTCCCCCATCGGTAACTACTTCCTTTGGTACCCCAAAACGGGTAAAAACTTCACTGTACAGGAAATCAATCACCGCCTGGTCATTTGCCTTAGCCAAAGCTACAGCTTCTACCCACTTGGTCATGTAATCTGTACACACCAAAATGTAAACCTTCTGTTTGGAAGGAGGGTTGATAGGACCAACAAAGTCCAATGCCCATCTATCAAACGGTTCCAGTACCACTTGGGGCTGTAAAGGCATCTGATCTGTCTTATTAGGTTGGCCCATCCTTTGGCAGCTGTCACATGATTGAACATATCTTTTAGCATCTCTTAACAGTGTCGGCCAATAATAGCCCATCCGCAACGCCTTATGCCCTGTTCTTTTGTCTGCAAAGTGTCCTCCGCAAGGTTCATCGTGACAGGCCTTCAGTATATGAAAGATCTCATCTTCCCTTACACATCTTCTAATTTCAAGATCAGGTCCTGTGTAAAAGAGATGGCCTTTGAGCCAACAATACCTGGCACTTTGCTGAATAATTTTTCGTTTCTCTCGTTTAGACATATGTGGCGGAAGCTTCCCTGCAACCAAATAATTATCAACGTCTGCATACCAGGGTGAATGAGCTGAGAGTGCGAATAAATGTTCATCCGGGAAAGCATCCTCAACAGGTGAACTGTCATCACTGTTAGTAAATCGTGATAAAAAATCAGCAACAACATTTTCTTTTCCAGGTTTATCTATAATAGTAATATCAAATTCCTGTAATAATAAAAGCCACCTGGTTACTCTGGCATTAGTGACAGGTTTATTCATTAAATACTTAATGGCAGAGTGGTCAGTATGCACAAATGTAGGATACCCAGTAATGTAATGCCAAAATTTATTAATAGAATAAACAATAGCAAGGAATTCTTTTTCAGTAACAGTATAATTTAGTTCAGTAGGGGCTAAGTTTTTACTAACATAATAAATAGCATAAGGTACTTGACCATCCTGTTGTCCTAGTACTGCTCCAATGGCGGTATCAGAAGCATCTGAAGAAATGTGGAAAGGTATGGTCCAATTAGGTCCCCTTAGAATAGGGGCTGTGGACAGTTTCTCTTTAAGCTTATCAAATGCTGTCTGGCATGCTGTACTCCATACAAACTGTGCGTCCTTCATTAACAATGAAAACAAAGGAGAAGCAAGTTTGGAGAAGTTTTCTATAAATCTTCTGTAATACCCAGCATGTCCCAGAAAACTTCGCACCTCTTTCTGAGTTGAAGGAGTTGGTATATTTTTTATCACCTTAATTTTTGAAGGATCCACTTGAATACCATCAATAGAGATGAAATGTCCTAATACCACCCCCTCACTCATCATCATGTGGCATTTTTCAGTGCTTAGTGAGAGGCGAGCTTGTTCACAGCGAATTAAAACTTTCTTTAAATTTTCCAGTGCTTCCTCAAAGTCCCTGCCATAAGGAGTAAAATCATCCATAAAAACTTCCATGCTATCATTTACCAATTCAGAAAATATGCCAATCACAGCTCTTTGGAACGTTGCAGGTGCATTGCACAATCCAAAGGGAAGCACCCTGTAGGCGAACGTTCCCCAAGGGCAAGTGAAGGTGGTCTTATCCTGATCCTCTGGAGCAATCTGAATTTGATTGTACCCGCTGAACCCATCCAGGAAGGAGAAGAATTTCTTCCCAGATAGGGTATCAAGTACCTGGTCAATAAAGGGCAGAGGAAAATGATCCTTTTGTGTAGCTTTGTTCAGCTCCCATCTGAGGGATGCTCAACACCTTCAGTGATAGGAACCGGATCAAATGGATGCTGGGAACTCTCTTCTTTGTCATACACAGTTGGTGGAATATTTTCTGAAGTTACACGTTCTACTATCTTTCCAGACCGTAAGCGAATATCATTACAAGGTACAGGGGAGAGAGAGTAGGCTGGCATATTGAGAGGTTCCAATTGCTGGACTGTTTTATTATTTGGGTTAGGGTTAGGTTGGGCAGGCAGCTGAGGCCGTATCGGTAAGTTAGGAACAGGATTATTTTGCAGCTGCAGCTGCGACTGCTGAGGTGGGTATTGAGGATATTGATGAAATTGAGGATATGGAGGATACGGTAACTGTTGAGGTGGAGGTGGTTGAGGAAACTGGTTCCCAGGATGGAAGTTCCTCCATCCAGGAGACCATGAAGTAGGTTGGTGTGGAGGCTGTGTCCAAGGACTCCATGAATTATAACCTTGCATCGCAGGTTGAGGGGAATTCCACTGAGCATAATTTGAAGGGAATTGTGTATTCACATTTTGCATATTAGTATTCCAATTATTCAAATTATTCAAAAATGGAAATGAATCGGGAGACATACCTTGATTCCGGGGCTGCCAGGGTTTCTTCTGTGCAATGAAGTAGGCTGAATCCACCTCTGGAGTTGATGCCTGCAGAACAGCCTTCACTTGGGGCAACGTGGGGCATTCTTTCATATCATGGTTCAGCTCGCACAGCTGACACACTTGTATTTTGTCAAGAGGGCATTCTTTCAGTGGATGAGTCTTTCTACATCGGGGACAAAACACACCTAGTGTGAGATCCTCCACTGCCTGTCTTTGCTTGGCCTTCAAGACATCAATCTCTGAAGAGATAGAGCTCATCATTTCTGTTTTAAAATTTTCAAGAAGATTGCCTATCTCTGCCCGTGTAGCTCCCCCATTGGATGACTTCTGAGTTCTGTCAAAGACGTCACGTTCCAGCTTATCTCGTTTATTCTGCTTGTTATGCCTAGAAGATCCCCTGGAGTATCTCTTACATAATTCCACAATTGTCTCAAAGGGTTCTTTAGAGATATCTCCCTTTCCTAATCAATTTAGCATGTCTAAACAATCGTCCCTGATCCCTCGAAGCAGGATTAACTTAAGCACATCTACTCCCATGTTCGTCTGCCCAGCTCTCTGCACATTGTATAGCAACCTCTCTACAAAATCCTCCAAGCTTTCATCCTCCTTCTGTACCATCTTGAATAACTCCTCTCTTTTGTCCTTGGTGTTGCAATATTCTTGATATTTTTCCAGGAACACTTGCTTCATCTTGTTCCAATTAGCAACAGTTCCTTCCCCAAGGCTCATGAACCAACGCAATGCATTGTCCTTCAGGGTGGCAGGAAAAAGCTTCAACTTTTGAGCATCTGTGACATAATCATAGCTGCGACAGAGGATATCGAATTCAAACAGGAATTCGTCTGGATCCTCTGCCGCCCTGCCATGGAAGCGGGGTAACACCGACGGTGAGATGTTTTTCATAGGAGCTGTCCCCTCTAGCTCCTGTATTGGGAATTGCAATGTAGCCATAGTTTCTGGCGGGGAATCATCTTCATGATGGTATTGTACCACTGCTTCTTCCTCTTCGTTCTCATGTCTGTTATTTATCTTTTCTTCTGTATCTTCTCCTTCGTTTGTTCCTTTATCCCATACGTCAGTTGTAACAGCTGCGAATTCCTCGGTTGTAACAGCTGCGTATTCTTCAGTCGTAACAGCTGCGTATTCTTCAGTTGTAACAGCTGCGTATTCTTTAGTTGTAACAGCTGCGTATTCTTCAATCGCAACGGCTGAATCAGCCGTTCCTTCTTTAGCAGGAGTATATGCAAGAATCACAGCTGCTCCTGTATCTTCCACTGTAGATCCCGATGCTGGCGCTCCAGGATCAGCAGGGCCTCTTTTGAAAGGAGTCTCCCGTTGACGAGATTTGACAGCTGAATCAGTTTTGTCAACAAGGTCGTCGATGAATGTTCTTCTACCCAGCGGTGGACCTCGACCACGATCCGAACCACCTGCACTGTTAGTAATTTGTGGGGTTTTGGGGGTTTGGAGGTGATCGCGTTTTACCCTCCTCGTATTCATGCGAAGCAGATCATTTAAAAAACAAGCAAAAAGACTGACTAAAAGCAGTTATCAAATACGACTAATGACTAGTGTTTAATTTTCATCCTTCCCCGGCAATGGCGCCAAAATGTCAAGCACTCTATTTGCAGATAATTAAATATCAAACACACAGAGTATATGAAATTTATTGTCAACCCGAGAAAGTCTTTTTATTTCAAAGGATAAGTGCACAATATATGCTTAAACACAAAACCATTAGAAGTGAATACTTTTATCTTCTATCGTCTATGTTCATCCCAAGAATCTATGCAATCCCAATTGCCTTCTAACCGCTATACTACAATTCTTTTCTATTATGCATCAAGGAGAAATGGCATCAGATCTATTCAACGATTGCAAAAAGGTAATCTCATTCGCATTCTAAAATAATCACTTGTCTAATCTAATCAAGCTAGGAATTATAAAGCATGGCCTGAACATTACTCTAGAACTTTAATGAAAGAGATTGAAGCAACTGTTCTAAGAAATTGAATTGCAAAATATAAATCAATCAACACATAACAGGAAAGCTAAATTGTAAGAGCTCCTGGGATTACGTCTCAGCTGTAGGATGAACATGACAGTGTGAACAGAAATTGAATGTGTAAAGCAAATCTGACTCAGTCGACTGTTATTCTATACCATTCACCAATCTCACAGAAATATAATCTTTTACTGAAAAATCCACACAATAAATATTGCTGCTGCGTACATAAGAAGGAACAAAGCATCACACAACAAGAAAGATGAAATCCTAAATTAACACAGCAATCTCTGTGGAAGACGGGCCCAGTCTTCACACAGAGACGCTGGTTGAACAACACTCTCTTTAACTCAGAAGTAACTCCTTATATTAACAGAAGAATGAGTACACAGTTTTGGCTTGGCTGCTAATACAAGATAAATTAATTGTTTGCTGTCCAACCCCTCGGTCGAGGCAATTCCCCATATTTATACATACAAATTGCAACATCTAAACCTATAATTGGGCAGCCAGAGATCTTCAGGCGCTCTAAATAATCTAGCTGTTACAATGTGTGGCAGAACTGAAATATCCAAATATGAGAGAGTTATTTATTGTCCCAAGAGTGGCGGTCCTTCCAGCTCACAGCTGGATTCGAGCAGCGACATACTTAAGATAGCACTTTCTGTTACAGCTGCCCTGCCACGACTGTGCCTTGATTGACGATTTGAGCCCCAAGGAACCTTCTACAAGCAATGAACGTCCCTTCCTTCATGACTCGTTCAGCTCCGATCTTCCTGCAGTCTATTTGTCTTACTACCTTCATAAATCGCATCATGTTAGCACGAATTAAGAGATGCACAGCTTTAATCATCACAATCATAAGTATTAATACAATAAAACAATAATCGGCCATACCTTGGTAATTTGGGGAATAGATAAGGACAATAAGTCGAATTGCCAAGGTAATTGGTGTAAGACAAGGTAATGGAAGATGATAAATGATGGTCAAAAAGGGCCAATTCCGGGCTCAACAGGGTCAATCCTGATGAGACATCGTCTGATTACCGATCTATGATGTATACCGTTAACAAACGCAAGGTGACCCACCAATAATGAAAATGGGCATCAAGGCACAGAGCAAAATCATCGGAGTGTGAATAAATGGGTTGAAGTCAAACACTACGATGAATCCATTGATCAAGGGACATTGATGTATTCCCAAAACTATCGATGGCGAGAGAATTTGCCACTAATGACTGCAAGCCTCAAGGTACTCAACTGAACTCTAAGCCTCAAGTCCCGGAATAAATGGGTTGAAGTCGACGGAACGAGACTCGCTGGATGGAGGGCATTAAGCCATCCCCCATCAACTAGCACGAGGTACCAGCAATGATGAAAGATTTTGAAATATCTCAGGTGAAACGGACTGACTCAATAAGGATGGCCAACATGCAATAGTCAAGAGATCTGAGAAGTGGCTGACACTAGTTTCGGGACTTCCTTTGAACAAGAGCATGAGCAGATGGATAGACGCAGGAAACATGGACTCATAATAGATGTGTAATGTAGGAGGCATCACAAAGGGCTCCATAATGACTGGAAGCTTAATCAATCGGTGGAGTAAACTGAGAAACAAGTACAACTCCTAAGGCCCAACTATAGTCCCCACTCATAATATACAGAGTGGGATGAATGCTCTGTTCAAAGGAGACACAACAGCTGCCAACAAGAAATAGTGACCATAATCCCGTCCAGCTTTTTGGAATATTTGATTTTTTTGGTCTTTGTCATATTTGGGAAAAGCTTGAAAAAGAATAAAATTGCTTATAGTACAATAGGTGAGGGAACGAGTGTCAAATAGCTAGTAGACTAGTCCCAAGCAGTGGAACATACCTATCCTCAATGCAAGGAAGTACGTGCAGGATGTGGACACTCGGGGGTATGTTCCCTCAGGGTCAAAAGGTCATCAAATTGTGAAGGGAAGATATAAGCTTTGCAGGGCTTGACAGGGAAAAGTGTTCAGGCACCAAACTAACAATTGAGTAAGTGGGAGCCGACACAAGGCTCAAGCACCAAGCAGGATGATGCAATGCAATCACAACATGATAAAATTGAGGGGAGTCCTTAAGGGAGATGGCCAGCATAAGACAAAGTAGAGTATGATTCTTTATCGCAATGTCATGGCATAACTACAAAGGACTCCCAATCCTAAGGACAAACAACGACACAGACACCATAATGCATAAAGGGGTTCTAACTAGGGTACCCATGTTCAGAAAAGCCCTACCACCACATAACGACACTTCTAAAGTAGTGTGAAGATTCTGTGTCAGTTACGAATCGGGATCGCACCTAGGGTTTATAAAAATGGTCAATAGGTCAAATTCATAATGCATGCGAAAATGACCTCTAACCTATATGCCAGATGTGAAACGTACCTACCATAGGTGTGAAATGGTTCAGAACAACTTTTACTGAGGAAAACTGATTAAAAAACACTACTCCATGACACGATATTAGTTCATAACGGCTCGAAATGGAAAAAAATATAGAGAAGTGGGTCCAGAAAATTATAAATAGTAATAAAAAATTTCAAATTACAATTCATTTGCACTATTTATCAATTTGGAGTTGTTTGGTTAGTTTTCACCTGAAAATTCAGTTGTCGATCCTGGGAGCTACAAGCGACCGTTCAACGAACCGTCCGGAGCAGGTTGGTAGTTACTTCCATACCTTTCATTTCAATGCTTTTATTTCAGTTTTTATCTGTGGGTTTTTGAGTTTGTCCAAGCCCTCGATGGCTTCGGCGCTACCCATGGGCTATAACTATGCGGGTCGCAGGTAAGGCACCAAACGCACAATCAAAAAATAGACTGGCCGCGGGTACCCGCCACTGTATACAAATTAGCCTGCGGGTACGGTCGTGAAGAAATTTTTTCATGAAACTGGCCAAAGCTTGTTTGTTTTCCACTCCAGGATGGTTCTAGAGTGGAGGGAGAGAGAGCATGACCAAGTTGATGAGGCCGTGTGCAATGATTTGCAAGCATGTGGTTTGTATAAGTTCTGGAGTATAGGGGGTTTAAGGGCCTAAAACCTATCACTTTGTCGCCTAATAGACTACAGGGATGTGGATGCAAAAAACTTCATCCTCAACGGGCAAACCCTCACACTGGAATTGGAGGATATCTACTTCATTATCGGTTTGTCGCATAGAGGGGAGGTGGCTAGTCTTCGGTCTCAGACCGTGGGTGGTGGGATCACTGTTCAGGACTACATAGCGTAGTATTGTCCCGCAAACAAACAAGCGGTGGGAAGCCAAGTGCCCATCAACGCCATAGTAGATCTGAGCACAAAGATCATTGTGGCTACCCTTGTGCGGATCACTAGATCCAAAGCTTTGCATGAGGCATCTAGGTTGGTGATGTTCTATGCATCACAATGCATGCAACCTATGGTATTCGATTGGTGTACTACACTACTGGTGTCTATGAAGACATAATTGACGGAATGCAAAGAGGGGAAGGCCAAAAAATTTGGGTATGGTAGAATCCTATGCAGCTTCTTTTTTGAGAGAGTTTCGGGGCTTAGCCCGAGGGTGGATGTCCCTCCTCACAGTCTCCATGATCCAGCCTTGAACCGGTGGGCTGAGATCCTTACACAACAGGGTGGTGGCCGTCTGGCATCACCATATATTGAGGAGTTCTTCTGCTAGTGGAATCGGCAGGAGATCGCTATAGGGGACTATCCCTATGCAGGGATAGACTTCAGACAGGATCATGACATGCCGCTTCCACCAAGCGCAGCGTTCGGAGACATTGGTGAGTACTCTTTTGGTTTTGTGTTTATTAAATTTTTATGGATTTTTTATTATAGTTGAAATACAAAAATCTTTTTGGTGGTAGTATCAAGTGCTAAAGTTTGACTGTTTACTCGCAGACAAAGGCCCAGTGAGACCCGAGGGCTTCCCAAGACATGGTCGTCGAGGTAGAGGTGATGAGGCAGGAGATGCTGCAGCAAGGCGCACACTTCAGACATTGCGGCACAACATATCACGGATGGTTGCCCAAGCACCACAGATAGAGGTATCCCAACTACCTGAGGCCATGCAACGCTAAGTAGTGGGTGTCCCTGGTGAGTGGGTGTGGCTACTGCAGTGGGTAGCCAATGCAGTATAGTACTTCTATGAGACACATCCTATCAAGGCGGCAGCTAGGCCTCTTCGGAGGGAATAGATATCCGAGGGTGTCATGTTTTTGTATCGATATGTATATTTTGAGGGCCACGAGCTCCAATTTTGTATGACACTACCATTTTTGGACATATTTATATATATATAACTTTGGTTCTCGGTTCAACTATATGTGTGTATGTACAAATGTATGAATGTCTTTGTATTTACGTGCTTCATGATGAATGTGACAAATTCCAATCTAATACATAGTTAGCATATGCATCAGATATATAATTAAGACTTCTCGGAACGTGAATATATGTGATTGAAACAAAATATCTCTCCAAGAGTCGTACCTTAAGGAATTTATGTAGTAATGTAGGGTCTCATACATGGTACTTCCCATTCACCTGAGACATAACTAGTTGTGAATCCAGGTGGACTTCGAAAGACTGGATTTCATGTGAAATAACATCCCGAAGTAGCTCAATAACGACACTATACTCAGTCACATTATTAGATGTAGGACCGAGACAAGCACCTCCTGAGGACACAACTAGGTGGTCAGGTGAGAAGATAACACAGGAAGCAGAAGCAAGTTGTTGCGTATGTCGGCTAGCAACATCCGCGAAACCTAAGAATGTAGGAGATCCCATTGACATTTTTCAATCAAACAGAAGCTAATCAGCAAACCCTACAACCAAAAAGGCAAGCTAAACTATGTATAGAAAAACTATACAATAGTGTACAAAAGTATCAGCCTGAACCAAAGGTTCAAGCATAATACCGCTTGAGGTGGAGCCCATTTCTAGGCTCCTTCAAGGCAACTCACTCATAGTCTTCTAACTCATAAGCTCCTTTTTCGAGGACACGCTGCACAATGTAAGGACCAAGCCACATGGGATTGAACTTGCCTGCCCCTAGGGGTTCTTTATCTTGGTCATACAAAATTACCAAGTCACCTTCCGCATACTGCTGGGGACAGATAGACCTATCATACTGAACCTTGAAACGATGCTTGTTAACATCAATGGCCATAGCAACATCTCGATGTTGCTCGTCAAGTTGCTCGAGGTGTACTAAACGTTGCTCAATATCTGTCGTATCAGGGAGGAGCTCTATGGCTAGCTTGAGTGAAGAGATTTCGCATTCAATCGGTAAACGTGACTCCACACCATGAACTAACTGGAACGGTGAGAACCCGGTGGTAGTCTTAACTGCGGTTCGATATGCCCACAAAGTAGGATATAACATGATATGCCAATTGGTCTTGCTTTGATGGATGGTACATTGGAGAATGGTCTTCAAAGACTTATTTACTGCTTCAACCTGGCCATTCGCTTGAGGATAGTAGGAATACGAGTGTTCCTGGTGAAACCCAAGCTTGAGAGACAAATCCTCCATCATCTTGTTTTGAAGGTGACTGCCATAGTCAGTGACAATCTCTTTCGGGATACCGAATTGAGTGATAATCTGGTTGAACACAAAATGGGCTGTAGTAGCACTGTTGGCTTTTACAGTAGGCATGGCCTCATCCCACTTGGAAAAATAATCCACGGCCACGATAATATGGTGATGGCCCCCAGCCGAAGCTGTTTTGCAATCCATGAAATCTACCCCCCACTGAGTGAAGGGACTGACATTTACGACTGGATGGAGGGGCGTTGGGTGCAAGTGTATGTTCCGAGAAAACACCTGGCAAGGGTGACATCTCTTCACGGTGTTAATACAATATTTAAAGATGGTAGGCCAAAAATAAACAGCTCGCACAATACACTGGGATGTAGAAAGCCCGAATAAGTGACCGCCACACACCCCCACATGGCAATCATTAAGTACCCGTTCCGCTTCTTCGTGAGTCAAGCAATGATGGAGAATGGAATCCTTTCCTCGGCGATACAAATTATCACTGACGATATTATAATCTTTAGCATGATGTCTCACACACCGTCGCTCATCTCAATGTTTGGAGATATACAATGACATCCCCATACCGAGGGTCCTCGGACAAGATAATAAATAAGTGTTCATCCACAAAAGAATCTTCATGAATGACTTCCTCAACAAGTCGTGGAAGGTCCTACATAAGCTCAACGAACACCAATGATTTCACCGATTTTGCCGAAGCAAAATCAAGGTCAAATTCCTGAAGGATTACAATCCATTTATTATACTTACCCTCGATAAGGCATCGTGATAGCACGAACTGAAATGGATTGATGTGAGCTATAACTGTGGTTGTTCGAAGCAAAATGTAATGTCATAACCACTGGATTGCGTGGACAGTTGTTAGTGCCAGCTTTTCTATGTGAGTATATCTTAGCTCAATGTCTACTAAATTTCGACTGAGATAATAGATAACATGCTCAACAAGCGCCTCATATACATGAACCAAGACCATGCCAAAAGTTTCTTGAGACGTGGCCACATAAAGAATGAAATCTCCTGTAAAGTCTAGTGGACTAAGCACAGGGGCCGATACCAAATCTTTCTTAAGGGCGTCAAAAGATTGTTGGGCTCGCTCGTCCTCGATAAAAGGTGTGTCTTTCTTCAATAAGGGTGCGAAACCTTTGGTAATATTAGCATAGTTAGCTATAAATCGACGCAGAAAAGTAGCTCTCCCTTGGAGGCTCTGAAGTTGTAACAAATTACGTGGAGGAGGCAACTGAAGTATTGCCTCAACTTTGAGAGGATCAACTCTAATACCCTCTCTCGAAACTATGAATCCTAGAAGGTGACCAGTCCTAACAGTGGAGATGCATTTGTTTGGATTCAATCGAATTTTGTAGTGGATACATCATTCGAGAATCATATGGAGGTGCTTGGGGTGGTCCACTCTCTTGCGAGAATGGCCAGCAGGATCATCCAAGAAAACTTCCATAATCATCTTAAGATCATGAAAGGCATAGGTCATGGCTCGCTGAAACGTAGCTCCAACGTTTTTAAGGCCGAAGGGAATTTTTCGATATGCAAACATTCTCCATGGACAAATAAATGACGTCTTATGTTGGTCCGCAAGCTTGATTTGAATCTGATTATAACCCGAGAATCGTCCATGAATGAAAAAATCTCACTCCACGCACAAGCATCCAATATTTGGTCAATGAATGGCATGGGGAAGTTGTCTTTTGGACATGCACAGTTTAAATCTCTAAAATCAGTACATACACGGATCGTTCCCTGCTTCTTATCCACAAGAACGGGGTTTGACACCCATTCGGTAAGGGGAACGGGGTAGATGAAACCCGCTTTGAGCAGTTTCTCCACCTCTGCCTTAATAGTAGTTTCCTTCCTAGGGTTCATAGCATGAAAGCATTGTTGAACCATTTTAGTATCAGGATACGTTCTAATCTCGTGTTCAACAATGCGGGCGTCTATTCCTGGTATCTCCTAGTATGACAAGGTGAAAGCTTCCCGGAGTTCCGTAAACAAGTCAGGGTAAATAGCGATCTCCTCAGAATCACAATCGGCACCCATGTAAATGCTCTCTATCATTTTGGGAGTGCGAGAGATGTTGATCGAAGTGGTTGGGGAAATATTGGCCATATTCCCCTCTGCAAAAACATCATGCAACGCTAAAAGAACCATAGGGTGACCAACCATCTCTGCTAGAGTCATCCTAAGCTCTTCTTGCTCAATGAGCTCGAGGTTGGGAAGGAAATAAGAGCGATGGTGCATATCTTCCCAAGGCCTCTCACTACCACACATGGCCTCGAGGATAGCTTCATCAGATGGTAAAGTATCATCAAGGCAATCATGGGAGCAAGATGAGTTGGCTTCCCAAACTGGCAGCATAACGGGATCTTCTTCGACTGTCTGGGAAGAAGAGAGATCTGGATCTACAGTGGTTTTTTGGATATGATCGTAAGTGAGCTCCGCTATAGATAAAGGCATAGACATCCTGACATGCACAATGTCTCCATATGTGGAACTCATGGATGGTAAAGTCCACAGATCATCTAAATAGGAGGTCCGGAATAACATATTATTCAAAGGAGGAGACACATTGTCGGTAATGGTTCCAATAAAATTCACAGGTGCAGAAAGATTATAAGTTCCCATCAATTAGGGGTACATTCCAACACCTATGTTCCTAGTTTCCAGCTAAGAATTAGAAACTTGCGGGACTATAGATATCATGGATGCTACAGAAGGAGTGCCAATAAAATCCAACTGATCGATCGTCACAATCTTACCTTCATGGGGAAAGCAGATAACTCTAAATACAGTAGACGCGACAACCTTCATAGCATACATCTAGTTCCGACCTAGTAAAAGTTTGTAGTCGATGGGCGCATCAACCACTTCGACTTCAATAAGCACGGACTTACTTCCAAAGGAGACAACAAGGGAAGGGATAATTCCATGCAACGTAAAATATCTACCGTCGAATGTAGTGAGTGTAGTTATAGATGCGAGTAGAGGAGGAGAGCCAAGAGATTTCCAATAAGTTAATGACATTACTGATGCGGAAGCACCTTGATCAACCATAGTACGTCTGACGAAGCTCTGAAGGAAAACCACCTGGATTTGAAAAGCCACGTGGTAAGGTAAGCGAGGCTGGACATCAGTAGTATTGAACTTGATAACACTAGGATTCCCCCCATCCTGAACTCCTAACGCACTCAAAAGGGCATGCTTCTAAGAAGGACAGGCTTGCAAAACTTCAAGAGCCGACATGGCACACGGAGTTTGGCCTAAATCTTCTACGATGGAGTAGTTCTGGGCGGCTCAAGCATTGGGATTATGCGTAGAGCGCTTCAAAACACCTTTTGGTATCCACGGCATAATGGAGGGATTCTCGATATGCAAGGAATTGTCAGGAGGAGGGGGAGGATCACTCCCTAAATTAGGTTGTGGTGCACCATAATCGCACCGACGAGTAGCAACACAAACCTCCAACTGAAACCATATTCACACATCCATAACCACTAGTATTGGAAGAAGTCATTGCCATTTCATTAGTACCATAACTAGTGGTGGGAGCATGCGAAGCAATGTTTTTATGATGAGGAAGGGGATTCTTCAACACAGTTGGGCTCTGTTCCAAATGCTTCGATGCTTCTTCAATTCGAGGACATAAGTGAGTAAGATGATCCTCCCCACAAATCTTGCAAGGAAATTGCACCTTATGCCTAGGTTTACAATCCTCGCCAGCATTACCACCTTCTCGAGGAGGGTTGGCATTCTCTTTACGAGGAGTATTACGATTGCTATTGTTCTTACTTCCATTGTTTCCACCCCTATGATTGTTTCTCCCCTTTTTCTTACCACTAGGTTGTTGGTTATCCAACGGTTTCGTTGATTGCACATTGTGTACATCAGATGATGGAGTGGATGTGGACATGGTGTGAACCTGTCCAGGAGTAGACTGGTTTAGTGACAAATTTTGAATTTGATTAGCTACCAAGTCTATAGGGTGAGTGCATGCAGACCCCACGATTCCATCAGCATGTGGTCCAGGACCTGATGTGGGCTCATGTCTTGTTCTCGATGCATCAGGAATAATGTCATACAAAATGCCAGACTGAGAATAAAGTAGATCTAATTGTTGGACTTTCAAGATAGCTCGTTGCTCAATCACAATGCCGGACATTGAAACATCCTTAGAAATGTATGGGAGTATAGAGTTGAGGAACAATTCCAACAGGAACTCTGGAGGAATGTTGGCTTTCACTAATCTCTTCTGCCGATGCCACTCTTGAACGTGGTCAGAAATATGTGTGGCCTTTCTCTGATGGAAGGTGGACAACAACTCAGTACTAGTATCATAATGAACCGGCAACTGGAAATGGTCTAAGAAAACCAAAGCAATCTCGTTGAATCCCCTATAGTTGTTCCTAGGAAACGCGACATACCACTTCATGGCTGCCCCAGTGAGGGTGCGTTGAAATAGTCGTAATCTAATGGAATCATGATTCATAGACTTCGAGGAGCACCAAAGGTGAAATGCTGTGACATGATCGCCCGGATCCTCAGCACCTTTCCCTTCAAACTCTGGAATGTCTGAAGGAAGCTTGGTAGGAATCGGGGGCCAACTAGGTTCATGACACACTGGATCATTTGTGAGCATCGAAAGATCTGGGAGATTCAAGTGTGCAAGGAACGGGAGCTGCGGCTAGAAAGATGGATTATAAGATCCCATAAAAGGTTGGTTAAACGGAACCATGTTATAAGATGGACCAAAAGCTTAACCATGAGGATTAAACTACTGATGATAAGGACCTGACGGACAATAAAATTTCCCATGGCCATAGGATTGATAACCTCCTCCTTCCTGACCCATTTGAGAGTAAGAAGGTGTATGTGTGTTTTGGGTACCATATTGGGGTGGTGGGTTGTACTGGTTGCCAGCACTGACTATGTTGTAGTAAGGGTTGCCACCATGAGTATGGGTCATATATGTACTATTCATGGCGGGAACTGTATTGTAATTACCATAATGGTATGGTATGTTCCCAACCCCAGCATTAGAATTATCTTGATCAGTCGTGTGATGACCATAAGTATGAGAAGTATTCCCGACCCCAACATTGGTGTGATTAGTAACAGGGATGGTGGCGTGATGTCCATGTGGATAGGAGATATTGTTAAGATTCAATATACTAAGATAGAAAATACCAGCATTCCATTTCATTTCACAACAATAGCATATACAGGATCACTGAAGAAACAACAAGCATAACATAAACACAAGAGACACAGATTTATCCTAGGAAACCCTCATGGGGTAGAAAACCCAGCAAAGCTTCCTAAATATAGATGACCAGCAAATACAAAGATGTAAACCAAAGACATGAGCTCCTTCTCCTCCATAGCAAGCCTCTCTCACACAAGTGCGCCACTCACCAAGTGATAGAAGTGTGTAATAAGTGAGGAACATCCTCTTCTACTTATACTAGTTTCCCGACTGACGTTTACACAAGCTAGGTGGGACCCAACTTAATTACTGGGTTAAACACCCCATTACAACTGACTAGGCCAACCCCTCTAGGGTGGTCTAATAACCCTTTGACCCACATAACACATACAGGGCCGACCCCCACTAGGGATGTCTAATAACCCAAGTTACCACATTCCGATGGAGGAATAAACATCTCTATATATATAATAAGATCTTCTCGGAGGAATGAAACATCTCTAGAATAGTAAAGTACAAATATAATATTCTTTGAAGTTACAATATTCAACACTCCCCCTTAATGAGAAGGATATTATAACAACATCTGCAGGCACAAGGAGTCATCGACTACATCATACATTATACATCTATAAATCATTGGAATCTTTATCAACATCATCATTAACTCAAGCAATTACTGGAACATATTCAATATTGGAACATCAACATCTTCAGTACTGAGTCTTTATCTTCTGCAACACTCGAATAGCTACAGCAACATCAACATCATCATCACACAATCATTAGCATCTGGATCATCACGATCTACAGCATCTGGATCTCGATCTACAGCATCTGGATCATCGTCTCAATCTACAGCCTCTCGATCATCATCTCGATCTACAGCGTCTGTATCATCATTTCGATCTACAACATCTCGATCATCATCTCGATCTATAGCATCTGGATCATCAACTCGATCTACAACATCTGGATCATCATCTCGATCTACAGTATATGGATCATCATCTCGATCTACAACATCTGGATCATCATCTCGATCTACAGCATCAGGATCATCATCTCAATCTATAGCATCTAGATCATCATCTCGATCTATAGCATCTAGATCATCGTCTCGATCTACAGCATCTGGATCATCATCTTGATCTATAGCATCTAGATCATCAGCGTAGCATACTCTGCAGTACACACGATCATATTACAGGATGATAAATCCCGCTCTCTTTAGGACATAGGTCCATGGACGATACAACCCAAATCAAGTTCCAGGATGATCAATCCTTATCACTTTAAGACATCTCACAATGTCTAGGGACGATGAAATCCTAATCAACTTCTAGGAGGATCATTCCTTATCTCTTTAAGACATCTGACCATGTCTAAGGACGATGCAATCCTAATCAATTTCTAGGAGGATCATTCCTTATCACTTTTAAGACATCTCACCATGTCTAGGTACGATGCAATCCTGATCACGTACCTTTTGAACCAATGTTCACGGACGATGCAGTCCTCTCACATACCTTTTGAACCAAAGGTTCACGGACAATGCATTCCTCTCACGTACCTTTTGAACCAATGTTCATGGACGATGCAGTCCTCTCACGTACCTTTTGAACCAATGTTCACGGACGATGCAGTCCTCTCACGTACCTTTTCAACCAATGTTCACGGACGATGAAGTCCTCTCACGTACCTTTTGAACCAATGTTCATGGACGATGCAGTCCTCTCACGTACCTTTTGAACTAAGGTCCATGGACAATGCAGTCCTATCACGTACCTTTTGAACCGAGGTCCAGGGAAAATGCAATCCTATCACATACCTTTTGAACTCAGGTCCAGGGACGATGCAGTCCTATCACGTACCTTTTGAACCAAGGTCCAGGGACGATGTAGTCCTATAAAGTACCTTTTGAACCGAGGTCTAGGGACAATGCAGTCCTATCATCAATTCTCAGAGACATCTGTCTACAGATCAATTCAAGGGATCGAAGTCCGGGGACAATACAATCCCCACCTTTCCACCAAGGACTTCATTCTCAAAGACAGATGTCTATGGATCAATTCAAGGGACCGAATTCTGGGGACGATACAATCCCCACCTATCAACTAAGGACTTCATTTTCAAAGACATCTGTCTACGGATCAATTTAAGGGACTGAAGTCTAGGGACGATACAATCCCCACCTGTCCACTAAGGATTCATTTTTGAATACATCTGTCTACGGATCAATTCAAGAGACCGAAGTCCGGGGACAATAAAATCTCCACCTATCCACTAAGGACTTCATTTTTGCAGACATCTATCTACGGATCAATTCAAGGGACCGAAGTCCGTGGATGATACAATCCCCACCTGTCCACCATGGAATTCATTCTCGAAGATATCTGTCTATGGATCCTTTTAGAACATGTGTTCAAGGATGATGCAATCCCTGTTCTTTCTCAGAGACATATGTCTACAGATCCTTTTAGAACATGTGTTCAAGGATGATGCAATCCCCTTGTCAACTTAGACCCTGTCTAAGGACCATCCACGAACCTCTCTGTCGGCATCACCAATATAGGTATCCACATCATAGACCTCACTGTCGATGCAGGCAATCTCATCATAAGTGACCACATCACTCCCCCTTTCGAGGAGGGTCCTACCAAGCTTGTCTCGGAAATGCTCAAACTTTACTTGAGGTAGAGGTTTGGTTAGTACATCGGTAACTTATTCACTTGAGGTAGAGGTTTGGTTAGTACATCGGCAACTTGTTAGAAATTCGAACTTTATAGTTCCTTTCTGTACCATATCTTGTATATAGAAATGTCATATCTCTATGTGCTTTGACTTATCATGGAACACTGGATTCTCTACTATCTTGATACAACTCTATTTGTCACATAGGATCACAGTTGGGTCTACGTCTAAGTCAAACAATCCTGAAGCCATACCGCTTCACAACTAGCAGAGCAAGCAGCCATATATTCTACTTGTGCTGAGAGCCACACTAGACTGCTTCATGCTAAACCACGAGATCATGCCGATCCTAGACAATAACATCCTCTCGATGTGCTCTTCCTGTCTGATACACTTCCTTCCTAATCAACATCTGTGTAGCCATCTGAAGTCATGATCTCCAAGATAACATAGATCAAAGTCTATCGTACCCTTTAGGTACCTCATCACATGCTTTGCAACTATCAGGTGAACACATCTAGTTTCCACTAGATACTGACTCATGGTGTTCACAGCAAGGCATATATTCGGCCTACTATTTGTCAGATACATCAGCGACCTAATAATATGTCTGTATAGAGTCACATCAACTAACTCTAAGGAGTCATCATCTAACAACTTCAAGTCGGAACCCATGAGAGTGGCCATGGTTGTACATTCGAACATATCAAATCTTATCAATATGTCCATAGCATACTTTCCCTGTTTGAGAAAGATTCCTTCTGAGCTTTTCCATTCTTCCAGACCTAGGAAGTAATGCATTAATCTGAGATCTTTCTTCTCGAATTCTATAGCTAGCTTCTTCTTTCTTTCCATGGTCTATTTCTCATTCACTATCAGAAAGAGATCATCTACATACAATAATAGTATGATCCATAACCTTAAGGTAAAGGTTAGGAACAACTTTAATTCTAGTAAATCCCAAGATTGTCAAGAAACTGTCAATTATCCCTCTGTGACTAAACATCATTCACACTCTGCATTGAATGATCTTCTGCATATCTATCTGTGCCATCTCTTGTCAGATGGGTCTACTGATATGAACCTCGAGATCATTCGAACTCTGTGGTGGTTCCTTCTTGCATCCATATCATCTGTATATAGAAACCATATTCAACCTTGTAGCAAAGGTTGAGATCCACATCATCCATGGTGATCATTAAGCTCATTAATTTACTATCGATCCTGGGTACCCGAACAGAGATTTCTTCAATTGAATCCTTGATTCGCACTTCTTCTTCAATTACATCATTAAGATAATAGTCTTATCTAGCCACTTGGAGAAAACATCTCATCGTGATTCTCTTCCTCTTTCTAAGAGAATCTTCTAGCCACGAGCCTTCTATATTATGTTTGATTTGTAAATCTTCTTGTTGAACATCCATCACTTGTTCGGTGTTCATCATTCTTCATGATCTTTCCTACAAATCAAAATTAAGTACATGATTAGTAATACTTCATAATCATCAAATCATATTGACATGATAACCTATTATGCATACATATATGATTTACATAGTTATGCTACTATCTTGACCAATACTTTCGCACAACACTTTTCCATATACTGTATGCATATAGTGGCTATCTAGATGCCTTCCATCTCTACCAGAACATACTATTAAGAGTGTGCACAACTCTCAGCATGTCATCAAAGAGGTTTCATTCTAGACAAGCAACAATGGAATGTTTGTCCAACTTACCAATAATATGCATATTAGTAGTATACTGTTCAATGCTATATGAATGCTTACACTCAGCATGATATATTTTAGAAATACAAATATGCATACAACTATTACCAGCATTATCATTTACTTTTTCAAATAACAATTCAAATACTTATCTTTTATGTTTGTGTGGTTTCCTCCCGCTTGATCTTCTATATGTCTTTTGAACATCTATTCATTATGTACCATTGTGCATGCTCAAATGTGCACTAGTGTCATCCTCATGATCTCATACACAAACATACATTCATTAGTATAATCTCAATATTATCAAACCATTATAATTCTAAATAATCTTGATTATGTATGGTCACGATCATTCAATACATGGGTATACTAAGATCCTAGCACAAAGTAGGATTCTAACTTGACATAGGAAAACATACCTGGATTAGTATACCTGCTTAGTTATGTCTAACATACCTAAACAATATGTTCTTTGTTCTCTTCAATGATTTAGAGATCCTGTGCTAGAACCTGCATATCTCATAGGTTAAGCATAATAGAACAAAGTCATGCATACCTTGTAAGTAGAACTTCTATGTGATCAAAGATTATGGAGGAGTCTTTGTCTTCATGTTGTCATGGTCATGGAACTTGATTTGTCTTTCGTGATGTACCTATCGAGACTTCTTGTAGTCTTCTTATGTAAGGACTTAGCCTCATCTCCCCCTGAAACTGGATATGGAGCTCGATTAGGGTTTGTCAGAGAAACCCTAAAAATTCAAACTTTGACTTTCACACTTCTGAATGTATGGAAGGATGGGTCTTGCTGAGCTGATCAAACTAGCATACTTCAATTTTGAAATCTCCAAAATTTGACCCCTCAAAATTGCCTTCGAAACTTCTGGATCTTCTGGCCAGGATCCCGAACTAGGGTTTGATGAAACCCACCCTTCGGCTTAATCAAAAGGTTTGATCCAAGGCTCTAAACTCTTATTTTTCTGAGGAGCTTCCAGCCGTGGTCATAGACTTCAAAAATTCCAACTTTTGTTGAAGCTGTAATTTTCCATCTTTCCGATCAAAATCCCAAACTGTGGTTTGATCAAGCCCGGTCTTCTGCCCAACCAAAAAATTCGATCTTGGTCTCTCAATTTTGATTTTCCTGAGTAGCATTCAGCCATGGACTTTGATTCCAAAAATTCCAACTTTCTCCGAAACCCTAAATTCCGGAAGCCATGAATGAAGGTGCTCAAAAATAATTTTGTTTTGACAGAAATATGTACCTGATTGTTTCTACTGTAAATCCAAACTTTTTGATCTAGAGGGTCTGAAAACATTTTTTTTGGTAGCCGGACCTGTCATCTTTCCATCCCGATAGGTCTGACATCAATTGGATTCTCTGGGAGAGAGTTAGTCCAAAAGTCGCAACGTGACTTGTTTATGGGATGAAACAGGAGAGCGAAATTTTACAGCATGCCACATGTCACTGGTTCTAGTTCGGCCTCTATAAACGTTTCCTGAGATATTATAGTGCATTCGCTACCTGTCACATTTTACGAAATTTCATTTGGAGCTTCCTAGCCCAAGTTACGACCTTTTTTCCTAGGTCACCTGATTATGACTGAGATCTGGAAGAGGCAGAAACCCTAACGTGTACTGATCATAACTCACAGAGTACAACGAATATGAGGGTGTCCTTTGCACACAAGGTACATGGGGATGTTATCTTAGACCTGTAAACTTTTTAGAGGCTGAACCTTCATCAAAATGGATTTCTAGCGAAAGTTCCACGATGACTGGTGTTTTCTATATAAAACCCTAACCTTCAAATTGTCGTAAGTGAAGCAAGTGTCGTAGGTGCCATACCTTGCCTTCCTTCAGGTTAGCTCTAATACCATGTTAAGATTCAATATGCTAAGACAGAAAATATCAGCATTTCATTTCATTTCACAACAATATCATATACAAGATCACTGAAGAAACAACAAGCACAACATAAACACAAGAGACACAGATTTATCCTGGGAAACCCTCATGGGGTAGAAAACCGAGCAAAGCTTCCTCAATATAGATGACCAGAAAATACAAAGATATAAACCAAAGACATGAGCTCCTTCTCCTCCATAGCAGGCCTCTCTCACACAAGTGCGCCACTCACCGAGTGATAGAAGTGTGTAATAAGTGAGGAACATTCTCCTCTACTTATACTAGTTTCCCGACTTACTTTTACACAAGTTAGGTCGGCCCCAACTTAATTACTAGGTTAAACACCCCATTACAACTAACTGGGACGAACCCTCTAGGGTGGTCTAATAACCCTTTCACCCACATAACACATACAGGGCCGACCCCCACTGGGGAAGTCTAATAACCCAAGTTACCACATTCCGACGGAGGAATAAACATCTCTAGATATACAATAAGATCTTCTTGGAGGAATGAAACATCTCTGGAATAATAAAGTACAAATATAATATTCTTTGAAGTTACAATATTGAATAGATATTCCCACCCCCTACATTAGAATTACTAGTGGCAGCAGTGGATTCAAAAGTGTGCGTTATATGTCCACCCCCATGGTTGGGAGGAGCATTAAGATCCAAAAAAGTGATCCTAGGTTGACGAGTAGCGGCATGCATGTTAGGTGGTGGATGGAGATTCGAGTTCCGAACAACATCCTATTAGGTTGGTCTATCCGAGGAGGTGGTCTTCTTCCAATAGTAGCATGGTTAGGAGGAACATGACCAGGCCCCATACTATGTGGCTAGGCATACCAAAAGAGAGTGCAGTTGGGTTGATCGTAGGACTAGTGTCATCATGTGACTCTGGCATTCCGTGTCTATAACTATGTGGGAACGAAGGAACGAAAGGATCGTCCTGTTCTTAATCCTTGGGTAAGTTGGGAATCCCATAAAGATAATTATTCGGATTCGAAGGATCAAATGGATCTCGTTCAAGTGGATAAGGCCAAATAGAACCAGGTTGAGTCTCAGGTAAATCACCTCCCCACGCCTCACAAGGGGTATGGGGATCGAAAATGTGTTCAACTTCACCTGATGGAGAAGAAGGGTTTTCTTCAGTATCGAAATGTGTAGCAGTCATAATGTCTTGGATGTAAGTCTCATAAGAATCCAAAGACTCAGAGGGAGCCCTCCGGCATCCTCTAGCAACACGGTGTGAAACCTTGGCTGGCTTTAAACCAGCCAACTGATGGGACCAGTGGAGAGTAGGGCTCCGCACGATGATATCTCTAGAGAGAATAAATAATCAAAACATCCCCTAAAATCCAACTATTGATCAAAAATAGTAAATAAAAAGCACACACCTAGAGAAACTATAGCCAAGAGCAGACAAACAGAGTGGCTAAATGAGCTCCTGACACTAGAGCTGGTATCTCTCGCTTAGGAGAGGCTTGAGACTCCCAAACTATAGACAGAGGTAACAGAATCAGTTATAGAGACACCCAGGCTTCACTCTGTGTACAGGGTCAAGTCCACTGCACAAACACAACTGTGCTATCCAATCCCTATCTGACTCAGGACACAAATAGCATAACCACTGCAAGTACCCTATGCGATACCTAGGTAAGGTAACTATGCTCACTGCAATATAACCAATGCTCAGGGATACAGTTGTAGGTGGGACCCATCGTATGGGTAGGGTAGCTGAGCCAGAAGCACAAGAGGACAAACCTCCGGTACCCCTAGATGTCGATGTATATGTAACTTTGGAATGTATTTCATCTATGTATTTCATATATATTTATTGTACCCTTATAAGAGATGTGTTATTCCTCTATAAGGAAGTGTTGTCATGTGTATTGACAAGTGTCACAAGTGTGTGTACTTGCCGATGGGTTATTAGACAACGATGTGTGGGCTTGGCCCTGAAATATATATATTATATTGTGGATGCACCTAGCTAGACAAATCGGCCCCATAGTGTAACTGGGCAAACAGGTTAAGTATAAATAGAGATCGGGAGATCTCTATTTTGATCACTCGGAAACTCACACTTCTCTCCCTCAGAAAGTGGTGCACTAGTAAGGAGGAGGATCATATACTACTAGGAGACTATCTCAGTGTATTTTGGTTGTACTTTTGTTAAGCCATTGCTCTATCTATCTCTGAGGAAGTTATGGGGTTTTTCACCTTAGGGTTTTCCCCACGGAAACTTTGTGTCTCTTGTCTCTCATGTTGTGATGCTTGTCATGCTTATTATGATTGTTATGCATTGATATACTGTACATGTTATTCTCTCAATAAAGATCCTAGAGTATTGTGAATTAATGCTCAAAATTTAACATGGTATCAGAGCTAACCTCAGAAGAAGACATTGTGCACTGACGGAAACTAGGGTTTCTTCTTTATTGGGTTTCTCTCCACAGATTTTGGAAAAGTAGTATACTAGAGTGACTCTACTCATCAAGGAGAATCTATCTGTCCAATCATAATTCAATTCTGAGCATTTTCATATTTTTCCCTAAAAATTAGGGTTTCCACAAAAATAGGAATTTTTGAAATCGAAAGAAATAGCTGGAAGCTCCTTGCAAAAGTCAAAGTTTAGAGCTTTGGATCGATATTTTTGGCTAGGTAGATCTATGGGAAACTCAAACCTTAATTCAGGGCTCTCCTTAGTGAAACTGGGAAGACAGAAAGGCAATTTTGAAGGGTGTAGCTTTGCAAATCTCAAATTCTGAATACACTAGGTTGATCAGCTCATCAAGGCGCATCTTTCTATCCTTTTAGAAAGTTAATTCACATTTTGAATTTTTATGGTTTTTCCGACAAACCCTAATCCAGGACAAGATCCAGTTTTCAACAATTCAAGTGGTAAGACCTAAAACTTTTCTATTTCCATTTGAAGTACTCTTTAAGATGTCTCACCACACCAAGCTTGAGGATAAGCTTGAAGGGGTTGATAACTTTCGAGCCTAGAAGTATAGGATTCGGTTAATCCTGGAAGAGAATGAGTTGGGCTAAGATATTGCATAAGAAGAACTTGGTCAAGGCAAAGAGAATCATTGCTGATTCTATCAAAGACCATCTCATCCCCCATGTGTCATCTCTGAAGATACCCAAAGAGATGTTTGACTCCCTGACAAAGTTATTTGAAGGGAAGAACATAAATCGGAAGATGACTCTGTAGAATCAATTGAAAGGGATCAAGATGTTGAATGGAGAGACCATTCAATCTTACTTCTCCAAGGTCTCTCAGATAAAGGAAAAACTTGAAGCTGTGGATGAAGTAGTGGACAATGGTGAAGTTGTTATGACCACTCTGAATGGCCTACCTAGGTCATGGGACTCCTTTAGTCAAGGAATCTGTGCAAGAATGAAATTGATCTCTTTCAGTAAACTCTGGGAGGAATGCTCTCAAGAAGAAGACAGGCTTGTAGATCGAGAAGAGAAAATGGGAGGTGAAGATCAAGCTCTCACAGCTCACACCAAAAGAAGCAAGCCCAAGAAGGAGAACTCTCACTACAAGAAGTCCACTCACTATCACCAAAAGAATAAGCAGGATCTAAGGTGCTTCACATGCAATGAGAAGGGTCACTTTCCTTCAGATTGTCCCAAGAACAAAAGGGATAACAACAACTCTAACAACAAGAAGAAGGGCAGCAAAAGAAAGTTCCATGCTCATGTTGCTGAAGATGATGAACCTCCAAAGAAGAAGGCTAGGGAAGAAAGTGATGATGACTCATCAAGTGAAGAAGAATATGTTCTAATCTCTGCTCTCTCAGGTACTATCTCCCATGGTTGTAATGATTGGTTAATTGACAGTGGGGCTTCCAAACACATGACTGGGTTTAAGGAATATTTTGTAAACCTATCTGAACATGAGTCACCCCATAAGGTGAAACTTGGGGATGATTATCAATACCCTATCAAAGGAAGTGGTGAAGCCTTATACAACCTAGATTCTAGAAAATCTTTGAAGATGAAAGAAGTCCTTTATGTACCTGGGCTCAAGAATAACCTTCTCTCCATCTATGCATTGGATGCAAAAGGCATGAGGGTTGCATTTGCAGATGGTCAAGTGCTAATGTGGCCAAAGGGTAAAACTATTGATGATGCAGTGGTGATTGGAGAGCAAGAGGGAGGATTGTACAAATTGAAGGGACAACCTGAACATGCCATGGTGACATAAAGACAAAGATTCATCCATAGTCATGGATCACATAGAGGTATGTATAATTTGTTTTTCCAAAAGTTAACTAATGAGTAATGCAGGTCATTGAAGAGAACAAGAACACATTGCTAGACATAACTAGCAAATATGGTGACCGGGTATGTGTCTCTTATATCATAGGATCTATTATATAAGTATGCAGAACATGATTGATAATGTTTATTCATGAATTCATAGGTTTGAATAATCATGGGTATATGCATATTACATGTCTTACCTTATTTAATGTTATGACTAACTAGAAGAGCCATAGGATTGAGTAATCACAGGTTTAGACATGTTATGACTAACCATAAGAGTCCTATATAAACCTTGAATGCTAATGCTTATTATTTCTGTTTGAAATGATCATGACTATAAATGCTTGAGATTATTGTGTTTTGATAGTATTGAGAATATACTAATGAATGTATGATTTTGTATGAGATTACAAGGATAACACAATCATGACACTAATAAGCATGCATAGGGACCAAGATGAATATAAGTTCAAGGACAGGTAATCCAAGAAGCAAAGATCAAGAGGGAACACACTCCAGCAGCTCTTGCAAGGATGCAGATATTCAGAGGGAGCTGACCATCTTTCTACATTCCACATCAGAAATGTGTAGAAGAAGCTACTTCAGCAGCTCCTGCAAGGAAGCAAAGACTCAGAGGGAGTCCACCCAACAAACAAACAAAGATAAGTATTTTAATTACCACTTCTTACATATTTGTTTGTTTAAATAAAATTGTTCAATGATACATATGATTATGTTCCTAGACTTAGGATATGTATTGTGCATATTCGAATGATTACATTAATGAACAGTATACTACTAATATTCAAGTGATGGGTAAGTTGCCTATGTTGTTAACACCCAAAAAGTGTTCACTACCTCATGTACCACATTACATGGCTCATTTGTCCATTTTCCTACCATATTTCCCAAAAAATCCCATTAAAAAGCCTCCAAAAGGCCTAAAATGCCTCCAAAAGGCCACAAAACCATCAAAATAGCCTCAAAAAGGCTAAAAAAACCCCTTTTCCTCCAAAAATATCCAAAATTCCTCTAAAATAGAAAAAACCCCCTAAAAAGGGAATAAAAAATATAAAATAATGAGGAAAAGGAGGAAAAAGCCCTATACAGCTGCCCTAAACCATGTGTTTCATAAAACCATGGGTCAGCACTCCACCACCAAAAAACTATAAATAGGTGATGGAAATCCATTATTTCATATCCACAATCAAGTATACCCTTACTCTGCCAAAATCTCTCTTGAAACCCTAGTTCACCATTGAACTACTTTCACCTTGAGAGCCCCTTTTGGCCCATTTCCACCATTGGAGAAAGAGAAGGAGCACATTGGAGCTTGAAGCAACCCTCTTGGACATTGTAAGGAGCTTCATCAACCTTCACATTGAAGGTAATATTAATACAAAACCCTTGTTTACAAATTGTTGTTTATTTTTCATGCATGTGTTTTAGATTAGTTTTTATTTCTGTTTTAGCTTAATAATTTACATTTATTGAACTGCTACTAAGGAGTCCATTCTCCTTAGTAGGTGCTCATTTGCACAAGCTAGGGGTAAAACCCTAGCCACAGTTTTGGCGACTCCCCTAGATTTTGAATTTCTGGTTTCCGTTTAAAAAATTTTCCCTTTCGGTTGTCCCTTTCGACCACCGCACATCGCGTTTTTTCCCTCTGCAGTCGCGTCCCGACCGCGTCTTTCAGGCCTTTACCTGCGACCCGACCGCGGCTCTCAGACGGTTTCCGACGCCCTTCCGACAGATTCAAGTCTATTACCTGCGATCCGACCACGGCTAATCAGCTTGTTTGCTGCGATCTGACTACGCCTGTCGGCCATTTTCCCGCGTCCCGACTGCGGCTTTCAGCCTCTTTCCTGCATCCCGACTGCGTCTGTTAGCTTTTTTGTCGCAACCCGACTGCGTCTTTTTCCCTATTTCCTGCGTCCCGACTGCATCTGTTGGCCCGAAAGCCGTGACCTGACCGCGTCTGTTTCCCTCAAACCCGCGGTCTGCTTGTTCTGATTCGCAACAGACCCGCAGTCTGATTTCTGCATTTTTCCTGTTTTGAGCCCAGCCCCTTTTGCTGCAATATTTTCTGCATCTGAACAGCCCCCTGTCCTACCTGCAGTCCCACTTCCTTACATCCTTTTTGCAACATAATTTCTGTTCCCTTTATAGAATTCTTTTAAAATTTCAGTATTTTTAAAATCAGAAAACTTTGCAAGTTAAAGTTTCAATTCCAGCATTATTGACAATTGGAAGTTGCCCCCCTTGTGGCACTTCTATTTTGGGTTCATCACCTCACGAGCACACACTCTGTCACATAATTCAAGTGAGCCTTAAAAAGTACCTAACTAAACCAACATTCTAACCCCACTTGGGGAACACAAAAGAATCATTGTAGTTAGGTAGGATCGGGGGGATAGGCTTCCAATAACACCCCTCGGTTACTTTCACTTGAGACGTAGTTGTTGTCCAAATAGGGAACCAAAATCCCCTAGTAATTTTTGGCACGGTCACAACCAGTTTATCAGAGGGCCTCTCCCTTAGGAGGGTTGATGTCAGGAGACTGGTTCCGGAGGCCTAAGTGGAATACCGCACTCCATTCAGTAACCGAAGGGCTACCTTTCGCGGTTCGCAGGATATCCCTGTATAGGGGTATTGCGGTAAACGGACTAAACGGCAGATTCACCTTTCTGGACGTGTCATGAACGGGGTATCTTAGTTGCCATTCTTCTAGGATTGACTACTCGATGTCCCTCCCGGTAGGGGGATATCATAGCCACTTGGCTTTCCTACTCATATTGTCTGACTTGGATTTCATCACCTTGCAGAGGATATGTTTAGTTGAGTCAGAATACTTTTAGTTAGGTGTTTGCATGCTCCTTTACCTCCCTGTGGTCTAGTGAGTCCAACATTTTTCATTTTTAGGAAACCTGCTGCTTGTTGGTATTCTGACCATCTTTGTTGTTACTCCACCTATTGTAGCACAACTGTTGCAGTGGGTGTTTTGAGTTGGTTGTTGGCCTAAGTGCCTTGTTTTTGAGCTCTCCTTCTGCACACGCGGGTGCATTAGGGTTTTTGAGCTGTTTTTCTACTCACCTCAACCCACAGAGATTTGACACCATCTGTCACCATTGAGTCCCCGAGACATTCTCGGCGCCTCAGAGGCGAGCCCCCACAGCACGGTTCACTTGACACCACCCGTCATAGATTCATATCATCATCCGTTGATACCACTCATCACAGATCTAGAGCCTTGTCACTTGACTCCACTCGTCAGTGACATAGGACCCCGTCCCCAGATATTGACGCTCCCTACTTTACCTCTGATTCTGACGAACAGTCTGAGAACCCTATTTACACTGCCCCTACTAGCCCCATGGCTGGCACGACTTCCACTCCTTTTGTTATAGGAACCATTGGTGGCACATCCACCACTACACCAGTTACTACATCTGTTTTGGGTATGCCCTCCATGGGGCCCCCATCTACCATTCCCCTCACGGTACCTATTCCCGCAGTGGGAATACCTATCCCCACTACATCAGTGGCTCACACTACCCATGGTGGTGCAGGCCCATCCTATACTACCTCAATTCCCCCACTTGGGGGCACCATCCCAAATCCTGTCCCTCCACTTGGGGGCATTGGCCCCAGCTTGGTCCAACCCACTACTGTGTCACATCCTTCCTCCAGTTTTCCATTCATGGCTAGCCTCAACCTACCTGACTTTGCTAGATTGACCAACGACCCTATCCGACACGACCCTGCGTGGCCTCATATGCCTACCAAGCTCCCCTCTGACATCCCTAAATTCGAGGGTAAGGCCAGTGAGGACCCACAAAATCATATCATGTCTTTCCACCTATGGTGTTCCTCTAACTCCATAGTGGACGACTCTGTTCGCCTCCATCTCTTACAGCGCACCTTCACTGGCTCTGCAGCCAAGTGGTATATCGAGCAACCTCATGGGACCCATGCCACCTTTGCTTCCCTTGCCTCGACCTTCCTGCAGTTCTTCCAATTGCCTGTCCGGTATGATGCGGGCGTCGAGATCCTCCTATCCTGCAGACAAAACACGGCTACCCATATCACGGACCACATCCATGAGTGGCGTCGACGCCGTAGCTTATGCAAGATCAAACTAGACAACCGTATCTTCCTAGATTGGTTCCTCAAATCCCTTCTCCCTGTTATTTCTAAGGATGTAGCTTCCGAAAGACCCCAGTCTGAAGAAGAGGCCATCCTTCAGGCACAGCAGTTCGACCTCATTTATGCCCAGTCGGGTTACCTTTATACCATTATACCTGACGCCCCTCGCGGTGAGTCCTCCCAGCATGATGCGCCGGGGGCATCCCATGCTGCAGACTGTATCATTGGTCGTGTTTCTTCGCATCCTCAACCATTTTCCATAGCACGTCCTACCCCTGGCCCCGACCTTTCACGGGTTACCTCACAGTCTAGAGAAACCAACTCATATGCTCCCATGGCACATCACCATCACCATGGACCCGCATGTCCTCCTCAGTGCTTCGGTCATGCGACTCCCGCTTATGCCCCCCAGTCGCACCTCAGCCTTACTACCATCAGCAGGCTGACCCAGCTCCTGCGCCTTCACAGGCTGAACCTGCTTATTATCCGCTACAGGCAGCCCCTACGGAAAATCCACAACCTGCTCCGCAGACATATCAGCAACCTCCTCAGGGTCCTGCACCTGCGTAGCCTCCACCTACCTATCATCCACCACAGCCTGCTCCGGCACCTGCGCAACCTCAAAACCCACCTGCTGCTCAAGGGAAAGTTTACACCCAAAACAACCCGCAGCAAAACCAGAATAACCAGCGCAACCAGGGCCAACAAAATCGTGGTAAGGGTCGTAATCATGGGAACAACCAACCTACAGACCAAGCCGGTCAACCGGCTAATCCCCCCGACAACAACAATGCGGCCCCCGCTAATCAAAACCCTGATCGCCCGCCCAAGCAGGCTAAAAAGCCCAATTTGCGAACAAACAACCCTTGTTCTATTTGCGGGGTCTATGGACACTACACGCATGCTTGCCCACACTTAGAGCGATCTCGCCAACTCTGGGTTGACGATGCCCACCGCCAAGGGCAGGCAGCTCGTCAGGCGCCTCCTAACCCCCCTCAACATCAACAGCCACCTTTGGTGCTGCAAAACCCATTACCAACCCAAGGCATCGTGAACACTCAGCCGTTGGCTCCCCCTCAAGCCAACGTGCAACCCCAACAGCAAATCACGTACACTGCTCCCGATCAACCCATGTTTGACTCAGGTACCCACCACCTGTTGATGATGTCATCCGCTGATGTCAACCTTCAGACCCGTCAAAACCAATATGGCTCCACCACTGATGTACCTCCCACAGATAAACCTACTACCGCTCATCCCACCGATCAAGCGTTACGTATTCCTCCACCTCCACTAGATGGCGCTCCCAAAGCCCCTCGTTTCCCACTTCGCCGTATCAACAATAACCCCAATGCGCGTGCTACGTCAAACTACAACATTGTAGATGACCTAGCCCGATCTCCCGCAGCCATGTCTGCATTAGAAGTCTTGAAGAACTGCCCTTCCCAGCGCAAGATCAAACTAGACGACCGTATCTTCCTAGATTGGTTCCTCAAATCCCTTCTCCCTGTTATTGCTAAGGATGTGGCATCAGAAAGACCCCAGTCTGAAGAAGAGGCTATCCTTAAGGCCCAACAGTTCGACCTCATTTACGCCCAGTCAGGTTACCTTTACACCATTATACCTGATGCCCCTCGCGGCGAGTCCTCCCAGCATGATGCGCCGGGGGCATCCCACGCTGCCGACGGTATCATTGGCCATGTTACTTCACATCCTCAACCATTTTCCATAGCACGTCCTACCCCTGGCCCCGACCTCTCGTGGGCTACCTCACAGTCTGGAGCAACCAACTCATATGCTCCCATGGCACATCACCACCACCATGGACCCTCATGTCCTCCTCAATACTTCGGTCATGCGACTCCCGCTTATGCCCCCCCAGTCGCACCTCAGCCTTACTACTATCAGCAGGCTGCCCCAGCTCCTGTGCCTTCACAGGCCCAACCTGCTTATTATCCGCCACAGGCATCCCTTACGAAAAATCCACAACCGGCTCCGCAGCCATATCAGGAACCCCCTCAAGTTGCTGCACCTGCTCAGCCTCCACCTGCATATCATCCACCGCAGCCTGCTCCCACACCTGCGCAACCTCAGAATCCACCTACTGCCCAAGGGCAAGTTTACGCCCAACAAAACCTGCAGCAAAACCAGAACAACCAACGCAACCAGGGCCAATAGAACCGCGGCAAGGGCTGTAATCGTGGGAACAACCAACCTGCAGACCAAGCTGGTCAACTGGCTAATCCCCCCGACAACAACAATGCGGCCCCCGCTAATCAAAACCCTGATCGCCCGCCCAAGCAGGCTAAAAACCCCAATTTGCGAACGAACCACCCTTGTTCTATTTGCGGGGTCTATGGACACTACACGCATGCTTACCCACACTTAGAGTGAGCTCGGCAGCTCTGGGTGGACGATGCCCACCACCAAGGGCATGCGGCTCCTCAGGCACCACCTAACCCCCCTCAGCCTCAGCAGCCTCCTTTCGTTCTGCAAAACCCCTTACCAACACAAGGCATCGTGAACACTCAGCCGTTGGCTCCCCCTCAAGCCAACGCGCAACCCCAACAACAAATCACTTACACTGCTCCTGATCAACCCATGTTTGACACAGGTACCCACCACCTGTTGATGATGTCATCTGCTGACGTCAACCTTCAGACCCGTCGGAACCAATATGGCTCCACAACTGACATACCTCCCACAGATAAACCTAATACCGCTCATCCCACCGATCAAGCGTTACGTATTCCTCCACCTCCACTAGATGGCACTCCCAAAGCCCCTCGTTTCCCACTTCACCGTATCAACAATAACCCCAATGCGCGTGCGGCGTCAAACTACAACATTGTAGACGACCTAGCCCAATCTCCCGCAGCCATGTCTGCGTTAGAAGTCTTGAAGAACTGCCCTTCCCAGCGCAAGACCTTACTCTCCGCCATTGGGGGGATTGACCCAAATGATTCGAATCTGTTGGCATTTGATTTGGACCAATCCAAACCACGCCTGCCTTCCTCCTTAGCATTCCAAGTTTCTGTTTCCATTCGGAATCTTGTCATCCATCGATGCATCATCGATGAAGGTGCCTCCACATGCGTCATGTCTACATTCGTGTGGCAGAAGTTGGGATCCCCCACTCTCCATCAGTCCACCACTGCATTACGCGCCTACGACGGTCGTTCGGCTCAGCCCCAAGGCCTCCTAGCCAATGCCCCCGTCCAATTAGGTGGCAAAACCGTACTCATTGACATTGAGGTAATCAATGCCCAACTCGATTATAACCGTTTACTTGGTCGCAGCTACATGTATGCCATGCGAGTGGTTGCCTCTTCCGTCTTTCGCACCATGATGTTCCCCCATGAGGGACGCGTGGTTAAGGTTGACCAGCTCACCTACTATGATCCCAGTGCTCCCGCGGCACCTGAAAATGTTCTCCCCATGGTTGAACAACCTGTTTCTCGTGCCACCACCTCGTTTGTTTCCTCTACGGGGCCTGGAGTCTACTCAGACGCGTCGATGACCTCCACCTTTCAATCCATTCCTCCCCCATCATCTATGCCCGAAGTGTCTGACTTATGTACCTTGTCCCACGACAACCAACCACCTAACAATAAACCACCCTTGTTGCCTAAACCACCATTGGTACCTAGCCACATTGGTGTTACACCTATCCATACGATCCCCTTCCTAGTCCCTCCATCGGGAGTAGTAAGCGCCCCGGTCATGGCTACCCTTAGTCTCCCTGGGTTAACTTTGGGATTACCCGTATGGTATCTTTCACCTCCCGTTCGCCCGCCGACACCGGATGTCGTCCTCCAACCGGTGCAACCCATGGCTACTACCACTCAGCCACCTCCCGGTGTCTCTACCCCTTCGTCCTCCACGACTTCACCTCCTACTCCCAAACCCACTAGGGGTAGAGGTCCGCAACCTTATACTGCTGTACCACCTCCCAAGACAGTCAAAAACCCTCCAGTATTTCGTGCTCCTCCCAAATGCTCGCTGTGCGACGAGTTGGGCCATGCGACCCACCAATGCCCACAGTTACCAGCATTGCAGAAGCACATGCAGATGCTCGACGATGACCCCAACATCCCGGTTGTCGAACTAAACCCCACCCCTAAGCCCAAAGATAAGTCCCTATGCACTAACCACCCCTATGCCATATGCGGTGTTTATGGGCATTACTCCCATCATTGTCCTGATCTCCCAGATTACAGAGCGGCTCTCTACGAGATGAACAATCTGGATCTTGAGACAGCACCACCCACCATTGAGGAGATCTACCCCCCGGTTTCTCCCCCTTCTGGAGAGGTTAATATCATCTATATGATCTCTTCAACCACTACCCCCTCGTCAACCGATTTGACAATGCAAACTTTCCGTACCGATGAGGAGATTCTTGAGTCCCTCACTGCCGCGAAGTATCCTTGGGATGACATGCACCATCGTTCGTATTTCCTTCCAGAAGCATCTTCCTCTAGCACCGCTACCCAATTCACGGTTGAGTCCAAAGATTTCCTTCCCACCAAGGTAGATTGGTTCAAGGACCCTATTCCTGCTCCTGACGCCTTCGAGGAGGGTAACATGGCCAATATCTCACCCGTTATCCACATAGATATCTCTGACCCCCTTGGCGTCAATAAATGCATTTCCTTAGGAGCATTCTGCAGTAAACAAGAGATTGAAGACTACCAAATCCTTTACCGAGAAATTCGTGACGTCTTTGCTTGGTCCTATACCGAAATGCCCGGTCTCGACCCCACCATTATAGAGCACCACATTGACACATGGCCTGATGTACCCCCCGTTCATCAGAAACAGCGTCCTATTCCTCCCTCAAAGTTCCCAGGATGTGCCCCTGAACTCATCACTTTAGGAGCCTCCTGCAGCGGGTAGGAGATTGAGGACTACAAACAACTCTTCCACGAGTTCCGTGATATCTTCACCTCCCCCCTCGAGCAGCGTCTGCTGACACTTGAACAAGCCGATGAAGACCATCGGGCCACTCTTCAGACCATCGAAGCTGCCAAGAACTGCTCCAAAGCCGGTTATGATAAACATGTTCACCCTCGAACTTTCCATGAAGGGGACCTCGTCCTCGCCTATGACCAAGCCCACGACAAAACTGGCAAAGGGAAGTTTGAATCCATGTGGCAAGGCCCTTACATCGTGAAGACCTACCTAGGCAAGGGGGCATACATCCTCGCCGACTCCGAAGGCCATCCTTTGCGCAACCCGCGTAACGGGTTGTACCTTAAACGCTTTTATCCTTAAATAACTCGCGGCCCCATTGGTCCGCATTATACAGTTTGCTTCCTTTTTTGTGTTACACATATTTTCCACCATTGGAATCAGCATGCCGAGACCGTCATGATGGTCATCTCAGTGCATTATTTTTACACCGTCATTTTTTGCCCATTTTTTAGATGCCACTAGTCGCCTCGGTTTACGTGCCACATCGACCGTTCTCCATTTTTCACATATTTTATCGGATTCATTTTTCCAAGCTGGTGATGATGCTTGAGATCATTTCTCGCTCTCACCCCCAGATTTTTTGGGTATTTTTTCCAAAACGCCCTTGTCGCCTCGGTGTGCGTGCCACATCGATCGTTCCCCGTTTTTGACACCCTTTATATCGTCGGATTCATTTTTCCGAGCTCGTGATGATGCTTGAGATCATTTCTCGCTCTCACTTGGTACAATTTCAACACTGTGTCCCCACACCTTGCTACCTCGGTTTGCGCGCCACATCGGCCGCTATCGGATTGTTCCACATTTTTACATGAGCCCTTCACTCCTGTCATACTGCAAATGTTTCGTTATTTTGGCACCATTTCATCTACCCCGCAAGGAGGCCCACCAGTGTTCCCCCCTACCCTCGTTCTTGATCATCATTACTGATCCTTGATTGAACACTTCCTCCTTGCCTGGCCATTCCTTTTGTTCGGTATAATTTTATCCCTTTTTTGGGCCGGACAAGTCCTGTATGAAAAAGGCACTTAGGGAGTTTCCGTTAAGCTCTTTTCTTACTCCTAAAAGAATGAAAAGATCGCCGAGCAATCTTGCTTCCTTTCATGCTCGCTAAAGTACCTGAAAGGGCGTCTATCTGGTATAAGTTTAACCCTTTTCCGGACCTGGTAGACTAATTATGAAAAAGGAATACTCTAGTCACACCGGCAAGAAGAGTTCTTCATTGCATTCTTTTATGCTTCTTTGGGCCTTGGAAACTAAATCTACGAAAAAGCAACCCCCTGGAGTTTTCTTATTTGCTTTCAGACTCTCTAAAATTGAAAGCAACCACGAGCATGCACTGTCCTGGGCTCGTAAAATCCACACGACAGTACCATTCCATGATTTCAGAGTCTTCTTATCGCTTTCAGACTCCTTAAAATTGAAAGCAACCACGAGCATGAACTGTCCTGGGCTCGTAAAATCCACACGACAGTATCATTTTACACAAACTTCTTCTAGTTCCTTAACCCATGAAGAAGTACCCTCCTGTGCCTCCTGGCACTATGATCGATCATATCGGCAGCACCCCCAATCAGGTCGCCTTTGTTCAGAGTATTCTGCAGTATCCTGCCATTTTATACCAGCTTGAGTCTCCCTCAGACCAGTCACCCTCCCCTATCCAATTCAGCTATGATCCCTTTCCCCTCAGTCAGTTTCATATGCTGCGAGATCATTCCCATTATTATACTCTGAACAAAGGAAGTTTGAGTTCACCCACTCTACTTGCCCAGTTGTCCCCCCCAGTTTGGTCAGTCCTGCCATCAGTACTATCACATTTCGGTTCTACACCTTGCGCTCATGTCAAGGAAACATCATTGCCTTGATAGTTGCAAGTCTCCCTCTGTCGACAACAACCCCTCTATTCTAGAGGATAGGCCCAGAGGTCCCTACGCCTTGGACTTATCATCATCTGTGGTAAGTGCCTACGGACCATTTTGAGAGGAGTCATCATTGCTTCTCCGACTGGTTGTTTCTCACATGCTCGACTTCAGCACCTTGATCGCATCGTCGAGAATTGCGTAGGGTTATATAACTTCAGTTTTTAGTCGAAGACCCCAGATTTCCCCCGACTCTAGCACATTGGTGAGTCACTTCGGAACAGCCAGTTAAATGTTCCCGTTGATGTCCGAGCTGCATTGGCGTTTGTATTCGGAAGCCATCCAGTTATATGCTTCCTTGAGTACCCAGATCAGTTCCAGTTCAGTGTACCATTGTGAGTGTGACCCTTGTCATTGTGATCCAGCAGCTCATCCGTTCTTTTAGTACCACACTTAGTAGCACTGTTGATTGTTCCAGTGCACCAGTTCTTCAGCACAGACATGGTCAACCCAGCAGTATGTCCCAGATTTGTGTCCCCTCTGGACCCTTATGATGTACACAGTGGTTCTTTATGTATCTTACAGGTCCCCATTTTTCGGGCCTCACAGTTATGTTTATGTATCTTGATATGAGCATGGGTATGCCCGCCTCGTCCATATATTGAGATTATTCCTCAGTCAATATTTGAGGTCATGTATATTTCAGGTCCCCATTTTTTGGACCCCATTGTTATTGTTATGTTATATCCGGATATGAGCATGGGAATGCCCACCTCGTCCATATGATTAGATGATTCCTCATCCATTATTGAGGTTATGTACTTTTAGTTCTTGCAGTTGTTTGGGATCGTTTTTCCGGGCTTCAGTTTGTTCCTTCTCTTATCTCCACACCCAGGAAAACCATTCATGACTTATGATGTCCATCGGCCATACGATGAGCTCCTGCCCTCGCACATCAAGGGGCAATCTGTTAACACCCAAAAAGTGTTCACTACCTCATCTACCACATTACATGGCTCATTTGTCCATTTTCCTACCATATTTCCCTTAAAATCCCAAAAAATCCCATTAAAAAGCCCCCAAAAGGCCTAAAATGCCTCCAAAAGGCCACAAAACCCTCAAAATATCCTTAAAAAGGCTAAAAAACCCCCTTTTCCTCCAAAAATAGCAAAAATCCCCTAAAAAGGGAATAAAAAATATAAAATAATGAGGAAAAGGAGGAAAAAACCCTATACAGCTGCCCAAAACCATGTATGCCATGCGGGCGGTTGCCTCTTCTGTCTTTCGCACCATGATCTTCCCCCATGAAGGACGCATGGTTAAGGTTGACCAGCTCACCTACTATGATCCCAGTGCTCCCGCGGCACCTGAAAATGTTCTCCCCATGGTTGAACAACCTGTTTCTCGTGCCACCACCTCGTTTATTTCCTCTACGGGGCCTGGAGTCTACTCAGACGCGTTGATGACCTCCACCTTTCAATCCATTCCTCCCCTGTCATCTACGCCCGAAGTGTCTGACTTATGTACCTTGTCCCACGACAACCAACCACCTAACAATCAACCACCCTTGTTGCCTAAACCACCATTGGTACCTAGCCACATTGGTGTTACACCTATCCATACGATCCCCTTCTTAGCCCCTCCGTCAGGAGTAGTAAGCGCCCCGGTCATGGCTACCCTTAGCCTCCCTGGGTTAACTTTGGGATTAGCCGTATGGTATCTTTCGCCTCCAGTTCGCCCGCCGACACCAGACGTCATCCTCCAACCGGGGCAACCCATGGCTACTACCACTCAGCCACCTCCCGGTGTCTCTACCCCTTCGTCCTCCACGACTCCTCCTCTTACTCCCAAACCCACTGGGGGCAGAGGTCCACAACCTTACACTGCTGTACCACCTCCCAAGACAGTCAAAAACCCTCCAGTATTTCGTGCTCCTCCCAAATGCTCGTTGTGCGACGAGTTGGGCCATGCGACCCACCAATGCCCACAGTTACCAGCATTGCAGAAGCACATGCAGATGCTCGACGATGACCCCAACATCCCAACTGTCGAACTAAACCCCACCCCTAAGCCCAAAGACAAATCCCTGCGTACCAACCACCCCTATGCCATATGCGGTGTTTACGGGCATTATTCCCATCATTGTCCCGATCTCCCGGATTACAGAGCGGCTCTCTATGAGATGAACAATCTAGATCTTGAGATGGCACCACCCACCATTGAGGAGATCTACCCCCCGGTTTCTCCCCCTTCTGGAGAGGTTAATATCATCTATATGATCTCTTCAACCACTACCCCCTCATCAACCGATTTGACGACGCAAACTTTCCGTACTGATGAGGAGATTCTTGAGGCCCTCACTGCCCCGTAGTATCCCTGGGATGACATGCACCATCGTTCGTATTTCCTTCCAGAAGCATCTTCCTCTAGCACCGCTACCCAATTTGCGGTTGAATCCAAAGACTTCCTCCCCACCAAGGTAGACTGGTTCAAGGACCCTATTCCTGCTCCTGACGCCTTCGAGGAAGGTAACATGGCCAACATCTCACCCGTCATCCACATAGATATCTCTGACCCCCCTGGCGTCAATGAATGCATTACCTTAGGAGCCTCCTGCAGTAAACAAGAGATTGAGGAGTACAGAAAACTCTTTAGGGAGTTTCGCGATGTCTTTGCCTAGTCCCATACCGAAATGCCTGGTCTTGACCCTGCTCTCATAGAGCACCACAGTAACACCTCTGCGTCAAGGGGCATGATAGATTACCTCGACCCTGGGATAGGGGGCATGATCAATCATTTTGACCCTACCCCATCACATCTATCTCAGCACGTCAATGAACCCATTGTTCAAACCCACACCTTTGTGATCCACAATCACAAACCCCATGCACATAGCATGGGGGCAGATCATTAACCCTGCTCACTTTTTCCCACTTGTGATCTCAACCATTTTTTGAGGTCACATATCACTTGTAGATTTGATTTGATACGCATAGTTCTTTCCTTTGACCACTTCGGAGTCATTATGACCTCTGTTTTTTGCACCATTTGCACTGTCGGATTCATTTTTCCGAGCCGGTGATGATGCTTGAGATCATTTCTCGCTCTCACCCCCAGATTTTTTGGGTATTTTTCCAAAACGCCCTCGTCGCCTCGGTGTGCATGCCACATCGGCCGTTACCCATTTTTTGACCCTCTTTATATTGCCGGATTCATTTTTTCGAGTTCGTGATGATGCTTGAGATCATTTCTCGCTCTCACCTGGTACAGTTTCAACATTGTGTCCTAACACCGTGTTGCCTCGGTTTACGTGCCACATCGACTGCCATCGGATTGTTCCACAATTTTACATGAGCCATTCACTCCTGTCATACTGCAAATGTTTCGTTATTTTGCCACCATTTCATTCACCCCGCAAGGAGGCCCACCAGTGTTCCCCCCCACCCTTGTTCTTGGTCATCATACATGTTCCTTGATTGAACACTTCCTCCTTTCCTGGCCATTCCTTTTGTTCGGTATAATTTTATCCCTTTTTCGGGCCAGACAAGTCCTTTACGAAAAAGGCACTTAGGGAGTTTCTGTTAAGCTCTTTTCTGACTCCTAAAACAATGAAAAGATCGCCGAGCAATCTTGCTTCCTTTCATGCTCGTTAAAGTACCTGAAAGGGCGTCTATCTGGTATAAGTTTACCACTTTTCCGGACCTGGTAGACTAATTACGAAAAAGGAATACTCTAGTCACACCGGCTAGAAGAGTTCTTCATTGTATCCTTTTATGCTTCTTTGGGCCTTGGAGACTAAATATACGAAAAATCAAACCCCTGGAGTCTTCTTATTTGCTTTCAGACTCTCGAAAATTGAAAGCAACCATGAGCATGAACTGTCCTGGGCTCGCAAAATCCACACGACAGTACCATTCCATTACTTCAGAGTCTTATTATCGCTTTCAGACTCCTTAAAATTGAAAGCAACCCCGAGCATGAACTATCTTGGGCTCGTCAAATCCACACGACGGTACCATTTTAAACACACTTCTTCTAGTTCATTAACCCATGAAGAAGTCATCCCGTGCCTCCAGGCACTATGATCGATCATCTCGGCAACACCCCCAATCAGGTCATTTTTGTTGAGAGTATTCTGCAGTCTCCCACCATTTTATACCAGCTTGAGTCTCCCTCAGCCCAGTCACCCTACCAAACCCAATACAGCTATGATCCCTTTCCCATCAGTCAGTTTCATATGCTGCCCGATCACTCCCATTATCATACTCTGAACAAAGGAAGTTTGAGTCCATCTACTCTACCTGCCCAGTTTTTCCCTCCCAGTTTGCTAGTCCTACAATCAGTACTATCACATTTCGGTTCTACACCTCGTGCTCCTGTCAAGGAAACATCATTGCCTTGATAGTTGCAGGTCTCCCTCTGTCGACGATAGCCCCTCTATTCCAGAGGATAGGCCCAGAGGTCCCTACGCCTTGGACTTATCACCATCTGTGGTAAGTGCCTCCGGATCATTCTGAGAGGAGTCATCATTGCCTCTCCGAGTGGTTGTTTCTCACATGCTCGACTTCAGCACCTTGATCGCATCGTTGAGAATCACGTAGGGTTTTATCCCATCAGTTTTTAGTCAAAGACCCCGGATTTCCCCCGACTCTAGCACATTGGTGAGTCACTTCGGAACGCCCAGTTGTATGTTCCCGTGGATGTCCGGGCTGCGTTGGCGTTTGTATTCGGAAGCCATCCAGTTATATGATTCCTTGAGTACCCATTTCAGTTCCAGCTCAGTGTACCATCGAGGTTATGGCTCCTAGTCATTATGATCCAGTAGCTCATCAGTTCCTCTGGTACCCCAGTGAGCTGCGCTGTTGATATTCCAGTGCACCAGTTCATCAGTTCCCACATGATCATCTCAGCAGCATGTCCCAGATTTTGTGTCCCCTCTAGACACTTATGATGTACACAGTGGTTATCTAGGTATTTATCGGTCCCCCTTTACGGGCCTTACAGTTCTTTTTATGTATCTTGATACGAGCATGGGTATGCCCGCCTCGTCCATATATTGAGATTATTCCTCAGTCAGTATTTGAGGTTATGTATATTTCAGGTCCCCATTTTTTGGACCCCATTGTTATGTTATATCCTGATACGAGCATGGGAATGCCCACCTCGTCCATATGCTCAGATGATTCCTCATCCATTATTGAGGTTATGTACTTTTAGTTCTTTCAGTTGTTTGGGATCGTTGTTCCGGGCTTCAAGTTGTTTCTTCTCTTCTCTCCACACCCTAGGAAAACCATTCATGACTTATGATGTCCATCGGCCATACGATGATCTCCTGCCCTCGCACATCAGGGGGCAATCTGTTAACACCCAAAAAGTGTTCACTACCTCATCTACCACATTACATGGCTCATTTGTCCATTTTCCTACCATATTTCCCAAAAAATCCCATTAAAAAGCCTCCAAAAGGCCTAAAATGCCTCCAAAAGGCCACAAAACCATCAAAATAGCCTCAAAAAGGCTAAAAACCCCTCTTTTCCTCCAAAAATATCCAAAATTCCTCTAAAATAGAAAAAACCCCCTAAAAAGGGAATAAAAAATATAAAATAATGAGGAAAAGGAGGAAAAAACTCTATACAGCTACCCTAAACCATGTGTTTCATAAAACCATGGGTCAGCACTCCACCACAAAAAAACTATAAATAGGTGATGGAAATCCCTTATTTCATATCCACAATCAAGTATATCCTTACTCTGCCAAAATCTCTCTCGAAACCCTAGTTCACCATTGAACTACTTTCACCTTGAGAGCCCCTTTTGGCCCATTTCCACCATTGGAGAAAGAGAAGGAGCACGTTGGAGCTTGAAGCAACCCTCTTGGACATTGCAAGGAGCTTCATCAACCTTCACATTGAAGGTAATATTAATACAAAACCCTTGTTTACAAATTGTTGTTTATTTTTCATGCATGTGTTTTAGATTAGTTTTTATTTCTGTTTTAGCTTAATAATTTACATTTACTGAACTGCTACTAAGGAGTCCATTCTCCTTAGTAGGTGCTCATTTGCACAAGCTAGGGGTAAAACCCTAGCCACATATGTCACTGTACAACATTTCATTGCTACTTATCTAGAATGAAACCTCTTTGCTGACATGTTGGGAGTAGTGCAAACTCTTAACAATGTTTTGGTAGAGAATGGTAGGAATCTAGAAAGCTACAGGATATGGATGAATGTTGTATTGAAGCATTGGCTAAAATAATTGCATAAATGTATGACATATTTCTTTATGTATAAGAATTTGTTTTGAAAAATGTGAGATGTTTCTAATCATGCAATTTAACTTGTCTTGTAGGAAAGATCATATGCCATCATCTACAAAAGAAGAACTACAACATTTGTTTAGAAACAAAATTATCTATTGAAGATATTGAAGTTCTTAGGATATGGGTAGAATGCCATGATCCGTCGATCATGAAGAATGATGTTTGGGATGTAGTTCCAAGACCTAAAGGGAATTTTGTTATAACTTCCATATGGATCTATCAGATCAAGCATGCTGCAGATGGCAGCATAGAGAAATATAAAAGTGATGAAATAGAATATACACTAGATGGATTTCAAGATAGTTGTCATGTCCCAAATTTGGAATTCGGTCACAATGGCCTAATCACATTAGCCATATTCATTAGAGTTTGTAAAATTGATGTTAAGGGTCAAATAATTGCCAAGGAGGAAAATTACTAGTTTCCTAGGTTTGGGGTGGAAGCTTTGGGATTTGGAATAAGGGGGATAATAAATGATGTTTAGACATTATAAGGGTTCAAGTATTTAATAAATAGAGTGAATAAAGAAATTCAAGAGAAATCCTAAGTGACAAATGGTTTTGGAGACATATGGAGGATGTGGGACCCACACTAGCTTGATTTTTCATAATACATGGTATCTCTCTTTTGCAAATTCGAATTAATGGGAATGTGAACACTCTTGGGTGAGTTGGTAAGTCATAACACATGTCATTGAGCATCTTAGGTCGAATTTGGAAGGATTGGTAACCTCCATGGAAGATAAAGAGTCAAAGTGGAAGTTTGTGGACACTTGCGCTAGATTCCCTAGCCCCTATGACACCAATGATGGAGCATATATGACAACTATGACAAATTGCAGACCTGACCTCTGACATCTGACCACTATGACATGTCAGCCCCAAACATAGGCTCAAAGAAGGCGAATTTGGGAGTTGGAGAAGCCAAAGAGACTCAAAATCGAATTTGGGAGAAGATGGAAGGTTGGAACTAGGAGACAAGTGGCAAATGTGGAATATTTCCTAAATGAAAATCTATTGAATCTATTGAGAGGATTTCGACCCTTAGAAGGCTAATGTTGGTTATAAAATGTAGAAATGAATTATGAGAATGGATTTTGATCATTTGTAGAATTTGGAATTGCATTTGTGTAGAGGGAGAGCTAGTGGATGACTAATTTCTTGCCTTAGCCAATTTCGAGGGTGAAAGATTCCCATCCAAGTTGGCAATTGGAAAGGCCATTCAGACCTTTCATTTGGAGCTTTAATGGAGTATTTATTTGGAGGTGTAAGCTACAAGGCAGCTCATGGTTTCTTCTATTGCAGCTCGCTCCTTCAACCATTTCCAGTTTTGATGGCATATTGTTGATCCTTGAGGGAGGGCGTTTTCGGTGAGTTATTGTACTCTTTGGGGGAGATTCTAATGCCCCATTTATTTTGTAATATGAATTAAATACTCTTTTCTTCATCTCCAGAAAGTTTCAGGTCGAAATTCCAAGTAGAAATGTATAAATCTCATTTTTAATGGAAGAACAATGCCATTTCCCCACTACCTTGTTGTGAACCAATATATTGATGATGATTTCGAATGAATGGATTATTCTATGATGCATTTGTGATTAATGGACTTCCATGGATTTATTTTACAAATTTCATGTACTATACTTGAGCATTTGAAGTATTTTTACTCAGTTTAATTGCATTGGGAGAAGAAATAGTGCCATTTCCCCAAGGGTCGAATTGGTGATTTTTGCAGTTGAATGGGAGAGGGTGAGAACAGTTGTAATAAACCATTAATGGTTCATATGAGACCTTAATAACATAATTAGCACATCACATACCTCTGTTCATAAATTTGAGTGGGTTTGGAGGCATTTGGGAAGCCATTTTCATTACTTACCTTAGGGGGATTTGAACCCCAAATTACTAGTAAAATTGCATACTTGGTCCAGAATCTTAAGAGAGTTTGAAGAGGTATTTTGGTGGCCATATGTTATCCCTGAATATCATATTCAATCCCTAATATCATTCATACACCTTCCTTGAATATTTTAAGGCATTTGGAGTCAATTTGAGACCTAGAGACCAATACTAGTCAAAGGGAAATCACTAGTAAAGTTACCTACATTGACCAGAATTGAAAGAGTATTTGCAGAGGTATTTTAAAGGTACAAAGGCATCCATGAAACACATATTTATTTTTTAATATCATTCATATACCTTCTCAGAATATTTGGGATCATTTGGGGCAAATTTGGGACCTAGAGATCGAAACTAGTCAAAGGTCGAACCAAGGAAAAAAGTGAAAAATTGCATTTTTAATAAAATTCCTAACAAGGGACATTACAGTGGTATCAGAGCATGGTCCTTGCACCTGTGTATTAGGTACATACATTCAAGAATAATTGGCATCCATGTCTTACTATTATGATGAATCCTATGAGTACAATTCTTATGAGGAATATGCAGATGCTTATGAGCAATATGAAGCAGAATGTGAATGGTATGAGGAAGAGGTGCCATCATGCAACACTTCTTACAATTTCAAGAGAAATGAAGATTATTATTATGAATTTAAATCTGATGAATATGAGTGTGTCACACCAACCAAGGATAATTCTATGAGTGAGTTCCAAAGATGGAGAGCAAAATATAAAACCTTGCCCCAACAATATCAAAAATATCAAGAATATCTTGCTTTTAGAAAAAATACACAAAATGCCATGTCTTTTGAGTACTATGCTGAACATGTTTTTGAAAATAGGCCCAAAAATGAAGATGTGGAGATAGTGAAGAATGGTTTATGCCCTTCTTGTAAAAACCCTTGGAGCGAGTATCATATATGTGTGCATGAAATGATGTCCTCCTTGAGGAGAGCTTTTGAGATTTATTCAAGAAGAGATTCCAAATATATTGATCCTAAGGAAAACAAGGGGAAAAATGCATCAGCTTGCTTTAATGAGCAAAAGGAAGAGACATCACAAGAGCATGAAGAAGATTCTATTGAAAATATGGAAGATCATTTCGAGACACCTTCTAGCTTAGACATGAACCAAAGAGCATCTACTGATGGATGCTTAAACTATGAAGGAGTACCTCCTGATGGGTGCTCACACCTCTATGTTGGTGACATAGAGATCACTTTTGAAAGTGTTTCTACAAGTACAAGTTTCATTAAGCATGATAATGAAGACCTTGTAGCGGTTGAAGAAGAACCAAGATCAACTTCCCCATCACCACTTGAGCTTCATGAAGTTGGTCCAAGCAAAATTGAAGAAGATTAGGAGGTTCATTTGCAAGAGCCTCATTTTCTTGAAGGGTCCTTAAAGATGAATGAAAATAATATCCAAGAGTCCCTCAGCATTTTCCATGACACTCAAGCATTGGTGTCAAATTCTTATTGGAGAGCTACTTCATTGGAGGAAACATCCTTCCTTGAAGACATGGAGAAGATTCAAAGAGCAATGTGCCATATCAAAGGTAATTTCATGTCTTTGCTTTTTGATAGAAACCATTTGTTTGAGATTAATGAATTGTTACATGATGCATACTTGAAGAATAATAAGGATATTCATAAGCTCACAATTCAAAATGAGCAACTTCTTGAAAAGTTGCAAGATACTTGTTTTTCCTCCTATGTTTCAGATTGTCAAATGGTAGATTGTTTGGAGGATTCTCATGACATGGTGGATCATGAGAAATGTGAAAATTTTAATGTTCTTGATGTGTTTGAAGATGAACCTGAAGAGATCCAAACACTTGATGTCGTGGAAGAGGAATTTGAATTGCTTCTTGATGAAGGTTATGCAATTTTTAAAGAAGAGCATGATTCCTCTGTATTGGAACCAAACTATGACAAAGAGTTCACACTTTTGAAGGAGCTTCATGAAACTACCCACATGGATCCTTCCCATGATGAAACTCTTGAACTTTTTGATCATATGGGTGAGTTAGTACATTCTCCTACATCCTACAATTCCATGTTTTGCAGTATTAGTCTCAATGAGGTATGGGTGAAAGGGTTCTTTTTGATGGTGCCACATGAGGAGTATGGAACTCCTAGATTTAACTTTTATGATGACATGGTCGGAGCACATTCTTATTCACATTTGCAACAGCATAATTTCTCACTTTATGATGATTCACATCTACATGGATGCACCTATGATATGGATTTGAGTCACTTGAATACTCATGGTTTTTCTTGCTCAACATTGGGTTCATTTGATGTTAGAGGAACTTCATCCAACACTTGGATGAATAGATTTATGATGGGAGAACATTTTTGTTGGCATCCACATACTTTGTTACATCTCTATGATTCTCACATTCATGAATGTATGGGTGAGACTTCTTTGAGTCATTTGAAGTCTCCTTGTTTTTTCTGCTCATTATTTGGTTCAGATTCTAGTGGAGATTCTTCATTCACTTCTTGGATGAAAGAATACATGGCTGAATATTTTGATGCATATCACATCCTTTTGGAGCAGCATTATAGGACATGGGATCCTCACCTATGTCATTGGAGCAGATTTGATTGGTCACTTGAAGCTTGTATGCACTTGGAAAATGGTGGTCTACTTGCTTGGAAGTATAAGCACTTTCATGACTCTTTGATGAAGCATATCCTTGATGTACATTTTCATTATGTTGTTATGTACTTTGATGATATATATTTGGTACTCATGATGTTTGGAAGAATGCATACAAGAAAATGGGATCCAGTAATCCTATTATCTAATGGTGTAGGTTGGAGAGCACTCTTAATTGTTGGGGTGCAATACAAGCATTGGGACAGTGGAATAATTTTTGTCTCATTGGTTTCATTTTTTTGGGGGAAGAAAGCAGCATGGGAGATGGATTCCCCACTTAATAAAGTGATTTTAATAAGAGTAGTGCAGCAGAAAGCATGGTGGTTCCTCTCTAAAATATTCATGGAAACTCAAAGACTCAAGGTTTGGCAATTCAATGGCAACTTCAAAGAATTATACAGAAAGCAGGTTCTTCAACACCCATGTTTGAAATTGCTTGAGGACAAGCATTATTGGGAAGGGAGGATTTTTCATGTCCCAAATTTGGAATTAGGTCACAACGGCCTAATCACATTAGACATATTCATTAGAGTTTGTAAAATTGATCTTAAGGGTCAAATAATTGTCAAGGAGAAAAATTACTAGTTTCCTAGGTTTGGGGTGGAAGCTTTGGGATTTGGAATAAGGGGGATAATAAATGATGTTTAGACATTAGAAGGGTTCAAGTATTTAATAAATAGAGTGAATAAAGAAATTCAAGAGAAATCCTAAGTGACAAAGGGTTTTGGAGACATATGGAGGATGTGGGACCCACACTAGCTTGATTTTTCATAATACATGGTATCTCTCTTTTGCAAATTCGAATTAATGGGAATGTGAACACTCTTGGGTGAGTTGGTAAGTCATAACACATGTCATTGAGCATCTTAGGTAGAATTTGGAAGGATTGGTAACCTCCATGGAAAATAAAGAGTCAAAGTGGAAGTTTGTGGACACTTGGGCTAGATTCCCTAGACCCTATGACACCAATGATGGAGCATCTATGACAACTATGACAAATTGCAGACATTACCTCTGACATCTGACCACTATGACATGTCAGCCCCAAAAATAGGCTCAAAGAAGGCGAATTTGGGAGTTGGAGAAGCCAAAGAGACTCAAAATCGAATTTGGGAGAAGATGGAAGGTTGGAACTAGGAGACAAGTGGCAAATGTGGAATATTTCCTAAATGAAAATCTATTGAATCTATTGAGAGGAATTAGACCCTTAGAAGGCTAATGTTGGTCATAAAATGTATAAATGAAGTATGAGAATGGATTTGGATCATTTGTAGAATTTGGAATTGCATTTGTGTAGAGGGAGAGCTAGTGGATGACTAGTTTCTTGCCTTAGCCAATTTCGAGGGTGAAAGATTCCCATCCAATTTGGAAATTGGAAAGGCCATTTAGAACTTTCATTTGGAGATTTAATGGAGTCTTTATTTGCAGGTGTAAGCTACAGGGCAACTCATGGTTTCTTCTATTGCAGCTCGCTCCTTCAACCATTTCCAGTTTTGATGGCATATTCTTGATCCTTGAGGGAGGGCATTTTTGGTGAGCTATTGTACTCTTTGGGGGATATTCTAATGCCCCATTTCTTTTGTAATATGAATTAAATACTCTTTTCTTCATCTCTAGAAAGTTTCAGTTCGAAATTCCAAGTAGAAATGTATAAATCTCATATTTAATGGAAGAACAATGTCATTTCCCCACTACCTTGTTGTGAACCAATGTATTGATGATGATTTCGAATGAATGGATTATTCTATGATGCATTTGTGATTAATAGATTTCCATGGATGTATTTTACAAGTTTCATGTACTGTAGTTGAGCATTTGAAGTATTTTTACTCAGTTTAATTGCATTGGGAGAAGAAATAGTGCCATTTCCCCAAGGGTCGAATTGGTAATTTTTGCAGTTGAATGGGAGAGGGTGAGAATAGTTGTAATAAACCATTAATGGTGCATATGAGACCTTAATAACATAATTAACACATTACATACATCTTTTCATAAATTTGAGTGGGTTTGGAGGCATTTGGGAAGCCATTTTAAGTACTTCCCTTAGGGGGATTTGAACCCCAAATTACTAGTAAAATTGCATACTTGGTGCAGAATCTTAAGAGAGTTTGCAGAGGTATTTTGGTGGCCATATGTTATCCCTGAACATCATATTCAATCCCTAATATCATTCATACACCTTCCTTGAAGATTTGAATGCATTTGGAGTCAATTTGAGACCCAGAGACCAATACTAGTCAAAGGGAAATCACTAGTAAAGTTACCTACATTGACCAGAATTGAAAGAGTATTTGCAGAAGTGTTTTAAAGGTACAAAGGCATCCTTGAAACACATATTTATGTTCTAATATCATTCATATACCTTCTCAGAAGATTTGGGATCATTTGGGGCAAATTTGGGACCTAGAGATCGAAACTAGTCAAAGGTCGAACCAATGAAAAAAGTGGAAAATTGCAATTTTAATAAAATTCCTAACAAGGGACATTACAGTGGTATCAGAGCATGGTCCTTGCACCTGTGTATTAGGTACATACATTCAATAATAATTGGCAGCCATGTCTTACTATTATGATGAATCCTATGAGTACAATTCTTATGAGGAATATGCAAATGCTTATGAGCAATATGAAGCAGAATGTGAATGGTATGAGGAAGAGGTGCCATCATGCAACACTTCTTACAATTTCAAGAGAAATGAAGATTATTCTTATGACTTTAAATCTGATGAATATGAGTGTGTTACACCAACCAAGGATAAATCTATGAGTGAGTTCCAAAGATGGAGAGCAAAATATAAAACCTTGCCCCAACAATATCAAAAATATCAAGAATATCTTGCTTTTAGCAAAAATACACAAAATGCCATATCTTTTGAGTACTATGCTGAACATGTTTTTGAAAATAGGCCCAAAAATGAAGATGTGGAGTTAGTGAAGAAATGTTTATGCCCTTCTTGTAAAAACCCTTGGAGCGAGTATCATATATGTGTGGATGAAATGATGTCCTTGTAGCGGTTGAAGAAGAACCAAGATCAACTTCCCCATCACCACTTGAGCTTCATGAAGTTGGTCCAAGCAAAATTGAAGAAGATTAGGAGGTTCATTTGCAAGAGCCTCATTTTCTTGAATGGTCCTTAAATATGAATAAAATAATATCCAAGAGTCCCTCAGCATTCTCCATGACACTCAAGCATTGGTGTCAAATTCTTGTTGGAGAGCTACTTCATTGGAGGAAACATCCTTCCTTGAAGACATGGAGAAGATTCAAAGAGCAAAGTACCACATCAAAGGTAATTTCATGTCTTTGCTTTTTGATAGAAACCATTTGTTTGAGCTTAATGAATTGTTACATGATGCATACTTGAAGAATAATGAGGATATTGATAAGCTTGCAATTCAAAATGAACAACTTCTTGAAAAGTTGCAAGATACTTGTTTTTCCTCCTATGTTTCAGATTGTCAAATGGTAGATTGTTTGGAGGATTCTCATGACATGGTGGATCATGAGAAATGTGAAAATTTGAATGTTCTTGATGTGTTTGAAGATGAACATGAAGAGATCCAAACACTTGATGTGGTGGAAGAGGAATTTGAATTGCCTCTTGATGAAGGTTATGCAATTTTTAAAGAAGAGCATGATTCCTCTGCATTGGAACCAAACTATGACAAAGAGTTCACACTTTTGAAGGAGCTGCATGATACTACCCACATGGATCCTTCCCATGATGAAACTCTTGAACTTTTTGATCATTTGGGTGAGTTAGTACATTCTCCTACATCCTACAATTCCATGTTTTGCAGTATTAGTCTCAATGAAGTATGGGTGAAAGGGTTCTTTTTGATGGTGCCACATGAGGAGTATGGAACTCCTAGATTTAACTTTTATGATGACATGGTCGGAGCACATTCTTATTCACATTTGCAGCAGCATAATTTGTCACTTTATGATGATTCACATCTACATGGATGCACCTATGATATGGATTTGAGTCACTTGAATACTCATGGTTTTTCTTGCTCAACATTGGGTTCATTTGATGTTAGAGGAACTTCATCCAACACTTGGATGAATAGATTTATGATGGGAGAACGTTTTTGTTGGCAGCCACATACTTTGTTACATCTCTATGATTCTCACATTCATGGATGTATGGGTGAGACTTCTTTGAGTCATTTGAAGTCTCCTTGTTTTTTCTGCTCATTATTTGGTTCAGATTCTAGTGGAGATTCTTCATTCACTTCTTGGATGAAAGAATACATGGCTGAATATTTTGATGCATATCACATCCTTTTGGAGCAGCATTATAGGACATGGGATCCTCACCTATGTCATTGGAGCAGATTTGATTGGTCACTTGAAGCTTGTATGCACGTGGAAAATGGTGGTCTACTTGCTTGGAGGTATAAGCACTTTCATGACTCTTTAATGAAGCATATCCTTGATGTACATTTTCATTATGTTGTTATGTACTTTGATGATATATATTTGGTACTCATGATGTTTGGAAGAATGCATACAAGAAAATGGGATCCAGGAATAATTTTTGATTGGAGAGCACTCTTAATTGTTGGGGTGCAATACAAGCAATGGGACCCTGGAATAATTTTTGTCTCATTGGTTTCATTTTTTGGGGGGAAGAAAGCATCATGGGAGATGGATTCCCCACTCAATAAAGTGATTTTAATAAGAGTAGTGCAGCATCAAGCATGGTGGTTACTCTCTAAAATATTCATGGAAACTCAAAGACTCAAGGTTTGGCAATTCAATGGCAACTTCAAAGAATTATACAGAAAGCAGGTTCTTCAACACCCATGTTTGAAATTGCTTGAGGACAAGCAATATTGGGAAGGGAGGATTTTTCATGTCCCAAATTTGGAATTGGGTCACAATGGCCTAATCACATTAGTCATATTCATTAGAGTTTGTAAAGTTGATGTTAAGGGTCAAATAATTGCCAAGGAGGAAAATTACTAGTTTCCTAGGTTTGGGGTGGAAGCTTTGGGATTTGGAATAAGGGGGATAATAAATGATGTTTAGACATTAGAAGGGTTCAAGTATTTAATAAATAGAGTGAATAAAGAAATTCAGGAGAAATCCTAAGTGACAAATGGTTTTGGAGACATATGGAGGATGTGGGACCCACACTAGCTTGACTTTTCATAATACATGGTATCTCTCTTTTGAAAATTCGAATTAATGGGAATGTGAACACTCTTGGGTGAGTTGGTAAGTCATAACAAAGGTCATTGAGAATCTTAGGTCGAATTTGGAATATTTGGTAACCTCCATGGACAATAAAGAGTCAAAGTGGAAATTTGTGGACACTTGGGCTAGATTCCCTAGCCACTACGACACCAATGATGGAGCATCTATGACAACTATGACAAATTGCAGACTTGACCTCTGACATCTGACCACTAAGACATGTCAGCCCCAAAAATAGGCTCAAAGAAGGCGAATTTGGGAGTTGGATAAGCCAAAGAGACTCAAAATCGAATTTGGGAGAAGATGGAAGGTTGGAACTAGGAGACAAGTGGCAAATGTGGAATATTTCCTAAATGAAAATCTATTGAATCTATTGAGAGGATTTCGACCCTTAGAAGGCTAATGTTGGTTATAAAATGTAGAAATGAAGTATGAGAATGGCTTTGGATCATTTGTAGAATTTGGAATTGCATTTGTGTAGAGGGAGAGCTAGTGGATGACTAGTTTCTTGCCTTAGCCAATTTCGAGGGTGAAAGATTCCCATCCAAGTTGGCAATTGGAAAGGCCATTCAGAACTTTCATTTGGATCTTTAATGGAGTATTTATTTGCAGGTGTAAGCTACAGGGCAGCTCATGGTTTCTTCTATTGCAGCTCGCTCCTTCAACCATTTCCAGTTTTGATGGCATATTCTTGATCCTTGAGGGAGGGTGTTTTCGGTGAGCTATTGTACTCTTTGGGGGAGATTCTAATGCCCAATTTATTTTGTAATATGAATTAAATAATCTATTATTCATCTCCAGAAAGTTTCAGGTTGAAATTCCAAGTAGAAATGTATAAATCTCATTTTTAATGGAAGAACAATGCCATTTCCCCACTACCTTGTTGTGAACCAATATATTGATGATGATTTCGAATGAATGGATTATTCTATGATGAATTTGTGATTAATGGACTGCCATGTATGTATTTTACAAGTTTCATGTACTGTACTTGAGCATTTGAAGTATTTTTACTCAGTTTAATTGCATTGGGAGAAGAAATAGTGCCATTTCCCCAAGGGTCGAATTGGTGATTTTTGCAGTTGAATGGGAGAGGGTGAGAACAGTTGTAATAAACCATTAATGGTGCATATGAGACATTAATAACATAATTAACACATTACATACCTCTGTTCATAAATTTGAGTGGGTTTGGAGGCATTTGGGAAGCCATTTTCAGTACTTACCTTAGGGGGATTTGAACCCCAAATTACTAGTAAAATTGCATACTTGGTCCAGAATCTTAAGAGAGTTTGTAGAGGTATTTTGGTGGCCATATTTTATCCCTGAACATCATATTCAATCCCTAATATCATTCATACACCTTCCTTGAATATTTGAATGCATTTGGAGTCAATTTGAGACCTAGAGACCAATACTAGTCAAAGGGAAATCACTAGTAAAGTTACCTACATTGACCAGAATTGAAAGAGTATTTGTAGAAGTTTTTTAAAGGTACAAAGGCATCCCTGAAACACATATTTATGTTCTAATATCATTCATATACCTTCTCAGAAGATTTGGGATCATTTGGGGCAAATTTGGGACCTAGAGATCGAAACTAGTCGAAGGTCGAACTAAGGAAAAAAGTGGAAAATTGCAATTTTAATAAAATTCCTAACAAGGGACATTACAACAGCTTTGTTGAATGGTGTAGTTGAAGAAAAAGTGTATGTGGAGAAGCCACTTGGTTCTGAGACACATGACAAGAAATCATATATGTGCAGAACTTGGTATGGTAGGATAGGCAGCTTTCTATCCAGTTTGGGATTTACCAAGAGTAAAGCTGGTTGCAACCTTTACTACAAGGATGAGGAAGGCAATCCAGGGATACTCTTATTGTATGTGGATGACCTGTTTGTAACAATATATGATAGATTGATTGCCGACACGCAGCGGAAAATTGCTGCTGAATTCGATATGAAGGTCTTGGGGATGATGCACTATTTTCTCGGTATGGAGGTGTGGCAGAGTACAGATGGGATATTCCTTGGACAAGGGAAGTATACTGTAGATATCCTAAAGAGGTTCAGGATGATGGATTGCAAGGCCATGGCTACACCTATGGAATTGAATTTGAAGCTTCTATGTGACGCTTCATCTGAGCTGGTTGATGTCTCTATGTATCATTAGATGATTGGGTCCTTGATGTACCTGACGAAAACAAGACTAGATATTTGCTTTGCCGTGAACACATTGCGCCAGTTTCTGATGGACCCGAGGAGTGTTCACCTCGTTGCTGTAAAGCATATTCTGAGGTACCTGAAGGGTACAGTTGATTATGGGCTCAAGTATGAAGCGAATCAAAAGTTTAACCTGCAAGGTTATGTTGATTCAGATTGGGAAGGCAGTGCTACAGATAGGAAGAACACATCTGGGTGCTGCTTCAGTATGGGATCGGGTGTGATCTCTTGGTTTAGTAGGAAGCAGTCCTGCATGGCACTGAGTACAGCCGAGTTAGAGTATGTTGCAGCCTGTTCAGCAAGTTGTGAGGCAGTATGGCTACGGAAGCTACTGTTTGAGTTATTTGATCTCCCATTGGATGCTACTGGTATCTTTTGTGATAACCAGAGTTGTGTGAAGCTGTCTGAGAACCCAGTGTTTCATGACAGGTCGAAACACATAGAGATCAAATATCACTATATCAGGGATATGGTGCAGAGAGGAGCAGTCAAGCTCCTGTATGTTGCGACAGACGAGCAGATTGCAGATGTGCTGACGAAGCCACTAGCCAGGGTGAAGTTCGAGTACTTCAGGGAGAGGCTTAGCGTTATTCAGATCGACGACACTTCGAGGAAGAATTGATGGACACATTTGCTGAATCCATTCCAAGCATGTTGGATGGAGGAACCTTCACGTGGTTGTGGATGTAAGCGTTGGATGATGAGCATCAGGACGATGCTCCAGTTACTGCTCTGTATATGCATCAAGAGGATGCTGGATATGATCAGTTGGATCATTTATATGTATATGTATGTACGCATCATGTTGGATGCTCGATATGATCAGTTGGATCATTTATATGTATATGTATGTACGCATCATGTTGGATGTTGGATATGATCAATTGGATCATTTATATGTATATGTATGTACGCTTCATGTTGGATGCTGGATATGATCGGTTGGATCATTTTTATGTATTTTGTATATGCATCATGTTGGATGCTTGGATGATGTATCTGTATATGTACCAGGTGGATACATTGTATGATCAGGTAGATCATGTACATTGATATGTATCATGTATGATCAGGTGGATCATGTATTTGTATTTGTATCAGGTGGATCATGTATGATGATATGTATCAGGCAGGTACTTGGTATGCATCAGGTAGATGCATTGTATGATTAGGATGATCATGGAAGATGAGCTTCAGGATGTTGCTCCAGATGATATGCAGCAGGATGTTGCAGTGATGATGATCAGGAGGATCATGTATACATCAGGATGATGTATGCCGAGTATCAGGATGATAATCTATGGCCGTGGATCAGGTTGTGTAGATGAGCATATAATTTGGCCCTAGGATATTTGCAGATAGTATTTCGAGGTTTTTCCTATGGCATGTAATTTGGCCCTGGGAGATTTCTAGATAGTCTTTCGAGGTTTTGCCTATGGCATGTAATTTGGCCCTGGGATATCTGGCAAATGCTCTTTCGAGTTTTTTCTCTGGGAGGACATATAATTTGGCCCTGGGAGATCTGTAGATAGTCTTTCGAGGTTTTGCCTATGGCATATAATTTGGCCCTGGGATATCTGGCAGATGTTCTTTCGAGGTTTTGTCCTATGGCATATAATCTGTCCTTGGGAGATCCTATAGGTTGGGCTGTGTGCCCGTAATAAGTCCTGGGATGCTCTTGTGAGGTTTTTCCATGACCACATATAATCTATCCCTGGGAGATCCTATAGGTAGAGTTGTGTGCTCGTAACAGCCTAGGATGCTCTTGCAAGGTTTTATGGTGACCACATGTAATATATCCCTGGGAGATCCTATAGGTAGAGTTGTGTGCTCATAATAGCCTGGGATGCTCTTGTGAGGCTTTGTGGTGAGGTCACTATAAATCGACGTAGAAAAGTAGCTCTCCCTTGGAGGATTTCAAGCTGAAACAAGTTGCGTGGAGGAGGAAACCATAGTATTGCCTCAACTTTAAGAGGATCGACTCTAATACCCTTTTTCGAAACTATGAATCCTAGAAGGCGACCAAAACTCACCACAAAAATGCATTTGTTGGGATTCAATCGGATCTTGTAGCGTATACATCGTTCAAGAATACAATGAAGGTGCATGGGGTGGTCCATTCTCTTACGAGAATGGCCAGCAAGATCATCCAAGAAAACCTCCATTATACTTTTAAGGTCGTGAAAGGCATAGGTCATGGCACGCTGAAACGTAGCTCTGACGTTTTTAAGGCTGAAAGGCATTTTTCGATATGCAAGCATACCCCAAGGACAAATTAAAGTAGTTTTATCCCGGTCCTCGGGTTTGATTTGAATCTAGTTATACCTTGAAAAGCCGTTCATGAATGAAAAAATATCACTTCCCATGCAAGCATCCAAGATCTGATCGATGAATGGAATGGGGAAGTTGTCTTTCGGACATGCGCGATTCAAGTCTCTAAAATCAGTGCATACATGGATTGTTCCCTGCTTCTTATCCACAAGAATGGGGTTTGACACCCATTCAGTAAGGGGAACAGGGTAGATGAAACCAGCTTTGAGAAGCTTCTCCACCTCTACCTTGATAGTGACTTCCTTCCTAGGGTTAATAGCTCGAAGATGTTGTCGAACCGTTTTAGCATGAGGATATGTTCTAATCTCATGTTCGACAATACTAGTGTCTCTTCCTGGCATCTCCTCGTATGACCAGGTGAAAGCTTCCCGAAGTTCTGTAAACAATTCAGTGTACATAGAAACCTCTTCAGGAGAGAAATCATCACCGATGTAAATGTTCTCAATTTTTCTGGGAGTGCGAGAGATGTTGATCGGTTGAGTCGGGGAAATACTAGCCATGTTCCCCTCCGCGAAAATCTCATGTGAACCCAAAAGAGCCACAGGGTGACAAACCATCTCTGCAAGAGTTATCCTAAACTCTTCTTGCTTGGCGAGATAAAGGTTGGGAAGGAAATAAGAGTGATGGTGCATATCCTCCCAAGGCCTCTCACTACCACACATGGCCTTGATAATAGCTTCATCCGAAGGTAAAGTACCATCAATGAAATAATTGGAACAAGAGGATTTGGCAACCCAAATTGGCATCGTAACGGGATCTTCCTCATCTATCCGAGAAGAAGAGAGATCCATCTCTGTAGTGGCTTGTTGAATATCCTGGTAAGAAAGCTCAGCTACAGATAGTGGCATAGACATCCCGACGTGCGTAATGTTTCCAGACGTAGAGCTTGTAGATGGTAAAGTCCACGGATCATCAAAATATGAAGTCCAGAATGGTAAATTATGTCAAGGAGGAGACGCATTGTCAGAAACAGTTCCAATAAAATTCATGGGTGCGGGAAAATCATAAGGTCCCATTAATGAAGAGTACATACCAACACCCATGTTCCGAGTTGCCGGATGAGAATCTCTAACCTGCGGGACTACGGATCCCATGGATGCTTCCGGAGGAGGATTAACGAAATCCAGCTGATCGATTGTCACTATCTTGCCTTCGTGTGGAGAGAAAATAATCATGAATACAGTAGATGCGACAGCTTTCATAACGTACATCCAATTCCGACCTAGTAAAAGGTTGTAGTCAATGGGCGCATCAACCACTTCGACTTTAATAGGCATAGGATTACCCCCCAAGCGGACAACAAGGGAAGGGATAATCCCATGCGGCTTAAATGACCGACCATCAAATGCAATGAGAATGGTTCTAGATGTGAGTAGGGGAGGAGATCCAAGAGCTTTCCAACAAGCTAATGACATCACTAACGCGGAAGCACCTTCATCAACCACCGTTCTTTTGACGAAATTCATAAGGCACTCCACATGGATTTGAAAAGCCATGTGGTAAGGTAAGAGAGGTTGAATATCAGTAGCGTCAAACTTGATAACGTTGGGATTTCCCCCATCCTGAGCTCCTAACGGACTCAAAAGGGCATGCCTTTGAGAAGGACATGCCTATAAAACTTCAAGAGCCTACATGACACACGGAGTTTGGCCCAAATATTCTATGATGGAGTAGTTTTGGGCAACTCGGGTATTGGTATTATGCATAGAGCGCTTAAGAACACCTTTCGGTATCTGCGGCATAATAGAGGGCTTCTCGATATGCAAGGAATTATTAGGAGCAGGGGGAGCCTCATTCCCCATATTAGGTTGTGGTGCATCATAATCGCATTGACGAGTAGCAACACTAACCTTCGATTGAACCATATTCACGCATCCATAACCAGTAGTATTGGAAGAAGACATTGCGATCTCATTAGGTCTATAACCAGTGGTGGGAGCATGTGAAGCCATGTTTTGGTGATGAGGGAGGGGATGCTTCAACATAGCTGGGCTCTGTGCCAAATGCTTGGATGCTTCTTCGATTCGAGGACATGAGTGAGTAAGATGATTTTCCCCGCAAAGCTTACAAGGAAGCTTCACCTTACGCCTAGGTTTATGGTCCTCACCAACATTTTTGCCTTCCCGGGGAGGGTTGGCATTCTCTTTACGAGCGGTATTGCGATTGTTATAGTTGTTCCCATTATTTCCACCCTTATGGTTGTTTCTCGCCTTTTTCTTACCACCAGGTTGCTGGTTACCCGATGGGTTCGTTGATTGCACACTATGTACATTGGATGACGGGGTGGAAGTGGACAAGGTGTGAACCTGTCCGGGAGTAGACTGGTTTAGCGAAAAAATTTGCATTGATTAGCCACCAAATCTACAAGGCGAGTGCTTGCAGATCCCACAATTCCATTGGCATGTGGTCCAAGAACTGTATTGGGCTCATGGCGTGATCGCGGTGCGTCGGGAATAATGTCATACAAAATGCCAGAATGAGAGTATAGTAAATCTAACTGCTGGAGTTTCAAGATGGCTTGTTCCTCAGTCACAATGTTGGACATCGAAAAATCCTTACCAATATATGGGAGTAGAGACTTGAGGAACCATTGCAACAGAAACTCTGGAGGAATGTTGGCTTTCACTAACCTCTTCCGCCGAAGCCACTCTTGAACGTGGTCAAAAATATGTGCGGCCTTGTTCTGACGGAAGGTAGACAAAAGTTCAATACCGGTATCGTAACGAACCGGTAACTAGAAATGATCCCAGACAACTCAACATACCACTTCGTGGCTTCCCCCATGAGGGTGCATTGAAATAGTCGTAATCTAATGGAATCGTGATTCAACGAGTTGGAGGAGCTCCAAAGGTGGAACGTTGTGACATGATCACCTGGATCCTCACCACCTTTCCTTTCAAACTTAGGAATGTCCGAAGGGATCTTGGTAGGGACCAGAGGCCAATTAGGGTCATGACACACTGGATCATTCATGAGCTTCGAAAATTCGGAAGATTCAAACATGCAAGGAATGGGAGTTGTGGCTCGAAAGCTGTATTATAAGCCCCCATTAAAGGTTAGTTGAACGGAACCGAATTATAAGGTGGACCAAAATCTTGACCATGAGCATTAAACTGTTGATAATGAGGACCTGACGGACCATAAGCTTGACCATGGCCATAAGGTTGATAACCTCCTCCGACCTGAACCATATGAGAGTAAGTAGGTATATAAGTGTTTTGGGCACCATATTGAGGTGGGTTGTATTAGTGGCCAGCACCGACTGTGTTGTAGTAAGGATTGCCACCATAAGTATGGGGCATATACATACTATTCGTAGCAGGAACCATGTTGTAGTGACCATAATGGTGAGGTATGTTCCCAGCCCCAGCATTAGGATTAGCGTGACCCGGCATTAGGATTAGGGTGAGTAGTCGTGTGGTGACCATAAGCATGAGATGTAATCCCAACCCCAACATTGGTGTTACTAGTAGCAGGAATGGTGGCATTATGACCATGATGATAAGCTATACTTCCACCTCTTGCATTAGTATTACTAGTAGCGACAGTGGATGGAAATGTATGCAGTATATGTCCACCCTCGTTGTTAGGAGGAGCATTAACATTTGCGAAAGTGGTCCTCGATTGACGGATACCGGCATGTGTATTAGGTGGTGGATGGCGTGTCGTGTGGCACACAGTGTTCCTATTGGGTTGGGTAGCCCCAGGAGGCAGTCATCTTCCAACATTAGCATTATTAGGAGGAATATGATCGGTCCCCATCCTATGTGTATGAGTGGACAATGTGGTGCACCCGGCAAGGGTATTGCCCCCAGTGGATGCAGTGTTGCTAACACCATGAATGGTGCCAACATGACTACCAAAAGCAGTGGAAGGATCAACTCTGGTGTAATTCGGCATGCCATAGGAGAACACGGTAGGGTTGACCATAGGGCCTGTGTCATCGTGTAACTCCATTATCTCGTATAGATAATTATGTGGATATGAAGAATCGAACGAGTCATCCTCAGGTGGATCCGGACCAAACAAACTAGGTCGGGTCTCGGGTGGATCCAGACCAAACATACTAGGTTGGGTCTCAGGTGGATCACCACCCCACACCTGACAAGGAGTAGGGGTGTCTGAAGTGTGCTCAACTCTACCCGATGGACTGGTCGATATATCTCCAGTGCTAGAGTGTGCATTCATGGCATCGATAACGTATGTCTCATAAGAATCTGCAGATTCGGAGGGAGCCCAACAGCATCCCTTCTTGACATGGCATGAAATCTCGACAGCTGGTAAACCATCCAACCGACAAGATCGATGAGGAGCAGGACTCTGCAGCATGATATCTCCAGAGAGACTATAAAATCAAAACGTCCCCTAACGGCCAACTATAGATCAAAAACAATAAATCAAAGCACACACCTAGAGCAACTATAGCCAAGAGCAGACAAACAGAGCGGCTAAATGAGCTCCCAACACTAGATTCGGTATGTCTCGCCTAGGAGAGGCTTGAGACTCCCAAACTATAGTTGGAGGTAATAGAATCAGTTATAATGGCCCCCAACCTTCACTGCGTGCACAGGGTCAAGTCCCTATACAACGGAAACTGTGTTGTCCGACCACTATCTGACTCAGGACACAGATAGCATAATCATTGCAAGTACCCTATGCGATACCTAGGTAAGGCAACTATGGTCACCGCAGTATGGAAAGGGTAGCTAAGCCTGAAGCACAAGAGGACGAACCTCCGGTACCCCCAGATACGAACAAACCCTGGAAATATCTCCCACGTTCAGCCGGTATTGGAGGGATATCTCCTCAACCAACCTCCCATGACCTCGTGCTTAACTCTGGTTTGAGTAGAGCTTACTGAGAACACTGATGTATACCTTGGATTTAACCACTCCCTGGTCAGACACATAATGTTTCGTCTAGTAGTCTTGGATTGTTTACTCACAATCTATTCCAAGACTCTAAACCTATGCTAGTTGGTGTACCCTATAAATAAAATTAGTCTAATCAATTCTAAGATTAAGCGTTAATTTTAATGGATGTGGTTACTCAAATGATATGGCCGTGAAACTAGTGATGTATATGACTCAATAGTATGAAAAATCATCAAATCCTAGACTCATACATCTAATAAAAACAATGCCACTAGCATGCAAAATCAATCCAACGGTTTCGAAATAAAAATGCAACTCTTTTATATTTTCAATGCACAAGCAGAACCTAAATGAAAGCAGCAAGCATTCAATGCAAGTTGGAGTACATGGAAGTAATTTTTTTTTTTTTGTATTTTCTCTTATCAACAAAAACGAAAATGCAAAACTACTTTTTTTTTGTATTTTTCAATAGAATGGAATGAAAAATGCAAGCAAAATCATACTATTTAGTCACTGATATTGTTAACACCCAAAAAGTGCTCACTAGCTCATTTCCTTATTCATATGACCCATTTGTCCACTTTTCCACCATTTGAGCCTCTAAAGCCATCAAAAGGTCACAAAAAGACCATAATACAACCCTTTTTCCCCTCAAAAAAAATATTTTTCCTCAAAAAGCATAAAAAACCCTCAAAAAGGGTCCATAATTCCCAAAAATATTAAAAAGGGAATAAAAATATTAAAAATATTCAAAAAACAAAAATGAGGGAAAAGGTACCTAAACCATGTTGGTCAATACCATTGGTTTCCTCAAAACCATATTGGTATTCCCCACCACCAAGAACTATAAAAAGGTGGTAGGGGCTCCTCACTTTCCATCCATCCATCATCCTATCCTCACGCTGTCAAAATCTCTCATGAGACTTTTGGCCATTTTCAACATCTTGGAGAAGAGACCTTTGGAGCTTGGAGCTACTCACCTTGGGAGTTGTTCAACACAAATACTCACCATTTGAGGTATCTTAATACAAAACATCTATTCTTTTATTTCTTGTTCTTGAATCATTTTTAAAAAAATTATTTGTTCTATTCACATGTTAGTTTAGATTTAGATTTAATTCATAATCGATTTTGCTTTCAACATTGAAACTGCTATCACATTGTTGATAAGTTCCCATTGCACAAAGCTTGGTTGCAAAAGAAAGCCAACATTTTTTGGCGACTCTGCAGGATTTGAATTCTTAGATCTCGGTTTTTTGCTTTAGATCTTAGTTTTTGTTATTTTTAATTATTTTAATTCATAGATCTGCCATCCTAGACAGCAGATCCATTGCTGTTCTAGATCTTGGCCCTTTCTATTGCCATTAACAGCCTGAAATTTCCATTTTCAGGTTCGTTTTTTGGCATTTGTTTTTTGGCTTTCGCCTTGCGGCTTTTCGCCCGACAGTCGCGCGGCTCATCGTGACCTCGCGGATTTTTTCCACGCGGCGCACCGTGGCTTCGTGGACATTTTACGCGTTGCACATCGCGGCTTCGTGACCATTTGCCGCGCTGCACATCCCGACTGTGTGACCGAAACCCGCGCTGCACATCGTGACTGCACAGCCGAAACCCGCACTGCACATCGCGACTGTTTTCCCAAAACCCACAATGTAGTTATTTTGAATTAGGCCAATTTTTTAAAAATATTTTTTGTTGTATTTTTTGCCCATTTAGTTTTACAGCATTAGTTTTTTCTGCATTTTTACACCCATACTAAATCTTTTCCTATTTATATATGCTCCATTAAAAGTCTTTTTAAAAATTTTCAGTAATTGAAAGAAAGATTTTCTGCATTTTGTTCAGATCAAGGTTTTACTGTTTATTTGCTCAAATACTTTGCCCAAGCAATTTTGTAAGAGATCCATTTATTTCTTGAAATATTTATGTTATTTGCTTCCCTTTAAATTATTTCAAAGATCCATTATTTTTGAATAGTTTTTTCAAGCATTTACATTTCAAAAACGCCTTTATTTTTTGCAAAACTGGAAGCATCTTTTCTTTCATTTGTAATCAATCGCCCAAGTGAGGAAAATCAATTTCAGTTTAAATACCACACTTGCACCCACTCTGCCACATAATTTAAACTGAGCCTTAAAATTTACCATATCCATGAGTGGCACAAGTGTTGTAGCCTCTGTAAGATAAAACTGGATGACTGTATATTTTTGGATTGGTTTCTTAAATCACTCCTACCCCTCATAGCAAAACACGTAGCTTCCGAACGACCCCAGTCAGAGGAAGAAACTATCTTAAAAGCTCAGCAATTCGACCTGATTTATGCCTAGTCAGGCTATCTCTACAACATCATACCAGACGCCCCATGAGGCCATTCCTAACGTGGTGACGCTCCAGGGGCATCACATGCCTTTGATGGTATTATCAGCCAAGTCACAGCACAAAATAAACCTTTTAGCATGGTGAGCACCATAAATGCCCCAAACCTCTCTAGGGCTACATCTAATTCTAGAGCGACAACTCCGTACACTCCAATGAATCAAACTCATCACACTCATGGACCCTCTTGTCCACAACATTGCTATGGGAAAGCGCCATCGACATATGTACCACCCACATACTATAACTAACCGGCCACCCAGAACCCAATTCATTTACCGGCACAACCAATGTATTACCCATAACAAGCTACACCAGCTAACCCAACACTTCCAACAACTCAGGGTTACTGACAACCCCAATAGGCAACTGGACCACCTCCAGCCCCACCAGCTTATTATCCACCATAACCTGCTACCGCACCTGCAGCACCCCAAAATCCTCCCACTACTCAAGGGCAAGTGTACACACAACACAATCAACCCCAACACCAAAACAACCAACGCAACCAGGGTGGACAACAAAACCATGGAAGAGGACGTAACCGCGGAAACAACCAACAACATAATCAAGGTCCACCACCTCCCAATCCTCTATATAATAACAATGTTGCTCCTCCCAACTAGAATCCTGATCGTCATCCCAAGCAACCAAAAAACAATAACCTGAGAACAAACCATCCATGTTCTATATGTGGAGTCTATGGACACTACACTCACAACTGCCCCCATTTAGAGAAAGCATGTAAACTTTGGGCTGACGATGCCCAACGCCAGGGCCACGCTGGACAACCAGCTCCACTTAATCAACTGCAACCCATTATATTACAAAACCCATTGCCACACCAGGGAGTAGTAAATACTCGCCTTTTGGACCCCCCACAAGGATCTGCTGCACCCCAGCAGCAAATCACCTATGCCGCAACTGATTATCAGCATACAGATCCAGGCACACGCCATTTATTAATGATGTCATCCAATGACATTAACCTCCAAACTCGCAGGAATCAGTGGGGCCCACCCCCAGAAACTCCTCCCACTCACGCATCCACCTCCCTTCCACCATATCAACCACTATGCATACCAAATATGTCATTGGACAGACGACCTAAAATCCCTTGTATCCCTTTGCGAAGGATTAACAACAATCCTAATGCTCGCACAACATCCAATTATAATGTCATGGAAGACCTAGCACAATCCCCCGCTGCTATGTCTACTTTAGAGTTACTGAAAACATGCCCTGCACAAAGAAAACTACCACTATCCACCATCGGAGGAGTAGACCATGATGACACGCACATGATGGATTTCGACTTAAACCAAGCCGAACCTCGATTGCCATCAAATTTGACCTTCCAAGTATCAGTAAACATTTGAAACCTTGTTGTGCATCGATGCATCATCGATGAAGGAGCTTCAACCTGCGTCATGTCCACCCTTGTGTGGCAGAAACTTGGCTCCCTGCTTTACAACCATCCACCATGGCATTACAAGCTTACGACGGGTGCTCAGCTCAACCACAAGGCCTCTTAGTGAACATCCCCGTAGAACTAGGCAGCAAATTAGTTCTTATCGACATCGAAGTGATCAATGCCCAGCTCGACTACAACCTCCTTTCTGGACGTAGCTATATGTATGAAACGAAAGCAGTGGCTTAATCTGTTTTCCGCCTCATGATGTTCCCACATGAAGGACGCGTTATCAAGATTGATCAACTCACATATTATGATCCTAACACCCCCGCAGCCCCTCAAAATGTGCTACCAATGATTGAACAAACCATTCAAACCGCACCAACATCATTTGTGTCGTCAATTGGTCTAGGAATCTACACCGAGTCACCTATGACTTCCACATTTCCATCGATCCCACCACCTTTACCGATCACAAAAACATCGGATTTGTGCACCCTGTCACACACCACACAGCAGCCTTCGTCACTACCACAAACACCCACAGTGCCTACTCATATTGGCACAACGCCAATTCATACTATCCCATTCTTGTTCCCATTTTCTAGAGTTGTCAGTTCGCCAGTAATGGCTACACTCAACCTTCCTGGTTTAACATTAGGGATACCTGTATGGTACTTACCTGCTCCGAGCCCCCTGCCGACTGCGACTGTTATTTTACAACCGGTACAACCTATCCCTACTACCAACCATCCACCCCCTCCTGTCACTCATCTGCAAAATAGACCACCCCCAATAGTGACTACGGCATCAACGTCCAGAAACGCCACACCTCCATTACGAAACACAGGGGGCAGAGACCCACCAACTTATAACACTGGACCCATAACTCGCACCCCCCCAGCAACCCCCAAGGTAGCTAAAAACCCCCCAACTATTCATATTCCCCCTAAGTGCTCATTGTGTGATGGCATCGGCCATGCCACTCATCAATGTCCACAATTACTTGCACTCCAAGAACACATGAATATGTTGGATGATGACACTGGAATTCCAGTGGTAAGACTTGAGCCACCTCCTCAACCTCACGACAAAACGCTCTGCACTAACCACCCTTGTGCGATATGCGGCATTTATGGCCATTATTCACACCACTGCCATGATATCCTAGATTATAGAGCAGCCTTATACGAGATGAACAATGCCGACTTAGAGATATCTCCTCCCGTCATCAAGGAGATCTACCCTCTGAAATCATCTTCTTCGGAAGAAATCAATACCATCTATATGATTTCAACCACATACAAACCAGAACCCGTTGATTTATGGTCTGATTAATTTCGTGCTGATGAGCAAATTCTAGAAACACTCACTGCACCGGACTACCCTTGGGACGATATGCATCATCGCTCATACTTCCTCCCTGCGGCGTCTACATCCACTGCAGAAAACCAACTATCAGTCGAATCGAAATATTTCCTACCAACTAAGCTTGATTGGTTCAAAGACCCCATCCCAGTACCAGATGCCTTCGAAGAGGGGAAAATTTCAAACATTTCCCCTATTATACAAATCGACATTTCCACTACACTTAGAAAACCTGAGCTCATCTCGCTAGGTTCATCATGCACTCAAGTGGAATCTCAGACATATAAGAAACTCTTCCAAGAGTTTCGTGATGTCTTCACCTAGTCTTGCACCGAGATTCCTGGCCTCGATCCCAAAATTGTGGAACATCACATCGACACTTGGCACAATGTGCCTCCTGTCCAACAGAAACAACGACCAATTCAACCGTCCAAGCTCCCAGCTGTTAAGGATGAGATTGAGAAACTCCAAAAAGCAGGATTCATATATCCTATTGCCTACACCACTTGGGTTTCAAACCCAGTGCCAGTAAACAAAAAAGTGGGCACCATACGCGTTTGTACTGATTTCTGAGACCTCAACCTCGCTTGTCCCAAAGACAACTTCCCCACACCTTTCAGTGACCAACTAATCGATGAATGTGCGAGACATGAGGTCCTTTCTTTTATGGACAATTTCTCTGGATATAACCAAATCAAAATACGTAAAGAAGATCAATACAAGACAGCTTTCACTACCCCATGGGGCACCTTCTCCTATCACGTCATGCCTTTCGGTCTCAAGAATGCTGAAGCCACTTTCCAACATGCCCTGACTTATTGCTTCCACGATCTACACAGAATCATAAAAGTTTATCTGGACGAACTCACCGCTCGATCCAAGAAACGATCTGACCATTTAGACGACCTTCGACAAGTTTTCTTGCGTTGTTGAAAATACAACATCCGCTTGAACCCACTCAAGTGTGTCTTTTGCGTTACAGCAGGTCGCGTGCTGGGGTTCGTCATTTCAGAAAAAGGAATCACTGTAGACCCCTTGAAATTCCAAGCCATTGTAGACTTACCGTCACCCCGTACATTAAGACAACTTCATAGCCTTCAAGGGAGGTCCAACTTCCTCCGCCGCTTTGTCCCTAACTATGCCACAACGGTCCACAGTTTCCTACGACTACTACGTCTGCATACCCATTTCATATGGGACCAACAAGCAGAATCAGTTTTCATCGACTTAAAGAAAGCAATCACGAATGCCCCATTGATCTCACCTCTAGATTTTTCAGGAATTTTTCCCATGCACCATCGTCACCTTGGTTTGCATGCAACATTGGCCATCGTCCATTTCTGACGAGTCTTATATCGCTGGATTCATTTTTTCGCGCTTGTGATGATGGTTGAGATCATTCCTTGCTCTCACGCCTAGATTTTTTGGGCATTTTTGCGTGCCACATCGGCCGTCATCCATTTTTGACAAGTTTGATATCGTCGGATTTAGTTTTCCATGCTTGTGATGATGCTTGAGATCATTTCTTGCTCTCACTCCATAATTTTCAGGCATTTTTTCAAAATGCCACTCATCACCTCGGTTTGCATGCCACATTGGTTGTTGCCCCTTTTTGACAATCTTTATGTCACTGGATTCAGTATTCCGCACTCATGATGATGGTTGAGACCTTTTCTGGCTCTCATCAATCCCTTTTTGTTCGATATAATTTTACCCCTTTTTCGGGCCGAGCAATCCCTTTTACGAAAAAGGCACTTAGGGAGTTTCTGTTAAGCTCTTTTTTTACTCCTAAAACAATGAAAAGATCGCCGAGAAACCTTGCTTCCTTTCATGCTCGCTAAACGTATCTGAAAGGGAATCTACTTGGTATAAGTTTACCCATTTTCCAGACCTTGTAGACTAATTACAAAAAAGGAATACTCTAGTCACATTGGCTAGAAGAGTTCTTCATTTGCATCATTTTATGCTTTTTCGGGCCTTGGAGACTGACTTAGGAAAAAGAACACCAATGGAGTCCACTTACCGCTTTCATACTCTCTAAACATGAAAGAGACCACGAGCAATCACCATCCTGGGCTCGTAAAAACCCACAGGACGGTACTCACAACCACTGCAGAGTCTTCTTATCGTTTTCAGACTCCTTAAAAATAAAAGCACCCATGAGCATGAACAGTCCTGGGCTCACAAATTCCACATGACAATACCATTTCAAAGCACACTTTTATCCCTTCTTGGAGCTCATTAAAACTACGAAGAAGGACCCAATGGTGCTTCTCAACGCCACAACAGAGCATGTCTACTCATATGGCAACTTCCCAATTTTTGTCACCTTTGTTCAAAGTATTCTGCAGTATGTCACCCTAAGAATACCTCGACAGCACCCATCAGCTCGCCCCTCCCCCCCCAGAGTTAATGCATACCCTTCAGACTTAAAATCTATGATCCCCACACCTACAAGTCAGTTCCCTATGCTACCAGTTCAACCATGTCATCATGCTCTGAACAAAGGAAGTTTGAGTCCACCCACTCTATGCCCCCAGTTATTTCCCTTCCCCACAATATGTCAGTCCTACCATCAGTACTACCACACTTCAGTTCTACACCTCGTGCTCCTATCAAGGAAACATCATTGCCTTGTTAGGTGCTGGTCTCCCTCTATCGACGACAACCAAATTTATTCCAGAGGATAGACCTAGAGGTCCCTATGTCTTGGACTTATCACCATTTATGATGAGTGGCTACGAATCATTTCGAGAAGATTCCTTGGTGCCTCTCCAAATGGTTGTTTCTCACATGCTCGACTTCAACACCTTGATCGCATCGTTGAGACTCGCACAGGGTATTGGTCCCTTCAGTTATTTGTTGAAGACCCCGGATACCACCTGACTCTTCCACATTTGAGAGTCTACTTATGAAAACAACCGATTACATTTTTCCTATACATATCCGGGTTGCGCATGGCGACACTATTCAGATGTACCCCAGTTTTATACTCCCTTGAGTATACAGTTACATGTACTTCTCAGAGATGACTCACAGTCATTGAGTCTCTATAGATGTTGGACACCTTCAATTTCAACAGTTCATCAACCCTTCTAAGACGTTGTTCAGAACGGTTGTTGCTTTATTCCAGTGTATCAGTTATGATCATGAGTACATCCAAAAAAAGTGTCCCCTTTGGACCATTATGATGTACCAGCAGATTTTTTATTTATTATTCAGGTCCCCCTCCTTGGGACTAATTGTTATGTATATGTCTTGATATGAGCATGGGTATCCCCGCCTCATCCATTATGAGAGATTATTCCTCATTCATATTGAGTCCATGTAATATTTTTTGTTTTTGCAGCTTCTAAGGGCCATGGATCTAGTCTCCAACCGATCTCTTCTCTTCCCCAAACCCCAAGAAAAAGACAAAAGAACTATGATGTCTATCGGCCATATGATGAGCTCCTGCCCTCACACATTAGGGGGCAATCTGTTAACACCCAAAAAGTGCTCACTAGCTCATTTCCTTATTCACATGACCCAATTGTCCACTTTTCCACCATTTGAGCCTCTAAAGCCATCAAAAGGTCACCAAAACACCATAATACAACCATTTTTCCCCTCAAAATGAATATTTTTCCTCAAAAAGCATAAAAAACCCTCAAAAAGGGTCCATAATTCCCAAAAATATTAAACAGGGAATAAAAATATTCAAAATATTCAAAAAAGGAAAAAGGAGGGAAAAGGTACCTAAACCATGTTCGTCAATACCATTGGTTTCCTCAAAACCATAATGGTATTCCCCACCACTAAAAACTATAAAAAGGTGGTAGGGGCTCCTCACTTTCCATCCATCCATCATCCTATCCTCATGCTGTCAAAATCTCTCATGAGACTTTTGGCCATTTTCAGCATCTTGGAGAAGAGACCTTTGGAGCTTGGAGGTACTCACCTTGGGAGTTGCTAAACACAAATCCTCACCATTTGAGGTATCTTAATACAAAACATCTATTCTTTTATTTCTTGTTCTTGAATCGTTTTTAAAAAATTTATTTTTTATATGCACATGTTAGTTTAGATTTAGATTTAATTCATAATCGTTTTTGCTTTCAATATTGAAACTACTATCACATTGTTGATAGGTGCCCATTGCACAAAGCTTGGTTGCAAAACCAAGCCAACAGATATGCCAAGAAGATCAATAAGAAAACGCAGTAGATCCCAGACAGTAAGACTCAGCCAACGGAGTGAGCTCGATAGGAAAAATCCAACAAGGTTAAATCCAAAGATAGGTAAAAAACCAATAAGGCTCAACCAAGAGAAGAGAAGAGTTATGGTCATGAACAAGGCATAGAATAGTCAAGAATCATGCCAATAAAGACTCGGGATCATCCAATCCAACCCAGCAACAACCAAAAGTCATAAATAAACCAAAGCCGGAGTTGTACGCTACTGTCGAAGGAATACCTGCAGGTACCCGTGATCAGTAATGAAAAAAGAGGAGGGTGTACACGGGCAAAGCTAAGCTCACCCACGGGTAAGGAAAGGAAAATGGGAAAACAAAGAGGCTAATGTCTCAGAAAAAACAAGTTCTCTATAGTGTATCTCAATGGCCAATCAGTGACATAGAGCTTCGACAAACAACAACTCTAAATAAGGACTGATGCTCAAAAAATCCCCAAAAAAGGATGTTTCCCCAGTGGAGTTAGCATTTATGTGTTGGAGAAAACTTCCTATGGCTTGGGGTAGAACACAACAGAAAGCTGACTACTAGCATTAGAGAGATTTTGAAGTCAGAAAAGGGCCTCCTAAGAGATGTACTACAAAAATATGAGATATATTAAAATATTATGAATTGGGGGTTTTATGGGGTAGGTATATATGACAAGTCACCTCCCACACTATTTTCTATGCACAATATAAATAACCATGGTTGAGTTGCTTTTCAAAATTAACTAGAAATAAAATTAATAAAATAAGTCTACATTGATGTGACTAAGATTCATTGTAAATTCTCAAAAATTTATTGTCCTTTAGCATTTATTTGTCTTGAACTTGCAAATGAAATTAAATAATAAAAAATATTTTTAAGAGCTATTTTTTTAATTTTATGTTGACTTTTTATATTTAGTACTTTTCTCATGAATTTAATATAATGTAATTTAATTGAGAATTTATTTACATGTAAAATGTTAATATTATTATTATAATCCACATTGTATTATTATTATTATTATTTATTAGTTTAACATTATGTTATTAAATAGAATGGAGTGAATATATAATTTAAAATTAAAAACATAAAAATGATAATATATTATTTTATAAAAAAATGTGAAATTACTTTATTTATGAATTAAGAGTACTTCACTTGAAAATGACAATAATATTATTTTATGAGAAAGTGTGAAAAGACATTCATTATGAGTACTTTACTTGAAAATGACAATAATATTATTTTATGAAAAAACTATCATTATGAGTACTTTACTTTATGACTTAAAAGTACTTACACCACTACCTTGGTTAACTATGTGTTTTCATCCACCATAGAAAATTTGACAAATAAGCATTCTTAACTCATGCAATGCCACCTCACCAAGGGGGATGATGTCATCTACTAGAATGTGATTGGTTGTTTTTTATAGTACATTTTCTTTGTTTTGAGGCCATTTTTTGACCTCAAAATTTATCTAATGAAAGTAACTCAATTCTCAGTACTATGCTATATAAATGACAATGCTAAGATAATGAAGAATATAACCAACCTCGATCCAAATGTTTGATGTAGATCCCTGTTGGAGCTTTCAATCCATGCACTTGAACCTGAAGATTAGTCTTGACAGCCAATATACAACAAGCACATATCATATATAAACGACATTAACATCATCAATAGCAATGGTCCATGATATTATAAGTAAATGCAACCGAATGTAATATAATCAACATTCACAACATTAATGGATGATAATATGAGCATTTCTATTAATAAATAACAAGAAGTATAATGTGATATGACCTCTTTCCGAAAACCAATCTGAACCAGGATCCTGATCAATCCACTTGTGCCTCCACCACTTCAATCCTCCATGGAATGGAAAACTCAAACTATGATAGGAGTTTGGAAGGTGAACATAAAGGGTTCACAACTATAAGGATCAATGAGTGTAGACTCAAGACAGGGCAAAAATCCACTAGAGTTCTCTTGCTCTTCTTTCTCCTCCCATCCATAAACCATATGTTCTCAATATATAGTCCTCCCAAAGGTAAGTGAAGGACACATCGAGGCATTTCGGGGAAAATGGAGGGCCAAAGGTCACGCTATGACCACTTTTTGGGAGTAAAAAGTAATAAACTAGTGATTTTTACCATTTTACATGCTACCCACGGGCTATAGTGATGCAACTCGCGGGTACGCCCACTTTAGTGATGCAGTTAGTGTACAAGGGAAAAAATAAGGAAAAATAGTGTCTGAAGGATATAAAGTGGATCTGAGTCAGTGAAATGGATCATGTAGGCCAAAGAGTGCTTATGCTCACAAGGTGGAAAACTACTCTATAACAGTGGTACTCAATGCAGAGTCACCACGAACTATCCTTCTTTTTAACAAAGAGCACTAGTGCTCCCCATGGGGAGATGCTCGATCTAGTCAAGCCCAGATTCCAGAGCTCTTGTAATTGTATTTGTAGTTCCTTCAGTTCCGGCATAGACATTCTGTATGGAGCTCTTGCGATCGATTCAGTTTCCGGTTTGAGTTTGATGGTGAAGTCTAATTCTCTCCGAGGTGGTAATCAAGGTAAGGCTTTGGGAAATATATCCATGTATTCTGCAAATAATGGATGATTGGCGATGTATGATTTGTCCTTGTCTTTGTTCATTGCTATCACAACATAGAGATGAAATGCCTTCCTCGGGATTCTCTTCAACTGTAAAGTGGAAATCATCCACAGTGATACTTTATTCTTCTTCCCTTTGAGGACCTTCTTATGACCTTCATTGTCATAAAACGTCATCTCCTTGCTACGGCAGTCTAAAATGGTGGCATGGGATTCCAACCAATCCATGCCAAGGATTAAGTCATAGGCTCTGAGGGCAGTCGCATAGAAAGAAGTTCTAGTGCGACATACTCCTATATCTAGCTCACAATATCCTATTTTCAATCCAACATTGTGGGTATCCCCGGATGCCATCTCGACTAAGTCGAAATCATATTGAGTGCATGCCATCATCATGCTTCTTTCTAATGCAAAATGAGAAATAAAGCTTTCAGTAGAACCTCAGTCAATAAGTAAGTAAACTTTCATACCAATAATGGTTCCAGTTGTTTCCAAGACTGTAGGATGATATTCTACTTGACGGTTGTTCACCGCAGCATGCATACGATGTGCTCTTCCAAGATCTGTTGCAGTAGTCTGCAGTGGTCTTTGTCCCTGTCTCGGTCCTGACTCCTACTGCGAGCAGTCACTCTAATAGTGCAGGTCACCGCAACCCCAACACCGTTCCTTTGGTCCCTTTCTTGTTCTTCTAGTGGGTGCAATATTGGTGCATGGTCCCAGCTATGCTGGTTTCCCGAATGATCTCGTGTTGTCCCCCTTGGGAGGTGGCTTGTAGGGTGCTCTGTTATCTCTAACGGGTTTTCCATGCATAGGTCTTCTGAAATTACTTCGCTTCATGTAGTTTACTCTCAGTGGATCAGACGATGGTCCTACTCAAGTCCGATTGGCAAAGTTTTGTCTGGATGAGCCTCCACTCATAAGTTCCTCTTCGACAATTAATGCCTTCTGAATAGCATCATGTAAGGTCGGTGGAGTGAGAATGCGAACCTTGTCTCGGATGTTTCCATTCAGCCCGTACACATACTTATTCACCTTCAGTTTCTCTGTCGAGATGTGAGGTGCATACCTAAAAAGTTCCATAAACCTGATTTCATATTCCTGCACCGTCCTTCCTCCCTGTCGAAGATCATTGAATTCATTGAGCTTCCTCTCAATGAACTCTTCGAACATGTAGTGCTTGCAGAAATGCTTCTCAAAGAACTCCCAAGACACTTCATTTCTGTCAACCCCCAATTGTGGTTTCAAGGTCTTCCACCACAGTAGGTCTCCCCCCTTCAACTGTAGGATAGCCATCTATACTTTCAGGTTTGAGGTATAATCCCTCAAAGAAAAGCACATTTCCATGTTCTCTAACCACGCCTCAGTTGCAGCTCCCTCAATGGAGCCCCAAAACTCTGGGAATATCACTTTTTCCAACTCTCTATGCAATTTAGCTAGTGGTGGATTCTGCGGTTCAATCGTAGGAACTATAGGTCGGTTTTCCTGGCAGTCCAGTCGGTGCATCAGTGCTTTCGACATCCTCTGGAAGTTTCTCATCATATTCATCACTTCACTGGCATGTAGATTAACAGTTTCTTCGGCTCTAGGTAGCGTGGCGACATGAGGGGTTGGTGGACGTGCTTCCCATCCTCGCCCTCTCCCTGTTCTACCCTGGAGAGTTCATCAGTCCATGGAGAAAGTCTGTTTGTCATACAAAATAAAATTTATTAAAACATATTTATTTAGCTATTGTGGAAACGCCTTTGTCCGAACTAAGTTCGACGAGGCTCTGATACCAAATGTAGCAACTCTTCACAAGGACTTGTCGTTGTCGTGAATTTTTTATTTTTTTAAACACAATCTTTAAACATCACACAAATCAACGTATTCCATTTCCTAAAGCTATTCCTAATATTATAACTTCCAATTCATCCTCATGCTAAAATAATTCTAAGCAATGACTTTGAATAATACAAGCATATCATTACCCATTTAAGACCCCTTTCAATAACCAATTTATACTTGGTTTCTTATATATAATAGATGACTATACTTTTTTTCCTTCCAAGATGCAAAGAACTATCATACATTTTATTACAAGTCTAGCATCGACCATTCAATCATCTATAGGACTACTATATAACATAATGATTTAGTTTCAAGTTTCTTTTTCTCAAAAGTTTAAGGACTATTAGACAATGTAAGTATTTAAACTATAGTTTCTTTTCCTTAAATAAATAGACGAACTATTAGATATAAAAAGACACATCTATAACCCTTTCTAATCTATATTTCAAGGACATATTATGACAACATGTGTTCTTCCTTTATTTCTTATACATTCAATTTCTTCACCCCTAGGACATATATGTATGCATTTAAGCATCCTTCCAAGCATGACAGTACTTGCATTAATTATCTTATGTAGATGATTTTATAATTGATGAGATGAATTTACAAAAGTGATCCTAAATACATTTTCCCTTCTCTATGTTTTTATACAATCAATATTGTTGAGTACACATACATATATATTCCACACACTCCACTTTCAACATAAATATACTTCTAATCTAATAAATTTCCTTTTATAAATCCAACTTAACTGTATGATTCTAATTCCTAACTTAATGCATTCATATATTATATATGGTGCCCTTTTCATGGCAAAGAACATAATATAAATATTTGGTTACTTATGAACATATGCAAACTCGCATAATTGACCAGGCTATGACCTAAACTAAGAATTTATATGGTCTACTCATAATTCATGAAACTATTCATTTAATAACAATGATAAATTTATGCAAAACTACTTTGAAACATATAAGACCTCTATAAATTTGTGCCAACTTACTCATAAGCTAGGCTAACTTAGAGGTTCATGTCCGCCGACTACCGATTCAACAAGATCAATTAATGTTTAAATGATACATAAAACAGGTGTCCACATTGAAGCTTTGGGTGAAAGATCTGAGGTGTAAGGGAATTGCACAATTCAGGATGGAGGTTTGATAATTCCTAGCAACACTCATTGGCCAAAAGTGCAATTACTTTCATTGTCACACCTTCTACTTCCATACCTTGATCAGCTTGAACGGAACAGTGGTCAGTTAGTGGATTTGCAAGAATGTTACAACTCATTGATAGTATGGAAACACCATTAGCAAAGGATACACCACGATTTAAAAGGAGAATTACAAACCGTTTTGTGATCTTTAGAGGCACCAATAAGATTTGGAATGACACAGACTTTTAAGGAGCAATTTAACAATCAATTTATGAGATCCCACATCAAATCTGAGATCCCGCATCAAATCTGAATACACCGATGAGGATTGGTAGACAACAGAGGTTTCTAAAGTTCAGAATAAATAAAATAAACACAATTACTAGAATCGCCATTGGTAAAGGAATACAAATATTTATTAAAATTTGAATTAAAATCTTATTACAAAACTGGAATCGCCAAAACAATGGATCCAAATGTAGGGTTTAAATGACAATGATTCATTTCGGAGATTTGGGAAAAATACCCGAAGGAGTGGATCCACGCAGAGAATAAATGACAATAAGTCGCTATAGACATTTTGGAAGGATGCCCAAAAGAATGGATCATGGTATCAGATCGGAGATGTATCTTCATCTCCAATCAATTTTATTATACCGAGAGTCAATGAACATAAGAATAAGGTATACACTTTCTTGGACACTAAGGGATGCTGAGGGATAAGGTCCTCCTTATTGCACACCTCTCAACTCATCATACATGGCCAAGTTGTTATGGCCTCGCCCGTACGGCACACGCTTCCCTGGGTGAACTGACACGGCCTCCTACCCGTGCATGGATTGCTATTTCAGGTTCGACAGTAAGTCGTCATACCCCTATGTGTTCTTTCCGTTCTTACGACCCCTATAATTCCATTGTGTGTTAGTCGGTAAATTGTCTTACCTGCCACTACACACACTCAAGCGCACATTAGTAGCACTGCACTATAAAATATTTTCATCATTCATTCTAGTATCTCAATCAGTCGAGCATACAAATTATTCATAATTTATCATCATGTCTCATTCAGTCGAACATTGATCATTTTCATTATAAAGCATTTTCATCATTCATCATTATTTCTCAGTTAGTCGAGCATTCGTCATTTTCATTACAAAGCATTTTCTTCATTTATCATCATTTCTCAGTCAGATGAGCATTCATCATTTTCATTATAAAGCATTTTCATCATTCATCATCATTTCTGAGTCAGTCGAGCATTCATCATTTTGATTATAAATCATTTTCATCATTTAACATCATTTCTCAGTAAGTCAAGCATTCATCATTTTCGTTACAAAGCATTTTCATCATTCATCATCATTTCTGCTTCACCTGATAATTTTCAAAGCAATTTCCATGATCTAAGTTTTATAAAAACCGGGTCACTTCAAGCTAGTGCCCTCAATCGTCAAATCAATCATAACTCTCAAAAGTCTAAATAATCATAGGTCCTAATAATCTAAATAATCATAAGTGTTGATGCGGGCATTACACAATGAATGACAGTTATAGAAATTGATACTATACTTAATAAATGAATGCTCTGCTTAATGATTTGTGAATTTATGAAATGAGTAATGACTGGATGTTAGATATGCTCGACTGATTGAGATAGAATGATGAATGATAGATTTGCTTGACTGATTGATAGAAAATGATGAATGAAATATATGCTCGACTGACTGAGATATTATGATGAATGAAATATATGCTCGACTGACTGAGATATTATGATGAATGAAATATATGCTCGACTGACTGAGATATTATGATGGATGATGAAATATTTCATAGTGAAACACTACTAATGTGAGATTTGAGTGTGTGTTTGCAGTGGCAGGTAAGACGATTTACCGACTGACTCAGAATGGAATTATAGTCGTCGTAAGAATCGAAAGAACACATAGGGGTACGACAACAGACTGTTGACCTTGAATTAGCACTCCACACACGGGTCAGAAGCTTGCGAGCTGGCCCAGGGAAGCATGTGTCGTACGGGCGAGGACATACCGACTTGGTCGTGTAAGAGAGTTTAGGGGCGCACGATAAGGATAACCTTATCCCTCAGCTTCCCTTAGTCTCCAAGAAGTGTAGTCGAGAGATCGTGGTAATGACTCCCTGATCGCTACACAGTACTCCTCACAAGAAGAGGTACCTATACAAGAATAAGAAGAAAGAAAAGGAATTGTCGGAAGGGCCCTCCGAAGAGATACCTAGACAAGAAAAAATAAAAAAGAAATGGAATTGTCGGAAGGGCCCACCGAAGGGGTACCTGGACACGAACAGGAAGAGATTAGCAATCCATTTTGCATAATGGAAATTCCACATGTAAAGTAAATAAAAAACAATAATAAAAGAATAAATTCATCTTATTTTATTATTTTTGAAAAGGGAAAAAATTGAAAGAAAGTGAAAGATTTATTAGAAGAAATATTTTATTTTATTATTTTTGAAAAGGGGAAAACTGGAAAGAAAGTGAAATATTTATTAGAAGAAATATTTTATTTCATTTGTGGAAAGGAGAAAGCTTGAATGAGAAATATTTTAATGAATAAACGTATTAGTAAGTAAAATACAACGAGGACTCTAGTAGACATTGTAGGGATTTAGGTGCACACTTACAGAAATTAACTGAGGAAACAAGGAGACATTTTAGGGATTTAGGTGCACACTTAAAGATCAAGTGACAATTGTTTTATGAGAATAAATAATTGAGAATTATTAAATTAAATAATAATATTGCATGAAGAGACACTTGGCATGCATATTTTATTTATAAAAGAAAGGGAGGAGAAGGAGAATGGAATCTGTTGCTCCCTAGTGTTGGATGGGCACCATAATTGAGAAATTATCTTGTGATTCTTGTGAGTTGGGTTGAGCTTTCCAGGGATTAGGGGATCCCTGCGAAAATCTTACATTGTGTGTTCTTACAACCCCAAAATGCTCGGGGTTTCGGGGGAAAGAAGAGTACCCCCGAAATGGTAGGGAGGTCAACCGAGGGGTCTTCGGTAAATTGGGAGTTTGGATGGCTGGATCAAAGTGGAAAGGGATTTCAGCTACAACAACCTACAACCATCGGAATCAGGTATAATGTTCCATTTTTATGTACAAGCTGAATTTATGCATTTTATTTATGGATTCATATTTGATTTTAAAGCTTTAAATTTTTCATATGATGTTAGTATATTATAGATAGTCTTTTTGGAGGACCCCGAGATGGGGGTCCTACATTTGTTATTAGAGCCGGTCGAGCCTTGAGGGAACGAGACTCATACTTCTATGAGAGGTTGTCGGTATCTTTGTCAAAGTTGGATTGACCCGGACAACCGAATCAACCTCTACTAAAACGACCTACCTATCTCAAACTCGACAATCGAACAACGTTCAATATCCATTTTAGTTTTGTTTTTCCTTTCAGTATTTGAGTTTTATATTTTAAGTTTTATTTAAAAAAAAAATTGGGAATCGATCTGCCATCCTGCGATTTTATAAGCTTTGTTTACAAGTTATATATATTTGAATTCATAGAAATAAATGATGTTATAATGTTAGTGAACAGATCCACTGTCGGTGGGATTTCAACCTTGTTTCAAAATACTTATGTATATATAGATCCGGTGCAATTAAAACGTGAATATTTCTGTGTGAATGACCGTTTTAAAAACTTACATGCAATTAAATATGAATGTTTAAACTCCATGAGGAAGGCCTCTGTGTGTGACTACCGATCTTTAGACCTTTGTTTGATTAAAATCCATCGTGAGATCACTGATATTTTTAGAAATTCATGTGCAAGAAAACGTGAAGATCTCTGTGTGGATTTACGGTTTTAAAACGTTATATGCAAATTTTAATTGAATGTTTAGACTCTGTAAGGATTTGCGACTAAACAACTATGTTTAAAATAAAAAATAAATAATATAGATCTCGATATGCTATTGTACTCACATCTATATTTGGGATCTTGTAACAATAAGAACGACTCCAGTATGGTTTAAAGTCGTGTTATGTTCTGCCATGAGTATGACCATGTGGGTAAATGTTGTGGGTAGCGAGCGTCTCTTATTAACTAGGGAAATCCAACCTCTGTCATAGATCCTAGAATGTTGCGATCTGCCAAACTAAGTGTAATCCTTGCTAAGTAATCACTGATATATAATTACATCTGATCTAGAGCGTTGAGACTTGGAAATCCACTTTTGACCTACTCTTTGGATGTTGTAAATTCCAGTACCAATGGCGAGATCGACCTCCATCTTGAAATGAACCGTATACCTCAGTAACATATGCATACACAGTCTGGTGTAGGAGCAAACCTGAAATCCCCTATCCCCTGAGTATGAAAGATTCTGGATATACTAAAATTACCCAGAATCGTGAACGCCCAACATGCCCTTGTAATTTAGCCATGATCAAAGATCGCCCTTGATGCTTAGTTTCAGTTTTAAAATATTGATGAACCTCTTCGTATGAACTGTATCTAACCTTCTATAACTCAGATTTAGATAACAAAAAGGTGGAAATAGGAAACTAAGGAAAAGTGTAGCATCAAAATTACAATAACAAAAGTTAACTTCGGGATGAAGTTCTAATAAGAGGGGGTGTATGTAATGCCCGGCTCGGTACCTTGACTGACCGTATACTTGAGGACACTTTCCAAGTGACCCAACCGAATAAACTTTAGTAATTGGCCCCTTTAATATTGAAAATGCTTGAACGACTAGAGAACGCATGATGATTGGCATGGTGACAAGTGATAAACGAAAACGAGCCAATGAATGACAGTTATAGAAATTGATACTTTACTTAATAAAGAAGGCTCTGCTTAATGATTTGTGAATTTACGAAATGAATGATAACTGAATGTCAGATATGCTCGACTGATTGAGATAGAATGATGAATGATAAATATGCTTGACTGATTTAGATAAAACGATGAATTAAATATATGCTCGACTGACTGAGATATTATGATGAATGATGAAATGATTTTATAATGAAAATGATGAATGAAATATATGCTCGAGTGACTGAGATATTATGATGGATGATTAAATATTTCATAGTGCATCCCTACTAATGCGCGCTTTGAGTGTGTGTGTGTGTAATGGCAGGTAAGACGATTTACCGACTGACCCACAATCGAATTATAGGGGTCATAAGAATGGAAAGAACACATAGAGGTACGACGACAGACTGTCGACCTTGAATTAGCACTCCATGCACGGGTCAGAATCTTGCGAGATGGCCCGAAGAAGCGTTTGTCATATGGGTGAGGCCATACCGACTTGGTCGTGTACGAGAGTTTAGGGGCACACGATAAGGAGAACATTATCCTACAGCAGCCTTTAGTCTCCAAGAAGTGTAGTTGAGAGATCACGGTAACGACTCCCTGATTGCTACAAAGTTCTCCTCACAAGAAGAAAGAAAATAAATTGTCAGAAGGGCCTGCCGAAGAGGTACCTAGACAAGAATAAGAAGAAAGATAAGAAATTGTCGAAATGGCCCACCGAAGAGGTACCTAGACAAGAATAAGAAGAAAGGAAAGGAATTGTTGGAAGGGACTGCCGAAGAGGTACCTAAACAAGAATAAGAAGAAAGAAATGGAATTGTTGGAAGGGCTC